>JAGXOD010000052.1:0-1319189 GCA_020368025.1 Brachyhypopomus occidentalis
AAATGCAACTTTTGCAGAATGACTTATAATCACATATTTTGTTAGTTACCAGTGTTAGAAGGTGAAAACAAGCTGTTTTATCATGTTTGCAACCTTACAAATGCTTTTCCAAGCAAGTAGTAAGCCTTGCATTCTGGCGTTCAAAACAGCGTTTCCCAGCCTTGTAAGCGCCTAAAACAGTGTTTCTGAGCAAAAGTTAGTGCCAAAATGCAACTTTTGCAGAATGACTTATAAACACATATTTTGTTAGTTACCAGTGTTAGAAGGTGAAAACAAGCTGTTTTATCATGTTTGCAACCTTACAAATGCTTTTCCAAGCAAGTAGTAAGCCTTGCATTCTGGCGTTCAAAACAGCGTTTCCCAGCCTTGTAAGCGCCTAAAACAGTGTTTCTGAGCAAAACTTAGTGCCAAAATGCAACTTTTGCAGAATGACTTATAAACACATATTTTGTTAGTTACCAGTGTTAGAAGGTGAAAACAAGCTGTTTTATCATGTTTGCAACCTTACAAATGCTTTTCCAAGCAAGTAGTAAGCTTTGCATTCTGGCGTTCAAAACAGCGTTTCCCAGCCTTGTAAGCGCCTAAAACAGTGTTTCTGAGCAAAACTTAGTGCCAAAATGCAACTTTTGCAGAATGACTTATAATCACATATTTTGTTAGTTACCAGTGTTAGAAGGTGAAAACAAGCTGTTTTATCATGTTTGCAACCTTACAAATGCTTTTCCAAGCAAGTAGTAAGCCTTGCATTCTGGCGTTCAAAACAGCGTTTCCCAGCCTTGTAAGCGCCTAAAACAGTGTTTCTGAGCAAAACTTAGTGCCAAAATGCAACTTTTGCAGAATGACTTATAATCACATATTTTGTTAGTTACCAGTGTTAGAAGGTGAAAACAAGCTGTTTTATCATGTTTGCAACCTTACAAATGCTTTTCCAAGCAAGTAGTAAGCCTTGCATTCTGGCGTTCAAAACAGCGTTTCCCAGCCTTGTAAGCGCCTAAAACAGTGTTTCTGAGCAAAACTTAGTGCCAAAATGCAACTTTTGCAGAATGACTTATAAACACATATTTTGTTAGTTACCAGTGTTAGAAGGTGAAAACAAGCTGTTTTATCATGTTTGCAACCTTACAAATGCTTTTCCAAGCAAGTAGTAAGCTTTGCATTCTGGCGTTCAAAACAGCGTTTCCCAGCCTTGTAAGCGCCTAAAACAGTGTTTCTGAGCAAAACTTAGTGCCAAAATGCAACTTTTGCAGAATGACTTATAAACACATATTTTGTTAGTTACCAGTGTTAGAAGGTGAAAACAAGCTGTTTTATCATGTTTGCAACCTTACAAATGCTTTTCCAAGCAAGTAGTAATCTTTGCATTCTGGCGTTCAAAACAGCGTTTCCCAGCCTTGTAAGCGCCTAAAACAGTGTTTCTGAGCAAAACTTAGTGCCAAAATGCAACTTTTGCAGAATGACTTATAATCACATATTTTGTTAGTTACCAGTGTTAGAAGGTGAAAACAAGCTGTTTTATCATGTTTGCAACCTTACAAATGCTTTTCCAAGCAAGTAGTAAGCCTTGCATTCTGGCGTTCAAAACAGCGTTTCCCAGCCTTGTAAGCGCCTAAAACAGTGTTTCTGAGCAAAAGTTAGTGCCAAAATGCAACTTTTGCAGAATGACTTATAATCACATATTTTGTTAGTTACCAGTGTTAGAAGGTGAAAACAAGCTGTTTTATCATGTTTGCAACCTTACAAATGCTTTTACAAGCAAGTAGTAAGCCTTGCATTCTGGCGTTCAAAACAGCGTTTCCCAGCCTTGTAAGCGCCTAAAACAGTGTTTCTGAGCAAAACTTAGTGCCAAAATGCAACTTTTGCAGAATGACTTATAAACACATATTTTGTTAGTTACCAGTGTTAGAAGGTGAAAACAAGCTGTTTTATCATGTTTGCAACCTTACAAATGCTTTTCCAAGCTAACTTATCTAATTATCTAACTCCACAAGTCACAAGTCACTTTATTTATATTTTATTCATGCTGCTTTGTTATTTTATAGGTATATATATATATATGCAGATGTACATTTATGTATCTATACCATATACCTATATTTAATAATCCTGCTGCTAGACTTCTATATTTCTATACATTTATATACTTTTTACTTAATTGTTTAATCCTGTGATGCCATGTATCATATTCTTTATATTTTAAACCTGTGCTGCTATAAATTTATTTATATATTTTTATATCTAAATTCTGTGATACTATGTATCAATAACTTTTTTCTCTGTATATTCCGTGCGAGCCAAAATGCAACAAAATTTCATTCTGCGTACACTTGTGTATAATGAATGACAATAAAGGTTGTCTAAGTCTAAGTCTAAGTCTACATTCATAGAATAAGTACTGTCTATTATTTACTCTGAGCTTTCAATAGTTACACTAAATTCATAGAGTATGTACTGTCTATTATTTATCCTGTGCTTTAAATAATTACACTGTGTCTTGGTTATCTTGTTTGGTTCTTGGTTTGGTATTAGTTTGGTTTTTGGTGTATTTTAGTCCTGTGTTTGGCCAGTTGTTTTATCGGTCATTGCTTGCAATGCTGTTATGCCTGTATGTATGTTTGCAAGTTTGGATGCTTTGTTTATGCTTCTAGTGTGTTGCTTCAGTCCTAATAGATATTTGTCATGCTTTCTGTTTTGGTGTATTTCTAGTTAGTGGTCTTAGGTTCTTGTCTTTTGGTCTGTCTTTGTTTGAAGTGTGTATGTTGGTAGTTCTTCATGTCTTTGTCTCTCTTTAGCATCTTTACAAACACCTGGGCCCACATCCCTAATGAGCAAGCCAGTGGCAAGGAAAATCCCCTAGGAACCCATACTCCATTGGGTCACACATCTAAGTCCATATTAATAGTTCTATTTCTATCTCTGCAATGTAGATGTGAGGCCTCAGGAAGGTGGCGGCATCTGCATGTCCACCGGTGGTGTGTTTAAGAAAATCTTAATATTTCTTTCTTTGCATGTGTCTTAGAAACTTTCTGTTTTTACCTGAAAGCATTCAGGAGCTTGAAAACACTTTTTTATAAAATGTCTGAGTAAGTCTGGATGCAGAAGAGCAGTGTTGCACCTAACTGCTTTGTGAACTTTGCAAAAGCCAAAAAAGAGTTTTTCAACTTGTTAATGCCATTTTTACATGCAATACATCTAAGACAGTGTGATCTTATTATTCTGTGCATGTTCGTTTTACCTGATGTATTGTTAAGCACTCAAAGGTCAACTTACAGGAGTATATGACTTAATGCTATAATGACAGTAGATTTGGTGTCACTCATTTTTCAGAAAAAATGATCTGATCTACACTTTTGTTGCTTTAAGATTTGATATGTTCTCATTTGTCTGGCTCATATCTATTAATTGATCTGACAATAAATAAAAATGTGCATGATCAGTTAATCCTGCAAGCTAGACTAAGTGTAGATAACATCAATACTTGTGTAGAAGATGCAGTAGTATTGGAAGCAAGTGAACCAAGAATCCAACGCTTAGAGGAAAAAGGTAAACATCATGATGGATAAATCTACCATCCACAGTAGGTTTGGGGAAAACTGGGTCATAATGAATTCCAGCTTATTCTGATCTGTTAAGTTGAAAAAGGAATGGTGCACATAATATATAAAGATTATATGGACATGTTGTTACATTGGTCATATGTAATCAAACATCCAAGACATGTCTGGATTCTCAATTTTACTTATTTTAGATCTGGAGCTTCAAGTTTAATATTGCCAATAAGCACAAGAACTCAATGATTATCCAACAGCTGTTTCTGTAAAACAAATCAAACAATGTAATGTAGTTATTGTATGCATGTGTGTTATAAACAGTGTATCAGCACAGATTAGGCTGGATCTTTTGCCTCCAGAAAACCCAACAACATGGTCAACCAGAGTAACTCTGATCTCATCCGTTATGGTTGCTCATCCACTTCCTCATTCTCGTCCTCTTCATCATCATGTCTATGCAGTATTGGACTCCATTGATCTGCAACTTGTGGCCTCTTGATAGGGATTAGGTTTTGATATCTAAACATTTCTAAAAATTAGCTAGAAGTATAACAATTGCAACCTGTGAGGACTGGGTATGGATTATGGTATGTGGGTGTAGCAGTTGTGTGGCACTGTTTTCCAAAAGAAACACATGGTTTTCAGTTTTGAATTTGTGTCTAATGTAAAGAACTGTGTTTAATGTTTTGCAAAAAGTGTGTAAGGCAGAGAAGGTGCTTAATGTTTAGTATACCAGGTCAGATAGGCTACATGTGTTAGTTTTTAAAAAAATTGTGCTATAAGGACCACTTTTTGGGTCTTAGCAGAAAAACTGTAAAGGTTTGCAAGTCCAACTGACTTTTTTGATGTTACCTTGACAAAGTTAACATTCTGTTGACAGATGCTGATTGCTGATATCCAGCACTTGAACATGCAGTTGTAAAAAGTGATTCACATTTTTGCCCCCACATCAGTCCTGTCCATCAAATCATCTTTTATTAGCAAAAAAGAAAAAAACATAAACAGAGTAAAACCAACATCCAAGTCAACAGTCATTTATAAGATGTGCTCTTTAATCTTGACATACATAATACATCAAAGTCATACCAGCCAAATAAAACTGAATTCAAAAGTTCTTGATATATATATATAAATAAAGGGTTCACATCTCAATCTCAAAAGAACACAAAAAACAGATGCTTCAGACAACAAAACCTAAAATTTTTCCTGTTAGAAGCTTTAGTCTGCATGTGTCTTGTTCACCTTAATCCTAACCCTAACCCTAATCATAGATCCTAATCCTGCTTCAGTCAGTGTGTGTGGATACATTTTTTCAACATCTATACTAATTTACACGCATACATTTAAGAAAAAGAGGCATTCGACTTTTTTTTACTGAGGGATCTGAAGAGAGAGGTCTGCAGTCTTTGAACAGAAAGCAGACACGTGCTTAGATGTCATTTAAGGCACCTTCACCTGTGAGTTTGCAATACTGAGTCTGGTGGAAGCCAGTAAATGGCTCTCAATAACTCCTCAGACATTTCAGACTAAACTACTCAGACTAAACTACTACTGTAAATTCCTGCATCAAGACAACAGAAGCCTTAGTAGTCACACAGCATCTTTCTTGTTCTGAAAAAAGAGCAGTAGGTAGGGGGGTGGGGTGGGTGTGGTGGTGGGGTGTAAAGGACAACCAGGAAGGGCGAGGAACTGCAGCCCTGAGTCAGGAACACAATGTTCTGGTTTAATGCAAAATATTGGGTTTTGTTGGGTAACATTTAATTGGCTGACATTTATACTCGGACTCTAATAAATCCAATACATAATAACTATTACAATGCTCTCTGCCCCAAGTAATCATTTAGATCATCTACTGGGATATCAGTGGAGGACACAGTCACACAATCAGGCAAGTCATCAGTAATGTTTGGGCTTGGAATGATGAACATGCCACACAGAATATTTTAATCCTAATCTACATCTCCTTTTGGGATTATTATAGGGATGTAAGATCACTGTTTAAATAACACGTCACATTATTTCGACTTCCTTTCTGAATATAATGAAATCAGATTTCCACAGTTAGTGTTGCCTCACCAAATGTAACTAGCAGGTCCCATTACTCTACTGCACACCAAACTTATGCCATTCAAAGATCCAGAATTCTCACTCCTTAGGCTGAACAGTGAACTGAGTACCTGATCCTTACAGCCCAGGGCTCGTTTCACCAAGCATAACCCCATTCACAGCCACCAGTCATCACACTGGTGCACTAAACCTGTTGTCCCAGCCCATAGTACACTCATATAACAGGAAAGCTACAAGCAGATGTCAAGGACAGCTGACCCCAGCCTAATTTGGGTTGGGGTTGGTTGTTAGGGTAATCTCATGAACTCAGTTTACTTCAGCCAGTAGAGGCTCCAAGTTCAGCTTGCCTAAGCAGTGCAAACATGGTGAAAACTTCCAAAGAAAATGATCCGTAAACCCTTAACAGACTGCAGCAGGTTTCAGGGTCGTTTTATACTTTGTTTCAGATATATACTCTGTAGCGGGTTGAACGTCATGTGCACAGTAGTGTGACCTATGCTGTGGATGCAGCATGCTTTGTTTTACACTTATTTAAGGATCTGTAATATTCGTAATGTGTACTGACAGCACGAATAGTTTGGATTCATTAGTGAAGTCAAATGTTACAGGTAGAGTGGAAAGTTGGACACAAAAAAAAAAATAGTATCAGCACTAATCAGCCTTAAGGGAGGAGTCAGTCTTTTCATGGTTGCTGCAACAATGACCAAGCTTGAATTATATCCCTGCTACTTGTAAGGAACGAATTACTGATACTTTACACATTCTTTTCTGCTGAGGCAGTGACAATGATGAGTTAGAAAGCTTCTCACCAAATAGCCTACATCATTAGAGTGGTTGACATGGGAACTATTAGTGTCGTTGTTGTGAGATAAATGCCAACATATTTACCTTGTATATGATCTTTCACCATTGTACTGTGCAGGATGTAAGGATAATCAGTGGCATGATTTTGCCACCATTCATGTCATCCACAGGGAACATGTGAATGCACACAGAGCATTAGTTTACACCCTACACACACACACACAGCAGATCTTTCAGGCCAGCAAAGAGCACAGTCCTTTAAAAAACTAATTGGCTCTTGATGGGTCATTAGACAAATGCTGTCCCCTCATTGGTCAATAGCAATAGGTGCCATATGGATGGACCTAGTCAAAAGTCTCCCACCTCCTGCGCAAGTCCTCCACTTTTTTTTTAGGGGGTGTGGCTGTAACAGTGGGGTCTGCTGCCATGGTAAGAAGGTCACTGAAGGGATCGTTGGTTGCATCTGTAGGGTGGGTGGGAGGCAAAGCCTGGGTTAGGGAAGATGGAGCTGGGGAATCTAACAGGCTAGACAGAGAGCTACTGCTGTTGGAGGTTGGCAGGGCTCTGTTGACTGGCCATGGCCCACTGATCTGGGTTCCACCTGTAGGGCAATGGTGACCAAATACTGAGAAGGGATGGGGTGGGGCATGGAAGTAAGCAGTGGTGTGGGAGGGGGTGTAGTTGGAACTGAAAGGATTGCCTGGAGCAACTGGGCTGTAGTGTCTCTGAAGGGGATAGTGTTGTTTGAATGGATTGAGGGAGAGTTGGGGGTGGAATGGACGTACGTCAGGCTGTGGGAGGAGGGGTGGTTTAGAGGGCTCTTCTGCTCCACTCAGAGGGTCCAGCAAACTCAGAAGGTCGGGATCTGCTCCTGTGTTGGGTGGGCGGGGTTGCAGCAGAGGGGACATGTTAAGTGCCTGCCGGAACTCCTTCCCCCCAACACTCATGCTCGCCTCTTTCTCACCCTGCCTCATTCCTTGCAGAAGGGTCACTGCTGGTGAAAGCACTGCTCCTGGTTCGGGGGTTTTGCGTCCCTGAGGGCGAGGTATAGTTATGCTCCCCTCTGCAGTGGGAGCAGAGCTCTCCTGACTGGGTGGCCGGATCTCTGGAGGCTCTAGGGGTGGCACAGACAGTGGCCTATCACAGCGAGCAGACTCTTGGCCAGAAAGCGCTGTGGTATCCGGCCCCTTCCACAGCTTATTGTAGCTGGAGTGTTTCAGAGCTGGGAGAGTCCAAGTGCGCTCATCACCACTACACTGCAAGACACACAAATACACACTTAGATGTTTTATGTATGTGCACATGCAGGCCAATTCATACATCCAGTAAACTCTATTTTTTAAATGTAGAGATGAAGGTAAAGCTGGAGCACCTTGTAGCTCATGCTGGTATGCTGCTCTTCTGGCTCACAGACTAAGCGCAGCTCCTCTAGGCTTCGTGCTGTGCTGAGCAGGGTGCGAGTGTTGGTTTTGGTATGTACAGAATGTGTGGGCGTCCTCTGCTGGTTGCTGAAAGAACCTTCCAACAAACTCATCTTGGACAATCTTTCTTGTACAGGGCTAGGTGGGGCTGTGTAACCCTGGAAACACTTTGCTGCAACCTCCTCTCCCTCCTCCAAAAATTCAGCCTCTTTCAAAGACCTGTAAGGTTGAGGCCTGATACACAAACACACACACAAACACATGATTTAATGATGGTAAACATCTGTAGTGATGAAACAATACCTCATCAAGATGGACTAGGTTGATGTGTGTAAAAATAAATGAATAAAAATTCCTTGCATATATCCACCTGTTCTAACTCAAGAAAAAAAATGCGCTGATGACAGCACATACATTTACCTGCTTCCAAGTCTACAGTCAAGAGGGCTGGAAAGATATCCCAGTACCAGCCGTGATGGACATTACTAAAGTGATTCTCCTGAGTTGCCTCCAGCATATACAGAGGACTTACCACCTCAGGTTGTCAGTCAGATTTAAGAATACATCCCTTTGTCTTGCACACGAACAGTCCACGTTTTCTCAGTGATGGAAAGTAAAGGGTGGGATTGTGTTGGTTCACCAGTGGTCAAATGTTCCTCATATCACTGACTCTCATTAGAAGAGGTGATTAAAAGGTGATTGCCCATCACCAGCCAAAGACACTGTAGAAATAATCTAAATAATATTTATGAATTCCAGCTTGTTCTCCCAGCTGCATAGCCAAAAATGTCATCTCCACCAAACCGAGCATCATCTGGCCTCTAAGGTTTCGATCTAGTCAAAGAATCTGTCCGTGATGCATTTTCTCAACCAGCTTCACCTTCCGAGAGTGCTTATATAAAACTTGCATTGTTGAAAACAATTTTAGGCCAATGGATTCTGATTTTGTCACATCCAAGACTGGCTGAATCACTAGATCACACAACTTTGAATCTTTCTGCAACCATATTCCCAGTCAAACCAGATTCTCTAACCTTGTTGCCATCTGGATGACTCCATGACTTTTAAGCTCTATAAGCTAAGAAAGAAAAAGATGGACACAATGTGATTGGTTCAGAGGCAGATTATGGAAGAGACCATTCGAAGGGTGTGGAGAGCAGGAAGTGGTCAGGAAAAGTGGAGACCGAGTCGTCGTCTTGCGAGAGCTCATCACCAGAGGAGTCTTCACACAGAAACACAGTGTAGTGACGCGTAGGGCGCATATAGCTAGAGAGAGAAAGGAGTGCAGTACACACAGACATGCATGTACACACGCACGCAAAAAACGCATACAAACAACAAGCATTGAGCATAAGCACATAGCATGAAACATGAATAAAGATATAGACCAATCCAAGAGTGAAAGAGAAATAGAAAAAAGCACCGTGAGACATACAGTGGAGGAAATAAGTATTTGATCCCCCACTGACTTTAAAAGTTTTAATACAAAAAAATAAATGAAACGTCTCATAATTTTATGCCAGCTTTATTTTAACAGTGCCACACAGAATATCAAAAGAAAAACGGAGAAAATTACATGAAATGAGAAATAAAAATAATTTGCATTTCTTTGAGGGAAATAAGTATTTGATCCCCTAAAAACCATGACTGATGTTGGCTCTCACAGACCACTGACACACCCTAATCACAGTGAAGTCGTTACCTGGATGAGAGACAACTGTCCCAAATTGTCACCTGTATAAAAGGCCACCTGCCAACAGTCTCAGTGACACTCCAACATCTCCACCATGGGCAAGACTAAAGAGCTGTCTAAAGTTGTCAGGGACAAAATTGTTGACCTACACAAGGCTGGAATGGGCTACAAAGCCATAAGTAAGAAGCTGGATGAGAAGGTGACAACTGTTGGTGCAATTATTCAGAAGTGGAAGAGGTACAACATTACTGTCAATCGACCCAGGCCTGGAGCTCCATGCAAGATATCACCTCGTGGAGTCTCATTGATCATGAGAAAGGCTAAAAATCAGCCAAGAACTACACGGGAGGAGCTGAGTAATGATCTCAAGGCAGCTGGGAACACAGTCTCCAAAAAAACCATTGGTAATACACTGAGACGTAATGGTTTAAAATCCTGCAGTGCACGCAAGGTTCCTCTGCTCAAGAAGGCTCACATCCAGGCCCGCCTCAAGTTTGCCAATGAACATATTAATGACTCTGAGAGAGACTGGGAGAAAGTGCTGTGGTCAGATGAGACCAAAATTGAGCTCTTTGGCTTCAACTCAACTCGACGTGTTTGGAGGAAGAAAAATACAGAATATGACCCTAAGAATACCATCCCCACCGTCAAGCATGGTGGTGGAAGTATTATGTTTTGGGGGTGTTTTTCTTCTAAGGGCACAGGCCAACTTCACCGCATTGACGGGAAGATGAACGGGGCCATGTATCGCAAAATCCTGGGTGACAACCTCCTTGCCTCCGCCAGGGCACTGAAAATGGGTCGTGGATGGGTCTTTCAGCACAACAACGACCCAAAACATACAGCCAAGGAAACAAAGGAGTGGCTCCATAAGAGGCATATCAAGGTCATGGAATGGCCTAGCCAGTCTCCTGACCTCAATCCCACCGAAAATCTATGGAGAGAGCTGAAGCTTCGCGTTTCCAAATGCATGCCTAAAAACCTTAAGGATTTGGAGATGATTTGCAGAGAGGAGTGGGCCAAAATTACTCCTGAAGTGTGTGCAAACCTTATAAAAAACTATAAGAAACGTCTGACTGCTGTGCTTGCCAACAAGGGTTTTGCCACCAAGTATTAAATTATGTTTACTAGGAGATCAAATACTTATTTATCAAATACTTAAAAATTATTTTTTATTTCTCATTTCATGTAATTTTCTCCGTTTTTCTTTTGATATTCTATGTGGCACTGTTAAAATAAAGCTGACGTAAAATTATGAGACGTTTCATTTATTTTTTTGTATTAAAACTTTTAAAGTCAGTGGGGGATCCTCCACTGTAGAACAATAACAATCATGAACAATCAAACATCTATTATTAATGATATAAAATAGTGAATTATATGAATTAAAGAGCTATTATCTAATAGTTCCATTTAGGTCAAATCAATTTGATTACACTGATTCAAATTACATTCTGTAATAATCATTACATTGAAATTACAAATTTTGTTACGAATGAAATTTTTTACTTATTTCTTTTTTTTAATAGCACCACCCTATAAACCAATTTTGTTGAGAAAATGAATACATTTAATGTTCACATTCTAGATATTTTACAGTAACTAATAATTTAGTTTTTGAACAACTGTAAATTCGCAGTAAGGTTATTCAGTTGTCTGATATGAAGCCAGTGCTGTGGCGTCTCCTACAATCTGTATTTCAGGGTCAAACTCAACCAATCAGAAGCTGGCAGCAGCAGTTTTTATCGCATGATTTCTGTTATTAAGAACAAAAACACCTGTTCAACTTATATATAAAATAGAAAACATAAACATGTGCTTTGACACTATTTTCAACTGAAGGAGTCTCTAAGCTTCAAATGTAAACCTGATGAGGTTTGAGAAAATACTGCATGAGCGAGTGTATTCTGCACAGTGCTTTGTGCGTGTGTGTGTGCTCTTTGTCTTACTGTTCAGGACTGCCCTCCAATCCCACATTGCTGCGTGGTCTCTTTGACACTAGTGGCCGAGGGGGGCGAGCCTACAGACAAGCAATTGTACCAAACATACACACCCATACACCACACACAAGCGCACACAGACAAAAGAGTGGACACAAAAAAAAAAACAAGTTAGGACTTCTCAGAAAAAAGAGGATCTGGTCGCAGCAGACAATGGAAAGAAGAATTTCAGATTCATAACAACATAAAATAAAGCGGAACATATGTGTGCAGTGAAGTCTTTAAAGGCACGAAAAAAGTTAGAAGTGTAAAGGTCTTTTCTGCAATGAAAGGTTACATAAAGCAAAACATGGCCAGTCCACCAGTCTGAAAATGAGCAGGAAAAAAGGTACAACTGCATTTCCCCACACAGCACACACACACACACACACACACACACACACACAGCCTTGCGAAAGTATTCGGCCCCCTTGAACTTTTCAACATTTTGCCACATTGCAGGCTTCAAACAAAGATATAAAATGTTTTTTTTTTTGTGAAGAATCAACAACAAGTGGGACACAATCGTGAAGTGGAACAAAATTTATTGGACATTTAAAACTTTTTTAACAAATAAAAACGTGTAATATTATTCGGCCCCCTTGTGTTAAAACTTTGTAGCGCCGCCTTTTGCCTCTTTTTGTATCCAAATCTGGCTTTAAACCTCTCCACAACAGTATCTTGGACCTGCCAGGTGTGTTCCTTGGTCTTCATGATGCTCTCTGCGCTTTAAACAGAACCCTGAGACTATGACAGAGCAGGTGCATTTATACGGAGACTTGATTACACAGAGGTGGATTCTATTTATCATCATCAGTCATTTAGGACAACATTGGATCATTCAGAGATCCTCACTGAACTTCTGGAGTGAGTTTGCTGCACTGAAAGTAAAGGGGCCAAATAATATTGCACGGCCCACTTTTCAGTTTTTTTTCAGATTGCCAGATTGGAGAAGCCTGATTTGTCACTCCAGAGAGCAGCCTCAACTGCTCTAGAGTCCACTGTATCTGACGCTTTGCATTGCACTTGGTGTTGTATGGCTTAGATACAGCTGCTCGACCATGGAAGCCCATTCCATGAAGCTCTCTGTGCACTGTTTTGAGCTAATCTGAAGGCCAAATGACGTTTGGATGTCTGTAGTGATTGACTCTGCAGAAAGTTGGCAACCTTTTCGCACTATGCACTTCAGTATCCGCTTTGTGGCAGAGTTGCTGTCGTTCCCAAACACTTCCAATTTCTTATAATACAGCTGACAGTTGACTGTGGAATATTGAGGAGCAAGGAAATTTCACGACTGGGTTTGTTGCACAGGTGCCATCCTATCACAGTTCCACGCTGGAATAAAAATTCACTGAGCTCCTGAGAGCGACCCATTCTTTCACAAATGTTTGTAAAAACAGTCTGCATGCCTAGGTGCTTAATTTTATACATTTTATATTTATTTTATTAACATTTCCAAATTACAAATATGGAAAGCACTGGTATGATTCCTTATTATTAATCAGACTCAAAGAAAAAGTACAAATGCATTTCAACACAGCCTCAGAGTGCTAAAGACAATACAATAATGTTTGCAACAAACAATTTACTTAAAAAAATTATTACTGTTTTTAACCTTGGTCACTTATATACACAGAATGTGCATTTCAGACTATGTTTGTTTGAGGTCATCTATTGACCTCAGACACTTTTTCTGATGATCCACACTGATCTGTTCATTTGTGCAATTTGTGCTTATGTTTCCTATTGAAGCACTTGAATAGCATGTCAGGGTACATGTATTGATCTATGAAACTGTCACTGCCTACCCTAACCCTAACTTTCACCGTTTTACATCACTCAGTCTGTCTGCAAGCTGCATTCACATAAGAAAACATACACATGCAGTCAGTGAAGACAAATTAGCAAGGACAGGAAAGAGTGTGCAAATTTTAAAGGTGAGGTCAGACTTAAGGGGGCAGACTAGTGTACTCACTGGCTGAGTTCTGCGATGTAGTTTGGAGGGAGTAGGGGGAGGGGGCCGCTGGGGGGGAGGGGGCCGGAGGGGGGGAACGTGCTCCAGCTGTTCCAGCACACACACACACATACATCTACGTGAACACATTTATTCATATATTTGATGAATTTATATCAGATAGAAGAGAATACTGAAAATCTTCATACATATGTATATACTATGTATATACTTGAAGTACCCATACAACACACTTCTTCAGTGGTTTTATAGACAACCTCATTCAGAAAGTATGAAACAAGTACAACACACACTGGGAAACAAATACACTCCCACACATACAGACGTTCCAAACAAATTTGAATATCATGGAAAAGTTGATTAATTTCCATAATTCCATTCAAAGTTAACCTTTCATAGACTATAGATTCAGGGCCCACAATTTAAACGATTTCAAGTATTCATTTGTTAATGTTTACATATTTTGGGTTTCCAGCTCATAAAAAGGGTTTGGAGAAGGACGGGTGAGAAACAGAACCCAAACTGCTTGAGGTCAGACATAATTTGGGGTGGTGCAGGTGTTGGTAAACTCTGCTTTCTTAAATCCAAGGTCACCGCAACAGTCTACCAGAATGTTTTAGAGGACTTCATGATTCCTTCTGCTGAGGATCTGAAAGGAGAGGCATATTTCATCTTCCAGCAGGACCTGGCCCCTGCCCATGCCTCCACAGTTCTCAACTGGCTAGCCAACTCGCCAGACCTAAACCCCATTGAGAATCTATGGGGTATTCTCAAGAGGAAAATGAGGGCCACCAGACACAACAACAAAGAACAGCTGACAGCAAGCATCAAGGAAATCTGGGCTTCCATAACTCCCTGGCAATGCCACAGGCTGATTGCCTCAATGCCACATTGCATCAAGGCAGTGATTAAAGCAAAGGGATTCCCAACGAAGTATTGAAGATTGACATATTGTTTTGAAAATACCACATTTTGACTGATTTGATGTGACCCTAATTTCATTTTTTTTCCTGCAAAAACTGAGAAGAAGTTTGGGATGATTCTCCACAGTATTCAAATATTCTGAAATCCTTTTTTCATGGCTTTTATGAGCTAGAAGCCCAAAATTATGTAAAAATAAACAAATAAATACTTTTAATGCGTTTAATTTGTGGGCCCTGAATCTACAATCTACGAAAGTTCAACTTTTGAATGGAATTAAGGAAATTAATCAACTTTTCCATGATATTCAAATTTATTGGAATGGGTCTGTAGTTCAGAAGAACAAACACACACTCCCACACATAGTTCAGAAGAACAAACACACACTCCCACACATAGTTCAGAAGAACAAACACACACTCCCACACATAGTTCAGAAGAACACACACTCCCACACAGTTCAGAAGAACTATTTTCTAAATGTGCTAATTTTTCTAAAGTGCTAAATGTGCTATACAAAGTATTCCAAGTACACAAAGTACTCAAAGTATACAAAGTACACACCTGTCCAAAGTGCACTGTGATTGGTCGTCTCTGTTCCCAGGTAAGCATGTCCTTATTGTGTGTAGAAGCTATATGGGTAGAACTAGGCTCATCTCTGCTACTGGGGTAACCATTCTCCGTAAGCTCCTGCAGACAGAGTGACAGAGGAAGAGAAAGAGAGTGAGACAGTGAGAGAAGGAACTACCACAGGCGCAAGATTGACATTCAGTGGATATTTTCAAGAGTGGAAAGATGTGGAATCTGACGCTAGAAGTGTCAGAGAGCATTATACTATATATACTAGTTACTATGCTGTTATGCTAACAATCTTTGGAAGCTTAGGGATTTATTCTTTAAATAAAAAATGGAAATGAATGATATGAACTGAACCTTTATTAGCGATCGATGCCACAGATTTCTATATTTACACTGGTAATATACTCAACTTTGACACATTTAACTATACTGCAAACTATATGCACAAAAACCAGTTAGTATTAGTAAATAGTATGTGGGGGGGGTATTGGGATAAAACTAACAATTTGTATTTTGGATAAATCAGTGTGTGTGTGGCATGTTCAGTCTCATTTTGCAGTATGTTGTGTAGTGGGAAAGGTTACGCTACAGAGTTTGCATTACATCACTCACTGAAAAACCGGATTCCCATTGGTTAACCTGGTTAACTGCTGTCCCTTTGATAAGCTAGGGGGTATATTACCGGATTACCGAGCACGTCGAGAAATCAACCTTTAGACAAGGTTGCGCCATTGCGATGTAAGTGAGAGAAGAATAGCTCCTTGGTACAACAAGCACACGCTTAGTCTCAAACGAGCTGCGTGAATCCTGGAACGTAAATGGCGAAACTCTAAATTAGAAGTGTACAGAGTGTCATGGAAAAACAGCCTTATTGAATATAAGCATGCCCCCTATATGGAAAAATCTTTATACTTATCATCTTTAACCCCTTGTTGCAGTGGCCATTTTGAACCGATTTCTAAACAATTTGTCCTAATACACTAACACTAGTTATCTCAAGGTGTACATATAGCAAAATGATAATTCAGGATTCAAACTGAAGTAGACAGTTGGGCCAACATATTGATTCACTTCCAGGCTTATATGTCCATAATTTTGGCTCCATGAGAGCCTCTAATACAGAAAAAAATAAAAAAAAAAAACGTTTTGATTTTGGGGATTTGAAGTGTGTAAATGTACACTGGTGATGTAAAATCTGTCATGCTCTACTTTTTCTGATTCAACAGGGTGTTGTCTGACAAAATAAACAACATTGAGCATATACATGGAAGTACTGAAGAGCTCCACAGTATTTAACTGATGCTGTATTGGCCGCAATTGGAGGCCCTACACCATACTAATAAATTATTGTGGTTTCAGTTTCATTGTCCAACCCCTGTATTTGTGCTATATGCATCTTTCCTACAATACCCAGAATGGCCGTTAAGCAGGGTGGGGCATTATGTGACTAAGCGGGAAAACATAGGTTTGGTCAGGACTGGTCTCGGATAGGAATAAAAAGACTAAAGATGAACATGGTGTTGAAGTGATTTCATGACATTCGGTTAATTTTATGGCTCCGCCATACTTCACATTGCTCAACTAAGGTGTTCTCTCCTAACCGCCTTATAGCTGTAGAATATACATGCCATCCCGCTATAAATTGCATCATAGTTGTGTGTGTGATTGGCTATATTCTCGTTGGGGTTATATAATGACCAATATTTCTGTGTCTCTGTACTAGGCAGAGCAATCCCAATCTATCTCTTCTATTGTCTGTGTGTGCTTTGTGTTCATGGCTATAAAGCATGGTTTGGTTTTCGCGCCATCGTGTTTTCCCCTTTTCTGTAAAACTTCCTCCCCCCATACACACGTGCACACGCACGCGCACTTGCATGTACACGAATACGCATACACACATACACGAACACATATACAGACGTGTGTACACGCACACACCTACAAAGACACTAGTTGATCCACTGCCCACCTTGTTTGTTATATTGTTTTATTGTGGAGTGTATTTAATTAATGTTTTCTGTGTTAAATACTGTCATCTGAGTCATTGTCTCTCAGTTACAACCTGAAGCCAGAACTATTATTCGAACTGTAACCTTCAGATTTAAAGTTCGTTTATCAAACAATTTGAGTTGTGGAAGTCGACCACAAGTAGTGGGGACTTTAGTTATATTAAGTTTATATCAAATTGGGTAAATTTAATACTAAACTTCCATTTTGTAGGTAATTTTTATGAGATTGATTACTTGACAAATTTGGCCCGCACCTACACCGTGAATGGAAGTGCCGATGCCATGGATGGATGTGCCATTCTGCCAGCAGACGGGCCGATGCAACTCCTACCTGAGGCCCAACATCTACATTGGAGGGACTGTGACTGCTCAGCCTGGAGTTAGAACTATAACTGGAACCATAAAACTATATTAGAACTATAAATATTGACTTTTACCCAATGGAGGATGGGATCTCTTTCGTCTCTTTGTCTTCCCAAGGTTTCTTCCTATTCCCAGCCTAGGAAGTTTTTCTTTGCCACTGTCGCCCCTGGCTCTGCTCATTAGGGATCTGGACCCATGCGATTGTAAAGCTGCTTTGTAACAACATGTGCTACATAAATACAGTTGTGATCAAATTTATTCAACCCCCACTGAAATAAAGTGTTTTGGCAAGTTTGACATTGATTTTGATCATTTCAGTCATCTTATTTACAATTATATCAAAGAGGCACTTATAAATTAGACAAATATAACATAATATTTATGATGGAATAACCACAAATGTCTTTACTGTGCTCACATCATTATCAGTTTTATTCAACCCCTAGTGACATTATTTTTTAGTACTTAGTACAACATCCTTTTCCAGTTATGACAGCTTTCAAGCGTGAAGCATAGCTTGACACAAGTGTCTTGCAGCGACCTATGGGTATCTTAACCCATTCTTCATGGGCAAAAGCCTCCAGTTCAGTCACATTCTTAGGCTTGCGCACTGCAACTGCCTTCTTTAGGTCCCACCAGAGGTTCTCAATTGGATTTAAGTCTGGTGATTGCGATGGCCACTCTAGAATGTTCCAGCCTTTCATGTTCAACCATGCTCTAGTGGACTTGGATGTGTGCTTCGGATCATTGTCCTGTTGGAAGGTCCAACGCCTCCCAAGCCGCAGGTTTGTGACTGACTCCATCACATTTTCCTCCAAGATCTCCTGGTACTGAAGGGAATTCATGGTACCCTGCACACGTTGAAGCTTTCCTGTACCATTAGAAGCAAAACAGCCCCAAAGCATAATTGACCCCCCGCCATGCTTCACAGTAGGCAAGGTGTTCTTTGTGTTCATAAGCCTGGTTCTTCCTCCTCCAAACATAGCGCTGGTCCATTGTCCCAAACAGTTCTAATTTAGTTTCATCTGACCACAGTACACTGTCCCAAAACCTTTGTGGCTTGTCCACATGACTTTTGGCATACTGCAGTCGACTTTTCTTGTTCTTTGAGTCAGCAAGGGGTACGCCTGGGAGTTCTGGCATGGAGGTCTTCGTTATGCAGTGCGCCTTTATTGTCTGAGCTGAAACTTCAGTGCCCACATCTGACAGGTCTTTTTTTTCAGTTCCTTAGCAGTCATGCGGGGATTTTTCTCCACATTACGCTTCAGGTAGCGCACAGCAGTCGCGGTCAGGATCTTCTTTCTGCCACGACCAGGTAACGTTTCCACTGCGCCCTTTAACTTGAACTTGCGAATGATACTTCCGATAGTGTCTCTTGGAATATTTAACAACTTCGCAATCTTTTTTATATCCATTGCCATTCTTGTGAAGAGCAATAACCTCTTCTCTTGTCTTCTGGGACCATTCTCTTGCCTTCACCATGCTTGTAAACACACCAGTAGATGTCTAGAAGGAGCTGAGTATCACAGTCCTTTTAAATCTGCCTAATTGGTGCTTATCATGCTTGATTGCTGCTCGTTGACATCCACAGGTGTTTTCAATACCTGATTGAAAACACTGGAATGAACCTCTGTTCTTAGGAGTGGTAGTCGTAAAGGGGTTGAATAATTGTGTCAATGAAGAAATCATAAAAGGCCATTTAATACTTTATGACAAAAACAATTGATGCTATCTTAGTTGCATTTAGTTCTTTAACAAGTCCTTGTAAGATTTCATTATGAACACAATTACAAATGTGCACTGAATTCCATAAAACCCTTCGCAGCATTGGGGGTTGAATAAATTTGATCACAACTGTAAATTTGACTTTGACTATATAAGGGAGAGGATGTTGGTGTAGGGCTTCTTTTTCTCTTATTCTGCCCCTGGTTAATTGTGTAACCACGGTCTCCCTTGGTTACAGCTATAGTGGGCCAGATGAGCTCATAATTAGTATCAGATAAAGTTAAATGTATGCTAACACCAATTCCTGATAAAGCATCCCATCTGCTGCGCATGTTTATGATAAACCTCTGACAAATTAAGGAACTTTATGAAGTTGGTTAGGTATATTTTATAACCTACATTGAGCTATTTGAGAAGTGAGCTCCGTTAGACTATTTTGGAGTCAGATACTTATACACGTTAATCCTTCTTCTATACCTACAAACCAGATTCCAAAAAAGTTGGGATACTAAACAAATTGTGAACAAAAACTGAATGCAATGATGTGGAGATGGCAAATGTCAATATCTTATTCGTAATAGAACATAGATGACAGATCAAACGTTTAAACTGAGAGAATGTATCAATTTAACAAAATATGTTGTTTCAAAATTTCATGGCGTCAACAAATTCCCAAAACATTGGGACAAGGCCATTTTTACCACTGTGTGGCATCCCCCCCCTTCTTCTTACAACACTCACCAGACGTCTGGGGACAGAGGAGACCAGTTTCTCAAGTTTAGAAATAGGAATGCTCTCCCATTCATGTCTAATACAGGCCTCTAACTGTTCAATCATCTTGGGCCTTGTTTGTCGCACCTTCCTCTTTATGATGCGCCAAATGTTCTCTATAGGTGATAGATCTGGACTGCAGGCTGGCCATTTCAGTACCCGGATCCTTCTCCTACGTAGCCATGATGTTGTGATTGCTGCAGAATGTGGTCTGGCATTATCTTGTTGAAAAATGCAGGGTCTTTCCTGAAAGAGATGACGTGTAGATGGGAGCATATGTTGTTCTAGAACCTGAACATACTGTAGTTCTCTGGATTAATGGTGCCTTTCCAGACATGCAAGCTGCAACCCCATACCATCAGTGATGCAGGCTTCTGAACGGAGCGTTGATAACAACTTGGGTTATCCTTGTCCTCTCTGGTCCGGATAACATGGCGTCCCAGTGTTCCATAAAGAACTTCAAATCGTGACTCATCTGACCACAGAACAGTCTTCCATTTTGCCACACTCCATTTTAAATGACCCCTGGCCCAGTGCAAACATCTGAGCTTGTGGAGCTTGCTTAGAAATGGCTTTCTCTTTGCACTGTAGAGTTTCAGCTGGCAACGGCGGATGGCACGGTCGATTGTGTGCTTTCTGGAAGTATTCCTGAGCCCATTCTGTTATTTCCTTGACAGTGGCATTCCTGTTTGAGGTGCAGTGACGTTTAAGGGCCCGGAGATCACGAGCATCCAGTAGAATTTTATGGCCTTGACCCGTACGCACAGCAATTGTTCCAGATTCTCTGAATCTTTTGATGATGTTATGCACGGTTGATGATGATAACTTTAAAGTCTTTGCTATTTTATGCTGGGTAACACCATTCTGGTATTGCTGCACATCTTTCTGCGCAACAATGGTGGAATTGGTGATACTCTTACCATTTTGGCTTCTGAGAGACACTGACACTCTGAGAAGCTCTTTTTATACCCAATCATGTTGTCAATTTACCTAATTAGTGTTAATAGGTCTTCCAGCTGTTCGTTATATGCTCAATTTCCTTTTCCCAGCCACTTATTGCTACTTGTACCAACTTTTTTGGGATTTGTTGACACAGTGAAATTTTGAATCAACATATTTTTCCTTTAAAATGTTACATGTACTCAGTTTAAACTTTTGATCTGTGATTTGTGTTCTATTCTGGATAAAAAAATAGATGTTGGCACCTCCACATCATTGCATTCAGTTTTTATTCGCAATTTATTTAGTGTCCCAACTTTTTTGGAATCTGGATGGTATTTCCGTCCTTGGTTGTAGGCAGGCAGGTAGGGTAGTTAAATATCATAACCCCTACATATGGAATTGGGACACACCGCCTGTGTTGTGTACATAATCCCCTGAGTCTTGTTGCTGGTCATTGTTTTGTACAAGCCCGTTATTTGTTCTAGCAGTGTTTCAAGATTGTTGTACAAGTCTTTGTGGTACGTGTTGTTACTGTTGGATGTTGTTAATTTTGGCCTCTGTTTGTGTTTTATGTAATTTTTTGTTTACTTTACTTATCAGGCCCCTCCCTTTAGTTATGCTGCTATAGATAAGTCTGCCGGAGCCACATGCTCATGCTGGCACGTGAGCTATGTATGTCTGTTAAATCGATGGTTGTCTAAATTGATGTTCACATACTCAACCTGTATTTTATATCTTGATTACATGCTTCTACAAAAGACAACACCATACAAGCAACTAGGAGATGGTCTGGCTTGCCAGTGGATGTGCCGATGCCGTGGTTGGATGTGCCATTGCCGCAAGAGGACGCGCTGATGCCAACTCCTAATTGAGGCTCACCATCTGCATTGAAGGGACTGTGACTACTCAGCCTGGAATTAGAACTAAAACTATAGAACTATATTTGAACTATAAATGCGGACTTCTGCTAGCGGGCCGCCTAATGGAGGATGGTTTCCCTTTTGAGTCTTGGTCCTCCCAAGGTTTCTTCCTAAATTCCTGCCATCTTAGGGAGTTTTCCTTGCCACTGTCGCCTCTGGTTTGCTCATTAGGGATCTGGACCCATACGATTGTAAAGCTGCTTTGTGACAACATGTGTTGTAAAAAGTGCTATATAAATAAATTTGACTTTGACTTATCTGTCTCATTTAGCTGTTTATCTTGTCTTATAGTGTAGTACATATCAGTAAACTGACCTTGGATCGTCTTCACGACTATGAGAATGGATATTGATGTAGTTAACTTCCCAGAATAATCCAAAATGTTTTATGGATCTAATTCATTACAAGATAGCATCTACATTTATTTTGAGATGAATGGTCAGTCTGCTCCATGGTCTGTCCTCTGCAAAGTGTACATTCAGAAGTGGGTGCACTTGTTATCTGAGGGGCTCAGGCCAAACATATCCTATTTAGAATTATGTGTAATGTATCTATGAGATACACATCGAATACACATTTGATACAATACATTTTAGATATTATATTATTATATATTACATATATATTTATATACAACCTAATAGATATCCAACATTTTTCATAAGTGCAAACAAAGGGCAACATGTTTTGTTTCCTTCAAATTAAACATGTACAAACGTGGTTGGGCCAAAAAAAGGAATTTCAATACAGAATAAAAAATAAATAAATAAAGTTAAAGAATTGCATTTGTCTTACCATTGTATCTGAATATTCTAGGCAACCCAAAGACAGTTGTATACAGGTGGATTCGTAAGATTAAGCTGTGTCCCAAACCTTTTGCTTTTAAAAATTGTTCAAATATGGGTTGAAATTGGAATTAAGAATTAAATAAAGATACTGAGTTTTATATCATTTAAAATTATTAAATTCTGATTGTGTTTGTTAAAATGGTATGTGTATACTTTCTCTATAATGTACAATATTCGTACAAGCTTTTTTTCCCCACACAGACTGGAAAGGGTTAAAACAAATGTCATATTTCTCATGCTCTCTTATTCTCAGGGGTTAGTAACCTTAAGGATTTTCGTTGCAAACAAAAATGTCCATGAACATTTCAAAATCAAAGTTTCAATGTACCTTCTGTTTGAGACGACTCTTTACTTCTTTGATTCCCATCTTGGCATGATCTTTGGCCTGGGAAAATGTAGCAATAAAGACAGAAATAAGAGTTACAAGTGACAAACAGGTAACTGAAATGCAGTCTTTAATGTTTGTTAATAATAATAAAAGTAATAAAAGGCATCAATTTTTGGTAAGAAGCATGCTTGCACGTATGAATATTAAATTTTTTTATTCATGACATTGGGTTGTATGAAGCTGGACATACAAATTTGTAGACTGTTTTCATTGCAGGATTTGCTTTCGTCTTCACTGTGTTAAAGATGGCTCCGCCACCCTTCTGCAGGAAAAGTGCAAGGATTCTCATGAAAAGTGTGGGAACACACACATGCACACATACATGCAACTTCACACACACACAGTGCATCTTCAGTTTCAGGGTGCAATAACTAACCTTCACTGTGAGAAGCCACTGATGGTACACTTTATCACTACCTGTGGAAAAAGCACACACATGTATGTATGCATGCATGCATGCATGCATATACACGTGTATACACACATACAGACAAATACGCAAATTTCGCAGGTGACGCTGTTAAATCTCTCTCTTTGAGCGCGCCCTCGTAGGTGAAGCTGTAAAATCTATGCCTAAAATCAGAATGATCTGACAAAAGAAACCAACTAATCTATTTTCAGGTAGGCACTTAAGATTAAGACCCTTATGTAGGAAAATGTTAAAAAACTTCATTACATGTAAATTAGATCTTGCATATAAATGTAGTGTGTACAAGGAATGTTCATCACTGTCTCTCCCTTGATATTAAAAAAGGATCATGTGACTTAAAGAGTAGGATAAGAAGCAGAAACCTTCTTGGCAACTCTGAAAGAGAATTTCACGCACCAGCATATTCTCCCATATTAATCTCTTCTTCAAAGACATCACTGAAGCCTTCCCCAGAATTCAGCAACTCCAAACGTCCATCTATAAACTAAAAAAATGAATCAAAGGCACATGTAGAAACAGTTTTATGTATTTTGAAAAATTATTTAAAAGCTAAATATTAAATCATTGTTTAATAATGTAAAGTAGGAATAAAAAATATAAAAAAAAACTAAAAAACAAACACCATATGTAGGAAGGGGATCATGTACTTAGTTTCACACATGTGCATCTGCATTTGTTTTCATGCACAATGAATATAAAATACACACAATTTAAAACAATACAAACTAATTGTATTGATAGACTAGACTCCTCAGGTATATTACAGACAGTCTACATGCTTATAGCCTACATACAAAGCTACTACATAAATACATAGTAAGTTCTCAGAGTGGTTCCCATTACCGAGTTCTCCACCTGAGGGTCGTCTGTCCTTGTCTATACATGTTGTGTGTTTGTAAACAGAATATCGCTGGTTATTATTTAAATGTCATGGGTTTTGAATGAGCACCTTTTAGCGTTATCTGAGCATTAAATAAATGTTTTCACTAGACTTGTTTTTTTTTTGCTTTATTTATTCTGCACTTTCTCTGCCCGTGACAGAATAGCCAGCCATTTTTTAATCCTTTTTGTTTTTTGTGTTGTTTGTTTGATTTGGTTTTTCCACACAGCTCCAGGACAGCAGGAGGATGTGTCCCTGTTTTGTCCCCACCCTCCCGCCCCTTTTGTCTTTTTGTCAGCGTGATGCCACTGCTGGCCACGCGGCCATTGGGACGTGAACAAGAGTGTTTACTACACACTAAACTACAGTACTAAAGATTTATTTGTCACAAGCATAGTCATACACGGTACAACCTGCAGTGAAATGCTTGACTTGACTACAACTGTTGCATGATATAGACCTCAGACAAGATCTGCACTAGTTTTTCTGCACATACACTGATCCTTCTCAATGATGTAGCAGCCAATTCCTAACACCTATAATTTAAGATATACTGCTACACTGTTTCAACAATGAAATTCCTGAAAACATTCATGCTTAAAACAAACAAAGGAGCTTCAAATATCAACATTCAGTCGTCCATACAATTAAACAAAAGACTGTGTTTGTGCATAGTTGTGTCTGTAAACAAACTTCAAATGTGTACAGGTTGTTCATGCATGTCTTCCCATTTACAAAGCTGGAAAAGTTTTAGCGTGTATGTACTGTAATTCCAGGCCGCGCCATGTCCCTTCCTCTGAGACTCAAGCACAAACCCACTGTGCGAGGTCCACAGTGCCAAAGGGCCACCACCATGGATCAGCACATAAGCACACTGACAGCAGATCAAATTACAGCACATTTTCCACCCGTGCACCTGCTACCACTCACCCAGTCAGTGACCTCAAAAGGCCAGGGAGGCAGAGAAATCAGTGAGGATGCTTGAGATTTTTTCCCCCCATCTTTTCACCTCAAGGACTGAACAAAATCATCCATGGAGGCTTCTAGAAGTCTGTCTGCTTCCCAAAGCTTGCCCCAGTGCTTGTACTTCAGCCATAAGAGAACACTGAGGGAAGAGCTTGACTAAACACACCCCCTGGATGAACATCTCAACAACCCTCTCTGCTAAATCCCAAAAACTGAATATACCAAAATCAGAATATACTACTCTGTAGAGGGCTTTAAAATGAGGCTCAAGTTTAGCCATGACTAGTAGGGCAGAGCTCAACAACCACTTAAATAGAAGTAGCAGCTGTGCTTGTACCTGTTTAATAAGCTAAAAGTAGATATTGTGCATGTGTGTACATGCACCTGTTTAAAAAGCTGCAGCTGGATAGCATTCTGTAGAAACTGTCTCATCGTACTGGATCTGTGTGTGATGAATGCGTCTTCGTTGAATGTGATTGGCTCCTCCTAAAAACAGAATCAAATGGGATCACATGAACATACTTATTGATTCATAAACATACACAAACACACAGAATGGCACTTTTAAAACAGGTTTACACATGTTGACATATGAGTGAGGGTGTGCTTTTGTATTTGGTATATTTGTGTACCAGTGAGAAGGTTTTATGTTAAAGGATGTTTCTGCAGTAGTAACTCAGGATTTGAACACCACATGTGATTCCAGCATGTATCTCAAAATCTAGCCACGTGATTCAATTTCTTAGCATTATGTAAGCATGTTAGTCATGCTAAAAATGGGTCTGCACCTTTTTAAAATGAACACTAATTCTCAGAAAACTGATGATGACTAATATTTGTGTCCCTGGGTAAATATGCATAAGAGTGCATTGTTATGTGTACGCCCTCGGGTGGGTGGTACCCATAAGTGAGTTCCAAGTAAGAGTGCACTGGTTCTATGAGCAGAATGTTCCTATATATGAGTGTGTGTGAACTTGTGTGAAAGTGTGTTTCACCGGTTCAATGCGCAGAGCACTCCTATAGCTGCCAAACAGAGCAGCCTGAGCTTTTAGAAAAGCTCTTGCCACCCCATCCCCTGTTGTTGTGGAAACTTTCTTCAGACGATTCTTAAGAGAAGA
This sequence comes from Brachyhypopomus occidentalis, assembly GCA_020368025.1. NCBI lineage: Eukaryota > Metazoa > Chordata > Actinopteri > Gymnotiformes > Hypopomidae > Brachyhypopomus > Brachyhypopomus occidentalis. The sequence continues at coordinate 26,348 of JAGXOD010000052.1, forward strand.
CACCTACAACATAATACAGAACACATACAAGCAAAACGTATAAAACACAAATAAATGTGATTTTTAAAAAATGTTCACAAATGTGTGCATGCCTATAAATACTACAATACACACAATTGCCAACCACACTGATAAAGGATTCAAAGTTTTTTGGCATGCGGTTTGAAAAATACTAAATCGTGTTTTACTCTTTCTGTCAGGATGCCCTCTAACCATCCTACCCCAAACTACAACTCCCAGCATCCTTGACACAGAAGAAAGGAGAACAATAGACTGAACAGATCAGATCATCCTCCCTGGAATTTTAACCGATTCCACCTGACCCCTGCTTAATTCCCTCACACAAAAGTATGAATTGCTATGGCTCAGCCTATGCATACCAAGACCTATCTAAATATTACTGTTTCTAGTTGCGTGTATCATTTTTGGTTTTACTCTTGCCCATATCTCTGGATCATTTGTGGATTTGCTCTTTATATAAAAGAAATTCTTATTTGGCCTCTTCCACATGTTCTGCATCTTCACAGCTCATTACACTTTCACTGCTTGTTAAGTACATTAACATCAAAGGTAATACACATTAATGTGCAAAATTGAGGGAAGCTTCACCAAATACTGAAGATACATTTAAGGTAAAAAGTGCATTTTCTTTATCATCTTTTCAGCCAGTTCTTAACAACACACCTACACCTACATTACAGAACACACACAAGCACACACAAACTCAGTGCACAAGTGCTATATCACACTGGATCTCTCCTTGTGTTGGCACTCTGATGCCACATCTTATACAAGTGAGTGTGTATGTGTGTGCATGCTGTAAGAGCTCTCACCACATCATTAGGAAGGCTCTGTAGATCATCAAACGGTGTTTCCAGTGTGTTGGTGTCCACATTAAGAATGACAACATCATCAAGAGCCATACCCCGAACCTTCTGCAATTACACAAATATACACACAATGTCTGTTATTAGACCCTAAAACTAGATTAAGAATTATGGAGATGGTTTAGGATTTCTATCACTGCCTTCAAGATGTGACTGCAATGTGGCGTATGGATTAGGAATTAATGGTTACAGCTTAGAAAACAGTGGTTAGAAATGAAAGACTTAGTAGACTTAGTTACAGTGTTCATCAGGCTAAAATAGACTCCAGAAACTAAGGATCAGTGATCAGGTGTTGGGTATTAGGAACTAGCAGCTAAGTGACTTAGTGATAAGGGTTTGAGATTGTGAAAGGTTAGTGATTGGTTCAGTTTGGGTCTTACCTCCATCAGGCTGGAGTGGACTCCTATGAGGTATGGCATAGGAGCGCTAGTAAAATGAGAGAGAAGACTAAGAAATATTCTTACACCTTCATATGCATCTATGTAATTAGTCTATATGCATATGTCTATATGATTATTTTCAACCAGCAGTAGTTTATCAGGTGGTCTGTGTGTTCTCACCAGCAGTAGTCTATCAAGTGGTGTGTGTGTTCTCACCAGCAGTAGTCTATCAGGTGGTGTGTGTGTTCTCACCAGCAGTAGTCTATCAGATGGTGTGTGTGTGTTCTCACCAGCAGTAGTCTATTAGGTGGTGTGTGTGTTCTCACCAGCAGTAGTCTATCAGGTGGTGTGTGTGTTCTCACCAGCAGTAGTCTATCAAGTGGTGTGTGTGTTCTCACCAGCAGTAGTCTATCAAGTGGTGTGTGTGTTCTCACCAGCAGTAGTCTATCAGGTGGTGTGTGTGTTCTCACCAGCAGTAGTCTATCAGGTGGTGTGTGTGTTCTCACCAGCAGTAGTCTATCAGGTGGTGTGTGTGTTCTCACCAGCAGTAGTCTATCAGGTGTTGGGGCAGAACTGGAATGTAAACATGCTGCCAGTACATGGGATACAGCATGGCTGCTGTGCCATGGACACAAGCTGTTAACTGAAAGTGAGAGAGAATGTGTTCTGAAAACCCCTTATCTCTATGCTCCATATGTTCAGAGTAACTGTTTCTTACAGAATATACAGAATATATGGAAGACACCTACAGCATGTTACTGCAGTCAGTTTAAAATAAACAGGACATAATAATGCCTGGGTGAGAGAAATGATCACAAAACAATATTTTGTGCAATGCTTCCTACATTAGCAAAGGACTGTTTGCATAATATTTGTACAGTTTTGTTAGCAAAAGCATTGCAACCCCTCATCGATTCATATAAGTATGGCTGTACAATTTCAATTCTCAATGCTGGCACCATAATATACAGCTGTGTTTGATGGCTCCCAATATTCCAATGAGCACACTTGAGTTTTATAGTCGCACCAACTATAAACCTGTAGTGGAAATAGCAAAGGCCACTTCACCACCATACACAGAGATGACCTCCCCGCGCTTAGTGTGAGAAAACTGACCTCATCTAATCTTTGGAAATGTAAAACAAGGTTCTACACATCACCTCTGCCCTCAGATACTCACACCCCCACAATGGTCTCCCTCTCTAAAGTTAGAGACATAACCTTATCTGATCTCATGAGTGCGAAAGAGAGGCAATAAAAAGTGCAAATGAAGGTCTGGCCTGGACCAGAACCCACAAACCCAGGAAGGACCTTCAGTCATAAATTCCACTATCCAGCCTTATCTGATACACCAAGGTTTCAGCCAATGTGTCATCTCTTGGAAATTCCTGGTTAAACTCATGTCTAAAGGTGCAAATATTTCAAAGATCCTTATAACTTTGCATCCACTACAGACACTGGATTAACATCTAGCCGAGAGGAAGCAACTCGACGAGAGCATTCCAAAGACACCAAACTCGACTACCTTACAACCAAGGGAAGGATCATTATCCTCAAAACCCTAGTGTCCATTTCACCAGCTCTTTAAGAACTCTGAAATGAAGATCATGAATTCCGTGCCTACAACATTCAAACATAATCTGTGACTGATGTAAATGCATGACTTAGGATCCCTCATCTGTAATGGGTTCCATCATAACAACCTTATTGTATAATCACCCCACATTCATGCATAGACCCATGTATTCTTATGTGTTCTAATATTTTAAATATACATGTCCATGTATTCTTGGGTTGCGTTACTATAAACATACGCATATCTATGTATTCCTGTGTGTTCCACTAGTTTAGACATGCATGTCCCAGCATTATTGGACTATAGTATCAGAAATGCATGCACATCTATATATTCCTGTGAATTCCACTATATTAAACATATAGATACCCCAGTATCCTGATGAGGTATTAATCTAGATCCATGTATAACTAAGTATCAATGTGTAATGAGTTATGTTAGACGTATGCCTATCCATGTATTAATGTGTGCACTGTTATTTCATATGTAAGCATCTCCAACTGAAACACCTGGATTTAGACCACAATAATTTATTAGTATGGTGTAGCGCCTCCTTCACTCTGGGCATGCAACAGTCTGGGTGGTACGCTTCTTTGGGGCTTCTCCAGACAGTAACTTTCCCGGATGTGGAGAAAACAGTAAAGGTGGACTCATCAGAGAACAATACATGCTTCATATTGTCCACAGCCCAAGATTTGCGCTCCTTGCACCATTGAAACTGCCGTTTGGCATTGGCACGAGTGAGCAAAGGTTTGGCTATAGCAGCCGGCCATGTATATTGGACCCTGTGGAGCTCCCGACGGACAGTTTTGGTGGAAACAGGAGAGTTGAGGTGCACATTTAATTGTGCTGTGATTTGGGCAGTCGTGGTTTTGTTTTTTTGGATACAATCCAGGTTAGCACCCGAACATCCCTTTCAGACAGCTTCCTCTTGCGTCCACAGTTAATCCTGTTGGATGTGGTTCATCCTTTTTGGTGGTATGCTGACATTACCCTGGTTACCATGGCTCTTGATACATCACAAAGACTTGCTATCCTGGTCACAGATGCACCAGCAAGACGTGCACCAACAATTTGTCTTCTTTTGAACTCTGGTATGTCACCCATAATGTTGTGTGCATTGCAATATTTTGAGCAAAACTGTGTTCTTAACCTGCTAATTGAACCTTCACACTCTGCTCTTACTGGTGCAAAATGCAATTAATGAAGATTGGCCATGAAACCTCCCACACTAAAATGACAGGTGTTTCAGTTTTATTGTCCAACCCCTGTATTTGTACTGGCTAGAATGCATTCTGAGTAAATGACAAAGCACTTTTGTAAGTCACTCTGGATAAAAGCATCTTCCAAATGAAGTAAAGATACATCTGTTAACTGGCTGATGTGACACCTGGTAAATGCTCATTGAAGCTGGTTGTCTAATGGTGGCAGTGTTTATTCAGGTATTGAGTGATCCTTATGCAATCTTATGCAACAGCTGCTCAAATTTGCTTGAAAAACATTATTTACTAGTTACAGTGGCCCCATCAACAAAACACTGCCAAAGTCTGCTATCTGCCAGGAATGTTTAATAGTTCATGAAAATTGCTGAACTTGTTCAGGAGTTATAGCTCTTTAAGTAAATCCTGCTCTGGCCCAGGACTGTTGATTATGTGACAGCCATGGTATGTACAAATGCCGCCATGTTTTGGATAGCATTTTGGATTGTACCTCTGAAATTTACCCATTTTGTTTGGCTTAAGCCATGTAATCAGAAACTCCAAGAATTCTGTCTCTAGGTATCAAGTGTTGCTGCAGAATATTTTACTGCATGAGTTAGTTAACTGCTACGAAAGCATTCTTACTGTTATGCTGTGATGTGTTTAATCCAAAATTGTGACAGAGGAGAGCACGTCTGGGAATAGTAGATATGAGTAATTATTGTGCAAATAAGAAAGTGTATTTTTCCAATATACATTTGTTTGAAGATTTGTTTTGAATTTTGTTCAGAAAGGATTGTGACTTCTATGTACATAACACACATTTACACAGAATACCCAGAATAATAACTGCTTGCTGCAGAGGACAGACCTACATATCTATGCTGAAAGAGAACACTCACAGTGCTCAGTTTGCTGGAGCTGATGAGGACTCTTCGCTCATACAACATGCTTGCATAAAGATGAAGCATGTTATTCACATCCACGGCTACAAAATACTCTGTCAGGTTCCTCTGCAAAAAAGAAAGAAAGAATGAAACTTAGTGAAATCAGGAAGCCCAGTTCTAATTTGTAACAAACACAGCAAGTTAAATTGTCATTAATTTCAATGAAAACAGTCCTCCTCTGAAGCTCCTCATCACTACTCTGATCTAGTATGTAGTAGTGTGCACTGAATTAGTCGGGCATGCTCAGTGCTTAAGTGTGTAATTTGTAATGCAGCAGTTAATTATATAGTATCCAATGCAGGCTACTGTATATCATTAAAAGAACCACACAAAACGTTACACAAAACGTTAGCACAGTGTTTCCGCAGTTAGTGAACTCACATTTTCAGGAATACTAGGCAACTCCCTTAGATCAGGCGCTGAAAAATAGGCGTGCTAGAAATACAAATAGAAAGGAATAATGAGAAAGAGGAAGACAGTGTGAGAGACTGAGTGTGTGTGTATGTGCTTCATCTAGTGCTCCAAAACTTCTAAGCTTTGAAAGGTGCAGCATTTTTTGTATCCATAAACCTTTTTGGGCTAAAGAATAAATATCTAAAGCAACCACCTGAACATATTCACCTTTCCTTCCAAAATGCTTCCTGACGCTTGACAGGTAACCATATTGTGTACACAATCATCAACACTGTTTCTCATTCAAGTTTAACTAAAGACCTCTAGGTTTGCACAGAAATAGGCTTTGAATTTGCAATGAGAAATTTTATGTGACCATGCAATACTAGCTTGCATGTCCACATCTAAGTAAACACACTGACTCATCTATGTGTGCATGCATGAATGGACAGTAACATTACCACACTCAGGTGTACAGGGAACCCTGGGTCAGGTATGGGTAATGCGTGAAGAGACTCCAACAACTCCCTCCATCGACTATCCTGTACATAGTGGATATAAAAATAACAGCAACAACATGTTTTCATCCCTAAACATATGCAGTAATCCAAGATTTCTGTTGTTTATACAGTAGAATGACCATATTTCTATCTATACAGTAACAAATTTACTCACACCAGTTACTCCCTCTGACTCATATGTGTAACAATGTCAGTATCTTGCAGTGTGTCTAATGCCTCTGCTTCTGACAGAGTGCTTGTTTTAGATCACTATATCATGTAACTAGCTCGTATTAGGTATATGTGTGATTTTGTCACTGCCATTGACAGAAAGCATGTGTATAATGTGTCATTGCTCCTGATGCATGTGTGATAATATTACTGTCACTGACTGTAATCATAACCGGAAGGGGGGGGGTCACTGATGTCACTGACCTGTCCTTTAATGGTGTAGTCTGCCAACACGTTCAGCAATTTATAGAAGACTTCAAACCAAGGCAGATAACTATACATACACACACACTTGTTTGTTAACTTTTGTCTATGACACCTCACAGCAGGCAACTGTATGCACTCATATAAATACACAGAAAACCCCACACAAAATATTTAGCACTCTGTAGGAACCAATCGAAAAACATGCACACACACACACACACACACACACACACACACACACACACACACACACACACACACACACACACACACACACACACACACACACACACACACACACACACACACACACACACACACACACACACACACACACACACAGACCTGAGGATGCAGTAGCAACTCTGAGCTCCAGATGAGAGGCGACAAAAGCCGAAGCGCTGCTTACTGTCAATATCAGTCAGCACAAATGTGAAGTTCTGCCCCACCTGCCCTACTGCCAGACTGGCACACAAAGAAGAGAAGCTTGTCAGTCTGAGCAAAAACAGGAAAAGCACAAACTATTAGGACAATTTCTAGACTGTGAGTGGGTGTGAAATACCTGTCCACACTGAATGGGAAACAAAACTTAGGCACAGTCTGCAAAGTTTCCTGAAAGACACCAGAGCATAAAAGAAAAATATAAATACACTAAGGTAAACTTTAATATCTACCAATGCTGAATACGTGGAATAATTTTCAGGTTGATTTACGAGAGTCCTTGACAGTGAATGTAGACAATTTGGGTTGTTCATAAAACACATTTTCCTTACAGAAGAAACAGGTCAGTCTTCCACACTAATGTAATTGTGAATATCAATGTATGTATGTATGTATGTATGTATGTATGTATGTAATATACACTATATTGCCAAAAGTATTCGCTCACCTTCCTTGATTCACATATGACCTTAAGTATCCCATTCCTAATCCACCCTTTGCAGCTAGACCATCTTTAACTCTTCTGGGAAGGCTGTCCACAAGGTTTAGGAGTGTGTTTATGGAGATTTTTGACCATTCTTCCAGAAGTACATTTGTGAGGTCAAATACTGATGTTGGACAAGAAGGCCTGGCTCTCAGTCTGCGCCTAGGCTGGATCTTCCAACAAGACAACGACCCTAAACACTGCTCAAAATCTACTAAGGCATCATGCAGAGGAACAAGTACAACGTTCTGGAATGGCCATCTCAGTCCCCAGACCTGAATATTATTGAAAATCTATGGTGTCACTTAAAGAGAGCTGTCCATGCTCGAAAACCATCAAACCTGAATGAAATAGAGATGTTTTGTAAAGAAGGATGGTCTAAAATTCCTTCAGCCACAATCCAGACTCTCATTAAAAGCTATAGGAAGCATTTAGAGGCTGTTTATGCGAAAGGAGGATCTACTAAATATTGAGTTAAGGTTTTTTTTTCGGTGCCCAAACTTATGCACCTGCCTATTTTTGTTTAGACAATTATTGCACACTTTCTGTAAATCATATAAACTTCATTTCACTTCTCAAATATCACTGTGTTTGTCCCCTATATGATATATTTAACTGAATTTTTTTATCCAAACATTCAATGATTTATAAAGGTAAATCAGGAAAATTAACAAGGGTCCCCAAACTTTCGCATCCCACTGTAAACCATTTTTATAAATAAAAATCAATTAAATTGAAACTAAAATACATTAAACATAATTAATAGCAGTGCTGCAAGCGCAACTTTCTTCATTTTTATATAAAACAAAGTCCTCAAGTAACCAACTGTGAATAAAAACTTTAAAAGATAAAAAATGTTTAGTGAACTTGACTTAGCAGTGTCAGAAATGTCTAAATAACAGAAAATGTAAATAACAGTTTAAGTAATAATAATTTTGGTTGACGAATATTCGGTGCATCTCTAACTTATAACAGTGTTAAGCAAGCAAGCTGCTGGTAGTTTTCGACTACAGTTCTTAAAGTTACCTGCAAGTTATCTTACCTTCATACAGCTGTAGCATTAAGCCAGTTCCTGACAGTTCTATGCTATTCGTTTTTTCTTTCACTAAGTGAAGCAACACTTCATAGTTTACATATAGTAAATATATGGCCAAAGGACTTTGAAATATCAGAATTTAAACCTTAACTTTAACTACCAAGACTGTTGTTGCTGTTGTCTTCCAAAACGTTTTGGCTTTGGGTCCTTCACCAGCAGCACCTTCCACCGCACCAATAACATGGGGCTGCCCATGGACGTGCCTGACTTTAAATCAGTGCTACTAAACACAGACGATGCCAATATATGAAACATTATATATATAAATATATACCAATCAATCTCTAATCCCCACCCACCCACCTACACAACCACACACACACACACACACACACACCCTCCTCCGCCCAACCCAACACCCACACAAATGAAGAAAGTTAAAATGTTCCTGCAAACCTGGTCAGAATAGCCATCAGGGAAAACCCTCCTCACCTCTGGCCCTGCTCAACACAAGCATTAAGAAAAAAAAACATATTTTAACTGGATACTATTAGCATCTCCAATAAAAACTGTTAGAATAAAAATTAATAATAAGGAGAAGAACAAAGAAACAGGTCTATGCCTCTATAAATCCAACATGGATACAAGGTAGTACTGTGTTATTCATGAGTTTTACCTGCACCCACTAGCCCAGAATGCACCACTTCCACATACAACTCAAAGGTTGTCTCAGGGCTGTCCCTAAAATACAGAGGTCAAAGGTTACATTTACTTCATAAGCAGTCATTTATATGCCATTCTACCCTGGTCCTAATAATGGGAAGATGGTTAACACAATCTGGAATAAGGTCAAGACTAATCCATATGATAAAAAGACATGACATGAATCTGGTATATTGCCTACAAAAGATTTCCTCGAGACATAAAACAATTTTTGTAAAAATAATTCCATTATTCTCAACTGTGCCACTCAGTTCCCATGTAGGACACCCTTATATTCACAGTTATTACAAACCTAATTTTTTTTAGCAAATGTTTGTATTTAGGAGACCTTACTGCAACTTTTCAGAGCAAAGCGAGCCGTTTAAGTGAGATCACGGGCCCAGCAACAATTTAGGTAAAGATGAAAAACAGGCCACACTCCTAAATAAAACTTAGAACGTGCTGAGTCCACTAAAACTGACTGACCGCGCTCGAAAAATCAACGTTTACTAGACCCATGTCCGTCTATTTTCAACATGAGATCAGTGCCCGCCAATCTGTGTCTAAATAAAGCATATCACCTTATTAGTACAGTTTAACGCATGGCAATCCAGTAGCTTGTACAAGTGACATAAGTAACATTCTCAACCTTTAGAGTATTTTTACCTGAACGGATGTTAGATATTCTAACCAGTATTCTAGCCACAATGGAAAAGCCTCATATTCGTCGTCCATCTAATGAAACAAACAACCAACAGTCGGACGTTGTTTAGCCGTTTTCTAAACAGAAGTATCTTAGTCTGCGAGGACAGAGGGTTAGAACAGACGTGTACGGAGCGACTATTTAAAACGGTCGATTAACGGTTGAGTCTTGTAGCCTACTGTTATGGTTAGCCTACTGTTATGGTTAGCCAGCACGCCATGTCCACTTCTTCTCGCGTCCCGTGGTAATACTTCTGCTGAGTGCACCGTATATCATCCGTGTTATAGTAACCAGGTGTAGTAACGACATAGCTACGATAAATAGTTCATTACTGCCACTAACGATGTATTACGACCATTGACGTAACAACAATATATTCATAATTTATTAGCCTTATTCAGTCTTTCCACCTCTTTTTGTGCTACATTTACAGACACCCCAATTAAAAACAATAAATATAGCATGGAATTAGCTAATAGCTATTCCGCCATTAAAGAGACCAGAACATAACTGACTCCATCAATGTTTGTCATTAAATGTGTGAACCAGACACACAGTGAACATAATGCCAGTCAACTAAACACCCCGTCGCAACAAGTCGCAGCAGGCCCTGGGTTTGTGTAGAGTAACAAGAGACAATTATGGTCAGTGAGAAAGACACTTACTTGATGCGAGACCCCATTCTCATCTTTTTTGTAATCACCTCTCCCTGTGTAACGGTAAGGTAATATCAGACTGATCAAGTGATATTCCCCAGGTAACCCTGTCACGTAGTACACAGGAACGCCATACTCTCCACGCGCGGATCACGGTACTCGCCGCAAGCAGGAATTGTGGGGATTGTAGTTTTAGGAAGAGTTATTTCCGAATCGGTTAAAAGGGGCTTACAGAATAATAAACTACATTTACCAAGTAGAGTTTAGCCGTGACCCAGAAGTCGCGTGATACAGAAACGCAGAGTCCGAAGACAACTGTACATTTCAGTTAGGCTATAGGCTTACTAAAAGCTGTTGCGCAATGTTAGCATTCTTCCTAAATATGTTTGTAACATTACTGCGTTGAACAATTTATCTAGCACAGCAGTGAATCTCAGCAGTGAATTGCATGAGACTCTATTTTCTCTGTGATAGTGAGCTAGTTTACAGTGTGACTTCAACTGCGAGGAAACGAGGAAACAATTCATTTCAAATAATAGTAAAGTTATAGCTCCTAAAAAGCTCAAGAGTGCTCAAAACTGAATCAGACAAACTTGAAAATTACAGCGTAGTACACATTAGACAAATTAATATGTACAAATCCCTATTTATATTCATCACCGATTACATGTGCCTAGACAATACAGACTAGCGAAATACATAAAGGGCCGTGTTTTGCAAACGAGGGGAGTCGGATTCTGTCGAGGCGTCGGAATTCGGCACAACAGCGGAATTCAAAGAACTGAAACCGGACTAGAAACCACATCACCCATCCCCAGTGCCATGAATGTGTGTGTTTTTATTACTTTTTTGTCGTTCTGTCTGATACTTTTTTTTAGAATTTTAAATTTGTAATAAAACAATGTAAAGTATAGCCTTATTCTTAAGGCTATATAACTACATGTACTACATAAAGTTCAAAATACAGCAAGAAGCATTAAGTCTTTCAAAATATTCACTTTTCAAGATTCTGTTTCAAAACAGTATGCAGAGGGAAAGTAATGAAGCTCTAAATAATTACAAGGGCTTTTGTTGTTTTTTTTGTTTTCTTGTATCTGGTTGTATGACTTTGTTTCCCAGCTGCTACTGCATACACCTTCAATAATTCATATGTAAAAGCATGTTTTTTTCAAGGGGCCATAAGAATTCATTCTCGCCGTCAGTGAGATTAGAAATACCAGCTCTATCACAGTCAAGGTAATGTAATCATGGTCTACTGATCAGCTGCATGCATCAGTCTGCAGATGCCAATGTTATGTGCATTTAAAAGTATTGTAGTTCAGCAACACAGAGCAATCAGTGTATTCAGTATCTCCCTGACATGGCTCTGTGATATATCTCTGTTACTGAATGTCAGTACAATCTACATGACATTTAAATGTAATCTGTGATACTGTCTAAAGCAGTATTATTGTTTAAATACTATTATCCTTAAACAGACACTTCTCAGGTAGCCAAATAATCAGACATGCAAACTGTAATAAATACATGTCAATGTAGGTAATGATCTGCATCAGCAGTGATACTAGCATGTCATATTGCAGTGGGCCTTTGGATTATTTGAGGTGTATATGATGGCATAGTTTAATTTTGAGAATGGACAAGCAAAGAAAAAAGAAATACATTTACAATGTCTACTTTGGGACATCTGGGGCCACTATAAAACAAACATTGTACATGCTCTAACACCCGGTACCCCTGGTGAGAATGAGGATTCATATGCAGAGTGGAGATAATAAATCTTTTAATAGAAACTGTCCAAGTGGTCTGCGTGGTAGTAAACAGGCAGAAGTACAGTAGGGAAAGGCTGGAGGCAGAAACGCCAACAGAGAAAACTAGGCAAAGTTAACATAGTCCAAGGCAAAGGCAGAATAGACATAAGAGCCAAAAAATACAAACATTAGGTAATCCGTCAGAAATTTCACTAGAAAACAGCTTGGTATGCATTCGTAAAGATGTGGCAATACTTTGCAGAGTCAAACTGGAGAAGGCATCAGTTAAGATGATACACAGCTGATGAGAGAACATCTAGTACTCGGAAAATGAGGACCTCTAGTGGTGGACCGAGGAAGCCACATTGGATCACATGTTTTATATAATTTTTTTTTTAGATTTTATGATGAGCATTTCTTTGATGCCAGCCACTAGGGAGCACAAGCCAGTGTATCTCGTGTGCCAGTCCCAAGCCCAGGTAAATGGTGAGGGTTGTGTCAGGAAGGGCATTCGGCGTAAAACACTTTTGCCAAAAGGAATATGCGAGTTCATCTAAGAGATACCATACCAGATCAGTCGAGGCTCAGGTTAACAACGACCGCCACAGGTGCTGTTGACGAACAGGGTATCAGTGGAAATTGTGCTACTGTTAGTCAAAGACCACGAGGAGGGAAACGTGTCAGGAGACAGAGAGAGATGAGGAAAGTCAAGAGTGTAGGACTAAGGGTGGGAACTGTAAATGTGGGGACAATGACAGGCAAAGGTAAAGATTATTTTAAATTATTCAGAGAAGGAAGGTGGATGTTTTATGTGTCCAAGAGACCAAGTGGAAGGTCAGCAAGGCCTGCAGCATTGGAACAGGGTTTAAACTATTTTACCATGGTGTGGATAGACAGATAAATGGAGTAGGGGTGGTCCTGAAAGAGGAGTTAGCAAAGAACATAGTAGATGTGAAAAGAGTGTCAGACAGGGTGATGTGTCTGAAAGTAGACATAGAAAGTCTGATGTTGAATGTTGTGAGCAGTTACGCTCCACAGGCTGGATGTGAGGTAGAGGAGAAAGAGAAGTTCTGGAAGGATCTAGATGAAGTGATAGAAAATATCCCCAAGGAGGAGATAGTGGTGATTGGAGGAGACCTGAATGGACATGTTGGTGAAGGAAACAGAGTAAGTGATGGGTAGGTTTGGTGTGAAGGAAAGGAAGCAGGAAGGAAGGATGGTGGTGGATTTTGCCAAGAGGATGGAAATGTCAGTAGTCTTATTTCCAAAAGAGGGAGGAACAAAAGGTGACCTATAAGAGTGGAGGAAGGAGTACACAAGTGGAAAAGAGGAAAAAGAGAAGAGAGAAAGAACTTCATTGTGTCTTTGTGGATTTAGAAAAGGCATATGACAGAGTGCCAAGGGAAGAGTTATGGTGTTGTATGAGAAATTCTGGAGCGGCAGAGAAGTATGTCAGACTGGTACACAACATGTATGAGGACAGCAGGACAATGGTGAGATGTGCTGTATGAGAGACAGATGGCTTCAAGGTGGAGGTGGGACTGCATCACGGATCAGCTTTGAACCCCCTCTTGTTTGCTCTGGTGATGAACCGACTAATGAATCAGGCAAGAATCCCCATGGACTATGATGTTTGCAGATGACATTGTGTTATGTGGTGAGAACAGGGAACAGGGGGAAGACAACTCGGAGGGGTGGAGATATGTACTTGAAAGAAGAGGAATGAAAGTCAGCAGAAGTAAGACGGAGTACATGTGTGTGAATGATAGGGAGACAGGTGGAACAGTGAGGCCACAAGGAGCAGAGGTCACAAAGGTGCAGGACTTCAAGTACTTAAGCTTGACTGTCCAGGAAAGAAGGGGTAAAGAAGAGAGTCCAGGCAGGATGGAGTGGATGGAGAAAAGTTTCAGGAGTGATTTGTGACAAAAGGGTGGCAGCAAAGGTCAAAGGGAAAGTTTACAAGACAGTGGTGAGACGAGCTATGTTGTATGGTTTGGAGACAGTGGCATTGACAAAAAGCATGCAGCTGCCAGGAAAAAGACCAAGAGGAAGGCCAAAGAGGAGATATATGGATGCAGTAAGAGAGGACATGAAGGTAGCTGGTATGAGGATAGAGGATGTAGAGGACAGAGGGAGATGGAGGAGGATAACTCGCTGTGGCAACCCCTGAAAAGGGAAAAGCCAAAAGAAGATTTGTTTGATGAACCAGAGAATAAAGCTTGTGAGAAAACTTTGGTTTAGATTTTCAAGAGGCTACAACAGGATAGAATGCACAGAGTAAGGCAGCAGTACTGATGAACATTTGTATGATGAACTGGGATCATTTTGCCAATGATAGAATGAAGTGGAACCTGTATGATTAGCAAATGCAATGAAATATATTCCCAGTGCCACTGGTCCTAGTGGAAATCTTGCCGTGTGTTTTGAGATTTCTCTGGCTCACTCTGTCTAAGTATACAAGAAATCTTGGTATAATTGTGAATGACCGGCTGTCATGTGCAGCGCAACACCTCAGCTACATCTTCAGTGCAGAAACACCATGGCAAACAATATAATACTTTGGCATGTGGCAACAGGAAGTGACACCTAGCAGCACATGCCGATTAGCCAGTGGCAACCGACAACGTAACTGGCTTCTCAGAAGCGGCACCGACCATCGCCAGTGTCACCAGCCACTTGAAATCCATTTGTTATGCTGGCCAAAGTACCGTTTTTAGGTTTTGTGGCAACTAAAATGTTTTATAACGTTTGTTAATTTATGTTGGGTGAACGAGTATAGCTGACTGCCGGCTCGCCATCTATAACATGTCTAATGTACAATATAGTAGGCTGGTAGTAGGCTGGTAGTACAGTGGTAGACAGTTAACGAGAGCATTGTAAGTTAAAAAGATTTATTGCAGATAATGTTTATCAGTGTATGTTCAAGTCATCCATGCCATCAGCGTAATACAAACCACTGCGTACGAGTTGAATACAATCGGCATCTACCTCCACCAGGAGTGGCAACCGCAATCGCACATACAGATCAGAAGTGGAACCTACCACCGCCAGTGCCACCAACCACTTGAAAGCCATTTGTTGGCCAAAGTGCCATTTGTAGGATTTGTGGAAACTAAGATAGTTTATAACTTTTGTTTGTCAATTGTTCTACTGAGAGAAAATTGCCATGTATTCCCATATTCTAAATTTAAAAATGTAAAAAAAAGTAAATGAACATTACTGTATTCATTGAGCAATTACTTATTTGTATATAAGCAACTATCTGTATTCAGGCTTGTGACACCACTTCACAGGTGACACTAATTTATTGGGCCATTTAGGTGGTCAACCTTAAGGTGCGTGCCTATTGTTATACACAGAAGGCTCAATTGTATTGTAGCGTCGGTCCAATGGGAGACGACGCTAGCTCCCATGAGCCCCCGCGGCTCCGATATCGCATTGTCTGAGTTTCCCTGTAGTGTGTGTGTAATGTCGATGCATTCATGTCATTCGTGTTTCATGTGATTATGCTTCTTACACTATTGAGGCACTAATAAGTTTTGCGTTCGCGTTGATCATGGATTTTCTTACTGCCTCTTCTTTTTACACCATGCGACGGTGTTTTTTTATTTATTAAAAGAGGGAAAATTCCACTCAAAAATGTAATCTAATAAGTAAAAATCCAATGTAACATTAGGACTTGTATGTACATGCTAATGTCTGCATTCAGACGACACCTCACACTAATCCAGAGTGTCTTAATCTGTTGGGCAATTAATAGACCATTGAACTAGAATTACTAAAGCCACGATTTTTTTCATGAGGTATACAAGTCTTCAGTGGACCACTCCCTGCACTGCATATTGTCTTGATAATGACACACTGCACTGAAATCACCAACTCCAAAACCAACAGAACGTTTGTACAATACTTAAAATAGGCCTACCTATCATGACGCAGGCAAAGCAAAACAAGTTAATCTGTATAGCACTTTTTCATATACATCTTACTCCGAGGGTTTCAGCACACTAAGCTGAAACGGTAAATTCACTTAATAATTGTGAGGAATAAGCGATTGTTATTTTGAACCCCTCTCAATACAAATTGTGTTTTTGTTCATATTGTAGAACAAATATATATTATACAACTATGTTTTATTATATGAAACAAATAGAATGAGTAAAATTATACAGGTAGTTTCTGTTGAAGACGGTGTAATTGTGCTTTGCTAGTGTTGCGCTTGTTCTCCTTCTACCTAGCGCAGCGTGTTCTTTGATGCAAAAGAAAATAGTCACCAGTCTAATTGCCTTTTAAATATTTAGTAAAATGAACATATAAATACAGAGATCTCTGGAGACCACACAATAAGAGTGAAACAGCCTAAGCTGTTCTCATTGCTCAGTGGGTAGCTCTGAGAGACAATACAATAAAGGCCTGAACTAAATAGGAGAAGTGAGTGTAGCCCCCACCCTTGCTGACCTTCGAAGGAAACCACCTGTAGCTGTCTGCCTGTTCGTCTTGCACCGAGTGTACTCCTCCTGTTCTCATCAAAAGTACGGAAAACTTGTGGACGGTTTCCCAGACCTCCATTACAAAGGGCTACCGCCATTTCCTACATTTTGTTACTTTGCAATAACTGAGCTCATTATACTTCCTCCTAACCACTATAGCAGTTATCAGCTTTCAAGGCCACAGATGCTTTCCTCCTCAAACAGTTTCCCACCGTGGAATTACACAAGGGTTACAGATATCAAACACACAAACACTTTGGAGAATATGCTTGTCAGACACTCTTGAGAATATGTTTGTTTAATAATGTAATAGTAAAATATAATGCCTAATACTACGCAATTGATTAGTAATGTAATATAATGCTAGTAAAATATAAAGGATTAAAATATAATTCCCAACACTAGTTAGAATTATAATAATATTATTAATAAAATGCTGTTGTTGCTTTCCTTAACTGCTTGCCACTGTACCATAAGCCTACTATATTGTACATTCGACATGTTATAGATGGCAAGCCGGCAGTCAGCTACACTCGTTCACCCAACATAAATTAACAAACAAAAGTTATAAATCTTAGTTTACACAAATTGTACAAATGGCTTTCAAGTGGCTGGTGACATTGGCGATGGTCGGTGCCGCTTCTGAGAGGCCGGTTACGTTGGCGGTTGCCACTTGTAATCGGCATGTGCCACTGGCTAATCGGCATGTTCCACTGGCTAATTGGCAAGTGCCACTGGCTAATCGGCATGTGCCACTGGCTAATCGGCATGTGCCACTGGCTAATCGGCATGTGCCACTGGCTAATCGGCATGTGCCACTAGGTGTCACTTCCTGTTGCCACATGCCAAACAGGGGCTGAACCCCCTCTCATTTCCATCCCTCTGTAGTTCGTTCCAATGGTTTGCTGTCACTGCAATTAAAAATCTAAATTTTCTTTAAATTTAAACTAGCCTATAATATTTTCTTTCAAACAGTAATTAGATGTTTAGATCAGTTATGGGATGAAAACCGAAGTCTTCTTTCATTTATAATTTTATTGTTTCCAAATTCGATTATTCCTATTATTAGATCACTGGTTACCTCATGTATATGTATCCCGTGTTCTCAGTCTATCTTCGCCGGTCATTGCACGTTTTCCCGATGTTATTTGGTCTCCATGTGCCTTGACATCATGGTTGGTAAATATCTACTCCTTGTAAATGTCCAGGTTTTGGCTGCTCTGCATTGCGTTTATCTTGCCTCTGTTTAGTTCTTGTTTCTATCGCGTATCTCGTCTCTGCTATAGTTCTGTCATGTCTCTCAGAGAGGCGGGGCAGTGGTGAAATGTTTAAACTTTACCAAAACCAGGGATGGTGTACAAGGATGTTGGACAAATAGTTGGCCCCTCTATGAATATTGTGGCCCTTTGATATCCCGTTACTCAGAAAAATCCTAGATATGCTACTGCTCTCAGTGGCATATATGGCTATATTGAACTATTCATATGATGAGACCCCGGAACGTTATAAAGTTGCTACTTTTGAATTTGCCCATAATAAACCTCGCTCTCATAAGCGTATGCGTTCGCCTGGTAATCGCTCAACGACTTCGGCGTTACATTAACAACTGTGCCAATTCTAAAATTATCATAAAGATCATGTGTAAAGATAATTTTAAACGAGAGAGTTCCGCACTGTAAAAAAATTGCTGTAGTTTTTACAGTATTTTTTTACAGTAATATACTGTTTTACATTTTTACAACCTGTAATTGTATTTTAGAGTGCATCGAGGTTGCGAAAAAAAATGACAGGAAAATAACAGTAATGGATGAGCACAACAGCAGGCAGGGTAGTGTACAGTAATGCACTGTAAAAGTCTTGAATGGATTGCGCGGGAAGACAGGAGAAGAGCGGAGAAGACAGCCTGGAAAATGCCATTTTTCATGTCACAGCTGGTAAGTTCAAGTTTATATTACTTAAAAGTCACATCTAGCTGGCAAAATATGATAACCTACCAATAATATGCGGACAGCTAGTCAGTATTTACCTTGTAAAAATAAACTGTGGACAATATTACTCGTAAATGTTGCTTATGGACACCGTTAGCTTGTTAGCTAGATTAGCTAAGTTGTGTCAAGTGCTTTTGCCCCAGAGGACGCATCTCGCTCAATTATTCGGCTACTCTTCTGGAGGTACATCTCTACCAGCACAAACATCTTCAGAGTCACTGTGTGCCGAAATTGTGAAAAGGCGTTATTTTCGTGAGGCAACATTACACTTTTCAACAGCAATTTATAGTTTCAAAATGGCTTACTTCTTCCTTTTTTTGCTCCGTGATAATGGAAATAGATGACAATCAGGTTAGTGCTCTCGTTTATAGCTAAGTTTACAACATTGGCATTCATTTATAGAAGGTGCACGACGGCATGTGTTTTTTAAACGTCGTGTGGTAAGATTTGTACTCAAACTAGCTTGTAGTGTTGTATTGTATTTTTATTCAATTTTAAGTTTGAATGTGTAGGTGGTCATAGTTAAAGCTTGCTCCTTCGTTTTTACCAGACTTTGTTGGTCGTTGATAAGCTTGCTGCGGCAGCACCTGAACCAACTAAAGCATCGTGTTCCTCTTCTCTGCGTTTTTATTTTATTTTGTAGTGCTGTGGCCATTTTATTCCTGATAGTAGATACTTGTTAACGTGCTGTTCAGTGGAGAAGTGTTAAGTTTTGAGAACTACTAGTTCTACATGCTGCATGTATGAGGCTAACTACTGGATATTTCCATGTTCATCACCGTGGCCTCTTTCCATTTTCTATTTGAAATGCTGTTATAAGCTAACAAGCAAGTACGGGTTGCATTTCATTAAATCTGTGTTAGGATAACCAAATGGATAACTTAGCAAAGATGTATCACTGTAAAGTTTGTAACTATGAGAGTAATGCAATTGTAAGTTTTACTCAGCATATGAAACTACACAGTAATTCACCAAACTGCCCTTTTGCTTGTGGTGTACCTGAGTGTTCCAGAGCATTCAGAAAATTTGCAGCATTCAAGTCGCATCTATACCGAGATCATAAGAGTTATCAAAGATCTCTTAGGAGTTCTACATATGAACAAATTCATAGAACATTGATTTGCCAGATTGAGTTTTGTCAAAATACATTTACAAATTTGAAAGAGTTTGTTAATCATTTGAAAAATATACAAGAAGGCAGGAAAATAAAATGTCCTTTTAGGGGTTGTGAGAAGGCATTTGGTGTCAAATCCACATTTGCATCTCATATCTCAAGAACACATAGAAACAGTTCATCTGAGCATGTACATGAAACACTCTTTGAAAATCCTCACCAAAACGTGGGTCAGTCTTCCTGTACTGAAACTGATATTGTCGAGGAGCTTGAGCCAGAGGAACCCTTAGACAGTGAGCTCTTTTTGAAGAATCTGTCTTTGTTTTATTTGAAACTTCAGGCAAAACTACTTTTACCTGCATCAGTCATTCAGACTATCATTGAAGAGTTCCAGGAAATGTATGGCCTTGCTCAGTCAGATGTCTTTTCAAAACTAAAACAGAAATTGTCTGTACTTGGGGTGTCTAATACCACCATTACAAATGTAATCGATGACCTCAAACGGCAAGATGTATTTAGACAAGGCAATTGTATTTTACGCACAGATCAGCGCCGCAATTGGCTTCAATTATGTAGAGCCACAGCCCTTGCATCTAGGTGCTAATGATTCAGGGAAAGAATGCTTTGCACAGTATGTGCCAGTAAAAGAAACCCTTGTTGCCCCTTTTGAATCTGACTCCTTCAAAAAGCAGTATGCCGAATCACATTCTCGCCTTTCCACCAATAGTAATGAATTGGAGGACAAAACTCTACTGACAATGCTTTGTTTAAAAGTGACACACCATCTTTAGCTTTGATTCTTTATCAAGATGCATTTGAAGTTGTCAATCCGTTAGGGTCAGGCCTAAAAAAACATAAGGTACTGGCAGTGTATCTGACGCTTGGCAACATTTTGCCACACCATCCATCCATCCATCCATCCATCCAAAAATTTTGCCACACAACAGATCAAATGTTGATCATATGCAGCTTGTTCTGCTCTGCAGAGAACAAGACATGAAATATTTTGGACAGGAAAAGGTTTTCAGTTTGCTAATAAAAGACTTACAGGACTTTGAGGATAGTGGCATTGTTTTGAGAAATGGCTCAGTTGTTAGAGGTGCTGTATGTGCAATAGCTGGAGATAACCTTGGGTCTCATAGCATTGGTGGCTTTTTAGAAAGTTTCAGCAGGAGCACATTTTTTTGTAGATTTTGTGACCTAGACAGGCAGACATTTGAGTCTAGTCCACTGAAAACTTGTTCAGCAAGGACTAAACTTTTGCATCAGCAGCATGTAGAAGAACTTGCAACATGTAGCACAGATTCAGTGCGTGGCATAAAGTTTGATTCTGTTTTCAATCGATTGCAGTACTTTCATGTGTGCCAGCCTGGTCTTCCACCCTGTCTTGGACATGACCTTTTTGAAGGCATAGTCTCTTATGACTTGGCTCTGTTCATTACCTGGTAAATCAAGAAAAACATTTCACTTATGCAGAGTTGAACCAAAGCATAAGTCACTTTAAATATCTTGGTAATGATGCAAATGACAAGCCTCCAGAAATCAGCCCAGGTAGTGAAAAGTTAAGTGGTCATGCAGTTCAGAATTGGTGTCTGTTGAGATTGGTGCCTTTATTGATTGGAGACAGGATAAAGAATTCTTTGGAAAGTAGAGTATGGCAGTTGATTTTACTCCTCAGAGAGGTGGTTGGTTGTGTGTGTGCACCGAAGATAACTGTTGATCAGGTTGCTTATTTGAATGTCCTCATTGAAGAATACATTCAAACTAGAGTCGAGCTATTTCCTGCACACACCCTTAAGCCGAAGCATCATTATCTCTCCCACTATCCTGAGCTCATACTTAAATTTGGACCTCTCATTCGTCTTTGGACATTGAGATTTGAAAGTAAGCACACTTTCTTCAAGCAGTGTGCAAGGAAATTGCACAACTTTAAGAATCTGTGTTTAGCAGAGTGACACTAGCTTATTCAAGCGTACCTGGGTGCTGGCTGTCTTTTCCCACCTACCATTCAGGTTGAAAGAGGAACAGAATTTTATGTGGGGGGTTATAATGAAAAAATCAAGGCAGCAACTGCAGCTTTACATTTTACACAGGGAACCACTGTAGCCACTAATGAGGTCACAGTTAGAGGTACAAAGTACAAAAAAGGAATGTATGTTGTTCTAGGACAAGATGAAGAAGGCCTACACATGGGTGGGATTAAGCTGATTTTGATCCATCAAAATCTAGTTTATTTTGTTGTGGGGAGGCAGCAGGCTGTGGACATGGTTGATTTGGGTATCCACTCTCGATGGACACTGCTGGTCAAGAGTCCAACTACACATGTGTCAAGCAAGAAGACCTCCTTCATTACTATCCATTAGCTGAGTACAAATGGAGGGGCACATCAATGATTATTTTTCATCATTATTTTTTATTAAGATTTGTAGTGGCATGGCAGCGCTGGGGGAGGACATCAGAGATGCAGTGTTGGTCGTGTTACCAGGCTTACCAAAAGAGAAGCTTCTATCCCTCCTGAAGAAGTTGACAAGTATAGCAGTTGAATCACAATCTGACCTGCAGTTTGTCAAAGAGGAGGATCTTCCTAACGATATCACACCTATACAGTGTCGCAAACTCCTCAGTGCTTGGCATGAAGGTATGTCAAAGTGTAAATAACATTTTCATTAATCAAATTAATCATTGCTAATTCTCACCTGCTAGTTAATTTTTTGTACCTCTCTTAGACCAGACAGGTTTTGTGACACTCCTGTAGAAACTACAGGTATACCTCTTCATAACTCTACAGTGGATTCTTCGTTCTTGAGCTCTTCTAGCTCAAGTGTTGAAAGTCTGACAACAAAATGTTCAAGTGCAGTTGTGGATTTAAGTGACTGGCCAGAAAACTTCAAAGTTCCCTGGGACAGGATGCCTTCTGGTATCAAAACTGCAATTGCAGAGGAGAGACGTCCCTCTGCTAAAGACCGCAGGGAAATGATAAGAATCATTGTTAATGAAATGCGTCTTGCTGAGTTGAACCCTTCAAAATCTCAGTGCCTCACAGTCGCCAAGATGATTGTGAAAGAGCATCCAGGAAGTTTTGCGGATGTCCTGAGAGATGGCACTAGAATTGGAAGTGGCTATGGATCTGTTTTGATTCAGCTGAAAACAAGAGTAGAACAGC
The DNA here is from genome assembly GCA_020368025.1 of Brachyhypopomus occidentalis. NCBI lineage: Eukaryota > Metazoa > Chordata > Actinopteri > Gymnotiformes > Hypopomidae > Brachyhypopomus > Brachyhypopomus occidentalis. The sequence goes on from JAGXOD010000052.1 coordinate 49,196, forward strand.
CTGTAATTTCTCACGACTTAGGAACCAGAAAAGAGTCTCAAATTCATTAGAACGAGACATGACCAGAGGACCAGCTGACCAATACGGCTGTGTAAGATGGCAACCTGACTTTCCACCAGGGGAGTCCGAGGAGAGTCTTAAAGAAAAGCAGAAAGAACTGCAAGACCTCTACAGCACTGAGGGGCCATCTGGGAGTGAAAGGGGATATACACATGAATTAATGAAAATCCATCAACACCTGCTGTCACGAATCAAAGTAGAAACTGTAGATACATTAATTAAAGGCAGTCTTGTAGTTTAGGGTTACTACTGGGGCCAGCCAGTTTTAGTCTGCCCTTACTACGCTTTGTTTATCACACAGGCATGCATACACTAGATTAGAGTGCACATTTCTGTTTTTTCGGGTTGTACATAGAAGCAACAGAAAATACAAGCGTAGTCTATGGGGGTCACATGATTTCATCTACATGGTCTGAATCATACTGTGTCTGAATCAAAAGAAGACCTGCATACAATTTTAGTATGTGAGATGAAAGTTCTCAAGATGTATTAATGTAAATGATTAGTGGCTGATTGATTGCAACTGGGGTAAGTGGGAATTTGACATTCATATGGAACTATGTTTGCTGTACCAAGAGCAGGCGTCATGCATGTATATCCAAATAAAATTTCATATACTTGATGCGTGAGCGCCACAAATGGCATCCCTGTATCTTTATGATTATTATTAATATTATTATTATTAAATGATACTTTAAAGAACCTATGCATTTAAAGTTTTTTTTAGGAAACAAACAAAATAAAAAAAAATTCATGGAGGCCATTTGAGGAGCTCTCACATGAAGTATATGAAATTGTCATTGGATGTACATGTACACATTTGCCCAGGACCCATGTGAACTTATTCTCTGTCCAGCACCTGGGTATACATTTCTAACAGTCTTGTCTGTAAAAGGTGTTGCTGCTGTTAGTTTGTTAGTTATACTAATCATCGGGCGAGGGCAGGGTTACACCATGGATAGTTCGCCAGTCATTTGAGGCTAAATTAGCTATTCCTCAGAGTTTAAAGTAAGACCAGGTATAATTTAGAATTGCATCTTATTTTAAATGTGAAACATGCAGCCTATCAAACATGTACTTTGATATAAAGCATGGGGCTATGTTATGTTTTATTTTTAGATGCTTCATTGGAATTAATCCAACCATCGGCAAGAAAGGTGGGAAGGTCTCGGCGAAAAAAAAAAAAAAAGAACAACACGGTCAACCCACACGTGTGTACTCTTCTCAAATACTTAATGGACTTTGAATGGCTGTCTGTGTGAGTATGGCATGAAAAGTTCTAAAGAACGATCGAACCAAGGAACTTTGTGGACATATTATTCCAGTTGTTCATATATTGCTCAAAATAGTATTCAGAAACGTTATTGGTTTAGTTAAGTTGTTATGATATTTCATACAATGTTTGTAGTTCTTATTTTGGTACATGTTTATGAATACGTTGTCTATGTATTTCTAAAGGCCATTTCAGAATTAAAGCATTTGTTGTAAACATGTAATTTTCTTTAGTATTGGTGATAAATGAGAGGTCACAATGTCTAAAGATTTAGTAGAAAGTTAAATAAATAAGTCTCCAGATTATGTCATGTTGACACAGTACAGGAGTATGCCTGTACTCCTTGATTTTTGAAATTTAAACAGATGTTTTTAGTCCAACCGTATCTCAACATTATTCATAAATGTTTTACATTTTAACAGTGTGGCTGTCTTGTTTTGTGAAGAAATTCTAATGCAGTTGAATTTAATGTATTGATGAATATCAAGTTACACTAACATACTGTAATTCCTTTTACAGTAATTAACAACACTTTTTACAGTATTTTACTGGCAACTTTTTTGCCAGTTAATTACTGTAAATTCTACAGTCATTTTTTTACAGTGCGTGTAATATTCGTTCTAACCATGTAAAGATTATATTTCTTTGATTCTTTTGGAAAACAAAAGGGTTTGAATTTAGGGTTTGAATTTGCCTATGGCTATAGCGGTAATCTTGTTCAGTATTTAAATGTGAGTTATATATTCAGTCAAATGAACAGTCACAAAATGGTTTAACAGACCGCGGTGAACTGGTAAGAAACTGTAGATGCAGGGTTGCCAACTTTTCAAAATCACTTGCAGTGAGATTTTATTTATTTTATTTTTTTTTTTGGGGGGGGGGGGTCAAATGGAAACATTAATTGTGTCCATTTAATTAACCTATTGGGGAGTGTGTATGAAAAGGAAACTCCTCTCTGCTGCGCCTAAAACGATCGCTCACCAGTGGTTGGCGCCAGAGGGAACTAGTAACTCATTGAATCATAGATGTAGATCAGAGATAAATAAAGTAGATTTTTTTCAGCGTGAGAAATCGGATGTATGGTGTGTGAGCGTGTGAAGACAGTCAAATGCGTGTGTCTCACGCTCATTGCGTGAGAGTTGGCAACCCTGTAGATGTTCTGTGACATTTAACCTAATTCTGTAGACACCGTAATTCTTTGACGCGTATGTGCGCCTCCCCTGTTGATGCTGTTCAGTAACACACTTCCTAAGTTGAATTTCTCCGCCCAGAGACAAATAAAACTACGACAGATGAGGAAATTTCCCCGAAGAAGAGTTACAAGGCATGTGTATAAACCTGTAAATATTAAATGAGAAAGAAGACGAGTGACACCAGCATGAGACGCGTAGAAGAATAAAAGGAGCTAGTTATGGTTTCGTCCATTTTCTACGTTAGAGTACAAGTGACCGATCGAGCAGAATAAGGTAAGCTATGCAAAATATATGTCGTATATGCAATTCTACTGGAGACTTTGTTCACTTTTGTCATCTGCTGCATCATTCAACGAACATGAACAGAGTAAAACATTGTGTTAACTGTAATGCTATGTCTGTAGTTTATCTTGTAAATGCAGCGCACAGTACAGCATGGAAATCACCGCCCTTCTGCAGGCCTTAAGAGTCAGGAGCAGGCCCTGTTACGTAGTGTTGCTTCGCAGGTTAAACTCATGGTTAAACTTACGGCACAACACAGATTTCTGTCCTTTTTGTTTTTTATTTTCCTTTTCTTTTGTTTTAATTTATAAAATTAGGTCAATTGTTTAGACGTGCTTCTTTTGCACAGAGCAGTTTTATTCATACGCATCAATTGTAATTGTGCCGTACTGGAACTGCGCTGAATTAATTCTGCTAAACTGAAAGTAATAAAATAAACAAACCACATCACGCCTGACGCTGTTTCCACGCAGTAAAACCCATAGAGCATGTTTGCGTTATGCTTTCCGAAGTAATATAAGATACTGTTAATGATCATTTGGAAAATATCTGCGGATATCTGTTATCATCGGATTTTAAATATTATTAGCCAATAGAGGTGTAGTTGCGCCATTCACCGCCTCCTGCGCTCTTGCATGCACACACACAAGAAGATTCTAGCCCCTTTCTGTTCTGTGGTGTGGGTGCAGCTAAATGTGTGTGAGATGAGTGTCTGTCCATTGTTGGAAGCTGATTTTGATGTCTGCAGTGTGAGTCACTGAAGACCACTGAACACACCCAGGAAAAAGAGTATATCCAGAGCTTGATGGAAACCGTTTTCATTAACACTAGACAACACTGCCTCGTTTATCGCACTAAGGATCATGAACATGTTACTTTGTTAACATTACTTATGGAGTTTCATGGTCTGTTTTTACATAAGGCTGTAAATAGTGTTAGTGAAAGAAATCTTTAGAACTGACTGATTGTTAAGCAAATAGTGTTTCTCTTTCATGCACCGTGTGTGCAGTGAGATATGTTTGTCTTTGTTTGTGTGTGTCAGGTCAGGAGGCTTGTTTATAGTTTGTTTAAAGGAGATAAAATATGCCAAATAAAATCTCTCACACACAGACCAAATATTAACGAAGAGCACTGCTTACAATAACACTCAGATCGGTAAAGGTTTCCTTATTCAAAGCATCAAATACATTGACTCAGATATTATGAATTTTCATGTGATATACAGTAAATTTGACCCTTCTTGACTCATCCATTTTGACTTTAGGCATAATTCTCACACAGAGTGCAAATCTCATGTATCACACAGATTGTTATGAAAGTGCAGGTAGGGTGAGAGCTCTAGCAGTTAAATGAACAATAAACCAGCATACAGAACGTGGTGTGGTGACTACATGTTTGGTTTATTTTCCTTCTGACATCTGGCAGGTTAAGAGTGTGTGTGTGTGAGAGAGAGAGAGAGAGAGAAAAAAATAGACATGCTATCTGAAACCTTTCTGTGGAATCCGAAATAAAGAGTGAAACTGAACTGTGATACTATACTCACGCACACAATGATTACTCATCTAAATTACCTAGAATACACATGCACACAGAGTACACGCACATTGCTGTACTCATTTCCTTGTGCGTAGGATGTTTTTCCTAGAACTGTGTCCGTGTGTGTATGTTTTTGTACATGTGTGCCTGCTTGCAGACTTTGATACCAGAGGGTAATTCTTAGTGAGATTTTCCATTAGCCAGAGGAGAAAGACAAAGTCAATAATAGAAGGGGGAAAAGGAAAGAAAATTAATTATGTGCTGCTGTGGCAACTGATTCTGGGAATGTGCCATGCACACACATTCCAGAAGACCAAATAACAATGTCTATATTGACGGATTTACTTCCTCAGTATGACTGATAATTACTGTACATGTGCTTCAAATATGAATGTGTGTACATGTGTTTAATGTTTGATGAATTGATTTAGGGTTTTGGTGTCATGTTTGATTCCTCAGCATTGAGCCCACTACACGTGTATGTGTTTGTATCAGGTTTGACATGTCGTAATGGGGGAGCACAATCAGCAGGACCCCAGTAAAAACTACACAGTGCCGGGCTATAGTGTCCAGGTCAGAGCACCCAACATGCACCCACCCACATTTTAACTTTGAAGATCAGTTCACTGATATAAACATCTCTACTCCCTGAAATGCATTTAATATGCAGAATTTACTACATATTCTACATCTTTTACAGAAAGTTCTGAACTCAAATTCTTTTACATTTACATTTATGTCACTTAATAGACAATCTTATCCACTTTTCAGTCTGAATAATGACAACACTCAGGTTCATATAGGCTAATACGGTGATTTGGTAATGGTGGCCAACATTTTCAAATGATTAAACACACTCTGACCTATATTTTATGGCAGGGTCATGAACTGGGTTACTACAGTGCCCTGTCTAATTTCCGCATTGAGAAGAAGATTGGTCGCGGTCAGTTCAGTGAGGTCTATAAGGCCACATACCTACTGGAGAACCAGCAGGTGGCACTAAAGAAAGTGCAGGTATCTCTACCCAGTGCATACACTAACACTGAAACTCCATAGCCAGTCACGGAGGGTCCTACCGTTAATTGGTTTTCTGTTTCTAATTGTAAAATAGGAAAATTAATTATTACCCATTTCTATTCTGAATCATATCAAAGGTACTATATACTATAGATTTGGTGGTTGTTTTCTATTCTTACTAATGTGTCAAAGCACAAATGCATGGAATATTATAATCAAATGTACTTTGATTTTAGTTCACTATATATTGATATCAGGATGTTAATAACAGAGAGGGGTCGGATAAATGCTTACGTTTTGTGGTGGATTCACACCAACCTGAAATGACAAATTATAGACTAACAACATTCCATATGCAAACATTACCAGATTACTAGAAGAAAGCATTTCCACAAAAGCATAAGCATATGCTATTTAGATAAATAATTTGTTTTCATTAAGTTGGTTGTCTTTACTTGGTGTATTGCATTTGCCACGACAAGCTCCAAATTGCCATCAGTCTCTTGGATAGTTTCTGCTCAAGCCACAATCTGTTCAAAACTTCCTTATATTAGCCTAAGAACACCTCTATGGACACATATGCCCCCAATGTGCATAGATTTCTCAAAAAATATTTATTGTTACCCTTAAAAAATTTTGCAGCCCAGCCCATAATTAACAAGTAAGTTAATTATCATTATCCTGTTGTCACGTGCGAGGTTTGAGAACAGAAAGCAGCGGAGATTGTCTAACATACAAAATTTTATTCACAACTTTAGCTACTTCGGTACTGTACACTTAACATAACCGACTCATTCCAAACAAAGACGAGCATGGGACACTGCGTAAACGCAAATTAAATAGACGCAACACGAGACCCGAGTGAACACGAGACGAGCCACAGGTGAGACCTCACACCTAACCACCCCCATGGAAAAACATATAAGGAAAGTGTAGACGCAGACAACACAAACACATGCCCAAAGGGAGAGGTCCGGGAGCTGCACCGTGACACCTGTTATCTTGTTCATATTCCTTTTTTTTGTATTTTGGTGTTTTTAGTTTAATCACTTTGTAGTTAATGGCTTGCTTTCCTTAATACAATAATATTTATATCATTCAAAATAGAGAATTGGGTCATTTTTCAGTTTTTCCATTTAAGGATTAGAAATGGAAAACCAATTAATGGGAGTGGTTGCTGTGAGTTTCAGGTTATGGGCACTCTGTACTAATATGATTTCTGTTGTGTTCTTAGATTTTTGAGATGATGGATGCTAAATCTCGTCAGGATTGCATTAAGGAGATTGATTTGCTCAAGGTTAGTGCTTAGAGTGCTTTGGTGCGTGTTTACATGTGGTTTAGTTATGTCCTTATATGGACTTCTGTGTGTTTGTGTGTGTATGTGTGCCTATGCCCCATTTGTGTCACCTGTATTTTCTCTTGTTAGGATTATTTGTTACAGTTGTCTCCCATTATGCTTCGTGTATATAAACATGTGTCTCGTCCTTAGTTGCTGTAAGTTGTTGATTGTATCAACGAGTGTTGCACAGCGTGCTTGTCAGTGTTACGCACTGATCTTTGTTAATATACGTCTGTGAGCCTGCTATGCGTCTTGGCATCCCTCTCTTGCTGCCGATGTCACACACTAACATTGGTGTTGTGCTGTACTGATAGATGTTTTACTTAACCACACATATTTCTCTATATGAGGATCGCTTGGTTAAATGTGGGCCTTTATTATTAGCAAATAATACAGTATGTACAGTGTTGGGCATAACTTTGCTTTGAAATGTGCGGGGGACAAGAATGCTGATGTTGCATTCAGTTCAGGTGCCCCTCAAATTTGTGTTCCCTTTTAGAAAGTCTTTGGGCACAAGCATTTACTGAAAACAAATAAGAGCTGAGATTGAAAGGATCAGTGGTGAACAATACAAGAAGGAGCAGCACTATATTTTTCAGCATTTCTGTACAAATATGTGCTATATACTATATCTTGTTTCTGTTTATTTTGATTAAAAACATAGTGGACAGAAAATTTCAGAAAGAGGTGTGGACATGAAGTGCACAATAAAAAAGATTGAGTCAATTTCATATGTGTATGATTTCATATCTGTATTGTTGATATATCGGAAATGGATTAATATGACTGAGAAATATCATTGAAAATCATTAACGGTCCCCTCCCTACTCCTGTATCTGCTTTATTTCTATTCCCACCACCACTAAAGACTTTATATCTAATTTTCTTTATATGTAAAAAGCACCACTTAATACAGTGTTTTGACACTGTCTCGCTAGTCTTGTATCTGCTATATCTTCATGTATGTGTAACATTGTTCCTCTTCCGCTCTGTAGCAGCTGAACCACCCTAATGTGATAAAGTACATTGACTCCTTCATTGGTGACAATGAGCTGAATATTGTGCTGGAGTTAGCTGACGCTGGAGACCTCTCCCATATGATAAAGGTCTGTAATCCCCATACTGAAGGGGTGTGTGTGTGAATAGTTACAGTTATGATATGCTGCTACAAAAGAAAAAGAGAAAGAAGCAGAGCATCATACTGGTGTTTTTCTGTGGTCTTCTCTCTGCTCCCATGTCCCATGTCTAGAAGGATTCATTATTTCAGGAAGGGTAGACATAAAATCTAGCCAACTTTTGTTTTAGCATTGATTTTCAGTTTTTATTTAATTGAAAATTAGTGTGTTTGTGTCTGTGCTTCAAGTATTTCAAGAAGAAACGGAGGTTGATTCCTGAAAGGACAATATGGAAGTACTTTGTGCAGTTATGCAGTGCAGTAGAGCACATGCACTCTCGCAGAGTCATGCATAGAGGTGAACACCAATGCATGCATACACACGAGTTCCGAAACACATGTACGCATGCACATTACCCATGCACGCATACACACGTATGCAGACTCACATATTACCCATGCACGCATACACACGTGTGCTGAAACACGTACGCAGACATGAATGCATACAAACGTGTCCTGAAACACACGTAAACAGACTCACACACTACCCATGTTCGCATACAAGAGTGTGTTGAAATGCATGATCCAGGTTCATTACTCATAAGTATGCATTAATAATATGGAATATGTTTCTGTGTGTCTCTCTCAGATATAAAGCCAGCTAATGTGTTCATCACAGCTGCTGGGGTTGTCAAACTGGGAGATCTTGGCTTGGGACGGTTCTTTAGCTCCAAAACCACAGTTGCACACTCACTAGGTAAACATGCAGATGAATATCACACTGACACATACAGGATGCACAGCTTTGAGAGGAAGGTTTTACAAGGCTGGGGATCAGGTCATGAAGTCCACTTATTTCTACTGTTAGAAAAAATCAATAGCTAATCACACTTTCAAATATTCTACTCTAACCAGTTTTCACTACATACACATTACTTAATCTTGCCACTTGTCATCTCACTGGGTTTCACTGGTTCCATCACTGTGAAATCCTGCTGAAACTGTACTCTCTGTTACAGTACATACCCCCTATTACATGTCTCTGTTACACTAGATACCCCCTATTACATGTCTCTGTTACAGTAGGTACCCCCTATTACATGTCTCCTGAGAGGATCAATGAGAATGGTTACAACTTTAAATCGGACATCTGGTCTCTGGGCTGCCTGCTGTATGAGGTATGGTCTAGTCCCATGTCCCATGTCCCATGTTAATTGTGGTAAGAATGTTCAGTTTGATTTAGATTTAAGGCCTGTTCATACCACATATGCTTTTTTCAGACAAATATTTTATATATATATATTTTAAAGATGCATATTTGAACACTCATTTTCTTTTATTTCTATTCTGTTTCTGAATAATGTTAATATATTTCAACTCATTTTTGTACAAAAAGATAACCATCAAATTAAGAAAATATAAAGACATGGACATTTTAATAGCTCACAGTTATTCCTGGGTTTAAACAGAGTAAGATATACTTAGATAAACAAAAACAACTATGAAACAACAGCTCTCAGCTGAAAACAGCTGAAAACAGTCCCTGTAATTTCCCAGGCTTTCTCTAACAGTATATATTTTCAAAGACAAAGTCAAATTTATTTCGCTAGCACTTTTTACAGCTGTTATCACAAAGCAGTTACACATCACAACATTATTACACATATCCAAGTTAAGTAATAGTTAAGTTATAAAGAACAATGGGTTAATAGAAGTCCTGGTCTGGGTCTGTGTGTCTCGTCCATGTTCTTTGTAAGTTGTGTCCTAAGTGTTAGCTGTTACCTGTGTCCTAAGTGTTAGCTGCCATTTGTCTTTAGCGCTACGTGCTATTTTTGTGTTTAAAGAATAAAGAGAACTTCTGTAACGCTGTTCCTGTTTCGGCATCCTGCCTGCTCGCAACGTCACAATTCTATTCACAAAAACCCATGGGAGAATAAGACATTTCTTACCAGATCAAAATGATACATTTTCTGGTTATTTAACTTAAATAATGCATTTATCCCAACTTTAACTCATTTTGGAAAAATCAACATTTATTATTTTTATACATACAGTTATGCTTGTAGGGTTTCTGAGAAATACTATTTGGGGATTTTAAGGGGAACTGTACCATAATACCTTAATAACTGTTATGATGTAATAAAGTTATGAAGCAAGCTCATCCATCCCCAATTCATCTAGAATTAGCATTTTTGGCTAATTTGACATTAGTTATAATAAAAATAATAATCCATCCATCCATTCGCAACCGCTTATCCAGGTCTGGGTTGCGGGGGCAGTAGCCTAACCAAAGAGGCCCAAGTTTCCCTCTCCCCAGTCACCTCTTCCAGCTCTTCTGGGGGGATACCAAGGCGTTCCCAGGACAGCCTAGAGATAATCTCTCCAGCGTGTCCTAGGTCTTCCCCAGGGCCTCCTCCAAGTTGGACATACCTGGAGCATCTGCAGGCGCCCAGGGGGGCATCGGGACCAGATGCCTGAACAACCTCAACTCTCTACATGGAGAAGCAGCAGTTCTACTCCACATCTCTCCCGGATACTCCCGGGTACTCCTCACCTTATCTCTAAGGGAGAGTCCGGACATCCTGTGGAGATAACTCATTTTAGCTGCTTGTATTCCCGTTCTCATTCTTTCGGTCTCTACCCACAGCTCCTGACCGTATATGAGAGTCAGAATGTAGATTGACCAGTAAATTGAAAGCTTTGCCTTTTGGCTCAGCTCTCTATTCACCACAACGGTCCAGTACAGCGTCTGCAACACTGCAGCTGCCGCACTGATCCACCCGTCAACCTCCCGTTCCATCCTTCCCTCACTCGTAAACAAGAACAGAAGATACTGGAACTCCTCTACTTGAGGTAAAGACTCACTCCCGACCCAGAGAGGGCACTCCACCCTTGTCCGAATGAGTAGCAGACCCTGTCGTCTGGTTGGTAGGTGAACACGCCCTCGTGTTCTTCTCTGCCGGTCGATACGTTACCGTGAACGAGAACCAGGTGAAGAAGAGTGATAACCGAGCCTGCCTCGAGCCTTTTGGTGTTCTTAAAGTACTCAAGGTTTTTGTGGTCGGTGATCACCACGAAGGGGGACCACGCCCCCTCAAGCCAGTGTCTCCACTCCTCGAGTGCGACTTTAATGACCAGCAGCTCTATATCGCCTACCCCGTAATACCACTCAGTGGGCGCGAACTTTTTGGAGTAATACGCTATGGGGCAGAGTCCTCCCCTTTTTCAAGTCCGCTGGGATAACACCGCACCCACTCCCACATCGGAGGACCTCAATGACAAAGGGGTGATCAGGATTAGACTGCTGTAAGACTGGAGCTGTCGCATATGCGGTTTTCATCGCTTCAAATGTTGAAGGCAGCTGCCTCCTCCTTGGAGCAGGTCAGTGAGGGGCTTTGCCAGGGTGCTGAGTGACCCAATGAAGCGCTGCTAGAAGTTGGCGAACCCCAGGAACTGCTTGCGGCACGTCTGGGGTCGACTCCACTCGATCACTGCCTCCATCTTGCCTGGTTGCATGTGCACGCAGCTCTGCCTGATTAAATATCCCAGGAAGCTCACCTCGGTGAGGTGAAACTCGCACTTCTCCAGCTTGCAATACAGGTGATTGGGCAGGAGAGTGCCCAGGACTGTACACACTTCATGAACATGTTGGTCCAGCTCCGCCTGCAAAGCTCCGCCTACAAAGCTCCGCCTGCAATTCTGGACAAAAGCTGGGTTGTTCCATCTGGTCCCCGCTGCGAGGGTCCCTTGATGAGTGTTGGGTTGTGGGCATCTTCCCTGAACCCCCGGACCGGCCTGCCGTCATTTTTTGTCACGGGAAATTAAAAACATTAATGAAGGTTGTGTTTAAAGGTTTTTATACACTCACCAGCTGCTTTATTAGGTACACCTGTCCAACTGCTCATTAACGCAAATGTCGAATCAGCCAATCACATGGCAGCAACTCAATGCATTTAGGCATGTAGACATGGCCAAGACGATCTACTGCAATTCAAACCAAGTATCAGAATGAGGAAGAAAGCTGAATTAAGTGACTTTGAACATGGCATGGTTGTTGGTGCCAGATGGGAAAATATCCAGTCAGCAGCAGTTCTGTGGGCGCAAATGCCTTGTTGGTGCCAGAGGTCAGAGGAAAATGGCCAGACTGGTTTGAGCTGATAGAACGGCAACAGTAACTCAAATAACCAGTTGTTACAACCAAGGCATGCAGAAGAGCATCTCTGAACGCACAACATGTCGAACCTTGAGGCAGATGGGCTACAGCAGCACCAGGTGCCACTCCTGTCGGCTAAGAACAGGAAACAGAGGCTACAATTTGCACAGGCTCACCAAAATTGGACAATAGAAGATTGGAAAAACGTTGCCTGGTCTGATGAGTCTCGATTTCTGCTGCGATTTGGATGGTAGGGTCAGAATTTGGCATCAACAACATGAAAGCATGGATCGATCCTGCCTTGTATCAATGGTTCAGGCTGGTGGTGGTGGTGCAATGGTGTGGAGGATATTTTACTGGCACACTTTGGGCCCATTAGTACCAATTGAGCATTGTGTCAACACCACAGCCTACCTGAGTATTGTTGCTGACCATGTCCATCTCTTTATGACTAGTGTACCCATCTTCTGATGGCTACATCCAGCAGGATAACGCGCCATGTCATAAAGCGCGAATCATCTCAGACTGGTTTCTTGAACAAGACAATGAGTTCACTGTACTCGAATGGCCTCAACAGGTGGAATGGGAGATTCGCACCATGGATGCACAGCCAACAAATCTGCAGCAACTGCGTGATGCTATCATGTCAATATGGACCAGACTCTCTGAGGAATGTTTCCAGTACCATTCCAGTACCATAGATTCAACCAGTTTCCAGTTGAATCTATGCCACAAAGGATTAAGGCAAAAGGGGGTCCAACCCGGTACTAGCAAGGTGTACCTAATAAAGTGGCTGGTGAGTGTAGTACTACTGATTATAACTTAGTGGCCATGAAAGAAAGACAATAAGCACTTAACCTGAAGCTTTTTGTAAACTTAACAAAATGTAAACTGTCTCATGCGGTTGTGTATCTATCAGATGGCCGCCTTGCAGAGTCCTTTTTACAGTGACGAGATAACCCTCCTCTCACTTTGCCAGAAGATCGAACAGTGTGACTATCCTCCTCTACCCCCAGATCATTGCTCAGAGAAGGTGATAACACACACAAACACACACACACACATGCCTAAAGAATATGTGATACATGTATGCATTATTGAATATATGTGTGTTTTGTAGTTGAGGAATTTGGTCATCATGTGCATCAACCCAGACCCAGACCAGCGGCCTGATATCGTGTTTGTCCTTCAGTATGCAAAACAGATGCAAATGTGGACAGCCAGCCCCTGAAACATTCCATCCCACTCCCACCAACACTGTGCTGAAACATCTGAAGACAATGGACGGACAGTGACTGTTGTAGATTCTTTGTTTGTCAGAACTCTGTTGTATGACTGTTGTATGACTCTTCGAGCTTCAAGCACAGCTCGGCTTGACCCACCATCTCTCAGAACACGCGGAAAACATGCATCCAGACTTTTTTCAGTTCTGGCACTTCAGTGGTGGAACGAACTTCCCCATAGTGTCCGAATGGCAGAGTCTCTTGCTGTTTTTAAGCGAAGACTGAAGACGCATCTGTTTCAAGAGCACTTAAATTAAATTTTACTACACTAGCATTTATTAAATATTTGTGACTGTAATGACTTTTCTTGCTTTTATCTTTTAAGTAGGGTTTTTTCAGTATATATTTGAGTATATCTAGGCGTCCTGTATCTAATAATATCTTTGCTTAAAGTTTCTTCCTGATTTTAGCCTAAACTAACTAGCTAGAGATTTTGTTCTGAGTAAAACAATGAAGCACTTTTTGTAAGTCGCTCTGGATAAGGGCATCTGCTAAATGCCGTAAATGTAATGTAAATGACTGTAATCTAGCCCAACAGTATTAACATAGGTAACCTTATTGGACAGTAGACTGTTACTTCACAGACACCTTAGCTAAAGGTTTATTCATGAAGAGCTCTATCTATAAATGTGTGCTGGGAACAGTAAGGTTCCTTTTGTGTTGATGTGGGATAAGGATTCATAACTTGTGATTTCTGTGGAGATTCAGCTCTGAATAGGGGCTGAAACCATGAATGGATGAACTGAACGCATGCACAAATTTTTTTCAGGAAGTATTGGCTTGAATGGCTAAATATATCTTAAATGTAGGTTCAACAGATATATATTTAAGCCAAACTGTACAAAAATGAAAAATACTAACATTTTTTGTTAAAAACAGTATTATCATTCTCTACTGCTACCACAAGCAGAAATGCATCTTGTCGTAGTAGTGGTCAGGGAAAACCCCTAATGAGAAAATACTAATATCACTGAAATTTACTTTCTCATGCTCACTGGCATGAGAATAAGTGCACCCAAAATTACGCAGTTGCAGTGCTTCCAGTTGTGTGAATTGGGCACCGTGCGTTCCCACGTTGGGTGGCCCTACACTGCTTCCCTCAAATGTAAAATATAAAAAAAAGTCCCTCAAATGTAAAATATTTTACAATAAATACACCCTGTCGGTTTTCTAGCTTCTTTAGATTCATAGGCTACATCAGTGAACATTTTCACAAAGCTCTAGCTTTCTGTTTTGATAAATAGGCCAACGGGTCACTTATAATAACCAACAGGATGCAACATTGTGATGTCACCAGTTATGTCATTATGTAGCACAGTATGTACATGATTCACCTTCTAAAACATGACATCAAAGTTAAGACTTTTGAGGAAACGAGCACTGTATAGTAGATTTGATCAAAGGAAACTAGTGGCAATGGACAGTCACTTGCCATTTACTATCACAATGTAAATAAACTTGGGGCTTGTATCTGTACCTTTTGGAAACATTGGAGAGATTCTGTTTTGGGATCATTATTATCTCACACACAAAACACATCAGAATCTGCTGCAGTCAGTGGATGTCCCTTCAATATAAATAAATACATGTTGTCTCCATGTCTACAGTGTCTGGAAGAAACACTGAGCTTCTCTTCACAACAGATTTTATTGTAAACATAGAAGAAAACACCCACATGGACAGTACAGGGTCAGGGTGAAAGGGTAACGGTTAGTGTTGCATTTCTTCAAGAGGTGTCCATAGTCTGCACGCTCTCCTCCACTACATCCAGCTGAAGTGGGGTCACTGCCTTTGTCAGAACACCTGTGGTGCCATGCTTGTACTTATAGTCACCACTTCTGCAGAAGACAAGCAGGAATATAACATTATGGGTGTGTAGAGAGAGTGTGTCTCACATGCATGTTTTCAGTACACTGCTATCTCAGTACTTGACTTGCCGACTGGTGAAAATTTGACCAGAGGAACAGAAATCAGGACTCAGTAAAAGTCACATTCCTGCTGAATTTCAGAGGAGCCTGTGTACCTGCAAGTACTTGCATTGGTGTAAATGAGGGATGAGTGTGTAGGGAGCAACATTTGATTTGTAATTCAACGTTAGAGAGGGTTAATAGGAAAAAAGCAGCAGAGTTTCAAGACTTTGTAGTCAATATTAATTCACTGCAAACAGATACACTGTGATTACACATGTCCCTCCATACATGCATTTACTCATACTGCAAGAGCATCATACTCTTGAAGAGGAAGCAGTGGAGATTCAGTCAGCGTCGCTGTAGACACTCA
Organism: Brachyhypopomus occidentalis; assembly: GCA_020368025.1. Classification (NCBI taxonomy): domain Eukaryota; kingdom Metazoa; phylum Chordata; class Actinopteri; order Gymnotiformes; family Hypopomidae; genus Brachyhypopomus; species Brachyhypopomus occidentalis. Next base: position 64,729 of record JAGXOD010000052.1, read on the forward strand.
GCCCCCCCTACACAAACACTCAGCTCCTTCTGCAGTAGTGTATTTATTTACTGCTGAGATAAATCCAACACTCAGCTGTCCTTACTTACCGGACACCCTTCTGGTTGGCCTGGTCATGTGGTCTCAAGTAGTCCACTCTGTCTTTGGTAATCACACACAGATCGATGTTACTGCCTGATCCCAAGTCATTAAAGATGCCTGCTGCAATTGCGTCACGCACCAGGTGCTTTGCCTCTTCCTCCTAACGACAGAACACGAAATATCATCTTCATCAAAGAGATCGTTGGCATTAACTATGTTTCTATCCACGGTTTTTAACATTTGTTTTAAATTATATTATGTGAAAAATGTATAGGGTGGTTAACCTTGCCTGTGCATTTACAGCCTAGAAAAAAATACCTGTGTCCATTATTTTTTTAAACAAAAAAGAAAAGTGGAACTTGCCAACAGTGTGAATAGAACTTGCTAAAACAGAGCTGATGAAAGCAACCTATTTCACACACTTTTGCGTCAATATGTCAATTTCATTTAGCTCAATATTTGAATGAAGACATGAATGTCTATTTGCTTGGTGAATAGTCACAGAGAATGAGAGGAAAAAAGTGACACACCTCCATGTTAGGTCTGTATCGATCTTCAAACACAGCCATAGCAGCCAGAGAGCCGGAGCCTGACACCACCCAGTCAGAATTAAACCAAAGGAAAGGAATTTAAATCAAATATAAAAGTGCTACGAGTCAGAGGGTGAGGAGGCAAATCCTTGGATGTGCACATGAAAATCCTCCATGCATTGATGCGCTTGTGTTAAGAGAGACTCACCCATGGTAACATAAGGTAGCTTGTCTGTTGATCCATGAGGGTATATGCTGTACAGATGGGGGCCATTGCAGTCAACTCCTCCCAATACCAGGGCAGCTCCAATATATCCTTGGTACCTACATACACACACACATCAGTAAATGCACACAAAGTCAACAATGAAGACAGAAAATAAGAAAGGGAAGACAATTCAATCGTGGTTTACTCAACTTTACTGTGATGTACAAGCTGCCAAACAGTTTTTGAAGAGTTTATTAATATTCAAAGCCTGATGCTTTTTTTCAATTTAAGAAATAAACCTCATCAAAAATAAAATGGGAAAACAATTGAAAGTGAGCACAGCATAAACATTCACCATTTTACCCTGCAAAACTAATTGAATTCAGGGGTACAATGTTACACTAATGATTCTGATTGGCCATTGTCTACTTACACTGAGAGTGTTTTGACATTAACAGCATCCTAAAACCTAAACAATGCTTACAACAATGCTGTCAGTCTTTAAGACAGACAGAAAAGAGGAGGAAACATGGATCATCAATATGGAGAAACATGGAGCAGAAAGAGGAACATCATGTTACATAAACATCTGAAAATCCACCTAGAATGACCAGAGTAATCCAACACAAAGGGGCAAAAACGTCCTCAAAATCAGGACACTTCAGGACAATGAGCTACTCAAATTGCTGATACGAGTCCCACTGAGAATCTGTTGTAAGCACCGGCCAAGGGACTAAAGAGAAGTTGTTAAGGCTGTTAAGAATGGCAGAAATACTGCTGAAAATCAGAATGCAAAACTGGTGCTTTTTTATTGGCATACCAAGTTTTACTCATGGACTGAAGACACTGATACTTCTGTATTTATTCAGAGACAGTGAAAAGAGAAGGGATCCCAGCCACCTGAAGAGCATCTGTTTGAGCATGCGGTTGGCGGTGGCAACCCTCGGAAGGCGGTTGGTGGAGAGAGAATGCAGCTCCAAATTAGATGAAATCAGCTGAGTGGTCATCTCAGTGTCTGCTGCTGTACCAGCTCCACAACAGCTATGCACACACACACCCCGTAATTAGGCATTTAGTTAGGCATTTTAGAAATGACCAAATAATCATTCTACAAGTCAGTAATGACAAGTTAGACATGTTTGTGTGTGTTTCAGTGCTCACTAGATATTAGGAGAGATGTAGTGGATTTTAGAGCAGTTCTTATCTGCTACGACCATTCCTTCAGTTGCTCTCGTGTCAGCTCCCAGGACAACTCCATCCTAGCATGGGAAGGTTTGAGGCAAAAATGCATTAATTAAAAAAATAATCATTAAAAAAACACAAAAAAGCACATAAAATTCTAACTCCTTTAGCTTTCAAAAACCTATCACACATTAATAAGCAAATAAATTAGCTTATCAGAATCTGTTATTAATGCTGTCAGTATTTTTTTCTGTGCCTCTTCTCATTGTAGCATATCAAATCTATTTAACAAAACCTACATTTTTAAAATATTTGTAGTTAATTTTAAAAAACGTGCATAGTAACAAAGCACAAATGCTTCATAACGAATGCATTTTTTTAAATATCTGTAGTTATTTAAAAATAATTTATTCTTGAATTATAATACAGTAGTAATATACAATTGCTCAATGTACAGTCTTTATATTTCTCCATAGCCATATTTGAACATGTTCAAATTTGTAAAGTGTGTAATTTCTTACACACTACAGTGTTCTTGCCAACACAGTACATAAGCAGGAGCCACTGTCTGTGATGTGACGGCTATTAGTTAGGGCCATTGCAGAGCTATTTAACCAGTACACAGCTCACTGCAATGTCCAACACATAATTTGTGTCAATTACTTTTATTGCAGTGTACATTTTGATTAGCTTTTGGCAAAACTGTGTCATTCATGCCAATAAAAAAATCACAGAAATAAGGAGAAAATCGTAAAACCATCCATTTGTCTAAGGGACATAGCAAAAACCCAGAGACGGCTACCTTATAGACGACTCCACAGATAGTAGTGCCAGTTTTGCGAACCGAAGGAAGGCCATAACCAAGGTTAGTGACGTTAGCTTCTAGTAGAGCATTCCTGCAAAAAGACAAAAAAACAGCAAATGATGTATAAAACCTGAAGCAGTGCATTATGTAGGTAATAAAACAAATATAAGCTAATAGTCCCAACAATGTATGTGATGTCAAGTTTGAATAAATGTATCAACAAAAAATCTATATGCAACGTGATTCATTGTGAAACTTTTGTCAAAGGTTGGGCAATAGTAAGTATGATCAGCACATTACAGACCCTTGAAAACACCATCATACTGTGCAGCACTAGGTTTTACTTTAAACCAGTCAGATTTATCCTTAGCTCATACTTCAATGCAATTTTTCAAAATAACTCTAGTTATTTTAAAACTATTACTTATTCTTGAATTATAATACTTGAGAAATTTAGTTATTCATTGTATTCTTTTCAAATACACATGGTTCTCAAATGTAAATTCTAATTTTGATTTTTGACAATGTGTCAAAAACACACATCACAACAAATACAATTTTTATTATTTGCATCGCTAGTCTGTATTTAGTTTTTTTTCTGAGACCTACTAACAGATACAATACAAAAATAAAATAATTGTCAAACTGCATCGATTCTTTGTTCTCTGATAAATAACAAAGAATGACAAAAATGAAGCAATCGACTAAAAATCATTCAAAGATAAAGATAAAACAGCATAATATACCAACATCTAACCAGCTATTTCATACTATGGAATACGCTTTTGTTCTATTTCAAATATAGAGACCTGTAAAGCTTTGAAGGCCATTGACCAAAAAACGTCTTGTGGACCAGATAATCTGGATCCTTATTTCTTAAAACTAGCAGCTGATGTCATGTAGCTACCTATCGCTCATATTTTTAATCTGAGCCTTCAAACAAATACTATTCCCAAAATTTGGAAAGCAGCATTTGTTCTCCCATTACTAAACGGTGGGGACCCATCTGACTTAAACAATTATCGTCCTATTTCAAAGTTCTGTGTCCTTGCTAAGATATTGGAATCCCAAGTAAATTCTCAACTGAAACATTTTGTGACTGAACACAATATTTTAAGTGAAACTCAATCTGGCTTTAGAGTAGGACATAGCACCATCACAGCAGCTATGTTGGTAACAAATGATATTGTGAGGGCAATGGATGAAAAGCAACATTGTGCAGCTCTATTTGTTGATCTATCCAAGGCATTTGATTCGGTTGACCATACGCTGCTATTAGGCAGACTGAGAGATATTGGTATTGGGGATAAATCTTTGGAATGGTTTAGAAACTATCTCACAGAGTGTCTACTCAGATGGCCACAAATCAAAATTTGTGTTGATTGATTCAGGAGTCCCACAAGGATCAATTTTATTTTCTATATTTATAAATACTATTGGAAAGGGAATGCCCACAGCTAAAGTACATCTCTATGCAGATGATACAATTATTTATACAGTTGCATCTTCTTTAAATCAAGCTACTATTAATCTGCAGTCAGCCTTTCAACAACTACAGGCCGCATTATATGGATTAAAGTTGACACTTAATGCTAAGAAAACTAAATTTATGACCATCTCTAGATCTCGTTCTTTGGACTTATCGTCAATTGGTATTCATACCTTAGAGAACATTAAAATAGAAAGAGTGTCATCCTATAAGTATGTGGGCATCTGGTTGGATGAAAAGCTTTCTTTTAGAGTACATAGTAAAAACCCAGTAAACTTTTTAACTTTTTTACTAGGTTTTCAATATCGGAACAGGACTTGTCTGAATTTAGCAGCTCAAAAAATACTGGTAGAAGCTACATTTTTAAGTGTGTTAGATTATGGGGACATTTTATATATGCATGCTGACTCCACTGTACTTTGCTGTTTGGATTCGGTTTATCATAGTGCCCTACATTTTATATCTAACTCATTTAGTCGAACACATCATTGTGTACTTTATGAACTTGTTTCTTGGCCCTCCCTAACACTAAGAAGAAAATGGCACTGGTATAATTTTATTTATAAAGCCTTACTGGGTATACTCCCTTTTTATCTGTGTACATTTTTGTCACGAGTTAGGAGCACCTATGACACTCGGAGATGGCTCCTTGAAGTACCTAGAGTTACCTCAGAATTGGGTAAAACAGCCTTTTCTTATTTTGCTCCCTGGTCATGGAATAATCTGCAGAAAGCATTACAGATGGACAATGCTGTTTCTTTAAAGGAGTTTAAACTCCTAATAAAGAACTGTATAACAGAAAAATGCAACTGTTACATCTAAGCATGACTTAACTAGTCGAATTATGTTCGACTAGTTAAGTAGCTAGCAATCCTGATGGACAGGTCGGATATATATATTTTTATTAATAGTTAAGTCAATAATTTATTATTAGTTAAACTAACAATCTAGGTTAATTAGTTAATTAGCTTTGATCCAAACGTTAAGACCGCAACTCAGGGATGGCGAACTGAGCTACTCAATCTTGCTAACCAGGATTTGTAGCTATCTGCATAGTCGAAATCCTAACCTAAGTGTATGGACTGTAGTAAATGCACACTTTATCTTCAAATAGCAACGCTCTATTTCTTTCTAAACTGAATATTCATATATCACATATAGAGCTACACAGCCAACGGGTTATGTAGCTACCGCAGTGGATAGTCTCAATGAAATTTACTGAGTCATTCAGAGCCGTGTTGGCTAGCTAACCCAAGGGTTGTGAGATATTAGCTAAGAAACGTGAAAACAAACATTTCAACAGAAAACACAAAGGAAAATACATCATATCTTAATAATATCACATCAGTAATAATTTATCGTTTTGCTATCTTACCTTTTACAATTTTCGAAACTGAAACCTCCGAACTGAGGTTGACACACGGAGAGAGTCGCCATTTTCCTGTATACAGAATCGCTGCTTCCGGGAAGCGCGGTCCTCGAGACCGAGTGTTACACTAAATAAGGGTCGACAGCGGGGTTCACCCTTCCAGCTAGTCTACGAAGTATAATAAGCATACATTCCTACCAAAGTTAATTCACAGGACACTTTATAAGGTGAGCTCGACCTAAAAGTGCATTTTATAAGTGCACTTATTCTATGTACATTATATGTGTGAGTAGAAATTCTGAATTTATACCTTTTTGAATTTTTATTAAAAAAACCTAAAAGTTCAATAAAGCATTTATTTAATTGTCTGTGTGTCTGCTGAAGCTATATTTAATTTTACAAACCTCATCAGCGAGGTATCTTGAAGTAAGGTTGTTAACCGTAAAACCAGTGTAGGGATAAATGTTGGGGTAATTCAGTATATTTTGTAGTTAGGCGTTGGTGGAGTTGTAATACTCGTTACCCAACAGTTAGGTCCGACCTCATATTCGCCTTCTGGCTCGCGTGCTAAGTAGAATCACCCTACTGTTGCTATGTGACGACTATCTTTATGCACCCATCCTTTAATAGTTTTGCGTTTATACAAAATTGGAAATTAATAAATTGGATGACTTTCACAATATAATTTTTGACCTGCAGCCTGTTTGGTGAGTGTGACTGCAGAACCACATGAAATATCGAATCTGCCATTGCCTTGAAAACTGATTGCTGCGACGATTAACAATTAAACTGGCCTACCAGCTAAGCGAGCCCGAGGAGCACGTCTTACAGAGCAACATTTTTTATAAATGCACAGTGAATGGAAGTGTACAGATTAACATATACAAATAACGGGCTAAACCTAATAAATAAGAGAAAGTTTGATCTTTTAAGCAACAGAAAACGAGGGTGTTAACACTCTTGTGTGTTATCTCGAATAACATCAATGACTTACAGTAATTAAAATGTAATAGTTTAGCCGCTTTAATACACCAGCTATGTCTTGGGGATGTCTTAAGACAAATCTACATTTAAGTGAAAATGATCGCAGGTCTCCTGACAGAAGCAAATAAGTGAGAGGGGAAAAGAAGAGAAGAGGGTTAAGCAAAGAAATGGACTAGAATAGTGTTGTGTAAAGATGAAAATTAAAGCTATTCTAAGTGGGCGTGAAGGTAGTGCTGACACTGAGGAGAATCTGGGCCCATGTTTTTTCACTATAGTTGCCACTGCTGATCTTGTCCCTATCCAGTCTGCCAAAAGTATGTGTGGAAGATATATATCAGAGCTTATGTAATGCATGAAAGTGGTAAGAGAACTACCCCCCCCCCAAACCCCCCTTTGAACTCTTCACAGAGTGTTAGAGCATTGTCTCTATGGTGGCTCATTATGCCCTCAAACAAAAGGTGTGGATTCTCACAAGATGAGCAGCTAACAAGTAACATGTAGAGTGAGGTGAAGGTCCAAATCCGAATTCCTGTCTCTGGCATTTTCAATAGACAGAACTGCCATTGTCTCTCCTGTTTTGTGAAGTAAGACCCCTGTGTAAGAAAGTCTGTTTAATTCAACTCATCATGTTTTTATTTCTGCTTTTGAGCTCCCCATTCATGCTTGAATTTACTGAACATCATCACACTGACCACCAGTACACCACATAATTCTCCTACATTAACCAAATGTTTACTCTAGACTACATATTTGAATTGCAATAAACATATGTTTATTTTTATCCACGGAAGAAGCAGCGTCTGGCAACGCTGAGAAGAGCTGAATGCCTTGGAAAGCAGCGCAAGAAGAAGGAGAGAACAAGGAGTGCCTTCTACAGAGATCCCTACAAGTTCGTGAAAACCCTCTTTGTCAATGAGAAATCTGGAACCCTCAAAGCACCCATAAGGGAACAGGAGGAGCACCTGAGGAAGACCTCCTTTGACACCCAGAGGCACGTGGCAGTCAGCATTCCAGGTGACACGCCACCAATCCAACCAGCTGAACACCAGATGGAAACAAGTCCCCTACATGGAGCGAAATTGAGAGCACAGTAAAGCGGGCAAGAGCAGCATCAGCCCCTGGGCCCAATGGCGTTCCATATAGGCTCTATAAGAACATGCCCGGGAGTCTTGAGGTACCTCTGGAAGCTGATGAGATTGGCATGGGAAAAAGGAATTATACCAAAGGCATGGCGAAGGGCGGGAGGGATCCTGATTCCAAAAGAGAAGAACTCCTCAACCATCGAGGAGTTTGTTGACACCTCAGTGCAGAAAGCAGGGATATGTGGATTCTCAGGCTGTCTGGAACACACAAATGTCATCTGGCACCAGATACAAACGGAGAGGAAGGAGAAGAAAGACCTGCACGTGGTCTTCCTAGATCTTGTCAATGCCTTTGGATCCGTGCCTCATGAGATGTTGTGGGCAGCGTTCAACTTCTTCCAAGTACCAGAAGCCATCACAAGCCTGGTTAAAGCTTACTTCCAGGACCTTCAGTTTTGTGTAACAGCGCAGGATAGCACAACTGTCTGGCAGCACCTCGAGGTTGGCATTATGGCAGGCTGTACCATTTCCACACTGGCGTTTACTATGGCAATGGAGCTCATCATCCGAGCATCGCGATGGGTGGTCAGAGGGGAACGATTGAAGAACGGGCAGTGTCTTCCTCCGATCAGGGCTTACATGGATGCACCAAATGCCTACTGGATAAACTCCAGAGAAACATTCAAGGGGCACGGATGGCGATCAAACCCAGCAAATCCCGCAGCATCTCTATAGTCAAAGGCCAGCTTGCTAATAAGAAGTTCCATATCAACAACAAGCCAATACCAACAGTTCAGGAGAAGCCTATCAAAAGTCTTGGCCGCTGGTAGAGGGCAGACCTTAAAGAGCAGGTGGAGCAACTCAAGCAGGATACCATCAGTGGCCTCAGGCAAATCAACAGCACTGCTCTCCCTGGAAAGCTTAAACTGTGGTGCTTTCAGTTTGGACTGCTGCCCCGCCTCATGTGGCCAATTTCCACTGGAGAGGCTGGTGAATCCGCAGGTGAGGAAGTGGCTTGGACTGCCCAAATGCCTTAACACTTACCTGTATGGTAATGGAGCCCTCTCCCTCCCAGTCCCAAGCCTTGTGGAGGAATATAAGTGTGCCAAAGCAAGGCTGGAAATGACCCTCACTGAATCCCGGGATCCACTCGTCAGAGGTGCGGCTCCAACACTAGCAACAGAGAGAAAATGGAAACCATCGGCAGCAGTTGCAGTGGCAAAGTTTCACTCACATAGCAACACCACACTCACTATCAGGAATAAGCGGCTAGTCAAAGCAGTTTCCCAATCACAGCAAGGCCAATGGATGAGGTGGGAGTGGGTTGAGAGGAGGAGGATACAGGAGCTGTGGAGCATGGAGGCTAGCAGGCTTATTTTCATCATCAGGGCCACATATGATGTCCTGCCCTCTCCAACCAACTTACACCTCTGGTATGGAGAGGAACCAGCCTGTCCCGTGTGTGCAGTCCCCGCAAGCCTCAAGCACATCTTGGTGGGTTGAAAGACCAGCCTGTTTCAAGGAAGGTACACTTGGCACCACAACCAGGTGCTGAAATGCTTATCTGCCAAACTTGAGGAAAAAAGGGTAACCACCAATGCCATGCCTCCAAATTCCCAGCCTGTTGTCCCATGGAAGACACCCTTTGCTCACTGTCCCATGGGGGGATGCTATCCGGGAGGCATACTAGAGGAAGAGGCTGCGGTATGCCGACCTAGCAGCTGAAGCTGAGGGGCGGGGCTGGAATGTGAAGGTGTGGCCTGTGGAGGTGGGCTTTGTGTCCAGAAGTACCACAGGACTGCTGAAGGAAGTTGGCATCAGAGGGCAGGCCCAACACAGGGCAATAAAAGAACTGTCCGTGGCAGCTGAGCAAAGCAGCCACTGGTTGTGGCTCAAGTGCAGGGACACAACATGGGCTGCTAGATGACCAGGTGGTGCCACCGGGCGACACACACCCAGGTCTGATCAGCCTGTGGTGGGCCAACCCAGGCAGAGGGTGTTTTGCGAGGAAATGGCCGAAACACCCGATGATGCCAGGGCACACAACTGATGATGTGTCGCACAGGTGGCACCACATGGTCATCAATGTCAAATCCCACTCCACCATCACCCATCATGAACATGGAGGGATTTAAACATCCGGTCCTATAACAAAGTGTTATATTTAGCTAACTTGATTTTTGCCAAATAAGATGTTTTCTGAGCACCATTATAATGTTGAATGCAATATTTTGATCAAATATACAAATATATCATATACACATTTTAATGGAATTACTTTCATGTTTTAGTATTTTAGAATTATAGGTAATGAATATGTCATGTTTGAAAGATCAGATTAAAAACCATTTGTCCGTTATTGCGAAGCCTTAACTGACTTTCTGAGCTGTTTTTCTCCTCTTGCTATTTTTGTTTGTCTTTTTCCTTTTTTCTGAGAACCCCCCGTTTGCCCACGCCTGGACGTTGTTCTGTAATAAACATTCTACATCATCACTTGCTCTTGCTTCTTGTCATCAGCAGGTTTATTGGAACCATTGAAACATACAGCTTTTGATTTCTTTTAGTTCTTTTGTTATAACAGTCTTTGTTGTAACAAATAAATGAAATGATGTGAGTGTTCTTCCCTCTTATTGAATACTACTGAACAAAATACTTTCATCACTTTTCATGCAAGGAACTAGTAGCCAACACTCAGCACTCATTTATTTTGTTGGATTATAAGGTAAGTATACTGTGACTTATCAAACTTCTATTACTTCCATTGCTGTTAATTACTCAATAAATAATACTGCTTACTGGGTTACTTAAACTCTCCCAGAGTTTCTAATCAGACAGCATGCTTTTGAACTAGTGTCATGCCTATTAACCTGCCTGTAGTATGATTAGAAGTTAGTTTATAATAAAACAGCCTACCATAAGAACTATTGTTTGTCATCTTTGCATCTTACTCAGAAGTAAAGAAATTACTGATTGCTTGATTATCTGATTGCTTTTTATTATGAGTTCATGAGTAAAATAATCCCATTAGAAATGAACAGTAATATATTAGTATTTTTTTAACAAATGACTCTGTGCAGACTGTGTAAGCAAAAAATGTGACCAGTGCGAGTAAAGGGGTGAACAACGTACTTCTGTTTCTCACCATTAGGGAGCAGCAAAGTCCATGAAGGAAAGTGAGACTCAACCATAATTCAGGAGTGGATGCAAACATCTTTGAAATTAATATAATGATGGTGACATAAGGAAATCCAGACCACAGTGGACCATATTTTTGTCCATGCACTTGATCAATACAAATGCTAGATTAAGATTTCACATTAATAATTTAATTTTTAAAAAGGAACACTTCTAAGTATTTTAATTCATTACAAGTGCACGTGGAAACTGTTATGTTTGACTCCTTTGACTATATGGCAGATATTAACAAAAGTTTATTTACTGAAAAGGTGCTGATGCTGGTAAGCAACTATCATGTCTGACATGGGTTTTGTGTTCCTGTAGCTTACCCCCATAGAGCAGGTAGAGCATTCTGCTAAATAGCAGGGTCAGGGGTTTATTTCCCAGGGAGCACATGCACTCTCATATTGATGTAAGTCAGTTTGGATAATAATGGCCCAATGCAACATGCAATTTTTTGTCATAGATCAAGTCTGTACTGTGATTTATTAGCAAGCCTCCACTCACAAATACTCTAGTACAGTAATACCCTGTTGTTAGAATTAAAAATGTATTGTAATACTATGGTATTAGAGTTAATGGTTCAATTCAGCAATGCCATGGTGTCAGAGTTAAGAGTTCAATTTAGTAATACCATGGTGTTAAGGTTTTAATTCAGTAATGGAGTTAAAGTTTAAGGTTACACTTCAGACAGGGTCAGAATTAACAGAACTGCACAACAGCATGAACTATGTGATTACATAGTAAGAGTGGAACTGGGCTTCAGGTATACCAACTGCTGCTATAACAGCAAAACTCTTCTTCCCACTGAAGTTATTTGTGTTCAGGATGTGATATCATTATAAGAGGCAGAACCACTGCCTACATGATCAATAGTAAGGATGTCGAGAGAGCATCTAATTTGCTTGGAGTTGAAAGCCTTTGATTATGGAAATGTTGAATGCACCTGTGTATTATATTAGCCTTTTCCAAAACACAACATTTAAATTAAAACTATGCTAAAATATTATATATATATATATATATATATATATATATATATATATATATATATATATATATATAATGCAATTATTTATTTACAATTATTTATTTACTTATATGTTTTTGGTGGTATATTTGATAGTATTTGTATGTATGTGTGTCCACAAAATTATTTCATTAGACCCTGCAGTTCTATTCTCACTTGTTTCTCCTCATATGTTACCATTCATTTTAATTGAAAGCACCCAGTGTGAAAATTCTGTTTTGCATTTTGAGATGTGTGATAGAATGTGCAGGTGTGTGCATGCATGTATCTTGGTCTATAAAGAAATGCTTTTTGATGGTTGTCATGGAGACACTATTGAATGAGAGGTACAACTCTGGGCTGCTCCTTGCACACACTGCAACAGATTCTGTCTGACTGTCTGTCATTTGTAAACTGTGTATATATGGTGTGTGTGTAGTTCTGAGTCTGTCTATACTGGGGGTAGTGCAGTGTGTGTGAGGGGTGTAGAGAGCATTCTGGTAACATACAAAACATATAAAATAATGTTTTACTGTAGCCTGGCAGGTAGGCTGAACGTTCTTCACAGTACTCTCATTGTTTAGACACTGCAGTAATCCCGAGAGACACCCTGTAGAATTTGGGAGTGAGTGTATCGTCTTTCAACAAGGAAGAGGAGTTGTGTTGGAGGGTCTGCAGGTGAGGAGAGGAAAGCAGAGGGGACAGTAGGTGTGTATGTGAAAGTGATTCAGTCTGATCACACTGCAGCTGTGTGGGATCAGTGTGTTGCAGCTTGAGAGTCTCAGGATGGTCAGTGTCCTCCAAACCCACTTCCCCCAGCTTGGGGAGTGAGGTGGGGGTGGTGGGGGTTACAGACACATCAAAAATGCTTGTTTTACTGCCTTCTTTCACAATATATCACAAAAACGCACACACACTGCTAGAGCATAATTTCCTCTGTAGTTGTAGTTCACATTAAGAGATGCCAGTTTCTCATCATTATTTCTGATTTATACCAGGGAGTGAGAGAGAACGTGTGTGCATTCTGAATATTGTGAGTTAAGGCACTGGAATTAGACAGGATTAGCTTTGGCTGGGTGGAAGTGAGGAGCAGGTGGATATCAGGGTGATTTGAGCATAGTAATTGTGCTTTTTGCCCTAAACCGGTCATCATACTCTTCCTCTGCCCCTGCTGAAGGACACTGGGTAATCTGATCACATGACATCATTGTTACATAATTACTGTTGAGAAAATGTGACCTCCAGACCTTCCAATCAGCACAAACAATAAACAAAACAAACAAAATGCAAAAACTCCTACAAAGTTAAAAAAGTCAAATTAAAAAGTGAATTTTCATCAAATGTGGTGAGCATGGTGCACAACAGCAATACAGTCTGCCATGATTCTGGGCAGGTGTGTTGTTTTGAAATACATCCCTATGCGTGTGTGTCTGTGGATTTAAATGATCTGGTATCAAACAGAATAATCAGATACATATTCGTTGTTGTGGCAACTAGCACCAAGCAGGTGGCATGTTGTTACCAGTATTAAGTCCATAGGATCAAATTGACACACACACACACACACACACACACACACACTAACCCTAACCCCAACAGTACCCTTCTCCAACAATGACGAACAAGCTCTGTTCTAGTTCACGCAATGCTCTGGTTTGCACTTCTGAGGAACTCAGAGACCAGTACCAACTTTTGTTGGAACCAAGAATAAAAACTGAGGACATGGAACAGTGCACAATAGAAGTAAATGATAGTAACAAGATGGCTAATAGTCCTACAGATGTTTTTTTTTTTCCAAAAAGCAAGCATGGATCAACTATTGGTGATAAGAACATAGGGAAAATTAATAACAGATAATGGCATAATAATGGAAAAAAACTTTAATTTCGGATATATCTACACATAACTCTGATACCAGCAACTTCCACGAGCCATCGGAAGAACTTTTCCACCTTCAAAAACATCGACGTACAACATAACCGAAGCTAAGTATTTAATCATGTCTGCTTGTGCTGAGTATGGCATGTATAGTTACCCTTCGTGTGTCAGTAGTGGTAATTATGTATGTGAAAAGTGTAGCTTAATCATTAGCCTGAAGGAGAAGATTTCCTGTTTAGAGGAGCGCGTCCGGGCTCTAGAAAGTCCTAGAGAGTTAGCAGCATCTAGCGTAGCAGCCCCGTAGTTAGCAAGCCCCCAGCTTATGGGTGACGTCTCGGTGGCATAGCCGTAGGGCTGTGCACCGTTCAGTTTAGGTTCATGTGTCGAACAGGTTTGCCCCACTCAGTGATACACCGGCTGAGAGTCCTGTTAAAAGAGCTCTGGCTCTGGAGATTCACAGCTCTAACACATGAATGTAGCTACACCTCTAGAGACACCAGCAGCCATAATCAAATGTATCCCATGGGCTAGAGCGCCTGACATCAGGGCTAACCTAAAGGAGCTGGCTAAACGTAAATACTCCAAGATAGTTTTACACGTCAGCACCAATGATGTGGGGTATGCCCATTCCAGTTCGCTGTATATGCCCATTCCAGTTCGGCGTGGCACTGAAACTTACAGCAGGTTATGGGAACTACACTGCTGGATGTATAAATGGTGCTCAGAAAACAAAGTGGGTTATATAGACAACTGGACACGTTTTGAGGGCAGGCCTGGCCTTTTGAAGCGGGACGGCATTCACCCCTCTTGGGAGGGTGCTGCTCTCATATCTAGTAGTATATCTGCTAGGCTTAATAGTGGTAGTGTAGGAGTAGTTTATGGGGACTGACAAACCAGAGCCGAGGCCAGGCAGCAGATACACAGGCTAAAGCGACTGCGAGATGCGAGCTTATCTACCGGGGAAAACCCCAACAAACAGGCAGCGAACCGGGGAGCTATAAGTAAGTCCACTCCAGCCCTCCGCCTTTCACCCTGGGCAACTCCAGAAAAGAATAAAGTCAAGCCTCTCTCGAGAGGATTGGTTCCAGAACCCAAACTGTGTGTTGAGGTGAGCCCAACTATATCTAGTTGGTATCTCTCAGCCTCACATACCAGCTCAGGCTCCTTCCCAACCAGAGAGGTTACAATCCATTTCCCAAGAGCCAGCTTCAGTAACCGAGGATCGGTACGCCAAGGCCCCCGCCTTCGGCCACCGCCTAAACCACAATGCACCGAACCCCTAGTACTACCTCTCCCACAGGTGGTGGGCCCATGGGAGAGTGAACCCATGTATTTCCTTCAGGCTGTGCCCGGCTGGGCCCCATGGGTAGAAACCCGGCCACCAGGCGCTCAGCGAGGAACCCCTCCCCCAGGCCTGGCTCCAGGGTGAGGCCCCGGTAACCCTGATCCGGGCAAGGGTATCTGGGTCCTGTTTTCAATTTCCATAGGTTTTTTGGATCACTCATTGTCTGGCCCATCACCTAGGACCAATTTGCCTTGGGAGACCCTACCAGGGGCATTGCCCCTGACAACTTAGCTCCTAGGATCACAAACCCCTCCACCACAATAAGGTGGTGATCCATGGAGAGGTCATGGATTCTCACTGTGTAAAATTTATCATCAACCAACAAAGCGAAACAGTCGTTTATGTTAATTACTATTTACCGCCCCCCTGGTTCATACACTGAGTTTTTCCAGGAATTTTCGGACTTCCTGTTTCTTATAGTGTTATCGGCTGATAAAGTGATTATAGTTGGTGATTTTAACATCCACTTTGAAAATCTACATGAAAATCTTTTAGAATAAACTTTCAAGCAATTCTTGATTCAATGGGTATCACTCAGAATGTGGTGGGTCCTATGCATAATTGTAGTCAGACTTGGTATTTTCGTTTGGAATTGATATATCCAATTTAGCAGTACATCCTCAGAGTGAGGCCGTTTCTGACCACAGCCTCATAACGTACGAGTTGTGTTTGAACGTCGGTATGCATCTGCAGCCCCGCTACCAAACTAAACAAATTATTACATCTAGTACCATAGCTGCACTCATTGTTACTTTACAGTGATCCACCTGTAGCTCCAGAAGGGCTAGATTGTATTACCGAGCACGTCGAGTTTTCTCTCCATACAGCTTTAGACAAGGTTGTGCCTTTGCGATATAAGAGAGTAAGTGAGAGAAGAATGGTGCCTTGGTACAAGCACACGCGTAGTCTCAAACGTGCAGCGCAAATCCTGGAGCGTAAATGGCGAAATTCTAAATTAGAAGTATCATGGAAAAGCAGCCTTATTGAATATAAGCATGCCCTCCATACGGCAAAAACCTCATACTTATCGGCTTTAATAGAAAAACATAAAAACAATCCAAGACTCCTATTTAAAACTGTATCTAGCCTAACTAAAAATCACGAAGAAATCGAATCCCAAATCCCACAGAAGTGCAGCTGTAACAGTTTTATGAAGTTATTTATTGATAAGATTGATAAAATTAGGGGTCATGCTATCTCAGACCCTGTCGACCTGCAAATGCACTCTGACAGCTGTCTAGTCAGCCATGGTGATTTTTTTGAGTTCTTTTTCCCAATTGGTCGTGAGGAGCTTATTTCAGTGGTAAAATCTGCCAAACCCTCCACATGCATTCTAGATGCCGTACCATCTCATCTACTAAGAATTACTGCACAGTAATGTTGATGTCACGGTGGAGCGAGGGTTCGGATGCAAAAGAGCAAGCGTGGCAGATATACTCAGTTTATTCATTCACATATATATAGACGTTACACTTGGTTCGCTAAATAGCGCTGACACACTACATTTAACATGGACGCTCATTCACGGTGACTCTAACAAAGACGAGCACGGGACACTGCGCAAGCACACATTAAATAGACGCACCACACTAACCCCTTGTGAAGACGAGACAAGCTACAGGTGCGACGAATGAACACACTCACATTCACCAACACCCACGGAAATACATATACGGACATCGACAACAGAAACACACGCCCACAGGGAGGGGTCCGGGGCTGACCGTGACAGTTGAACCCTTGCTTACTATAATTAACTATTCTCTGAGGCTAGGCTACACCCCCAAATCACTTAAACATGCAGTCATCAAGCCACTAATTAATCCCCAGGAACTGTCCAACTATAGGCCAATCTGTCGTTCATTTGCAAAATTTTAGAGAAAGTAGTTTCTTCGCAACTCTCTTCTTTCTTACAGATAGAACATGTCCTAGAGCTATTTTAGTCTTGACTACGACCCCACCATAGATCTGAAACTTCGCTGAATAAAGTAGTAAATGATCTCTTAATATCCTCTGATAAAGGACACATTTCTTTTCTTATACTTTTAGACCTTAGTGCTACTTTTGACACCATTGATTACAACATTCTACTGAATAGCCTGGAGACATTCATTGGCATAAGAGGTCAAGCACTCTCCTGGTTCCTACCTGACAGATTGTTACTAATTTGTACTTGTAAATAACAAATGTTCAAAACGTACAAAGGTAAAATATGGTGTCCCTCAAGGATCTGTATTGGGCCCCATATTATTCTCATTGTATATGCAGTCATTCATAGGCATGGTATTAGCTTCCATTGCTACGCAGATGATTCTCAGTTGTATATATCCTCTAATCCGGATAAGGTCAATACTACTCCCAAAATTGAGAACTGCGTCCAGGACATAAAAAACTCAATGGCGGCTAATTTTCTTCTTCTAAATTCCGTTAAGACTGAGGTGTTGCTTCTTGGACCAAAAGCTGCTAGAAGCAATTGGTCTGATATTCTGGTATTCTACTTGTGAAGATGTGGAGCTCAGGGGCCTCCAGTCATTGAGTCTTCTGGTAATCTGAGATGTTGATGCTGTCATCCAGCCATGTCATGTGATCACTCTTGTTGTGACAATGACTTGGGTGGAAAGCAATGTCTCAGTGACCCCTCATGACTGTGGTCACCCCCAGGCCCCTTCCTTTAGTTATGCTTCTATAGATAAGCCTGCCAGAGCCTGGCAGAGCCTGGACTGCCAGAGTGGTCCCAATTCTGAAGAAGCCCACCCTGGACAGCTCAGATGTCTGCAACTACCGACCAGTATCACTCCTTTCTTTCCTATCAAAAATTCTTGAGCGTGCTGTATACAACCAACTGTCTCTTTCTCACTCAGAACCTGCTCCAGGACCCCAACCAGTCGGGCTTCAAACCAACACACTCAACAGAAACGGCCCTCATAGCAGTGACTGAGAAGCTCCAAACTGCAAGATCATCCAAACTGTCATCGGTTCTGATCCTTCTGGAGCTCTCTGCAGCTTTCGACACGGTGAACCACAAGATCCTCCTATCTGTCCTCGCTGTCCTGGGAATCGCGGGCTCTGCATGGAAGTGGTTTGAGTCCTATCTAGAGAGGCGTTCTTACCAGGTAACATGGAGAGGGTCTACATCTGCTCCTTGCAGGCTCCTTACTGGTGTCCCTCAAGGCTCAGTGCTAGGTCCTCTCCTCTTTTCACTCTACACCCTTTCTCTTGGTGATGTAATTACCTCTCATGGTTTCTCGTACCACTGCTATGCTGATGACACTCAACTAATGCTTTCCTTCCCACCATCTGATACTCAGATTTGCAGTCGTATCTCTGCATGCCTGACTGACATCTCTTCATGAATGACAGCTCATGATCTAAAGCTCAATCCCAGCAAGACTGAGCTGCTGTTCATCCCTGGAGCTACAGGTCCTCAGCAGGATCTTGCCATCTCATTCGAGAACTCTTTGATTGTTCTGTCTAAAGATGCAACAAACCTTGGGGTGACTCTGGATGACCAGTTGTCGTTCTCTGCCCATATTACGAACCTGACTCGGTCATGCAGATATTTTCTCTACAACATCCGACGTATCCGACCCTTCCTCTCTCAGGAGGCCTCCCAGGTGCTTGTCCAGTCTCTTGTCATTTCAAGGCTCGACTACTGCAACTCGCTCCTGGCTGGTCTTCCTCTGCAGGCCATCAGGCCCTTGCAACTGATCCAGAATG
The DNA here is from genome assembly GCA_020368025.1 of Brachyhypopomus occidentalis. Taxonomy (NCBI): domain Eukaryota; kingdom Metazoa; phylum Chordata; class Actinopteri; order Gymnotiformes; family Hypopomidae; genus Brachyhypopomus; species Brachyhypopomus occidentalis. The sequence continues at coordinate 83,585 of JAGXOD010000052.1, forward strand.
CAGCAGCAAGGCTTGTCTTCAATCTACCCAAGTTCACTCATGTCACTCCACTGCTGCGTTCCCTTCACTGGCTTCCTGTGGCTGCTCGCATTCAGTTTAAAATTCTGATGCTTGCCTACAAAGCCAAAAATGGACCAGCTCCTCCATACCTTATGGCAATGGTCAAAACTCAATCCGCACCTCGAGACCTTTGCGCTTCAAGTACGGCTCGGCTTGACCCGTGAGAGAAAAATGCTTCTTTCAGATTTCACCCTTTTGTCTCTATAGAGATTGTTCTTCGTCTGCTGTCTGTCTATATACAATCAACCCCTGATGTGACAATCATCAAGATCCCTGAGAAGTGTGAGATGGTTGCCCACCTTTGCATGCCCAACACCTCTGTCCTTTGTTTGTATATCCTTTGAAGTCTTAACCATAAGGTGACGACTATCAACTACCCAACCCAATGTTGATTGCCCAAGTGCCCTCACCTTCATCCCACAGTGACCCCTCCTTAAACTCCTCTTCCTCCTCACCTTCATCCCCCACTCACCCCCTTAAACTCCTCGTCTTCCTCCTCCTTCCTCCTCCCACATTCCACAATGTATATAAGGTCCTCCCAAATAGACTACAGAAGAACTGGTCGTGATCCACCTTATGTTACATGCTCCGTGTGTCAATAAACTTGTCAACACTGAAGCCGTCCAGTCTCCTGACTCCTGAATCTGATTCCTGAAGGCCGAATTTCTAAGAACTTGGTGCCGTGACCCGGATGGCATACTGAAACCTACTTGGTGAGTAAACGCCATTTCGAACTAAAGAGAAATTCTGGTTTATAAGACAGAGGAGTCAGTAAAGCTTAGCCTCTTTGGAAAGGATTTGTACCCATTGTTACTGAAGCTGTAACTATTACCACCTGCTTCCAAAAGAAGTTTACTGTTTGTCACTGTTAAAACTTAGTGTTTGTGGCTGTTATCCTCTCTGTTTCTCAGAGAAGTTTGTTTTTGCCGCTGATAAAACCCAGTGTTTGTGGCTGTTAACCTCTGTTTCTGAGAGAAGTTGGTCTTTGCCGCTGATAAAACCTAGTGTTTGTGGCTGTTATCCTCTCTGTTTCTGAGAGAAGTTTGTCTTTTTCACTGATAAAACCTCGCGTTTGTGGCTGTTATCCTCTCTGTTTCTGAGGGAAGTTTGTTTTTTGTCACTGATAAAACCTAGCGTTTGTGGCTGTTTTTGTTTTGTTTGTTTGGTTGTTTGTCAGTAGTCACCTCACCATGTTCTCAAATGGCCAGACTGCTCAGACAAATGGTAATAGTTCCTGGAAACCACTTAACTATAGGAAAAGCACACTAGTTAAGGGTGGGACTGAAATGCCACAGTGGTCTGACTCTGAATTTGAAATAGTAATCTGCAATATAGTCCAAAAACATGTTAATGAGAAAAAAATGTCTGAGTACTTTTCTTGCAAAGGTTTTCCTATTGAGAATGAATGGTCTGTTACCGATTGCAAGACAGCTTTGGGCTATGGTATCAAACATGACTCAGTGAAGGAATGTCTTTTTGTTCTAAAACAATACTGGGGGTATAAACTTAAGTACCTTGAGGAAAAGCTAGATGAAGCTGAGGGGAAAATCCTAGAACTAGCTAGCGAGTGTAAAAAGCATAAAACATCTGCACTAAATGCCCAAAGAACATGTAAAAAGCTCCAACAATCACTGACCAAGGTTGAACAGTTACATGCTAATTGCAAACCTAAGTGCCAGTGTCGACCTCCAACTGTTGCTCCTACTCCAAGTCTGCCATGCTACACAGAGGATGAAAATCCTCCGATGTTGGCTAGGTTGTATCCGGACTTAGATACGTTCCACTCAGATGGAGCAGAATCCTCTCTTTCTGATGAGGATTCTGAACCTCCTAGCAATACTGTACTTCAGATGAGACCAATTACAATCAGGTCTGCTGAGGTCCTCAATAAGAGTGGTGAAGTCAAGGAGACAAGGGTCCAGATTGGCCACATCCCTTTGGATGCAGCTACACTGGACAGATTGTCTAAAGAGTTTAAACATCCGAGGGAAATGGGTCTTGATTTCATTGACCTTATGGAAAAGAAGAGAAGCCTGTATTCACTTCATCCTAATGATGCTGTAGCAATAGCAAGCCAGGTCCTTAACATTTCTGACAGTAGGAAACTTGCTAATAAAGTATCAGATGGTTTAGGTGATAATGGTCAGAATATTAATAGAGGGTGGAAAGTTTTCACAGAATGGATTAGCCATAAATGTCGCAAGACAACTGACTGGGGGCAGATAACCAACTGTAAGCAAAGGAAGGGCGAATCAGCTATAGAGTATTGTGAGCGGTTTGAAAGAGTCTTCCTTCGTCATTGTGGCATTGATTCTTACAGTAGTGACAGTATTGATTGCACCACTGAGGGCCCACACTTTGGACAACTGGTCGACTCACTACGACCAGATCTTAGACAAGCTTTAGTGACAGCTGTTCCAAATTGGCGTAAAGTTAAATGGAGTGAGCTTAAAAGTGAACTAGATAGATTGGACCTTGATCTAGAGCCAGGCCATGTTTCTGCCTCTATACATGTCCTACAAGACAGTGGTTCTGGTGCAATTTCCCATCACAAGTTTACTAGCCAGAAAAATTAGTGTCACTATTGTCATAAAACTGGGCATTTTGCAAGGGACTGTCGTAAGAAACGGGCAGACAGTTATAAAAGCCATGCAAGGACAAGAGACAGACATTCTGAGGGGTTTCCACAAGGGGATACAATAGAGAACTCCTTCCAGGGGATTTCACCAGACCAATTATCCATGCTAATCAAGGCAGTGCAAGGATTTACAGAGATGCTAATCAAGGCAGTGCAAGGATTTACAGAGGTGTCAACGTCTCCTCCTGCCCCCTCGCAGGGCATTTCACCAGAACAATTGTCCATGCTGATCAAGGCAGTGAAAGGATGTACAGAGGTGTCAGCTTCTCCTTCTGCCCCAGCTTTAAGCTAATTTGCCCTGCCGCTTCTGCCCATCTGTGTGCCATTAATAGAGTTTTTGAGAACCGTCTTTTTGTTGATGTTCAAATGAGGGAACAGGATTTTTCATTTCTTGTAGATACAGGAGCTCAGGTCGTGACAAAGCTCAGTTATGTTGTCCTGGTGTGCAATATTTGGGACAGTGGGTTACCCAGGGTTCTAGGGGAATTTTGCCTGCAAGAAGTTCAGCAATCAATGCAATGTTGCTACCAACCACAGTGCATAAATTGCGAGCTTTCTTAGGTCTCTGCAACTACTGCAGACCCTGGATAGATTCTTTTGCTGCGATTTCACAACCACTATACGATCTGCTTAAAGGTAATCCTGGGCAACACGATCCTCTTGTACACACAGACGACACAACCACTGCTTTTGTAAATTTGAAATCAGCCCTGATATCTGCACCAGCTCTTGGCCTTTGTGATCCAAACAAGCCTTTCACTGTATTTGTGCATGAAGACTGTGGTTTTATGACATCCTGCCTGACTCAGGAACATGGTGGTATGCAGCGTCCAGTAGCTTGTCATTCAGCTAAATTAGATGCTGTGGCATGTGGAATGGGTCCATGTTTAAGGGCAGCTCAGAACCAGGTCTGTAGTGCTTGGGGCAAACCTGCTGAAGGTGGCCACACAATAATTCCAGGTCAATGGGTAATGGTGAGGAGACATGACAAACAATCTCTAGAACCCAGATGGGATGGCCCATTTCAGGTTCTTTTGATTACTAATTCAGCAGTGAAATGTGAAGGAAAGAAAACATGGATTCATGTTTCCCATTGTAAGGTTGTGCCTGCTCCTCAGATATAAACTTGAGGGTCAGCAAAAGAGGAGGTGGGTGATGTACAGAGCCTCAAGGAAGAACTATGATTTCTATTATCATGGGGGTTACCCTTGAGGTGAAGACATCACAACACTGTGCATCACCATAACAGCCTTCTCTAAGGGACAGACAGTGGGGAGCAGCATGGTGTGACAGTAGAATAAAACTTTTCAAACTTTTGATGATGAACAGATCACTGCGTATGCCCCTTTGTGTGTTTTTCAGAACCATACAGCAGAGACGGTGATGCCATCTGCTCCAACAACCGCATTGACATCTGGATGATTTCCTGACTCTTCCAAAACATCTGCACAGTTGATTGGAGATGAGGACAAGATCTTCGACATCCTGTCCAAATAGTCACTGTGGACTTCACTAGGACGACACCAATGGACATCTCAAACATCCTCAGTGACCTCCGAAATTTGCATTTCTGAGACAATTCTGACACTTGGTTACACGGACTTCTTGGGCCTTTCTGGCATAACATTGCAGAGATAGGCCTTGTTCTACTTTGTACAATCATATCAATTCTTATTGTTTGTTTTTGTTTGCGACTTCTCATACTATATATGTTTTGTTTTTGTAGTCATACTCCTAGTATAGTTTAGTGATTCTCCATGAGGGAGAATCAAAGGGGGAATTGAGAGAAAAATGCTTCTTTCAGATTTCACCCTTTTGTCTCTATAGAGATTGTTCTTCGTCTGCTGTCTGTCTATATACAATCAACCCCTGATGTGACAATCATCAAGATCCCTGAGAAGTGTGAGATGGTTGCCCACCTTTGCATGCCCAACACCTCTGTCCTTTGTTTGTATATCCTTTGAAGTCTTAACCATAAGGTGACGACTATCAACTACCCAACCCAATGTTGATTGCCCAAGTGCCCTCACCTTCATCCCACAGTGACCCCTCCTTAAACTCCTCTTCCTCCTCACCTTCATCCCCCACTTACCCCCCTTAAACTCCTCGTCTTCCTCCTCCTTCCTCCTCCCACATTCCACAATGTATATAAGGTCCTCCCAAATAGACTACAGAAGAACTGGTCGTGATCCACCTTATGTTACATGCTCTGTGTGTCAATAAACTTGTCAACACTGAAGCCGTCCAGTCTCCTGACTCCTGAATCTGATTCCTGAAGGCCGAATTTCTAACACCCGCCATCCCTCAAGATTCATGGAAAACACGCGACAAGATGCTTCTCTGTCCTGGCACCCAGATGGTGGAACGAACTTCCACTGGCTGTCTGAACAGCGAACTCTCTCGCGGTTTTCAAACGCAGACTGAAGACCCATCTCTTTATAAAGCACTTATAAGCACTAATCCACTGAAGCATTGGTATAAAGCGTAATTGCACTTTATCTTTAGGAACACTTGCCAAGTATTGCACTTATACTGCATGTAGTCTTGTAGGTATTTCAGTCTTGCTAGGTATTGCACTGTGTCTAATCTTATATTTTGTTGTCTTCTTCCTAGGCATCAGCACTGGCAACTGTTTATGGCAGTGCTTGACCTCGAGTAGTTTGGACTTAAACCTGTTTATACTAGATAGAGATGCATATTCTGACTGAACACATAGTACTTTTGTAAGTCGCTCTGGATAAGAGCGTCTGCTAAATGCCGTAAATGTAAGTGTAAATGTCTGGCTTGCCAGTGGATGTGCCGATGCCGTGGTTGGATGTGCCATTGCCGCAAGAGGACGCGCTGATGCCAACTCCTACCTGAGGCTCACCATCTACATTGAAGGGACTGTGACTACTCGGCCTGGAATTAGAACTATAACTATAGAACTATATTTGAACTATAAATACGGACTTCTGTTAGCGGGCCGCCCAATGGAGGATGGGTTCCTTTGGAGTCTTGGTCCTCCCAAGGTTTCTTCCGAAATTCCTGCCATCTTAGGGAGTTTTTCCTTGCCACTGTCGCCTCTCGCTTGCTCATTCTGGATCTGGACCCATACGATTGTAAAGCTGCTTTGTGACAGCATGTTGTAAAAAGCGCTATATAAAAAAATTTGACTTTGACTTTGACTTTGTAACTTGACATGGCCATGCAGTCCACGCTGAAGAACCTACTATACTTTGGTTACTGCTGAGAACAAACCTTTTAAGGATCTTTAACCAATTTATTTCTGTGGAAAGACGAGTGTTTGAAATTTGATTCGTGGACTGGAGTGGATGTGGTTCCTCACTGGGGGGAAAGGGCTATAGGAGAACTTGCATTTTACATCCACATATCTTGGTCTACTTGCCTTCTCTGTATTGACATGTCCACAGCCTCCTGCTCAATAACCTGTACTGCAAGCTGGAGAAGTATGAATTCCACCTGCACCAGTTCAACTCACTTTGCTATGTCAGAAATAAGACCCCTGTCTGCAAGCTGTAAAACAAGACTGAGACAGCAAAACAGTGGCCCCAACCCTGTGGAATTTGCAATGAAGCACCTTAATGATCCACCATATTTGTGAATAGGTGTCATGGTCAGATAACATGGTCAGACGTTTTTTTGGTGAGTTTATTATAAAATGAGCACAAATAATTGTAATTGGGGACTGGAAAAACACTAGAAAAAGTGGTAAAAAGAAAAAAATCCTTAGAATATATAAAACCAGCAAAGAAATGTACCCTAGCACACCCTCCCTTCCCAAATAAGGAAAAAAAATAGATAAAAGGATATTTGAGGCCCAAATCAAAACACTTCACTTTTAGCAAAGACCATAAATGGCTTCAAGTGGCGGTACACTGCCTCTGTTGTAAATGTCTAAGCAGCTATGTTCACATCCTGGCCAAAGGACTTTAGCTTGAAGTATAGAGAATATCTATCAATCTGTAAAACTAGTGGAGTTTTCACTCAAAAGCCGAAATTGTTGCCAAAGTTGCTTTATTTCAACTACAGTTTAATATGTAAATGTAAACATGAAAGCTGTTAATGGATTGACTAATTTATCACAACTAACTCCTAGATAAAGGTGAGTAAAAACAATAGATGCTAATTTTTGAGCTGAATTATTTGAGTTCCTACAGTTGGGTACCCTGCTTTGATTTACACTCATTCCTAGAGTTGGGTATCCCACTCTAAAATAGTTTAAATGGCTTGATCATAGTCACCTGTTAATTTCATAGCTTGCTAATTATCCGCTTAATTTATGAAATGATTAACTTTTAAAAACATTAAGACACACAAAAATCTAAAATTGTAAACATTCAACCCATTAACTGCTTGATGTTCATTCAATATCATTACATGGGACATTAAACCTTGTTATATATATTATATGATGGAGGAAAGACTGCTGATATTCTGCAGTGTTCTATTTGTGTGTGTTTTGTGTGTGTGTGTGTGTGTGTGAGAGAAGGTGAAGGTTTTTGGGTCTTTTGGAGCTCACTCCATTGAAAAGGTGGGACGAGTTCTTCCATGTCAAACGACCAATTAATGGAGCTGAAGAGGCTCTTCAGCTGTCCCTGTTTACGCTCAAACTGAAAAGAGCCCCCAACACACACACACACACACACACAAACACTCAGACTGAAAAGACCAATTCTATCCATCAGCATCAGCCTCTCACACACCTGCTCCCACACACATGTAAGAACACACATGTACACTCACACGGACTCATACTGTACTGCATATAGGTATCCTTAAAAACAAAGACAGAATCCACCTACACATTCATTCACACACATATTTATCTGAATCTTGCATGCACTTACATTGTTGTACAGAAGTATGTATTTCTACAAAACTATAATTTTCATGAATTAAAGTACACAGTAAATACATAATTATGCAGATTTGTGATAATGCACAGGAACTTACACAGAAGAACGCAAACTCTCTCTTTCTCTCTCTCTCTCTCTGTCACTCTTTCCTGTCTCTTACTGGCATAAAACCAGACTCTCTCACATTAAATGTGTTCTGACTTTCTCTCTTTCAGGTGAAAAACCGAAGGCTGATCAAAGAAATAAAGGAAGTATTTTCTTTTTAAATTTGTACTTTCAAAAGGACCCAGGTGTCCTCTCTGACAAAAAGTGTGTGTGTGTCTATTCACCTTTACATTCTAACACAAAGCTCTTATATTTTGTAGGAATTGGGTATTTAAGTATTAGTGATGCAGTTTGTATAATCTGAAGTCATAAAACTGTTGCTAACAACCACACACACACACACACAAAGCTTAAAAGAATGATGTTCTTTCTTCATCTTCAAGCTCCTGAGACCAAAATGAACAGTCATGAGCCACTAACGTGGTCTGCTGTTGCTTTGTGCAAGGCTGTTGTGTGTTGGGTGTGGTGTGTGCTACTGTGTGTGATATATAATGTGTGCAAAGCTGAGCTTGGAGTGCTGTTTTCATGGCGTAGCAATGTGTGTAGAGTGTAGGATGAAATTCTGCCCCAGCTGCTTTAAATAACAATAATAATAATTTTATTTATTTATAACAATACACTTCAGTACATTCATAACAAAGATTGACATACAACATTGTTGCACAGATACAGATACGTTAACCAATCAGATGCCCTACTTAGAAGGGAATAGAGATTTAGTGCCACAGTGAGAGGGAGAGGCCTTTAAAATAGCAATTTACAGTATATACTGTATGTATATATGTGCATATATATATACACACACATATATACACACATACAGACAAACTCACACATCTATGTGAAGTTTGAGCCTCTCTGGGTTGAGACTGCATTTTTTTTCACAGGATCAACAGTATTAAGGCAAATTTACATTCTAGAGTCACACATGCACACACACACACATAGAGAACTGTGGTACTAATGAATACAGAAAATGACATGTTAAAGAATCTGTTTGTCACGATCTGATGTGACATAAGGTGTGTGTGTGTGTGTGTGTGCATGTGCACATATCATATTAAGGGTTTTCATCATGAAATTATGTGCATCATTGCCAGAATGATCAAGCTGGTAAGAGCTCAGTCTACCATGTTGACACCACACACAAACACCCGCTCTCTCTTTGATTCCAAATGGTGGATGTTTGTATTTTAAAGTATTTAAAGAAAACACATTCTTCCATGTATGGTTTCTGAAAGGGTCACGGAGATGATGTGCAAGTGTCATAGCTTCCAGTTATACAGTTATACACCTTACAGTCTTATAAGAAAGCTTTCACAAATTTCAGTTTCACTTCAGGGTAACAAACCCATGTCTGTTAACTGTACTTCATTGACTTGGAGAACCTATCTTGGCACTATACTTAGCTGACCTAAGTAATCTGACCAGTTCAGCTTTTAACATGCTGTATAACATGGCTATAAGTCTAACCAGAACGGAGCTGTTCAATGTGTCGATATGGCGTCTTTGGCTTACGTGAATAATTTGATGTTAGGTAAATCATCTGCTATAATTATTATAATCTTTGTGAAATCCATTAAACTGGTTGATTGGATAAACCACTAAGCAGCTGCATGTTATACAGATGCACTCCTGCACCAGGCCTTTCTCTCTCTGTCTGAGGTCCTTCTCTCTCTCTGTCTGAACTTCAACGATGTCCATGCATTTTAGGTGCTTCATGTTTATATCATTCTATTAAGTTGCATGTCATTAATCACACAAATATGTTGTTTCATGGAGTTTCTGGTTGCTACATACGTCCATCATGGCTCTGCCTTTATTGCCATTGTTTTTTCTCTTGTAATGTTAAATCCAAATTTCAGTGAAATCTATTACAACAGCTAGTCAAGTTTGCATAGCCATATAAAACGATCACCGTGGAACAAAAATCAAGTATAGGAATTATAGGAATAGGAATTATTCATGTGAACTGTGGAATTTTATTGTTTACTCTTTTGCCAAATGACTCAGTGCACTCAAAAGGCACATTTTGCATCTAGCTAGCTAATGTTGCCAATCAGATACTTATGTCAGCATAAATTATTAAAGTTAAATGTCTTCTGATAAAATGTAGTGCATGTTCCTCTTCAGTTACTTTTGTGAGTTTAAAGGCTTCACTGAGATTTACCAGATGTTTTGGCATAATTTTGACAAACAAGACATATTAAAAGCATAAAGTCTAACCACTCTGTCAAAAATGGAATTACAAAATGGAATTAATTACATTAAATACATGGGGCATAAAGAAAGCTCCTTTCAGTCACATTTCCGTAAAATCAGTGCTGCTAGCTGTATGCACTAAAATGAACTGAATGATCTTGTTCTTGTGTTGAGCTCACTACAGTTTGGGGAAATAATGTGACTGACTAAGTGAACATTAATTTTGGGTTGTACAGATTTTATCTTCTGTGGAAGAGGCATTGCTGGTTATAAATAGTTGAATACAGGTTTAACAGGACAATTTACGATAATAGACTAATTCCTAATTATGTTAAACCCCCCATTAATTTAGGTTTAGATTAATTCTAACATTTGTGTTTGGAGTAACCTTTAAATCAGGGTTAAAATTACAGTTAGAATTAGGATTTACTTACTGTACTTCCTTTTGTCTCTGTTGTGTTTGAGAAGGTTTGTAAATGTACTGTAGGTCAGCAGACATGTGGGTTTTGGGTGTGAAAGAGATTTTTACTGTAGAAAATGAAGGCACATTAAAGCAGATGCTCCTTTATCCAAATCTTTAACCACCCTCTGTGTGTGTGTGTTTCTCTCTAGCTGTCCCCTGTGCAGGATCAGAATTATCACAGTAGTGAGGGCTTGATCTTAGGTCTTACCCAAGTTTGAGGTGGAGTGTGTATCGTTGAGATCTGCGTCATTGCCTCAGCACACCTCCCAACACACACACACACACACACATGCGCACACACACACACACACACACACACACACACACACACACACTAATGCACTAATGACAGACACATTTTGAATTGTGAAGGCGGGAGGCAAAAGTCTGTGTGCATAACAGTAAGAATGTGTAATTGTACATGTGTGTATGCGCTCATAAGTGTGTGTGAACATGTCTAGGGATACAAGTGTGTGTGTGCTATTTCAGTACTTCAGGCATGGGTGTGTTAAAGCAAACATATACATGTTGATTTGTGTGTGTGGCTGTGAGAGCATGTGTGTGTCAAACACAGGCTCTTTTGGCATGTAGCATCTCGATAAGCAGGTTGTTGCAGGGCACATCTCCACTCAGGTGTTTGTAGCACAGGTAATCCTCAGCCTGCATGCTCAGCGCGCGTACCTCGGGCACACGCAGCAGCAGCTGACTGAAGCGGTCCGTGTGCTGCGGATACACACACAGCGTGTACTCCAGCAGCGCCCCGCTCACCTGCTCGTACACACTCTCCACATATACCTGGTTCTCCAGCAGCTTCACATCTATGAAGAGCAGCAGGTAAAGCACGAGACACAGAGAGAGAGAGAGACAGAGAGGGAGAAAAGAGTGAAAAGTAAATTCTTAAGCACTACAACATAAGCAGACCCACATATGAGCGCGCACGCACACACACACACACAGATACTTTATTTTGGATTGAAATGCAAGATCAAATGTATTCAGAACCTGAATACTTCTGACCACAGTTTTTCCCTTAATCAACTTAATTAATTTGCATTTACAACGGCAGTAACAACGGTTCAGTTTTCCTTCTCAGCACAGCGCTTTCGTGTTCATAGACACCACAGACACCATTTTGACTACACATACACATACTCACGCACACACAGACATGACCATGCTACAGTACAGCAGAGGTCCTTAAGCACTCATTACGGAAAGCAGCCTTTGTTGGCTTTAGGCTGGCGCTAAATTGCTCTCACTTAAGGGAATGTGAGGGATAAAGAGCCATTTTCTCCGACTGGAGCTTTAAGAGAGATAGAGCAGCATCTACACACACCAACATGGGGTCAGTCCATTAAACCTCTATTGAAGATGAATCGTGCTAAGGTGTGTGTGTGTGTGTGTGTGCATGTATGTGTGTGTGTATGTATGTGTGCATGTGTGTGTGTGTGTATGTGTTTGAGACAGATAGGCAGAAAAAGAGAAAGAGAGAGAAAGACATCTTGTCTGTATGCCATTGTAAACAGGGCTGAATTAGAGACCTTTATTTTTAATTAAGCCCATTTTTTGCCCATTACGGCTTTGCTAATGACACACCAAACAACTCACCACTCTGCCACATTCATCCGCACACACAAGAACAAGCAGCCAATATCGCTGTGTCCTCGTTAGTGGCAGGCGAAATCAATTCAATGTACATCTTTTGACAACTTAATTAGCCTGGGTCAAATTTCACATTAAGAGAAATACAGCAGCTCTGAATGCTGTGCAGTGTAGAGGCCGAGGATGTGGCACTCACAGACAGCATGTTTGCAGCGTGAAATAAGTATTAAAACATCTGACATATTTATGTCTAATAGGAGAGAACATACTGAAGTACCAGATGCAGTATAGAAGAGGTAAAGAGCCCAAGTGAGAGTGAAAGATAAAGAGAGTTTCATCATAAAACAATTCCACCAAAGGTCAACCATATTCATCCGTGTTCACAGATTCATCAATGAGCCCTGTCAGAAACTGCGTTATGATATCTTAATGCTTAATCTTTCTAGACCGCCTCAAAGCTTCCATGGTGACCAAAAAATCATGCTCCGGTTTCTTTTTTTATCAACACATATTAATCTATTTAATCCATACCAAACCCAAAGTAATATTAACTTTAACCATAACTCCACAAGTTATCATCTATTCTTAACTCCTTAACTCTACCTAATCCAGTCACTCTAACCCTGACACAAAGCTAAATGAACACTGTAATCCTAACCCCAGCCCTAACGCAATGTCACCAGGGGATGAGGAAGGGCCTTCCAGATGCAGGAATGATCCCTCTAGCCCCAGGAAGGCTTTGAGCTCCTTAGTTGTTTTCTCAATTGTCTCAAAATAAAGATAACAAATATCTGATATGTACACTCAGCATCTTTTGCTGCATATTACCAGTTTGTTTGTACATGGAGCTGGCCCTTGATGAAAAAACTAGCCTTCTGAGAGAGATACAGAAAAACTAAACAAAATAAATGAAGGTTTACCCCATATATGAATACTAGACCCATGGCTTAAAACAACATGTTGTATTCATCCCACCATGAATGTTTGTAGAGATTTTGTAATATTGTAAGCACTTGAAAGTAATATTGAAAGTACAAATGAACACTGCTGTGTGCCAACATCAGAAATGACACTGAACATCTTCAGTGGATTCAGCTCATGATGGAGTGTTTTTTCATTGTAGTCCTAATGTGACACATATTAATACCGTAACATCTTACAATCCTCAGAGATTTGCAATATACATTCTCCATATTGCCCCCGTGACCCGGATAAGCGGATATAAATGAATAGATGAATGGATAGATTCTCCATAGTGAATATCAGCCAGAATATTATAATGATTGTTCCTGCATGCACTGAAGGATTTTTTTATGTTTTCATAGATTAAATATTAAATATAAATCAAGATTCATGGAAGACACACGACAAGATGCTTCTCTGTCCTGGCACCCAGATGGTGGAACGATCTTCCACTGGCTGTCTGAACAGCGAACTCTCTCGCGGTTTTCAAACGCAGACTGAAGACCCATCTCTTTATAAAGCACTTATAAGCACTAATCCACTGAAGCATTGGTATAAAGCGTAATTGCACTTTATCTTTAGGAACACTTGCCAAGTATTGCACTTATACTGCATGTAGTCTTGTAGGTATTTCAGTCTTGCTAGGTATTGCACTGTGTCTAATCTTATATTTTGTTGTCTTCTTTCTAGGCATCAGCACTGGCAACTGTTTATGGCAGTGCTTGACCTCGAGTAGTTTGGACTTAAACCTGTTTATACTAGATAGAGATGCATATTCTGACTGAACACATAGTACTTTTGTAAGTCGCTCTGGATAAGAGCGTCTGCTAAATGCCGTAAATGTAAATGTAAATATGTTTATTTGCTTGTGTATTTTCTGTGAATTGAAAGTCATGTAGGTTCTAACCCAAATCTCCGGTCTAATGCTAAACCATATCCTCAGCCCATCATTACCCAAAATCCAAGTCTAATTCAAACTTAAATCCCTAGTCTAAGGCTAACCCAAATCCCCAGTCTAACCATAACACAAATTTATACTCTAACTCAAAAACCAAATTCCCAGTCTAATCCTAACCTAAATCTTCCGTCTAACCCTAACCCATATCCCCAGTCTAAACCAAACCTAAACTAGGGTTCCCCATCCAGATCTCATCTCATGATTTTTCAGACCTGCTGTTAGCACAGTCTTAAAATAAACTGGACAACATCGCAGGTCCATCGGAAAAGGTAGGTGAGCATTGCCTAGATACCTTGTCGTGTGTGTGCATGTGTGTGTGTGAGTAGTGTCTCACCAGGGTTAAACAGAATGAGGTATTTGAAGCAGGCAATCTCTCTGCGGTCCAGCTGTAGCTCCCGAACACGCTGCGCTAGCTCCTGTCCTCCTCGCACCAGCTCCCCCAGAGTCACACCAGCCTGAGCTAGCAGCGATGCCAATTCCACCTATAACACACACACACACACACACACACACACGTACACATGCACACACATGTATACATAAAGACCAGAATTCACACATACATGAGTGCATAAGCAAACATGTATGCATAGATGAATGCTCACACACCTACACCCCCTAAAACACATGTATGCAACAAGTGTGTCTATATGTGAGTGTCTCTGCATGTAAGGATGTGTGTCAACACACATATATGTGTATTATGTACTACATATTGTGTGAATATTTATTTGTACCTCTTGCCCAGTAATGAGCAATATGGTGTCCTGTTTCCCATGATGCACCTGTCTAGAGATGTAATCAAGCACCAGCAGCTCACTCCAACAGTGGTGGAGTAATTTCATCTGGTCACCCACCTGAGACAGAGAGAGAAAGAGAGAGTAGGACACAGGAAGAGGGAAGGAAGAGAGAGAGAATAAGTGTAAATGAGGAACTACAAACCAGATTCCAAAAAACTTGGGCCACTAAACAAATTGTGAATAAAAACTGAATGCAATGATGTGGAGGTGCCAACATGTAATATTTTATCCAGAATAGAACACAAATCACAGATCAAAAGTTTAAACTAAGTACATGCAACATTTTAAAGGAAAAATATGTTGATTCAACAAATCCCCAAAAAGTCGGGACAAGTAGCAATAAGTGGCTGGAAAAAGGAAATTGAGCATATAACGAACAGCTGGAAGACCAATTAACACTAATTATGTCAATTGACAACATGATTGGGTATAAAAAGAGCTTCTCAGAGTGTCAGTGTCTCTCAGAAGCCAAGATGGTAAGAGGATCACCAATTCCACCATTGTTGCGCAGAAAGATAGTGCAGCAATACCAGAATGGTGTAACCCAGCGTAAAATAGCAAAGACTTTAAAGTTATCATCAACCGTGCATAACATCATCAAAAGTTTCAGAGAATCTAGAACAATTGCTGTGCGTACGGGTCAAGGCCATAAAATTCTACTGGATGCTCGTGATCTCCGGGCCCTTAAACGTCATTGCACCTCTAACAGGAATGCCACTGTCAAGGAAATAACAGAATGGACTCAGAAAGCACACAATCGACCGTGCCATCCGCCGTTGCCAGCTGAAACTCTACAGTGCAAAGAGGACGCCATTTCTAAGCAAGCTCCACAAGCTCAGACGTTTGCACTGGGCCAGGGGTTATTTAAAATAGAGTGTAGCAAATCTGTGGTCAGATGAGTCACGATTTGAACTTCTTTATGGAACACTGGGACGTCATGTCATCCGAACCAGAATGGACAAGGATAACCAAAGTTGTTATCAACGCTCCGTTCAGAAGCCTGCATCACTGATGGTATGGGGTTGCATGAGTGCTTGTGGCATGGGCAGCTTGCATATCTGGAAAGGCACCATTAATGCAGAGAACTATGTTCAGGTTCTAGAACAACATATGCTTCCATCTAGACGTCATCTCTTTCAGGGAAGACCCTGCATTTTTCAACAAGATAATGCCAGACCACATTCTGCAGCAATCACAACATCATGGCTACGTAGGAGAAGGATCCGGGTACTGAAATGGCCAGCCTGCAGTTAAGATCTTTCACCTATAGAGAACATTTGGTGCAAGAAGAAGGTGCGACAAAGAAGGCCCAAGACGATTGAACAGTTAGAGACCTGTATTAGACATGAATGGGAGAGCATTCCTATTTCTAAACTTGAGAAACTGGTCTCCTCTGTCCCCAGACGTCTGTTGGGTGTTGTAAGAAGAAGGGGGGAATGCCACACAGTGGTAAAAATGGCCTTGTCCCAATTTTTTTGGAATTTGTTGATGCCATGAAATTTTTAAACAACATATTTTTCCCTTAAATTGATACATTCTCTCAGTTTAAACTTTTGATCTGTCATCTATGTTCTATTACGAATAAGATATTGACATCTCCACATCATTGTATTGCAAGACAATTGCCTGGGAAGCAGAAATATTGTATGCAGTTACACAAGCATTGTGCTTTTCTCTCTCTGTTGTGGTCATGTTTGTGTTTGACCATTGTATGAATATATTGCTGTTATGTGAGTGTTTGACAGTTATGTGTGTTACAGAGTATTTGTTGTGAGTATAGTGTTGTTGTGTGAAAACATCACTGTTATGTGAGTGCTTGTGAGTGTATTGCTGCTATGTGAGTATTTGACTGTTCTGTGAATGACTATTGTGATTATATTGCTGTTATGTGGGTATTTTGTACTGAGAATTTGTTTGTGTGTGTGAAAATTGTGTCTGCTGTGTGAGTATATTGCAGTTATGTGAGTATTTGACTGTTACGTGAGTATTTATCTGTTGTGGGAGTAATTGACTGCTGTGTGTGTGTTCCTTACAAGTCACTCTGAAAGGAGCTGTGATGTGATGTGGTTCAGTGCCTCTGAGGTTCTGAATTCACATTATTGAAATGCATATAATGGCAGAACGAATGAAGCTGTGGTTGGTGGTGGTGGTGGTGGTGGTGGTGGTGTGTGTGTGTGTGCAAAGAAAAGGGAGCAGATGGAAACTTCAGTGTTAGATTGACACAGACAATAGCATGTGCTCCTGTTGCCATGACGAAAGAAGGCTCACAGTGATAGAGGCCTGAGTCAGTCTGTTGCCTTAGATACAAAGGTGACACACACACACACACACACAGACATAGACATACACATTCATATAGACACAGACATACAAACATGCAACATTAAAAATAAGCCATGGACTAATATATACAGCATTACAATGAGCTATGACTGTTTTGGAATATTATAGCTTCAGTTTCACTGTGTGTATTTTAACTCATTAATAAATAAATGTAATTAAATAACTGCATATCATTGGGATCATAGATTTTTCTGTATTTATTGTGTAGACATATATCTATATAATTTATAATAATAATATATATATATATATATATATATATATATGTGTGTGTGTGTGTGTGTGTGTGAAAATTAATAGGATAAATCAACACGGTATTATTGTATTGTGTAATATAGTGAATACATTGTAGATATAGTGAATATCCTGTGAAAACAGATGTACTATAATTGCCTATTAAGTAGTATATGTTTATATATCTCCCGCTGGGTACAGCATGGCAGGAAAAACTGATGCTGGTCCAAAATGTAAACCCAACATGAATCCAATGTGAACATACGTGAACCCAACGTGAACCCAATGTGAACATACGTGAACCCAACGTGAACCCAATGTGAACATGCGTGAACCCAACATGAACCCAGTGTGAACATACGTGAACCCAACGTGAACCCAATGTGAACATGCGTGAACCCAACGTGAACATGCGTGAACCTAACATGAATCCAATGTGAACATACGTGAACTCAACGTGAACCAATGTGAACATACGTGAACCCAATGTGAATGCAGCAAGAACCCAATGTGAACATATGTGAACATACATGAACCAAACGTGAACCTAGTGTGAACGCAATGTGAGCCCATCATGAACCCAGTGGATGTACACGTGAGGCATGGCTACTCGTGAGGCATGGCTACTGCAGGCCTTATTTAGCAACAGGGCAGAAGCTCTGTTTTACTGTTTAAGTGCAGCCATTCATTTTGAAGGCCTTTGCCATTAGCTGCAGGCTGTGGATGTCCAGCCTGTGAAATGTGCTAACTCTCTGACAGCTGAAAAACAAGGACAAAACTGAATAGTATTTAAACTGAAGATTGACTATTAGGCTCTTTTAACTTTGAAATAGTTTACTTGGAGCATGGGTTTTAAATGCTTCTCATTTACAGGACAGTACAACTATGTTCAACTTTCATGGTACTCATGGTACCATTATACTGCAAGCTTGATCCACTTGGGGTATGTTCTTATTTTAATTCTGGATTCTCATTTTTTAAAGGTCTTAGTGTTTTAGTTTCTTCACTCTAGTTTGATTAAAATGGTTTATATTTGAAATCCTTTACTTGGATCTAGTCAGAAAGCTGAAACTGTCCAGCAGCAACTGTTTCGTTGTGGTAACCATTTTCTTTCTGTATTACCTCTTTTTATAAACACTAGTAATTGTTACCCAGCAGTAGATGATTTTTTTTCAATGTTTACTTTTGGACATGTTAGGCACATCAAGCAGACTCATGTGTTATGAGGGCCTTCTGACCACAGGGCTGTGGTGCTGCTGGGAGACGCATAACTGAAGTAAAAGCTGAGAGCCCTTTAAGAGATTTCAGCTGTTTGATATAAGACACACTCATCTAGACCCCTAAATACTCTTATCCATACACAGGGAAAATAAACTAATACCTCACATCCGGAATGTCTCTATGTGTGTGAAACTCAATATCCCATATCCCACCTGAGTGTATTAGCACACCTGTCCAGTTGTGACAATAGAAGGTGGAAAAAGCCCATCAGCACAGTGGCAGTTATTGAGGCAACATTCATCTCCTCAGCTCCTCTGCCATAGCACAACCTAGCTATCACAGCCAAAGTGAGCTGAACATAGCAGCCCTGACCCAAGTGGTACTGAGGGCAGAGTGGCTGAACACAGCCTCCATGAGCACAGATGAACTCAGCACAGCAGCACTCGTGTGTTGGAGGAGGCTAGTGGAGAAGATGACAGAAGGAGAGGGGGCGTGTTTGGTCTATACCAGGTGGCAAATGTGTGTCTGTGTCTGTGTGTAAAACAGAGAGAGAGAGACTGAAAATCAAGCAACTAAATGGAGTACTGTTTTTTCTGAATTATTGTGTTCTAGTGAAATATCACTTCCCATGCAGGAAAAATGGGGAATAGATCTTTATTAAAAATTAATCTGACTTTTCTTGAATTTTCTTGCAGTGAAATTTCATTAAAAGTTAAGAATGATCTCAATTAACTGGAGGAAGAAGTAATAGTAATGAACTAATTAATTAAGCAATAGTAAAATTAACTATAAAGGAAATTGTGTCTGTTTGGTCATCTAAAGCAGTCGAACACAGAGAAGATAGAGCAGTAGAGCAAGAGAACACACATACACACTTACATACAGCTGACATAGTTGGGATTTGGGTTAAGGCTGAGATTATGATTGGAGTTAGTTTTAGGAATACAGTAGGTGATACAATTATTGGCTTGGGTTTGGAGTTCAGATCTGTTTTCCAATTATTCTATCCATAACCCTGCTGTTAGAAGTGAGGGCATTGCAGTTAGAATTGAGGGAATGTTACCCTGCTATACCCACACACACACACATACACACAAACAAACACACATTGGAACTCACATTCCACTCTTATCTCAGACTGGAATGCATACACACTCCACGCAAGCCAGTGACTCCCGATTATGGTAGAGGTTCTACATTTTCTATTTCTTTACCAGACAGCATTTTCCAGCAATGATTTGTTAGAAAACTGCTCAGACCAAGCATGGGACATTTAATCAATTTTTACCATATCAAGCTTCTCTCACACTCACTTATGTGCATATGCATACAAAACAAGTTCTAAGATTTCACAGATTCCGTGTGTGTAAAATAGACATGTGTGGTGAGTTATTAATGTAGTACTGTTTATGTGGAAGCTGTATTACCAGAAATCAGCAATAAGGAGTTGAAACAGGAGATGTTTACTCTAAAACACAAACACTCTAAATCTGCAAATGTTTATTTAAAAACTCCAGGATACCTCCTGGAACTTTCAGTTCATAATAGTAATGCACACAAATATCTGTAGCTGAATTTCGGTTTAATTTAACACTTAGATCAAACAGTATATTCAGTTTTAGATTTCACTTTTATATCATAGCCTCAAATAAGAGACCATTTCCAATGAGAATGTCTAAACTGATTGGTGAGAATTATTTAAATTGGAACTGCATGCAATATTTATGAACCAATATTTTATATATGGGACTGACTATATAAACTACATCAATGTTTGTGTGCACATACATGCAAGTATACGGTCTTTCTCATTTACATATGTACATGAACTAAAAGTGCTGAGTGAAGCTCAAGCGTTGTCTCCACATGCTGTTTACTTATGTCAGCATTATTTAATCATATCACTCTCCCCCACCACACTGCCTACGTGAATGGGCACGTTTCTGTTTGAGAGTGTATGGGTGTGTTTCTCTCCGAGTGTGGCCTGGCTGAAATCTTCACTTCTCCTATGTAATCCATTGCTTGCCATTGTGCTGTGTATTCCACTGGGGCTGATAGTTTTAAGACTAGTGTTAATGTTGAGGGTAGTGTCGGCATTATAGTCGTTAGCATCACAGTCCAATTTTTCTGATAGTGCTATATATATTTACATAGAGTACATATACTCAGTATTCAGTATCTATATTTATGTATAGTACAATAGATATTTGTATTTTTTGCCATTCTATTTTTCCCTACAGACCTTATTTTCATTCATCATAAAATAAGAGAAACTATGTCATTATGTAATGCTGCACCATCCATATGCATAAGTCCTTGTCTCATGTGTTGCAAGTAGTGTTGGACTAGTGTTATCATTGGGATCTGTTTTGGTAGTAGAAATATGGTTGGGGTTAATAGAGTTTGTATCAATAGAGTTCTGGGATACTACTAGTATTGGGATTGTTATAGTGTTTGGAAAGTGACAAAGCTAGGCTCAATATTAATGATGGTGTGATGTTAGCATTTTCTAAACTATCCTATAATTGCTAAATAATGCACTCTTTCATACCCCACTCATGCCCCACTCCCCATATCCTATACCTTACTGCCTCCATTACCCTGCTCCCATTTAAACCCATTTTCCCCACACACATGTATACTGTCTAACTTACCTTGAGTTCTTTGAAGAAAGTGCAGCTCCGTGCCCACTCCACTATGGAGAACAGCGTCTGGTCTGCAATATGGCACATCAAGCCAAATGTAGAGAGCGGTTTGGGTTTGGCGTCACGGGAGGCCTCCTGCTGGAGGTCAGCCAAGTGAGTACTGATCTTACTGCGCACCTGCAGCTCATCTTGCTCACAGCGCACAAACTCCAGCACCAGTGCTGGCACCGCCAGGCCTACAGGGGGTGCCTGTGAGCTTACAGTCTGTGTCTGCTCAACATATGCATATCCCACAGCTGAGTCAGGTGAGCTGGCACTGGCGTAGTGGTCCGGGAACTCAGATTTGATGGTGCGGCTGGGCAACGATGGGTATGGGTACTGTGAGAGCAGTGGGCCGTGAGAGGGTATGGGCATGCAGACGGCTGGGTACAGGTTCCGTTCATAGTCAGCAGGCATGGTTGAAGAGGGTAGGTGGGTGTTTTTGGGGGTGGACACAGGTGGCAGGTTTGGCAGTGAACTGCTACAGCTGTAGTCTGTCTGGGCAGGTGACAGGAGAGGGGGAGTGGACTCCATCTTTAGCCCACTTGCCCGTATTAAAGCCTTCTTCTGCTGCTTTAAGGCCCGATCTCGTTTATACATTGGCCCGAACTTATTGCGCCCTCCCCGCATCCGGTCTGCTCGAACAGCTGAAGACAGATAGGAACAAACACTGCTGAAACTTCCCCAGGCCTTTTAATGAAATTTACGAACACCCAAATTCCATTTTAGAGCAGCACATTTTCATTCTAAAAGTGGAAGATGTTACAGCATATGGGAATATGGGTGGACATTATAACAGTTCCCCCATTTGTCTCAATCATCAAAATCCAGTATAAATGTTCTTTATTTTTTAGTCTCATTAATTTAATAAGATAGCCTAAATACATACTTGTTTCTACATGCCAATCCTAAGTTCCCTAAGTTGCCTAAGTTCTAAAGGCAAAAAGAATTTAAAAGCTTCCACAAAATAAATATTTATATAGATGAAAAGTGTCTTGTTAGCCATTTTAAGTCCTTCCATTAACTCACATATTGGTTAAAATGAACCTCCTTGCTTTGCTGATCTGGCGCAGATTAAAATAGACTTCTCCATGAATGAATTGTTAACCTTGATCCACGAAACTGGCGGGCCAGTAACACGAAGGTGACTTGCAGTAATAACGACCTTGCAAAGGTACTCCTGATAATTCCTGTTTATTTACTTACTTATTTCGTCAAGGCGCGCTAAACAGGCCACCCAAACTAAATTCTAAACTATCTAGACTTCTAGACTCAAAATGATTCAAACAATGAATCAAAATATTTGAAAAATATGATTCAAAATAAATAAAGATTTAAAATGTCAACATTCATTTACAAATATAAATATTCTCAAAACAACAACAACAACGACAATAATAATAATAATTAGAAGTAAAAGTAGAAGTAAAAAGTAGAGGAAGAAGAAGAAGAAAAAAAATTATATTAATATTAACATTATTATTATTGGCATATAAAAACAGCATGTTATGGTTTTAACAATGTAGCCGTTTTTATTTAACGCTCTAAAGCTTTAAGTATAGTTAGAAAAGTAAAATCCACGTCTTTCACTAAAACTGTAACTGCTGGGAAGCTATACAGTATTACACAAAAACAAGGATCTGAACCACACAAAGACCTGTAATTATAATAGATTTGGCCTTAGTGGCTGTATTAGCCTATAGTTTGTTAGTCTGTTTAGTTATTTTACATACAAATTAAATTAATCTCAGTTGTCCTTATTTCATCAAGAATTGTATTTTTGCAACAATTAAAATTTCCTGCTTACCTTCAAGTCGCATGCCGACGTTGAGGCATTTCTGGAAGCGACAGAACGGACAGCGTTTCCGCTGCGTCTTATCAATTTTACAGTCCTGACTTTCCGCGCAGGTATACCTCTTATTGTTCTGCACAGTCCTCTTAAAGAAGCCCTTTAGAAAAAACACCCAAGATCTGTCGCGTAACAAATACAAATCTAATATTTTTCGTTTTTCTTATACAGCCAGAATATCAGCAACATAAAGAGAAAACGAAGGACTAAATCTTGAGAACTTGTTGCTTTTCCATCCGCTAATTAGGCAATTATCAAATTAAACCCTTTTTTGATTATTTACAACAGATGGTGGTTCATAAAGGAAATAAAGAGAGATAAATACATGTTTGTACCTTGCAGCTTTCGCACGTGAGCAAGCCATAGTGGTACCCTGACACTTTGTCCCCGCACACCGGACACAACTCCTCCAAATCCACATCAAAACTGTATTCCATTCCGGTCCTCCGCGTGCCTCTCAATACGTAATTATGATCTCACATCAGAATAATGCGATCAGAATTTATTTCCCTGCTATCAACGGTAACAGAAATAATTTACAATTAATAATTATAAAGTGTTAAACCTGATCGTTATTTTCCAAAGCCTATCATTTTGATGAAATCAAATTGAATATATGAGTTGTTTTGTTTATTTTGTTCAAAAACAACGCATAAATATTTTATGAAAAGGGCAAAATATTTATTTTTTATTATTATGATAGTATTTAGCTTATATAGTTTGTGTTCTAAATAGTTCACTAAGTTTATTTTATTGTAGCTATTTTAATTAATGATTACCAAAACAATCATGTAGTAAATAGCATGTACTAACTCGTTTATCCTTGCCATACTGAATATAACTGAAGTAATGCGTTCACTTGCACTCTTTAAATAACACACACTATATGTATTTAAGACCGAATATCCTAAGACAACTCGGTAAGGTTTCCATGTGTTGTTTTAAACAGTCCAGCTGTGTGCTAAAATTATCGTCTCGCACGGTTACCTGGGCTGTTCGCCGCTCCGCTCCGCTGCTGTGGCCAGAGGTATCTGTCCCGGCAGTAGCAAACACGCTTCCGGGCAAGTGTCTCACAAACCCTGTTAGGGTTGTAACACTTTACAATAATACCGATCCAGACCGCCTGTCCGTTATAGAGCGAGAACTGTAATATTGTCTCGTGAGGACAGTGCGGGGGACAGCTCTTGGAGCTTTGGCCTCGTCCGCGCACGCTGCACCCCCAGAGTACGACTTCCCTTCATATTAAAACATTCACTCACTCACTCACTCACTCACTCACACACACAAAGAGACGGTGAACGACACAGTAAATCGCCTCTGTAGCAGGTAAAGATGGTAGGGAGGGGCCAATCACTCACATATTAGACCCCTGATTCCACAATAACCTAATGAAGTAGCAACAACGGTACATTTAACAACAACAACATTTATTATTATAAATAGTAATAAATTAAACGTATGACTATAATTTTGCAAAACTACAATTCGACAATAAATGTTAAAAATAAACGCTGCCAAACTTTACTATGGGCTAAACTAAACTATAAGTTTAATAACTGTGTAGAGTCTCCATGTCAAGCTATAGGCTATATGAAACATAATTACATATGCTTGTCATTTTAATACAAGATAAGCATACAGATGAGCACCAAACAATGAACTGCGTCTATATAGCAAGACTACTAATCAGTCACTCTTCGGCGTGAGCGCGTGCAGGGCATGATCTAATGAATGTTACAGGTGAGGTGCTATTCCTGTCCTAGTTACAATTCTACAAGCAGAAGCTAATTTGTGGCTCGTGGCCTATTCAGCAGTAGGTTACGTCGGGCTGGAGCCGAGCGCACACAACGTCCTAAAGAGTTGGACACATTTTATACGTTAGAAAAGAATACATTTACACATCTACACATGTATAAAGAGTGGTTGGGATGACTGAATACAAATTTGCCTTATCCTCTGACTGCAAAAAGATTGGACTGAAAACCCGTGACGTTGAGTGCTGCTATAACAACATCGGCCAACCAGGAGATTCAACGAATCTCTGCGTAATAAATTACCATCACGACTGCATTATTTTCTAGAACATCCAACATACACACTAATATGTGATAACTTTGAATATATATATATATATATATATATATATATATATATATATATATATATATATATATATATATATATATATATATATTTATATGTTTATTTCTTCAAGGTCAATACAAATATAGAATCTTAAGGACAATAGTACATCCTTTGCTTCTCCTTTTCAAAAGGCAGAAGTATGATAGGCTAATTGCACTTTTAATTTTAAAATTAAATAAATGTCATAAAAGCACAGCAAGAATGAAATGAAATACTGAAATTGTTGCACGATCTCTGTGGTCTTCAAGCAGACTTCTGAAAAGAATTTAAGGATATTCCATATTCTAGCGTCCATATTGTAGACTAAAAACGTTGCCCTTTAATTAGAACGAAAACTAATTTATACATCATAAATCAATTGTCACGTATAAGTAGATTACATGCAATCTGATTACATTTCGTTTAATAGAGAGCAATTATTGTACATTGTACAGTTAAAGAACTCAGATTATGGTTACGTAATTGCAGGTAATCTGAACAGGATTAAAACGATTTAGTTTAACAACCATCAAAAAGTGATATTTTTCCCCTCCCCTAAAGACACACATAGAATTTCTCATTCTTCGGCTACGCTTGTGCATAAGTGTCTCCATATGGCGCATTTCCCATCAGCTTTTGTGCGCGTCAGTACATCAGATGCATTAGAGACACTCTCTGAGGTGAGAAATGCACGTTCTTCCTCTTCCTTACATGCATGAGCATTGTACTGTGACGCAGATGCTAATTAATCATTAGTATAGACCGATAATAAATGACAAAAAGAATTTAGGATGATTGCAATGAGAAACAAAGTCTGTTGAACTTGAAAAATGTACTGCTAGATAATGACCTGCTCCACTGTATTTTCTATGAAGAGGTCTGTTTTCAAGTCTGTACATTCTAGTTAGGCTACCCGTGAAATTTAAAAGTAAACGACGTTCTCCGTGTGATTTTCAGTGTGGAATGAAATGCGGGGCGTTGGAGAATTAATGAGGATTGGTACTATAAGAACTACATTCTGCCAGAATTCATATAAAATCTACTCATCCATGGTTTTGGATGGCTTTTCCGTGTCAAACTGGAACGTACTGCCGAGAATACTACACCAAATTAGTACCTGCTGTGGGCCTTTTTACTGTCCATACTCCAGCGTATGTATAAACGTATGACTGATATACGGTCACACAGTATGCAACCTGCACACATTCGCAAACATGTCACCCATCTGTGTTAAGACGGTTCATACTACATGCAAGCATCTTAACAGGTGAAGGTGGTGAAAGCGAGATGTCTTCGAATTTGGATGCAGCTTGAGTCTGTCATTCAGGTTCGTGTGGCGGCGCGAGGTAATAAAGCGACACGTGGAAGAGGTTACTATTGGTCGCTCGCCCTGAGGAACACAAGAAATTAATCGGAGTTTTCGGCAACAAAGGATGAAGATCCTTCCGCGAACAGCGCTTTGTGCGCTACAACAAAAGACAGACGATCTGAGGACCTCGCAAGGTCAGCGCAAAGAACACATCTGTTGTGTTAGGGAAAATATCTGCCTCACTTTCCCGCCCTATAGCCTTATTACTCCAGGCACTCTCAGTCACCAACAGTTCTAGGCTATCAGTAAGCTTCTCTGGTCTCCCTAAGGATAAACTAAACTATGTTTCCAGTAAGCCACTGTCTGCTACCTTTGTCAATGTATTTGACTGCCAAACTTCAGACCATAACAGGTGCATAACTACAATAACCATATTCAAGTTTTTACTTTTGTTAAAATAAAACAAATTTAATATAATTAGACTAATTTGGGGGCAAAATATACGTCGCTGAAGAAAAACGTTTTACACTGAAACACTAAAAGCGCATAGAAGCAATGAAAAAGCAGTGAAAAAAGGCAGATAATCATTTAGACAGTATTTTCATTTTTAATAATCATAGCCAGAAATGTCAGATAACATAAATATACATATACAACTGTCACCATGACTTTAAACATCTTAAAAACTGCATGTGTGTAAACATAAATGAGGGATAATAATATTTCACAGCAATTGAAATAATTGAGTGATTGAATGATTCAACGCATCATTGCGGATACTACTATTAAACTGACCAGGTGGCAGTAGTGCTTTGGGCAGAAGGGGCTCGTGTCAGAGACAAAAACCAAAACAAAACATCCTATTCTGCCTTGACGCAATAGACCAGAGGACAAAAAGGATACAGCAGTTATCCACTTATCTATTTAAGTAGCGTACCTTTTTAGTATTAGTCGAGAAGGTAAATTGTATCATCTGTTATTTTATTAACTTGTGGGACTTTTAGCGTGTATGACAAAGATAGCCTATACATATTTTACAATTTGAAAAGACGTGTTTTATTTTTTAACTCACTGGATTTATCCTTGGTTATCCTACTTTGTGGAGTTCATTTGCCTATTAGCTACTTTTACCGATAATCTACTCTGCATTTTATATCCCGACAACAGATCAAGTTTTACTTAACAAAATCATCAATCAATGTTTCTGACGCTCAGACGATGAAGGGTAGGCTATTTGTCCGAAATATTTAGGGTTGAGAAACACAGGATATTAATAGGTAAATATTAAGTGGACTTATGTTAGTTAATAAAGCGAAACAGTGTCCTTCTATTGAGACAAGACTACGGGCGAGTGTAACAAAAATGCCAACGTAAATTAGGCCTACATAGCCTACAAAATAAATATTTACAAGCTATACATTTTTTTAAAGCTAAAAAAACTGAGAGAATACTTGTGAATCCAGAAGTTTCGTTTTCTTCAATCAATCAATATTAAGAAAACTAAGCAGAGCACGTGAAAAGGAAACTATTAAATATGCTGGATGTACTTATTTTTACTATAAACAGATGTTCTAAATTTCATCCAAGTATTGAAAGAAACTGTAAACTTTCTGATTTTCAAACAAGCACTAGGCTTAAAATAATATCATAGGGTACTAGTTTATTAGTCGCATCGTTTGTATAGGCCTACATGTATTTTCATAGGCAAAACGTTATTGATCCCAGAGGAAATTATATGGTTAGGTCAGCAGCAAAAAATGTGTTTTTGTGACATAAATAGTACTCACAGGCAGCTAAATATATTATGTTCGCTAGCGTTATCTTACCTATGTAGCAAAATTGAGCTACATTTCATTACAAATGTGTTAGACGCTCACTTGTCTTTGTTTTACCTAACCTGGGGTTAAGTTCTCCCCTAGAAACGTACTGATGTACAGCATGCTAAAAGTTTTTACATTGCGATAAGAGAAATATTCTTATCTAAGCTAAGTATACTTTGAACATCGCAAAGAAACAACAACACATACCTAAACGAATCGGGCAGCGTTTCATGACGTTCTGCGCACGCGCAGTTCAATTCTGGCCGCATAAGTGGATCATGCGTGTAAATGACCAGCTGTCAGCTGTCAGAAATGTACCCTCTCCCATCTTCCGTTTAAATGTCCTTACCATTGCTTGAAAATAATGTGCACGAATCCTGTGACATTATAAAGGGCTGTGAAGGGCTGTTTAAAGATTGCCATATACACTGGCAGAGGTTAGCCCTATCTGGTTTGTTTCAGATATTTTTTTCTCTAGATTGGTTTAGGTCAATCCTAATGGCTTCCACATTAATTTTATATTTCTATGATTTTAAAAAATATTTTCTATATCGTCTTTATACTTTATGCTAAAGGGTTGTAGTTACATTCTAATTTCACAAATGACAGCTTAGCTAATTCAATACTTAATATTGCCTAAAATATGTTCAGTCATTATGTTCATTGTCTAGATACAGCAGTATCTGAACTTAACCTATGCATTATCACATTATAACACCTAACAACAATCCTTAAAGTTATTTGAGATTTTTATTTTGTCATTTTGTGTAAGATTAAAAATATTGTCTTATATTTGAGTAAAGTTTAATTATTATGTGAATATATTATGTCTATTATAACTAAGTTTACTAAAGAAACAAATAAATAAAATTCATAAGCCACTAATAAATTTGTGACCAGTAATACATTTTTAGTATTGTTCAAGATTTAGTGTTAGAATGTTACACATTAAATAACATAGACCAAAATATTTTAAAGAGCGATGAGTTATTCTTACTTCCAAAAATGAGAAAATAGTTATTTTATTTTTAGGAATTTCTATATTTAAGAATTTACTTATTTATTTCAAGGAGCAGCTCACATGAGGTGAAGAAACAGATTGTTTTGTAGTCCTCAAATGATCCAACGTATGCTACAAAGAGTGGCTTCCTGGCATGGAAGCAGCCATGTTAAAAACAGATTTAGTACAGAATCTGTCAAACATCCAGGCCACTAGGTGTCAGTATAAAGGCATAATGTGAAGAAGAAGATTTCATTATATGAAGAAGAATTGGATCTACCTTTTTGCTATTTTAAGGTAGTTTGCTTCAAACATTTCTCAAAGTTAGATTATGCCCGATGATAATGCAGACTTTGATCAGATGCCCATGTGTTATAGTCATCTAGCTCATGTTCATCCATTCCTCTCTAAGGTTGTTGTTGGTGATGCATGACAATAGTGCTGAACAGTTTTGGAAGTGATAGTGACTATCAGTGGCGTGCACACACATTTTGGGGGGCAAGTGCTCAGGGGAAAAGGGCACTTTTTAGCGCACGTGGAACACTTCATTATAAAAAAAATTACACGCATATGTTGAATGATATTTGACTGTGCTGCAATTAGTAAATCAATATAGGCCTACAATTAAGACAGTAAAAAGACCAAAAACTACGAGAAGGAGTTATAGGCTACTGAGTGTTGTCATTATATGAATGCAGATGGGCATTTTTCACAGGTAATGGGGAACTTCCCGTTTCTTCTTTCACAAAATGAATGTGTTAATTTATGTTGCCTAACAAAACCTATACAACAGAAAACGTTCAGCTTAACACATAGATTTGCAAACTCTACCTTAATTATTTGTATGTGGTCGTCCTCACGTTATCTATCATTGATTTAGGCTAGAGCGACTAGTTTATCAGGTGACCAGTCGGCTAAAAATGCTTAGTAGTGTGGTGCTGTATGAGACATTTTACTGCACAACAAAATGATTTCACGTTGGGCTTAGAGGGCAAACGGTACGATTTTACTTGATGTGTATGTTACCTGGCTGGTGGGGCACGGGAGAAGAAGCCTATCTGTGACCGTGTGTGCTGTGCTGAAGACGCTTCCTTCCACTCGCTGAACTGAACTGCTGCTGAAAGGCATCTGGTGTGACAAAGGAAGAGAGAGGAAGAGAGAGGTCAGGTGTGTGCGAGGTGGTGACTCATTTCAGGGCATTGTTTTTAATCGCTCAGGTTTTCAAAAGATAATTTCAAACCGACCTCAGTAAAATGTTAACAATAATAATAATAATAATTATAATAAAAAAAACCCCGAAGTTTCAACACTTTTGTTGATAAAGGGCAGAGTTGGTGGTCTATTTCACCTGATGTATATTTCTGCATGCCTCTGGTGACTATAGTGACATTTTGGAAGTGATCCCCCCCAAAGCACCTTTGGATTTTGTTTTTTTTTTTCTTCTGATACGTGGTCTTCTCACGCCTTTGCAGTATATACACGATATATACATATGCTATGTGGAAAGTTAAAACTCCACTAGATACATCACTGAAATATCTATATACTTACTAGCCATTCTCATTGATTACTGAGGTTGTCTCCTCCAGTCTGCTCTTTGTTTGTGTCTGTTAATGTGGTTATCTTCCCTTTCATATGAGTCTTACTTGTATATGCACTATATGGTGAAAAATGTGTGGGCTTCATTAAGTTCAGGGGTTTCTGCCCTCAGTACATTAATGTTTTCCGGTGTGAATTAATTAGCAGTAGAATGGGTCATACTGAAGTGCTGAAGTTGAAGCATCAAGGAACAGCAATGGCTCAGCCACAAATCCATCACTCTGATGGACATATATGGGTTTGGCTGATTCTAGGAGAATGCTGCCTTTCAGAATGCAACAATAAAGTTAGGATGAAATGTATAATGATATGGCACTTATTTCAGTTGTCAAATATGGCAAAGGAGTCAAAAAACATTTTAGACATTTAAATGCTTCCAAATTTGTGGAAGCAGTTTGAGGAAAGGACAGATGTTTTGTTCTATCTGCATTATATATTGTTATATTACGTAAAGTTTCAAAACACACTGTTCACTTCTGCATAAATCTCTCTCTATATTGAATCTAACAGCCACAGCAGTCTGGCTGTATTATAAATAGTCATACTACTACTGCATACTACTCATGTACTGATTGTGTATCGAATAAGTATGCCAACTGCAGGATGTGACCAAAATAATTTTTTCACTATGTGTTCACTACTAGTTCTGCCAAAAAATCCAATACACTACCAGATTGTACTGCATCACAGTAGGCCTCTGTCAATCTCAATTGAAGAAATAAATTTGCGTATTTCTGCCCATTCAGCCTACAGCAATTTAGCCCCGCACTTGCACCACAATTCTCAGATGTGTCTGAGTGCTTTTCGAACGAGGCAAAATAAAGGTCAGCCAGTGAGGACTGAGCCCATTTACATTGTATCCATCTGACTAATACCTAAGAATAAAAGAAAAAAATACAGAATGTAGTAGAGGGAATCAAGATTAAGCATAAAATGAATCTCAACTCTGAAATCTGTACACAAGGGAAATACACTGAGAATAGAAACAAAGAACCTGATACATGAGTAATGGCAATGTTTGGACACACTGAACTGGCTGATCCTATAGATTCAGTGGTAAAAGATAGATTCAAATGAGCTTTAGTATTTACTAATGATAATTCAGGTGAAATGTTTGTGTACTTTCTGAAAGCTACGAGTGACACTGTGAAACCCACTGAGCTGATTCAGACCCATATAGGACAATAAAGTATATGAGGCTGCACAACGTTACAGATTTCAGAGCAAAAGTCTTTTCTCACAGAGTAGAATATCAGATACAGTACTATAATCACCACATGGCACTGCTGAGATAACAAGGAGAAAACAATTTAGCCAAGCAGTTCATGTGTTGGACATGTGCAGTAACAACTGTAGTAATGACCCTCAGATGTTTAAATGGACATCTGAAATAAACTCCATGCTATATGCTGTTGATGGGGAGAGTACCAAACCCAAACTGCCCTGTCAATGACCAGGAAAGGGCCTCAGTACATAACTGAATATGAGTCTGATGTTGAATATAATGACCAAATACTGAACAATATTGACTACTGTTATGGAGTCTGTAATGTACCACAAAGCTTTAAAGAGGCATTGATTTCAACGAGGTCACAGTTTTGGGTTGATGGTATGAAAGATGAGATGGATCTTTAATTGAAACAGATGCATTCACTTTGACTCCTCTACATGAAGACAGACACACAGTGAGGGGTAGGTGGGTCTGTACACTTAAAAACAAAGCAGATGGTTCTGAAATATTCAAAGACAGGTATGTTGCTAAGGGTTATAGTCAAGTAATGGGAGTAGATTACAAGGAGATATTCTCTTCAACTGCAAACATTGCATCAATACACACTTTGATGCAGATGTCTGCACAGTATGACCTTGAGCTCCATCAGATGGATGTTAAAACAGCCTACTTACAGACTCTAATTGACTGTGAGGTCTATATGGAGCAACCAGAGGGATTTGAAGTGAAATTCAACTGAATAAATTGAATGGTGTTTGTAATGCATGGATTAAAACAGTTCAGCAGAAATTGGAACAAACATTAAATCACTTAAGTGAAAAAGTCTTTACACAAAATCCAGCCAACCATTGTCTACAGCATAAAACTCAAAGTAAGTTAGTAATATCTGGGTTGATGACCTCTTTATTTCAGCCTGTAATGTACTCAATGATGTAAGGAAAATGTTGACAGCAATATTTAAGATGAAGGATTTTGAGAAACTTAAACTAGATATTATTCTAGATATTAATTTTGATCAGAGTCAAGGATGTGATGAGGTATTTAAAAGGTACCACAAACAAGAAACATGAGACATATAATGACGCTGATGGGCATCAGAGGTAGTACACTGCTGCTTTGTCTGCATGAGAAGCAGAATACATGGAACTACCCAGGAAAACTATGAAAAGAATGGAAAACAGGCACAATGATGTTTAGACCCAAAGACGATGTATATATACTAGAAGAATTAACATCAGGTGTGTTAATAATCAGGTGATATAGGATTTACGAATAGGAGAGCATTTTGGGAATTGTGGTTCAAGAAGAACTCTCCAACCTCTTAAGTCCTTGGGAGGGCTTTCATTGCTGATAGCCTGTGCATGTTCACCATTACCTCTGTTTAGTTTTGTTTTTACTAAATGGTTGTATATGCTTTGTGAATCAGGTCCCTGCCTAGAGTTTAGTAGCTAATAATGCAATAGATCTACATAGAATCATTTGGTGTCATCATTGGGAGAATCAACCACAACATCCTCCTCTCTGTTCTTACTAGACTCGTCGTGACTGGCTCTGCTTGGAAATGGTCAAATCTGTCATATCTTCCAGTCATATCTGGAAGACCACTCCTATCAGGTAACATGGAGAGGATCTACATCAAATCCATGTAACCTATCCACTGGGTTCAGTCCTAGGCCCTGTATACTTGTTCCTTGACATTATTTCTTCTCATGATTTCTCCTATTATTGCTATGCTAATGGAACCCAAATAATTCTCCTTCCCAGATTTTGACAACCAGGTTTCTGAGTGTATTTAAGCATGCTTGGCAAATATTGCTTCTTGGATGACTGCTCACGACCACTTGCTCATCCCTAGCAAAATTGAGCTTCTGTACATTCCAGGACCTCACCGTTTGTTTTGAGAACACCCTGCTAGCCATCAGCAACTGCTTGAAGCCTGGGTGTAACTTTGAACAACCAGTTGTCCTTCTCAACACGTTTCAAAGCTGACCTGGTCCTGCAGATTTCTACTCTGCAACAAACGGAGAATATGGCCCTTTCTTTCACAGGAAGCTACCCAGGTGCTTGTGCAGTCTCATCATTTCAAAGCTGGACTACTGCAATTCCCTACTTGCGGGTCTTCCTCTGTGGGTCATCAGACCTCTACACCTAATTCAGAATGCTGCAGCATGACTGGTCTTCAATCTTCCTAAGTTCTCAATGTGACTCCACTGCCGCACTCTCTTCACTGGCTTCCAGTAGCTGCACCCATCAGATATAAAACCTTGATACTGGCCTACCAAGCCAAAAATGGACTAGCCCTTCCCTACATGATGTCCATGGTCAAAGCCCGATCACCACGAGCACTCTGAATCTCAAGTATGGCTCGACTCGAAACACCATGCTTAAAGTTTCACGAAGACAAAATTCAAGATTATTCTCTGTCCTGGCTCCAAGATGGTGGAATGATGTTCCACTAGCTGCTAGGACTGCAGAGTCTCTTGCCATCTTCAAATGTAGACTGAAGACTCACCTGTTTGTTGAGTACTTAAATGAGAACTAACACCACAGATACTTGTTACCTTGTTCTTTAAATTGTATGTTTATCGGGCTATGGTTATTTGCTTCATCTAGGAATAAGTTTTCATCCCTGTTGTTTGAGCCTATGTTAATTTGGAATAATCAAGTCGTCATGTCCAGAGGTGACCACAGTCATGAGGGCTCACTGAGACATTGCTTTCCAGTTAAGTCAGTCACAACTAGAGTGATGCCATGACACAGCTGGATGACAGCATCAACATCTCAGATTACCAGAAATCTCAACGTCTGGGGGCCCCTGAGCCCCGCACCTTACTAGGGGAATAATAACTGAAGGCTTGATTAAATAGGTGAGTCTTAAGTCTAGATTTAAAGATTGGTACTGTGTCAGAATCTCGGATTGGAGCTGTAAGGCTATTCCATAATTGAGGGGCTTTAAAGGAGAAAGCTCTGCCTCCAGCTGTAGTCTTACAAATTTTTGGAACTAAGAGAAATCCAGCATTTTGGGAGCGTAAAGGGCGAGTTGGGTTGTAGTAAGCAATGAGTTCACTCAGATATTGCGGGGCAAGACCATTTAACGCCTTATAGGTTAAGAGAAGAATTTTAAATTCAATTCGATGTTTAATCGAAAGCCAATGTAATGCCGCGAGAGTGGGACTAATATGATCGAATTTTCTAGCCCTAGTTAGGACTCTAGCTGCAGCATTTTGTACAAGTTGTAGCTTCTTTATGGACTGTTTAGAGCATCCAATTAGAAGACCATTACAGTAGTCCAATCTTGACGAGACAAAAGCATGGACCAGCTTCTCTGCATCAGCTAATGAAAGTAAGTCTCTCAGCTTGGCGATATTATGTAAATGGAAAAAAGGCAGCCTTAGTGACATTGCATATATGTGTGTCAAATGAAAGATCCGAATCAATAGTGACACCTAAGCTTTTTGCGGTAGACCTAGGTGTTACTGAAAACCCATCTAGGGTAAGGGGAATATCAGCCCAGCTGCTTCTAGCAGCTTTAGGCCCAAGAATCAGCACCTCAGTCTTATCAGAATTTAGTTGAAGAAAATTAGACGCCATCCAGTTTTTAATGTCCTGGACGCAGTTCTCAATCTTGAGAGTAGTGGTGATATCATCCGGATTGGAAGATATATACAACTGAGTATCATCTGCGTAGCAATGGAAGCTAATACCATGCCTACGGATGATGGTGCCCAGTGGATGCATATATAATGAAAATAATATGGGGCCCAGTACAGATCCTTGTGGGACACCATATTTTACCTTAGAATGCTCTGAGCATTCGTTGTTTACTAGTACAAATTGGTAACGATCTGTCAGGTAGGACCTGAACCAGGAGAGTGCTTGACCTCTTATACCAATGAGTGTCTCCAGCCTATTAAGTAGAATATTATGATCAATGGTGTCAAAAGCCGCACTGAGGTCTAGCAGTATGAGAAAGGAAATGTGTCCTTTAGAGATAGGCCTATAGTTGGACATTTCCTGGGGGTTAAGATCAGGTTTTTTAATTAGCGGCTTGATAACTG
Source organism: Brachyhypopomus occidentalis (assembly GCA_020368025.1). Classification (NCBI taxonomy): domain Eukaryota; kingdom Metazoa; phylum Chordata; class Actinopteri; order Gymnotiformes; family Hypopomidae; genus Brachyhypopomus; species Brachyhypopomus occidentalis. The sequence goes on from JAGXOD010000052.1 coordinate 119,707, forward strand.
CAAGTTTAAATGATCTGGGAATATAGCCCAGGCTCAGAGAGCAGTTTATTATAGTGAGCAAAGGTTCTACTAGTTTAGTAGTATTCTGGCTCAAGGGTATCTTGAATTCTGATCTATCTAAGCTGCTATCTTGGATGCATTCTGTGAACAGATGCAAAGTACTTTGTAAATTGGATAAGAGCATCTGCTAAATGCCATACATGTAAATGTAACTGGGTCTTTAGATGCTGAGTTGACAATTATTCACACTATAGAGCAACCCAACCTCATGTTTAACAACACGTTACAAAAATACTCATTTTAATGTAAGTACTCTAATACTTACAGTGGTTGATGGATGCTGGATATTTTACGTCTGTCAAATGTAAATCTGTATATGTGTGACGGGCAGGGTGTGCGAACTAAAAGGAAGCGATCACGCCAAGTCTCAGAGGAAAAGAGGGGTTTAATAAATAAAGTGCGCTAACCAAAATCCCGTGCAATGATCCAAATTAAGGATACAATAACCAGCAGTCAACTGGTACACAGACAAGGCATATATAGACAGACAAACTACCATCAGGTGAGGGAGCTAATAAGCCCCACCCACCTGAGGGAAGCACACAACGCAACAACAACAGGACAACTGCCGCTGTACCGTAGGCGACCGGTAGGGGGAGCCTCCCTCACCGTGACAATATGCTTTTAATCTTTACTTTTCTCTCTACTGATCTGGATTTTTTAACCTTATTAAACTGTACTTTGAAATTTGCTTTTTTTGTGTCCTTTTTTGCCCTCTGTCCTGTTGCAGAACACAAGATGTTCCTGAAGTGGTGTGGATCATCTCGTTGGTGCAGCATGATCACATTTAAATTGTGTACATATCTATGCAACTGTTATCGTTAAAGACTTCCTTAGAGGACTATACACTTCCTAACCTTTAACTCCCAACCACGCAGAGATCAAGAACGGGCTAGTTCAGTATGGCAGAGTTGGTTGCACTGTGCAGTAATGCTCCCAGACTCTGCAGAGTCATGTGCTAAGGTCTGTGCATGACTCTGCTGGTTAATCTGGGTTGCAGGGGCTACAGGGGTTATATATATATATATATATATAACCCCTGTATATATATGTGTGTGTGTGTGTGTGTGTATGAACAAATTAGTAAGACTAATTAATATAATAGCAATTTCCAGAAAAAAAGGTATTTCAACTGAAAGAGAGAACAGGTTCTCATGCTAACTTGTTGCATGAATTTTCTGCAGGGGAATAAATTTGTGTTGAAGCCTCTCTCCCACTCGCCGTCCCTCCCTCTCTCTGATTCTGTTAGTGTGTCCTTGGAGAGGTGCCTATGCGATTGAGATGAATCTCTGTGTGTATATGTGTATGTGTGAATGTGAGTAGGTGTGAATGGGTGTATGTATGAATGTGTGAGTGTGTGTATATATGTGTGTGTGTACGCGTGTATGTGCGTATGTGTAGACTCGTGATAATGGATTGTTTGTCTAGGCTACTCTTTGGCAATCCAACCCCAGGAGGGACATTTGAGCCTTTAGAATCTGACTTTGAAGCTCTTCTATCTATTTCATGACAAGCTTAGAAGTAGAGTAGCACTGTTAGAAAATATTTCAGCTTTTGTCCTTTCTCCAGAGTGTGTTTGTGTGTTTAAGGCCATTTGAATCAAATTAATGAAACAAAGAGCTAATTCTAGTGGACATAAAATCAGGCTGTTCTCCATAGAAACCATATGTTCTAACTAAGCCTCTCTGTCTCAAGCCGATAAGAACTTTATTTAAAATGCCACACTCATGCCCCCTACTCCCCAGAACACACACACACACACTTTATTATCAGTGAGCCCAGATGCTAAGAAACAAGGTGAAAAGGAACTTTTGGATTTGCTCTGGGGAGGGTTGGCTGTGTCCTTGCCTGTTAGGGTGTGTCTGTGTGTGTGTGTGTGCGTGTATGTTAGCATGTGTTTGCGTGTGTGTGTGTGTGTGTGTGTTTAGGTGTGTGTGTGTGTAAGTATGTAAATTTGTGCATGTAAATGGAATTGACAGCTTCTGAGACCCTGTGCTGATTGGCATGACTGTGTCTGCTAGTTACATCTTAAAGTCCTCAAAACCTTGAGCCAACACACTCAAATGTGTATGTGGTACTTACATATAACTCAAATATAATTTATTAAGTTGTTAAAAAATAACTACAATCACCATATGGTTATTCTTTGGCCTCTTCACCATAACTCACACTGCTTATCACATTGCTTCTTCACAATCACCATGATAAATTATTTCATGTTGTATATGCCTGAAAATGTAAACCACTGTATGCACATGTTTTGTATATGAGTGTGAAGGTCATTTTCTGTTTTACTTTCTTATCTATTCGGTCTGTTTAAGAGCATTTTGTTCATCCAGTCCAGATAAGATAACTAATGTCACTATTTGTGTGTATGTGTTAAAGAGAGAAAGAGTACCTGAACCAGCTGGTATTAAACACCAAGGGGGTACTGAGTCCAGAAGAAAGGAGAGCATTCTAGTCTTTATATTTGGTTAATTTAGTAACACCAGCCCTCCAACTGTTCAATAATAACATAATAACTGTTTTTATTATGTATTTATTATTTAAATTAAATTGTATTATTTATTTTTATGTATTATGTATTTAACTGTACAACAACAATAATAATAGTTATTATTATTATTATTATTATTATTATTATTATTATTATTATTTTACAGTTATTTGTGACTAGTACAAATATAAAACTAGATCTGGTAAAACAGGAGGTGTGGGGTATTAGTTCATTTAAAGTAAAGTATAAAGTAGCATGCAAAGTAGCCTTTTGCATACTGTATAGGTATATAGGTATATAGGAAGGTATGTTGTAATAATGTGGTGTGGTTTCTGTAATCTTTAATGAACAACTTGTTGCTGAAAATAAACCCCATAGCGGTGAATGCTGAAACATACTGATTCATACTGTAGTTGTTGTACTATCTAGTGGGTAACAATGCTACTGTTCCTGTGGGTGACTAGGATTCAGTCCTTGTCTGAGTGCATCTGATGTAAATATGTTTCTTTATACTTGCTAGAAAGAGCTCTAAAGACTGAATGAGCTCTTTTGTAGAGTTTATGTTCACACTTCCTTTCTGAAGAGCTAACCTCCAGATCCCTATGGAACTACACAAGGGAAAAGATTAGACAAATAGCATCCAAGGTGCCATGACAGAGGAGACCGGGATGCAGCTCAACACGATCTGGAGCTTCTCAGGGCTGAAGCAACAGGGGCATCGGGTCTGAGGCACAGCTGTAGGAAGGCATTATTCCCTCCTGAGGAGAGGATGAAAGGTGAGTGGGGGAGGGGGGAGAAACATAAAGAGAGGAAGAGAAACAGAGGGGCCACACTAAAAACAGCTCATATGCCTGTTCTTCATACAGGAAGGGGAGGGGCTTTACAGAGGAAACAACTTCTTGAACTGCTTCAGGTTATGATATAATGATTCAGCATCTGACTAATCTCTTTTTGTGTAGTGTATTTTTATACTGACTTCCAATGTTCTGTGAAGAAAGGAGTGAGAGAGAGAGAGAGAGAGAGAGAGAGAGAATCCATGGATTGATGTATAATGAGAAAGATAAAACAGGTCATGGTCACATAGAATTCCATAAGTGGACACTTAGAAATCTGCTGAACTGCTAATCTAAAAACACGGGACATCCTTCCCCCACACCATGCCCTAAACCCCCAACAATCACAGTACTGCCTCCACTTCCAACATGAATAGACACATGAATATAGAGAGATGAAAATAAGTGCCTAACTCTAGTCAAATTATTAAAGTGTAACATTTGTTAAGTTCCTTAGTCCTCATTCCCATGGATAGTCCAATAACTTGCAGTTAGGGGTGTTTTGTGGATTTACTAACTTGTATCAGTAACAGCAAATGCAAATATGTATATGAATGAAGTTCTTACACATGTGCTTATTGTTTATGATATCCATGATGTGTTTGGATCACAAGAACATAAAAAACAATGAAAAGAAAAAAGAAACATAAACTGAAACTGAATTTAAATGCAATATGGGAGAATTAGAGAGGTATGGCAGGCACTGAGATTTCTGGAATGGTGTGACAGTTAATGTGTTTCCTTAATTTGAATGTTAAGAAGACACAAGAGATTGTTTTTAACCATAACAAAATTGGAGACCACAGTCCAGTGGTTAATTACAGTATAACAGGCCCATATCTCAGGTGTTTTCTTACAACTATCTGGGGCTATACTGATAGTTCCCTTTAAATGGTGAACCCATGTAGATTATCTCAGCCAGACTGCAACAGAGGCTGGACTTCCTAAGGAGACTTCATAGTTTTGGAGTATACCAAAGGATTATGATTTTGTTTTATAAGACTATATTAGAGGGCATTGCAAGACATGGTATTTCTGTCTGGTTTGGCGGCCTGAGGAAGTTTTCAGAAGATGCTCGACCAACATGGTGACAGTGAGGCATCATTAAAACATTCGTCTCTAAACCTCCAAACCTCTGGCTTCCTTCTTAAACTATTCAGCAGTCTGCGGACACTGTTATTGTGCAAACATAATACTCATCCTCTCATTTGAACACACCTTTGCAAGACCTAGAAGGGGCAAATTGCATATAAATGTGCTACATGATAGAGCTTCAAGGTAGAGCAGCTTGAGTAGCATCATACATGGAATCACTGTGCCTTACTACTTCAACAAAGCCGCAATCCAGAAGCGAGGTTAGTCCTAAAAGTGCAGTGTGAGGAGTCTGTGGGTTTGTAGCCTCTTGGCAAGCTGCACGTTGTATAGCTGTAATGTCTGAAGAATAATACACAATATGTGAAGTAACCTAACAATAGTGTATGTTTTTGTCACACATACCCACAGTATGCTGGCTCAAACAGTGTAGTCCCTGCTCTTGTCATCACCATGGCAACTGGATCTGGAAATATGGAACTAGACAAGCTCTCACAAACTGGAAATGTGCTAAGAGCTACAATGTGCATCAAGAACTGGCTATTTCAGGATGGTAGAGTTGGTTGCACTGTGCAGTAATGTGCATGGTCCTTAGATCTACCATTGCTCTCTCTTTCTCACACACATACCACTCACAAAACCCATGATGAGGATTAAATGTGTGCTGTGAGGATATAACACATAAGGACACACACGGAATTAGCAGAAACCTGTGTGTGAGAGTCTGTGTAATGGTTCTACCCTCCAGAGACTACATCAGACCAGTTGGAGATCACATGATGTGTGTTATGCTAATGGGGATGATTTCACTAAGGAACTTGACATTAGATTTGTATAAGTGCATTTGTAGAAGTGGTCAGCTAATAGTTTTAAGAATCTTACTGGAGGTCTTCAGTAATAAGTTCAATAATAACACTTGCGTTTAAGTGTTTCCTCAGACCCAAGCCTCCGACCAGAGTTTGAGAGTGTGGCAATGTTCCTGCTGTTCCAAGGAGAGCTCACGGTTAGAGTCCTTCAGATTAGGAATCACAGTGCTACAATCAATAGGTACCACATTTTATATATAATTAATATATAATTATGGTAAACACATAAATATACCATAGGAGGTAGCATAATATTGGCATGGCTTAAAATTACTGGTTGACTTCTAAAAATTATATTAATTATCTGACTAGATAGATGTTCTTATTCAGAGCACTTTTCAAAAATGTATCTGTAGCCTGCATACATAAACCCATGATTCAAACTCATGGCCTTAGCATTGCTAGCACACTGCCCAACCTGTTGAGATAAAGTAGCACAGGAAAGCTATGTGAGACTATCTGCCTGCCCAACCACTTCCAACGTTCCTCTAGCACCATAACTCTCATATTCCTGGATGCATATATATATATATATATATATATATATATATATATATATATATATATATATAAAATGCTGGGAAGGAGTCTTACTTTCTGAACCTGGAATGTCCACCTCTGCTTTGCAGCTAGAACAGCTTCAACTCTCTTCTGGAAAGGCTGTCCACAAGGTTTAGGAGTGTGTTTATGGAGATTTTTGACCATTCTTCTAGAAGTGCATTTGTGAGGTCACATACTGATGTTGGACGAGAAGGCCTGGCTCTCAGTCGCCTCTCTAATTCATCCCAAAGGTGTTCTATCGGGTTGAGGTCAGGACTCTGTGCAGGCCAGTCAAGTTCATCCACCAGACTCTGCCATTCATGTCTTTATGGACCTCGCTTTGTGCACTGGTGCACAGTCATGTTGGAAGAGGAAGGGGCCAGCTCCAAACTGTTCCCACAAAGTTGGGAGCATGGAATTGACCAAAATGTCTTGGTAAACTGAAGCATTCAGACTTCCTTTCACTGGAACTAAAGGTCCAAGCGCAGCTCCTGAAAAACAACCCCACACCATAATCCCCCTCCACCAAACTTTACACTTGGCACAATGCAGTCACACAAGTACCGTTCTCCTGCCAATCGCCAAACCCAGACTCGTCCATCAGGTTGTCAGATGGAGAAGCGCAATTCTAGTGCTCTAGAGTCCAGTGGTACCGTGCTTTACACCACTCCATCCGACACTTTGCATTGCACTTGGTGATGTATGGCTTGGATGCAGCTGCTCAACCATGGAAACCCATTCCATGAAGCTCTCTGCGCACTGTTCTTGAGCTAATCTGAAGGCCACATGAAGTTTGGATGTCTGTAGTGATTGACTCTGCAGAAAGTTGGCGACCTCTTCGCACTATGTGCTTCAGCATCCACTGACTCCGTTCCGTCAGTTTATGTGGCCTACCACTTCATGGCTGAGTTGCTGTCATCCTCAAACTCTTCCATTTTCTTAAAATACAGCTAAATAGAAAAGTTAGCAACCTTTTCGCGCTTCAGTATCCGCTTTGTGGCAGAGTTGCTGTCGTTCCCAAACACTTCCATTTTCTTATAATACAGCTGACAGTTGACTGTGGAATATTTAGGAGCGAGGAAATTTCACAACTGGATTTGTTGCTCAGGTGGCATCCTAACACAGTTCCACTCTGGAATTCACTGAGGTCCTGAGAGCGACCCAATCTTTCACAAATGTTTGTAAAAGCAGTCTGCATGCCTAGATGCTACATTTTATACACCTGTGGCCATGGAAGTGATTGGAACACCTGATTCCGATAATTTGGATGGGTGAGCGAATACTTTTGGCAATATAGTGTATGTTGTTTTAGCTCTGTAGCTCCCTCTGTAGGTCCTGCCATTTGGACTTCATAGTATTCAACCCATATTGTATGCAGATGTTCTACTATATGATTCCTGTCACTTCAGTATGTGCTGTTTCTTGCACCATGCAATATGCAAGTTGGCTGTATAACCTCAGGACTTTTCTTTGCAGCCTGAATCCTGGGTCTTGACTCATATGACACAATCTTAATTCAAACAATTCTAGTACTGAACACCTGTTTCTACTGCCACGATTAGTGCCTTTGTGGAGTATCCTTTGGCCTTGCCACTATGTCAGTCACCTTCATCTGTTATAGTTCAAGGAGAGTATTATGTCAAAGTCACATTTATTTATATAGAATTTTTTCCAACACATGTCACAAAGCAGATTCACAAATGTATGGTGCAGATCCCTAATGAGCAAGCCGAAGGTGACGGTGGCAAGAAAAACTCCCTGGACAGGATTAGATATAAACCTTGGGAGGACCAAGACTGAAGAGGGAATCTATCCTCCACAGGTCATCCAGCTAGGAACCTGTCCATGCCTTATTATGTTACTTTTAGTCCAAGTGCCACTTCAATGTAGATGTGGAACCTCAGTTACTCCAATGGGTGTAGAATGGTTGGACTGTTTCTAACATGGTAGCCTCAGATCATCCATTCACAGCATCAGATTAACCACCAGAAGCATCAGTTCATATACTAGCAGGACCAGGATATTTTCTTCGATCCAGATGAACAGGTCTAGTCCAATGTTTACATCATCTCTGCAGTAGGATGCAAATAAAACAAATATGTACATTATATTTGTAGAGATGAACACTTACACAGTCCATATATAGTTGTGTCAGTGATCAACATGTGGCTCCAGCAGGTTTTTTCAACATAAAAGGATGGGCCATAGGGTGATCATAGTCCTGAAGGTCTCTGGGACATTGTATTCCACTCACTTATCATCACAAACCTGAATGAATTCAAGGCGTGGCTGAACAACATCATCAACATCTCAGATTACCAGAAAACTCTATGACCAGGGGTCTCAGGGTCTACACATTTATGTACAGAAGGATGGCTAAAAGGTTGAGTAAAGGTCTTTAGCCTTGATTTAAAATTGGGTGTATGTCTCAGATTTAAGATGGAAGGCTGTTACATAATTGAGGGTCAATATAGACGAAGGTTCTGCCCCCGGTAGGACTCTGACCACTTCCATATCCCTTATATTTTGAGTTTTTCGCAGCTCATTTATGGTTGCCATTGCTTTGCTGTACTTGGGTTCATTTCATGGTTCATCCAGGACAGATGGCTTGACCCTCTCAAGACCCACATTCTTTCTGACTAGTCAACGCTCTGAATTTTGCATTTTGTTAATCAGCAGTCTGTTTTACTCTGTAAAAATGAGTTAGAAAATAAATAGGCCTATGTTTAGAAGAGATTAATACAACACAATGTACCATGTCACCCCAACTGCATTGTCTATTTTTTCCCTACCCTCATTTTCCCTAGCCATGCCTGCTTTGTTTACCCTTTTGATTTCGAACCTAATTAGTTAGTTGTTTCAGTGAAACAACTCACTATTATTCTTGTCTTGTTATCTCGGTTTCATTTTCAGTTAATTCTGTTAATACTTTGTCTATATTGTCTAATTGGAATGTTGTTGATTTTTGTTTGCCACCTGTGATCTTGGTTCTGTTCTTATGTATTAGTGCTGTACTTCTGTCCTATACAGTACAGCAAAGCAGTACGCGATAAAGGGTAGTGTGTCCGAATACATAGTATGCATTAAACAGTAAGTGAAAAGTACCTGGATGGCTTACTGAATCGGGAGCCATTTTGAAGTATGCGATTGCATCACACTGTTCTATCCCATGATTCACCTAGAGCATTTAATTATGATCGTGTGACGTTATGTCATATGACATAGGTAAAATGGTTCACGGCAATCTTTTGAGGAGGCATTATTCAGAATGGAGGCAACCTGTGCAGCAGCATAACACTCTTCTAGCAGCTCTTCTAGCAAATGAGCTGTTCTAAGGGAGTACTCACCAGCTTACCTTAAACAAATCACAACGCAGTCAACCTGTGCAATTTTACCCACAATCACTACATGGTCAACATCTACCAGATTAGCAACAATCACAACACATCCGTTTCCAAAACATGCCATTTGGCTGTGGTTTTGGTTTTTCGACTGTGACTGAAATAGAGCATCACAGGCCACTGTGAAATCAGAGCAGACCCTGATTTAGCCGCTCTATTTATCTGGGTTTGTTTTTTGGATACTATAGCATAATATAGTATAGTAATATAATGATTGTAATATATTCATTATTTATTAATAGTTTTAGATTCTTCATGCACCTATTTACCACAATGCTACCTGGATTATTTGATTTAAATTGTTTAATTGACAGTATATTGATGGATCACAGTGTTTGAAGAGTAAGCATTACATGTGACATGTGTTGCGCTATATAAATAAATTTGACTTTGACTTTGACTTTATGTAGTTTTGTTAATAATAATGATAATGATACCCTACCTGCAGTTAGGCATTATAACGAAACTGTGGTTAATGAAGAAATGATATTATCATGGTACTTGATCAGTATATGACCAGTATAAGTCTTTTTTAAGTACAGTAATTACTATAATTTGAATATGTGATATGTAACACTGCGAGGATGAGGCAGGATGCAGAGGCAGAAGCAAAGTATATAAAGTATTATTTATATTAATGTAGCACGTTAGCACTTTAGCAGACACAGAACATGCATGACACTAAGGGACTCCAGTCAAACAAAGACAAAAGACAAAAGACACATGCTCACAGACAAACCCGAGGGAGGAGTCAGAGGCATTCCATGACAGAACCCCCACCCCCCCAGTGCCTAGCGGCAGTGCCAGCAGACCCACCCCAAGGGGTGGAGCCAGAGTTGAAAGATGCAGCAACCGGAGCACATGCTCCAGGAGTGGGACCCACAAAACCACCCTACACCACTCTCCCTCCACAGACACGGCACAAAGACAGAGACAGACACAGTAACGGGACAAACACAGACACAGTAACAGGAAAGGGCACTGACATACAGAAACAAGGATTAGGGCAAAAACACAGGAACATGAACACATACAGGGACAGTGACAGGCACAAACACAAATTTTCCTGGGGAGAACACCCATGCCCATCTTAGGCCACAATCCTGCAGGCATCCCCAGGGTTCCAGAATCTCTGCCTCCTTCAGGTAGGGTGGAGACCTGGTAGAGAATCCAGAAGAATCCCCTAGAGAGCACTGTGATGGTTGGAGCTGGACTTCCCTTTCCAGGTAGTCAACCTTCTCCCAAGAGCACTTGGATGGAGGCAGACTTGCCTCCCTATCCAGGTAGTCATCTCTTTTGAGCACTCAGATGGAGGTGGACTAGTCACTTCCTCCAAGAATTCCTTCTCAGACTCTGGAGGTGTGTGCACTCCTTGTACGGCGATGCTCGCTAGCATCACCACTGGTGCTGGTGTGACCCTGGAGGAGCCGTGAGGCAGAGGAAGTGAGCCCCTTGCAGGCTGGCTAACTTCCTCTCTAGCCAGCTGGTCAGAGACGTCCCTAAAGAAGCTAACGAGCCTCTCATCTGTAAACATATGTAAAGGAAAAACATATTTAGTGAACTGGCATAATGGTATAATGAAAATTATAGACTTGATTTTTTTGGTGTGTGAGTATATGGGCATGTGTAAGTGCAGTTCTGGAGGTGGTCATCAGTTTGTAGTGTAAACAGGGTATGTAGTATGATACTGTGGACCAGATTTAAGTTAACGTATTTCTTGTGGTGCTGATTTTATTGAGACCACTGAGTCAAATTAATAGTTTTGTTTTTGATGGTTCTTGAGAATTTTCTGACTGAAAAGAAATCGATAAGTTCTAACAGTAAAGTAATTTTTTGATTTCCAGCTCACGAGGATAATTTTCTTGGTGATGATTAAGAATTGCTATAGAGGTTTTCTTCATCATATTGATTGCTAGCATTTTTTCCTGCAAACACTGGAGGTTGTGCAGGTGGATATCTAGGTGTGATAAAAGATGTTGCCAAATTGGTTTATAAGTGTAATGCGAGGGGGTAGGCAGGATGCCGAGATGAGCGTAGTTCACAATGACATTTATTTAAAGAGTTATGTGGAGTTAGCACTTATCAAATACGCATAGTCAAGTCAAGTCAATTTTATTTATATAGTGCTTTTTACAACACATGTTGTCTCAAAGCAGCTTTACAAATTGTATGGGTGCAGATCCCTAATGAGCAAGCCAAAGGCGACAGTGGCAAGGAAAAACTCCCTAAGATGGCGGGGAAATAGGAAGAAACCTTGGGAGGACCAAGACTCAAAAGGGAACCCATCCTCCATTGGGCGGCCCGTTAGCACCAGTCCGTATTTGTGAACAAGAGGTGGTTCTACAGTTATAGCTTAAAGTTCTTGTTCCCCGGCCAAGTAGTCACAGTCCCTTCGGTGCAGATGGTGCGCCTCAGGTAGGAGCCAGCATCAGCACGTCCCCTTACGGCAATGGTACATCCAACCCCGGCATCAGTACATCCACCGGCGAGCCAGACTATCTCCCAGGTGCTTGTAGGTGCTTGCATGCAGTCGTCTTGGGTAGAAGCATGCAAAAAGATGGACATGTCAATTTAACCACCATTGATTTAAATGTACATAGCTCATGTGCCAGTGATTAGCATGTAGCTCCGGCAGGCTAATCTATAGCAGCATAACTAAAGGGAGGGGTCCAGAGGTGACCACAGTCATGAGGGCTCACTGAGACATTGCTTTCCAGTTAAGTCATTGTCACAACTAGAGTGATGCCATGACACAGCTGGATGACAGCATCAACATCTCAGATTATCAGAAATCTCAACGTCTGGGGGCCCCTGAGCCCCGTACCTTACTAGGGGAATATTAACTGAAGGCTTCATTAAATAGGTGAGTCTTAAGTCTAGATTTAAAGATTGGAATTGTGTCAGAATCTCGGTTTTGAGCTGGAAGGCTATTCCATAATTGAGGGGCTTTAAAGGAGAAAGCTCTGCCTCCGGCTGTAGTCTTACAAATTTTTGGAACTAGGAGAAATCCAGCATTTTGGGAGCGTAAAGGGCGAGATGGGTTGTAGTAAGCAATGAGTTCACTCAGATATTGTGGGTCATACACTAAACACTCAGACTACTATACAGACTACACGTACACAAGCCCGATGGGAGGGTTCAGGGGCTGTAACATGGCAATAGGTTTTTAGATTTTTGGTTAATTAATTTATATACTGTTCTAAACACCTTCTGTCTATAGTTTATTCTGTGGATGATTTTGTATTTGAGTTTTAGGCTGCTAGCAGCAGTAATGAAATGCAGCCAAAATTTAAAAAAACAGTGAAGCTTTATTTAACAAAGAATTCAGAAGGGCTTAGTCTCAATAGAGAACTTGTGGCATGAAGGAGGGAGGCTCAGTACAAAGGAGTAAGTGACCTGCAGAAAGGTTTAAATAGTGAAGAAAATAATGGGAATCAGGTGTGTGATCAATATTCAGTGAATGTGAACATGTGACTGGAGGGATTGGAAGATATGTGGTGACTGTGGTCTGTGATAGATGGTGTATGGTTGTAGTCTGCTCTGAGAGACCAGAATGCTCACTGAGATGTGACCTAGGTTAGTACCAGATGGGATTTGAGTATGGAAAGAGAATTACACTGCTTTACCTCTATAGTGAGAGAATTAGAGAGTGAAGGAGCAAATGTATAAATGCACGATTGCTGAAGCTGTGAAGGTTGGATGGAGGAGTCAGCCCAGGAAAGAAGACCTGAGAGTATGAGTGGGTTTATAAAGAAGACTGCACAGATGTCCAGGTTTCCCTCTCCCCAGACACCACTTCCAGCTCTTCTGAGGGGATACCAAGGCATTCCCAGGACAGGTTTAATCTCTCGTGGGTCCCCAGGACCTCCTCCCAGTTGGACATGCCTGGAATTTGTCACTGTGGATGCACCCAGTGGGCATCTAGACCAGATGCCTGAACCACCTCCACTGGCTCCTCCCTACATGGAGGAGCATCAGCTCTACTCTGAATTTCTCCCATATGACCGAACTCCTCACCCTATCTCTAAGGGAGAGCCCAGATACCCTGTGGAGAAAACGCCTTTCAGCCTCTCATTCCGCAATCTCTTTCTTTCGGTCAGTACCCAGAGCCTGTGACCATAGGTGAGAGTCAGAACAGTACAGTCAGTACAGACAGTAAATTGAGAGCATTGCCTTTTGGCTCACTACAATGGTTTGGTATAGCATCCGTGACACTGCAGATACCGATCCACCTGTCAACCTCCCGTTCCATCCTTCCCTCACTCGTGAACATGAACCCAAGATACTTGAACTCCTCCACTTGAGGCAAGGACTCACCACCGGCCCAGAGAGGGCACTCCACCTTTGTCCGACTGAGCACCATAGTCTTAGTTTTAGAGGTGCAGATTCTCATCCCAGCCGTTTCACAATCGAATGCAAACTGATCCAGCAAGAGCTAGAGGTCTTGGCCTGATGATGCCAACAAGATCACATCATATGCAAAAAGAAGAAATGGAATCCTGAGGCCACCAGAACCAAACACCCTCCGCCACTTTTCTACACTGAGAAATTCTGTCCATAAAAGATATGAACAGAATTGGTAACAAAGAGCAGCCCTGACGGAGTCCAACCCAACTGTAAACCAGTTTGTCTTACTGCAGGCCATGTGAACCAAGCTCCTGCTCCGTTTGTACAGGGACTGGATAGATGACATCCCCAGTCAGCAGTTCTCCAGCCTCACTATATACAGGGTTGGTCAGTAATTGCTTTCATCTGCTGAGTCGCCTGATGGTTTGCCAGAATCTGAACCAACTGGAAGTCACATTCCATGGTCTCACCAAACTCCTCCCATAACTGAGTTTTGCCTCTGCGACAGCCGAAACTGTGATCTGCTTGGCCCTCTGGGACCCATCTGCTGCCTCCAGAATCCAGCTTGAGAACCTCCCTAACCCATGGTGTTCACCATCAGGTATACCAACCAACATGTAAGCAGGATCCAAAATGCAGGTTAAATGTGTAAATGCCAAATTAAATATCCATAATTGTATGCATGCCAGTGATTACCACATTGCTCTGGCAACATAAATTAAGGAAAGGCCTGGAGGAGATCAGAGTTGTGAGGGCTCACTGAGATGTTACTTTGCATCCATACCATCATCCCAAACTAGAACACATGATATATACACTTTCATTTGCAGTAGATTAACTGAAGGCTTGATTAAATAGCCGAGTCTTAAGTCTAGACTTAAAGATTAGAACTGTGTCTGAACTCAGCTCAGCTGAGAGACTGTTCCATAACTGAGGGGCTTTATTAAGGCTCTACCTCTGGCTGTAGTCTTGCTAATTTTAGGAAATAAGAGAAATCCTGCATTTAAAGAGCGAAGCAAGCGAGATAAGTCATATTATGCAATACCTATCATTAAGCTTGACACCTACATCATAATCATCAGAGGTCCTAAACCTGTGAGCTAACCAATCATATAATAAATATATAACAATTAAACTGTGGTCTGACCAATTAGAGATCATAAACCTATGATCTTACCAATCATAAACCATAAAATCTATGGCCAATTATTATCAGATTGACAGGGAGAAGTAATGTGATAAATACAGTATTAGCTATTAAACATACCATTGCTGAAAGAATGGCATATTCTGTCCAGCTGTGTTTTGAACCTCTTAGCCAGGTATGAAGCACTCTATCGCCTCTTAGGAAATCTTTAATGGGAAGAGTGAGAGGGAGAGATTTTGTCTGTACATATGTGAGTCAGAGAGTGTGTTTGTGTGTGTGTGTGTGATTGGGTATTATTGATCTATGTTAGGTTTAGGGTTATTATTGATCTAGACTCTTTTTAGACTGAATGATGACAGCGTAGGTCTGAATGGATATAACTCACCTCACAGAATTGTAAGAGCATGCTGTGTGTGTGAGTGTGTGTGTTTTCATTCTTACAGCTAATGAAACATTTGTGGCCATGTTATTTTGTTCTTTGAGACATTTGTGCATTATGTCGTTTCTCTTTTCTCTTCTTCAGCACTGCTGTCATCTCCTTTCCGTCTCCCACTTCAGAAAGCAAACAGAATCAATATCCACGCCAGACACAAGCTTTTGTGTGTGTGTGTGGGTGTGTGTGTCTGTGTTGATGAGTGTTTATGAGTGTTTATGAGTGGGTGAAAGGCATGATCTCTTCTCCATCTCACTTTTCCGTTCCACACTTATTTGCCCTGCTGTCTGAGGGTTAGTGTTACCCAGCAGTACTAGAGCTGACAGACTCCATATTCTGATGTATGCAGCACACTGCATGTTTACTGCATATTCCATCTCTCTTCTTCTCTATATGTGTGTTTCTCTCTCTCTCTTTCCTTTTCTTATGCTCTTATGCCCACACACACAAGGCATTGCTTAGAAAATGTAAAATATGCATTCACATTCACAGAGGGGATGGAGTTAAAGAGCAGAATTAGGCACAGTGGTAGAGGGAGATTTCCCTCATAGAGACGGTCCCTTAGGGTTTACCACTGCCCTCTCCGTCCCTCACTGGATAAGATAAACGCTGCTGTCAGATCACAAAGAAAGAAGGCAGAGAATAAGCTTAGGTGGAGAGGGATGGAGTGAGAGAAGACATGTGTGTCCAAGGTAGGGAGATCAAGACAGAGAGACAGATGGAAAGAAAGGAGAGGAGAAGGAGTCTATGCAGGTCTATACTAAGGGTTTTCTGCTTTGTTTAAAGCACAGGCTCAGTATAAAATGACTAAAGATTATGCTGAAGAACAGCGTCTGCATTTTCTACACGAGACCTAATATGTAAAATATAATGACATAATGAGATACATGTAAAAACAACATAAAACAATGAGCTGATCACACCACTGAAATTTTTGGATCTCATTCTGGACAACAACTAAAATTAGTGACACACATACACACACACAAACACAACTGTATATGCACTTTTAGTTGTTTCCATACTCTTTGATAAATGAGAGAATGAGAGACCATGAGCAAAATATTTTAAGAAAGAAAGTTTAGTTCAACAGCGTCCTCTGGTGTTCATAGTGGGTAATGCATGAGTAGTGTGTCTATTTGAAGCTAAAGTGTTGCCACATGGGGTGTCTGGGTCTGTGAGCATCTGGGTGCCACATGAATATCTCTGATATTTCCTTAGGGACGTTCATATATAAACAAGTAGAGTTGGACCTCCATTCTAAATATAGTAGTAGTAATAATAGTAATAACAATAATATTATAATTAGAATAAAAAAGAAAACAGAAATTATGAATCTTTATTTGTATAATAATTTAATTAATACATGAAAAAAAAACACAGACCAAAGATTGATTCACCATTGAAACTACAATTTAGTCTAAGCCTTAATCCTAGTCTTTAATGCCTGGGATACTATATACCTTACATGTTATACCGTAAAACACCAAAATTGTGAGCTGCAAGTGCTTCTGGGAACCTTTGCTATACATGCATTATACTGTCCCTGTAGCTCACCAGGTAGAGCTGGTACAGCAACTAAGGTCACAGGCTTGATTTCCAAAGTTTATTTATATAGTACATTTCATACACACTGGCAATTCAAAGTGCTTTACACAGAAGAAAACAATTATAAATTTAAAGAAATCAAATCAAAGGGTTTAAAATAATAAAATAGTAAATTGAGAGAATTTAAAGATTAAGATAAAAGAATTAAAAATGATAGAAATAAGAATAATATATTGTATAAAATGTTAGCAAATATAATAACCTCTGTTTTGTCTTTTTTTGACTGTAGAAAGTTTTTGTCTGATGAAAGAGCTAGATTTGAGTGTAATCTGCATAGATATGGTAGGATAGCCCAGTGTCTTGTATAATCTGTCCAAGTGGAAGCATGTATAAATGAAAAGGAGTGGCCTGTAACCTTGGATAACACAGCAAGTCACTGGCACTCTTTCAGAAATCTTATTTTCTGTTCCTGAGAGTCCAACCCACTTCTCTAGTCTTTCTTTAAGAATGTATAGAGTATCAAAGGCTGCACTAAGGTCGAGCAGGAATAGAACAGACAGCTTCCCTGAATGTGTGTTGAAATGAATGTCATTCATTACCTTAATGATTAACCTATGAGTAGGTTGAAATTTGTCTATACAACCACTTGTCGATAGGAAATCAAGAAGTTGCTTGAAGATGATTTTCTCCATTATTTTCCCAATAAATATTAGATTTGAGATAGGTCTGTAATTACTTAGCACAGTTGCTTCCAAGTTTTTCTTTTTTAACAATGTGTGACGACTGGGGCACAGGAGGAAGAGAGGGATCCATACAAAGGATATGCCGTTAGTGTATTTAATGAATAATATAAGCAGATATACATTAAGCAGACCCCAGAGGGGTATGAGCGGGCAGCAGCCCGAGAGGGCTAGGCGAGAGAGAGGTAGTCGAAAGGCAGGCAGAAGGTCACAATATCAGAATATCATAAACACGAGGCAGAGGTACAAAAGAGCAATCCAGAGACGAGAGACGGTAACAGAGAATACAGAGGTCAGAGAACAAGAGGCAATCCAAAGGTACTTCGTACAAGGCTTGGTAATGACACGAGAAACGAGGCAATACTTCGCCACGAGACTTGGGACAGCAGTCCTTAAATAGCGGAGCCTAATTGGCTCAACAATGTTCAGCTGTAGTCAGTACTCGTGCGATGGTGCCCTCTGGCGGTCCTGGGAGGTACTCATTGATGGCGCCCTCTGGTGGTCATGGGTGCCAGCCGCACCCCTGACACAATGCATTAGGAAAAACATCTGATAAGAGTGAAGTATTTACTATCTGAAGTGTGTCATCTACTATTGAGTGAAACCCTTTCTTTAAAAAAGAGTAGGTACGGGGTCGAGGCTGCATGTGGATGATTTAAGGTCCCTCACTGTCTCAATAAAAAAAATAATTGTTAACAACAATAAACTGGAGCATTTCCACATTAATTTTGCGTGGTGATGGTCAAGTCACATATGGATTCGTGGGCAGAGACAGACTAATAGCTTGTCTTATGTTAAGAATGTGTTGTGCACTCTTTTTTAAGATAATGAAACACTCACTTCAAAGTTGAAAAGGGACATGTTAGCTCTCAGCTGTTTTGTACATTATTTTAAACCATAAGTCTTTCAAACAGCATGTCCACAGTAACAGGGTGGACATCTTGGGTCATAAAAATGTTTAAATAAATGCTACAAATTATATGACTGAGCTTGACCAAAATTAGTTTTAAAAACTTTAACATGTCCCTTTCATAATAAAACATGAAAAACTAATAAAAAATGTTTAATTTTCAGAAAGTTTTGAGGGCCAAATGGCACCGAAACCAAGGAATGACCCTATTACGTGGGAGGTCAGCACAGTGCCACTGCCTTCTGAGATCTGCTCCCCCCCATGAAAATATCAGGGATGGTCAAAATTGCCTGTTTTTTTAACACCTCCTTTTGTCCTGACCCACCAGGCTTCATAATGTTTTTTTTATTGCAGCTAATGGCTTGTTTTTCTGGGGTTAAGCCCACCAGTTCTTTTGTCGGCTGTGACATGCCCCCCATGCCCTCGATGCCAGACATAGTGTCCACAACCGCCTCTGTGCTCACCCTGGGAGGAATCCTCTGCAGTGGTAGTGCCTCCAGAGGCCATCCCTGCAACACTACTGCACCCCCTGGAGGGATTCCATTCGGCTGCAGCGCACCCGGACGTCGTCTCTACAGCAGCAGAAGTCCCAGAGTTCGTCCCCTTGGTTGCAATTTCTCCCATGGCCTACAAGGGCCCTGTACTGGTCCCCGAGGCCCATGAGGGTCCTGTACCAGTTCCTGAGGCCTGCTGGAGGCCTGTACCTTTTCCAGAGGCTCGCAGGAGGCCTGCACCTGTTCCTGAGGCTTGCCGGAGGACTACTCAAGAGGCTTACCAGAGACCTGCAGAGACCAACAGGTCTGCTTCAGAGGCTGCGCGACCTGTTCCCAGGGTTCAATGTAGGTCTTCAGAGCCCGCAGGCCTGCTCCGGAGGCTGTCCAGCCTGTGACACGGGCCCATCGTAATCCTGCTGAGGCCACCCGGCCTGCTCTAGAGACTGCCTGGTAGGTTCCAAGGACTCTACAGAGGTCGTCCAGCCAACTCAAGTGAATTTAAGGACTCTCAATATGTTAGATATCATTGCCTATAGAAATCCCCAGTGTATGCCTTTGTTCCCTGTTCCCATCCCTGGAAGATAGCAAATCTGAAAATTCATCAGTAAAATCTGCTTTGTCTGTTACTATTCATATTTTTGGGATCCCAGTCAGAACTACACAGAAATACTCAAAGGCTATAAAATAACCAAATGATAACTGCTTGCATTGGAAGGAACCATTAAATAGAACAGCTACAGTATACCTTTACCATCAAGTTTGTTGATGCTGACCCCATTAATATTGTTTGAAACATAAAATCAATACCATGATGGTTAACGTCATCTGCTAGAGGTTTATATCCGAGTTGAATGGTTACAGTATGACCCAGAGGGAATGGGAACTTTAATGCTTCAAGAGATGAATAATGTATTCTGAGCTTTACTGTTATGCACTTTAAATGTCAACAGTAAAATGTGGACAAACTGAGTGGAAAGGGTGTAGAAGAACCTTGTGATAATTACATGATCACAGAACCTGGTGATAACATAATCACAGAAGCTGGATCTGTTTCTCCTTAACAATCTCCCACTATTGAAAGAATGCAGAAGCCAGAGCTGTTATTCTTGCATGAAGGAGAAGAAGCACCCAAGGTCTTAGCTGACTCCAGTACACAGTGTGACCACTTATGCCTACTCTAAACCCACCATCATCATCCTAGTGGTCCTCCACCCTGTTGAAAGACACCACCATGCCAATAGTTGCCTTGTAGCTGCCAGTTCATCTCTGTTTTATAGAGAGAAAGAGGGAAAAAAACAATAATGCTACAGATCCGGTCAGATGCTTGAGGCCAAAAGTAGATCTATCTAAGTAGCTATCTATCAAGTTATCATCATTGTTTGTTTGAGAATAAGAATATTCTTAAGTACGAGGTTACAATGTACTTAGAGCTACGAACGTTTTGGGAAACGTACCCCAGATAAAGAAAAGCACTAGGTACACACAGGAGATGTAGGAACAATACCTCACAAAGAGGGAAACAGGTGAGACATGTTCAATATTCAGGGGATGACCTGGATAGCGGTTCCTGCACCTGGTAGCAACTGATGGGGGGATGGGTAATGTAGTGGAACTGGGGGGATCTGGGTAATGTAGTTTAGAACCATAGAGTGGAATGACATTCAAATTACTCATCTTTTGACAGAATTTCACAAAGGAATTCAGTCCCCAACGTTTCCCAGCTAATTAACCTATGAGCTAGGAAATGTGTAAATCCTAAATAACTGTACATTTACTTCTAGGTCCAATGACGGTGCCAGTGACCTATCAGCACTTTTTTTAGGCTAGTCACAGGCCAAATTTGGATTTGCGAAACAGGGCTGTTATGATCCACATCTTGCTATAAACAAGGCAGGCTTTATATTTGCTTTTAAGAAAGTTTGTTTTTAGAAGTGATTCAAATATTATATAATAATCCACACAATACGACAAAGAATGTATTTGAATGTTTTTTAGAACACTGATTCAAAGCAATGAGTAATGTGTCATGGTGATGGTGAACTGGAGCACTAAGTGGGTCACTTCCAGCTGGGTGAAAATCTGAGCATTAGCACAGCAACTCATGGTCACAGCCCTGATTATCTCCAGGCATAAACAACAGAATGCCGATCTGTATCTGCCCATTTCCATATAAGACAGAGCTGATGCTTTTGATAAAACAAGGATGTTAATGAACTGATAATGAGGACATTTTGAGGCAAGACAAAGGACAGAAAAGTATCCTCAGACTAAAGCAAGTTAAGTTAGAACTGTGTGTAGGCAGATACAAGTTAGAATTGTATATAGGTAGATACATGTTAGAACTGCATGTGGGAAGATACATTTACTAAAGTTCATTTAGTTATATTTAGTAAAGCTAAATGTATTTTCAAAATAGAATTTTTAAACCATGATGTGACGTTTTCAGAAAAAATTTAGAAAAAATAGAATGTATGCTGGGATGTTACTGTGAGCCCAGTTAGATGAGACTGATATCTCTCTGTGTTTATCAACTTCTGCATGTTTATGCTAATACTGCAACAGCTGTGAAGCCTTATCTGTATCTCCCAACAGCACGGCCACCTGGGATTCTGATTAAGGTTTTTTATGGTTTATGCACAAACACACACACACAAACACACACACACACACACACACATTCACTTTTTGGGAGGAATAACAGAGCTTAAAGTTGTACTACTACATCATATTTGCCCTAGTTTTATTAAGTGTGTGCTAAAACTTTGTGATTGTGTATGTTTGTCAATGCCAGAATGGCTGTTTATATAAAACATATATAAATATGCTATATCTACCTTAACATAAAATTAAAGAGATGTAATGAAATAAGCAAACAAACAAAAAGGGCATGGCTGACTGAACTGATGGAAGGAAAAGAACAATTTAGATTACTCTTTAGCTAGTATTGCAAACCCCTTATCACCTAAAGATCTGCTTGTGTTTGACAATAAAAAAGCCAATTAAATACCCAGTGGCATCCATAAGTTTTTCACATTTATGCTTATGGTCCTTTGGGTCTGACCTCAAGGCATCAGCAGGGCTCGAACTTTTCCAGCCATGTGCTGTTTTGGACCATGGTCAGCTTGGCTTTATACAGTCTTTATACTGGCCAAGAATGACTGGACATTTGCAAGTTAGTCTGGACTAGACTGACTGCTAAAGCGTTAAATGTGTCTATTCAACACCTATTTTCCACCTACATTCACTGGTCACTGGAATAGATCTGTCTCACAGGTGCATATAGGTGTAGTGGTACTGCCATATCGGTAGCATTGTAGAGGGTGTTAAACTGATGCTATCAGAATCAGACACAGCAGGGTTGCTAGGGATTTTATGTGTCAGTGCCACTGCTGGGTTGAAAGTGGTCTGCCACCCAAAGCCAGCAGTGGTTTTGTGGTCAAAAATAACCATTGAAATAACCATTGAAAGGGCCTCTGAAGGCTAATACAACTTTTGCTCACCAGAAGGCCATTTTCAAAGTCCAGAACATCTAGTATGGTTGTAATTGTGATGGTATAGCCGGTATAACCTGACCCCTCCCTTGGGTGTGTGTATGTGTGGTCTGCGTTCGTTTATTGTCCATATATGTACTTCCTTTGGGTGTGGTTCTATGTGCCTGTATTCATCCGTCTCACCTGTGTCTCGTCTCGACAATGTCATGCAGTATTCTTGGGGCTCGTTAATTTTACGTTATATATACATCTGTCGATGTCGTCAACGTTGCTCGCTTTTGTTGAGTCCTCGTGCATGTTGTGTCTAATGACATTTATGTATACCGTGTTTGAAGCACTAAACTGCGCAGCTTTCAAGATGAATAAAGCTGATTAACCGTATGCTCATGTCAACGTCCTGCCTCCCTCACCCGTTACATTAATAAAGAAACAGGTATATTACTGCCCTATATCAAACATTACTTAACATAATTCAGATTAGTCAGGTTAATACCTGCAATGATAAAATAAAAATGGTATTTTAATATTTCTGCATTCCTTTTACTATTATGTAACAAGGCTTATTACACAAAAACATTGCTTCAGTGTAGAATATTACAGAAGAGAGTAAAGTAGCATGCTGGACATAGGGTGAAAGAGGTTAACCTCACTCCACTGTAGCTAAGAACCCTCCAATGTGAAGTCAGGTGTGGAGATAGCACTCTGGGATACAGTATGGTTAAGGAGCAGGACTTTGAGGTGAACAGCAGCTAAAGTGAATATTTTAAAAGCACTCAAAAGTCACATATTCAAAGGCAATAAGCTAAAACATAGCTAATAGTGCAAACTGTCAGCTCACCAAGGACACAGCAACAAATGTGCAAAAACTCAAATGCACATATATTGTGTAAGTATACACACACACTCCACCAAGGCGTCACACACACTCACATTCAATGCAGAGCAAGTGTGAAATGAATCTCATTATAAACATCCATGCATATCAGCAAAACCCATCTTTTTATCCTGCAGTGGCAGAATACAATTTTGTATATCGCTGAGTGTGTGTGTGTGTTTGTGGGTTGACCTAGTTATGTGATGTTCTGCGAGAGTGAAATCATGGGAAGCAAGATAAAAAGTTACGGGCATGACACCCTGCTGTTCAGTATTAGCGATAATGATGTCCTTCTCTCTCTCTCTCTCTCCCTCTCTCACACACACACACACAATGCATGGACAGGTCTTGGATAGCTGGGTCTGTAATAAATTCTTCCTACCTATCAGTTTGCAGTGAGCCTCCGTTCAAATCAGAGTAAAGTTGCACTGGCATCAAGAACCTGATGACAAATCCAGTTTAGGAAAAATTAAGGCCTGCGTAAAACAGAAGTTACCAGATCTAATGCTAAATCTCTCAGACTACCCCATTACACCTGGACTCAGTAGCCAAAAATCTCGGCGTCATACTCGACTCTGACCTATCAATTGATACATACAGTACATAGATAATACTGCTAGGATAGCTTTTCTACATATCCGCAACATTGCCAAGCTAAGAAATGCGTTATCCCAGTATGATGCATTCCTTTGTTAGCTCCAGATTAGACTATTGTAACTCAGGATGCTATAACAGGAATCTAAATAAACTTCAAGTAGTTCAAAATGCTGCAGCCAGAGTTCTGACTCGAACTAGAAAATTCAATCATATCAGGTCACTCATATCAGCCCTGCATTGGCTCCCAGTTAAATTCCGTATTGATTTTAAAATTATTCTACTCACTTATAAAGCACTGCACGAGCTTGCTCCTGATTACCTCCAGGAACTTTTCTCCTATTATGAACCCCCACGTCCACTAAGATCACAGGGTCCTGGCCTCTTCTTAGTTCCACCAATTAATAAGGTAACAGCAGAGGGAAGAGCCTTTTCTTATAAGGCCCCCCAACTATGGAATAACCTTCCAGAATGTGTCCGGGACTCTGATACAGAGCATTAGCATTTGGAATTAATGTGCCCCCTTAGATAAAGGTTACAGATCCAGGGGTTCATGGACGATGGGTTTTATGGTAAACTGGGGTGCTGGTGCTGTCATCCTGTCACTGCACGTGATGACTCAAGTTGGTTGACAGTGTAGTGGATGGATGCCAATCTGGTCTCAGAATGCTCCCAAGTCCGTGTTACCTTCTGGTTCTGCCCTTTTAGTTAGGCTGTAATAATGTAATGCCGGAGTTGCTGCCACACTCCAGAAATGTTTACATTTCCCCTTCCCACATATAATCCCATACTGAGCTAATTTCAACAAATTTTGATTGATTGAGATTCATCACAATGTTAAAAAAAATATGAACTTATGCATAGTTATGATGTCCTACACAGGGCACTGAGTGTGAGTGTAATAATCATTTTTACATATTTACTACTATTAAAAAAAAATATTTTGTTCTGGTCTAAGAGAGGTTGCAGTTTTAAAGTTTTTACAACTAGTGTTCCTGAAAATGAGCATCTACTATACAGACAGTATGTGTATTCAGTATATATATGAATAAGCAAGTGTGTTATTGTAGAGGGTGTGTGCAGGAAGTACAGTTAGGCAGAATATGTAATTTAACTGCCTTGTGGCAAAATGCTTCTACCTCTTGCATCAGTCTCTTTTTCTCCCTCTGCCTCCCCCTCCAACTTTCAGATACCAGGGTTGCTCTCCTTTTTAATGAGCTTGGCCAATCACAGACCTCCATGACTTTCCAGGGGCTCAGCCAATCAGAGTCCACACTGTTGTCCACATGATAATATCTGGAGTCATCCGTCAGCTCATTCATATAAAGTTAATTTCAAATGGAGGAGACTCAAATAAAGGTAAGACAGTCACTGTGTGGGAAAGAGACAGAGACAGACAGATGGAGAGGGAGGTAAGACCTTCTATTCCAATTATTTAAGACTTTTTCCAAGGCATGTGTATGTTTGAGAAGGTGATTCGTTAAGAGTGTTACCACACTCTAGTGTGGCTTGTTCAATAACGTTGAGTCTTTGCTCTTTCTACTTGGCTGTTGGAAATCTATTCCATTCCTCTGGGCATTTATGTGTGTGTGTGTTGGTGTACTTTGCTGAACTCAAGCATGTTGTGCTCTGGGTACTTCTGAGTTACTTACAGCAGTTACTCACAAATGCTATCCAAATGAGTTTGTATGTAGGGTTAGAAACAGTGTGTGTGTGTGTTTTTGAAAGAAATGGGGGGGGGGGGTGTCTTACATAGGAGTACAAAAGCAAAGGGGCCCCTAGACACACTCATCATTAACACACACACACACACACACACACACATGCACACACGCACAGGCCAGCTGCTAGACAAAGCAGTATTTCACTTTCAGCTCTGTGTGGTATGGAGGAAGGCATAAAGGACTGGAGAAAGTGGATACACACGTCCATGCTTACCATATGCAAATCAGGGCAACTGTCTGCTTCATGTCTAACTGAAATCAGAGCATTGTACATAAAGCCTGTAAAACTGTACACACTGGCCTTCTTACGCTTCCTAAGAAAACTCATTCAGCAACCAGCCCTCAGTTATAGTGTAGACATACAAGCAGCACATTTTCATCTTGTAAAAATAAATTATTCTAGCTAACATGTTAAAATTAAATACGACACATTCTTCGTCCTTGAAATTTAAGCCCTATCAAACCAATGACCTTGAACTGACTTTACCTGTTAAGAGAGTCTATATCCCCAAAGTAATCCAGAATTGTATTCTGCATTTTGGGAACACAGTGAGACAATGATCCAAAACACTGTCTGTCACTGCAATTGCAGATCTGTCATTTATTGCCACTGGTAATGTAAAGTTCGAAGTCAAACTGCAGTGCTCATGTACCCCCCCTGCTGATTATGTGTGGAGATGCACATAATATAATATATTTCTTTTTAACCCATTAAACATCACTTCAAATATATTACATAGAGCTTTAGTTTACTTTTTGTGCATTCTGTTTATCTGTCAAATGCTGCACTACATGTACTGGCTAGTTCCTGCAGTTTAGTATTTGTTAGCACTGTAGCTGCTCTGTGTCTGCACTGTGGCTAAACTGTGACTATGCTAACTGCACTAACTGCACGGTAGGACAGTGGCAGGACTTTTAATTTCCAAGGCAGGCAAAAGCCCAAGCATTCTGTAGGCACACCTGGCCCCTTCACTACCCAGAGCAATGGACTGACCCATTACTGAAGGAAGCATGTGGTTACTCATTAAAATGGATCAAGCAGAGTGTAAGCAGGCCCTTTATCACATGGGCCATTGAATATTGTGTGCATTTAAGTAAAGTAGATAAATAAATATATATATATATTAGCAAATGGAAAATCTTTAGAAGTGCAAACACATGGATAAGTAGGTTTTGCTCTGTCTCATTACTCGTCTATCATCACCATTCATTAATTCATTTCTTCTTACTATCATTATTACGTTGAATGAGATAAATACTGTACACCTGATATAGAAAAAAATTCTAAATGTTAATATGGTTAACACGGTAAAAAAAAAGTTTAGGAATTAAATCTAAAAAAAAATTAACACCTAAACACCAATGCATCATGTAAACAAAAATCAGAATAAAATAAATAAATAAATAAAATGATATCAGAATTATACCAGATTACCTGTCTGGATTAATGATTTAATGGGACTGATCCAAATATTCTTCCACTTTTCCACACAAATCTCTATAACTCTCCATCACACTGATCTCCTTTGCCTGTTTCCTTGCAGCTTGGTGCTGTCTTCCCTTTACGGATGTGAGCAGGTAAGAGAGCATGTCTGATTAAATCTGGATCTCAGTCTGAGGACTGAAAGCTGTGAAGTCTTTTTTGTGATGTGATTTTTGTGATGGCCCATTTATACTGAATACTGAATGTAATATGATCCTAAACGTCCTCTTCTATGGGGCACTTCTGCCTAGCTCTAACTGCTATTTAGTATGTCAACTGACAATATTAGGAATCAGTTAAGGCACTAAAATGATAATGTTCATAAAAACATAAAAACATGCACATCTTCAACATACTTCCTGTACATTTTAATACACACACACACACAGTTCTATGGTGCATACAGGGAACATTCAACGCTGTCGTTGAGTTTGGGAGTGTGTAAGAAACCATCGACCGTTGATTGTACCTTGGGGATTACCAATGATTAAACACACAGGCATGCGCACACACACTGAAGGGCTGGAAATCAGTCCTGGTTGTCATCATGGCTGCAATGAACATTCATTGCTGTCGGTTGGTTTGAATTGCCATAACCCACTGGCCAATGAGTGCAAACTGCAGCAGAACCATCCACAGGCCCACGGAACCATCTACATACCAAGTACACATAACATCTACAGACCAACTACACATAACATCTACATACTACACATAACATCTACAGACCAACTACACATAACATCTACATACCAAGTACACATAACATCTACATACCAAGTACACATAACATCTACAGACCAAGTACACATAACAGACAAATACAATAAAAACCTCATGCATCCTACTCAGCTCAATTTACAGTAAATAAAAAACAAGATGGAGTAAAACAGCTCTTACTAAAACAGCAAAGAAGTTTGTAGTAGTCCAGTAAGCTTTTAAGCAATTTAGAACATCTGGACATTACATACAGTTAAACACAGTTCTAAAGTAGACATGCCCACACACACACACACACATACAAAGTGTAAGTCTGAGAGAATACAATTGAATATGTCAGCTTCCTTCTTGGATACTCCAGTTTCCAAGGAGACAAGACCTTGTCAGCCAATCATAGTGCCCTTCTAGACAGCATTACCAATGGAATGAAAGGACCAGGACCAGATTGGACCAGAGGTGGTATGTTACTGAGAAAGAACATCCTCTCTGTGTATGCTAATGCAATCAGACATATTGACAGAGTACACAAGATTACTGCGGTTAACTGTTCTGTTGTTCTGCTGTAACTGTTGTTTAGCTGTGATTGCTGTTCTGTTGTTCTGCTGTAACTGCTGTTCTGTTATTCTGTTGTTCCTCTGTAACTGCTGTAACTGATATCCTGTTGTTCTGCTGTAACTGCTGTTCTGTTGTTCTGGTGTAACTGCTGTTTTGTTGTTCTGTTGTTCTGCTGTAATTGTTGTTCTGTTGTTCTGCTAGTTCTCCAGTATCTCTCTCTCTCTCTCTCTCTCTGTTTGTCTCTCTCTGTCTCTCTCTCTCTCAAAATGTCTCAAATTGTGAAATCTTGCAGTTTGCAGTATGCGCTATACACTATATGCTATGCACTATATATGTAGTATCTGGCTTTAAAAACAAAGTCATATGTCATGTCAAACATCAATGTTTTACATGAAACAGAAACAAACGTTGGAATAAGTTAACACGAGACCTAGTTAAGGTTTGCATGCTCATCAATTTAGATAGAAAGAGAGAGGGAGAGTCAGACAGTTCCATCATCCCACAGATCAAACTTGTTAAAGTAAAATGTTTCAACATCCAACCATATGAAAAAAAAGTTCTCATAGCCTCTCAAAGTTCTCATTCTCATAGCCATTGTATTCGCTCACCTTCCTTGACTCACATATGATCTTAAATGGCATCCCATTCCTAATCCATAGGGTTCAATATGACATTGGTCCATCCTTTGCAGCTAGAATAGCTTCAACTCTTCTGGAAAGGCTGTCCACAAGGTTTTGGGGTGTTTATGGGGATTTTTGACCATTCTTCCAGAAGCGTATTTGTGAGGTCACAAACTGATGTTGGATGAGAAGGTCTGGCTCTCAGTCTCTGCTCTATTTCATCCCAAAAGTGTTCTATCGGGTTGAGGTCAGGACTCTGTGCAGGCCAGCCAAGTTCATCCACACCAGACTCTGCCATCAATGTCTTTATGGACCTTGCTTCGTGCACTGATGCACAGTCATGTTGGAAGGGCCAGCTCCAAACCTGTTCCCACAATGTTGGGAGCATGGAATTATCCCAAATGCCTTGGAATGCTGAAGCATTCAGAGTTCCTTTCACTGGAACTAAGGGGCCAAGAGTCCTGTTGCTGCCTGCTTTACACCTCTGCATCCTATGCTTTGCATTGCACTTGGTGATGTATGGCTTGGATGCAGCTGCTCGACCATAGAAACCCATTCCATGAAGTTCTCTGCGCACTGCTCTTAAGCTAATCTGAAGGCCAAGTTTGGATGTCTGTAGTGATTGACTCTGCAGAAGTTTGGCGACCTCTTTGCACTATACGCTTCAGCATCCGCTGACCCCGCTCCGTCAGTTTACGTGGCTGAGTTGTTGTCATTCCCAAACACTTACATTTTCTTATAATACAGTTGACTGTGGAATATTTAGGAGCGAGGAAAGTTCATGACTGAATTTGTTGCACAGGTGGCATCCTATCACAGTTCCACACGGCTTTTCACTGAGCTCCTGAGAGCGACCCATTCTTTCACAAATATTTGTAAAAACAGTCTGCATGCATAGGTACTTAATTTTATACACCTGTGGCCATGGAAGTGATTGGAACACCTGATTCCAATAATTTGGATGGGTGAGCGAATTCTTTTAGCAATATTATTTTATTTACCCCTCCTTTTCCTCATATTTACCCCTCCTCTTGATCATATTTACCCCTCCTGTTGCTCTTCCTCCATCCTCCCAAAATAGTCCATTTAAACTGATGCTAAAGGTTGATGGTACAATCATCAAACATGGAACCACCAAGTGGGGTAAACTCAACACTGACTTTATATTTTGTTTTCATTGATTTGATAACTTTTGTATTTTTAAGATATTTAATAAATCTGGATAAAAAAAGATTCATTACCTGACCCCAAACACTAAACTGCATAATTTCAGCCTAATGGAAATCATCTTTCATGGATGGAGATCCTCTGATTTAAACTGACTCTCAGACAGAGTCTCAGACTTATAATACAGTATAATTCATAGTATGAATGTAAGCAAGTTTATCAAATAAAAAATATAATCTAGCACATACATCTAACACAGTTTTAATACTAGTTAAAATCCTTGCAGTGTCCTTGTAGTGTGAATTAGCTGCTGTTATTATGTATTAGGGGCATATTAGTGGTATACTGCTGGTATACTAATTATTGCATATTATATTTGTTTACTCTTTGCAATTTGGAAACAGTCACTTTCATCTACCGCCTCAAGCACTGCAGCCAATTTGAAAGCAACGAAATCACAAAAACATTCAGCATAATGCACATAAAAATGCAGGGGACTTTGTTTACATTAGTGTGCCACATCTTACCAAACAACCATTACCAAACAAAGAGCAGATTCCAAGGAGCAAGATTAATTAAGACCAGTTTAGCTCTTCTTTGCCGTGTGTAGGAATCAGAATAAAAACGAATTGTTTTGAACAATCAAATTTAAGAATTCAGCCACATGGTCCGCGACATATCGTTGCTGCCCCCCGGTGGTGATTGTTATTAAAAAATAGGGGAAGCAATTTTCTTTATTCAGATGAGAATAGTTGACGTCTCATTGTTATCAGAAGCAAAATGTTTGTATTGGTTAAAGAAAAACGTTCCCAGAAAATGATTTAAAACATTAAATGCTGTAACATTTTAATGTTAAAGCTGTGTTGTTCCATCTATAGCACATTTCACGGTTAGGTAGCGACTTTTCCTTGCACAAACAGAGAGAGAGCGACAGAGAGTCTTCTGGTGTGGGACCCCACATGTAGACTGCACGACAGCTTCTGACAGCGCTTGGATCCATAAAAGCTCCTGCGTATGCCCAAGCGGATCTGTATTTTTTTATCCACTTCCACTGGGAACTGTTTACCGAGGTGTAACGTTACTCACCGACGCAATGAACAACCTCCCTCGATTCCTGATGTCCTGTTTACTCCTGATGTCGACGCATGTGGTTTCCCAAATTAAGGTACTCAGAAGGAACCCTTTCGTGTCTGATTTGTAAGATATACGGCTCTTGTAAACAATCAATCGGGCTTTAATTAAAGGTAACTACTTATCCTGCTTAATCCATTTTATGCGTTTTTTTGTAACATGTAAAAAAGTAGGTACTGCAACAAGCCTTCAGCTGCAGATAAAAAATGCCTCTGTCCACACTGTTAAGTAACTTGCCATTGAACATTTTTGTTTATACTGTGAATTTATTCATTCGAAATTGTTTTTTTTTTATTATTATTATGGGATTAGAGTTTTATGTCCGTGTTAGGAAACATAACTGTTTGAAAAGGGCCAGCACCTGCTGAGCGGCTCGTGACAGGTCAGCATGCGGTCAAATGGACGAGAACAAACCGTGGCACGAGTCCCACCAACTACAAAGAGAAACAAGATTGCGAATGAGAAAATGCCATAGAAGTGACGTTCGGTTGTAGTGAAAACAGTTTACAGTCTGCGGCTTTCTTAAGATGCTTAACTTCCAGGGACAAACAAAAATATATTTTAGATATATAATATATTTTCACCAAAAAATAATTAATGCATTCATGACTTGTAACAGGCACTGACCGCACGTTTGTCTGTAGGCTTGCACCAGCAGTTTGATAAATGGATTAAATCAATTTCGTTTGGTGCGCAGTGACCTTGGTAGATCTAGAGGACAGTTAATTAAATCGTGCTATATTTCAGATGGAATTACAACACTTCTAGTAAGATATGTGGAACAAGTAAGAATACCTGTTTTTGTTACCTGTACACTCTAATGCACTTTTCACTGAAGCTGTGGCGGATGGATTAAGACTCAGGAATAAAACCGCACAGGAAATATAGAATCAGTGAACTGTGGTTACGTCAAGATACATCAGGGCCTCCTCTCGGAACAGGTTAATATTGGTTTAGTCAGAGAAACAGTTCTTGGCTTTCCAGTTGAAAATAACCCATCCCGAGGAAAGCTACAAACTGGTCGAATTTGATTAATAACAAGAAAAAGTCAATCAAAAATCAATTTAAAGTAATATTTTATTATTCGATCTAGTGGCCTGATGCCTTTCTGGAATTAGAAAGAAAAACTATTTTGCAGACTTGTAAAAGTGCAAATTAAGAGGTTAATTGGTCAAAATAATGTGCAAAGTTATATTAATCCGTAATGATGCATTTTGAACGAGGTATGAAACTTTTTATTTAACAAAAATAATTACACAAGCACTGATCTACTAGTGAAGGGACTGTAGACTTTTTTGTGTTTATGTGTGTTTGACTGTCTCTTGGTGCATGTGTGGGATTAAGTTTGAGATGGTTAGGCTTGTCCAGGCAATTAGCTCTTGCAGTTGTTCTGGGCAGTTGGTCGCTATGGCAACAACATACATGCATTCTGACCTGCAGAGACAGAATAGGGGGCTTATATCTGTGTGTGTGTGTGTGTGTGAGAGAGAGAGAGAGTCCTGTCCTATCCCCCCCTTAGAGTCTTGGTTCCTCTCATGTTTCTTCCTCATGCTCTAGGGAGTTTTTCCTTGCAACTGTCACCTTGGGCTTGTTCACTGGGGACTTGGACATTTGTAAAGCTGCTTTGTGACAACAGTTGTTGTAAAAAGTGCTATACAAATAAATTTGACTTGACTCCTGAGCAGGCCTCTGATTTGGTAGGAAAGGTGGTCTGTAGTGTACAAACACCATAACCCAGCCTAGGGTTAGGGTTAAACAAAATATAACAAATCCCCTGATATACAAAATATTATTTCTGTGTAGCTGGGTAAAAGCTAAAGTAATTCATTATAGTCCTCTCTGATTTTCTCTCTCTCTCTCATTCAGTCCACTCAGATGTTCAGTGAGGATCAGGTCCACATGACATCAGAAGGTTCAGATTGCCGCTGTAAATGCATGATGCGTCCTTTGCCACGAGACGCATGTGTGCGGTTGAGGAGTGGAAATGTGAGGTTGGAGGATTACTACTCCATAGAAACAGTGAGCTCAGGGGCTGACTGCAGGTGCTCCTGTACTGCTCCACCTAACTCACTCAACCCCTGTGAAAAGGAGTGGAGGATGGAGAAACTAAAAAAACAGGCACCCGAACTGCTCAAGGTACACACACACATACACACACACAAATACTGAACACAAACACACACACACACACACACACACACACACACACACACATACACAAACACTGAACACTCACACACACACACACAAATACTGAACACACACACACACAAACACTGAACACAAACACACACACATACACAAACACTGAACACTCTCACACACACACACACAAATACTGAACACACACACACACACACACACACTGAACACAAACACACACACAAATACTGAACACACACACACACACACACACTGAACACACACTCACACTCAAACACACACACACACAAACACTGAACACACACACACAGACACTGAACACACACACAAACACTGAACACAAACACCCACACAAATACTGAGCACACACACGCACACACACACACTGAACACACACTCACACTCAAACACACACACACACACAAGCACTGAACGCACACATGCACACACAAAAACACACACAAACACTGAAGACACACACACACAAATACTGAACACACAAATGCACACACACACACACAATCACTGAACACACACAAACACTGAACACACACATACACACGCACACACATGCAAACACTGAACACACCACACACGCACGCACACACACACACACACAATAAAATACTAATATTACTAATAAATAAATACATTTTTAACAAATACTAATATTAAAAATGCTGCTCACACACACTTTTCTTTTTTTCTCCCTCCCTCTCTCTCTCTTTCTCTCTCTCACACACACACACACACACAACACTAATACAACTCTGGAGCAGAGTGTGCATGTATCTCAGACTAATGTTTCATCTAGTCTTTCAGCCACTCTCAGTCCCTGTCTTGCTTCGTCTCTAATTCCATTTCTTGCTGTCTTTCTGTCTCTCTAACGTTACCCTTAGCTGCAATCAATGGTGGATCTGCTGCAAGGAACTCTGTTCAGTATGGACCTGTTGAAGATCCACTCCTACATTAACAAAGTGGTGTCTGAGATGAACAATCTGGAGGAGGTGAGTGAGTGTTTAGTTAAGATGTGGGGGAGTGGAGAACATGATTGTGATGTTTAGTTAAAATGTGTGTTGTGGAGAACATGGTTATGATGTTTAGTTAAGATGTGGGGGAGTGGAGAACATGATTGTGATGTTTAGTTAAAATGTGTAGTGGAGAAAATGGTTATGACATTTTGAGTGTAATGTTTGGTTTACTTTAATGTGTTGTGCTGTAATGGTTTAGTGTCAGGACTATATTGTAATATGTTTATATATAGTGCTGGTAATATTGTATTCAATTTTGTGAGGGGTGGGAGGTGCTTGTGTGTTAGTAGTGGTGTTTGGAGTATGAAGGCCTGGTTCCACTTATCAATAACATTGCGGCATTTAGCGACTTACAAAGTGCTTTGCATCTGTTCACAGAATTCATCCTAGATAATAGCACAGATAGGCCTGAATTCAAGATACCATTGAACTACTAAATTTACAGGAATGAATGTTATTACCTAGTGTTTTGGTTAAAACAGGCTCACAGTAGTTAAACCTTTACCAAGAAGCGCAAATAACCATAGACAGATAGACATACAATTTAAGAACAATGACAACAAATACTATCTGCTGAGTTAGTGCTCATTTAAGAATTCAACGAACAGGTGAGTCTTCAGTTTACGTTTCAAGTCAGCAAGAGACTCTGCAGTCCGAGCAGCTAATGGATGGTTCCACCATCTTGGAGATAGGACAGAGATTAGTCTGGAGTTCTGTCTTGAGACTTTAAGCATGGAGTTTCGAGTCGAGCCATGCTTGAGATTATGAGTGCTCGCAGTAAGGATCGGGCTTTGACGATCATGTTGGGAGGGGCTAGTCCATTATTGGCTTTGTGGGCAAGCATCAAGGTTTTATATCTGATGTGTGCCGCTACTGGAAGCCAAATGTTATCAAAAACATTTTGTGACCCTCAGTGCTGGGTTCTAATATTTTGAGATTAGTGTTGAGTTGTTGTTTCCTGTTTTCTAATTGGCACATTTTACTATATCCTATCCCAAGTTAATAGTTGCAATCATAGTTAAAATAGGTAGCATTCATAGTTTCCTAACACAAATGATTCATTAGACATAGATGCCTGCCATTGCTTCGATATTACTAATGTTAGTTACAATTTGTGACTATTGACCTCGACTAGTTAGTTAGCGACAAATCCAACAAGTTGTAAAATAATGGTAACGTTATACAGTGATTATTCAGGCTATTCATTATTCAGGCTCTCCCTTAGAAGTAAAGTGAGGAGTTTGGTCATCCGGAAGAGACCCAGAGTAGAGAGTCTATTTGAGATACAGTCTGTCTTTTCATTAGGTCATCAGGACCAACCTAACCCAGGAAAATGAAGTTGTGCGAGACAGAATGGCAGTTCTGACCAACGAGTTGCGACGATATGAAAATCACTCTGACATCATGATTAGCATAAAGAAAGAACTATCTAATCTGAGCCTTTGGCTGCAACAGAATGACTCCAGTCTTAACAACAAGGTACATGTAGATAAGTTACAGTTCTAATGACAGAACCATTCTCTCTCTCAAGTAATCTACAAAAGCCAGTCCACAAAAGCCAATTCCTATATGCTGAGATTGCTGGCTGTATTACATTTGCAGACCACACTTGATGGGAAACTGAAAGACTCAAGCATATTTGTCACAAAAAAAACTGAGAAAGCAAAAGCACCAGCCAAAACAACCAAGCCAGTCAAGGCCAGGCAGGAGGGGTCCAGTGGACTCAAGAGAGCAGACTCAGCAGGAAAAAGCCGACCCAGCCAACAGCACCCGGGACATGTCCGAGGCATCACCTACTACAAAGCAACCAAACCAGGTCACAACACAGGTAAGCGGTATGGAGAGACAGAGAGAGATACAACTCATATAAGGGGTTGTGCGAGATAGAGAAAGACACAACATATATAAGGGGGAGGGAGAGACAGAGAGATGTGAGAGAGAGAGACAGAGAGATCACACATATAAGGGGTAGGGAGAGACAGAGAGAGACACAACATATATAAGGGGTAGGGAGAGACAGAGAGAGACACGACACAGGTAACATGTAGGGAGAGATAGAGGGAGACCACACAGGTAACGTGTAGGGAGAGACAGAGAGATGTGAGCTGTAACGCCGAACGGCGCGTAGATTTGCGAGACGGACACAAGCGCTGAGATGAGCGAGATTTATTGTGAGACATACCAGTACACGAGACGAAACCTACACGTAAAGACATGGATAAACAAAGAATACACTAGCAAACTAACACTGAACACGAAAGGGAAACTTTAAACTTACACGAAGCTGAAACAGGATCAAGACATTAGACTAAACGCGAAGTACATGAACAAGACGGAGCTTTTATACAATGGACTACGACAGTGTGACGACAAGGGCTGTAGACAAAATAACCAGCACCACGAAAGACCAAACAGAGGGTATAAATAGAACAGAACTAACATGAAACACCTGAAAGACTAAACAAGGGGCAGGGAATACAAAACACGAGGCGGGGCTAAGACGCACATGGCTACAAAAAACAAACAAGCATGAGAATGACAGGAGGGAGGCGGGGCAGACCGTGACAGAACCCCCCCCCCCCAAAGGCGCATCCACCCGGAGCGCGCAAAAAAAAGAAACATCAAAAGACACGAGGAAAACGAAACCCCAACACAGACCACGCAACCGACAGGGGAACCGGCACAAACACCGGAACAGAGACAGAGACAACCAGGGGCACAGGCAAAAACGAAACAGGAACACACACAGGCATCGAAACAGGCAACACAACACGAGCAAACACAATACCAGAGACAGCTGAGGGAAAAAACAATGAATCCGAAACCATACACGAGGGCAGGGAGGGCGGGACACGGGGAACTTCGCAGGGCGGGATGGGCGGGGGCCGTGATGCAGCCGGACGCGTAGGCGGGCCCGAGTCCACAAGGGGCGCTATATGGACGTCCTGCTGCGTCCGGCAAATGTTCACCGGGGCATCAGCGCCTGGCGTCGGCGGTGACCCAAGCTGGGTCAGTGGAGACGTGCAAGACACAGGAACAGGAGACGTAGGAGACCCCTTCCGGGTCACGGGAACAGGAGACGTTGGAGACCCCTTCCGGGTCACGGGAACAGGCGACGTGGGAGACCCCTTCCGGGTCACGGGAACAGGAGACGTTGGAGACCCCTTCCGGGTCGCGGGAACAGGCGACATTGGAGACCCCTTCCGGGTCACGGGAACAGGCGACGTGGGAGACCCCTTCCAGGTCACAGGAACAGGAGACGTGGGAGACCCCTTCCGGGTCACAGGAACAGGAGACGTGGGAGACCTCTTTCGAGGCACGGGAACAGGAGACGTGAAAGACCCCATCTGGGTCACCGGTTCGCTAGCTGGCCTCTCCTGGGCCACCGGTTCGCTAGCCGGCCTCTCCTGGGCCTCGGGCACTCGAGCTGGCCTCTCCTGGGCCACTCGTTCACCAGTTGGCCTCTCCTGGGCCACCGGTTCGTTGGCTGGCCTCTCCTGGGCCACTGGTTCGCTAGCCGGCCTCTCCTGGGCCACCGGTTCGCTAGCTGGCCTCTCCTGGGCCACTGGTTCGCTAGCTAGCCTCTCCTGGGCCATCGGTGCGCTGGCTGGCCTCTCCTGGGCCTCGTGCACTCGGGCTGGCCTCTCCTGGGCCTCGTGCACTCGGCCACTACCCCCCCCCAAAAAAAAATTCTTTGGCGGATCACCTGCCAGAGGGGGGCCTGCCGAGGTGGTGGTGCTGTTCATAGCCACCACTGGAGCCTCAGAAATCCTTGAGGAACATGCAGGTACGCGGTCTCCTCGGCGGCTCTTACTGCGCATGCTCCCACCCACTCGAGGTATCTGAAGCTCACAGTGTTGTTTAAGAGCACGCCGAGTGTTGTTGTACAGACCACCTGCACATTCACTCCTCCTGGCCACATCTTGCGCTACAGGTAGCCCCTCCCTGTAGCGGTCACCCAGACGGGCAGGATCATGGCGCTCTTCCGGGTTCTCCCGGCAATAGACTGCTAAACGGAAAATGTCTAGGATAGCCTGTCTATCCCGTGGAGAACCCGCTGTACCCACAGCGCCAGGGGATTTCCTGTCTCCGGTTTGTTCGCGCTGTAACACCGGAGATGTGAACTGCACGGGAGCAGCCAACATCTCGTTACAGCGACGGAACTCACCGGAGTCTCGCTCTCTCGCTGTGTCCTTAGTAGGCTGGTTATTATGTAACGCCGAACGGCGCGTAGATTTGCGAGACGGACACAAGCGCTGAGATGAGCGAGATTTATTGTGAGACATACCAGTACACGAGACGAAACCTACACGTAAAGACATGGATAAACAAAGAATACACTAGCAAACTAACACTGAACATGAAAGGGAAACTTTAAACTTACACGAAGCTGAAACAGGATCAAGACATTAGACTAAACGCGAAGTACATGAACAAGACGGAGCTTTTATACTATGGACTACAACAGTGTGACGACAAGGGCTGTAGACAAAATAACCAGCAACACGAAAGACCAAACAGAGGGTATAAATAGAACAGAACTAACATGAAACACCTGAAAGACTAAACGAGGGGCAGGGAATACAAAACACGAGGCGGGGCTAAGACGCACATGGCTACAAAAAACAAACAAGCATGAGAATGACAGGAGGGAGGCGGGGCAGACCGTGACATGAGCAGAGCTCTTCTGCACCTTTAGTCAAGTTCTGACAGCATGCCCAACAGCAGAGAGATCCAGGTAAGTTTAGGATGCATCTCTGCCATCCTGCCACTAACAATTCCAGATTTCATCCAGTTCATAACATACATACACACATTCACACACACACATGCACACACACACAAACAAACACACATGCACGTGCACACATACACAAACAGACACACACAGTCTATGAATGCTTCAACAGATTGTGTTATGAGTGTAGATTCAGGGCTGAAATGACTCATATGTAGATAATTACTATGAACAGTAAACAATCTTTATCAGAGAGTTAGGAGTCAGGCAGGAATGCACTGTTCCTTCCCCACACTAATAAATCTGCCACAACCAGTGACAGACTGTTATTCAAACACACACACACACACACATACACACACACACACACACATGTACGCTCAATGCTCACACAAGCATCCTTATACAGTGCTGCTCAACTCATGGTGACATCCATTCCTGGCCAGGCATTTCATGCAGTGTGTGCCAATAAACACATGTGCTCAGACACACACACATACACACACATGCACATGCATGCACAAGCACTTGAGCAAACTGATGTTGCACAAACCCAGACAGAAAATGCAAAACCTCTCTCTCCATCTTTCACACATTCACACACAAACATGTTTCATCATAATGCTAATTTTATATGTATAATGTATACATTATACATATATCATGTATAATGTGGTACAGTTCCTGGATCGCATAGGCTACATTATCAGAAGGGTCTTACTAAATAGTATCCTTCAAGGTTCATTCTCAGTACAGTTTGAATAGATTCTATAACAGCTTTTTTGTGTGTAACGCTTGGTACTCATGTTGTGAGTGAGGATCCATATGCAGTGTTTTAGTATATTTAATAGGAATGCACACAGGCAGCGTGCAAACAAGCAGAGCTATGAATAGGGCTGGGCAGAAGGCAAGACTGAGGCAGAAACTAATTAAATTCAAAACCAGAAAGACAAGCAGGAATTTTCACTAGGAATTGCTCAGTAGTCACTGGTAAAGAGGTGGCAATACTTCGCAGAGTCGTGCTGGAGTGGGCAGGAGTAAATACAGGCATAATCAGTGTAGATGGGATATAGCTGATGAGCGAATTCTTCAGTATTCCGGTGATAGCGACCTCTGATGGCAGGTTGGGGGAGTGACATTAGGTCTGACAGTCAGTATCCATCCAGTTCTGCTTTCTCAAAATCTAATATTTGGAATTGTATCCAGGTGTGACAGGCCTATTTTCTCATGCTAGACAACTTTGTGAACAAGCTTATTAATTCATTCAGTTATTCCTGTCTTGTAGTCTCAGTGGAATCAGTAGATTTTGACAGTCTTCGTGGTTAGATTTTATTGTTACTCACCATGGTTATAACCAGTTAACTGATGCTTTGTCCATGACATCCAGGTCTTGAGGCAGAAACTGGTGAAGCTAACACCATGCAGGAGGTTGAGGAAGCCATCACACTACCCACCACTCTGTCAACATACACCAATGCAACTGCAGCAATAACAACGGCATCCAGCACCACAACTAACACAACAACAACTCAAAGCACAACAACCAGCAGAGCAGTAGCTAGAGAGGAGCAAACACTTCCAACTGTCTTGCTAACACTGGATAACACCATCAACTACACACCTACTGTAGCAGGTACAACCAGCATCCTAACACTGTATAACACCATCAACTACACACCCACTATAGAAGGTACAACCAACATCCTAACCACAGACACTCTGCTTCCATTAATACACAAATGGAATGCAGTGCATATAACCCTTCTGCATTATCCTGAGGTAATCGGGTGTTTCAGGTCTCACAGTCATACTCATCCAGGCTTGTGATCAAGTAGCAGTCTCCTAATCCAATTGGTCACCCCTTTTAGGGACAGAGAGAGGGAGAGAGAGAAAGAAAGAGAAACTACATAAGAAACTCCAAATACTTTTTTTTCTTTCTGACTAAAATTAATAGAAGGAGTGAGCTGATCTTGAATTATAGTGAGATTTTTATTTAAGTTTTTTACTTAGGTGTACCACAATGTGTGTCTCACTTTGTTGCTATAGTCCTCTCATTGTAAGGAAAGTCAGATTTCTTGTCACTTTGCCAACAGACTGTCAGCGGAAGTGGATATAGACACAGCAGCGTCAATGCAGCCATATCAATGAGCACTTATGATTAGTTCCTCTCTGGTAGAAACTATAGTAATCAAGAATATGTATATAATGATGAGATTTGCAAATACAACACCACTTAATGAAAACTAAAGTAAAAAGATGTTTAAACCAAAACACAGAACACTATGTACAGAGTAGTCCAGTATATGTCATGTGTAATTCCATCATGTGGTAGCAGTTAAGGAGATGAGGTGTGAGGCAAGTTACATGAATTAGTGTGAGGTTGACAGTGTGAGGTAGCCTATATGAATGAATTTTCCTCTTCTTTTTGTTACTCCTTCCCTGGTGGGTTATAAGGGTCTGAATGTACACCACTGCCACACACACTGCAACAGGTACATCCACTCTCCTAACACTCACACTGGTAGTGCGTTACTGGCTAAACCATTCTACTAATACTGGACCACACTGACAACTAGCTACAAGTGTAGTCTGGGTGGCCTTTATGTATGTATCCAAATAATAA
The DNA here is from genome assembly GCA_020368025.1 of Brachyhypopomus occidentalis. Lineage (NCBI taxonomy): Eukaryota > Metazoa > Chordata > Actinopteri > Gymnotiformes > Hypopomidae > Brachyhypopomus > Brachyhypopomus occidentalis. The sequence continues at coordinate 161,529 of JAGXOD010000052.1, forward strand.
TTATTCTCATTTTGACCAGTCAAAAATGTAACACTGCCACAAAATAAATGGTGGTAAATGCTGTTTTCTGTTTTAAAGAGGTTGTGTGTGAGGGAACAATAGCATATGTGGCCCAACCAGTGAAACATCACAGCTATGGCAGGAATGAGGGGGCGTGGATGAAGGACCCTGTCGCCAAGGACTCTAAAATCTATGTCACCAACTATTACTATGGCAACAATCTGGTGGAGTTCAGAAACTTGGACAACTTCAAACAAGGTAAGAGCCTCTGGTGAGGTGTGTAGATGTGTGTGAATGTCTTCATCTTCATGTGCAGTAATGGCTTAGTCAGCCAGTGTGATCATGTGACATCACTTGCTTATGTGCTCTGCTTTGAATTACATAATTGCAGATCGTGATGAAACAATGGCAGGGTTTGAAAATTGCTAGCAGTGTTTGTATGTCTAGAGTCTATTTTTAATTTAATAATAGTTGTCTAACCCAGTTGAAAGAACAGGTTATCCTTCACTGTTCAAATTATATCTTTCCTTTGTAGGCCGTTGGAGTAACCTGTTCAAACTACCCTATAACTGGATTGGAACTGGACATGTGGTGTACAGTGGGGCGTTTTATTATAACCGCGCTTTCACCAAGAATATCATCAAGTTTGAGCTGCATCAGCGCTACGTGTCGGCCTGGATGCAGCTCCATGATGCCGTGTATGAAGACACCACGCCCTGGAAATGGAAGGGCCACTCAGACATTGACTTCGCCGTGGACGAGAGTGGACTGTGGGTCATATACCCATCAGCTGATTATGACCACACTGAAGTCATTGTGGTGGCCAAGCTTGACCCCAGTGACCTGTCGCTCCGGAAGGAAACAACATGGCGGACAGGGCTGAGAAGGAACTCTTATGGAAACTGTTTTATTGCCTGTGGTGTTCTATATGCCGTTGATGTGTATGACCGGCAAGAGGCTGAGGTATCGTACGCATATGACACACACACAGGTGCTGAAGCGTCTCCGGGGCTACTGTTTGTGAACGAGTATGCCTTCACCACACAGATTGACTATAATCCAAAGGAAAAGGTACTGTATGCTTGGGACAATGGACACCAGGTCACCTACAATATCACCTTTATAGAGCAGGAGCATAAATGACATCACAGGAGACACTGACACCAACAAAACGGCTGCTCCACCCTGTCAGATTCCTGACTGGCTCATGTAATCTGATGCTCAGGCTGCTACAGCTGGATAATTGTGTCTATGTGAATCTGTGTGTGTATGTGTGAGTGCATATGATTTAAAGGGTGTTTTTGTGTGTTTCTTATGTAATGGAACCACTTTTAATTTTGTTGTCTCCAAAATCACTCCAGTCTATAGTTAAGTTTGACATTAAAAAGTCTTAACAAAAATAAATGATATGTTTTAAAAACAGTTTCTACTTTTGCTTTGTTAGATGCCCCATGACACAATTTCAGACAAATTCTGGAATTACAGATGTAATGGTGGGCGAGCGGACGAGGATGCGGAGTCGAGCTTCGTTTGCTTTACAGTTTATTGGGACACTTAACATAAATTGGCGTATAACGCTTACGACACGTAACATGCAAGACGACTCAAACAAAGACGAGCACAGGACACTGCGCAAGCACACATTAAATAGACAAACAACACTATCCCCTTGTGATGACGAGACGAGCCACAGGTGCGAATGAGGAACACACCCATACCGACACACCCACGGAACTACACATAGGACTTAGACAACACAAACACACGCCCAAAGGGAGGGGTCCGGGAGCGTCACCGTGACAACAGATACATATTTTTAAGTCCTAAACAGAGTCCTAAAACTCTAGAGGTAATGCTTTCTGAGTGCATTAACCCTGAATCACCTGTTCCAGTACTATACCAAGCCTGCAGGAGAAATGTGCTTTTTACTGGATACTAATAAAGAAAATAATAATAATAATAATAATAATAATAATAAAGAAAAGCTGTGTATTAACTTCTACAAGAAACACTTGATAAGATTCATAAGTATAAATTTAGTAGCTTGTAAAAGTTTTTAAGCAGCATTTAATCTCTGTATGGACGAATGAAACAATAAAAATCTTCATAACACCTATTTATTAGTAATAGCTTTTATAGAAGTTTAACTAAGGTATCAAAACATTATATTACTACGTCTATAAAACCATGTGTATGTACTTTTTTGGATGTAAGGTTCCTGCTTTTAGATGTGGAAGATTGTGGTTTCAAACTAGATGCTCAGGAAGCTCCAGAGAAGGCTTTGAACTGAATGTCTTTCCCAGGCACGTATTCACTAATAGCAGTATTAAACTTGTGTAATATGTAATAATTTTTTTTCTCGCAGCAGATACTACCTCCAGCTTGCAGTAAGTTTTGTATGTGAAGGTAAAGTAGCACTGCCAAACACAAAATGCCTTTTAGTGCAAACCAAGTCTATGTGTTTGCACTAAAAGAGTGTTTGGTCCTGCTGAAGTGTCAGTGTTGACATAATTATGATACACTAATGACAATACAGTGGTGCTCGTGAAGTTGCTTATGTCATTGATCAGAAAGTAATCTAAACTCACCATTGTGCAATTAAAAACAAACTTCACAAAAGAGCAATGAAGGAAAGATGAAATGATGCCCTGCTGTATGTTATTGTATATAAATAATGTAATATGTTAAATAATGTAATATGTTCAAATAAACCTGCTGAACCATCACCTTGTTTTTGTACTTCCTGAATGTTCCACAGCATGTTACTGTACTGAGATGAAGAATTACTTGAAAGTAATACATGAAAGTAACTGTATTGCAGGAAACGTGCAGGAAACGTGCAGGTAACGTGCAGGAAAAGACAGAAAGATAGAGAAAGAGAGAGAGAGAGAGAGAGAGAGAGAGAGAGAGAATGAATACATTGCGAACTCATTGGGAACTGTTGGAATTAAAGCAAAATTAGAAAGTCAAAATACTCCTATAACTGTCTATTACGGCTAATGTCAGATCATAGCTGATAACTCTTATGGTTTGTGGTAAAACCTGACATGGTATTTTGGTGCATACAGTATGTGGTGAATATACTGCATTTATTACAAACAAATGAAACAAAGAATGTAACACAAAGACTGTAGGAACATAATAAGGAACATAATGGATATGCTTCACAAAGCACAGAACACAAGCCAGACATTGCAGACAATAACCAACAACTGATGCATTAGACGACGTTGTTTGTAGACACACAGACTGAAACAAGAAACAGGCTAACAAGTGGGGTGTGGCAACATTAGGGGGGTACAATTACACACACTCATATGGTGACATGTCGACACAAAACAAAACAAAACCACAAAGCCATGTGGCGATCTTCACCATGTGGATGAGGGAGAGGGTCCATTACAGCCAGAGTAGTGCCTAAAATCAAAAATGCATTTGTGGTGAATTCTGCCATGTTACCAGCATATAATTTCTATCCCGTGCCTTCATACTCTATTTTGTGACATAAAACATTGAGATGTTATTTCTGCCTGTTATGTGAGGTGAAATATCAGGGGGGTACAGTGGTAACTCCTGCACAGTCCAGTCGACATATGTCTTCTCCACATAGCTGGACAGACTACAGCACAGCACTGCTGGGTTTGGGTCACCCTATTCAATAGTACACTCCAGCATATGTGTTGTTAAAATATGTTCAAATAAACTTCTTAAGAAGCAGTATTATGTCAGCTTTACAGTCTGATCATGACCTAGATAGGTCCTTAATGCATTTCTTCTCAACCAAAAACATGAAGTGTGCAGATGGATTATAATGTCAGTGTGAAGAGGCAGAGATAATGGTGTTGATGGGGTGAGAGGGGGGAGGGGTGAAAGATGAGAGAAATGCTGATGAGTAATTTATGAGTTTGGCAACTCCTTATTCCTCATGTCACAAAATTAGTTCCAAGAGAGGGTTGTGATAGAGAAAACCTAAATGAAACCAGCATGCTCACTTGAGGATAAAATATTCCTGAAGTCACATCGACTGTTCACAGTAAATCTCAAAGTTAGACATGCATCTCAAATGTGTTTGTGCACAGACACACACACATTTTTATTTAAATCCTTTCTAAATGAAGATCAGCACAATTGCCATGTTTTGGAATTTGACCGCATGCACAGTGACACACACACACACAGGCTGAAGAAATGACAGGACAAATAGCACTGAACACAGAGAAACTGTGCGTGGGTGTTTTGTAGGTCCACTGGGATTCCGATGACAGGGAGAGAGTGTGCTCTGGTCATGACACCGGCGTTTTTGGAGCTCACACACATCTTTCATCTCCAAATGAACTGCCATTGATTGCCACCCCACCCCCCAGCTCTATCAATCTCTCTCTCTCTCTCTCTCTGTCTCTCCATATTTCTCCCTCTCCGTTTTAAGTTTTCTCTCTGGTGAAATCTGGAAAAAAATCATTCTCAGATCATTCTCTCCTAGCTGGCATGCTGGCATGTAATCTTTAGAAATGTATGAAGGTGATTTGAATGGTTAAGCTGTTAAACGTAACAAAACCTGTTTCTGTCTGGCTATTCCTCCTTTTCATCCCTCTGCCCCTCCCTCAGCAGCCAGTCACTCACTGATGCACTGAGGGAGCTCTACATTCATTAAGCTTATTGCTCTCATTATGGTACTATGTGGTTGAGCCATGATTTATTCAGCACGCTAAACTGCTGTTCTCTACTCTCACTCCTCTTTACCATGACCACTCCAACTATGTCTGCTGTTCCTCTTCATAAATGCATTTATTTTCATAAATGCATTCACAAATGCATTTACATCAAAGATTTGTAAGTTTACTGATGCTCTAAACTTAATTCTAAATAAACAATAACATATAAATAACCAAAAAGAAAGCAGCTTCATATCTCAACAAAAAATATAGACTGAAACACTGATTTCAGAACTGCTCTGATTGTGGGTGTTTTATCTGTAGTGCCAATGTAGAATAGAATAGAAAGCCTTACATTGTACAAGGAGATTGTAAGCTGCTCCTTAAAAGTGCACACAGAGTAATATGTAAATAGAAAAAAATAAGAAAAATGACTGTGCAAAAACACTTCTGTGCTTCTAAACTTCTGCACTTCTGTGCAGTAATCATCTGGATTATCATCATTATCCTTACCACCGTCATCAACGTTACAGTAATCATCTGTCTTATCATCCTCATGGATTGATAATGCATTGTGGATTACTAATCAGAACCACTAGTACAAAGAGGAAATCACTGGTAAATCTGGTAAATATCCACAGCTTTCACACAGCTATCTTTAATGACATCATCGAGCCAAAGCTACATACCCACAATGCCAATGCAGTACCCAAGTATACAGAATCCTGAGAAGTCATGAGATCAAAGGTACACGTACACGCATGTGCATATGCACATACACACACACACACACAATGCCCAATACTGTGTAAATAACATGTATCTAAGCATGCTTGCATAGTAAAAGAGACTTCTTCCTATTCATCATGAGATGACATCATTTATCTGACACACATATTTGAGTCTTGCACACACACACACACACACACATACACACACTTCTTAGTGTCATGCAGCATATGCTTTCCAAATTCACAGGGATCAATGAATGAGAGAAGAAGTGTGCAACAAAATTGTCATTTGGGCTCAGCATCTGACCAAGCAAAGCAAGTTAAATAAAGTACACATGCGTGGTGTACAGTTCAATTCAATTAAATTCAATTTTATTTATATAGCGCTTTTTACAACACATGTTGTCAAAAAGCAGCTTTACAAATTGCATGGGTCCAGATCCCTAATGAGCAAGCCAAAGGCGACAGTGGCAAGGAAAAACTCCCTAAGATGGCAGGAATTTAGGAAGAAACCTTGGGAGGACCAAGACTCAAAAGGGAACCCATCCTCCATTGGGAGGCCCGCTAGCAGATGTCCGCATTCACAGCTCAGGTATGGTTCAGATATAGTCCTGTAGTTATGATTCTAATTCCAGGCCGAGTAGTTACAGTCCCTTCAGAGTAGATGATGACCCTCAGGTGGGAGTTGGCATCAGCGCGTCCTCTTGCGACAATGGCACATCCAACCACTGCACCGGCACATCCACTGGCAAGCCAGACCATCTCCTAGATGCTTGTATGGGGTGGGTAACGTGAAAGGCTCGTCTCTCCTTGTCCCGGTATTTCTCGGGCAGCCATTGGGAAAAAGAGGGACAATTAGTTCTGTATGGGATATGTTAGACAAAGGAAATTTAAATATTTCTGGAGTGTGGCAGCGACTCCGGCAATTAAATTATTACAGCCTAAGCTAAAAGGTAGAACCAGAAGGTAACACAGACTTGGGAGCATCCTGAGACACTGGCATCTATCCACTACACCATCGACAAACGCGAGTGATCGCGTGCAGTGTCAGGATGACAGCACCAGCGCCCCAGTTTTCCATAAAACCCTTTGCCCATGAACCCCTGGATCTGTTACCTTATCTAAAGAGGCACATTAATTACCAAATGCTAGATCAAACAAGTAAGTTTTCAACCTAGACTTAAAGATTGAGACTGCCAGAGTCCCGGACACATTCTGGAAGACTATTCCATAGTTGGGGGGCCTTATAAGAAAAGGCTCTTCCCCCTGCTGTTACCTTATTCATTGATGGAACTAATAAGAGGCCAGCACCTTGTGATCTTAGTGGACGCGGGGGTTCATAATAAGAGATAAGCTCTTGGAGTTAGTCAGGAGCAAGTCCATGCAGTGCTTTATAAGTCAATAGAATAATTTTAAAATCAATACGAAATTTTACTGGGAGCCAGTGCAGGGCAGATAAGACCGGGCTGATATGTTCTAGTTAGAACTCTGGCTGCGACATTTTGAACTACTTGAAGTTTATTTATATTCCTATTTGAGCATCCTGACAGTAACGAGTTACAATAATCTAATCTGGAGCTAACAAAGGCGTGTACTAATTTTTCTGCATCATGCTGGGATAATGCATTTCTTAACTTGGCAATGTTACGGAGATGTAGAAAAGCTATCCTAGTAGTATCATCTATGTATTTATCAAATGATAGGTCAGAGTCGAATAAGATGCCGACCAAGCCAGGCTACCAAGCCAGGAGTAATGGGGTAATGTGCAAGATTTAACATTAGATCTGGTATTTTCTGTCTTGTGGCCTTTGTGCCCAGAAGGAGAACCTCCGTTTTGTCATCATTAAGGTGGAGGAAGTTTAGCGACATCCAACATTTAATATCACTTACGCAGGCCTCAATTTTTTCTAATCTGGATTTGTCATCAGGTTTGGCTGATATATAAAGTTGGGTGTCATCTGCATAGCAGTGAAAGTTGACACCATGTTTATTTATAACTATTCCTAATGGTAACATATATAATGTAAATAATAGTGGTATTAGGATGGAGCCTTGCGGGACTCCATATTTCACTTCTGAGTGTTTGGAGGGAATATTATCGAGCTCTACAAACTGATAGCGATTGGTTAAGTAAGAGTTAAACCATGAAAGGGCTGTACCCAAGATTCCAACCCAGTTTTCTAACCTTTCTAGCAGGATCTTGTGATCTATTGTGTCGAAGGTTGCACTAAGATCGAGAAGCACTAATATAAATACATAACCTTGATCAGAGGCAAGAAGGAGATCATTTGTTACTTTAACTAGTGCTGTTTCAGTGCTGTGGTGGATCCTAAATCCAGATTGGAACTTTTCAAATATGTGGTTCCTGTGCAGATATAAGGATAACTGTTTGGCCACAGCTTTTTCTATGATCTTGGATATAAATGATAGGTTTGAGATGGGTCTGTAGCTAGATAGTACATTAGGATCAAGATTTGGTTTCTTGATCAGGGGTTTAATGACTGCTAGTTTACAGGATTTGGGCATGTGACCTATTGTGATGGATGAGTTAACTACATTTAAAAGAGGTTCGATTACAACTGGTAAAACCTCTTTGAGCAATTTAGAGGGAATCAAGTTTAATGTGCAAATAGTAGAATTTAAAGACTTTAAAATTATTAAAAATTTATTACTAAAAATGTTTTTATTATTTTCTCCAATTCTGGTTGTGGGAGTGGATGAAAAGCTTCAAGCTTTTCTTCTAATGCTAGATTTTGTTCAATATCAGCCAATTCAGATGACAGACCAGATGGATTACCTATAAAAGGATTTATATTTAGTCTAATATTCTCTATTTTATTATCAAAGAAATCCATAAAGACATTACTAGTTAGGTTCCCTGGAATCTGATGTTCAGCTGTAAGTTTAGAAATAGTACTGAAAAGAAATCTAGGACTATTTTTATTTTTTTCAATCAGTGAGGCTAGGTATGTTGAGCATGCTTTAGTAAGTGCCCCTTTGTATTCAATAAGGCAGTGTGCATTAAGATGTGAAGATTTCTGTTTGTGCCACCTGGTGGTGAATGCTGGAACCACCATTTGGTTGGTGTGCTAATGAGGCCCCAGGTGATTTGCTCATCAACTCATATTCATGCTGATCATGAGGTCAAAGGTCAGTCATCTAATTGTGGTCTTGTGTGATCACACATGAGTGAAATGTGAGGATTGGAATCATACATAAACATTAATATGACATTCTCATGTTGTTAAACACACATTCAGCAATGTACTAATACAGCCACAAAGGGGTCTCACATTAATAATACTGTATCTTTGCTGTTTTTGTTCACTTGACCTACACAACAAAAAAAGGTGAAAAGATGAGGAAAGTTTCAGTGTGTTTTTCTTCTGCTATTCTTGCATCTTCCTGAGTACAAATGTAACACAAGAATTGTTACTCAGTAAGATGGCAGTATGTATATATGTTGTGCAGCACAGCATGTGGAGCTTGGAGCAGTGAGAGAGAGCATGAGAGAGATCGCATGAAATAGAGAGAGGAGCAAGAGAGAGAGAAAGCAGGAAAGAGAGAAAGACAAGATGCACAATCTACTTCTGGAAAGAATGGGCAAAAAGACAGAGGGAGGGGAGAGGGAGAGTGTTGTGAATGTGGTGTGAATCCTATAAACCTAAAGTGGGATCTTTATCCGATTCCTGTGGAATGTAAGTGGGACACAGGCTCTTCCTGTCTCCACAGAATGCACCGTACAAAAATGTAAAAAGTTGTGCAATGTATTACAAGCTTTGATTCAGCTATTTCAGTGCATTCGAAATATTCTTCAACGTCATGTTACTTACTATTTATGTAAGACTATCAGAGTGAATGCTGCACCTCTTGAACAGTGAGCATTTATTGGTGGGACAGATGAAGATATATATATATATTGACCTATTGATCCCGAAGGAAATTTAGCCCCTGTTTCCTTATTTTTGGACAAATACTGTTTGTGTCATAATCCTTTTTTCAATTCAGACAAGATCTAACAACTTTAGACAAGTGGTGTGTAGTAGTTTTTAAACATAAAGTTTTAAATCATTAAAGCTGAGATTATTTGCTGAGATCATAACCTCCTGTAAGACTTTATGCTTAACTGGACCTCAGCCTCGTCTGTGCGATTTGTGCTGTGCAGTGAGCGCGCTCGGAAACCAAAGAGACCAAAACAGCCCTCTAATTCTAGAGAGAAGTTTATTCATCAGAGTTCCCTCGAAATGAGGGGGGGTACTCCCTTTATACAGATAGGTTGCGAACATAAGGGGTGTTATTACAACATCCAGACATAGACACATTTTGCATCACTATTGTTTTGAGAATAGGCAGGAGAAGAGATGCAGAAGTCGGGATGACATTTTCGTGAAGACTAACATAGATACAGAGACTTGTCTGTTTGGTCTAGAATGTTCTCCAAAACTAACTAGAACATGAGACTATGCTTTATGCACGTACACAGAATATATGAGATACACAAGATGGGGCCTAAATATCTATCAATCCCCTCTTTTATGATTAATAAACATATTGATCATAAGTATTAATGTCTAAACTACTCAAAAGATTATATGTCATCTTAACAACTGGTAGGCAATATATGACAAACATAACATGAGTCCGCAGGATACTGTCGGGCGGTCCAATTCGCAAACTGCCAAAAGGTGTTGTCATGCGGGAAGGATGAGATGGCCCGTAGGTTTATGAGGAGGATGAAGATGAGACAATGTGTGAGAATAGCCATACTGGTCACTGGCTATGTTCAGGACCTCCTGGAATTCACAGCGGAGATACACCTGTAGAGTTCGAGTATCGTTAACTGAAAAACAAAGAAGATATTAAGCACTTAAGGTTTACACAGCCTTTTTCGCGGAGTCAGGGGCCCATATGAGTCTGGTTGCATGGATCCACTGTGGAAAAAGGTCTGTGAGTGCGGCGGTTCGAGTAATAGCGAGGATGGTGGTAGGCTCACTATAAAGAGTGTCAGACAGCTGACCCTTATCAAAGCTCCTTACTAGGACCAAATCTCCCACCTCAAAGGGGTGGTTTTTCTCCTGAGGAGGCAAAGCCTGGGTCTGGTTGATTTTAACCCAGTACTCATTCAAAACTTCCACGAGCCTAGCAGCATACTCACCCAAATGAACATTGAGATCTGTCGTTCCAATAGCCTGCATTCCAGTCCTCCATGGTACGGGGAATGGTCGTCCCATTACCATCTCATAAGGTGAGAGCCCCGACAGAGACGCCGTTGGACTCATTCTTATGTCAGCTAAAACAACAGGGAGGATCTGGAGCCAATTTTTAGTACCACATGATTGCATGGCTTTTTCGTAACTTGCTCTTAATCGTTCTGTTAGTCCGTTCAACCATCCCAGATGATTGGGGATGATAAGGAATGTGAAAGCTCCAGTTAATTTTCAGCTCTTGACATAGTAACTGCGTTACTTTTGAAGTAAAGGGCGTACCTTTATCTGAATCAATACCTACAGGTATGCCGTACCTGGGTATGATTTCCTGTTGTAATTTCGTAACAACCGTTTTGGCATTTTCTTTTCGCGCAGGGAAAGGCTTCAACCCATTTAGAGAATTTGTCGACCATGACCAAAAGATATTTAAACGGACCCTGCTTAGGCATGTGTGTAAAATCAATTTGCCATTCCTGAAACGGTGTTTCTGGTTTCGGTATATGTTGGTGTACCGCTTTTGGTTTTGACAGGTTATTTTGAGCATTTGAACATTGATCGAGTATGTTGTTAACGTCTGTACTAAGATTCTTTATACAGAAAAGTTTAGTCATGTCCTCCACCACCCCTCTTCGGCCGCGGTGTGAATGACCATGAAACTTCGCGGCCGAGAAATGGAGTGTAGTGGCGAGGCAAACACAAACGACCAGACGAATCAGTGCGAACGTCTTCTTCATCACGGGCTCCCTGTTCCTCCCAAAATGCTAAATCCTCTTTTTGTGGCTGAGGACTGGAGGAGAGTAAGATCAATTTCAGGAAGCACAGCACTAACCATCGGTGAAAGAGAAACAGCCGCAACATTTAGAAAGGGGGGGTACACACCAGACGCCGCAGCTGCCTTAGCAGCTCGGTCTGCGAAGGAGTTACCACGAATCTCAGAATTGTTGCCAAACTGATGTGCTCTTGTTTTCACAATAGCCAGATAGGGCGGGGAGTGCGACGCCTCGATCAAATCCTGTACTAGAGAAGAATGTGAAATAGGTTTACCATCTGCGGCTACAAAACCACGAGAAGCCCAAATTTTTCCAAAATCATGTGCAACACCAAATGCATAACGAGAATCAGTGAAAATAGTAGTTGGTTCATCCTGTGACAAAACACATGCACGTGTCAAGGCGTAAAGCTCAGCGGCCTGCGCTGACTTAAAGGGAAGAGCGTAAGCTTCTAAAACAGTATCTGGTAATTCACAGACAGCATATCCACACAGGAAATTACCATCTGAAGGTTTAGCGCATGAACCATCAACAAAGAGCTGCCGGCCAGAGGGCAGCGGGAGGGAAGATAAATCAGGCCTAATGCTTGTTTCAACATTAATGCGTTCTAAACAGTCGTGCTCACTGGACAGAGGCATGTCCCCTCTTTTATCAAGAAGGCGGTACAGAGCCTGCGCAATATTGTCCAGTGAAGTAGTTGGTTTGATTGTTAAATTTTCTGTCGCAAGAAGCATAGCTTCATACCCAGAGCGACGCTGGGCCGACATGTGTTGTGTGTTTAAGTGTCGAAGCAAATGTTCAACCTGATGTGAAGTATGCAGCACAAGGGGGTGTGATAAAACGACCCTCTCAGCATCAGCCACCATCAACGCACAGGAAGCCACAGACCGCAGACAGGCAGGAAGACCCCTGGCAGCCGAATCTAGTGTTTTGGAGAGAAATGCACAAGGTCGAAGGCCCCCACCGTGCTCCTGAGCCAAGACAGCAGAGGCAGTGCCCCCAGCCTCCACCACCCAGAGGTGAAACGGCAGCTGATAGTTCGGCAGGCCCAGGGCCGGCGCCTGGCACAGGGAAGTCTTTAAGACTTTGAATGCATCCAGCATCTCGTCTGTCCAGACGATAACTGTGGAGGGAGAGTCAGAGTGGTTTATAGCAGACCTCAGGCACTTGTCATGCAGCGAGCAGTCGGGTATCCACTGGCGGCAGTAGTTCACCAGCCCCAGGAAGGCCATCATGTCGTGTTTCGTGGCAGGTTGGGGTGTGTCCACGATGACTTTGATGCGATCACTCGTCAGTCTGCGCATTCCCTGAGAAAGTTCATGACCCAGGTACACCACAGTAGGCAAACAAAACTGTAACTTGGTACGTGAGACCTTAAAAACCCTTGGCGGCCAGGTGCTGTAGCAGTGCTATAGTAGCGTTTTGGCAAACCTCCTCATTAATGGCAGAGGTCAAGAGGTCATCTGCATACTGCAAGACCAGCGAGTCGGCTGGCAGTACCAGGTCGGCCAGGGCATTTCTTACGGCAGCAGCAAATACTGCGGGTGAGTCAATGTAACCCTGTGGTAGGCGGGTCCACGTATACTGCTGGCCCCTGTGTGTGAAGGCGAAGAGTGGCTGAGTGTCTCGGCCCACTGGAATGCTGAAAAAAGCAGAGCAGAGGTCAACAACCGAGAAACAGGCATGGTGGCACGGAATAGAGGCCATTATAGAGGGCACATCAGGAACAACAGGAGCTACAGGCACAATAAGTTCATTGATTTTTCTAAGGTCCTGTGTAAAACGCCAGGATCCATCCGGCTTCAAAACCGGGTTAATTGGAGTGTTGTATGGACTTGCACAAGGAACTACAACGCCCTGCTCGAGAAGAGAGGAGAGAATGACATCAATGCCTGCTTCCTTAGCAGGAGATAGGGGGGTACTGTCGGACACAGACAGGCTGCAGATGTTTGACAGTTGCCTCATAGGGAGAGCAAACAACATGTCCCACATCATTTTTATGCTCAGCCCACAGACTAGGTGGAACAGACTCTAAAATCGAGTGTGAAGCAACAGATATGCACGCTAAATTAGGAACTCTCGCCATATGCAGAGAAGAGGGCGTGGGTGTCGCGTCGTCTGACGAAACCACGACCATATGGGAGCCACTGAAAGAGAGCGACAGTCCCAAAATACTCATGAGATCGCGACCTAAAAGGTTAAAAGGACAATCAGCCATAAAAACGAAGGAGTGAGTAAGGGGGGGGTAGCTGCTCGTCGTCTGGACAAAATACAGACAAAGGAGGGGTGTAGGGGGAAGAGAAAGGTTGCCCATCTATTCCCACAGAGCATATCGACCGCGATGATAGGGGACCCTCGTATGTGGTCCCGAGTGAGGAAAGAGTGGCACCTGTATCAAGCAGAAAAGAATAGTCAGTTCCACCAACATTCAACACAATAGTAGGGAGCTCACAATTTAATTCAGACGCATAGGACAGATGCAGCATAGAAACGGTCGAGGGCGTAGTACTCTGTAGGCACCCCTAGCGAGGGTTGGGCTGCACAGCCTCACCATGACGTGGCTGGGGCTGTGGGGCTGGGCTTTGATTTGACTGAGAATTTTGTCCCACCGGATTGTACTCGCCTGCTTGTTTATCACGTGCTTTCTTATAACATTCATTCTGCCAATGACCCTCTTTTCCTCAGTAATGACAACGGCCAGGCTTACGGCCGGAGGAGCGCCTCTGTTGGCGGCCACCTCCCTTCGCGGATCCTCCCTGTTGAACATTCAAACATGCTTTATTCTTTGCATCAAAAAGGCCATCAGACTCCAGAGTTCTAACTTTCTGACCCGCTTCTTTTATCTTTAAATTATTTCTGTCACTCAACTGCATTTTCAACACAGCAGCAACATCTGGTCTACAATTATTTAAAAACGTAGATAGGAATAAAGGGTTAGCGTCGCCTTCTTCCAATTCCATCCCTCCGAGGCTTTTCCACACCTCACTGAAACGAGACCAGAAACGGGACATTAGCTCACTTTTTTCTTGCTTACAGTTCGTCACTTGGGAGAGATCGCGGCTCGCCTGTTTCAGAGCCAACAGATATTTCGTCAGCGATTTCTGAAAATATTGCAAAGCATCTTTTGCAAGCCAAGCATATTCGGTGGCTATCACCTTTTAGTTTTTCCGTCTTCGCCTTTTATTTTACTTTCTTCATTAATAGCCTCATCATTATCATAATGCAACAGAGGAACTTCTTTAATCAAATCAAGTTCATCATACGCGTCCCCCAACTTATGCTGTAATATGAAACGGTAATCAGCACCAGAGAGCTGGCAATGTCGCGAAGCTTTGATAAGCATATCTACAAACGGTAATGGATTATCGGGCGACGGAAGAAGATTAATAATGTCTTTTAGGGTTGACGGGCTAGGTGGGTGGATTATCACTCCCTTAGGGGTGCGGACCCACACACAAGCTTCATTGACCAGAGAAACATGGTCCTGCAGAGTGCTTAAATCTGGATAGAGACGCGGTTTAGGAGCCGGTGGCGGAGCATGAGCTTTCTGCTCAGCCGGGTAGGGCGGAGACAGCAGCTTCGACGCACCAAGAGAAGCAGTTTTAATACGTTTCTGTTTAATTTTCTTGTCTTTCTTAGCTTTCTTTGATTTAACAGGTTTAGGTATGGACTTCAAAACATTTCTCGGAGTGTATATTTTATGTTTATTATCCCAAACTCTTTTCATGTCATACCATGCTTTGTAGCCTTCGGCCATGTATGAAATGTCCCATGTGGGATCTCCTAAGCCCTCATTAATCATACGTGACGCAGAGGATAAATATCCAGCATCAAAAGTCCCCACTCTGGGGTACGCGGGGATCTGGGGATTACCCTCAGACCATCCTGCGAGATTATCTAGCCATGGATTGACATAATATGCGAGACCACATCGCACCATCCACTGTGCAGGTAATTCATTTTGCTCAGGCTTTGGGAACGACGACCCCATGATAATATCAAACAATACAGCAACTAATCACAGTTCTGATTATCACAATAAACACAACAAATGGTACCACACAGCAGAAAATAGCACAGAGGAGATATTATTATTATGAATTTATTTAGAGACGCGTCTGTTTCACAATAACCCAGGAGACTAACTCCGTGGGGTGCTAGCTACTCTGCCCAGGAGACTCCAACTCCGTGGGGTAAACCTCCCCGTGGCTCAGCCTCCGCAAAGAGAGAGCCTGTACGTCAATCCCGCCAACCAGGTAGTCAATCAAATCTTGTCTTACCTGATCGGAGAGATCACGTCGGGGTCACCAAAATTGTAAGACTTTATGCTTAACTGGACCTCAGCCTCGTCTGTGCGATTTGTGCTGTGCAGTGAGCGCGCTCGGAAACCAAAGAGAACAAAACAGCCCTCTAATGCTAGAGAGAAGTTTATTCATCAGAGTTCCCTCGAAATGAGGGGGGTACTCCCTTTATACAGATAGGTTGCGAACATAAGGGGTGTTATTACAACATCCAGACATAGACACATTTTGCATCACTATTGTTTTGAGAATAGGCAGGGAGAAGAGATGCAGAAGTCGGGATGACATTTTCGTGAAGACTAACATAGATACAGAGACTTGTCTGTTTGGTCTAGAATGTTCTCCAAAACTAACTAGAACATGAGACTATGCTTTATGCACGTACACAGAATATATGAGATACACAAGATGGGGCCTAAATATCTATCACCTCCATAATCATTGTATTGCAGTTATTTGTGCATGTGTGAGAGAGACAGAGATGCTTTATGATTCAAGTGTGAATTAATAGAGTCAGAGAAAATATATGAATTAATTAGTAAATAAACAAATTAAAGAGCTAAAAAACTTTTGAAGTGGTTTGGCTGGAAGATGAAAGTTGATCTGTAGTGGAAAATCTATCATCATCAAACTCTCACTGTTGCATTTCACCAGGGGCATTATTCATCTTTGCCCCAGTGAGTGTAGTTGGTACATCTATAACATGGTTATGGTTATGTATCTCTATTAGTGCTACGAGCACACGCGTAGTCTAAAACGAGTCGCGCAAATCCTGGAGCGTAAATGGCGAAATTCTAAGATAGACGTATATAGATTATCATGGAAAAACAGCCTTATTGAATATAAGCATGCCCTTCATACGGCAAAATCCTCATACTTATCGGCTTTAATAGAAAAGCATAAAAACAATCCAAGACGTGTATCTAGCGTAACTAGAAATCCTGACCAAATTGAATCCCAAATCCCACAGGAGTGCAGCAGTAATAGTTTTATGAAGTTCTTTATTTATAAGATTTATAAAATTAGGGAAAAAATTAGCCATGCTATCTCAGACCCTGTCAACCTGCAAATGCACTCTGACAGCTGTCTAGTCAGCCCTGGTGCTTTTTTGGAGTTTTTTTTCCCCAATTGGTCGTGAGGAACTTATTTCATTGGTAAAATCTGCCAAACCCTCCACATGCATTCTAGATGCCGTACCGTCTCATCTACTCAAATAATTACTGCACAGTAATGTAGAACCCTTGCTTACTATAATTAACTATTCTCTGAGCCTAGGCTACATCCCCAAATCACTTAAACTTGCAGTCATCAAGCCACTAATTAAAAAACCTGGTCTTAATCCCCAGGAACTCTCCAACTATAGGCCAATCTCTAATCTGTCGTTCATTTCCAAAATTCTAGAAAAAGTAGTTTCTTCACAACTCTCTTTTTTCTTACAGACAGAACATGTCCTAGAGCTATTTCAGTTTGGATTTCGACCCCACAATAGCACTGAAACTGCGCTGACTAAAGTAGTAAATGATCTCTTAATATCCTCTGATAAAGGACACATTTCTTTTTTTATACTTTTAGACCTACAATCATTCGTAGACATGGTATTAACTTCCATTGCTATGCAGATGATACTCAGTTGTATATATCCTCTAATCCGGATGATGTCAATACTATTCCCAAAATTGAGAACTGCGTCCAGGACATAAAAGACTGGATGGCGTCTAATTTTCTTCTTCTAAATTCCGATAAGACTGAGGTGTTGCTTCTTGGACCAAAAGCTGCAAGATGCAATTGGTCTGATATCCCCCTCACCCTAGATGGCTTTTCAGTTACACCTAAATCTTCTGCAAAAAGCTTAGGTGTCACTATTGATTCGGATCTTTAATTTGATACACATATATGCAATGTCACTAAGGCTGCCTTTTTCCATTTATGTAATATCGCCAAGCTGAGACATTTACTTTCATTAGCTGATGCAGAGAAGCTGATCCATGCTTTTGTCTCGTCAAGATTGGACTACTGTAATCGTCTTCTAATTGGATGCTCTGAACAGTCCCTAAAGAAACTCCAACTTGTACAGAATGCAGCAGCTAGAGTCCTAACTAGGGCTAGAAAATTCGATCATATTAGTCCTACTCTCTCGGCATTACACTAGCTTCTGGTTAAATATCGGATTGATTTTAAAATTCTTCTGCTGACCTATAAGGCTTTAAACGGTCTTGCTCCACAATATTTGAGTGAACTCATTGCATACTAAAACTACAGCCGGAGGCAGAGCTTTCTCCTTTAAAGCCCCTCAGTTATGGAATAGCCTTCCAACTCAAAACCGAGATTCTGACACAGTTCCAATCTTTAAATCTAGACTTAAGACTCACCTATTTAATCAAGCCTTCAGTTAGTATTCTACTTGTGAAGGTGTGGAGCTTGGGGACTTCCAGTCATTGAGCTTTCTGGTTATCTGAGATGTTGATGCTGTCATCCAGCCATGTCATGAGTTCACTCTTGTTGTGACAATGACTTGGGTGGAAAGCAATGTCTCTGTGAGCCCTCTTGACTGTGGTCAGCCCCTGGCCCCTCCCTTTAGTTATGCTGCTATAGATAAGCCTGCCGGAGCCACATGCTAATCACTGGCACGTGAGCTATGTATGTCTGTTAAATCGATGCTTGTCTAAATTGATGTTCACATACTCAACCTGTATTTTATATCTTGATTGCATGCTACTACAAAAAGCAAACGCCATACAAGCACCTAGGAGATGGTCTGGCTTGCCAGTGGATGTGCCGATGCCGTGGTTGGATGTGCCATTTCCGCAAGAGGACGCGCTGATGCCAACTCCTACCTAAGGCTCACCATCTACACTGAAGGGACTGTGACTACTCGGCCTGGAATTAGAACTATAACTACAGGACTATATTTGAACTATACTTGAACTATGAATGTGGACTTCTGCTAGCGGGCCGCCCAATGGAGGATGGGTTCCCTTTTGAGTCTGGACCCATACGATTGTAAGCTGCTTTGTGACAACATGTGTTGTAAAAAGCGCAATATAAATAAATTTGACTTGACTTGACTTCTCGATCTTAGTCCAGCCTTCGACACAATAGATCACAAGATCTTGCTAGAAAGGTTAGAAATATCTATGGATTGGAAATGGGTTGGAATGTCAGGTATAGCCCTTGCATGGTTTCATTCTTACTTAACTAATCGCTATCAGTTTGTAGAGCTCAACAATATGCCCTCCAAATGCACAGAAGTGAAATATGGAGTCCCGCAAGGGAATATTACCATTGGGAATAGTTATAAATAAACATGGTGTCAACTTTCACTGCTATGCAGATGACACCCAACTTTACATATCAGCCAAACCTGATGACAAATCCAGATTAGAAAAAATTGAGGCCTGCATAAGAGACATTAAATGTTGGATGTCGCTAAACTTCCTCCACCTTAATGGTGACAATACGGAGGTTCTCCTTCTGGGCCCAAAGGCCGCAAGACAGAAAATACCAGATCTAATACTAAATCTCACAGACTACCCCATTACTCCTGGCTCAGTAGCCAAAAATCTCGGCGTCATATTCGACTCTGACCTATCATTTGATAAATACATAGATAATACTACTAGGATAGCTTTTCTAAATCTCCGTAACATTGCCAAGTTAAGAAATGCATTATCCCAGCATGATGCAGAAAAACTAGTACACGCCCAAGACGACTGTATGCAAGCACCTACAAGCACCTGGGAGATGGTCTGGCTAGCCAGTGGATGTACTGATGCCGGGGTTGGATGTACCATTGCCGTAAGGGGACGTGCTGATGCTGGCTCCTACCTGAGGCGCACCATCTGCACCGAAGGGACTGTGACTACTTGGCCGGGGAACAAGAACTTTAAGCTATAACTGTAGAACCACCTCTTGTTCACAAATACGGACTGGTGCTAATGGGCCGCCCAATGGAGGATGGGTTCCCTTTTGAGTCTTGGTCCTCCCAAGGTTTCTTCCTATTTCCCCGCCATCTTAGGGAGTTTTTCCTTGCCACTGTCGCCTTTGGCTTGCTCATTAGGGATCTGGACCCATACAATTTGTAAAGCTGCTTTGAGACAACATGTGTTGTAAAAAGCGCAATATAAATAAAATTGACTTGACTTGACGCCTTTGTTAGCTCCAGATTAGACTATTGTAACTCATTACTGTCAGGATGCTCAATACGGAATCTAAATAAACTTAAAGTAGTACAAAATGCCACAGCCAGAGTTCTAACTAGAACTAGAAAATTTGATCATATCAGCCCAGTCTTATCGGTCCTGCATTGGCTCCCAGTTAAATTCCATATTGATTTTAAAATTCTTCTATTGACCTTTAAAGCACTGCACGGGCTTGCTCCTGACTACCTCCAAGAGCTTATCTCTTATTATGAACCCCCACATCCACTAAGATCACAGGGTGCTGGCCTCTTATTAGTTCCAACAATTAATGAGGTAACAGCAGGGGGAAGAGCCTTTTCTTATAAGGTCCCCCAACTATGGAATAGTCTTCCAGAATGTGTCCGAGACTCTGACACAGTCTCAATCTTTAAGTCTAGGTTGAAAACTTACTTATTTAGTTTAGCATTTGGTAATTAATGTGCCCCCTTAGATAAGGTTACAGATCAAGGGGTTCATGGACAAAGGGTTTTATGGCAAACTGGGGTGCTGGTGCTGTCATCCTGTCACTGCAAAGTGGTCACTCAAGTTTGTTGACAGTGTAGTGGATGGATGCCAGTGTCTCAGGATGCTCCCAAGACTCTGTTACTTTCTGGTTCTGCCCTTTAGATAGGCTGAAATAATTTAATTGCCAGAGTCGCTGCCACACTCCAGAAATGTTTAAATTTCCTTTGTCCAACAGATCCCATACAGAGCTAATTGTCCCTCTTTTCTTTTCCCAATGACTGCCCAAGAAATACCGAGACAAGGAGAGACGAGCCTTCCCTGTTATCCACCCTGCGCTTGCCACCTCCTGCCCAACCAGCTATGGATGAAGCATCAACCCACTGCCCTGGCCCCTCTCACCCCCCCGAATCCTCCCCTACTACAGATGCATCTCCACGGTCCTGGACTACTTCTGACTATCAAGAAGTCTAGGACTCTTAAGAATAAGAATTACGTAGAGAACATGTATATAAATACACACAAAGACCATTCCCATTACTTCTTTGTTTACATATCTCTTTAATTACTGTTGTCATGGTGACCGGCATCGGCCAGAAGAGGATGGGCTCCCCCACTGAGTCTTGGTTCCTCTCAAGGTTTCTTCCTCATACTCCTAGGGAGTTTTTCCTTGCCACTGTCACCCTTGGCTTGGTCACTGGGGGCCTGGACTTGGACCCTTGTAAAGCTGCGTTGTGACAACTACTGTTGTATATAAATATATATAAAATAAATAAATAAATTTTGATTGATTGAAATAGATACTGTAGACTTAGACTGAGGACATTTATATATATATATATATATATATATATATATATATATATATATATATATATATATATATATGTGTGTGTGTGTGTGTGTGTGTGTGTGTGTGTGTGTGCGTGTGTGTGTGTGAATGAATATATGCTGGAATTGGCTGATTGGCTCCAGCCATTCCCTCACCCCCCCACCTGTGACCCCAGGATTAAGTGGTAAAGATAATGGATGGATGAATATATATAGGTGCTGGTCATAAAATTAGAATTAGAATTAGAATATAGAATATTATGAAAAAGTTTATTTCTGTAATTCCATTCAAAAAGTGAAACTTGTACAGTATAGTATATGCATTCATTACACAGACTGATATATTGTTTATTTCCTTTAATTTGATGATTATAACTGACAACTAATGAAAACCCAAAATTCAGTATCTCAGAAAAGTAGAATATTACTTAAGACCAATACAAAAAAAGGATTTTTAGAAATGCTGGCCAAGTGAAAAGTATGAACATGAAAAGTATGAACATGTACAGCACTCAATACTTAGTTGGGGCTCCTTTTGCCTGTTCATACTGCACTAATGTGGCGTGGCGTGGAGTCGATCAGTCTGTGGCACTGCTCAGTTGTTATGAGAGCCCAGATAGCTCTGATAGTGGCCTTCAGCTCTTTTGCCTTGTTGGATCTGGTATATTGCATCTTCCTCTTCACAATAGCCCATAGATTTTCTGTGGGGTTAATGTCAGGCGAGTTTGCTGGACAATTAAAACCAGGTTCTTGTAGCTTTGGCACTGTGTGCAGGTGCCAAGCCCTGTTGGAAAATTAAATCTGCATCTTCATAAAGTTGGTCAGCAGCAGGAAGCATGAAGTGCTCTAAAACGTCCTGGTAGACATATGTGTTGACCATGGACCTAGGAAACACATTGGACCAACACCAGCAGATGACATGTCACCCCAAACATGTCACTGGCTGTGACCACTTTGGACCACTCAGCAGCAGTCCAGTCATTTTTGTCTTTAGCCTTTTGTCTTGCATACATCTGCATGGTGGTTCTTGAAGCACTGACTCCAGCTGCAGTTCAGTCTTTGTGAATCTCCCCCACAATTTTGAATTGGTTTTGTTTCACAATCATCTCCAGGGTGTGGTTCTCCCTATTACTTATTACTTCGCCTACCTATTAATGTGCCTGGACACTGAGCTCCGTGAACAGCCAGCCTCTTTAGCAATGACCTTTTGTGTCTTCTCCTGCTTGTGTTAAGTGTCAGTGGTTGTGTTTTGGATAGATAGCTCTGTTCGCATACTGGAATATTTTGCGGAAGTAGTATGTCATCCGGGGATGTTTCGCGTCCTGGAAAAATTATTTTTATTCGCATTACTGCATATGGCATACGGCATACTGATTTGGGGCCCAAGCAGTACGCCAGTTGTATGTAGTAGGCTATTTCAAACAGAGCTTGAGAGACCATTTAAAGGCTTTTGCAGGTGTTTTGAGTTAATTAGCTGTTTAGAGTGTGGCACCAGGTGTCTTTAATATTGAACCTTTTCACAATATTCTAATTTTCTGAGATAATGAATTTGGGGTTTTCATTAGTTTTAACTAATGAAATAACTCTTGAAATATACCACTGGTGATATATCCGCTGGTGACAATGACACATCCATCCACAGCGTCGGCACATCCACTGTCCAGCCAGACCATCTCCTGGGTGCTTTTATGGAATTGTCTTTGGTAGAAGCCTATAACCAGGACATGAAATACAGGTTGTGAACATGTGATTCCAAACCTTCATATGTAGAATATTAACTGAAGGCTTGATTAAATAGGTGAGTTTTAAGTCTAGATTTAAAGACTGGAACTGTGTTAGAATGTCAGCTGGAAGCAGTTCAATAACTGAGGAGTGTTAAAGGAGAAGGCTCTACCTCCAGCAGTAGTCTTGCTAATTTTTGGAACCAATAGAAATCGAGCATTTTGAAAGTGCAGCAGGCAAGATGGGTTATGGTATGCAATGACTTCACTCAGATATTGTGGAGCAAGACCATTTAATGCCTTATAGGTCAACAGAAGAGGTCAATATTTAACCAGGCACAAGTGCAATGCAATCTAGTTTTCCTGAAATATTCATCTACTCCAAGTAGGAAATGAGGACTTGGGGTGTGATTCTGAGTGGGGATGAGGGTTTTATTCATAAATGACTTGTAGACTTGTACCATTGCCAAGTGACATCCTATTCACCACCTTTTAGGGAGCTGAAGTTGTTCGCAGTGAATCTCCAAGACAGATCTCCAAGACGGCAGCAGGGTTTATTAGCAAAACAGTTGATTAGCGCTAGTGGAAACAGACAATATTCTGACAATTCACACATGACTTCAAACGAGAACTGACAAAGAGAAAAACGCAACACCTCTGGTCTCTTCTCGCATCGCCCTCTAATGGACAGCCTGTAAAACAAACAGCTAACATAAAGGGCCCATAAGACACGTAACAATCACAGTTAGGGTTATAACTTGTCATGTTACAGAAAATATGAAATTGTACCCAATAACAATAAAATCAGTATCAGTTGATTAAAGAAATTAATCAGCATCACTTAAATAAGGAAAAATGCATATCATACCTGTATTATTTCCATTCATTCATTCATTATCCGTACCGCTTATTCCCACTAGTCAGGGTCACGGGGGGGCTGGAGCCAATCCCAGCATCTCCGGGCAAAGGCAGGGTACACCATGGGCAATTTGCCAGTCCACCACATGGCCAACACACACACACACACTCACGGGCAATCTAGAGTAACCAATCAACCTAACACACATGTCTTTGGACTGTGGGAGGAAACCGGAGTACCCGGAGAAAACCCACGCAGGCACAGGGAGAACATGCAAACTCCACACAGAGCAGCCCAGACCGAGAATCGAACCCAGAACGCCTTGCTGTGGGGCGACAGTGCTAACCACCACACCACCATGCCGCCCGTATTATTTCCATTCTTCCACCAAACCATTGACTTGGGGACTGTAGGGTGCAGAGAGGCTCATTTTGATTTGCAGAATTTAACAGACATATTTTTGAGCTAGAAACAAAATACATAGTTTTTTTTTTAATAGACTCAAAACACTTTCCCCTTATCAGTGAGTACTCTTTAGCGCATCTGAAATTGGTAAACAAATTTCAGCAGGTAGCCAGTGACTACTTTATAGAAGGTGGTTTTGATTGGATATGCTTGTTTTGGTCAAATTATCATTTGGTCAAATTATCAATGATGACACAGGTTGCTACCAGACGGACATTTCCTCAGCAACTGACCAAGATATTTGCTGGATTTTGTTACCCCCACAGGTTGTTACTGTCTGTCACTGAAAGCATACCAAAAAAGCCCATTCCTATTAGTTCAAATGGCTCCTTCAATAGAAAATACCAAAACCAAATTGTCAGCATTATTAATGGTGTTGTTGCAATTGCTGTTGTTTCTTGTATGACCAGGTCTGAATACTGTTCTCAATAGATTATCCTGTTTAATCTCATTGGTTACAATAGTGACTGTGAAAAAAAATTATAAGGCTGTGCAAATGTTATTGAATAATATATTGATGCTTTTCCAGCAAATATTGAAATAATAAAGGGTCTTAATAAAACATGTATCAAAACGTTTGTGTAAATTATCACATGACCACAGATGTTTACTTCTTAATTGCACCAGGAGAAGTGGATGCATCATTGGGGCAACACTTATTCAATCATTGTGTGTGAATCATTGTGTGTGTGTCTCTCCATGTCTAATAAACTGAGTCTCAGTGTGTATGAATGACTGTGTGTCTGTATACCCAATACAGTAGTGTATAGTGTATGTCCTGGGTATGATCTCCTCTCTCCCCTTCCTGCACCCAATTCAGTCCCCCAGGTTTGAATGAGGTTTACGCTGTGTGTAATGTGTGATTGGATGTAAAAGATTGTACCTGTGTTAATTGTAAAGTGTCCTTGGGTATGATGGGCACTTTCTCCAGGATAGTGGCAGTCTCTTATGCAGACGTTTGACATGAAACCACTGAGCAAGGGAAGATTTCTACTGGCTAGTTGAAAATCAGGCAAGATATGACAAAGCTTCTCACTGGCTAATCAACATGTTCCGGTTCTCACTGGCTAATCAACATGTTCCGGATGTTCCGGTTCCAGAGATGTCTTCATTGTGACGAATGCACTACATATGCATTTGAGAAATGCAAAGCACCACCGCACATCGAGTGCTTCAAGATAAACCATGGACAGTAGAGAAGAGTGAGTTAAAAGGGGCTGTAAGAAAACAATAAATGTTGAGGAGAGGCATTACAACAGAAACTAGGAGTAGTATGTTACTGTGGGTCTGTGGGTTGACTCTGACTGTTCTCAACATCCTTCGCTTCTGTTTATTCGAGATTTTGCTTGGTCTGCCATTTGGAGCCTTGACTTGAACTGTGCCTGTCTTCTTCCATTTTCTCACAATGTTTCTCACAGTGGAGACTGAAAGCTGAAATCTCTGAGATAGCTTTCTGTATCCTTCCCCTAAACCATGACGGTGAACAATCTTTGTTTTCAGGTCATTTGAAAGTTGTTTTGAGACTCCCATGCTGCGACTCTTCAGAGAAGATATAAAGAGGAGAAAAACTTACAATTGCCACCTTTAACTACACTTTCTCATAATTGGAGTGACCTGCGTATGGAGATCAAGGGTCACTGAACTTACCAAACCAAATTTGAGTTCCAATAATTAGTTCTACAGGTTTTGAAATCAATAAAATGACAACAGTGCCCAAAATTATGCACCTGCCTATTTTTGTTTAGACAATTATTGCACTTTCTGTAAATCATATAAACTTCATTTCACTTCTCAAATATCACTGTGTTTGTCCCCTATATGATATATTTAACTGATTTTTTTTATCCAAACATTCAATGATTTATAAAGGTAAATCAGGAAAATTAACAAGGGTGCCCAAACTTTCGCATATGACTGTAAATAAAATTGACTTGACTTGAATTCATATTCTACAGGCTTCTTCTATCCTAAATGTTCCCCTTATGTTTAATGTGAATGAAAGACATAACGGTTAGTGAATGTTATACTACAATGTGACATTTACAGTGTTTGCACTACAGGAACATTACAATGTACAGTATGTTACAATAAAGTATCTGAAATATGCTGATTGTTGTATTATGGTAATGTTGATCTAATGAGTTGTGAAGACGCAGATGCATGCAGAAGAGCATCTCTGAGCGCACAACACGTTGAACCTTGAGGCAGATGGGCTACAGCAGCAGAAGACCACACCGGGTACCACTCCTGTTAGCTAAGAACAGGAAACTGAAGCTACAATTTGCACAGGCTCACCAAAATTTGACAATAGAAGTTTGGAAAAACGTTGCCTGGTCTGACGAGTCTCGATTTCTGTTGTGACATTCAGATGGTAGGGTCAGAATTTGGAATCAACAACATGAAAGCATGGATCCATTCTGCCTTGTATCAACAGTTTAGGCTGGTGATGGTGTTGCAATGGTGTGGGGGATATTTTCCTGGCACACTTTGGGCCTATTAGTACCAATTGAGCATCATGTCAACACCATAGCCTACCTGCATATAATCTGCATATAATACTATATGATATGACCTAGTCAGAGGATGAAAACTTAAACCAGCTTCCTCTGCTGACGTGCTCAGGTATATTTGTATACTTTTGTACCAGTACTGGGCAAATTGATTGATTTTTAAAGCAGTTTACAGAAGTTTAGAAATAGACAAAAATGTATCTTACATACATCCTTTGTTATGGCCAATAGAAAAATTAACATATGACGGGCGTTGCATATTTCAAGGTCTGCAGGTTTGGACATTACTGCATGAAAAAGAAAAAATGGTTCATCCATGTTTTTACAGTGACGGACCTCTAAGAGTTTTAATTAAATGTTTTAATAAAATATTTTTGCATAAATCACCAAGAATTGACTCTAGCATATTTATTCTTGCAGTTTCAAACCTAAGAATACAAAAAATCTTAGTAGCACAATTTCACACATTTGGAGTTGTGGTGCCACCTTTGAATAAAGCTCACTTATAATTAACTTAAAACTTAAAATTAAATTGGGGTGCCCTTTGGAGTTAATTTTCATCACCTGTTTTCACCATATTACACAAAATGAACCAGAAATAGGGAACAATTGCATTACATTTTGCACATGACATTGTAGCCATTTTGTTTCATGGGAATGATTTTGATAGGTCTCCTCAGAAGGTCCAGTGGAAAATTAATTAAAGTCAACAAAACCATGCAACTTAATTTTCACACTTAAGTGGAAAATAAAACTAATGTATTCAATTCAAACTATAAAGAAATTAAAATCAACTTTCCATCAAATTACATAAGAACAAGCTCATGGCAAACTCTTTTTTTTTTAAATACAGAACTATGATTTAATATTCTAAGAAACATTTATTTATACATTTACAAAATGGATGATGTACAAAACTTTGATCTTAAATGTTATAATAAAAAAAAATCCAAAGGGCTTTGATTAGCTAGCCTTGAGCACTACCCAGTGTGCCCCTTGAGCACTACTCAGTGTGCCCCTTGAGCACTACTCAGTCTGCCCCTTGAGCACTACTCAGTCTGCCCCTTGAGTTTATTTTACTCAAATGGAATTTCATTCAATCAATCACTCACTCATTAATAGAAATAGTAATAGAAAATTTCATTTGAGCATTTCATTAATTACATTAATTACAGAACTTCAACAAAAACTATGCATGGATTTATTCTGATAAAAGTTCTGCATGTCTTGAAAGTGTCAACTTTGAAATACACTAGTTTTCAACACTCACACATTGTCTGCTGGTTTTATAACACACTGTAAATATGCCAAAAATTTGCATAATGATATTACCGCAAAAGTCTTTTTAATCAACATAAGTATAGAACAAGCTTGCATAATTCTTTCAAAGGCAAACCCATTTTCAAAAAATTCCAGTGAATAATTTGCTTCCTTCATACATAAGCTTATCACTAGATTTTACAAAAGGCCCAAACACATTATTTGTTCTCATAATTACATGTAAATATGATAATACTAAAGTCAACAATTCTGAGAATACTAGTGTAGATTCATCAATATACAGGTTAGCGCATGATTTAAAGATCACAATGTCTTTGTGGTATGATAAAGAAATCCCCACATCCTATTAAAACCATATACTTGAATAGTGTCTGTATTTTAACAAAGTTGTACAATAAAAAAATAAGTTCCCATACAAGGTAAATACAGAATTTAATTGACTTAGGATTCTCGTTAAAAAATCATTCAGAATGAGGGAAAATTTTACAAGGAAATTATAGAAAGGAATAATTCACTTATATAGCACTTAGTTGATAAATGGAAAGACAATAAATTAGAAACCACTCAATCACCTACGGATATAGGTGTAATCAAGCCTAGAGATTTGTTCGACATATATGAATGCCAATCAGACCTCTGTGACAGCTATAACTTTATTCAGTCCAAATTATTATTTTTTTGTTGAGATATGGTGCATGTGCTGGCATTCAGCTATAATCCCCCAAATACAAACACTCCTGCATAAAGGAGTTATCAAATTAAATATCAGTATTCATTACGAGCAATCATGACTTTTTCTGCAGTGTTATCATATAAATACAACGATCTCTCACTTTTGTGTGGAGGCAGAAAGCAAATTGTATAGACTTTCTCTTAGATGGGTTGTTGGAAGGGGTAATGTAGCATCATCTATGAGAAAGTTCACTGCATAACTTGTCAGAGAAAAGATAGGAATGGGAAATCATCAGAAAAAGCAGTGAACAAACACAGTTCACTGTGTTTCTATAGATGAGGGAGGCTCTGGGGATGAGAATTATTTAGCTCCTCTGACTGATCCATTATCTATGATCTTCCACTCACTGGCTTACTTGGAGACTTGCTGTTGCACATGTAGCAGAAATTCATAATAAGACAGGGCAGACTCTGTCCGATCCTCAATCATGTTCTGCATAAAAATGGACTTGAGTGGGCTTTCTTCTCTGTGTTACAAATACAAAATTAAAACTGAAATTAGTAAATTATATCTATTAGTATTTATTATTATCTATTATATCAATTAGTAAATTATATTTATTCACTTATGATTTCTTGCAAAAGGCACCAAACAAGAATGCTTACCTGATAACGTGCAAAACAGAGTATAAAGGTCGTTGTTCTCTCAGCCATCCAATGAAAGCTCGTGTTCTGGTAGACTCTACTGTATCCAACTCTGGGAGCTGGTTCTGTGAAACACCAAGCAGAGCAGTTGCTCCTATATGCAGACGTTCGACTGAACATTACACAGTGTCAAATTTCTGAACTTTTGTTTGTGTTCACACTCAATTTGTTTGTGTTCACACTAAATAAACTTGTAGCACTGGCTAACCATGTTGAGGGGCACATCCGCATAGTTCTGGACTCCCAGCACTTGTCTCAGGAAAGTGGGGTTGCAATTTCTTCCTACCCAGAGATAAAACTCCTAAAAGTGAAAGGACAATAGTTATGGGCAGTAACCTTTCAAAATCATGGCTGTTTGACAAATTGCTTATTTGAAATCTTACATTTCTACATTTTAAGCTCAGTGAGAATTTACATTGGAGGGGTAGGTTCTTGCTTACCAAAACTATAATAATTATAAATAATAAACAATTTTAATAAGGTGTTGGCTAAGGTTTGTGAAAACCCATTGTTGGAGATAGTTTAAAATAATTGTGAGACACTAGGTTCATATTATTTGTTCCTTATTTAAGAATTTTTTAAAGCTGTATTTTAACACCGGAGTTGGGGTGGATGTGGACGACTACTAAAGTACTGGTAGTAATGTGACAAAGTTGGTTTTATGGCCTACTAAATAACACATAACTTGGCATTTAATTGTGTGCCAATTTCCTATGTGGATAAGGGAAATAAGGGGAAAAAAAGAAAATAAGGAAAATATCATGAAAGCCTTAGAAGACCCCTTTATACCAGTCTTGAAAAGAACAATATTGCATTTATATTTGTGCACACACATATGTATATCTATGATCAAGAAATGTTATCACAATATTTGTTGGCATCAACAACCAAATTTTAAAAGTTCCTTCTACAATTAATGTTTGAATGTACAATTAATGTACTAGACATAGCACATCAACTGAATCATTGAATTCAGTTATATTATCAACTAATATAGTTTAGACTGTCATTTTGTAATTTAGTACTGGTGAGTGACAGTTTGCAATGACACAAGCACGCTGACTTGAGTAAGTGGGTGAGAATAATCAGGTGACCTAGCCTCATATGCTAATAATAACGTTTGATAGAAAAAAGAGCCCTTCTAGAAAAATGTTAATACAATTTGTGGTTGGTCACAAATAAGATGGATACAATGATTACAACTGCACAAGACAGAATATTGGGTGGGTTGAGAATGTTTTGTAAATATCATTTAAAAAATAAGATTTATTTAAAACTAAGAAATGTGTGCACTATTCTGCACTGACTGAGCCTGAATCCATGAGGAAAGCTCCCTCCCTGATGAGCTTCTCTACAGACAGCTGCAGCACTCTGGGCTGAGGAATGATGTGATCGTTGACGTTCCGTGCACCCTGTGGACATATGACGATAAAACACACATCAAATCAACCAAGGAATAATTTATAAGCAATGACTTGTGCCCATTGTAGAAGACAACTGCACCAATAGCAATATAGATTTAATACTAACAGACAGACCATTAAAACAGCCTAATAAAGTTATACATTTGCTATTTGTACACCATGAAAGCAAGTCTCCACAAATACCACATATTTACTCCGCTGAAAACTTCCAAAAAACAAACAAAAAAGAGCTCAGAAGTGACTGATTAATGAGTTCAGATACAAATGTTGGAAAAAGAACAAAAAATACCTGGTCTGATGGAGTAAGAAATTCTGGCATGACACCGTAAAACTAAAGATTCTCACCTCATCAGTCAAGGTGTCCAGTCGATACAAGGATGGGTGGACTAAATGCATGAGGTAAGTCAGTGGCTGACACTTCAGCTGACACATGGCAAACACACGATCATCCAGCCGGGTGCTGGTCCCTGTCCGGAATGCTTTCTGCAATAGAGTAATCCTGTCTCTTTTTGCTTTACAGTGAAGAAGCATGTTAATTATGGGCAGCTAAATTTTAATTAATGTTTAATTATCATAAAAAATTTAATAAAACCTCAATTGATTAATGATATTGCCAATGGTCAATTACTTTACACAATAAGAATAAAAACAAATCTATAAAGCTATACAATATTTCATCTAAAACAACAAAATGAGGCACACACAACATACCTACACACTGTGACAAAGACGTACACTTTATATCACAGAATATCTGTTGTCACTGTATTGAGTTCTGGCACATAGCAAAAAATGTGGGCAGTGTATATTAGTGCTCTAAATCTAAATCCAGACCTGAATTCTGTAAACACTCATAAATTAGTTGAACAACTAATGCCACAATCAACTCCTATTGGCCACTGACTGCTATTGGGTTCATATGAATATATCTGAAAAGAATGATAGGGTGTACCTGTTTAAGCAGGCCTAGAATGTACAGGGGGAAGAGCCGCAGACAGGCAGGGGCAAGCAGACCCGGCTGTTGGACGGCCAGCACTGAGGTGCGGTAGGATGTCAGAGAATCGATAACAGCATTGGTCATGGCATCACGGGCATCAGTCATGCTAGCTGTCACTGAGCGATCCACAGCTGCAGAAAGAAATGGATACATTCATTACATAATTGATGCCATGATATAATAATGGTGTAGGATTCTATATCTTCCCATGGCATAGTTGAAGAGATATTTTCAGTATCTTCACTACTCTGAACTCTGTCAAAGGTAACGAAGTGACAAAAGATGGCAAAAAAGAAAAACCATGCATATTAATACTAATAATAATAATAAAGCACAAATCCATGCACATCAAGTACTTTAGTCTAAAATCATGGTACTCAAGGAAGATTGCGATAAGCAGTATGCTTGTGCAATGTGAACGCGAACACCCATTATTATCCAGTGATGACTTCTCTCATTGTGAGCCAACAAGCTGAATGTTCAAGTTTGCCATAGCTTTGGTTTTTTGCTTTTAATTGTAAATTACATAATAGTTCCCTTTCAACTGAAGTTCTGTTCTCCTTGTTCTGCATTTATTACTCATTCTAAAAGTTTAAGCAGCTTGTTAAAATTATATGAATAAACATGCTATAACACTGCTATGAACTCATCTGTTGTGAGTAAAATGATGAACAAAAACATTGCAATACATGTGAGCTTAGATGTAACTGCAATAGAAAGAGAACAGCTCAATGAAGTGACATGCAAACCCTCAACATTCAAAACTGTCACAGAAAATGGTAACACTACAAATCTGCATCATCAGAACAGAAACAAATTAATTTGTGTAGGGTTGTTAGTATTGTGGTTTATTTATTAGGCATTAACCTTTGCATATAAGGGCAGATTAAAATGTGCTTTGCTGTGTTGCAGTTGTGCATAAGGTAACTGTTTTGCCTGGCATTAGTAGCCTCCAACATATTGATTGAATAAGGTGAAGACTGATAACTGCTAAATAAGCTCACCTTATTTACAATAATGATACTCAAATGTGTTGTGGTTTTAGATGTTTTAGTTTGAGCTTGTTTAAGTCAGAAGAGTTATTTTTAAAAAGTACTCAAAAAAAAAAAAGCACAAGCCTGGTCATATTTGCTCTAAACTCAAATGCCATCAAGTTTCAATAGCAAGTTGTAAAAACAAGAACAAGCAAAATCAGTTAAATACATATGACACAGAGGTGTGTTTAAAGGTAGATGGATCCTTACCCATGCTAGCCAGCAGGCCTGTGATGGCCTGAACGTCAGCCCCAGCAAAGATATCGGATATTGAATTCACCACTGGCAAACACAAGGTGTGGACTCGGATTCGCCTCTCACCTGAAAGAAAATTACATTTAGCATGTTTCTCATGTGCCTATGTTTACTGATGAGGATTTGTAATGTTTAAATCAAAACGTTTTGGTCTACTTGTTTTATTTTTTAATACGGTTTATCCCAACTACAAGATAGGTAGCTAGCTAGTTAGTACGCTTGCTTATACATCAACCATTTCAACCTTTGGTGTGTTTTTAGATGTCTTTTAAAATTCAGTGTCAGTTTTGGCATTATTCTGATGCAGCATGTAGAAATTCAAGTATGTCCTAACAAACATTTTGTTTCCATAGAGGGTAATAAAAAGCTCATTGTGTACTCATGCTGGATTTAATATCAGCAAGGGCTAAGAGATTACTGAGCATGACCGTCTCAAAACTGACAGGCAAGAAGCTTGCATGAGATAAGAAAGGTTTAATTCAAATGCTTAAATTCTATTTTTCCATGATTTCCATGCATGCGTTTCCATGCTTCCATGCTTCATGAGTCTTAAGTCGCTAATTGATGAGGTAATTAAGTCATTCGAGTTGCAAGTCAGTTAATCAAAAGTACCAAACGTGAGTCTTTCAAAATACATTAGAAGTGCAATTGGGAGTCACTGACTAAAGTCACCATCTCCGATATATATTGAAGAATGATTTTATTTGTGCCATTATCAGTAAGTTTTTTAAGTTTAGACTGTTGCCAATATCCATTAAAAGAACGCATGACCTACCGAAAGCCTGCTGTAAATAAGATTTATGCATGGCAGTTATATCATTACTGACTGAATACTCCAAAGTTTGAACAATAACTTGGTCTAAAATTTCCATCCCAAGTTAACCACCAAAGCAACTCAAGTTGTCTTATCTTTAAATAATAGACATAATACATTTCAAACTCTGCTTGACTGCACCTTTGCTGGAAGTGTAGAGGAGAGCTGCTTGGAATGACACCACCTGCATGTCCAACAGGTTCTCCTCAATGGACATCTGCACAGCAAAGCCAGCGTCAGGATTAATGTTCGGTAAAGACAAGAGGTCGGTGGAGCGAACAAAGAAGTTTCCATGGAAGGTGTGTATGGACAGGCCTGAGAAGGATAAAAAAAATGTAAAAATAAGACCCGATGGACAAATAGTACTTGTGACAATGCAAGGACCTATTTTTTGTACTCTTCCAAATGCAAATTTAAATTCTCAACTACATGGGCTAACATGGGCATCTTCTCATGTATCGAATCCCTCACAAGTCTAAATTGCAACAATGACACACATATTGCAACACAGAATATCAATAACCTATACACATTCACATGCTTTAAAAATCAACCTCAAACCTTTAGTGCAGCGTATCCTCATAACAGCCTCAAAACCAATCTTGCGGGTGAGATATCTTTTGAGATCTTTTTGGAAGCGTTCTGTCTGAGCAGGGTTGTTATGATACGAGGGATAGAAATAAACACTCCCTGCTGAATACCTTGATATACACCCTGTAAACAAGTGGCATACACAAAAAGAAAGTCAATACTCATTTATGGTCAAATATCAAATGTTAGAAATACATTTACACAAATCATATACACTGCTCAAAAAAACAAAGGTAACACTAAAATAACACATCCTAGATATCAATGAATAAAATATTCCAATTGAAAATCTTTATTTATTACATAGAATGCGTTGAGAACAAAACAAAAAATGATCAATGCAAATCAAAATTATTATCCCACGGAGGTCTGGATTTGGAATCACATTCAAAATCAAAGTGGAAAATCAAATGACAGGCTGATCCAACTTCAGTGAAAATTCCTCAAAACAACTTAAAATGAGGCTCAGTAGGTCAGGGTACCTCTGGCTAGCACATCGAAGTCTCTGCAGCCCTCTAAAGAATCTGTCACATCTGTTACATGTGCTGTGTGAACCTGCTTTCCTCCATGAAGAGCACAGGGTGCCAATGGTGAATCTGCTAATCTTGGTGTTCTCTGGCAAATGCCAATCGCCCTGCACGGTGTTGGGCTGTAAGCATAAGCACCACTTGTACTGCTGGAGGTCATTTTGTACTGCTGGAGGTCACTGACCACTGCTGGAGGTCATTTTGCAGGGCTCTGGCACTGCTCCTCCTGGTCCTCCTTGCACAAAGGAGGAGGTAGCGGGCCTGCTGCTGGGTTGTTGCCCTCCTACGGCACCCTCCATGTCTCCTGGTGTACTGGCTTGTCTCCTGGTATCTGCTCCATGCTCTGGACACCTTGCCACAGCTCGCATTGATGTGCCATCCTGGATGAGCTGCACTACCTGACCAACTTCTGTGGGTTGTAAACACCACCTCATGCTACCTCTATGGTGAGTGAACTGACAAAATGCAAAAGTGACCAAAACATCATCCAGAAAGGATGAGAACAGAGAAAAGGTCTGTGGTCACCACCTGCAGAACCACTCCTTTATAGAGGGTTTATTGCTAATTGCCTCTCATTTCTATCTGTTGTTTGTTCCATTTGCACAACAGTAGGTGAAATTGATTCACAATCAGTGTTGCTTCCTAATTGAACAGGTTGGTTTCACAGAAGTGTGGTTGACTTGGAGTTACATTGTGTTGTTTAAGTGTTCCCTTTATTTTTTTGAGCAGTGTAATTTGTCTCAGGCATGTTGCATAATACATTATCTCAGATTCATAAATTCTAACATTTAGGTTTGTTGGGGCCAGTTCTTTTTTAAGATATTCACATTAGTCAATTGTGATTTTCACCCCAATCGAAATTTGTCCTCCGCATTTACCCATCTGTGCAGTCAGAACACACACACACACGCACGCACGCATGCACGCATGCACACACACACGCGCGCGCACACGCACACTAGTGATCACTAGGGGGCTGTGGTGCACACGTGCCCAGAGCGGTGGGCAGCCCAGCGGCCAGGGAGCAGTTGGGGTTAGATGCCTTGCTCAAGGGCACCTCAGTCATGGCCTCAGGTCTGGGAATCGAACTCACGACCCTCCGGTCACAAGACCGGTTCCCTAACGACCAGACCATGACTGCTCTGTATGTATATATACATACAAACATGCATGCATACCACTAATTATAGAAAACATGCTACAAACACTGAATACTGAGACCAGTAATAAATAAATAAATAAATGCCATTTGTCTCATAGTCCTATAGTGCTGTTAAAAAATATATTTTATATAGTCTTAGTCCACATTAACATTGGTAAATTGGAAAACACATCTGTTTTCATACATTCTGCCCATTCATCCATTCAAAACATTTTCTACCACAAAAAATCTTCTGAAATCCATTCACCAAAGTGGGTAATTTTGAAACTGCAACTTTGTTGCTGTAGTATGGATAAGAAAACAATGACCTAAGGTTTTCATGAGACCGCCACAGTTCTAAGATGGTGGAACCCATCGTCATGCCATTTACTACAGTATGCATTTGAATTTCATTTTAAACTGCTTTATCTGTTCAGAATTTTTGGGGCATTTTTTTCTTGCTATTTTCTCTAGATGTTGACTTATACACTGCATATGACTGCAGCATGTAAACAAAGCACCATGGTGGAAATGACACAGCAATCACAGACACTTGTGATCACTCATGTTGATCACTCACTTTCCATATTTTTTGTCTTTTATCATGGTCAGGGATTTTTTGGAAAACGTACTGAAAATACTAGTGTTGCCAAAACACAAAAATGAAGTTTTCCAAAGTACCTGTTAGCGTGGACAAGGCCTTTGGAATTACTACTGACTAAGATCATCATAAGACACAGTTGTACCCTGTAGTGAAAAGAACTGACCTAAGGTAGCAAGATCACAGTACTGTGCACTAAGCAAAAAGAGGTCCACAGCCACCTGCTGACCAGAACAGTCAAGGGCCAGTTTCTTATAGAAATCCGTAGCAGGAGAAAGATGCTGAACATCCTGAAATTGAAGACATACACAGTCAACACAACAACAAATCAGTTTGGGGAGAAAAAAACCCCCCAGAAAATACAGGTTTGACAATGAGACATGGCAAGCTGGAAAATTTCAAATTGCAATGGAAGAAATTTGAGGAAATTTTCTATAAAAGTGTAATTAACTTTGAAAACCTTATTACACATGTGTAAGGTTTATAAGGGTTTGGTACTGTAGCAGTTTTTTTTTTTTTTTTTTTTAGAATAATTTATCATCATTCTGTATTTTGGCTTTTGGTCTTTGTAACTGACAGACCGTTATAAAAAAGCAGAATAACAAACACGCAGTATTATAAACAAGCATAATTACTGAAATGTTCCAAGAGTCCTGCCCTAGAACACAAACGCACTGCCGCCATGTTCCACCCCAGAGAGTTAAACCTCACCCCTTCTTTGATGTTTTTCATGCGGCACCCATATTTGTTTTTATGATTTTAATAATGACATTTTCAACATTTTACTTTGTATCATTTGTGTAACTGCTATATTTTATTTTTTATTAAATGCCCCCCATTAATTTTATGCATTTGCTGTTTTTCCATTTTTTAAAATTAATTTGTGTTCATTAGATAATCCCATATTCTGTACAACATGAACGTTCTGTTTGTAATAAACAACACAAGCAGAGCCTGGCTGATAATCATATGACAGTTTACTGAAATACGACTTAATACTTGTGCAATGTGTGAGATTAGAGTACCTTTGCTGATGATCTCTGGTTGGGGTCCTCTCTAGACCGGAGTGCCCCCATCCCCAAGGTTGGTAGCTGGGTCTGAAACACGGACACTCGACCACCAGTAGGTGACATCAGCTTAAAGGCAGCTTGCAGGGCTGGGCCCAGAGCAGACTGAGTTTCCATTGTTTTTGCAAACATCTGAGGCAAACTCTTCAGTAAATCTTGCACCAGCTGCACAACAACAGCAACGTTAAATTTTATATTGGGTGACAAGCTCCAAAATAAGAATATTAGGCCATTTAATGGACCTACCAACTGAATCTCAAAAAATTACTATAAAAACTGAGGGCTTACTTCTTTGCATTCATTGAGATTCACTAAAAGGCTGTCAGGAGTAGGTAAAAAAATATCTGAGAAAAATGACAAGAGAAAAATATATAACAAAATATTCATACCATTCTAAAGCAAACTTAATAATATGAATATAAATATTTTAGCATTTATTATATTAATCTATACCTTACCTTCAATATCTGAAACGATGAGCATTTGCGGCTGGGAAAGACCCTCCTGTAGGTTGTAGAAATGGATCATGCTGTCAAATGTGATGAAACCAATTTTTGTCCTTGTATCTCCTGGAAGACTAGAGAATAGAGCAGTATACTTATACACTCGTATGAACATGAAGAACATGCATTCGGTATGATGACAAAAAAGGGCACTTACGAGTTAAGATTCTCTAAAAGGGATTGACAGACGACATCTATATACCCAGTTTCCACAGCGTTGTGTGACACATCAAGCACAAAGAGGTATACAGCAGGTTGGGGTGGTCTCAGCTGGGTAAAAAAAATTTCAGTTAGCATGCAGATCTGATGTCAAGGGTCCTATATATTTTGAATAACACCTGTTTTTTGCATGTGAGTAAAAGTGCAGCACAGAGTATTAAGAGGACTATTCAGACAGACGGTATCTTTACAACTGCACATGCTGTAACTAATATGTTTAAAAGCAGCACTTTCAGTCCTTTCATTCAAATATAACTTCAGTTAGTTGTTTTTAATTTGAGATGAATTCCACTTTTCTCAATTTAATGTGGACATTTAGCATCTGGTAATCATTAAAGTCTAATGTGCTGAATGGCAGAGACAATACACAAAACCGTATGACTTATATGAATGATATATTCAAGCTTTTATATATATATAAATCTTTAATCTTTATATATACACACACTATATACTGCAAGTGTACTATATATACACTTTGCTTTGTAGATACACACATACATTACACCTACAGGAGATTACAACTTTATAACATCCCATTCTAACGCCATAAACATTAGTATGGAGTCAGTCCATTATTTGCAACTATAACAGCTTCTACTCTTCCGCTACCATCTGGACACATTGCCACAGCTCGCATTGATGTGCCATCCTGGATGAGCTGCACTACCTGACCAACTTCTGTGGGTTGTAAACACCACCTCATGCAACCTCTATGGTGAGTGAACTGACAAAATGCAAAAGTGACCAAAACATCATCCAGAAAGGATGAGAACAGAGAAAAGGTCTGTGGTCAGCACTTGCAGAACCACTCCTTTATAGAGGGTTTCTTGCAAATTGCCTCTCATTTCTACCTGTTGTCTGTTCCATTTGCACAACAGTAGGTGAAATTGATTCACAATCAGTGTTGCTTCCTAACTGAACAGGTTGGTTTCACAGAAGTGTGGTTGACTTGGAGTTACATTGTGTTGTATGATTTTGGACATGAGGGCCTGGCTTTCAATCGCTGTTCTAGTTCATGCCAAAAGTGCTTCATGGGGTTGAGGTCAGGGCTCTGTGTGGTCCAGTCAAGCTCATCCACAGCAAACCCACCCATGCCTTTATGGACCTTGCTTTGTGCACTGGTGCAGAATCATGCTGGAACAGAAAAGGGCTTTCCCCAAACTGTTCCCACAAAGTTGGAAACATACAATTGTCCAAAATGTCTTGGTATGCTGAAGCATGATTATTTCCCTTCAGTGGAACTAAGGGGTCTAGGCCAACCTCCAAAAAACGAATACATAGCATATTCCTACTCAACCAATCCTTAAAGGCAAAACATTATCTCCTGGCATTTGCCAAACACAGACTCATCTTTCAGACTGCCAGATAGAGAAGCATGATCAGTCACACCCAGAACACATTTAGACTGCTCCAGACTTCAGGGGCAGATGCATTATACCACTCCAAGTGATGCAAGGCTTGCATGCAGCTGCAGTTCCATGGAAACCCATACCATTAAAATCCTGGTACACAGTGTCTTTTTGTGTTGATGTTTCGGTGCAGAGGAGGTTTGCAAATACAATAGTTATCCACATTGTTAAAACCACTGAAATATGCACTTATTGATTATCATGTTACATTGGCTATCAATTAGGCAGCAAGTGAACTGCCACTTATTTAAGTTGACGTATTGCAAGTAGGAAAAATTAGCAAGTGTAAGGATCTGAGCAACTCTGACGGGTCAGAGCATCTCCAAAACGGAAGGATTTGTGTTCTGTTCCTGTTATATAATGGATAGTAGCTACAAAAAGTGGTATAAGGAAGGAATATAAGGAAGTGGTGAACCAGGGACAGTGTCATGGGTGGCCAAGGATATTGTGCATAAGGAGCAAAGGCTAATCCATCTGGTCTAATTCCAAGAAAGTTACTGTAGCCAAAATTAATTAAAAACATTAATGCTTGCCATGATAGAAATGTATCAGAACATACAGTGCATTGCAGCTTATCCATAGCTGCAGGTCAGTCACAATGCCATGCTGACCCCTTTTCAACTCCAAAAGCTCCTACGCTGGGCACATGGTTATCTGAACTGGATCATGGAGCAAAGGATCAAGATAGCTTTTTTTTTTATCAATTTTCAATCAATTATGTGATAATTTTCTTTTACTTCATGTGGATGTCCAGGTTAGGGTGCTTTGCCTACCTGAGGAAGAGATGTTCTGTCTTCACTATTGATTCGGATCTTTCATTTGACACACATATATGCAATGTCACTAAGGCTGCCTTTTTCCATTTACGTAATATCGCCAAGCTGAGACACTTACTTTCATTAGCTGATGCAGAGAAGCTGGTCCATGCTTTTGTCTCGTCAAGATTGGACTACTGTAATGGTCTTCTAATTGGATGCTCTAAACAGTCCATAAAGAAGCTACAACTTGTACAAAATGCTGCAGCTAGAGTCCTAACTAGGGCTAGAAAATTCGATCATATTAGTCCCACTCTCGCGGCATTACATTGGCTTCCGATTAAACATCGAATTGAATTTAAAATTCTTCTCTTAACCTATAAGGCGTTAAATGGTCTTGCCCCACAATATCTGAGTGAACTCATTGCTTACTACAACCCATCTCGCCCTTTACGCTCCCAAAATGCTGGATTTCTCTTAGTTCCAAAAATTTGTAAGACTACAGCTGGAGGCAGAGCTTTCTCTTTTAAAGCCCCACAATTATGGAATAGCCTTCCAGCTCCAATCCGAGATTCTGACACAGTTCCAATCTTTAAATCTAGACTCAAGACTCACCTATTTAATCAAGCCTTCAGTTAGTATTCTAGTTAGTGAAGGTCATTGAGCTTTCTAAGTCTAAGTCAAGTCATGTGTCTTTAGGCTAGAGCAGGGGTGTCCAAACTTTTTGCAGTGAGGGCCAGATTTCGTGAGGTGAACATGTGTGGGGGCCGAACATTCAGCCTGGCATCTTCTGGTGGAATATAAAATGCTGTGGTCAACAGAGGCTAGTGAAAATTTGAACGTGGGCCGCATTAGGCCCAGGTGCCGCACTTTGGACACCCCTGGGCTAGAGTCTATATGTCAGGGCATGAGTCCAAGTCAAGTCACAAGTAAAATACTTCAATTTATTAACAGTTAACATATTGATTTGTTAACAGTTGTTTTGATGTTTTTTTTACAAATGGCCACCACGCTAATTAGGGCAACTACGATAGCTGTAATGACGGCTTAGTGGCTAACGTAAACTAAACAAACCTACCCGGGTGTGTTTTCAGGTGCCGTATGATGTTTAATGTTCCAGGGTCTGTATTTTGTTTTCCCACATTCTTGACATGTCATTTTCGTTTATGTCCAAGGATTTTAAACTCCCTATACCCAAAGGCTCCCAAAGGCTTGGGTTTTGAGTTGGTGCACTTTATTCCATTAAATCTGCCTTATTCCTGAGACCGCCGCGATCGCTTCCTTATTTTTGCACTTCCCTCACCCATCACATAAATATAACTCTAAGTGTTTGCATAAAAATTATTTGATGTATTATTTTTTAATAATTAAAAGTTATTATAAATGCAAGTTAAAAAATCTAATATGTGCTCAATACCAAATGACTTACTAAAAGATGTCAATAAGGTTCTTTCAGTTTTAATTCAATGTTGGTGTAAAGATTAGTGTTAAAATCTTACTGCAAAAATCTTTGAATAAAAGATAAATAAAATAAAAATGTGGTTTAAATTTAAAAATAGATTGTGAAACCAGAATTGGTGAGAGGGTTACTTTGAGGAACCGCAGAACCGCAGGTGTAACACTAAAGAGCAAAGTATCTTACCATGTACTCAGAAGGAGCAATGAACTCAATGGTGGCATTCTGGACCTCTGGTCTTTTGTGTGGCTCTCCATATGATCTGCTGACAGGATTGTACATGAACTCCTCAGGAACTAGAACATAGAACAGCAAAATAGTGATTTAGTATGTAAATAACTTCTGCATTGATTAATCCTGTCTATGCAAACACTCTAGTAATTTAAAAGCTAACTTTATACTTCAGATCTTGCTTACCATCATTTACTCGATAACATAAGTTGCACTTCCATCTTCTCTGATCCAGGAAG
Organism: Brachyhypopomus occidentalis; assembly: GCA_020368025.1. NCBI lineage: Eukaryota > Metazoa > Chordata > Actinopteri > Gymnotiformes > Hypopomidae > Brachyhypopomus > Brachyhypopomus occidentalis. The sequence continues at coordinate 204,140 of JAGXOD010000052.1, forward strand.
GACACAAAAGGATTAATGTAAGTCCTACAGGAACGACAGCGCACTATAGTGCTGGATGTGACCACAGGTAGCTGCTGTAGAGGGACAAGCAAATATGTCAATGTGAGGGTTTTTTCACCCCATGTATAACTATCTTGTGAAAGAATTAAATAGATATTTTTAAAGATATTCATTCTCTTCTGTACTTCCGAATGTTGTGAAGAAAAGGAAAATGGGTTCAGTAGGGTTGTAGGGTTCGGTAAAAAACCTTTACAAAAGAGGGTGAATACTCCTGTCCTACATTTTGCTTGCTAGAAAAGATGGCAACAAACTTTTTTCCAAAATGTGTCATGGTATATGGACCAATGCAGATACCATGACATAAATGTAAACTTGCGCTCACACACACATGAATCTGCCTCGGTCTAAATCACAAGAGTGCACCACTGCTAGACTCTCAACCAAAACATTTTCCCAAATGCAGTCAGACCACTAACACTGCCCCCATGCTCCTGGAATAATCATATTATCTTTATATATCTCCACCACCACAATCAAGCCTCATGCCATATTTCAACACCATGTGAGCATGCACCTTTATTTGCATATCACTGAACACCTGAACTTTGTTATGCCCTTAGAATTAATGTTAAAATTATTTAAAGCTATTAAGTCTATACTGATAAAACTGTTTAGTTTCAGTTTTCAGACTTGACACAGACCAACCACCATGGCCCCAAAAATGTACTGACAATGAAATATGACTCATTATCCTTTACTTAACTGAATTTCTTGACTTACTGAGAGATCTTTAAATGGATGCAACAGCAAACCAAGAGGCAGTCTGGCTTTGTTTAACAGTGACTGTGTTTGGGGGATGCTGGTAAGTGTACATCGGAAGACCCTGCAGGGGCAAAGAAATAATGGTTAAATACACAAGTATAATTACATTACTAAAACATAGTCATGGCCTATGACTGCAATTTTCTTGCATTATCTTTCAAAAAACTAAACATTTACAACTCTTAACTAGTTGTTACTAATAATTGGTTACATTTCATAGCAGATTATAGAAAATCAATTCTGACATAGTATGTACTCACTCTGGGTTGCTGTTGAGTTTCTGCAGGTCCTGAGGCAAGCAAGGTGTTGGGGGAGGAATAGGTCCAGGGGGCAAGAGGTTACGCTCCTGCAATAGGTTGATGACTCTTAGGGCCTCAGGGGTCTGAGACTGTAGGCTTAATGCAGCCAAGGATGGACTTAACTGGGCTGGACCCACCGGAGGCTAGTGAAATGACAGGAAAATGCAGGAAACTTCATTTGTGCCATCCATACTGGTTTTGAGGTTGTCATGCTTTCTACTGAATTTTCTAAAAATCATATTTTGCTAAATTACTACAACTAGATCAAATTAAAACATTTTATTGATACAATAATCTTTTAATAACTTTGCTAATATAGGTAGCACATTACATTGGTAAAATGACAGTGATTTAAAGTAAAGGTAATCAAGTCACAGAGAATGATAATGACACTTGGATGAAACACAGTCATGTTGGAAGAGGAAGGGGCCAGCTCCAAACTGTTCCCACAAAGTTGGGAGCATGGAATTGTCCAAAATGTCTTGGTATGCTGAAGCATTCATAATAATCTTTAATAATAATCTTTATTTGTATAGCACCTTTCATGCATACATGCAACTCAAAGTGCTTTACAGATTAAATAAATCAAAACATTAAAATGAAGCAAAGATTAAAAGAAACAATAAAAAATAAATAAAATGAAATGAAGTAAAATAAACAGAATAAACAAAATAAACAAACAGGTAATAACAGGTAATAAAATAAAGGTAATAAAATTACAAATTCTTAAGATAATAGACAAAATTATGTACTTTTTAATATAGAACTATTAAAATAATTAGAACAAACATAAAATGTAACTAAATAAAATGAAGAAAGTAAATAAAATGGAAACCTAGTACAACAGACATAGATTAACTAAAAGCAGATCTAAACAAGAACTTAAGACTCCTCTTGAAGCTATGCAGGGATGAAATGTCTCTGAGCTCCTCAGGAAGAGAGTTCCAGAGTTCCTCACCAATCTTTAATCGGCTTTTAGGAATCACCAGTAGATTACTGTTTGACGACCTGAGAGACCTGACTGGAACATATCTAACTATCATTTCACTGAGGTAAAGAGGAGCAAGACCATGAAGACATTTAAAACCATCACCAGAACCTTAAAATCTATTCTAAAGCTGACAGGTAGCCAGTGCAGTGAGTGGAGCGCAGGTGTAATATGATCCCTCTATCTCGTGCGGGTCAGGACCCTTGCAGCAGCATTCTGAACTCGCTGTAGCTGAGAAATCGAGCTCTTTGGGAAAGCAGATAAGACAGCGTTACAATAATCAAGCCTTGATGTGATAAATGCATGGACAAGTTTTTCACTATCAGCAGGAGAGAGCATATCTCGGACCTTAGCGATGTTTCGGAGGTGAAAATAAGCTGTCTTGCATGTGGTCATGATGTGTGATTTAAAGCTTAGCTCATTATCAAAAGTGACGCCCAAGTTCTTAACATATTGTTTGGCTTTCAGATTAATTTGATTTAAATAGGTCTGAACATCTTCCCTTTGTGAGTCACTACCAAGAACAAGAACCTCTGTCTTCTCTTTATTTAATTGCAGAAAATTGTCAGACATCCATGTCTGTATATCACCTATGCACTCAGTGAGCTAATTGATTTTAGGGCTTTAGGTTCTAGAGAAATGTAAAGTTGAGTGTCATCCGCATATTGATGATAACTAATGCCATGTTTGTTAATGGTATGTGGTAATGGAAGCATATATACAGTCCCTGACATAAGTTCTGTCGCTTATCCATGTTGTGGAAACAAAAGCTTATAACCTGACTTTAAATTCATCCATTGGTTTTAGAAATGACTCATATGAAAGCTGAAACCCTCCCAAATGAGATTTAATTTACAAAAATAAATTTGCTTCACTGCAGAAATATTGATCATTTAATGAACACAGAAAGGTCAGATTTTGGCAAGACAAAAGTTTTGTCGCCCACAGAAAGTAATGTGGAAATCAAACAAATAATTCACTTCATATACAAATATATGCTTCATAACACTGGCGAATGATGTTGTGGTGCTATTAGAGCCATATTTAATATTTTGTGTGACTTGCACGAGCTTGAAGGACTGCATCCATGCGGTTCGACAATGATTCATACAATTTATTGATGAAGTCATCAGGAATAGCAAAGAATGCAGTCTTACATGCCTCCCAGAGTTCATCAAAATTCTTTGGTTTTGTCTTCCAAGCTTCCTCTTTCATCCTACCCCAAATATGCTCAATGATGTTCATGTCTGGTGACTGGGCTGGCCAGTCCTGGAGCACCTTGATCTTCTTCGCCTTGAGGAACTTTGATGTAGAGATGGATGTATGAGATGGAGCACCATCCTGCTGCAAAATTTGACCCCTTTTATGATTGGGAATGTAAGATGTAGCTAATACTTCTTGATATTTTAGGCTATTGATATTGCCTTCCACCTTGCAAATGTTTCGCACACCCCCATACTGAATGTAACCCCAGACCATGATCTTTCCACCACCAAACTTGACTGTTTTCTGGGTGAATCTTGGATCCATACGGGCTCCAGTAGGTCTCCTGCAGTATTTGTGGTGGCTGTGGTGTAATTCAACTGAAGATTCATCTGAGAAATCCACCTTCTGCCACTTTTCCAGCATCCATCTGTTTAGCAGGCTGTGGGCCTTGGCAAATGCCACACGTTTTTTTTACCTGCCTTTTGTTTAGTGCTGGCTTCTGGGCACTGATTCGACCATGGAGGCCATTTCGAGACAGAATCCTACAAACTGTTCTAGTTGACACAGGGTCTTGAGGTGACCAGGCCTGGTGGAGCTCTGCTGCAGTGGAAGAGGGACTGGCTTTGGATTTTATAACCAACAAACGTTCCTCCCGAGCAGTTTTGTGGGGTCTGCCGGACCTGGGCTTGTCAAAAACATCTCCAGTCTCTTCAAATCTTTTTTTAATTCTTTGTACTTGTCGCTGAGACACATTAAAGGTGCCAGCCACCTCTGCAGTGGATTTGGTCTTCAGCGTCTTGATAATCAAGGCTTTGGTCGCAGGATGGATTTTTGGCATGTTGTCAGAGGTCAAGTTGCAGTGCAAGTGAAGGTCTGGGGTGCTGGAGTTCTTTTTATACACACCCACTAATTAACCAATCAATTAGTGAGCACAGGTGAGGCTGTAAACTAGGACTGGGTGCATTATATGACAAGGCAACAAAACTTTTGTCTTGCCAAAATCTGACCGTTCTGTGTTCATTAAATGATCAATATTTCTGCAGTGAAGCAAATTTATTTTCGTGAATTAAATCTCATTTGGGAGGGTTTCAGCTTTCATATGAGTCATTTCTAAAACCAATGGATGAATTTAAAGTCAGGTTATAAGCTTTTGTTTCCACAACATGGATAAGCGACAGAACTTATGTCAGGGACTGTAGGTTGAACAGTAAAGTAAAACAGTACCCCACAAGTTATTTTTTGATGTGTGGAGGAAGAAGTGCCTAATGCAACATAGTACTCGCGCCCAGTTAGATACGATCTAAACCATTCTAAAACTAAGCCACTAAGGCCTACCCCGCTCTGTAGTCGATCAAGAAGTATTTCATGATCAACAGTATCAAAAGCGGCACTTAAATCTAGCAGAAAAAGGACTGAGAGTTTACCTGCATCTTTATTCAATCTCAGGTCATTTACTACCTTAACTAGTGTTGTTTCAGTGCTGTGGAGAGCTCTGAAACCAGACTGAAAAGTGTCATTTATTTGGTTTATTTGAACATAATCATTCAACTGGGTTGACACAACTTTTCAATGATTTTGCTAAGAAAATGAAGGTTAGATATAGGTCGATAATTATTGAGAATTGTGGGATCAAGATTTCTATTCTTTAGTAGTGGTTTAACCACTGCAGTTTTAAGAATATTAGGGAAATGTCCCAGTTGGAGAGACTGATTAACAATCATTAGAACATCATTCGATAATGAGCTCAGAACCTGTTTGAAAAAAAGTATGTTGGTAAAGGGTCCAGTTCACATGTAGAAGATTTTAGTGATGAAATCACATCAATTAATGTTATCATGTCAACTTCTTGGAAATCAGACATATAACAGTTAGGTTGCGTAACTGTTATCAAGGTTGATGGTGTATTTGTGCTTGTTGCTATGTTCTGCCTTATACTAGTTATCTTGTCTCTAAAAAATATTGCAAACTCGTCCCTGAGACAGATTCAGGGAAGACACGGGAAGTGGGGTTTACTAGCCGGTCTATACTTCTGAATAAGACAGCTGAATTTTTGGATGAATCGATCAAAGTAGAGAAGTAGTTAAGTAGAGAAAGTAGTTTTTCCGTGATGATTTTACTTCACTGTTATAATTATTCAATGTTGTTTTATAAATATCAAAATGTACTTCCAATTTTGACCTTCGCCAGCGTCTCTCAGCCTGCCTGCAATCTTGCCTAAGTTTTACAATAGATGGAGTGTTTCTCCAGGGCATCTTAATTCTACCAGAAATAGTTTTAATTACCTGCGGTGCCACAACATCAATACAGTTCCTAACTCTGTGAGTGAATGTTTCAACTAGTTCACTCCCTGTTTCTAAGAGGGGAGGGAGGGACTGTATCATGTCCATGAGTTCCTTTCACTGGAACTAAGGGGCCAAGCCCAGCTGCTGTAAAACAACCCCACACCATAATTCCCCCCCTTCACCAAACTTTACACTTGGCACAATGCAGCCAGACAAGTACCGTTCTCCTGGCAACCGCCAAACCCAGACTCATCCATCAGATTGCCAGATGGAGAAGCGCGATTAGTCACTCCAGAGAAGGCGCCTCCACTGCTCTAGAGTCCAGTGGTGGTATGCTTATACCACTGCATGCGACGCTTTGCATTGCACTTGGTGATGTATGGCTTGGATGCAGCTGCTCGACCATGGAAACCCATTCCATGAAGCTCTCTGTGCCACATGAAGTTTGGATGTCTGTAGTGACTGACTGCAGAAAGTTGGCAACCTCTTCGCACTATGCGCTTCAGCATCCGTGACCCCGCTCCGACAGTTTATGTGGCCATGGAAGAAACATGGAAGAAACACTTCCATGTTCTTATAATACAGCTGACAGTTGACTGTTGAATATTTAGGAGCGAGGAAATATTTTTGTCAATATAGTGTATGTCTTAAAACACCAGAGCATATTTTTCAATGGCAAGGGCAAACAAACATATGTTTTCACACATATGCAAATATTTTTCACACATATACAAACCTGGTCTTACCCAGCCATGTGGCCTAGAGCACTTCCACTTAAAATGCCTCACTCATGCTTTTCATAACCCAATGGCCCAGACAAAATTTGAAATAAATAACACTTAGCTTAGATTAGTTATGCACCTGCTGGTATTGCTGAGATGTTGAGGAGTATGGCTGCATTGGAAGGTGCACAGGAGAAGGTTTAGGCACCCCAAGCATGCTCTGGTAACCAGGCGGCAGTGAGGGGTATGCAGTGCCATCAGCCTTGCTCATCTGTCCTGGCTGAGGAGGGTATGCACCAGCTGTTCCAGAGAGAATCAGACAGAAAGTTAGTCAATGGCTACTTTAGATACACATGGGAAGTGCTCCTGTCCCAAAATCAGAACTGTTACATGGTTGAATTGCAACACCTGTTGCAGTGGTATGCTTTGCAACTAAAGATGAATTGTTTCTAATAAATTATGCGTTGCACAATCTGAATTTCTTACTATTTCTTCTCGATTCTTGTCCGGCATGCTAGCTCAACATGTTGCAAGGCACCACAATTTAAACCAGTGACAGATAAAGAAGGGTGTTTTTATTTATGTCTGGCTTAATCACAAGTCAGACTGCATGTTGTTACAGCTAGCAAATAGTACAGTGGCAACATAAAAATGCCACAAACGTCACACACTACTTCATGTCAGATTATAAACAGTATGTGGATATGCCTCAAAATTACTAAGTTAAGGTGTTTCCATCACAACCATTGCTAGGTGTATGAAGCACAGTCATGCAATCTCCATAGACAAAAACTGGCAATACAATGTGTCATTGTACATGTCAGTGTTTTTAAACTCTAGGGTTGCCAGCTAAATGTTGCCAGCTTTGCCACAAGTCAGTTTATGAAATTGTGCCCCACAAGATCTGCCCCAGTCAACTGTAATTGCTACTACTGTAAATTCAAACGTTCTAGCATAGAAAGTCGTGCATACATTGCCCATCCTGTGATGGATGACTCTCTAAGTTACACGTTATCTCTGAAAGCAACATAAGAACTCAGGAGTGTAATGAAACGGGTTGTGATGAACAGATGTACAAAAAAGTCTAATATCACTATGCTTGATGTTATCGGCAAGGGTGATGCAAACATGCTTCCACTCTAGCACTGAAAACATCTTTTCTATTAATTGTACTTCATTACCTGGCTATCTGTTGGACATAGTGACTACATTTGTATGGTGGAGGAGGGATTGTCCAACATAAACCCCACCAATGTACTTTTGACTGAATGTACAAAAATTCCCCGGGAAACACCCCAAAATCTTTGGTGAACCTTGAATAAAGCCTTCACAGAAGAATGGAGGCCAATCTAGCTAAAAAAAAGGGAGCAACTCAACATTAATGCCCACGCTTTTGCAATGGATCAAAAGGCTCAATAGGTGTGATGAAGTGTCCACATACTTTAGGTCACACAGTGTACTGATCTGGATGAACTTTTATCCATGATAATGTCTGGGCCAGATGTGTTGGCGGTTAAGTCACATTTAAAATTAATAATTGTCTAGGTGACAAAGTATGCAGAAGTTTGTCACAAGTATAACACTATGTACAAAAGATCCTTGCGTAAAGTTATACTCAGTAGTGAGCAAACTCTGAGTACAGTGAGAATTGACTACAACTGCAACATCTATTTTAAATTTTTTACCCCACTATATTCCAGTGTTAGATGGCAACCATTTGCCATCGTTAACCTTACAAATCCACAAGAGCAGCAGTGGTCAACAAACCACCTCCACAACATGCAAAATTCACATGTAACTACATACAGCATGTGAGGAACATGCAGACTCCATTAAGCTCACATGTGAGGAACATGCAGACTACATTAAGCTCACGTGTTTATCACTTATGCTCAAGTAGCTAGCCCACTTGCATTTGTGAATTCAGGTTAAATTCAAAATATGACTGCAACTAGATAAAAAACATGAAAATGTTTAAGCATTAAATGCTTAATAAGCTTGTAGAAACTAATAATTCAGTTTAAGGTTATTAAGGTTCTGACAACAGAGATAAACATTATATATTATAAAAAATATTATGTTTATATAATTTTTTATATAATTATTATTATATAATAAGTATATATATATATATATATATATACATTATTACTAATTAATAATATATATATTATTACTGTCTAGCACATTCTAATCCAGTCCAGTTCTTCATATCATTTTTATTTTCTTAAAGCTCAATATTACATGAGAACAGGACATCTCTGTTTCACCTTTGTTTTCATCTGTTTTTTTTTTTTTTTTTTTTTTTTTTTTTTAACAGTGCACCAAATAGCGGTGGTTACACTGCCCCACATAATCTAGTCAAGTTAGCAATCCAACGGGTATAATTTCTAAACTTTGCATTATAACGCAGAGCAGACTACACATACATTTTCTGAAGTCATTTTGAAAAACACATTAACCATTTGGCCAATGGTGGCTGAAATGTTTTAGTGTACATTATACAGATGACATGGAAGTAGAGTTAAACCAATTTAAAATAACTGTGCAAGAAGGTTTGCTCTCTACCTGGCATGGCAATATGATTTGCAGAGGCAGGTGAGTGTCCTGGAGACTGAGATGCATTGTGGAAGGAGGCAGTTCCCATGCTATAAACTTGACTTGCGCCAGGATTTGGAACACTGCCCAGCTGAACTGCCCTGGAAGGAGCTCCTAAATGAGAATGTCCCGTTTGCTGCCAGCTTGCAGGTTGCTGAGGGTGCTGGTAGTAACTGTTAGATACTGGGATGGCTGAGGAGCTCTGTGAAGGTGGTGACAGAGGCATCCTGTGGTTATTTGGTGCAGGCTGAGAGGGTGGCATGGGCTGCAAAGACCCTGCAGGTGGCATAATAGGTAAGGATGACCCAGAGGGGTTTTGGTACAGGCTCACTTCAGGGGCAGGCTGATGGGGCCTGGAAGGATTTGTGCCAGATATTAATGGAGCTTTGGATTGCGCTATAGTCGGACAGCCTGGCTGGCCCACCACGTAGTCTTGAGATGTGGGATGAAGTGCTATAGGACTCTGGAAAGGACCTAGAATTAAAATTGTGAAAAAGGAGAAACATTAGGCAAAAACCAATCATGAAACCAAAACAACAGTTTCTATAATCCTTTTTGACAATCTTATAGAAAAAGCAGACTACATACAATTATATAAATAAAAACTAAATATATATAACAATGAAGAATAAGAAAAGGCATTCTTAGTAATAGACTACATTAAAATTAGAGGTGGAGATTTTTTGGAAACAATATCACCCCTCACCCTAACCCTATTACACTGGAATTACCTAATGTTAATTTTATTTAAGTTTTGTACATATGGTCACAAAAAATGCCTCCCTTCCAAGAGGTCTTTATGTGCTACATACACTGGGTTGCCATTCAAATGTTCTGCATATTATTGTACAAGTTTGAGAAGTCAGCAGTTAAAAATGTTTCAAACAATTGCATTTATGCAAAAAACCTGAAGATAAAGCACAAGGTATAAAATATGCAAACTGAATGGCAGCCTTGTGCATGTAAGGAAACAAATGCCAAACACAAATTTAACCCATTTTGCCTCATGTCTTTGCCTCTTGTTACTTATTTTGAAAGCTCCAAATGTCATATTTGCCTTGATTAGCATTCAAGCGTTCTAATTTATTCAGGCATAAAAACAATTTTTATAATATTGAAATATTCCTTTCAAAGTTTAGGTTTCTAAAAGCATATTTTCAAAATTCACATAGAGATAGATTGAAACCCCACAAAGACTGCCAAAATAGTCACATTTATTTATATAATGCTTTTTACAACATTGTAATTGGCAAAAAGCAGGTTTACAGATGCCTGAGTCTAAGACCCCAATGAGCAAGTTAAAGGTGACAGTGGCAATGACAAACTCCCTAAGTGCTTGGTGAACCTTGAGAGGAACTAGAGAGAAGACTGAAAGGGGGAGCTCATCTTCTTGCTGACACCGTACACCACAACAGAAACAAAATTGGTAATAACATGTAAGCAATAGAAGTCTACACTAGGTCTGTAAAAGTCCTTGTTTGGGTTTGATAAGTGTGTCTCCAAAACGACACAGGAACAGTTGCCCTAGTTGTTCTAGAGCCTTCTTGATATCCTGGGAGGAAAGAGAACCAGGGTAGTGGAGAACTGGGTGGGTGTGTTGTAGATGGCAGGAGCCACAACGGCTGAGGTGGGTCAATGCTCAGTAACATCAGGACACAAGAAGTACCTCGGCAGGAAGACAGAACAGATTATTAGGCACAGTCATATACCAACATTTGTATATAAAGGCATATAAGGTGTAAATATGGACAAAAGTGACCAAATTATAATAATAATATGTTAGGCATTTGCAATCCCTACACAGTACCCACCAGGATGAAAGATTACAAAAGTATGTATTATGCATATGTATTTTCATTATAGATAGCTTAATAAGGTATCCATTTAGCAGACAAAAGAAAAATTCTTCATTGTTAAAGCAAAGGTGAGTGCTAATTAGCTAACATTTGCTAGCTACCTAACGATGATCCTGGGTCAATAGTTTTAAAGTCACTGTAGTCATTATTCTAGGGCAAGTCATCAAAACTTTAATCAAAAGTATAATTTCTGCAGACTTGTACACTCATTTTCAAATAATGTAAAGCATTATGGTAGGTATTTTTTGTTTACATGAATTATGTAAGGAACCTAAATAAAGCATATTTCAGCATTTTAAAGTAAAGAAATTGTATGAAATGAAAAATAATCTAAAATAACTGATTACACAAAAAGGGAAAAGGGTTGACATGGATTTTCATCGGAAGGAGTTACAATACATCTTCATCAATATTGTGATTGCATTTGTATATGGACAATGGCAATCCTAATTCCTAAGAAGAAATTATTACTAGTTAGTTCGGGCTGTTGAACAGGACTAAAGGACTCTAATGATTTGGTATGTGCAATAACCAGTACATTATATTGCCACATTACATTGGAACGGATCCAGAGCATACTACAGAATCAGACTTTGTCTTCAGTAATGAACACACATCTACGATATTATGCTTAATAATCTCTAAGCAATCTCTAAGCAAAGGCTTAGTTCCAACATGAATGACTATATTAGAAAACCTTCCCTTGAATAAGAGCCTACCAGGGGTGCTAAACTGAGTCAGGCAAACTTGCTGAACATGCAAATGTAAAGGTGTCTTGGCATCGTCACCCATTGGAGTGATCCTGGAGTTCAGAGCTCAATAACTTTGCCTAATGCATCCAGAACTTGTAATTATGAATACTTGATTTTTCCAACACTTCCTAAAGATGCACAACTCTCATGAAAAAATCTTCTCCATCAAACTACTAATGTACATGTCTCACTGATAAAAAACTATGGCTGATGATGAAGAGCAAACATCTTGCACTCAGCTTACTGCAAGAGGAAGAAACCAGACATTAGCAAAAGATTTTAATACTACTTACATTCGTTCATTGGATGTTTTGTTGAAACTTGGATTGTAGTTGGTTGATTGTTTCTTCTGTTTATAGGATAACATTTGTTGCAGTTGGAGTATAGACACAAAGTGCTCCAGAAAAGAATGAGATAGTCTCTGATGTCTTGTAGATGTAATTGATTTAAGAACTGTATGTGGTTAAAACTAAAAAAATATTAGAGAACAGTAGCAAAACAGCATTCATGGGAAATTAAAGGAAACAACTAGGAACACTTCATTGCCTATACTTCTCAAAAGATTTACATATTGTGATAAAGTTCATTCTTTTCCATAATGTAATGATAATAATTAAACTTTCATATATTTTAGATTCATTGCACACCAACTGAAATATCTCAGGTCTTTTACTGTTTTAATACTGATGATTTTGGCATACAGCTCATGAAAACCCAAAATTCCTATCTCACAAAAAAATGCCAAAATGCCTGAAGTCCAGTGTCAAGTACCCACAGTCAGTGATGGTCTGGGGTGCCATGTCAGCTGCTGGTGTTGGTCCACTGTGTTTTGTCAATGCAGCTAGCTATCAGGAGATTTTGGAGCACTTCATGCTTCCATCTGCTGAAAAGCTTTATGGAGATGAAGATTTCATTTTTCAGCACGACCTGGCACCTGCTCAAAGTGCCAAAACCACTGGTAAATGGTTTACTGACCATGGTGTTACTGTGCTCAATTGGCCTGCCAACTCTCCTGACCTGAACCCCATAGAGAATCTGTGGGATATTGTGAAGAGAAGGTTGAGAGACGTAGGTTGAGCTTAAGGCTGCTATCGAAGCATCCTGGGCCTACATAACACCTCAGCAGTGCAACGCAGCATTGAAGCAGTCATTTCTGCAAAAGGATTCCCGACCAAGTATTGAGTGCACAACTGAACATAATTATTTGAAGGTTGACTTTTTTTGTATTCTCTTATTAGTCGGATGAAATATGCAATTTTTTTGAGATAGGGATTTTAGTTTTTTCTTTACTTTTTTGCCAAAATCATCAATATTAAAACAATAAAAGGCTTCTTCAGTTGTGTGTAATGAATCTAAAATATATGAAAGTCTAATATAAAATAATGAACAGAAAATAATGAACTTCATCACAATATGCAAATTTTTTGAGAAGGACCTGTATTAGTCCAATTTGTGCTTTGCAAATGGTAGATATAGCTTTTAACAAACTGCAAACATGAAGCTCTCACATTTCATGTCAACACAGTTCAGCAAGGGGTATGCAGTTACTCATACAGAAACCTCTAGTGTTTCCTTTTAGTAAACTAGTAAACTATGAAATTGTTAGGACATGGAAATAGCACATCACATCCCTTGAATTAAAGAGAATTGAGGGTATGTATGCTTCTTTGTGATTGTGCAGGTTAACATGTACAGGTTGCCACACTGGAAATAGACATCGACATCAGTCTCTGTATAGGCGGTAGTAAAGTTGACAGGTATGTTTATAACAATAGACAACAGTTTCACAATATTTTTGAATGAATGTTGTTTTGAGTGCCAGATGGATAGGAGGTTCACGTTTCTGAAGTTGTGCAGGCATTTAACATTCCCACATCCGCAGTATCATGTGTGTACCAAGAATGTCATAGAAGGCATTACCACCCAGAGCACACAGTGCAGCGCCCCAACCCCCCAGGTGCTTAATGATCGGAAGCAGATGCGACTTTCTAGAATTGTATAGGCACACATAGACTATTGGAAGAAATCACATCCACATTCAATGCAGGAGCGCAAACATGCGTATGCAGTTGGTCAGTGTAGCTTTCTTTGGACATGGACACACCAGAGTGTCCCTGTTAATACCACTATACCTTACATCATCTTGTGAGATTGCAAACAGGACCCTAGAGGACTGGCAACATTTGGCATAGTCCAAGGAGTGATGGTAGTGTTTGTGGTATCAATTGTTTCAGACTGGTAAGGTTTGTGTGTGGCGCTGGTAAGGTTTGTGTGTGGCGCTGGTAAGGTTTGTGTGTGGCACAGATTCCACAAAGCCATGAACAACAGTTGTCAGAGACACTTCTCAGAAGTCTCAGGCTTATGGTGGTTCCATACTCAGGGCTCCAGACTAAACCATAAATTAATTTGCAAGTAATATTAATTAATTTACTTGCCAGTGGCAACAGGTGATAAAATTTGTCATTGGAAAGACAAGTTGTATTTTAAAAGTTAACATACAATAGTCTACGTTAGTGACCCATCAGTTGGACCTGTCTGCCGATCAGAAAAAGAATGCATGCTCGTGGGAATCCAACCAACGTGACTCACAATGCAGGGTAGCTGAGTCTATAGCAATAAGCATTAACTTGTTGAAAATGGCAAAGCGAAAAAAAAATCTGTCAGACTTTAAGAAGCCATAGATAGACTCTGTCGCAGCCACAGATAGACTCTGTTAGCATGTTGGAAGGTAGAAATCCTAAACACTAGAGACTGCATGCATTAGTGGTGCCAGTGGAAGTGGATATGACTAAGTCACCGGCAAAGGCCAGAATGGATCTGACATGTTTGAAGGCACAGTGGATAAAATCCATATGGGACTGGTGTCACCGAGTACACGTTCACCATGCCACTGGGGCTGAGTACGACTTGGTGAGTCGTTGTCATTGGGGAGGACAGTATGGATTTTACGGCTCAGGAACTGATTGGCTGTGCAGGTACAGTGCAGTGGGTGAATGCAGGGATTTAATATATTGCAGTTGGTGTACTAAGCAAAGTCCATATGGACCTTGTGGTACTGAGCATGCACAAGAGTCAGTGGGGCTGGGTACAGCTTTAGTCACCAGAAAGGTGGACTGGAGCCTTTGAGACACTAAAGGGTTTGGCACAGGATATCTGACATCTCATTGCATGTGTAATTATGTTTATTTTCCCTCTATGAGGTGCATGTCAGTCATCTTTCATATACAGAAGTGCTTTACAAAGATACTGAAAGAGTAAAAAATGCTCTAACCTACAGTGAGATAATATTAAAGATTTTTATTTTAAAGAACTATGCTACATTGTTTCATATTCTAAGGAAAACTCATGCCACATCTGATATGATTTTCTCTTCAAGGTAAAAGAGCAAAATACTGACATGAAGTTGAAGCCGATTATGAAGGTGGTTCCGATCAGTTCTACCACGTGAGAGCACCCTTGGGAAGTTTAAAGATTGACATGTGCAAGAAAACTATTTTTATTTGCATGCCAAATAGTTTTTTGCAATAGTAAACCGTTTGGCAAGTAGATATTTAATTTTGTTCAGATTGAACCAACAGTTAAAAATCCTACACACATACTAAATAAATTAATTCATAAATAGACAAACCAATGAAACAATGACGAGGAAAATTGATTTGTTAAACAGATTTAAGAGATTATTCACCGGGACACTCGAGACAGAACGTTTGTAATATTGTAAAGCCTTGAGTGCCACATGTACAAACATACGTGCCAAAAACAGGCTATTTAGACAAGTTTGAACATAATTTGATTTTCTTTAAATGGCTAGTTGAAAATGACCGCATCGGATCAATATTTAAATTAGAATTTAAAATCAGGTTTATTATTTTCTTATTTAAACTTCAGCACTATGTTATATATTTTACAAATCATGCAACCTGTCTGATTTTAACGAAAGTATAAGTGCTGTACAAGTTTGCCACTTTGACGAAAAAAGGGGGAATCCGAGCGACCAAAAAAGAAAATAGCGACTTTGAAAAACGTGAGTTTTATGCTTTTAATAATGACAGAAATTATCAAAATCAAGGTTTTGGCAATGGTCCGTTTTCAGAATGATGCTGCATTTGTATTATACATTATCTAGCTATCGATCTATCTAGCTATCTAATAAAAATGGCATTTTAATTTTCAAGCCAGTTAGTAAAAATGTTAGCCATTTAGGTAACTGGTGAACATCTTAAATTGCGTCATAGCAAAGTTAGCTGTGAAAGCGAGATTTAATCACTTGACTTCGATCTCAATAACACCATTTTAACCTTCAGGTTTTACGTTGTATGCTAGCTATAATCATACCGAGAAATAGCCCAAATTGATTTAGCAGCTCTACCTTAGTTTATAAATTACATTTTCAATAGCCATCCATATATTATGCTATCTAGCTAGCTAGCTTATGTTAGCAACTGGACCAATCGCTACTGGACAAGGCTAATAAGGCTAACAGACCTAGCAGGACTAACAAAGCTAACACAGCTAACAGAGCTAGCAGGGCTAACAGGCTAACTAAACGAGGGTGTGATAGACATCTAATCTGCTACAATTGTTGGCTAAAAAGGTAGCAAGCTGATACAGCTACACAGCTAGCCAACTTTCACATTACGGAGTCATAGTTAGCTAAGATATCTAGATATGTTACCTGCAACCAAACCACAGTAAACAACATTTAAACTGTGTTAACTTAAATGTAGCAAGCAGTGTTATCCTAGCTAGTCAAACATATAGATAGAAATAGAAGCTAGAAACTTACCATTAGTATATGTCCTTCCACCAGTCCCATTCTGAGAGCTGAAACCGCTTGACATATTGGAAAAGAAACACCAAGATGAGATCTGAAGTGCTTCGTTAGCGAATAACGTTAGCGAACGAACCAAGCTACATAGATATCTAACCAGCTACCCACGAAACTAGCAAATGTACTACGTTCAAGAAAAGGTCCCTCGATGAGGTATTTTTCGCCACTATTCCAGAGCTATGGCTAAAATCTTTTGACTTAACTAACTAACTAACTACGAGCGGATCATGGTAATGCAGTCATCCCTACGACGTAGCTGTCAGGTCATCAAACATGTCTGCGTTCACAGGAAGTCGGAGTCCCGGAGAAACGTACGCGTTCCGAGCATGCGCAGTGAGTACACGTGGCATTTCCTGTGCTTAACATTTGCAAGCGTACTGGAAGCTTAAATATATTGAAGTGTCGAAATTCGAACACTTCAGGAGTATTTGGTAAACGTAAATTTGTAATTATTTTACTATAACAAACATTTTAGTCATTTTATCAGATACAGTGAATATGTCTACAAAGCCTTTGTTTTTTGTTCAGAATTCCTGAAATATATTTAACACATAACATCACTACAATTTGTAGGCGTATAAACACAATAACAACAGATAGACAGTAATAATGCATGGTCCCGCTCGAAAACTAAAGTCGCGTTTATATGCCCGCATTTATATTTTTGCCGTTACATATTAAAAGCTATATTCTGTTCAAAGTGATCATCTTGTGATCGACAACGGTATATTTACCGGAAAGATTATTTGGTAACAGAAACAGGAAGTGGCGGGGCAGGATTGGGGGAGAGACAGTCAGCCATTGCTGTGTGTCGTGGCTCTGTGTAAAATACGAAGACAGTAAAGAAGGCGTTTACTAAGGTCTCTCAGGTTTCCTGGAAGCAAATTTCAGCTGTGTCCAAAAGCAAGCTTAAGACGTCTATTCCATCTGCGTATAGATAAGAGGTATGTTTTCATAAATTCGACTGATACTTCATTCACATTTGGACAGCAAGAATTGTTCAGCTAACTAGCTAGCTAACTTCAATGATAGCCTACTTTAGCTTACTTGGCTAGTCGGTAAGTCAAGCTAAATTTTGAGACGAAACTAGCTACAATGGGTACTTGTAAGTATAATGTATATAAATAGAATTGCTCTAAAAAGTTACCTAGTTCCTCAGCGGTAAGCTTGCTAGTTAGTTAGTTAGCTAGCTTAGCTAACCTAGCTAGTTCGTAAGCCGGTATTAAGTTATTAAAGCAGTGGATTTGGATTTGTATATTTGTATGTATTTAGTGTAATATATATATATAGCGTTCCCCCGTTCATATGTAGTTTCATGTGAATGCTGCTACATCAATTTGTGTGATCACTTGGCCAGCTAGGATTGGATGCAGTTGGCAGAACATCCGTTGTTGGATAATTAGCTAGATAGCTAGGTGGCGTTCACATGCATAGCTAAGTGACACGTAGCTATAGATATATAGAGGTTTAAGGTCGTTCATGATTCAGTCTTTTAAGTACTTTTATGTCAGTAGAGACAAGTTGTCTTTATCTTTGACATGGTTAGGCAGTAAGTTCTAATGTTTTGCACTATCTGCTCATGTTATGCAGTGTCTACCTTTGTCAAAATGTTTTGTATTGCATGTCATTTTGAATATGGAAGCCTCGAGCTTTCAACTTTGCATGAAACAGTTTAAACCTAATGCTGTTTAAAATGTTCATGTTTAATATCTTTGAACTATGTTGCACATAATTTAATGTATTCATTTATATGAAGTTTAAAAATGAGAGCTGCTGATTAGAACTCTAAACTGTTGCCAAAATCAGCAATATGGATTGGAATCTGGATACTATGAGGTGTATTTGGCATCATATCAAGCTGAAGCCAGTTATTTTACAGGCTCTTGTGTTTGCAGAAAATGAAGCATTTTGGCCTGTTTGTTTATATTTACATGTACTTTCATTATTTTCATAAAAAAATACATAAAACCAAAATGAAATTATTGCTTTATCCCAAATTCTGAGATAAACAGTTTAGCACAGATCGGTTTAGATTAGATCGATTTGCAGGCTACAGTAACACAGTTGGAATATGAATGGTTAATTTAATCATTCTAGATGAGCATCTCTTTAATGTTGTTGTCTTGTCTATAAGAAATTATTGGAGGATCCTTAAAAAGGCATACAGTCTGTACATCATCCTGGAGGATCCTGAAGTATTGAAGTATAATATCAGTCACTGCTTTATTAGTCTGATGATAAGTCAGTACCAAAGGAATTCTTATTGTTTCAGTAGATTGTTTATAGGTCAGTGCGTCCACTCTCTGAATAGGTAAAACACGAGCCAAAGCTGCATCTATGACTTCCTTAGGAAAACCACAGTTTTGAATATGTTTGTGCATTTCAATACTTTTTAAATATAATAATATTCAATTATATTATTGAACATATCAAATTATATTATATATTAATATTAAATTATATTATTATTTAAATTATAATGTTTTTTAATTTCCTCTAGAAGAGTCTATTTAGAGAGTTCAGGAGGGAGTGCAGGAGGGAGAGCCACCCATGTGATGTTTGGCTATATGACCTTTGTTGTTCCTATACTTTAAACCAATGCTGGTCTGCTGCTTGTGTAATAAGAATCACAGGTTGCCCTGCTAACCTCAGTTGTGCTGCTAATCAGTATTAACATAACATGGTAATGTCTGGGCCTTCTTCAGCTTTGACCAAAAATGGTGGCACTCTGCTGAGGAGGTTTAAGGTTTAGATTTTGAATTATACTTCTTGCTGAAAAAAAATATGTAGTTTATACAATTTTATAGTGTTGTTGCAGATATTATGACTAGTCATGTGCGATGTAACAGTGTCATTGTCCCTGCATTATAGGCTACTACACTGCCACAATATCAAATATATAAGAAGGTGATGAAAGTGGTTCCCCATCACGGTGAACATTTAATGTTTTTTTGTTCAAGGAAGATCTACCTCAGCTAGACTGTGCTTTGTTCATAAAAGTGTGTAAAGTGCCTGTTTTTTTTTTTCAAGATTCTGTTGATTAACAATTTCTGTTAGTTTATTTATTCACTTATAAACAGCATGTGAACTAAAACACCTCAACAGTGCCACAATATGGCTTTAAGGTTTTTTGTGTGTCATGTTTTTAATCTATTTTGTTGATTACATATATTTAATCTTAATGTTTCTTTGAAATAAAAGAAACACAGCAGCTTCTCTACCTTCTTGTTGCTTGAGCCAACTGGCATAGTTTTTCTCACATGGCTTGACTTGCTTACCCAAAAATTACCAAAAACGTTCGGTACTGCGTATGCATTCAGTTGCAATAAGGCATTCAGTTATATCCTATGCTGTTGGTGTTACTCTGTAAACCCAAAAGGAACAGTTGAAGACCTCTGTGTAATCACTGATGCTGGTCTACCATTTCAGTCTCATATAAGTAACACATAAGTTGATGTGTAGTACCTCCTTCTCTCATGTGTTTTTCAAGTGTAGTTCAGTCTCCAGCTTTGCCCTTACCCTGCCACCATGATTACACTTGGGATGGCTCATAGGAGTACATGTTTTATTCTCGTGGTTTTGCCTCACTGTGTCTTGCATACCTCTTCAGGTGGCAGTCAGAGCTGTAAATCTTTGTCCCTGGGGTATGGGCAGCCTGTTGTTCTTCTTGGGTACCTTCATCTTGCCTTTCTGTGTTTCTGATGTTGTACTTGTTTTGACCTTCTTTTTTACTCCAGCATTTTACTAAAGGAGATAAATAGTTATTTATGCGTTTTAAAGAGTAGAAAAAATACCAGTAACAATAAATAAACTTATAAATAACTAAAATATATTTCCTATTTGTGTGAGAATCTGTTTGTCAGCAGCATAGTCTGAAATGTAGCTGATTTGACCGAATAATGTACTATACATGTACTAACTAGGTAATAACATTACATTACCAATCACTTAATTCTAATGCTGCATGTCCCACTATTATAATGCTACTTTGTCTAAATACAAACACATTTGATCTGAGCATGTCGTCTAACTTTTTCACACGTGTTCACTTGCTTTTCATTAGATCTATATTTCATCAAGCAACATTTTGTTCTTGTACTGCTAAATACATCAAAACATTTGCATTAGATTATTGTAATTACTGAAGACAACACTATCCCCATTCCCATGCAGCTGTCTGGTATATTCAGTGGTATTAGTAATTCATTGGTATTAGTAATTCATTGGTCAAAAGAAAATGCATTTCAAAATGGAGAGTGTAAAGTAACATGGATAGTGTTAATGTAAAAATGGACCTGACAGCAGTTTTTATTTTTGGAGGGGAACATTAATAGATAATGAAATGCTTTGTGTAAATTTCATATCTGTTGGAAAGAGTGATTGCTCTGCTCTGTTTGTATGATGGCTGTCTTTGATGATTAGTTCAGTCTGTGGGGGGGTGGAAGAGGAGGCAGAACAAAGAGACAATAGAATGAGGGTAGCAGGAGAACCAAAAAATATTCCTTACCTTATCTTGATTGTTTTCTTTGATCTCATGTTGCCATTCAGCATGCTTTAAGCACTATGTAAGGAAAAACACTGAATGGTTTATTTCTGGTTACATGTCAGCTAGCCAAGTTCTTTCCACATAAAACCTTCAGTGTGTATTTTTGCTTCTTTGTAATTGTTTTATATTTGTTACCAACTTATTAATAAATGTTATTAACCTGTTGGGCTCCACGCATGTGGTTGCGCATTGGATTCAAATTTTCTCTGCTTTTATTAATGTCTTTATGATAATACAGCATAGAAATATGGTTCCAACAT
Organism: Brachyhypopomus occidentalis; assembly: GCA_020368025.1. Lineage (NCBI taxonomy): Eukaryota > Metazoa > Chordata > Actinopteri > Gymnotiformes > Hypopomidae > Brachyhypopomus > Brachyhypopomus occidentalis. Next base: position 225,302 of record JAGXOD010000052.1, read on the forward strand.
TTTCTGAATATGTGGAGTCTGACCTTTCAGTTTTGTCCATATTTAGAGTTAAGAGCTGTGATTTGTAGGTTTGTGTATCATTAAGTACTTGTACACTGTTTGTGTGGCTCGTAGATTCTTGTGGCAATTTTTGTGACTCTGACCAATAGACAATCCTGAAGTCACTAAGGATTTACCCCCTCAGGTCTGACACCTTTCTTGTTGGGTCTAGCTAGCTAGAAACAAATTGTTATTCAGGTTATAGTGATTGTGCAAAGTTCTGATGAAGATAATGTTGTTTTAGATTAGGGGTTTGATTCCTGTGATGATGAAGAATATGGAAGGGTTTGATGGCTAAATGAATGTTCTTAAATGAATGTCATTATGCAATATTGCTATGATAGTTGACATACATAGCTATGGTCACAATTATGCACTTTGATTTCTTCCATCAGGTTGCTACTTGGATAAATGCTGCTTCTGTGCAAAATTCGTGAAATTATTTGTAACCCAAAAGTCAGGACTTTTGTTTACTAATGGACAAAATATCTTTTTATTAATACATTTCTGTACTACTTCATTAATATATTTCACTACATTTGTGAACCTAACACTTGGATAATGTATTTTAAACACCAAAACATGTTTTCGTATGAGATATGGGAAAAAATTGACAACTTTAGGGTAGTGCTGGTTGATAAAGTAAAAGGTTTTTAACTAGAAACAAGAGCTGTGTTAAGACAGTATCTCATTACATAGAACGGGACTTAATTAGTAAAGCTATTTAAATGTAGCTAGCTAGGTATGTAATTAAGCCTGAAAAGGTGTGTATGCCTTATTTTCGTGTAAATACATAGCTAGCTACATTTAAAGATCTTTACTCATGTATTTAAGCCTTACGGTTTTTAAGATTTAGTTTTCGTCTAACAGCTAGTTATCTATCTAGCTACATTTAAAAAGCTTTACTAATTGAGTGAAAAGGAAATAGTTATTGGATTTATATCGTGATGTGTGTATATATATATATATATCGATATGGCAGCCTACCTCATTAGGAAGAGATCTGAGATTGTTCTACACAGTTTTTTATATGAAACATATAGGTATCGTTGATGCAAGTAATTCACTTTAAAATTAATCTGAAATGTTAAGTGGGATGAAATATGTCTAAAAACGTTCCATGAGATGACAGAGGGATCAATACATAAGAAATTACTGTAAATACCTATCAGTCCTAATTTCTGGTGAATTTTGAATGCTTCCTGGGTGGGCCATTCAACAGTACTACTACATATAGATGTGTGTGTGTGTATTTGTATTTTATTTGTGTGTTTGTGAAAATGTGTACATGTATATAAACACACATTATGTACAGTCATATGAAAAAGTTTGGGCACCCCTATTAATCTTAATAATTTTAGTTCTAAATATTTGGGTGTTTGCAACAGCCATTTCAGTTTGATATATCTAATAACTGATGGACACAGTAATATTTCGGGATTGAAATGAAGTTTATTGCACTAACAGAAAATGTGCAATATGCATTGAACCAAAATTTGACCGGTGCAAAAGTATGGGTACCCTTATCATTTTATTGATTTGAATACTTTTTACTGACTTACTGAAGCACAAAATTGGTTTGGTAACCTCATTGAGCTTTGAACTTCATAGCCAGGTGTATCCAATCATGAGAAAAGGTATCCATCCATTTTCTTCCGCTTATCTGGGTTGCGGGGGCAGTAGCCTAAGCAAAGAGGCCCAGGTTTCCCTCTCCCCAGCCACCTCTTCCAGCTCTTCTGGGGGGATACCAAGGCGTTCCCAGGACAGCCGGGAGATATAATCTCTCCAGCGTGTCCTGGGTCTTCCCCGGGGCCTCCTCCCAGTTGAACATGCCCAGAGCGCCTCCCTAGGCGCCCGAACCACCTCAGCTGGCTCCTCTCTACGTGGAGGAGCAGCGACTGTACTCCGAGCCCCTCCCGGATGACTGTGCTCCGTACCTTATCTCTAAGGGAGAGCCCAGACACCCTGCGGAGAAAACTCGTTTCGGCCGCTTGTATTCGTGATCTCATTCTTTTGGTCACTACCCAAAGCTCGTGACCATAGGTAAGAGTCGGAACGTAGATTGACCAGTAAATTGAGAGCTTTGCCTTTTGGCTCATCTCTCTCTTCACCACAACAGTCCGGTACAGCGACCACAATACTGCAGCCTCAGCACCAATCTGCCTGTCAATCTCTCGTTCCATCCTTCCCTCACTCGTGAACAAGAACCCGAGATACTTAAACACCTCCACTTGAGGCAAGGACTCACTCCCAACCCAGAGAGGGCACTCCACCCTTGTCCGACTGAGTACCATGGTCTCAGTTTTAGAGGTGCTGATTCTCATCCCGGCCGTCTCGCACTCTGCTGCAAACTGATCCAGCGAGAGCTGTAGGTCTCGGCCTGATGATGCCAACAGGACCACATCATCTGCAAAGAGAAGGCGTGGAATCCTGAGGCCACCAAACCGAACCCCCTCCGCCACTTGGCTACGCCGAGAAATTCTGTCCATAAAAGTTATGAACAAAATCGGTGACAAAGGGCAGCCTTGACGGAGCCCAACTCCCACCAGAAACCAGTCTGACTTACTGCCGGCCATGCGAACCAAACTCCTGCTCCGTTTGTCCCTTTCTTAAAAAGGGGAACCACCACCCCGGTTTGCCAATCCAGAGGCACTGTCCCCGATGTACACGCGATGTTGCAAAGACGTGTCAACCAAGACAGTCCCACAACATCCAGATCCTTAAGGAACTCAGGACGGATCTCATCCACCCCCGGAGCCTTGGCACCAAGGAGTTTCACAACTACCCTGGTCACCTCAGCCCTAGTGATGATTAAACCCCCGTCTGAGTCCTCTGGTTCTGCTTACTCTATCGAAGACGTGATGGTGGGATTGAGAAGATCCTCGAAGTATTCCTTCCATCGCCTAATGACATCCCCAGTCAAGGTCAGCAGATCCCCAGCCCCACTGTATACAGTGTTGGTCGGGAACCGCTTTCCCCTCCTGAGTTGCCTGACGGTTTGCCAGAACCTTCTCGGAGCCGATCGAAAGTCACTTTCCATGGTCTCACCAAACTCTTCCCACACTGCCTCTGCGACAGTCAAAGCCGCGATCCGCTTGGCCCCCCTGTACCTGCCTGCTGCCTCCAAAGTCCCACGGGCCAACCAGGCCCGATAGGACTCTTTCTTCAGCATTACGGCCTCCCTTACCCGAGGTGTCTACCGCCGGGTTCGGGGATTGCCGCCACGACAGGCACCGACAACCTTGCGGCCACAGCTCCGATCTGCTGCATTGACAATGGAGGCACGGAACCAACCCCACTCGGACTCAATGTTTCCGGCCTCCCTCGGGATGCGGTCAAAGCTTTGTCGGATGTGGGAGTTAGAGACTTTTCTGACAGGTTCCTCTGCCAGACGTTCCCAGCAAACCCTCATAGTACGTTTGGGTCTGCCAGGTCTGTCCGGCATCCTCGCCCGCCATCTGATCCAACTCAGATCCTCTCAGCTCCTCTCTTTACCCGAGTGTCCAAGACACATGGTCGCAAGTTCGATCACAAAATCGATCATCGAACTGCGACCTAAGGTGTCCTGGTGCCATGTGCACTTATGGACACCTCTGTGCTCAAACATGGTGTTCGTTATGGACAAGCTGTGATGAGCACAGAAGTCCAATAACAGAACACCACTCGGGTTCAGATCGGAGAGGCGGTTCCTCCCAATCACGCCCTTCCAGGTCCTACTGTCATTGCCCACGTGAGCATTGAAGTCCCCCAGCAGAACAATGGAATCCCCAGAAGGGGCACCTTCCAGTACCCCCTCCAAGGACTCCAAGAAGGCCGGGTACTCCGAACTGCCATTCAGTGCATAAGCACAAACAACAGTCAGAGCCCGTTCCCCGACCCTAAGGCGCAGGGAAGCAACCCTCTAATGGTTTCCCCTCTACTGGGGAAAACCCCAACACACAGGCAGTGAGCCGGGGAGCTATGAGTAAGCCCTCCGCCTTTCACCCTGGGCAACTCCAGAAAAGTCCAGCCTCTCTCGAGAGGATTGGTTCCAGAACCCAAACTGTGTGTAGAGGTGAGCCCAACTATATCTAGTTGGTATCTCTCAGCCTCACACACCAGCTCAGGCTCCTTCCCACCCAGAGAGGTTACGTTCCATGTCCCAAGAGCCAGCTTCAGTAACCGAGAGTCGGTACGCCAAGGCCCCTGCCTTCGGCCACCGCCCAAACCACAATGCACCGAACCCCTAGTACTACCTCTCCCACAGGTGGTGGGCCCATGGGAGAGTGAACCCATGTAGTTCCTTCGGGCTGTGCCCGGCCGGGCCCCATGGGTAGAGACCCGGCCACCAGGCGCTCAGCGAGGAGCCCCTCCCCCAGGCCTGGCTCCAGGGTGAGGCCCTGGTAACCCTGATCCGGGCAAGGGTATCTGGGTCCTGTTTTTAAATTCCACTGGGGGTTTTCTGGACCACTCTTTGTCTGGCCCATCACCTAGGACCAATTTGCCATGGGAGACCCTATCAGGGGCATTGCCCCCGACAACCTAGCTCCTAGGATCACGTAGGCACGCAAACCCCTCCACCACGATAAGGTGGTGATCCATGGAGGGGAGAAAAGGTATTTAAGGTGGCCAATTGCAAGTCGTTCTCTTATTTGAATCTCCTCTGAAGAGTGGCATCATGGGCTCCTCAAAACAACTCTCAAATGATCTGAAAACAAAGATTGTTCAACATAGTTGTTCAGGGGAAGGATACAAAAAGTTGTCTCAGAGATTTAACCTGTCAGTTTCCACTGTGAGGAACATAGTAAGGAAATGGAAGACCACAGGGACAGTTCTTGTTAAGCCCAGAAGTGGCAGGCCAAGAAAAATATCAGAAAGGCAGAGAAGAAGAATGGTGAGAACAGTCAAGGACAATCCTCCAAAGAGCTGCAGCATCATCTTGCATCGGTCAACAATACAGGGCACTTTGCACAAGGAGAAGCTGAATGGGAGAGTGATGCGAAAGAAGCCGTTTCTGCAAGCACGCCACAAACAGAGTCGCCTGAGGTATGCAAAAGCACATTTGGACAAGCCATCTTAATTTTAGAAGAAGGTCCTGTGGACTGATGAAACAAAGATTGAGTTGTTTGGTCATACAAAAAGGCGTTTTGCATGGCATGAAAAAAAACACAGCATTCCAAGGAAAACACTTGCTTCCCACTGTAAAATTTGGTGGAGGTTCCGTCATGCTTTGGGGCTGTGTGGCCAATGCCGGCACCGGGAATCTTGTTAAAGTTGAGGGTCGCATGGATTCCAATCAGTATCAGCAGATTCTTGAGAATAATGTTCAAGAATCAGTGACTAAGTTGAAGTTACGCCGGGGATGGATATTTCAGCAAGACAATGATCCAAAACACTGCACCAAATCTACTCAGGCATTCATGCAGAGGAACAATTACAATGTTCTGGAATGGCCATCCCAGTCCCCAGACCTGAATATCATTGAACATCTGTGGGATGATTTGAAGCGGGCTGTCCATGCTCGGCGACCATCAAACTTAACTGAACTGGAATTGTTTTGTAAAGAGGAATGGTCAAAAATACCTTCATCCAGGATCGAGGAACTGATTAAAAGCTACAGGAAGCGACTAGAGGCTATTATTTTTGCAAAATGAGGATCGACTAAATATTAATGTCACTTTTCTGTTGAGGTGCCCATACTTTTGCAACGGTCAAATTTTTGTTTAATGCATATTGCACATTTTCTGTTAGTACAATAAACCTAATTTCAATCCTGAAATATTACTCTGTCCATCAGTTATTAGATATATCAAACTGAAATGGCTGTTGCAAACACCCAAATATTTAGAACTAAAAATGATTAAGATTAAAAGGAGTGCCCAAACTTTTTCATATGACTGTGTGTGTGTGTGTATATATATATATATATATATATATATATATATATATATTATAAATTTATATATTTATAATTTAATAATATTTAATACTTGTATATCACAACACCCATAGTACAGATTATTTCCAAGAAAGCACTCAATGTACAACTCATTGTCTAAGCAGTAAGGACAAACCAAGGAGTAAATGTTATTGTAACTAAATCTTACTTTTTCTAGGAAATGTTCAAAAGTGTTTTCCCCAACTGTAGTTATATGGGTTTATATTTGTTTTTGGTTTTTTTCTTTAGATTTCACGAGATTTGGATATGTCCTTCATATTTGATTGGATTTATAGTGGTTTCAGTAGTGTACTGCAGTTTTTAGGTAAGTCCGCAAAACATTTTCAATACATTTTAACAAACTTTCAGTACTTTTAATGCCTGAAACACAAGATTTCACATTTACACTGTTGGATAACAAGAACAGCTAAGTCCTGTCTGGTTTGTGTGGTTTATAGCCTGGCTGGCTGCCTGACCTGTAATATACTGGGATGACCTTAGGGCTTCTATGGAGATAATTTGATGGATCTAGAGACTGTTATTTACAAGTGCCCTAACTATTTCAGGGCTGTATAAGAAATCAGGCAAATTAGTATTTCTTGGCCTGGACAATGCTGGCAAGACAACATTACTGCATATGCTTAAAGACGACAGACTGGGTCAGCATGTACCAACCTTGCATCCAAGTAAGTCCACGTCTTGTTAACAATGACTTTGTATACAATTGTATTTAATTTTTCATTTTACTGTACAATTCCAGGTTTTGCTTTGTGTTTTTCAAATTATTCACTTAGTGTATGAATTCTTCAAACCATACATATAGGATATGTAGCCACATTTACATTTTCCGTCAATGAAAACAATTGCATGCAATAACAAGAAAAGAGCCTTTTTAGGATTGAGCAGAAAAGGTTGTAAACAAACCTTGTACACAATGTACCTGAAATTCAGGTATTTCCAGTAAAATGCCTCACATTTATTTACTCACCCGTTATTTGCACAAAAGGCTGCTACAACAAATACGCTAATGTCAGTAGCGTATTTGTTGTAGCAGCCTTTTGTGCAAATAACGGGTGAGTAAATAAATGTGAGGCATTTTACTACATGCAAGAAGTACGTACTGCGCAGTAAAGACAAGACAATAGTGGTATTCGAGATGATCATGCCACAACTGTAAGAAATAAAGCTGTGTTTGATTCCTAGCTTCAGAAGAGCTGACAATTGCTGGCATGACCTTCACCACCTTTGACCTTGGAGGGCACGCACAGGGTAGGTAAAAAAAATTGTTATATTAATTTTTTATATGTATCTCTTGCTTTACTGCTTACTTACTATATTTGACTCCTAGCACGAAGAGTGTGGAAAAACTACCTCCCAGCCATCAACGGCATTGTTTTTCTTGTTGACTGTGTAGACCACTCTAGACTGGCCGAATCCAAAACGGAACTTGATGTGAGTGTGTCAGGTTTTTTGTTTCGGTGGTTTTTAACGTGATCCTTATATTGTCATTGTCGGTTGTCAGTCATTCACTGCATGTTGGTTTCTTTAATGCAAAATGTCCAATAGCATTTGGAAACTAGATGTTTATTCACCTCGGTGTAACGTCAGTGTACTCTAGGGGATATTTTCACAAGTGATAGTGACTGTATAAAACAATTTCTCTAAAACAATTCAAACATCTGTTTCTTACTTAAGGCTTCTAGTAGTTTTCTAAGATGTTTTATTTGACATCCATTACAGACATTCTTGTGTTTCTAGTGCTTATAGTGAAGGAAGTATGTAAACCACCCTTCAAAACTAAAACATCACTGGAGTCTTATACTAGTTCATCATTGTAAATTAGGCAGTCCAAAGATTTATTTTAAATGGTCTTATAAACGATAGTTTGATTTAATACAGTGACACTTCAATTGTGACTCTAATTGTTGTAATTCTCATAGTCATGCAGCATGTTGAAACAATCTTTTTGTTTTATTGCAAATTCCTATAACAGGCACTAATGACAGATGAAACTATTGGAAATGTGCCTATTTTGATCCTTGGCAACAAGATTGATAAGCCAGAGGCAATTAGTGAGGAGAAACTGCGTGAACTGTTTGGATTGTATGGCCAGACCACAGGCAAGGTAAGGTTACGCATTCTGCAAATGTTTTACACACATTTAAACATTTTTAGGTGTTTTAAGTACTTCATGTTTTTAAACTCTTTTACGGTTAGGTGATTAAGATGTATGTGGCTTATTTAGTGTTAAGTAACATACTGTCTAGGCATAGAGTACCTGTATATAAAGATTTGTATAAATAAATATGTACACCTCCACACTTTTTATTGTCTCTCCAGGGCAATATTCCCCTGAAGGAATTGAACACGAGACCACTGGAAGTGTTTATGTGCAGTGTGCTAAAGAGACAGGGCTACGGCGAGGGTTTCCGCTGGCTTTCCCAGTACATTGACTAGAGGCCCTGCTACAAGTCGGTGTACTAGGATCCAGCTAACCAACACCACACAGCCCTGTGTTCGGTTCTAAAGCCTTTGCTCTTCAAAAGACAAGTGACGGCAGCAACCCAGTACAACTTGATTCAAATAGATTTTCATTTGGTGGACATTTAATCAATTTGTTTTCAAATACACCTTTTCTAAAATAATAATATACCAGTAATGCTGAGTTCAGTCCAAACTCATGACACACTTCATTAATTTTACATTTCATTTCACATTCTTTATCCTCTGTGATGTGTGGAAAAATATGAATGATTGTTGTGATATTGGCAGCCCCAGTTTCAGTCTAAATATAAATGACTTGCCAGCATTGTTTCATTATGGCTATCATGTTTCCCGGTTTCTTCTTTCATTGTTCTTTTAAAATTATGTGCATCTCTGAACATCATATGTATTTGAACACAGTCTTGGCTTATGATGTCTGATGACCTTAAGCATTATTTTCCATATACTGTGTCACTCTAGTAATTTTGAAATTTTTACCTGCCTGGCTAACCCTTGGACATGGGGCTGATCATACAGTCCATTCAGATGTTCATTCCTAAAGCTTCTTCAGTGGAGTTGAATGATGTTTATTTTTCGGTTCAGGTTGAGACCTAAGAATAGAAATGTGGGCTGCAAACTATTAGGGGAAGAGAAATGATTGCAAAAATTGTATGACCTTTATATGAAAGCGGAGGTAGGAGGGAGCCAACAAGGGTTATTTTTCCCTTCCTTTTTTTTTCTTACACAAGCTCGTAGATGTGAAAATTTAACATTTTTGAGTTTGGAAGAAGATGAGAAGATAATTAAGATTATGACATATAAACACCATTTTGTAGGTCAAAAACAGATTTACATAAGGTGTCAGAAAGCTAAATCTGACCATTTAGGAAAGTGTAACACCAAGTCAACTGGCAGTATGACCTGTATATCAATTTTTATAAGAGGTGTTTAAAATGGTTCTTGATTTGATCATTGTACATTACAGAAACAAACAACTATTATGCATGCCTTGTTTCTTGATTTTTAATGAGCACAAATATGTGAAAAAATCCAAAACAAGGGAGACCAAATTAACATAAATAAACAGTTGTGAACAGTTCTAGATCTTTTTCTTTGATTTAGCAATTTATGCAAAATAAATTTTTATCCTGTTCTGTTCCTTTGTATAATATCATTCCATGAGATGTTCCACATGAGGGACTACAAGTGTTTGAGTCATAAATTGTAATAAATGTTTGCAATTAAAACAGGATCCAAAGCTTTTAATAGTTTATTCCTAAGGCAAATAATGTTTTTAAATGAAAATAAGTAGGTAGTATTATTTTCAAAGTTCCCTACAAATATTTTTATATGGAGAGATACATAGTTGAAATTGCAAAATACAATTAAGAGAGGTCCTTCATCTGCTATGCAAGCAAAGTTAATATTCCTCATAATATTAGAAAACGGATTACTACCTTCATTTCATGGGGCTCTATAGTTGCCGGAGTGTAGATCAATTTGTTTTCTTACTTTATTTACCATATCAGCAACTGGCAATGCAAATGTCATTAATGCAATGTCCATTAGTATTAAAATGCTAGAAATGGAAATGACAAATGTTTTATTCTAATGGTGTGTTCAATAAGCCAAACAGTATGTCTTCTCCTAATTTCTCTAATGTAAAGCTTATGACATTTCTTTCCAGTAATGCAGGAGGAGGAATTGATGACATATGATCTCTTTATGCCAGCTATCTTAGCAGCTGTGTTAATAAATGTGCTTGTAGCACATCTGAATGGCCATTTATGTTACTCTCGATGAGCATGTGTGATGTTTTTACCTCATCTGTAATGGAGGATACTTAAAAAAGGATGTACTCTGTGTCATCCTGGAGAATTCTGAAGTTTTAAGTATAATATAAAGTCAAAGTCAAATTTATTTATATAGCGCTTTTTACATCACGTTGTCACAAAGCAGCTTTACAATCGTATGGGTCCAGATCCCTAATGAGCAAACCAGAGGCGACAGTGGCAAGGAAAAACTCCCTAAGATGGCAGGAATTTAGGAAGAAACCTTGGGAGGAACAAGACTCAAAAGGGAACCCATCCTCCATTGGGCAGCCCGCTAGCAGAAGTCCGTATTTATAGTTCAAATATAGTTAAAGTTCTAATTCCAGGCCGAGTAGTGCAGATGGTGAACCTCAGGTAGGAGTTGGCATCAGCGTGTAATATATATGTATATATAATAATATCTGTGAATTTTATTTGTAGGATCTTGTCTGAACAGTTGTCAGATTGTTTATAGGTGAGTGGGTCCACTCTGAATAGGTAAAAGTGCATCATGATTTGAAAGAATTCATACATTTCCATTCTTCTTTCAAGTTCTTGATGCCTTGTGTAAAGTACCCTCCAATTTGGCATAAAAGCTATTGCAGCAGGGTGAATGGGTGACATCACAGCGATAGATAGCCATCCTTATAGATAGATAAATAGACATCGCTTGGCTTGCCCACAGGAGCACCACACCCCTTCCATTTGCATGGCTAACAGGTTTAACATCAAAGCTGCTGAGAAACCTACCGAAAGAGATCTGGTTAAAGGACACTTCGTGTTGTGATATGAAACTAGCTAGGCCTTTAGGGCAGTGGTTAGCTGGATGGCAGGGTGCTTGACATTGCAGGTAAATCTTACATTTTCAGGCAAGCGTAGGTTCTCTAAGATGTTCATGTAGAAGTTAATGATGTATGTCTTCACTTGTCTCCCTTCTAATACAGTATAATATAGAAGTGTGTCACTTGGCGAAGGCAATATCCAATCCCATTCCAATGCAATGTGATGATGGAGTGTACAGTGGCTATCTTTACTGAACTGCTGAATGTGCTAGTGATGCTTACAAAACAATTTGGACATCATATATAATTGGACTATGCTTGAGGGCAAGCCTGGACTTTTATTGTGGGGATGGTAAAAGGAGAAGGTGCTACTCTCTTTTCCTGTAGCATAAGTCACAATCTTCTGACAGACTTAGTTAATCAGTGATGGTCCAGGCAGCAGACAAAGAGGCTAAACTGACCATCTGCTATTTGCTAGTGATGGGCAAATGACACAGAGGCTTCGGAGTGATTCGAAACGCTGTGTCGGAGCTTGTATCGAAACACCAGTGTCGCTTTGCGCTTCATTGCTTCAAAATGTTGGGAAGCTTTTCATTGGCTCATAGTCTTTCAGTGTGTGGCATTGGCTCACGGTGTGTCTATGCGTTCTCAGCCAATGATAGCTTGACGGCTTTGACAGATTTCAGTGGTTTGGTGCCATACCAGCTATATAAGATGTGTCATGCTAAAGATGGTCAGCCTTTTTCTACCGCTGAGGATGAAGGATTCCAATCATTATTTGGTATGAATGAACAAAACACTTCAATGACCACTCATAGGATTGAAACAGTGCCATTGCTTCAGTGATGTTCTTTAGAGGTTGCTATGGCTTCAGTTGTCCACCAGATGTCACCGTCACTGAAGCCTTGAAGCTTCGAATCTTTTTCGGCACAATTGTTAGGAAAGCCTCAGTGTTTCATGAGGCTTCACTTGCCCATCACTACTAATTGCTGCACAATGTCATTGAAGGTTGACCATATTAACACCATGTCTGTTTCCCTAGCTACGCAGACATGCGTAGACAACTAACAGCATCCATGTCTCCAATAAATAGAGTATTTGTACTATTGCTCCCCCAATTTATTTTCTCACACTTAAAAGTTCACCAAGCAAGTGGAAACATCCACAGTGCAGGGTGGAAACATATGTGAACTCCTAGGAAAATGACTTTTCTAAGAGCTAATTGGAGCCAGGTGTCAGCCAACCTGTCAATGTGATTAGATTGAATGTGTTGGTTAAAGCTGCCCTGCTCTATAAAATCACACACCAGTTTTGATCTTGCTGTTTTTAACGCGTTGCTTGATGTGAATCATGCCTCGCACAAGAGAGCTCTGGATGATCACATGTGTTCAATAAAACCATGCAAACATATAATTTTTTGTGTGGTATAAGATTAGGCAGACTGTTTGTCTATTGTTGTGACTTAGATGAAGATCAGAACACATTTAATGACCAATTTATGCTGAAATCCAATTAATCCCAAAGGGTTCACATAATTTTCTTGCAACTGTATGTTACTACTGAGAATACAAGTTTAAAATCTTTTGAATACCTAATTCTCACAGTATCCAATTCATCTTCAACTAAGAAAGCATCACAGTCATTTGTTATTTAATCTTTACCACCCTCTGAGTTTTGAACTTCCTGTCTAATATGTCAACTGATAAGGTAATTATAGCCGATTTTAAAGTCCACTTTGAAAATGCACATAATTCTTTTAAAATTAACTTTCAGTAATTCATGATTCAATAGGTATCAGAGTGTGGTGGGGCCTACACATAATTGTAACCATACGTTTTGGTCTTATCGTTTGGTATAGACATAGCTAGTTAATTTGTACTTCCTCAAAGAGAGGCAGGCATAACATACGAGTTGCATTCAAACGATGGTATTCATTGGCCACCCCATTATCAAAATAGACTATTACATCTGCTACCATTTCTGCATTTATTGATACTTTATAGCCAATGACTGTGTAAATCCCGCCCACCCGTCAAATCAGGTCCAAAAGTCAAAAGCGAGAAACTTCTGGAGGCGAGAGAGAAGCGCGAGCGAGAAAAGGAAATCGAAAACGGATTCTTCAAGAATATTAAACTCAAAATAGACAATTAAAAACATAAATATTCTGTTTACAAACCTGCTTTTTTAACTCTCAATATTAACGACAGTTTTCTCAATTACAAAACGTCATTTATTGGTTATGGATTCTGTTTTTTGATTCTCAAAACTTTAGGACCTATTTTGACGCCATAACCACCCGTCGTTACAGATCCAAGAGAGTAAGTGAGAAAAGAATGTCTCCTTGGTACAACGATCACAATTAGAAGTATATACAGTGTCCTGGAAAAACAGCCTAATTGAATATAAGCATGCCCTCCATATGGCAAAATCTCCATACCTATCTTCTCTAACAGAAAAACATGAAAACAATCCAAGATTCCAGTTCCTAAAACTGTATAGAGTAATCGTGTCAGATTATTACTCAGGAAACAGGAAAGCATCAGTAATAATGATAAATTTAATGAAGTTCTTTAATGATAAGATTGATAATATTAGGGAAAAAAATTGTCATGCCATCTCAGACCCTGTCAATCTGCACTCTGATGGCTGTCTGATCAGCTCTGATGCTCGTTTAGAGTTCTTTTCCCTGATCGGTTATGACGAGTTTATTTCCTTGGTAAATTCTTCCAAACCCTCTATATGTATACTAGATGCTGTACCAACTCATATACTCAAACAACTGCTGCTGAGTAATATTAAACCTTTGCTCACTATAATTAACTCTTCTCTGAACCTAGGCTACATCACACAATCAAATAAATTTGCAGTCATTAAGGCACTAATAAAAAAAACTGGTCTTAATCTCCATGAACTGGCCAACTATAGGCAAATCTCTAATTTGTCCTTCATCTTTCCAGTTTGTCAGTGGATACACCATTGCTGCCAGTGGACGCGCCAATGCCGACAGTGGACACACTGATGGCACAACCTCAGAAACTGCCCATCCACCCTGGTTCCACTGAAGTATCTGAGGCCCCACATCTACATCAGAGTGACTACTCTGTCTAGAAATACCAAGTGTAGACTGCTACTAACTGATACTAGCCCAATAGACAATGGGTTTTTTTTGAGTTTTGATCATCCTAAGATTTCTTCATAGAGCCAACCTAGGGTTTTTTTCCTTGTCACTCTCACCCCTGGGTTGCTCATTTGGGGATCTAGACCAAGGCATTTGTAAAGCTGCTTTTTTGACAACATATGAAAAAGCACTATATAAATATATTTGACTTTGAGTTTTTTACCCTGGGGTAGACAGTGTGACAACTATTGTGAAGAACCTCTAGTTCTAGTGTCTGGGGTAATATTAGGAGGGGATAGAGGGAGGTAAGGGATCCAGAAAGGGGGTGAAGGAAAGTCTACATTTCTCTGAATTGGAGGATCCCATTCCTTAGCTGATATAGATTCATTCCTATTAGAACATACAAACAAACTAATGTTACACAAGTGATAACAATAAAAGCAAAACTTTCACATATTACTTAAGAAAATAAGAAACTGTTACATAGGCAAAATTTGGAGTGGAAAAAAAAATGTAGAGCCTGTCTCCAAGGTGTAAGCCATCTTTGTAATATAACAAAGATAACACTCAGAGGTGTACACTCAGATTCAGTTTCTCACCTTCTAAGAAATACGAGTTTAATGGATTTTTGGGAGTTGATTTCTGTTACTGTGTTGGAGTTGTTCCCTACACAAAAAAGCCCCAAAGCCACATCTCAGAACTGAACACTTTGATCATGCAACAGTGGCAACTCCTGAGAATCCTTTGATGGGAGTAATAGGACCTTCACCATTAATGAAACGCAAGAAATTTCAAATGATAAATGGATTTGTTCCAGAGTATCAGCACTGTGTCTGCCTTGGCATGACAAGACAACTATCCAAACTGCAGCAACCTTGACATACAGTATCCATCTAATGACACACATCGCAAGTGTTAAAAACTAGAGGACTGTGGGCCACATTAACATTTTCCTTAGAATCACTTAATGGCACTCTTAAATTATTTCTGTCAAACCACAAATTACTGAGCAAATATTTAGAAAATTATAATTGTTGGAAAAGTATATCTTGTAAACATATATTTATAAATTTTTAATTCAACCAACTTTAAATGAAAGTGTCCAGGCTTATGGCAATCTTGTCATGGTGAGCTGGTCCCAGCACTCAGGCAAGACGCCCACTTCCTCAGGTACACACCTCCAACCACACACACACCCTACACCACACTGTTTCCTGTCTCCCACCTTCTGACATGCCCTTCACATCTGCATCTTGTTTGTTTCAATAATTCTCCGGGTACTTAAAACCAAATGTGCAATATTTGTCAATTGTAATTTTCACCCCAATCAAAATTTGTCCTTCACATTTTACCCATCTGTGCAGTGAGAACACACATACACTAGTATCACTACAGGGTTGTGATACACAAGGTCTTAGGTCTCGGAATCAAACCCACAACCCTCTGGTCACAAGACACAAGTTCCCTAACCACCAGACCATGACTGCTAGCAGTGCTGCACACTGAAGCCCTCCTTAAGTGAAGCACTCTTGGGACTGTTAACCTTCCTCAAGGCTTCCATGAGATAGACTGGGCACTTAAGAGACTTTGACTCAATGTGCAATTCTGTTGTTGTATCATCTTCTATGGCACAGCAACTGTCGTCAATATAGACACTGTGTTATACTATACATAAATACTCTATATAATAAATCACTCTATAGTACACATACTTTATCATTCAAGTAGTAACAAAAGTCTTACAAAAGGATAAACGTAACAATGGAATTACATGGAAGATAATGCAGGATTCTCGGCATGGTCATAGAGCACAGCATCTAGCAATGCATTGTGCAGTGCATTCAGAGTTCATGACTCTGATAAACAGCTCTGCAGGGACTTTACCTCCACTTTTGTTTCTGAGGTGTCAGAAGACAAGCATGTCTATGCAGTACTCACTTACTTGTTCAACAAAAAATGTGTTTTGATCCCATCATTAGATATAGAGCATGTTATTCCACTCACAGACCACACAGAGAGCAATAAAATTGTAAATGAAGAACTGGAATAAATTCTTAACACAGCAAAGTTCTCCTTATCTAGACATCTTACCATAATCTCAAGTGCTAATATATCTTTTTGATTGATGTTAAATGTAAGTCAAATGAACCAAGCATTGGAATACATATATTTCTACTTAATGACAATACAAATGCAAAGTGAAATTAAATAAAGGAAATTAACTTCAGTTGTATATCTTTTTAAACACACTTTTAAGGACAGGACTAAATGTTCACTAATTTGTACTGGATAATAGTGAAATTGGCTAATAGTGAAAGATATTGTTTACTAATGTGTGAGTGTGGTTGTGGAATGTGGCTTGGACAGCCACATTTGCATTTTCATAACACCTGGCAAAATATGTTTCAGACCATTTTTATGAGACCAATCTCTATCCATTTATAATCCTGACACTCAAGATGCATGAAACAACCAGGTCTAAACAAGGTTTCTATTTTAGTAGCAATAATAAATCACAAAGAATCAGGGAAATCATAGACTTAAGTTTAAGCTTAATGTGGGTTTGGAAATCTGCCTATTTATCTGTCAGAGAGCTGGTAAGAGTAAGTGAACACAAGAGGGCGCCAGTAGTCACACACAAAATGAACACTGTAAAATCCTTGTGGTTTCTCTCTTCGTCATTAAGTGAAACTTAAGATTACTACATTAGAAAATGTAAAAATTTGTATACAATATGAATAAAGTTTTATTGTTTACATAGTATTGCACATTTGGAAAATATTTGACCATGACCTAAGTCTACCGCAAAAAGCTTAGGTGTCACTATTGATTCGGATCTTTCATTTGACACACATATATGCAATGTCACTAAGGCTGCCTTTTTCCATTTACGTAATATCGCCAAGCTGAGACACTTACTTTCATTAGCTGATGCAGAGAAGCTGGTCCATGCTTTTTGTCTTGACAAAAGCATGGACAAAAGCAACGGGAAAGTACCCATCCAGGGAGTGACGTCACCACCCGCCTGCATGCTTCTACCCAAGACGACTGCATGCAAGCACCTACAAGCACCTGGGAGATGGTCTGGCTCGCCAGTGGATGTACTGATGCCGGGGTTGGATGTACCATTACTGTAAGGGGACGTGCTGATGCTGGCTCCTACCTGAGGCTCACCATCTGCACCGAAGGGACTGTGACTACTTGGCCGAGGAACAAGAACTAAGCTATAACTGTAGAACCACCATACGGACTGGTGCTAACGGGCCGCCCAATGGAGGATGGGTTCCCTTTTGAGTCTTGGTCCTCCCAAGGTTTCTTCCTATTTCCCCGTCATCTTAGGGAGTTTTTTCCTTGCCACTGTCGCCTTTGGCTTGCTCATTAGGGATCTGGACTCATACAATTTGTAAAGCTGCTTTGAGACAACATGTGTTGTAAAAAGCGCTATATAAATAAAATTGACTTGACTTGACATGACACAGGAAAGAATTCTACTGTGTATCTACTGCGATCCAAAACACTTTTCTTGGTTTCTTTGTTCATCATTACAACTGTGAACAAAACAGTAACAACAACCCTAAGTAGTAGGATGACCCCAGCATGGTTATGTTCTTTCATATTTTTAAACAACTCCAGATCACTTCATTCCACCTATATAAATTCTGTAAATGGAAGTGTGGTTTGTGAGTTCCTATTGAGATGTCATCAGATGATACTGGAAAAAAGAGTGGTCAGTGGGTTTAAAAGGAAGAAGAATTTACCTGGATTGTGAATAGGAGATAGGAGAAGGACCAAGTGTGTTGGGGCTTAGCTGGTGGTTGCACTCTGAGGGATGTCTTGGGTGTAGATCAACTGAAACATTGTCTTACTTTGATTCAGATAGCTAATGTATTAACTGTGGACATTTGAAGTGAGACTGACTGGAGGACAGGTGGGTGCAGGTATTGATGGCCACCTGTTGAGGGAAGCCTTTATTTTATGATGTCAGTTGCACAGAGGAAGCAAGAGGTGGATTACGGTTCAGTGAGTCTTTATTCTTCATGCTCTACTCAAGCTTCCAAAAAGTAAAGAGCTGGCAAGGCAGTGCAAGTCCACTAATAACATCGGCTAACAGTGGCAATGAAAGCAGAAAGCAATAATACTTTAGATTTGATTTTGACGCTGGGTACCGACGTAGCTAATATAAATACATTTCCGCAAACCACAGCAATCTCCGATCACTATCTAATCTCATTCGAGCTACATCTTAACCTAAATACCCGCCAGTCTCCTCGGAATTGTTTAAAACGCTCGATAAATTCGTCAACCGCCACACAGTTTACTGAAACCCTCCCAGATTTAACGACTTTAGCCGACTCGCCAACAGATCCAGAGGAGTTAGATAGTTTAACCGACTGCTTAGAGAATACTTGTAGATCAGCTCTAGATATAGTAGCTCCATTCAAACATAAAAAGGTCAGACTTAAAAAGCTCGCCCCGTGGTACACCGACCAAACTCGTAATTTAAAACAAATAGCACGTAAATTAGAGCGGAACTGGCGCTCTACTAAGCTGGAAGTATTCCACTGTGCCTGGAAGGATAGCCTTATTGAATACAAAGGGGCACTTACTAAAGCACGGTCAACATACCTAGCCTCACTGATCGAAAAAAATAAAAATAATCCTAGATTTCTTTTCAGTACAATCTCTAAACTTACAAAAAATCAAACCAGCGCTGAACATCAGATTCCAGGGAACCTAACTAGTAATGTATTTATGGATTTCTTCGATAATAAAATAGAGAATATTAGACTAAATATAAATCCTTTTATAGGTAATTCATCTGGTTTGTCATCTGGATTGGCTGATATTGAACAAAATCTAGCATTAGAAGAAAAGCTTGAAGCTTTTCATCCACTCCCACAACTAGAATTGGAGAAAATAATTTCATCATTAAATTCTACTACTTGCACATTAGACTCGATTCCCTCTAAATTACTCAAAGAGGTTTTACCAGTTGTAATCGAACCTCTTTTAAATATAGTTAACTCATCCATCACAATGGGTCACATGCCCAGATCCTGTAAACTAGCAGTCATTAAACCCCTGATCAAGAAACCAAATCTTGATCCTAATGTACTATCTAGCTACAGACCCATCTCAAACCTATCATTTATATCCAAGATCATAGAAAAAGCTGTGGCCAAACAGTTAAGCTTATATCTGCACAGGAACCACATATTTGAAAAATTCCAATCTGGATTTAGGCCCCACCACAGCACTGAAACAGCACTGGTTAAAGTAACAAATGATCTCCTTCTTGCCTCTGATCAAGGTTATGTATCTCTATTAGTGCTTCTCGATCTTAGTGCAGCCTTCGACACAATAGATCACAAGATCCTGCTAGAAAGGTTAGAAAACTGGGTTGGAATCTCGGTACAGCCCTGTCATGGTTTAATTCTTACCTAACCAATCGCTATCAGTTTGTAGAGCTCGATAATATTCCCTCCAAACACTCAGAAGTGAAATATGGAGTCCCGCAAGGCTCCATCCTAGGACCACTATTATTTACATTATATATGTTACCATTAGGAATAGTTATAAATAAACATGGTGTCAACTTTCACTGCTATGCAGATGACACCCAACTTTATATATCAGCCAAACCTGATGACAAATCCAGATTAGGAAAAATTGAGGCCTGCGTAAGTGATATTAGACGTTGGATGTCGCTAAACTTCCTCCACCTTAATGGTGACAAAACGGAGGTTCTCCTTCTGGGCCCAAAGGCCACAAGACAGAAAAATACCAGATCTAATGTTAAATCTTGCAGATTACCCCATTACTCCTGGCTCGGTAGGCAAAAATCTCGGCGTCTTATTCGACTCTGACCTATCATTTGATAAATACATAGATAATACTACCAGGATAGCTTTTCTACATCTCCGTAACATTGCCAAGTTAAGAAATGCATTATCCCAGCATGATGCAGAAAAACTAGTACACGCCTTTGTTAGCTCCAGATTAGATTATTGTAACTCGTTACTGTCAGGATGCTCAAATAGGAATATAAATAAACTTCAAGTAGTTCAAAATGCTGCAGCCAGAGTTCTAACTAGAACTAGGAAATTTGAACATATCAGCCCAGTCTTATCGGCCCTGCACTGGCTCCCAGTAAAATTCGTATTGATTTTAAAATTATTCTATTGACTTATAAAGCACTGCATGGACTTGCTCCTGACTACCTCCAAGAGCTTATCTCTTATTATGAAACCCCGCGACCACTACGATCCCAAGGTGCTGGCATATTATTAGTTCCATCAATTCATAAGGTAACAGCAGGGGAAGAGCCTTTTCTTATAAGGCCCCCCAACTATGGAATAGTCTTCCAGAATGTGTCCGGGACTCTGGCACAGTCTCAATCTTTAAGTCTAGGTTGAAAACTTACTTGTTTGATCTAGCATTTGGTAATTAATGTGCCCCTTTAGATAAGGTAACAGATCCAGGGGTTCATGGGCAAAGGGTTTTATGGCAAACTGGGGCGCTGGTGCTGTCATCCTATCACTGCACGCGGTCACTCAAGTTTGTCGACGGTGTAGTGGATGGATGCCAGTGTCTCAGGATGCTCCCAAGTCTGTGTTACCTTCTGGTTCTGCCCTTTAGCTAGGCTGTAATAATTTAATTGCCGGAGTCGCTGCCACACTCCAGAAATGTTTACATTTACTTTGTCTAACATATTCCATATAGAACTAATTGTCCCTCTTCTTCCCAATGGCTGCCCGAGAAATACCGGGACAAGGAAAGATGAGCCTTTCCCGTTACAACACCCCATACAAGCATCTAGGAGATGGTCTGGCTTGCCAGTGGATGTGCCGATGCCGTGGTTGGATGTGCCATTATCGCAAGAGGACGTGCTGATGCCAACTCCCACCTGAACATCTACTCTGAAGGGACTGTGACTACTCGGCCTGGAAGTAGAATCATAACTACAGGATTATATCTGGACTATAACTGTGGACTATAACTGTGAATGTGGACATTGCTAGCGGGCCACCCAATGGAGGATGGGTTCCCTTTTGAGTCTTGGTCCTCCCAAGGTTTCTTCCTAAATTCCTGCCATCTTAGGGAGTTTTTCCTTGCCACTGTCGCCTTTGGCTTGCTCATTAGGGATCTGGACCCACGCAATTTGTAAAGCCGCTTTGTGACAACATGTGTTGTAAAAAGCGCTATATAAATAAAATTGAATTGAATTGAATTGAATAACTCAGATGCAGGATACAGCAGCATGACAGAGACGAGGTTCCAGCATGTCAGCTGTATTAAAAAGAAAATGGAAGTCTTTGGGAACGACAGCAACTCAGCCATGAAGTGGTAGGCCACGTAAACAGACGGAGCGGGTCAGTGGATGCTGAAGCGCATAGTGCGAAGAGGTCGCCAACTTTCTACAGAGTCAATCACTACAGACATCCAAACTTCATGTGGCCTTCAGATTTGCTCAAAAACTTCATGGAATGGGTTTCCATGGTTGAGCAGCTGCATCTAAGCCATACATCACCAAGTGCAATGCAAAGTGTCAGATGCAGTGGTGTAGGGCACGCCGCCACTGGACTCTAGAGCAGTGGAGGCACGTTCTCTGGAGTGACGAATCACGCTTCTCCATCTGGCAATCTGATGGACAAGTCTGGGTTTGACGGTTGCCAGGAAAACGGTACTTGTCTGACTACATTGTGTCAAGTGTAAAGTTTGGTGGAGGGGGATTATGGTGTGGGGTTGTTTTTCAGGAGCAGGGCTTGACCCCTTAGTTCCAGTGAAAGGAATTCTGAATGCTTCTGCATACCTAGACATTTTGGACAATTCCATGCTGCCATCAATGTGGGAACAATTTGGAACTGGCCCCATTCTCTCTTCCAACATAGTAGCAAGGTCCTTAACATAAAGACATGGATGGCAGAGTCTGATGTGAATAAACTTGACTGGCCTGCTCAGAGTCCTGATCTGAGGGCAGTCATGGTCTGGTGGTTAGGGAACCAGTCTTGTGACCGGAGGGTCGTGGGTTCGATTCCCAGGCCTGAGGCCATGACTGAGGTGCACTTGAGCAAGGCACCTAACCCCAACTGCTCCCCCGGGCGCCGGGCTAGGGCTGCCCACCGCTCTGGGCACGTGTGCACCACAGCCCCCTAGTTATCACTAGTGTGTGTGTGTGTTCTGACTGCACAGATGGGTAAATGCGGAGGACAAATTTCGATTGGGGTGAAAATCACAATTGACAATGTGGCTTGACTTGACTTAATCTCAACCCGATAGAAAACCTTTGGGATGAAATAGAGCAGAGACTGAGAGCCAGGCCTTCTCGTCCAACATCAGTATGTGACCTCACAAATGCGCTTCTGGAAGAATGGTCAAAAATCCCCATAAACACTCTAAACCTTGTGGACAGCCTTCCCAGAAGAGTTCAAGCTGTTCTAGCTGGAAAGGGTGGACCAACGTTATATTGAACCCTATGGATTAGGAATTTGATGTCACTTAAGCTTATATGTGAGTGAAGGAAGGTGAGCGAATACTTTTGGCATTATAATGTATATACAGTTGTGTTCAAAAGTATTCAACCCCCATAGCAGTAAATTGTTTTAGCAAGTTTAACATTTATTTGTTATCTTCTTCACAATCAAATAAGGGCTTGTATAATAGACAAATGCAACTTAAAATACAACAATATTTTTTCTAATATACCAACAAATGTCCTTTTTGTGATTTCCTCTTTGACAAAATTATTCAACCCAAAATAATTCAAATTTTTCCTTGCCACTGTCACTTTTGGCTTTGTTATGATCTTGGGCTGCTGTGATGTGCACCTGATTGCTGAGGTCCAGTTGGGGATTTGGGTCTCTGTCCTGGCTTATGCAATTGCTGTGGTCTATATAAGGGTCCCTGCTGCAGGAAGACAACCTAGCTAACCTCTTCAAACCTCTTCAAACATCTTGCTTGCCTTGGCTTAATGTGGAATATGTGTTCCAAGATCTTAGCTGTGCATTCTCCTAGCTGTTTGTTATATGACTTTCTTCTGTGTAGAGGCAGTCTGTAGTTGTGAGCTCTTGTCCTGTAGCGTAGTTTGAAATTTAAACTTGAATATATAAATTTATCCATTTAATGTACAAAGTTCCATATCATCCGGTGTTAATTCCATTTCAGTCTACCACATGTATTACAATCAAATTTCATATCGCTGTTACGACTTCACAGCCTAGACGGGGTTATAACAGGCTTGCTCACTTTTGTAAAGCTGCTTTGTGACAACGGCGTTTAAAAAATGCAATACAAATGTTACCTAATAATAGCCGTTTGATATTTATGTCTATTCTGATGTGTATGTGTTCTCATTCATAGTGATGTGTCCAGCTGTAGTCAGGCATAGTAATGTGTTTGTGTTTGGGGGAGTGGCTTTGAAATGAGAGCTTAAAGCAGGGGTGTGATTTTATTTTCCACAAAATGACTTACTCTTCCATTAAAGATGGTCACAGATTTTAGCCTAGTTCTATTCCTGTTGGGGAGAGTCCTCAAGAATTGGCTAGCAGGAAAGGGGTTCATTACATGACTTATCCTTAATGAGCTGCACTCTAACATGGGGTGGGGTACAGTATCCTCACGGAGGACATTTATCAAAGTAAGGTGACTTTCCAATTATCAGATATTGAACTATTATTTCTGTATGAAAAGTGAAAAATAAGCAAATGATGTGTGGAGGCAAAATAAGTGAAGGATTGCACATCAGCATGGGTACACAGAAAGCATAGCTTTATTGACTGCACTGGTCAACCACACCAGGGTATTGGGCAATGACAGGGAAATGTGGGAGAGGCATAGTAAATGCAGCCGTCATTAAGGCAACACAAACAGCATGCAGATACAGTCAAAATGGAACATCATATTGCTTTAAAGACTGCTTACACGGGGGAAAATTTTTACAAAAAAAAGAAAATAGGTTTTTGCACTAATGAAAAATACATTTTTGTCCTCCTACAAAGATGATTTCTAATACAACAAAAATAAATATAGCAAAAAAGCCCAAAATAATTTAAAATACCTCTTCTTTTTTCTTCAATATATTTTCAATATTTCTCTCTATTAACAATGGCACAACATTCTTTGAAACAAAGAATACAGAAGGGTTAACTCCTGCAACATTCATACTATCATATGATGCAGAGCCGATAAAAGTCAGGAATTCTACATGACAGCAGACATGTCAATGCATTTACAACATGAGTAATGGCATAATAGAGGCCTGCAGGAGATCCCCGCTGGAGCTCAGGGGCACTGAGCTGCCTGCGAGTGCTGATAACGCACAAGGTGCTCTTTCTAATCTTGTTCTTTCATTTTCTGAAAGCTTTGAAACACCAAAAGGGCAGTGGAGTAATGAAGAGGGGTTGTTGTAGGGTAGAAAAACCTGCATTAACACAAGACAAAAGCCAAGTGGGCAAGGCAGGATCTAATGCTGTGGAATGTCGCATTAGGACAAAACTGCGAGGATTCAAACTTTAAAAGCATGAAACACTAGATCACTGGCCTATATATGAATCCAGCTTCTCAACCACCAAATTACTCTATACATGCGGTTTTAGAGGAAGGGTTGTTTTGGGAACACTGAAGAAAAGCTATTTATAACTGTATTTATAACCGAGTTCTAACCCTTTGAAGGAACAAACATTCCTATGACAGCACCAACAGAGCTTTACTGTAACTCCTCATGATGCTGTACTTCAACTCATGGACCCAGGAACTCAGGAGCTTTAAATGCCCTCAGCTCCACTGCAGAGTTCTGTCTCTCACAGACGCAAAGAGTCAATATTTGTGATCATGTTAACCTATCTGCTGTTCTGCATAAACAAGAAAAAATAAGAATGTAAAGTTATTTTCCGAGTTGGTAGGATCTACAGGATAAGCAAACTAATGACATCAAAAAAGCCCTTTTTGCCTTCTACTTTCTACAATTCCTTTGTCAGTGAACACAGTGGACTGAAGCTGATGGCACGCAATCATGAGAACAGGAAGCAAACTTATAACTCTTCATCCACTTTTAGAAACACCTTATAGGTATCAGAGACCACAAATTAGAGACAAGAAAGCATCTTCCAGTTCTTCATCAATGATGAGTTTCTGACCATAAATCCATGTTGACTGCATATGTTTTGGATTGTAAACCACTGAACCATGCGTAACTCAGCAGTGACACTGACATTTGAAACCACTAGCAACACAGTGCCTAATGACCTCGTACCAGCAGAACATCTGTCAATCATACCGCCACCATAACGGTATCATTGCTTTGTTGAGAATGGTCCACTTGTCAAATACTATCCAATCACCAGTGATCATGTGGTCCTACCAGTGATAAAGGAGAGAAAGGGTGGCTGATGAATTGTGCATGCCAACAGAATTGTTCACCTATAAAATACACCAGAGGGCTGCTTGTATCCGGACTGCTGTGGGCTCTTGGTAAAGGCACTGCTAATCTGCTTGGTAACACTGCGCTGCTCCAGTTTGGGCAGGTTGTTAGGCAGTAAAATGAAACATTTTCAATGTGGGTACACACACCCCAATGCTAATCACTTTATCATGAACCTGTACACCTGCTCATTTGTGTAATTACCCACTCAGCTAATCATGTGGCTGTTGTGAATGAGTAAAATCATGCAGACATGGGTCAAGAGCTTCAGTGTTCATATTAGATATCAAAATGGGAACAAAGCATAATCTGAGTGATCATGACTATGATGGTTTTTGGTGCCAGGCTGTATTTGTATATTTCATTAACTGTTGACATCCTGGGATGTTCACACACAACAGCCTCTAGATTATTCACATAATGGTGGATCAATAAAATAAAATTCACAGAATGAAAAAAACAAACAATAAAAAAGCCTCCAGTCAGCAGCATCTAAAGTGCCAGGCGGATGAAGGAGGTCATAGGTCAGTGGCAGGGCTGGTCCGAGCTGTGCCAAGTGTGCTTGGAATACATTTGGCACATGTGGCACACAAACACCAACTGATCACCTGAATGCCATATTCAATCTGAACATTGTGCATCTTTTTATGGAAATAACCCATCTATCTCATCGTGGCCACGTCCTGCATGATAACGCACCATGTGACAAAGTCATTTCAAACTGGAACTGAGGATGTTTTGAGAGAGCACGTTTCCAATAAAGTGGCGGTTTGTGTATGCGAATAAAACCCCACAGTGAGTGGATGAATTTCTACTATAATGAAATTATAGCAGGCAGTCATATCATTTTAGTAAATATACAGCAATTAAAAATGATCCTATTGTAGATGCCTGTATATGGAGCAAAACGATGGTACTAGAAGCACAGCAGTATTCGATGCTTATTGTGGGTATGCAGAAAATTACAGAATAGGCGTACACTGGAATTCCTTCTGAATTTATATTGGCAACACATTCCTTTGCATACATTAAGATTTCTTTGAAGTGTACAAGACATTTATTATATTGTAAAAGGTTAACAAGAAATGTTTTTGTGTCTACAAATAACTAAAACTGTACCAACATCTCATAACAGCAAAGAAGGGTTAAAATTAAACTTCCATATAATCCAAGTATATCTGGATTACTGAAGGTTACTTTATTTCAGAAAGGTAGTCCCTCTGATGACTAAGACAACAAAGTTTCCTCCACATAATCTTTGAAAGAAATCTGAAGTTTTGTTTGTTTAACTTTGCTTCATTGCTCTTGCACCGTGACAAATCCAACCACAAATTCACCAAAACGGTCTATTAGAGCTCAGATGCTTTTCTTTTTTTAATGAGAGAAGCATGCTATAATATGCAATCACCAGCTACTTTATTAGATGAATCTAATAAGTGCACCAGTGCACATGTACAGCCACCCAGAAGCCCATGGTTCATTTCTGCCAACAGGTCCACTGCTGGCTGTATATTTGTTGGTGTACCAGCACATGGATTACGTTCTATAAATGTACTTACAAGAAGTACCAATAAGGTGGGTATACACAGTAAAGTAGCCAGAGAGTTCTGTACGAAGGCAGGTGTTAGTCACCACAGACTCTATTACTAGAAACACCAACCAAGGACTTAAGAATGTTTCTAATGAAATGAATTGTGAATGTATACCATGTACCAAATCTTCCCTTTTCATTTTTTTTTTTTTTTACTTTTTTTTTTTTTGAGCCTATAAATTTAAAGTCACCAACTCCTATCACAAGAATTTGGTCTGCTGCTACCTTAAATTAGACCCTAAGGAAGTTTAATGAGACCTTTTAGCTGTCACTCTTGTTTGTCCATACAAGAGCTGTGGTTTGTGTAGCCATAGTATAACAGAAGTCACAAGTAGTCGAACAAAGCTTGTGTGACAATGTCTGCATAAATAGCTAAACTATTTCTATGTTGAATAAACACATCCAATTAACATCTAAAGTTTCAAAATGTCTGGCAAGTTTCCATCCTCACCTCAGCTATTTTATTTAATTTCACTGCAATCACCAGAAATAATATGACATAATGTAACATACATGAAGACTGCTCTTGCTGGCCTTAGGTTTTCTTGTGAGCTAGATCAATACCACCTGTAAGATCTCATTTTCTCATTATTGATGAATGATTAAGAATATAAAAACATAAAAATAAATTTAACAAGTCAAATGTTGATGGTAGTGCTAGTCTTGACAATTCCATCTTAAATGAGTTCCATAATGAACCGAAAATTAGCAAATCTGACTGGTAGCACAACCATGTAAGAGAAATGCAGGAAATAATCACTCAACAATATCTCGGTGGACATTTGGTTTGCCAGAAAAAAAACCTCTGACAAATGCAGGGCCGACATTATGGCCACTGTAGCAGTACTGTGGCCTTCAAAATTACAATTATTACAACTGGAGCACTTGGTACTAGAATAGTCACATTACAGTGTTGTCTTACTGTTCTTTGGCATTATACAAAAACAAATACACAAAAAAGCATTAAAAAGTTAGAAAAGTGGTAGCAAATGAAATCTCTTAGTAGTCAAGGAACAGCGAAGCCTGATGGGGAAATCTGCATGCAAGTATTTTTACATTTAAACGTTTGATTATAACTATACGTTTTACTTTAACCGATTGAGTTTAAGCTCTTACTCATTAACCCTGAGACATACAGTGGGTTGCTTAGCTTCACAACACAGGAATTTTGGAGCGGACACCCATTTTGAAATTATGGACTCACTGAGGCTGAGTCAGCAAACAGATGATTCAGGCTGTTTGTTTGAAGGCAGCATTTTGCACAACCATGGAATGATCTTAGTGACTGTGATTACTGTTGGGCTGATTAATAGCAAATGCTGCACTTACATTTTCTAGGCACTACATTTCAACATTTGGACTAAAAAATAATTTTCTTTTTGATTTCTGATTGTACCAAATAAGGTGACTACCTTGATTCTGGGAAGCTACAGAAGGCACGCTTTCTAATAAAGATGTCTGCTTATTCTAAGTCAGTCTTGGCAAATGAAAGAAAGAGCAAGTGTGTGTGGGGGGAGGGGGGATGTAGAGCTTACTTAGTTGGTTTATGTTGGTTGTCTACATATACACTCTCTTTGAATTGTACAGATGGGCCCTGTGTTCACTAAATAAATTGATGTGATATGCATGTGTGCTGCAATCAATGTTGTTACTTGTGCTTTAAAGGACCGAGATGCTCGATAATTACCTCTGAACACTATTTTCAAACAAAAATCTAAATTGGCTACCTCCACTGAAAAGGCTTAATAATGATCTACAACCCAAACCAGCTTTATAATGCCCATGTAATCCATATTTATGGGGCTTGTCAGTAATGGTTTAAGCCAGTGTTCCAAGTCCAATTGCTTCACTAGAAGATATTTGGAAGCTATAACTCAGAAATGAGCAACAAGAAAAATGTTCATATGTATCCCAACTTGGTCTGACAGATATTTAAACATTTCAATGGTAAAGGCATTATGACTAGCCAGCTGATGAAGTTATATTTGAAGGGGAGGGTGAGATGGCTGAAAAATACATGACAATTTATGGTTTTGATTATTTACAGCAATCTACAGACAAAAATCTGTAGTTCTGTTGCAGTGAATACACTAGACCGAATGAGAGATGACTGGAACCATGACATCTGGGAATCTCAGAGACACTTTTCTCATCTGCTTAAGTTGTCTTTGATTCACAGTTTTAGGAGGCTAGGACACTTTGCCTCAGTACCTCCTCATTCCCAGTGTGCAGCGGGGTGAGGTGCAACTTCCGGCTAGCAGCGTGCGAGTCTGAGTCACTCTGTTCAGCATCTGAGAAGTAACCATCTGTCTCAGTGTCAAGCAGCGAGGTCCCCTTTCCATTAGGACTCTCCTGCAAAGAGACCTCTGTGACCTCTGTTCCTCCACTTTTAAAGCGAGATTTACCTTGCCTTGGGAGCCGGACTCGCAAAGACTCTCGTGAGCTCCTCCTATTTTCTGTTTCTGGAGCAGATATCACCCCTGTACCAGCACCAGTTTCCAAAGGTTCATGCTTCTCTGAAATGTGGCAAGAGTCCATTTTTGATATGGGTGGCTGTAGTAGTTCCACTTTGCCCTCAGTGCTACTAGATTGAGAGTCATTAAGCTGGTATAGGTGAGGAGCCTTTGAGGAACGTAGTCTCTCACCCAGTCTGCCATCGTGAGCTCCCTGATATTTATTATGACTTTTACCTTTGGGTGCAGATCCCATGCCCACTCCTGTACCAGAGGTGATCTGCTTGTGCCCTCTGTTCCTGGCTTTGCCTTTGCGACCCAATTGAGGGGTCTTCCAGGTGGACTTCATAGAGTGGTCCATCATCAAATTAAGTAGGCTCTCCTCACCCTGCAGCAGCTGGTCAGATAAAAGGCTAGCAGAAGAGTCGCGTGGCTCACCATCCAATGCCCAGTGGCTCAACATGTTGTCTGCTGTGATGTGAACAGACTGTGCTAGCCAGCTGTCAAACAGTGAGTCATCCAATGGGAAGGAGAAACCTGAGAGAAACACATGACGTTTACAAGGTTACAAGATGTCAATGTATTTTCAAAATATATTTTGAACCCCCCCCCCCCCCACGTTTAATTATTATACGAAGTTTGTGTAGGGTGGGGTCGTACTGTTTGCAAGCCGATGCTTTCACTAAGAGACAGTCACTGAAAGCTGGGTATATAATAATTATTAAATTACAAGACTTGCATGTCTCATACAGCCACATCATGTGTTCATTGTAGTTTGTGATAATGATTTGGGTGGAATGCAATAGCTCTGTGAGCCCTCATGAAGGTGGTCACCTACAGCTCCTCCCTTTTGTTATGCTGCTATAGATAAGACTGCTGGAGCCACATGCTAATAAATGGTATTTGTACTATCTAAGGACAGTTAACTGGCTGTTTATCTCTACAAATGTAACTTTCATCTGTTATATTGCTTACGTGTTTCTACAGACACAATGCCAATAATGCACAAATCACCTAGAAAATGCCTGCAACACATTAAAAAAAAAAGTTGGAAGAGGGGCAACAAAGTTGAAAGTTGACTGGGAAAGCTGAATGCTCATAAACACCTGTTTGGAAACAGGAACAGGTGAATTGGGAACAGGTGAGTGTCATGATTGGGTATAAAGGGAGCAGCCCCGGAAGGCTCAGTTGTTCACAAGCAAGGAAAGGGTGAGGTTCACCATCAAAAGTGTTGTTTGTGGCTAGGGAAGCAGAACAAGAGTCGTTGCAGTTTAGTCCCGCAGAATTGACTTCCTGGTTGTGGGCTTCTTGGCTGACGCTGCTTCTTGCTGACGCTGCTGCAGAGTATTTTTTGCCTACCCTTTTTTCTATCTGTTTAATTACATCTGATACATCTACAAATATTTCGTGGACTTTGTGGACATATTTACGCATAACTCCGGCTACAACAACCTCCACAAGCCATCGAAAAACATTCAAAGTTCATCTCAACCAAAGCTAAGTATCTTTAGTATTTCACCATGTCGCCTGTTGTTTGTGTGGAGTGTGGCATGTTTAGCTACTCTTCTTCCGTCAGTAGGGATAATCTTGTTTGTAACAAGTGTAGATTAATTATTAGCATGACGGAGAAGATTTCGCTTTTAGAGGAGCGCATCCGGGCTTTAGAGAGTCCTAAAGAGTCGGTAGCACCTAGCGTAGCACCTAGCGTAGCAGGCCCGGTTGCCACCACCGTAGCCATCGTAGCTAGCGAGTCCCCAGCTCCGGCATTAGAGCCCTCGCAGAGGGGCGAATGGGTGACGTCTCGGCGGCATAGCCGTAGGGCTGAGCACCGTTCTACTCAGATTCCCGTGTCAAACAGGTTTGCCCCACTCAGTAATACACCGACTGAGCGACCTGTTAAAAGAGCTCTGGTAATAGGAGATTCCCAGCTCCGACACGTGAATATAGCGACCCCCTTAGAGACACCAGCGAAACCTACAGCAGGTTATTGGCGCTACACCGCTGGATGTCTAAATGGTGCTCAGAAAACAACGTGGGTTATATAGATAATTGGATGCGTTTTGAGGGCAGGCCTGGCCTTTTTTTTGAAGCGAGACGGCATTCACCCTTCTTGGGAGGGTGCTGCTCTCATTTCCCGTAGCATATCTGCTAGGCTTACTAGTGGTAGTGTAGGACTTGTTAATGGGGATTGACAAACCAGAGCCGAGGCCAGGCAGCAGACACAAAGGCTAAACCGACTGTCTGCTAGCTGCAAAGAGACGTCACCTAGGTCACACTGGATTGAGACTGTGTCAGTTCCTCGAGTACCAAAAAATAACTCTCGTAAAGTTAGTACAAAATGTACTCAATGTTAAATTGGATTATGCTCCCTTGGAGAGTAGTTTAAATCTGAAACTAGGACTGCTAAATATTAGATCCCTGTCATCTAAAGCATTGCTGGTTAATGAAATGATTACCGATCATAATCTATGCATGCTCTGCTTGACGGAAACCTGGACCCGGCCAGATGATTATATGGCCCTAAATGAAGCCTCTCCCTCTGGCTATAGATATGTTCATAACCCCCGTCCAAATGGTCGAGGAGGTGGTGTCGCCACAATATATATTTTCTCAAAAATTCGGCTTTAAATTTAATTCTTTTGAACATCTCATCCTCACTGTTTCAAATGTATCAAATCTGACAACCAACAAGGCGTCACAGTCGTTTATGTTAATTACTATTTACCGCCCCCCCTGGTTCTTAATCTGAGTTCTTGCAGGAGTTTTCACACTTCCTGTCTCATGTAGCGCTATCAGCCGATAAGGTGATTATAGTTGGTGATTTTAACATCCATTTTGAGAATCTTTGTGACGCTTTAAGCAAAAATTTTCCAGAAATTCTTGATTCAATGGGTATCACTCAGAATGTGGTGGGTCCTACGCATAATTGTAGTCATACTTTAGACCTGGTTTTATCACTTGGTATTAACATATCCAGCTTAGCAATTTTACCTCAGAGCGAGGCCGTTTCAGACCACAGCCTCATAACATTACAAGTTATGCTTGACTGACGGTATTCATCAGCCGCCCGCTACCGAATGAAACGAACTATAGCACCTAGTACCATAGCCGCACTCACTGACATTTTACCTGGTTTGACAGAAATTGATACACCTGTAGCTCCGGAAGGACTAGAGCATTTTACCGAGCACGTTGAGACTTCTCTTCGTACAGCATTAGACAAGGTTGCACCATTACGCTATAAGAGAGCCTCTGAGAGAAGAATAGCGCCATGGTATAACGAGCACACGCCGTAGTCTCAAACGAGCCGCGAGGATCCTGGAGCGTAAATGGCGAAATTCAAAGTTAGAAGTGTTTAGACTATCATGGAAAAGCAGCCTTAGTGAAAATAAGCATGCCCTCCAGACGGCAAAATCCTCATACTTATCAGCTTTAATAGAAAAACATAAAAACAATTCTGCACTCCTATTTAAAACTGTTTCCAGCCTAACAAGGAGCCATGATCAAATCAATCCACTAATCCCACTAGAGTGTAGCAGTAATAATTTTATGAAATTCTTTAATGATAAGATTGATAAAATTAGGGAAAAAATTGGTTGTGCTATCTCAGAGCCTGTCAACATGCCTATGCACCTTGACAGCGGTCTGGTCAGCTCTGATGCCCTGTTAGAGTCCTTCTCCCCAATTGGTCGTGAGGAGCTTATTTCATTGGTGGAATCTGCCAAGCCCTCCACATGCATCCTAGATGCAGTACCAACCCATTTACTTAAAGAATTACTGCATAGCAATATAGAACCTTTGCTCACTATAATAAACTGCTCTCTGAGCCTGGGCTATATTCCCAGTTCATTTAAACTTGCAGTTATCAAGCCGCTAATTAAAAAACCTGGTCTTAACCCCCAGGAAATGTCCAACTATAGGCCTATCTCTAATTTGTCATTCATATCCAAAATTCTAGAGAAAGTAGTTTCTTCACAACTCTCTTCCTTCCTACAAACAGAACATGTCTTAGAATTATTTCAGTCTGGATTTAGACCCCACCACAGCACTAAAACTGCGCTGACTAAAGTAGTAAATGATCTCTTGATATCCTCTGATAAAGGACACATTTCTTTTCTCATACTGCTAGACCTCAGTGCGGCTTTTTGACACCATTGATCATAATATTCTACTTAATAGGCTGGAGACACTCATTGGTATAAGAGGTCAAGCACTCTCCTGGTTCAGGTCCTACCTGACAGATCGTTACCAATTTGTACTAGTAAACAACGAATGCTCAGAGCGTTCTAAGGTAAAATATGGTGTCCCACAAGGATCTGTACTGGGCCCCATATTATTTACATTATATATGCTTCCACTGGGCACTATCATCCGTAGGCATGGTATTAGTTTCCATTGCTACGCAGATGATACTCAGTTGTATATATCTTCCAATCCGGATGATATCACCACTACTCTCAAGATTGAGAGCTGCCTCCAGGACATTAAAAACTGGATGGCGTCTAATTTTCTTCAACTAAATTCTGATTTCTGACTGAGGTGCTGATTCTTGGGCCTAAAGCTGCTAGAAGCAGCTGGGCTGATATTCCCCTTACCCTAGATGGGTTTTCAGTAACACCCAAGTCTACCGCAAAAAGCTTAGGTGTCACTATTGATTCGGATCTTTCATTTGACACACATATATGCAATGTCACTAAGGCTGCCTTTTTCCATTTACGTAATATCGCCAAGCTGAGACACTTACTTTCATTAGCTGATGCAGAGAAGCTGGTCCATGCTTTTGTCTCGTCAAGATTGGACTACTGTAATGGTCTTCTAATTGGATGCTCTAAACAGTCCATAAAGAAGCTACAACTTGTACAAAATGCTGCACCTAGAGTCCTAACTAAGGCTAGAAAATATTAGTCCCACATATTAGTCATATTAGTCCCACTCTCGCGGCATTACATTGGCTTCCGATTAAACATCAAATTGAATTTAAAATTCTTCTCTTAACCTATAAGGCGTTAAATGGTCTTGCCCCACAATATCTGAGTGAACTCATTGCTTACTACAACCCATCTCGCCCTTTACGCTCCCAAAATGCTGGATTTCTCTTAGTTCCAAAAATTTGTAAGACTACAGCCGGAGGCAGAGCTTTCTCCTTTAAAGCCCCTCAATTATGGAATAGCCTTTCAGCTCCAATCCGAGATTCTGACACAGTTCCAATCTTTAAATCTAGACTTAAGACTCACTTATATAATCAAGCCTTCAGTTAAATATTCCCCTAGTAAGGTGCGGGGCTCAGGGGCCCCCAGACGTTGAGATTTCTGGTAATCTGAGATGTTGATGCTGTCATCCAGCTGTGTCATGGCATCACTCTAGTTGTGACTGACTTGACTGGAAAGCAATGTCTCAGTGAGCCCTCATGACTGTGGTCACCTCTGGACCCCTCCCTTTAGTTAAGCTGCTATAGCCTGCCGGAGCTACATGCTAATCACTGGCACATGAGCTATGTACATTTAAATCAATGGTGGTTAAACTGACATCCTCACACTCAGTCTGTATTGTTCATCTTTATGCATGCTTCTACCCAAGACGACTGCATGCAAGCACCTACAAGCACCTGGGAGATGGTCTGGCTCGCCAGTGGATGTACTGATGCCGGGGTTGGATGTACCATTGTCGTAAGGGGACGTGCTGATGCTGGCTCCTACCTGAGGTGCACCATCTGCACCGAAGGGACTGTGACTACTTGGCCGGGGAACAAGAACTTTAAGCTATAACTGTAGAACCACCTCTTGTTCACAAATACGGACTGGTGCTAACGGGCCGCCCAATGGAGGATGGGTTCCCTTTTGAGTCTTGGTCCTCCCAAGGTTTCTTCCTATTCCCCGCCATCTTAGGGATTTTTTCCTTGCCACTGTCGCCTTTGGCTTGCTCATTAGGGATCTGGACCCATACAATTTGTAAAGCTGCTTTGAGACAACATGTGTTGTAAAAAGCGCTATATAAAATAAATAAAAAATAAATAAATAAAAAGATTCAGAAAATCTGGAGAAATCTCTGCAAATAAGCAGCAAGGCCAAAAATCAACATGGAATGCCCTTGACCTTCGATCCCTCAGGCGGCACTGCATTAAAAACCGACATCATTCTGTAATGGATATTAACACATGGGTTCAGGAACACTTAACCATAACCATTGTCAGTGAACACAGTTCGTCGCTACATCTACAAGTGCAAATTAAAACTTCCATGCAAAGCGAGTGAAAGCCATATATCAACAACACCCAGAAATGCTGCCAGCTTCTCTGGGCCTGAGCTCATCTGAGGTGGACTGACGCAAAGTGGAAAATTGTCCTGTGGCCTGACGAGTCCACATTTCAAACTGCATTTGAAAATCATGGACGTGTCCTCCAGGCCAAAGAGGAAAAGGATTGTCCTGATGGTTATCAGTGCAAAGTTCAAAGGCCAGCATCTCTGATGGTAAGGGTGTGTTAGTGCCCATGGCATGGGTAACTTGCAAATCTGTGAAGGCACCATTAGTGATAAAAGGTACGTACAGGTTTTGGAGCAACAAATGCTGCCATCCAAGCAACATCTTTTTCAGGGACGTCCCTGATTATTCATGAATAATTCAGGATTATTCAGTTCTCTGGAAAATATGGAGTTGTCCCAGACAAGAAACAGAAAAGCAGGCCCAGACCTTCACATTTCCATCACCATGTTTCACTGTTGGGAGGAGGTTCTTCTCTTTATATGCAGTGTTGCCTTTTCTCCAAACATAGCACCTGTGATTGTGGCCGAAAATTCAATTTTGGACTCATCTGTCCAGTGAATGGTCTTCCAGAAAGCCTCTGGTTTGTCCAAGTGCTCTTTGGCAAAGTTAAATGGGCAGCTTTGTTCTTTCTTGAGAACAGAGGTTTCCCTTTAGCAACTCTCCCATGAATGCCATGTCTATTGTTTTTTTGCCTGATTGTAGATGCATGCACATTTATCCCAGATGCTGCAAGAAAGGTGTCTCTGGACTCTGAAGCAATGAAAACATGTATTCTGGATTGAGGAACTGGAGGAACTCCAGTGACCAACATCCTGCAGTAACCCAAGCCACACTGAACAGCTTTGGAATGAACTAGAATGTTGATTGCAATCAAGTTATTATGAATTAGAACCATCTTGGAGCATGTAATGTGTTTTTGGTGTCCTAAAAGCTCACAGAGGTGAATGGGGAAATTTAGCCAAATAATGACCTCAACAAGGTTCAAGCTCTGGTTTAAAAAAAAATCCTCAGTTTTACTTCCAGCAGACTAGTTCCCAATATCAGTACTTCTGTTTTGTCATCTAAGCTTTCAATGTCATAACTACTGTCTTTTCACACTAAGAAAAATCCCTATTTATGCCAAAAAAATTATACCAGTAAGACAAGCAGAATTTAAAGCAAGCAAAGTGTGTTTTGGTTAATGCTGTCCATAAAATGTTTGGATGCATAAAATATTGCATCATAATTTACTTATTTCTACTTATTTCTAAAGTAAAATGACTCTTTAACAAAGAAATTGATGCATCTCTCCTTTTTAATACCAGCAAAAAAGGGGGTTATGTAAGATGTTTGTACATACTGACATTGCTTAAGTTTTTTGTCTGAGAAAGTACTGAATACATTGAAAAGAACATACCAATCTGTCTAACAAGGGAGCTTGCTTTTGACTTCAGTTTCTCCTTACTCTCTGGGCTGCTCTTTCTCCGTTCCTTTCCTCTCTCCTTGATTCCATTTTGACGTCCTTTCTCAACCTTCATGGTTTCTTCTAGAAGGGACAGGAAATTAAAGGTCAATTGGTATATCAAACATATCTCATCGACCTTGAATACGAGACAGAGACTGATTAAGAGAAAGACAGAAAGAGAAAAAGTCTGAAAAAACAATGTTAATGGTAGAATGAGCTCTCTTTTCTAAAGGGATGAATTTTAGATACTTTTGTAATTAAATACAATTTACAAACAGGTTCTGTGAGGGGAAAAAGGTTGCCTTTTGCTCTCTTTCATTCTATTATTTTTCCCTTTGTTGGCCCTTAAGGAAGAACAACAGTTATGTACTACTGATGGCAAAGATTTACTGCTATATAATCAATAAAAAGTGAAAAGTGACACCTTACAATTTTTATTATTATTAGGGTTTTTTATGTACTAACTATGATTCAGTAATTCTACTTCGAATGTATATTTCTAATGTTTCAGTAATGCAAGGCTGAAACCATCAATGAGTTATAGTTTCGCCTATCATTACATTTAGATGGCAGGGGTGAATACTCAGAATTGTTTTTACTTGCTTCCCCAATTAGATCTGTTGGATTAAACTGTGCTGTAATCATAGCTGCAAAACTAACTGTACAAATATAGCAATGGGGCTGATTTAAATGATAACTATTCAATATTAAAAGGACAGATCAGATAAATATCATGAAGAGGATTTGGAGTTGTTATTGTCTTAAAAATATAAAAACTCAAGACCACAGAATCCACTTTCCTCAAGAAACTGCCTTAGTTTCCATTTGTTTACATAGACTTTGACACCATTACAAAGAGATCTCCACTTATACAAATCTAAAACTGCAAAGCACCTGGCATTCTTTGCCATTAGTAAAATGCTAAAGCCACTGGAACTATTCTATGTTTGAAGGCCTCTTTTTCCCCAGCCCATGAAACATCATAAGAAATGATTTAGTGGAAATTAGACATAAAGTGAACATGCATAAAAGGACGGGCAATTAAGGGTCAAATTAAGGGTGGGCAATTCATTAAAATAAAAAGACATGTTAATTTTTGTCCTAAAAATGTTATTGCAATAACATATAGGTTTGATTTTTTTCATGAGAATACATTACAGAGAACATTTGTAAAATTTGAAATTTAAAAAGTAAAACAATTTTAGTCATAACATTTGGGTCATAATATCATAATAGCAATACACTATAATGTTCACTTTGACAAAACAACGATATGAAAACTGTAATACACAATACGAGCAGCCATGGTGCAAGTGAGCAAGAATTTCATGTATGGAACTTTTGATGTTTCAAGTTATCAAATTATTATAAAGTCAGAGGAAGATTATGAAAAGCTGTTTGTAATGTCAACTAATTTTGAAAGCTAAATAATTCACTACAGCAAATGGAGAACGTAGAAATAATTAAATATGATGCAGCCCACATTACAGAAGAAAGGCTAAAACAAGCAGGCAAAGGGAGAGGTTGTTCACATTCAAGATTAGTTTCCTGCTGTAGAGGACACGCCACTTTCACATTGGTAATTACTCCTGTCATAACAGGGTTCATAGAATGACATTTTTAGTCACCTTTTAGTCAGTTAGTGATGGAGATTCATTTGGCAAATTTCATTATTTTAAGTGGATTTTTATTTTGGGGGAGATTATTCAGGTATAAATATTTATGATGTCAAAGAAATTAATTTTGGTGCACATGACAGCCTCCGTAACAGCAGTGGTATAAGAACTTAATATTTTGAATTAAAGGTTCTTTCATTGGGCAGCATGGTGGTGTGGTGGTACCGCCTCACAGCAAGGGGGTCTGAGTTCGATTCCGGGTCCAGGCCATTCTGTGTGGAGTTTGCATGTTGTCCCTGTGCTTGCATGGGTCTTCCCCAGGTACACGGTAGGTGTGAGTGTGTTGGCCATGAGGCCGAGGTGGCGGGGTACACCTGTCCATGGTGTACCCTGCCTTTGCCCGATGATGCTGGGATTGGCTATAGCCCCCCCGTGACCCCGACTGGCGTGATGAAGCAGTAAAAATAATGGATGAATTGTTCTTTCATTGTTTGAAATTACTATATATCTTGAAAGAAAATGGCCTACTTCAATCTTCAAATAGACAGTCCACTTTTTTCTCTAACCTAACTCCCAGCACACCTGTTGTACGTACACAGTGTTCTTAATGGCTTTACTCAAGTGTAATGGCTGCTGGAAAAAGCAAAGGCACAGCAAATCATCTCATGGGCTCCAATGACTGAACTGACTGAACTTTTTGTAAAGCACCATTAGATTTGGCTGTTTTTTTTTGTTTAAATGAAAAAGATAAGATAAACTAGGTGATACATAACGGTCATATCCTGTTACTTATAGTCCACTTCACTCAAGCCTTTCTGTGGTTGAGCTCACAAAGATGGAAAATGCCTTTTTGTTTTGTTTTAAACACATTGCTGTACATTATGAGAATAGGCTCCCTCCCCCCTCCATTGACATTTGCCAATGTCCTACACATCTAAATATCTAAGTATGTAGACAAACTTTAATTCTATATTCTTGGTCTTAAGCAATGTAATGTAAATAATCTTTTTTAACTTGTTCAACTTTCCCCAGGAACACATTTGAGTTCACTCAAAAAAGATGTGAAGTTCGCGTGACTACACAGTGATTTTAACAGAGATATTTCGAAGTAGGAATCAGAGGAATATATTCTGAGGCAGTGAGCATGCGTGTGTGTATCTATAGATACCTCCAGCTAGGTCCTCATCTAGTAGCTGAATCTGCAGATTGAATATCTTCTCTTGTAGGCTGCATAAGTTGTGCTTCATCTTTTCTCTTCGTGTGACCATGTAGCAGAGGTTCCTGACCTGAAGTAGACAAATACATGCAACCATGTGCATACACAAAGACAAAAACACAGAAACACACACACATGCACACACCATAAGAAACTGAGAAGGTAAGATACAAAAAGGACTGTTCATAGTAACGTTTCCCTTTCTTTACTCCTCAGATAAGTGACATGTATGAGTCATTCACACGTCCAACTCACGCAGTTCATGTCAGGGAAAAAAAAAAAATCAAACTCGTGAAAACTTCCATTGAATCCATGAGTCCTTGCAAAATCCTATAGCTCTACTCCAACTCTTGTATGTGTATTTGTATTCTTAATATGTATTTGTATTCTTAGCCTATTTTTCATTGGATTGGGTTGAAAATTGCACCGAACACCCAAAGGATAATTCACATGTATTCATGTTAGGAATTGGATGCTATAAAGTAATCAAATTAATAAATATAAATCTTTTGACTCCAAAAAAGAATATCTCTATTAATTTCACTTTCTTGCTTTAGTTAGCACTCCTAAACTATATTTAGAATTAGGTTATCATATGTTGAAGTTCCAACAGATCTAGATTTTAATTTCACTGTGCATAAAAAATGGCAGAGAAATATTTATTTATTTTCATATTTCTACATTTTATTTTTTTTTCTTTTGTTTTATTCTATTTGTTATCCACCTTTTATTCTCATTCTCTTAAGTTTACAATGTATTATTAATGTTACGAAGCACTTAAAAGAACTGCTGCTGGCATGAAATTATACCATAATTACATAATCAAAATATACTGTATATATATTTCTCTATACTCAAAGATAGTTACACACGTCAGCACCAATGATGTGGGGTTGAGGCAGTCAGAAATTACAAAGGGTAATGTTATAGAGGTGTGTGAACCAGCGTGGACGATGTCAGATGCTGTATTATGCTCTGGCCCCATTCCAGTTCGGCATGGTGCCGAAACGTACAGCAGGTTATGGGCGCTGTATGTCTAAGACATCACCTAGGATACACTGAATTGAAACCGTGTCTGTTCCTCGAGTATCAAAAAGCAGTTCTCATAAAATTTGTAGACAAAATTTAATCAATGTTAAACTCAATAACATTACTACTACTGAGAATCATTTTAATCTGAAATTAGGATAGCTAAATATAAGATCCTTATCATCTAAAGCATTAATGAAATGATTACCGACCATAAGCTATGCATGCTTTGCCTAACTGAAACCTGGACCTATATGGCCGTCTGCCTTCGGCTATAGCTACATTCATAACCCCGTCCAAGTGGTCGCGGAGGTGGTGTCACCACACTGCATGACTCCAATATAGGTGTCTCTCAAAAATCATGCTTCAAGTTTAATTCTTTTGAATACTGTGTCAAATTTATCCTCAACTAAGAAAGCAACACAGTAATTTATGTTAATTACTCTTTACCGCACTCTGGGTTCCTACTCTTTTTGCAGGGATTTTCGGACTTCCTGTATAATATAGTGTAACCAGCTTGATTGTAGTTGCCGCTTTTAATATCCACTTTGAAAATTTACCCGATTCTTATAGAATAAACTTAAGCAATCCTTGATTCAATGGGTATATCTCAGAATGTGGTGGGTCTTATGCATATTTAGTAGTACTTCCTCAGTGTGGCCGTTTATGACCACTCGCTCATAACATACGAGTTGCGTTTGAACGATGGTATTCATCGGCCGCCCCACTATCAAAATAAACAAACTAAATAAAACTTATAAAATTAAAAAATAACATTTTTTGTTAATTTTTGCCTCTTTGCTACAAAGCTCATAGAAAATGGAAGTTCTTGTCATTTGGCCAGTAATAATTACAAAATCTTCACCAAATTTAGGTAGGGTTCAGAGGCAGACTGGTATCAAAATCTTAGAAGGTCAAAATCTTAGAAGCTAGCTGGATTTGGAAGAAAGGGAAAGTTCTCCCATTCTCCAGGATAACCCACAGAACCAGTTGAATCATTTTTTGTGCTACCAAATTTTGAACCAACAGTTCCATTATTTGCCTGGGGTTGTCTTGCTACATTGCAACAAAATAAGCCAGATAAACAATTGAAGGAAATTTGCATACTTGTTAAAGGCATGAAACTTTATCAATATGAAAAAGCCAAGCAAAGAATAATGTATTTTTAAAAAATGACCTTTTTGTATTTTTTTATCTATTATATAACTGGTAGAAACTTCATGGATATAGCTAAGTTGTGTTAAGGTTAGCTTTCAAGTCTCAGTTCTTTTTTCACTGCTTTTTAGACATTGGTCAGTGCTGAACAGGATACAGGATAGCTAAAGTTACCACTAAGTTGGTTCAGTGATCCTTAGAACACTTAGGCTAATCTAATGTTTGCTAGCTGTTTAAATTTGGTATTCTTGCTAAGCTAAGATTGATGGCTAGTCAGATAGCAAGTTTCACTCTGAGTACCACTTAAGAAAAAAACATTTTGCAGAACTGCATGCATTGTTAAAGGACATTCCTAAAAAAATAATAAAAAATTACAAACTTTTAGTCAAACATTATTTACTTTTGTCTTATTGCTGCATATTGATGACTTTAAAATCTGAAATCCATTGGGCACATAAAAAAATGAGAGAGAGAGAGAGAGAGAGAAATAGGGCGCCTTGTGCCAGAAAATGAACCAACTTGGAAGATGCTCATTGATCTCAATGATATTACTGAGATTGTTTTGAGAACTTTGCAGAAACAACAATCACCAAAGTAAAATGCAGTGTAAAATATCTGACCATTATCTTTTATACTTTATCTCTCTGCCATCCATTGAACGCCTCGGTATACCCCCATAAGAGCTGTAAGAGATAGCAGGGGAGACGGAACACTGGGTTAAGCTACTGCCCCCGTGACCTTGACCAGGATAAGTGGAGGAAGATGGATGGATGGATGTATGGATGGACTTTTCCTGATCTGCGGCAGTGTTCCAAATATTGTTATGTGGAGCATTATCCACTTCTAATTAGGTGCTTTTGACCACTGGTAGAATTATAGACAATGCGATGCTAATCATAGCTTCTGTAAGAAGGTCGTCAATGATGACCATTGAAACAATATTCTTCAAACTCTTGCATGTAGATATCAGTTAATAGTTGCATACTATCTTGATATCTCACAACTCCGGAAGGCCCCTCTCAACAGGGAGTTCTCAGTACCCTTCTTTGGACTCAACATGGAGATCTGGCATGTTGAACAACTAAGCTCATATGAACTGCGAGTATATGAGTAGAGTCAGTATGCTGTAACAGCATGCTGTTCTGACTCTTAATGATCTCAATGATTTTCACCCTATTGGCAGCTTACCAAGTGAGTGGGAAGCTGTATGCAGTCCCCAAGAAATTCCTTCTCCATTAATTTGTAATTTGGTTTTGTGCTCCATCTCCTCTACATCAGTTGTGATTGACTTTACAATTGTGCTTGAGGAAAATGTCATTGTGGAAGGAGTCACTGACCCATCAAGTGCATCTCTTCTCATTGGGTTTTTTTACTCCCTAAATATTGAGTATCCCAAGGGCATGGACTACATCTGATGTAGAAAGTCTTTTTAGTGTTTGGTACTAATTTGTCAGCAAGGATACAATCTTAAACACAAACTCTTCATCTCCTGAAATGCTGAGCCAAGGGCGGTGTGACAGGAGTATTTTGTTCTACCTCATTATTTACTTGAGATGATGGTGAGAGTGGTGCCTGAAAGTTCTAAATGAAAAAAATCATATTAAAGGACCTCCATATTAAAGGACCACCATATTGTTTGATATTACTTCACAATTATGGCTTACCAAGGAGATACAACAATTGGGTTTGTGATACTTCACATCACCTGGAAATATATTGTATTAATGTATAACACACTTCAATAACTAGAGCAATATATTAACATGGATGCATTATCCAGACAAGATGCAACACCCAAAGGCTGAACACCATTCAGAAATAAGATAGAGAGGCCTACAAAGATCCACTATCCAGGGTGAAACACACACACATACACACACACAAACACACACACAAAACAATAAAACATGAATACGTCCAAACAATGGCCCGCAAGTATGAGGGAGTGCCTCAGTCAGATGGGGGATGTGGTCACTATGGAAGCAGAGGAGATTCCATACCAAGATAAGTCCCTTCAAGGAATGTACCACTAGCAGATAGAATGTGGCTGATATAATGGCTGA
This sequence comes from Brachyhypopomus occidentalis, assembly GCA_020368025.1. Lineage (NCBI taxonomy): Eukaryota > Metazoa > Chordata > Actinopteri > Gymnotiformes > Hypopomidae > Brachyhypopomus > Brachyhypopomus occidentalis. The sequence continues at coordinate 269,700 of JAGXOD010000052.1, forward strand.
TATAATGCTATCAATACCTGGAAATGGCTGGACTAAAGAACAGCACAGAGGCACTAATTATGGGAGTGCAAGGACTAAGCAGTAGGTCAATCAAAGCAGGGGACTATTACATCAGAGAAGCCCAAGATGCAGACTATGCAAAACAAATCTAGCACCAAGTAGCAGGATGCAAGGTCTCGGTTCCTCTCAAGGTTTCTTCCTCATGCTTGCAGAGAGTTTTTCCTTGCCACAATCACCCTTGGCTTGCTCACTGGGGGCTTGGACTCTTACCAAGGCAGATCCACATTTTCAAGGAACCCTTCTTATCAGATCCATTAAGGGCCTTGGTATGAGGAAGTATGGCATCAATCAGAACAGATGGCTCCTGTTTTTGGTCCTGCTTGCTTAACATGACACATTTTTAACCATAAACTATCCATGTGGAAGAACAGACCTATATCCAAGAATGCAAAATTTTCCATGATGCTTATAACTCCATATTCCAAGATAGACATCGGATCCTAACCCACTGGTCTAGGCAAGAACAATCTAGAGACACCAAGTTTTGATATTTTTCTAACAAAGGAAAGGATCATTAACCTCGAGGAAGAGTATAGGACCAGCCGGTCTTAAAGTTGCAGTTCTAGTCAGCCTCTGCAACATTATCAGCTTATAATACCTTCTGCCATCAGGACTCTGGAAAAATGTTTAAATGCACAGACTAAATCCCATATCTGTTCTGTCTGTTTGATGTGTGCCGTCTTTTTCCACCTTCTGTGGACCATGCATCTATTTAGGAAAATGATAACTGTGTCCTCCCAGCATTATGATTAAATATAGGTAATGACACCAGCAATGTGATGACAACAGGAGTACCTAGGTCATGAGTAAGGGATTGAATAAACCTGCAAAGTCTCAAGGCTGGGATGAGATTTCTACTAAATATTTACTATATATTTGTACTAAATATTGTATATATATTTGTCTCGTTGTTCTACACGCGGTGCTTGTTAGGCATTATGTATATATTGTGTGTGTGTGTTAGTCTTGTCCCGTGCTCGTCTTTTTGAGTCCTTTTTGTGAGTACTACGTTGTGTGTTGCCTGTTTATTACGCGCTTCAGTAGTCGTTATTTGTTAAATAAACCACGTGTGTATGAAGAACACTCATCTCTGCTTTCTAAACCCCTCGCACGTTACAATTGCATTTTCTGTTCTAGTTATATTGTTTTCTTTGTCTTCTGTGGTACAGGGAAATGCCCCCCCCCCCCAAATATGCAAGGTAAGTTAGTTAAATACTACTTCACGAGGTGAAGTAGGTAGTTTGAACTCTCAAGTCAAAATCTCTCTCTCTCAAATAAATAAATAAATAAACTAGAAAAATACCTTGCATTACATTAGTCATTGTCTCATTTCTTAGTAGTCTGAACTCGTTTGCTTTCACTCGTCTAAAACGAGTTAATCTAATAGGTGAATTTATAGTTGAATTTAATTACCACAGAAGTAATTCATCTTTGATATAGCAAACACCTTACTGAAACCATCTTTACATTACAGGAGTGCAGCACTCATGAATGAATAACACAGCCTGTAAGTGTGATGGTAAATACTGCTTTGGTTAACTGAATAGTTCATTTAGTTAACATTGTTATGACCCTCCATGGTCCGATTGGTTTTTGTCTGCTTTGTGGCTGTCTGTTGTTTGTTCTGTTACAGATCTAGATACTTTTTATCCAGATGTTATCCTGCCACTTTACGTCTGCCTCTTTTGGATGTCGAATTATTCTTAAATTGGCTGTTCCTTAACTGCGCTCCTCTTCTAAGGAAATGGGGATTCCAGCCCAACAGAGGGAGAGCTTGACTTTGTTGTGGTGTGTTACTGGTGAACGTTCCATTTTCGATAGTCTGTTATGTTTTTTTGTGTGCTATTGTAAATATTGTATAACGTGTGTAGTATTCTTACAGCGCAGTTGGGTAGCAGGCAACATGATGCCATTTCATTTCAGTCTGTGTTTTCTTTTGTTTATTGGCTATGGGGTTAGGGAATGCTGTGTTTTCCTTTGCTTGTTTTCACTTGTAGATAAGGTACTGGTAATGGTTATATTGGCCTCTGTCAGTTCATGAATTTCACCCCTTTCTATGACTATTTTAATTATAATAATAAAAAAAAAAAAAATAAAAAAAAAACATTTGCTCTTGCAATTCACAGCCAAGACTGAACCAGAACATAGTAAAAGATGGTGGACTGAGAGAAATCATTCATATTGCATCTTATAACCTAACTTCAAGCAGAACCACTGCTTCAAGTGCGCACTTTATGTTTGAGAGAGCATGAAGGATGAACATGCTTGAGTAAAAGTGTGTCACTCACAGGGGACCACTGGACTTCTGTGAGCAATCACAACCTTTTGGGCGTCACTGTGCACTCATGTGCATTAACTGCAAGTAAAACAGAGGCACGCAAAACTATGCAGAGGCATGTGCTGATCATTTTCTGGATGTCACAAAAGAAAAGAATATCACAGGAAAGTTACCTACACTTGGCACTGACTTTGCTCGTAATGGTCACAGCAAATTATTAATGATTAAATAGTTACTCCATGAGTAACTGCAGATATATCTGTGTATATTATGTATATTTATCTATATTTTAGTATATCTCTTAGAAATATGACATGCACTGTATGCACATCAACCACATATCTTTTTATTAAACAAATATAATTCCTACAGAATACCAAAAAAGTTGAGGAACTTTAAAGCATGTGTATTTGTATTTACGTTATGCTTGCATTTCTACTGGATTTGGATTCAATAATTAAGAGTACGGTAGTTAGCAAGTGATTTGCCTATCCTTCATCCAGTAAACTTACAAGTGTACTAAATCCAACAACTCAAACTCAAATTGGATAACATCACTACACTACAGGCATTATTATTCTTAGCTAGCTAGATTTTTTAGTCTCTTTGCTAATCAAACAATAATTTTGGCAAGACTTGTTGTGGCACGCATATCAGACCTTGTAGTTATTGGTCACGCATCCCTTTATTGATGATCTTTCAGTGGTTGCTTCATGGTCATATTATATCTATATGGGCATTCATGTCAACTTTTACTCACTAAAATTCCAGCTGTCCACAGATAAAATCATGAAGCTAGCCTACTCTTTTGGCTATTTTGGCATTCAACCATTCTGGTCAAACCATCCAAAAAGGCAATTAGGAGGGTACTGGTTGCAATGGCTTGAAGGTCACTACAAAGTTTATTCTCAGGCCCGTTGTTTAAAAGTCCCATACTGTGGAAAACAGGACATTCCTGACTCATTTGATTTGAAAGCATTTAGCATGATTGGCATTCATATAAACAACCACTTATTACTGTAGTATTGCTACACCAGCTTCATCAAAAAAAAAAAAAAAATTTCCATTCACAGATTGCATACATTTATGAAAACATGCATACACAAAAATAAAAAGGTCATGTTAAAATATCATGGATACCTTTTAAAAATAATTTGAAAATAAAACATTTTAATTTACTTGAGGGAGTGGATGAATGAATTAAGAAGATACTGAGGTCATGGTTTAAAATCTTACCTACTGGTCATTACAAGTTCCAACTCAAAACATTTTACACATTAGACTGTGGTTAATGGCTGCAGGCCAAATCTTGCAAGAAGGGAAAAGTCACAGCTGACATACTGTGATAACAGTACTATTCAATTGCAAAATTTGTGCATTCATTACACACTGTGAATACATAAAGCTTTGGAGAACAGCAATGCAAACAGACTTACCCTTTCCAGATCCTGTCTCAGGTGAGTGAAGAGCCTTAAACGGCGGTACAGTACATCCTGCTCTTGTTGGGCCAGGTTGTCCACCTCATCTCTCTTCATTGTCACAAGAGGACGGTTGAAGTTAGCCCTACGGCGGAGCTTCCAGAACTGGTAGAGGAAGTCTACATGGATGTCTGGTAGACCAAGGCTCTCGGCAACATCTGTAGGATCTACTAGCTGATAGAACTTATCTTCCAGCTCTTGAAGCTTTCGCTTACGTTGGCTGGCCTTTTCCAATTCTGTCTGGTCACGGTCCGGTCGTTCTGACTGTACTATTGCTCGCTCTCCATCTGATGTGTGTCGTGATTCAGGCCTGTCTATGTGAGACACGCTGCTGTGTTCCAAGCAGTATGACTTAAATCGCACCTCATCATTTTCTGCAAGGATGGTATGCATTTCCAGGCCATGGTCAAAGGCGCAGGTCACATGGAAGGCAACAATGCAGGAAGGCATGGAGCACTGAAAATGATATAGGCAATACAGAAAGACACATATTGAGTGTATATTGACAAAAACCTTTAAAAATGTATGCAAAATGCCATAATTATTTATTACTGCAAAGCTTTCTTAAACAACTGGAAAACAACATAAAAAGCATTAGAGCAACTGTAGGATCATCAGTCTCATCTCCAAACACCCCTTTTACATTTTTTCAGAATTTTACATTTTTCTGCATTATTAAATATACCAGGGAATCTGTGTTAATGAGAAATTCTGCATCAGTTGCTTAAATGTTTACTTGTGTAAAGCCATTAAATTGTGTGTTTGTGGATCTTACCTGTATGCATGTACCTGTGTGTTCTCTGCACAGGCTGCAGGACAGGGCCCAGCGGCTGGCAGGGATGTGCGACACCTTGGTGATAGGTTCCATCTTCTCAGGACAGCCAATGCTTACCTGCACTCAAGAACATTCAAAGCAATCAATGCACATCTACATCTATTCTGGACAGTCTAAAACAATGTAAAGTAGACAAACCAAAGTCATACTGAAAAGAATAATAGATTCAGTTAACACAAAAAGAAAGCAGGATGACATTGGAGATTACATAAAGTGATTATGTGGCAACAAATAATGAGATAAAAGGTCTAGGATATGACCACAATTTATCTACTTGACTTTCTATGTCACAATCTATGACTGACCCATAATCAAATCACAACAGAACAACTGTATTTATGAATCAAACAAAACTCAAGAACACCATTTTGTTAAGTAAAATATATATTTAAAAAATCAAAACGCTCACAGCACTAGAATCAAATTAGCTTGAAGACTACATTTAAACTACAGAATTGATATTTGAGGTTCATCACAGCAAAAGTGCTCCTGACCACTAGGCATCGACCTGGTTCCAGTTCAGGTACCGGTTCCAAAATATCACAAACCAGGCATCTGGTAAAAAACAGAATTCTGATTCCACTTATCAGGTCCTACTGACGCATTTCATGTTTCACCTTACTAATGTAATGTAATGCATTACTATCTGGTTGTACCACTACATTCATAAACAGTTACTTCAAAATCCAACAGCCAGAGGTCTTACTAGGACTAGAAAGTTTGGTCATATTACTCCTGTGTTAGCAACATTGCATTGGCTCCCAGTAAAATTTTGTACTGATTATAAAATACTTCTAATGACCTACAAAGAACTGAATTGTCTTGACCCACATTATGTTAGCGAACGACTGATGCATTAAGACCCACCACGATTGCTTCCATCAAAAGGTGCAGGAATCTATATTATTACATCGAATAAGAAAAATATATTTGTATAATCAAGCACAAGCTGGTCTCTCCCACTTCCCGTCTCAACGAATACCCAAAATTATCAGACTAACTGCCACCTTCACCTTCTTTTCCCATTACTGTCCTAAATAAGAACAATTCTCACATCCTTTTAATAGTTTCACATTCACTTCATGAGTCACACTGCAATGTATAAAATAACTATATTTATATTGCAAAGGTTCTGTCCTATGATATCAAGTATCCTTAAATGTCATTGTCAAACTGACATTCTAAGACATTATCAAGACTGCTGGGTGACTTGTATAATGCTCACAAGTTCTACTATTGCACAAAGCAAACTGAATCACACTGTATTTTATGTCACATATGTATAAGTTAACTTGCAAGTGCAATAGTAGATGTACATAACGGACGGTGATGTGCTCAAGCAGGATCTCAGTATGCCATGATCTTTTGCCGTAAGAATGCATTACGTAAAAAATGAACAGATAAAAAATCTGCTGCTATTCATGCATCGTTTAGAAGAACTGAACTCAACAGCCATGAAATTCCTGTCTTGGCTAAAAGTTACACATACATTACATTTGGCTGTTTTCAGCATACCACTTGTCTCATAACTTGATAGGGGTATTTTACATTTCTATTTCGGTTCTGACTGGCTTTAACCTTAGGCACAGATGAACTCACCACAATGGAAAAATGTCACCTGTGCACTAATAATTGCCATGGTAAAGTTATCAATACAAATACAATATCATGTTGCACATGGTGTAACATGGTTACCATGATATTTTAGTCCTTGATGAAAAACAAACAATAATATAGATAACATGAACTATACCTCAGGGATCCATAAGGCACAGCTAACGTGAATCCACTTTGTTCCACTGCGAGTGGGCTTCAGAGCTCCTCCTCTTTTGGGACACAGCAGACATTTCGGCTGCACCCCAAGTGCACAGGTTCGACATAACCAATTCCCCTGAGGAACCTTCAAGATGCCATAACATGCCTTTCAGAAGGAAAAAAAATATTTTAGTCAATAAACAACCCATTTCTCAAATGTTAAACCTTATATAAGAAAAACAAAGTTCTTAGGTCAGAAGTCCATAAATTTAAAAGGTGTATCTTCTAAATTACCCATTATGTGTTGTGAAATGTTGTGCACGAGCATGCATATATGTTTGTTTTTTAGTGCTGCTTGAAAGTTTGTGAACTCCTTGAGTATGTGAACTCCTTGGTTTATGTTCATCATTTCCATTTACTTGTTTTGAGGGAAATATCTGAGCTGCATGTAGACTATTTGAAACATGGGGTCAGAGCATGTACAAAAGTAAATGAACCACAGCTGCATTAGTAAAGTCAATTAGGTAAAAGTCTTAGGTGAAACCTGTGAGTGCTCAAGTAATCACTTAAGAAGACCAATCAAATGAGACATCCCTGGGAAAAGATTTCAGCCACACTTATTAAAAGGGAGAGGAAACCAACCAAACCACTGCCGTGCCAAGGTGTAAAGCACACAGATCAACAATGCCGAGAGAAAAGGAGACCTCTGAGGACATCAGGAAGGTGGTGACAGCCCATCAGTCTGGGGAAAACTGCAAGTATTATCCACAACTCCATATTATCCAGGGAACCATCAATTCCCAGGCCCATCATCAAATTCTTGACCAGAATCTCCTGTTGGGGAGTTGAAGCTGGGACAGAAATGTATTATGCTACAAGACAACAACCCAAAGCATTCCAGCAAATGGAAAAAAAAAAAAAAGGAATGGCTCAAGACAAAGAAGATTTGCACTCTCGATTGGCCCAGTCAAAGTCTGGACCTCAATCCCATATAAATGCTGTGGCAAGATCTGAAGTGGGTGGTACATGTCAGATGTCCCTCCAACCTCTCTCAACTGGAGGAGTGGGAGAAAATTCCAAAAAGCAGATGCAAGACACTTGTTTGTGGTGACAGAAGACAGGATGGCTGCAACAGGAGGTGTGAAAAGCTAAAAGAGTTCACATACTTTGTACTTCGCAGACTTTCAGTTTTTGAAGAGAGAAATTACTTTTGTTAAATAAATATCTTTTTTCTGAGTGTCACTAATTTGGAAGGTCGGCTTTACAAATTGAGATCTGAATTTGTAAGATTTGTTATGAATAGGAATGAAGACTGGATCAAACACCAAAATTAAGCGTCTGTCAACTTGCCATACCTGGTGAACACAGATATTGCACTGGTCACAGAAAACCATCTCATTGCCATCCTCTCCTTCAGGTGAACGGCACACATCGCAAACAACATCCTCATCGTACTCAATGCCCAAGCCCTCTTCTGTCTCAATGGCCTTCTGCATGTTCTCTTCACACTGGCTCTCTAATGCTACCAAAACCTGCTCCATTGTCAGTTCATCCAGTTCTGGCAGAGCTGCAGAATACAGAAGAGATTTTTGATAAACACAGACAAACACCGACTCAAGTACTGTTCAGAGTCCTCATTAGTATTAATGGAGATTTAAATGGAGATAACACTGGGAAAACTACTAAAATGTACCTGTTATGAGTAAATAATAGTAATAAATAAATAGATTTTATGAAAATAAATGTTTACAACAGGCCGCAAAAAGAATTCATCATGCAGGTGAGTGCAAACACTGGTTTCCTTGCTTTTACTGTTTTTATTTAAACATTGCTTAAAAATAATTTTTATTATAAGATTCTGTTTACTATCAGTTTTTCCCCCAAGAACATGTGGTCCATACCTAGTTCTTTGAATTCTGCATTGACCAGTTCTAGCCAAGCCACATCCAAGTCATCTAGATCATATCGACTCATTGAGTCTGTGAGAATTGGAGAGTCTAATCTTAATTCTTTCTGTTCCCTGCTTTGGGTTGGTGAAAAGAATGGGATCCGACTGACCTCAGGAAGCACCCTAAAACACACAAATGCACACATCAATTATCATTACTTCAATAAACAGTGCATCATGTTGTGTAACACTGCATTAGATAAAGTAATGTTGTGCAGCAAGATATCTAAATCTAAAGGTTTTCATTTCTATAAATATACACTTCATAGTAAGAATCAACTGAACTTTTGTACAGAATGTGGTCAAACACCTGCAGATAAGACATGATGTAAGAGTTTTATTAAGAGTAATACAATGCAATAAATACATAATGCAGAAACAATAATAGTGCAGTATTAAAATGCAGAAAATTGTCAGAAAAGTTATTACTGAAACCTATCTTTCCTTGGAAATGAAAAATAAATGCAGGATGATGAATTCTTATATTGCTATTTCTACCACAAAATGTATTTAATTACTTTAGCAAATAATTATGAGTACTGTCATCTCTTTTAAAAGATAAGCAGGTTGCATAAGGTGTGTGAGTGTGTGTGCGCGCACCTGTTGGGGGGGCTTCAAATGTTTTCTGAAAGTAGGTTATTTTCATGAAGCATATATTTAGAGGCAAAATAATATACATGTTTTCCTATATATAATTTTTTTGGAGTTAAATATGGTAACTACATGGGTCTTGTAGGAAAGTTTAATGAACGTGTTTATGGAATGAGGATTGAAATCGTGCCACAGGAAAATGGCAACAACTGAGTCATAGTCATAGAAAAAGCCTAACAATCTAACTGCTGTTACTAAATCAAAACTGCTTAGCAAGTAATGTAAGGACAGTGAAACATTCATGGAGAACAACAATGCTAATGCTGTTTAAGGTCAATATCCATTTTTCACAACAGTGTATATGGTATTTTGTGACTTGAATAATGAAATTAAAGTATCTAAGTTAAGTTAAGCCACATTTTTTGTCAATTGTGATTTTCACCCCAATCGAAATTTGTCCTCCGCATTTACCCATCTGTGCAGTCAGAACACACACACTAGTGATCACTATGGCGCTGTGGTGCACACGTGCCCAGAGCGGTGGGCAGCCCTAGCCTGGCGCCCAGGGAGCAGTTGGGGTTAGGTGCCTTGCTCAAGGGCACCTCAGCCTCAGGCCTGGGAATCGAACCCACGACCCTCCGGTCACAAGACCGGTTCCCTAACCACCAGACCATGACTGCCAATCAATTGAATCAATGAAAAGGAATTCATGTCAGGACCAAAAAGGAATGGTTTGAGTCCCAGTTTGCTATACTTAGGGGATTTGTGAAAATGGTGGAAGGATGACTGAAATTTGTTCAGCATCATAACTGAAGAGGAAAATGTGTGATGCTAAGACAATCTGCTTGGAGTGGGTCTACTGAAAACTCAAATGAAAGTATGGGCAGCTATACCTCTTTTCTGCTATATCATCTACCACTTCATCAGCCAGACTGAAGCAAGAAGTTAACCAACAAGAGCTGCTAGTGCATACTAACTCTTTGAAGTAGCATTAAGAATGTAACTTTGAAGAAGCTCATCTTAAAGCATTGAAAGAACCAGATGCAAACAGCTGTTGATTCAAGTGATGCATGCTCTTTATGATTCTACTTTAAATTCACTTCCTAAAAATCCAGGATGGCATGAATCCCTACTTGAATGCCACCAGGGTAAATAGAAGGCTGGTGGCCAAGAGTATAAATTGTAATGTTGTCAATACTGCAAAAATGAATGAAAATGAGCCAGTGTAATTTGCACAGAGAAGTAATGGTTCAGATATCATGTCAGAACAGGCTGCATAGGATGAACAAGGCATCACCAGCTCAGTTCAGGCCAGAAGGACATTGGACATCTGTTAGACATTGAGATGATAAAATGATGTAGCAGAGATTCTCATAAAATGTCTTCTCTCCCATCTTTTGCCATTCCCATGTGAGCCTCTGGAATTCAGATGCTTCATCAGTGCATTTAAGCATTAGATAGAGGAAAGATAGAGGAAAATAAAGCCAGGTTGTACTTCTTAGAGCCATTCACCAGCAGACAGCCCAAAGTGCATGCGCACAATTGAAAGCACAGTACTGGCTGTTGTGAAGCTAAAGGCTTCTAATCTAACAATGTAGTGATGAGTAGCCAATTACAGCTGCTTATGATAATAAGGCCTTAAACTGGCCTAGAGCAGGGTCTGAAGATGAGGAAGCCCTTAATGCATTTGCTGTGTTTCTCACAAGATGCTGCAACATCTTGCTGGTGTTGAATATGAAAGGAATGGCTATAGACCCATTTAAAAGACCTAGTTGGACAGGAAAGCTAAAATACCAATATTTGGCAATATTCAAGAAATATTAAAAGTAGCAAATTAAAAGTGGATAAAAACACTCCCACAAAATTCAAGGACTGACAAGGACTGACTTTGATTGTGTGATTATGTGCTGATTATGAAAGATCTTCACCTACAGTAAAAGTTACACAAGACAGGTTTGTGTGAAAGCCAGCACAACCACTCTCCCAAGACCGGTTGTGTGATCTGTATAATACACTGAACTGTTTGACCGTCAGTCTTTACATAATGAATCAAGTAGATAAATCTTTGCAATCTAAAACACTTAAGAGACCCAAGTGAAGTAATGATTTGGGTGAACCAAAAAGAAATACTTTTTGGCAGCTGAATGTTAATTAGCTAACACATGTAGTAGAAAAGTTAGTTTCATCAGCACATATCTTGGTAAAATGCTAATATCACATCTCTCAGCCAAAAGAGTTTGATGCCCGCTTTGGTAAAATGCCACTGCTATACCGAGTAGAATACGTCAAGCACATTATTATAACATAACATTGCATTATTAGGAAATTATTAGGAAATAAGTACCTCTGTAAAAAAATCAATTGTATGTCATCATTATTTGCCAAATAGAAAAAAACTATTCTTTGCCAGGGGAGAGCAGCTTTGTAGCTCCAATTATGCTTATAATGTATCTAGACTTCTGCATAATTCAATCCACTTGTAATGAGTTGTGGACTTTCATTTGTCCTTTCTTGTTAAAAACTGAACTTAAAACTGAATTGACTACAATATATGATTTGATTTTGCATGTGAATCACATTAATGACAATTTTCAGTCATGATTTAGGCTGAACCATAGTATAGAAACAGCTTTACTAAGGACATCCAATGATCTTTTAGTACCTTCTGATCAAGGTTACATGATTTTGCTGAAGAACAGCATTTGACAATAGGTCACACTATCCTATCCCCTACTGTTATCAGAGGAAAAGCTCAGGCTAAGGTTCTGGCTCAAATTCCACCTAACTGACTGTTACCAATGATACTAGTGAAGTGTCTAACCAGGCAAAAGTAAAATACAGCACGTCTCAAGTCTCTCTGATGGACCTCTACTTTTTACGGTATAGATAGCTACTCTTGAAAGTGTTATTCATAAATGTGGAATTAGATTCCATTACTTTGCTGGTGATGCATGACTGTAAACACCAGCTAATCCAGATGATACATTTCAAATTAATAGGATTAAGGGATAATAGGATTGAGGACTGCAAAATAATGACAGCACGGATGTCAACTTTTTTTCTACAAAAATGGATGTCCTTTTTCTTGGTCCTAAAAAAATGTAGGCCCTGATTACACCAGAAATTGATTTGCAACCTGGGTGATTGGATCATATGTCCTGATGCATCCTTGAGAACAACAAAGTGGCACTGCAATTTTGGTGTGTGACGGCGACACTTCGCCCTTTCCGATAGGGAAGTCCCTCACAAAGGTAAGATGGGTGATCTGGCTGCAGTACCAGAGTGCTGACTCTTTGTTCCAATAATTGGGGACTATGTTTACCACCTGTAGGACCCGAGTTTGAGATGCAGGTGTGGCATTTGGTCCAGGTGTCAGGCACACATGTACCACCTGTAAGAATGTACTTCCTATCATGTATGCAGACACTGAAATTCACGGACTACATGGGAACTTATTCTGAGGAGCAAGATGTGCACTTTCACCAGGATCTAATGGACTTTGGAAGCTATTACCAAGGACAGTATTATGAGAACATGATGAGAGAATGTTTGGGGCTGGTTTGTGAACGTGATCTACAGTGTTATCGTACAGCTCAAAAACTCACTCACAGTTTTTGGACATCTTTGTATATTTGCAATGCACATGTTTGTCTATGTGAAAGGGAACACTGAAATTCATTTCCTCTTTATGGTCACAGAAACAAAGGTTTTGATAAATTTAGCTGATTTTGTGTACATTTTACACGTAAGAAATTGGAACACAGAACACAGAAACAAAATGTTTGTTACATAGTGTAATCGTTACAGAGATATGCACTGGCAACATGCATGTCATACAATATAACATTGCTTTGTTTGGGTTTAGAATGAAGTCTTTATTTCAGAATTCAGTCTGATCCTGCCAATATTCTGAGGTAATACATGTACCTGTAGCTAGATGTAATACATGTAATACATGTAGCTAGCTATGCTGGCTTGCTCAGGAACAGTATCCATGGCATTTTGGATTGTGCTTAATTTGGAAAACATTTTTGGACATTCACTGTTATCCAGCAGACTTAAAACCAAAGAAGCAACCCATCAAAATATCAAATGCTTATATATACAAACACTTAAAACCCTGCATATACACATGGACAAAATTGTTGGTACACCTCTGTTAATGAAAGAAAAACACACATTGGTCACAGAAATAACTTGAATCTGGCAAAAGTAATAAATAAAAATTCTATGAAAATGAACAAATGAAAATCCGACATTGATTTTGAACCATGCTTCAACAGAATTATTTAAAAATAAAATCATTAAACAGGACTGGACAAAAATGATGGTACCCCTGAAAATAATGTGACCAAAGGGACATTTTAAATCAAGGTGTCCACTAATTAGCATTACAGGTGTCTACAATCTTGTTATCAGTCAGTGGGCCTATATATAGGGCAACAGATAGTCACTGTGCTGTTTGGTGACATGGTGTGTACCACACTCAACATGGACCAGAGGAAACGAAGGAAAGCATGGTCTCAGTAGATTATAGACAAGCATGTTAAAGGTGAAGGTTATAAGACCATCTCCAAGCAGCTTCATGTTCCTGTGACTACAGTTGCACATATTATTCAGAAATTTAAGATCCATGGGACACTGTAGCCAACCTCCCTAGACGTGGCCGCAGGAAGAAAATTGATGACAAATCAAAGAGACGGATAATATGAATGGTAATAAAAAGAGCCCAGAAAAACTTCTAAAGAGATTAAAGGTGAACTTCAAGCTCAAGGAACATCAGTGTCAGATCATGGTTGTTTGAGCCAAAGTGGACTTAATGGGAGACAACCAAGGAGGACACCATTGTTGAAAAAAAAAAATTATAAAAAAGCAAGCCTGAAATTTGTCAAACGACATGTTGACAAGCCCCAAAGCTTCTGGGAGATTGTCCTATGGACAGATGAGACAAGCATGACAAGCTTTTTGCCAAGGAACATTAGCTCTATGTTTACAGTTGGAAAAATTAAGAGCACTACTGCAAAACATGGAGGAGGCTCTGATATGTTCTGGGGCTGCTTTGCTGCATCTGGCATAGGATGTCTTAAATCTGTGCAGGGTGCAATGAAATCTCAAGACTATCAAGGGATTCTAGAGAGAAATGTGCTGCCCAGTGTCAGAAAGCTTGGTCTCAGTCGCAGGTCATGGGTGTTACAACAGGATAATGACCCAAAACACAGAGCTAAAAACACCCAGGAATGGCTAAGAGGAAAACATTGGAGTATTCTGAAGTGGCCTTCTATGAGCCCTGACCTAAATTCTACTGAGCATCTTTGGAAGGAGCTGAAACATGCCATCTGGAAAAGGCACCCTTCAAAACTTGAGACAACTGGAGCATTTTGCTCATGAGGAGTGGGCCAAAATACCTGCTGAGAGGTACAGAAGACTCATTGACAGTTACAGGAATCGTTTGATTGCAGTGATTGCCTCTAAAGATTGTGCAACAAAATATTAAGTTAAGGGTACCATCATTTCGGTCCAGGCCTGTTTCATGAGTTTATTTTTTTAAATAATTCTGTTGAAGCATGGTTGAAAAGTAATGTCTGGCTTTCATTGGGTAAGTTTCATAGTATTTTTATTCATTATTGCTTTTGTCAGATTCAAGTTATTTCTGTGACCATTGTGGGTTTTTTTCATTAACTGAGGGGTACCAACCAATTTTGTCCACGTGTGTAAATTGAATTTATTATTAAAGCACTGAGGTATTTGACAATGCTCCTTATATACACCATGGGAAAGTTTCCAAAAAGGTAATTTCAGACATAAGGGGGCAGTCATGGTCTGGCCAATAGGGAACCGGTCTTGTGACCGGAGGGTCGTGGGTTCGATTCCCAGGCCTGAGGCCATGACTGAGGTGCCATTGAGCAAGGCACCTAACCCCAACTGCTCCCCGGGCTAGGGCTAGGGCTGCCCACCGCTCTGGGCATGTGTACACCACAGCCCCCAAGTGATCACTAGTGTGTGTGTGTGTTCTGACTGCACAGATGGGTAAAATGCAGAGGACTAATTTCGTTTGGGGTGAAAATCACAATTGGCTAAATCTTAATCTTAAGCAAGTATAGCCTTTGAAGTTAACATCCCTAAACTCTAAGCATGCCATACATAAGAACACAGTGTTTTATAAACAAAACTGAATGTCTGGAGTGTACAAGAGGTCACTGAAAAAATTTAATTCTAGTTCTGAAATTCTAAAATTATATTTGCTGCTCTTTACTGAGGTATTTGATATAGGAATAAGTTCCATGACCCTGGGGTATTTGATATAGGAATAAGTTCCATGACCCTGAGGTATTTGATATAGGAATAAGTTCCATGACCCTGGGGTATTTGATATAGGAATAAGTTCCATGACCCTGAGGTATTTGATATAGGAATAAGTTCCATTGCTTGATATAGGAATAAGTTCCATGACCCTGAGGTATTTGATATAGGAATAAGTTCCATTGCAGAGTCCTGACCTCGGAGAGCGGAGACTGAGAGCCAGGCCTTCTCGTCCAACATATGTGACCTTTACAATAAGTGTTATAGACTTTACAATAAGGCTCTCTTTATGCAGTTAAGTTAACTCATTAACAAATGATCACAAACAAATTAAGATGACAAGAGACATCAAACCAAACAGGAAAACCTAAACTCTGTGAACCTGCAATTACATGACTTGACATAGTTCAGTCAGGCAGGAGTAATGTACACATTTGTACGTTAGTCCCTGGTAGCATTATATCAGTACCTGCGTAAGGGAAATGTCAGCATGCTGAAAATGTTGAGGTTAAGAATACTGCTAAAAATGTGAATTTAGTCACTACAAATGTTAAGGTATCCCACAATGTCATTAATACAGATGTAATGCTAACAGATAGAGAAGACATATAGATGAAGTTCAACGATATGGGTTGCCTAACAGGTCACTGTAGCACTTTCTATTTATAATGGCTTCTAAATGACTAAGGTGTTTATAACCTAATTAATAACCATTAATAAACTAATCTTAAACAATATGTAAACACCTTCTTTTCTAAGAGATCAAATTACTGCCTGTTTTCAGTGTTGTGTTTTGTTAATCTCGCATTATCACGTTGAAAATTGCATTAAAACATTCATTTGAATTAAACAAATTAATCATGAAAATCACCAAGCGCTACAGCATTTGCAGTTGGCAGACCAGGCCTTATTGGCCTCACTGTCTAGGTGAATGTGTTTAGATAAAAGCATGCAAATAGGGATGGATGGACTAGTGCAAATGTGGAGGGATGGATCTACTAGTGCAAATGTGGATGGATGGATCTACTAGTGCAAATGTGGATCGATGGATCTACTAGTGCAAATGTGGATGGATGGATCTACTAGTGCAAATGGAGATGGATAGATCACCTACTGCAAATGGGGATGGATGGATTTACTACTGTAAATACAAAGCATGTGCTTAGCCTCCATCGTTCTGAGAAACACAAGAGTGACTGTAACAGCACACTTTCCTGATTCCTATAAGAAATTAGAGGTTTCCAAATACAAACATTCTTGAGACTATATGTGCTTGTATCACCAGACACAGAGGTTTAACCAAACCCTAATCAATTACTTTCTCTGTTAGAAGTGATGAGTGTTTTAAAGATGTACATGGTAATACATGAGGACATGCAGTTGGAATTTGCTGAAATGCAAATGTTATAATATTCTCCACAGTCATGACCAAAAAAAAAGCTTGGAAAGTTTAAAATTTCCACTGATGAAAAGCCAAACACCAAATGGGCAATCAACAAGACCTGACACTAATTCTAGGCACAATGTGACTTATAATTTTTAAATTATTTTTAACTTGCAAATGAAACCATAATATGTCTATCAAAGCTAATGTAATGTAGAAATAATGTTATTCTATTGTTTCTTTTTATTTATTACATGCATATGGTTTGTGATTACACACTTTTTACTTCATGTGGCCACCTGCATTAAAGTTTTTTTTAACATTCAAGGTTCCTGGCAAAATCAAAGTAATCTCAAAGAAATATAGTAACCCAAATGTCCTAAATAAAAAAAAAGTTTAAGATTTTCTTAAGTTGAGACATAAACCAATCCGATTATATAGCTACTCAAGCATGCAGAAACCAAAGATTTCACTGACCTGACCACAGGCTCTGGAATGGCATATGAGTTGGCTGGGACCTGAACACCTTTCTCCCATTCCTGTCTCCAGGGATCTGACAGAACATAGAACTCCTCTGGATTCAACTGAGCTGAGTCTGGAAGCTTCATAGCTGTGATAAAATCTGTCCGAAACACCTGCAAAAAAATAATTACTGTTATTTTTACGGCCTAGATCAAAATGTAATCTAGACAAGGAAAAAAATAGAACAAAGCAAACACAAACAGTTCTAAGGAAATTATGCTGAGCTGTTTTTCGAGGCACTGTATTTTCATACACGAAACGTTCAGGCAGAATATCAAATTTAGTTTTCCACTTACTCTAAATGTTGGTGAGGAAAGCCATGTTTGCTCTCTGATGATTCATTTATTAGATTTACACTAGAGCCATGTAGGTACCATGCAGACCAGCAGGTGGCACCTCTGCCAGAAATGCACAAAGCAAGGTTCCATCAAAGAATAAAAAGGGTGTGTTAAATAGCCTAAGGCATGCAGGTGTTTAAATGTTCTTGCCCAACAATATTTCACACCCTCTGGTTTCTCCCTCAGCTAAGTTTCTTCATCTTCATACGCAAACAATGGTAAACACCTGAAAGGCCTAGCTCCCACGACAACAGACTCAAAGTTTACGAGCAATTTCCATGAATCAATTCCCATTCCTGGATTTTAGCACCAGAAGAACAAGTGATGAAAATTCTCTCCAGATTCAATTATATCTTCTTTCTTTACTAAAAAAATCTGTGCAATTTCTCATCAATATTTTCAGATTTCACTTTTATAAGGCTAGAACCAGCTATTAACCCTATTCCCACCACACATCTCAAAGTCTGAGCCTTTGTTTGTGATCAGCTGGATCGATACAGCTAAGCTTATTAACAACCAGGCACATGGTTTTACTGTTCAAAATGATATATTTTGTTGGTTCTCCATAGAAGAGCCAATTCAGCAAATCTCTGCTTTTTCTTTCACCATGCATCTACAATAACACAAACACATGCACATCTACAAGCATGTACTCACGCTTCAGCCCTTATTATTATAACACACTGAATGCTGTAGCACTATGGATGTAGGAATCTTGAACACCTGGAGTCTGTTATTTGTAGGGCATCATTTGTAACTGAACCATGTCAAAGTGTTACTAAATTAGAACACTGAATTGTGTGAAGATGCTGAAAGTGAATGTTCCTGTAATTTTACAAAATTGTTTATTGAAAAACAAGAATAGGTAACTCAAGAATGGAGCAACATTTGGACATGTTAAATAATTTAGGGAATATTGTACATTGTAGAGACATACTGTCACGGTGAGAAGGCGGGTTCGCCACCAGAGGGCACCCGCAAGAGCACCTGGCACACGTCACACCCTCACCTGGCATAGGCGCACACCCACACCTCGCACGTCACTCCCCCCTTCTTATTCTCCCGAATACTAAACACCTGTGCACGGTATTTGGGATGCCTTCTTAAGCCCACAGGTCCTGTCGTTCAGTGCTGCGCATTGGCCTTCCTTGGACGGATCTCGCTACGCCTCTCCTGGATACCGAAGTGCTGCTCCTGAACGACGCCTCTGGGAACTCTGCTATATTTTCTGTTCAGAACGTTATTGGGCACGATTGCCTTGATTTCTGTTTTTCCCTATTTTGGAGTATGGATAATAAAGCTAATGGAAGCTCGCTACCCTCGCCTCCTGCTGTCTGTCAAAATACGTCACAGAATGCGCAGCCTGAAGCAGCAGGAGGCAACGTACCTTCCGTGTTAGAAGTCCTAAACGCTCAAGGCTTGCTACTGGAGCAGCATCACCACGAGATGGGTGAGTTAAGGAATTTGATGTGTACGCTGACCACGACTGTCCAAGTTTTGTCGCAGCAGGCTAGTCAAACCCCGGTCCAACGAGTGGAGGGGGTGAGGCTACCCTTGGCTCCCCCAGAGGCTTACGATGGAGACCCCGAGAAGTGCGAGGGATTCCTGGCCCAGTGCAGTTTATACTTCAGATATCAAGAGCACCTTACGGACCAGGCAAAAGTATCTTTTGTTATCTCGCGGCTCAGCGGCAAGGCATTGGCCTGGGGAGCCGCGCTATTGGCGGGTGAGTCCCCGCTATTATCACATTATGAGACATTTCATACTGAATTAAAGGAAGTGTTTCACCACCCACGTCAAGGAAGGGCGTGTGGTCAGACCCTGTTGACAATGCGGCAGGGGAACCAAACAGCGGCCGCATTCGCACTCGAGTTCCGCACTGTCGCAGCTGGGACGGGGTGGAGCAGCGGCGCCACGGACGCCTTCTTAGCGGCTCTAAAGCCCCAGCTACGCGCTGAACTAGCGTGCAGGCAAGAAAATGAGCCGTTTAACTTTCGGTTGTCCGTATGGCGATAACCTACGACCGGCTACTACAAGAGAGGAATGCTCGAAGGACGGGCGGCGAGAATCGCGGCGCATAAGGTCTCCCCCGAGAGGACTACGAAACTGGAAGCCACCAGAACCGATGCAGATAGGAGCAGCTGAGCCGGCGGAGACGGATCACCCAGCACCTGACAGCGGGAGGGCTCGGGTGAGTAGATCCGAGATGGCTCAGTTGCTGACTATAAAAGTGACGCTTACTTACCGAGGGAATTGTGTTGGAGTTTATGCCCTAGTGGACTCGGGAGCCTCAGGAAACATGATGACAGCGGACCTGGCGAGGAGGATGCGGATGCCCCTGGAGACCTTGGAAAGGCCAAGGAAAGTGCGGCGCTGGGACGGCAGGCCTGTGGGTGGCGGAGTAGTGCGCCACCACCACCCCCCCCTCACTCTCACTGTTCAAGGGCACTCCTCCTCACAAGTTTTTGCGTTCTACCTGAGTTAAAGTACGATCTAACACTAGGGCTCCCGTGGTTCAGGCAGTTTCACCCCCTCATTAATTGGCACACTGGACACATATCTCACTGGAGTGCACCTACCGTAAGTTCGCAGAGTCACGCCCCGTATTGCTGGACGTCCACCACCATCGAGAGTCCTAGCGTGGCAAGTGCCACTCAGATTCCCCAACAATATCAGGACCTGGCGAAGTATTCAGTCCTACCAAAGCGATGCAGCTCCCTCCGCACCGCCCCTGGGACTGTAAAATAATATTAAAGGAAGGGAGTGTTCCCCCGAGAGGAAGAGTATATCCTCTGTCACTCGAAGAAGAGAAAGCCATGCAGCAGTATGTCCAGGAGGCATTAGCGCAGGGCTATATTGTCCCCTCTACTTCGCCCGCCTAAGCCAGCGTGTTCTTTGTGAAAAAAGAAGGGCGGTGGTCTGAGGCCGTGCGTAGATTACCGAGGACTCAATTCCCTCTTGGTAAGTTACGCCTACCCACTGCCTCTAGTGCCTTCGGCGCTGGAGCAGCTGCGGGGAAGCGGTGATCTTTACCAAACTGGATTTACGCGGCGCCTACAACTTCGTCCGTGTAAGTGAAGGGGATGAGTGGAAGGCGGCGTTTAGTACCCGCTCCGGGCACTATGAGTACCGGGTCTTGCCGTATGGCTTGGCTTCGGCTCCGTCGATCTTCCAGGCGTTCATTAATGAAGTTTTACGTGAGTACCTGAATAAGTGTGTTATCGCCTATATCGATGACATCCTCATTTATTCTTCCTCCGTAGAACGACATATGCATGATGTACGGGCCGTCCTCCGCACTCTCCTTCGCAATCATTTGTATTGCAAATTGGAGAAGTGAGAGTTCCATCTACAGGAATTAAACTTCCTGGGCTATACCATCAAGCCCGGTTCCGTACACATGCAGTCCAGCAAGGTAGAGGCGGTGACCGGATGGAATCGTCCTCACACACGGCGCGAGCTGCAGCGATTCCTGGGTTTCGCGAACTTCTATAGGAGGTTCATCCGGGAATTTAGCACTGTCGCGAAGCCGCTAACGGACTTGCTGCGTGGTGGACTCAAAAGTCTGGCCTGGACGGAGGAGGCTGATAACGCTTTCCAAGATCTGAAGCAGGCTTTCGTCACCGCGCCTGTCCTTCATCAGCCGGATCCCACGAAGCCCTTCATCATAGAGGTAGATGCTTCTAACGTGGGAGTGGGGGCGGTGCTATAGCAGCGGCTCAAAAAAGGTCGCCTGCTAAGGCCTATTGCCTTTTTCTCGCGGAAATTATCCTCAGCGGAACGAAATTATGGAGTAGGGGACAGAGAGCTGCTGGCGATGCGTCTAGCTTTCGAGGAGTGGAGACACTGGCTAGAGGGAGCCAGGCACCCGTTTTTGGTTCTCACGGATCACAAGAACCTTGAGTATCTGAGAACCACTAGACGCATGAATGCCCGACAAGCACGCTGGTCATTGTTTTTCTCACGCTTCCAGTTTCAGGTCACATATCGTCCAGGGGAGAAAAACATACGTGCCGACGCACTATCACGTTCATCCCCGGCAGTGCGGACTCGACCAGTGAGGAGCCAGTCTTAAACCCAGAGTGCTTTGTCGGAGCTGTAAACTGGGAGATTGATCGGGCCATCGAAGCCGCGAATCCTCATCCCAACTGTCCTCCGCACCGCAGGTATGTGCCCCCCCGCGCAGCGCACCGCCTTGATACAGTGGGCACATTCCTCACTAGGCACGGGACACCCTGGATCTACGAGAACATCACAGCTCCTGGGTGCTCGCTATTGGTGGCCCGGGATGCACAGTGACGTCCTGCGTCACGTGGGGTCCTGTGCTGTGTGTGCGCGCAGCAAGGTGCCGAGGACGCCGCCCGCGGGTAAGCTGCTACCCCTGCCCATACCTAAACAGCCATGGACGCACCTTGCTATCGATTTCATCACTGACTTGCCAGTTTCAGAGGGGAACAACACTATCCTGGTAGTGGTGGATCGATTCTCGAAGATGGTGCGCTTCCGGACTGCCAACTGCCTGGGAGACAGCGGATCTCCTGTTCAGGCACGTGTTTCGGCAGTTCGGCTTGCCCGAGGACATCGTGTCTGACAGGGGCCCGCAGTTCACATCGCGGGTCTGGCGTGAGTTCCTGTCAAAACTGAACGTGACCGTCAGTCTCACGTCAGGATACCATCCCCAGGCAAACGGGCAGGTGGAAAGGGTAAATCAGGAACTTGGACGATTCCTGAGGGCATACTGCAGTGAGCATCAAGAAGCGTGGTGTTCACTGCTGGCATGGGCGGAATATGCCCAAAACTCGCTCACTCAGGCCAGCACGGGTCAGACCCCGTTTGAGTGTGTGTTTGGGAGACAGCCGCCGCTGTATCCTTGGAACTTTGCCACTTCCGACCAGCCTCAGATAGAGGACTGGTGTAAGAGGAGTGAGAGCGTCTGGGAAGATACGCATCAGCGTTTGCAGACAGCGGTGAAGAGATTCCAGGAGAAGGTGGACCGTAGAAGATCCCACGCGCCTAACTATAAGGTAGGCGATAAAGTGTGGGTTTCTACGAGGGACGGTAGACTGGGAAGCCCAGGTAAGCTACAAGCCCGCTACGTGGGACCTTATACGATCACTCAATGCATAAATCGTGTGACGTTCAAAATAGGTCTTCCTGAGAATCGACGGGTGTCGAGGGCTTTCCATGTCTCCGCCCTGAAGCCCTACACAGAGGGACCACTCGGAGAAGGAGAGGGACAAGCCCCACCGTCTCCAGTGATGCTAGAAGATGGCCCCGCCTATAAGGTGAAGAAGCTCCTCAACTCCAGGTACCGTCAGAGGGGTCTCCAGTACCTGGTGGATTGGGAGGGCTATGGGCCAGAAGAGAGGAGTTGGGTTCCGGCAGCACAGGTCGCCGGGAGGAATCCTTGAGGGAGGGCTCTGTCACGGTGAGAAGGCGGGTTCGCCACCAGAGGGCACCCGCGAGAGCACCTGGCACACGTCACACCCTCACCTGGCATAGGCGCACACCCACACCTCGCACGTCACTCCCCCCTTTTCATTCTCCCGAATACTAAACACCTGTGCACGGTATTTGGGATGCCTTCTTAAGCCCACAGGTCCTGTCGTTCAGTGCTGCGCATTGGCCTTCCTTGGACGGATCTCCCTACGACTCTCCTGGATACCGAAGTGCTGCTCCTGAACGACGCCTCTGGGAACTCTGCTATATTTTCTGTTCAGAACGTTATTGGGCACGATTGCCTTGATTTCTGTTTTTCCCTATTTTGGAGTATGGATAATAAAGCTAATGGAAGCTCGCTACCCTCGCCTCCTGCTGTCTGTCAAAATACGTCACACATACAGTATATTTCATGTTAACCAATAGTGTAAAAAAAATCAGAACTTTATTTAAATTTAAGCCATATTTTTAAAATGTTACTTTACAATATTGTCCAAATATCATTCCATTAATATGAATAATTTTTACATTATTATTATTTATACATTTCTGTGAATCTGAATGTATGAGAACTATCCACAATTTTTGTGAGCTTGACAACCAAAAATTATCAGGATGAACAGATCACCTATTATTCAGAAGTTTCATCAACTTAGTGGCGAGTTTGATTTTACACTCTTTAGTGATACAGAATGTTCCAATTTCACATTTCCTATTCCCAACATCCTAACAAGGTATAATCACATGAAAGTGTGCTTGAATAACAAATAAATTATAAAATTCTGACAAAAACAATTATGTATATATGTATAAAATGTTTTCAAAATTTCTATATTATTACAAAGGAGCCCATCCTTTGTACATGTTGATGTTTGTGTCCTCCTTGTTTGCAATCATGAAACATATACAAATATATATAAATACATAAAATATACTTTATACCTAATCTAAAACAAAATACGCATACCCTGAGCCCATCAGCAGACACCTCTTCGTGGACTCTAGCAAAGGGTGGACCATGAGTTAAAAGATTTAACATTTTACAGATTTAAAAATCTGTGATTGGGTGCCTGAGATACAATGATTTCGTCATGGTGCACAGGGCAGCAAGAGTCTCTATTTCACACACACACACACACACACACACACACTGCACCTGCCCTGCTCCCAATCACCTGATTACTAATCTCAAGAAGCTGTGCCTTACTTATCCTCTCCCTATATAGAGCCCACAGGTACTCTCCTCCAGTACTGTGCATTGCTTGCCAACAGCACCAAAGATGATGTTCAGAGTAGCCTGCTCTATGCCACTGCTGAGCTACAAGCTTTACTGCCAGCATATTTGTTTCTTTTGGTTTCATGCTGCCTTTAGCCAGCCCGATGCTGAGCCTTTGAGTGTCTCTTTATTACTATGGAGAATAAAGACTCTTCAACTGCACTTGTGTCTCACTGCCTCTCTGTTGGTGTCACAGTAAGTAATCGAAATTTACTAAAAGACCAAATATTTGGTTTGTCAACCTGTAGTGGGTTGAGTTATATTAGACATGTGGAAATGAGCCATGTTTTGGTTTCCTCACATAGATCTTACTTTTGTCTAGACACCTTAGGTAAGGGGCGGACACCATCCTTTGTATATTTTGATTAATAGACTAGGTCGAGAGAGTTAGTTATTTTGTTTTCTTAGATTCAGAGATGTAGATATTAAAATATATATATATTATAACATATATAACATGATTTTTATTGTGCCTCTAAATCTTTGCGAACTGGATTGCATGGTTTACAACTTACCGTTTACATAGTTAAGCCAGATGCAACTTGTAGTATGACCTAAACCAAACTATTTTAGCCAAGCTATAGCCAAACTATAGCCAAACTATTTTTGTTTAGGTTTAGACAGGATTATACCTATCCTGCATACACAGGATGACATTTGATTGTAATCAGGAAGCAGAGAGACATATAGACAGATAGACTGAACCCTTAATACTGAGGGAACCAATGACTTGAACATTCTGAGCAAATCAGACCAATTTGGCCATGCAATACACTTTACACCATCAACAGCCCTCCAATGACACACCCACTGTCCCATGCATAAATATTGAGGGAGATTTTTCCATCAAAAAAAAGGTGGTTTCAAGGCAGAAGTACAAAGTGTGTGGATTTTATGCTTCAGATTATATATATCACCTGCTGTGAGAGCTGTGATAAAACATATAAAAGACAGTGACTGGCTCCTTCAGCTTAATGACGAATATTATTGCTAATTTTGGAGTACTCCTGGCTTTAATAATTGGGTATTTTGATGGTCTGGAGGAGTTTTGGAAGGAAGCTGAAAGCGTATTGCTGCTTTCATTCACCACATTAGTCAATGACTCATGACCAAGGAGGCACCTGCAGGGAAAAGCACAGCAGGAGGTCAGCCTGAGCTGGAGAGAACACCACTGCGACCCACATCAAGAGGTGCCAATCATTCCACTTTTTAGAGAATCCAAACAGGACTTTTAACCCATACATTTCAGTTTGTGCCTCTAAATCCACATTTCTCCACTCACGCCTTCTCATCGCAGCTGGTCAAGTACTTAATAAACATATTTTGATTTATCTTATACTAGTTCATTTTTAAGCTTTATCACAAGCTGAATACAATTAAATCTGTCATGTTTTATCTACCATTTCGGTAGAAGGAATTGCAGTACATCTGAGAATGAGCTAAAACGGTGGTAGAGTCCAAAACATTCACTAAGGCAAACTTTAGCTGTTTCTTAAAGGATTTTGTTCTCTCAGGCAAAAAAGAAAGTCACGAAAAATAGAATTTTTCCTGTATGCAATACAGGCAACAGAATATTGTTTCAAATACTTGAATATTGAAGTACACCAACACAGACACATTAGGCTAAAACAGAACATTCCTAAAGAAAGTCAGAATCAGTGTAATTGTAATAAAATTTAACATACACTGATCACACTGTGCACATGAACACACTGTGCAGCAGAAAAACTAGTTAATACAAAGGATTTTTATGATTGTTTAAAGTTTTGCACAGTTTAAACAAGTTATAAATAAAAAGCAGTAATTTATGTTCCACATCCACGCATGTGCACACACAGCACCTTAAAATTCTATGGCAGAAGCAAAGCATCTCAGACTGTTAGCAGCTGGTTGGCATGGTTTACAGTCACACCTCAGACTGTTAGCAGCTGGATGACATGGTTTACAGTAGCTGTTTTTGCCAGGCTTAATGAGCCTTAGCAGCTGGTGAAACTTCAATCTCCCTATACAAACTGTGCTCCAATTGATTTGTGTGCAGGCTCTGGAGGAAAAGGCTTTTCATTACAATTTTCACACCTGCCTGCAAGCAAAAGCAACTTCCTTCCTGTTCAGCAACGGTTTGTTCTACCACTGTATTAGGTCACAGAATGCAAAGGCTCCATTCGCACAATGTCTGTAAAATATGATTGATGAATATTCAAAGATAATAGAGTACTACTCACCATTGCAAGACTGAATTATATTTGAACTTTAATTTAATTTAAATTAAAGACACTACCACGGGTAGAACTAAAATGTCGATACTGTCCATGCACATATGTGGTAGGCTATAATTAAAAACCTTGACTAGAAATATTTTCTTACAATCCCTCAAAATGAAGCTTAATCCAGTTGATAGAGTACAGCATTACCCACTGGTACCCACTGAAGTTGTATTAAGGATTTTAGAAGAGGTTTTAATTACCAAAAAGGAGAATATTTGATTAGGTATGCAGGAAATTAAATTTATTAGGTACACTGGAAATGAAATTTTACCCAATATGTAATATTAATTTCCATAATGATTTGACAGTATTATGAATTATCTGCCTCCTTGAAAACTAAAAATACTTCTTCTAAATATTGAAACAAAAATCTGACAAAATGACAAATGACACCCTTCTGGCTTTTGATGATGTAAGCATACTACCTACTAGCAGACTCACCTCAGATGGTTTCTTCTGCTCCTGCCGTACCCATGTGCTATTGGTCCCAGTGTTCGTGACCAGAGGATCGTGACCAGAGGATCGTGACCAGGTTGTCACTTGGCCTGTAATGCATATACATATAAGCATATGGTTCAATTAATCTATTGTTAGAGTAGTAAAAAAAGTTTTTTCAATATATTGCGTATATATATACAGTGGGATGCGAAAGTTAGGGCACCCTTGTTAATTTTCCTGATTTACCTTCATAAATCATTGAATGTTTGGATAAAAAAATTCAGTTAAATATATCATATAGGGGACAAACACAGTGATATTTGAGAAGTGAAATGAAGTTTATATGATTTACAGAAAGTGTGCAATAATTGTCTAAACAAAACTAGGCAGGTGGATAAGTTTGGGCACCGAAAAAAAAAAACCTTAACTCAATATTTAGTAGATCCTCCTTTCGCATAAATAACAGCCTCTAAACGCTTCCTATAGCTTTTAATGAGAGTCTGGATTGTGGCTGAAGGAATTTTAGACCATCCTTCTTTACAAAACATCTCTAGTTCATTCAGGTTCCGAGCATGGGCAGCTCTCTTTAAGTGACACCACAGATTTTCAATAATATGGCCATTCCAGAACGTTGTACTTGTTCCTCTGCATGATGCCTTAGTAGATTTTGAGCAGTGTTTAGGGTTGTTTTTTTATCCAAACATTCAATGATTTCTAAAGGTAAATCAGGAAAACTAATAAGGGTGCCCAAACTTTCGCATCCCACTGTGTGTGTGTGTATATATATATATATATATATATATATATATATATATATATATATATATATATATACAATATACAAATAATATATATAATGAGTAGTCTATATATATATATATATATATATATATATATATATATATATATATATTTTTTTTTTTTTTATATATATGATATATTTAACAGAATTTTTTTTTCCAAACATTCAATGATTTCTAAAGGTAAATCAGGAAAACTAACAAAGGGTGCCCAAACTTTCGCATCCCACTGTGTGTATATATATATACATACACAGTGGGATGCGAAAGTTTGGGCACCCTTGTTAGTTTTCCTGATTTACCTTTAGAAATCATTGAATGTTTGGATAAAAAAATTCTGTTAAATATATATATATATATATATATATATATATATATATAGCGCTACTCAACTTAATAATCTGTCAGCCAAAGAAACCATCTGTCTTATTTCTAGCCATTTTGTCTTTGTGTTGGCAGCAACATTGCCTGTAAATGCAGTATTTTCACAAAATAATATGGCTGAAATAACAGACACTTGTGCATGCACATTCACATGTCCCATTGTTTTTGTTGTATTGTGGATGGAAAACCTCTGAAAAACAGAGGACCGAACAGGACCAAACACTACTGTAGCCAACACAAACTTTTTTAATTAAACAGCTCCACCAACTATTTATTATCTACATCTTCAGATAAAGTGAGATTGAAATGTGACTGAACAACGACTTTATTTTACAAGCCATGCTTCATAGTGTATCAGTGTACCATGTGGAAAATGAGCATTACAACAATTACCAAAAAATGGAACAAAACAAGTCTCATCTGCACAGAACAGTATTCAGTATGGCCAAAACACATCCATTCATCTATATTATACTATCTTACTTTCACACACACACAAAAGTACACAAGTAAACAAACAATGGACAATAAATTGTCAAACAGAAGTCATGACTATTGTATCACAAAACAATTTAATAAATTTTGCATAGAAGCAGCATTTAGCTAGCAAATGTCAAGTCCACTATCAAAGGGATATTGTAAAAGAACATTAAGCCATCAATAAATTTTTGTCAACCTCCTAAGGGTCTGTAATTCCCACTTCAGCAGTATTTTCCAAAATCACTAACTTCAGCAGCTGTAAAAATCACACGTGACAACTGGACAAGGAAGGAATGTGAATGTGTTCCAATGTGAAGGGTAAATTCTTAATGACTTCATGACTCATAAATTTCCATAATAATGTACCAATCACACAGAGAGGCAGGTGTATAAGTCCTGAGTGACACACAAACCTACATAGGTGTGATTTCTCACCTCTTTTCACTGGTTATTAACTTCCATCAACAAAATTTAAATACCAGGATCTACAGATTCAGGAATGCTTGAACCATATTTCTATTTTGGATTATCACAAAGATATTAACAAAAACATTGAGAAACATCAAGACTGATGTGCAGCCATTGCATTGCTGATTTGAAGACATATTCACAAAATATGTAACTAGCTACACAATTATAAATCGAGAGATATAAATTAAAGTATAAAAAGTATATATATAAAAAGTATACTTTTTAATTTTTTCATTAACCGAGTCTCCCAGTTATACCTTCTTTAGGAGTTAAAGATCTTAGTGTAATTATGGGTCCCAATCTCTCGTTTGAAGCTCATGTAAATAACATTTGTAGGACAGCCATTGCACAATGCACATTGCAAAGGTTAGGAACATACTATCTTCACAGGATGCAAGGCAGTCCATACATTCATCATTTCTGGATTGGACTACTGTACCCTGTGTTATAAATTATTATCCATATGATATTTTTCTCAGATTTTCCTTAATGGTCAATGCAAATGATGGTCAGTATAATTTTTAAGTCTGAATAAGCCACAAATCTCTTCACAATACGATGATCAGTTTTTGTTAAATACCTTCTCCAAGGCACTGCACTGTTTGATGGTTTTTCAACAGCAGAGAGATCCTTTCACTTTCCCATATTGCTTGAAACCTGTGGCCTGCTTAATAATGCGGAACATCATTCTTAAGTAGTTTTCCTTTAATTAGGTTCAACCGGGCAAAGAAATTATCACAGGTGTCTTGAGATTAATTTCCAAAGAGCCCTGAGACACCATCCAATACCATCCGTGAGTTTAATGGAAAAACAAAAAATTTTAACTTTATGGCACTTAAATCCAAAATGCATAATAATTTGGAATGTGGTGTAATGCCTTACTATCTGGTGGTTACCAATACGTGCTTAAACAGGCTGTATTTAGTGCAAAATCCAGCACCTAAAGTTCTTACAACTAGAAGTTGAAAGTTTGATGTTATTCTGACATACTGAGAAATGCAAGTTGGTACAGGGCCTATTTGTTTCTAAGGGAATAAAAATCACAGAGAGCATAAACCAGGGGTGTCAAACTCAATTGTCAATAACACATCAACAGCTCCTCACATTACTCCTGTCTTAGGTACATTACACCGACTCTAAGCAGAGATGGGCACTCGAGTGAGCGACTCAAGTCAAAGTTTCACTAAAGTTGCCTACAAAAACACTTCAGACTTGACCTGAAACTCATCCCTAAGGACTCTCGACTCAACTCGGACTCATCCAAAATGACTCATGATGTATCACAACATCATTTCTCGCGAGCGGGAAATTGGAGAGAAGCGTTAAATGTATAATCAAACGAGGTTGTCAAGGCTAAGGCTGGAGTGCGATACATGGTTCCTTCGGCTATAGGGAGTTTAAAATCCTTGGACAAAACTGAAGGACACGTGTAAAGAATGTGGGAAACAAATTAAAGACACTGGAACACCACCTCAAACTTCATAAGCACCTGAAAACACACCCAGATAGGTTTGTTTAGTTTACGTTAGCCACTTAGCAGTCATTACAGCTAGTGCAGTAGTCCCAATTAGTGTAGTAGCCACTTGTAAACAAACATCAAAACAACCATTAACATTGAGTATTGACATTGACAACCAAATATTGAGTATAATTAACTACAGTATAACCGTCGCAGAACAAAAATAAGTGATGCGTTCTATACAGTTTTGATCACGCGAAATTAGTGATATTTAAATAGTTTTCAGATGTGATTTTTGTGGCAATATAAATCTTAAATGTCATTCTAAGACGATTTTTTATGGTATTGGTGATAAGGGACACAGAAAACAGAAAACGCAATATGTGGAGCCGATAATGGGGGGCGGAGGACAATAGGAGCTAACGAGGTAATATGTAAAATTATTATTTTCCATCTCCTGTACCTGGCATGGTGGTGTGGTGGTTAGCACTGTCGCCTCACAGCAAGGTGGTTTCGGTCTGGGCTGCTCTGTGTGGAGATTGCATGTTCTCCCTGTGCCTTCGTGGGTTTTCTCCGGGTACTCCGGGTTCCTCCCACAGTCCAAAGACATGCATGTTAGGTTGATTGGTCACTCTAGATTGCCCGTAGGTGTGAGTGTGTGTGTTGGCCATGTGGTGGACTGGCGAACTCCCCATGGCCTTCGCACGGAGATGCTGGGATTGGCTCCAGCCCCCCCCCCCGTGACCCCGACTAGCGGGAATAAACGGTATGGATACTGAATGAATGAATGAATGAATCTCCTGTACCTAAGCTTATCCTGGTATTGACTCATGAATTGACTTGGACTCGTGACTTTACTAGGACTTGTATTTTGCGAGTTTGAACATCTCTGGCTCTAAGTTAAGTTTCGTACTGATTACAAAATACTTCAAATGACCTACAAAGCACCGAACGGTCTTGCCCCACAGTACCTTAGTGAACTCCTAGTGCATTACAACCCACCACATCTGCTTAGGTCGAAAGTTGCAGGTTTTTTATTATTACCTCGAATAAGGAAACCTACTGCAGGGGGCAGAGCCTTTGCCTATGAAGCTCCCAGACTGGAATAACGTCCCTGTTAATGTTCAAGAATCCGACACAGTCTCTTTAATATTTAAGGCTAGGTTGAAAACCTATGTAGTCAGGCAGTGTATTAATTCCCCACTTAGGAAAAGGTGTAGATCTAGGGGTTCACCGAGAGGTCTGGTAAACTGAGATGTTATGAGGCTGTCACTTCACACTTGACAGAGTGGTGGAGTGTTGATGCTCCAGGGAGTCCTCATGCCTGTGTTACTTTCAGTCTGTATTCTTTTAAGCTGTGCTACCACAGCTAGATCGATTTTCATACCCTA
Source organism: Brachyhypopomus occidentalis (assembly GCA_020368025.1). Taxonomy (NCBI): domain Eukaryota; kingdom Metazoa; phylum Chordata; class Actinopteri; order Gymnotiformes; family Hypopomidae; genus Brachyhypopomus; species Brachyhypopomus occidentalis. The sequence goes on from JAGXOD010000052.1 coordinate 301,591, forward strand.
TAGATCCCTAATTTACACTCTCTCACTTGGACATGCCTTATACTCTTTTCTTTTTCTGCTGAGGTACATCTCCTGATGTCATGCTGTTACTGAGCTTCAATCTGTATTGCTGCTATGGCTCCTCCCACTACGCAAAGATGTGCCCTTGCAGCTGATCATACAATTCTACAACGTGATCATCAAGTTGGTTCGTCCACCTCACAAAAACAATCCAAACTCCAGTGCATAATCAGGTTAGCGGAGAGGACCACTGGATGTAGTCTGCCAATATTGCAGGACATCAACAGCAGGGTGATGAAGCATGCTGGCAAAACAACAGCTGACCCCTCTCATCTTGGAAATCACTTATCCCAGCCACTTCCCTCTGGTAGATGATTCGAGGCCATCAAAACCTGCACAACCTAGCATGCTAACAGCTTTTTCCACCAGAGCTCTAGGGCTCATCAATCACAGTGAACACTTTGCACTTAACTTTACTTAACGGATCTGTATATGTATATATGCACATGTACATATATGTTAAATCTCTTAGCTCCCCCACGTGGCTCCTTACTACTTTATTCTTTGTTATTGACTCTATTTACTCCATTTATGTCAGTGTGTTTGTCAGGTCTGCTAAGTATGTTATGTGCACTCACCAAGACAAATTCCTTGTATGAGTAACATACTTGGTGAAAGTGTTTGTGTTTCTGATTCTGCCTAGGCCAGCCTTGGGAATTAAGTCCAGTGGATGAAGGAAACTGGGTTGTTTCATTGTCCATTGGTCCCATGTCATGCGCACAGGCTTGTTAATCAGCGACACAATAGAAAGTGGACTCTGCAATCCGCCAGACAGTTCAGCTGGGTGTAACCCATCAAAGCCTGTGTTTTCCAATACATCATCAGTTGTTACAGGTAAAGATACTTTAAGTGTACTGTAATGTCTATACATTACAACTGAATCAGTTAATTTCTTCCTCCCATCTGCTAAGTAGCCTGCTCAGTCTCTCTCAAAAGTTATATTAATCATTTGTCATGTTTTTGCCATGCTCAGTTCACTATCTTGCTTGTGTTAATTTATTACATTGTTTTGCTAATGTTAGTGGATGCAATACCTAGAGCATAGGTGTCAAACTCAAGGCCCGCAGGCCATACCCGGCTCCTAAAACAATTATATAAGGCCTGTGAGATCATTTTACATTGATCTATTATTATTGTTATTAATGGCCCAGCGACAACAGCTGTCTTGCCGAATGATACATTCATGACACTGGGAACATTTTCGCATCATTCAAGTCAAACGCCTGTTACTGTCTGCAACACTATTGTAACGTCAAAGCCCCTTAACAATGGCGAAAAGAAAAGTTGATTCTTAAAACAGAGCCTTTGAAAACCAATGGGAGGCTGAGTATATTGTGGCGACGTGTTCATAGTGCTACAGTTGGTAATTAGGGGGCGGAGCATTCATGTTGCCCAGAACACTCCTGGTTTCCAACTTAGTCATTGTTATGGTGATTGCTGGCTGCCGGTGTGTTTTCACTGTAAAGCAGTTTTCTCTCTCTCCTGATACTGTTGTTTGTTGTTCTGTTAAAAAGAGCTGGTATCGTAGTAGGTTCAATAAACGGTTAAAATGAACAATTTTCCTGCCTCTGGCTTCTTCACTTTGCCACAATATGTTTACTGACATTTCCAGTAAACCCGTGTGTCTTATTTGTGGAGCTAATGTGGCTGTAATTAAGGAATTTAGTCTAAGATAGCACTTCAAGAAAAACATCAGGACAAGCTGAAAAACCTGAATGCAGACAGGAAGGTACAGAGAATAGAAGAGTTAAAGAAGAAGTTCGGCCTGCGAACTAAAGTATGCTTTGAGTTTTGGCCTCCGGTGCAACCCCTGACCTAAATTTGTATTTATGTTGTGCTTTTCTACTGGTTCACACAATTAAGGGAGTTAGGAAGGTATACACATGCATGTGTGTAATCTAAGCATCAAAAAGAGGCCATATTGAAATCAGTGTTCCTCTAATCAAAAGTTGTGTACATATCTCCACCTATTCACCCTACTAAACAGTTTAGCCCTGCCCACTTTTTAATAAGGTACCATACATGTCAGCCAATCAAAGTAGAGCTAATTTAAGCTCATAATTAATCTGTTTTTGGAATGTAAAGTGGATAAAATCTGTAAGGAAAAATATGAAAACTAACAATGTAGGATATGGGCCCTTGAAATCACAAAAATAGAGCAAGGGGTCCTTGATGCAGAGAATGGGAAGCACTGATGCTTAAATACAAATGTTATTTAACTGGCTATAAATACAAATGTTACATCTTTGATGCTAAAAAGAAAACGCTTATAACAAAAGTACTCTAAGCACTATACTACTCACACAAACACTATCACTGCAATACCAGCAACACTAACCACTGCATTAGAACAAAGCCTCTCAAGGAATTAAAGTTGGAACACTTTGCTCTACACTATATTAAAGAAGTTCAAGCTGGGGAAAAAAAGGATCAGGAAGAAAAAAAGGGGATGACGAGAGGAACATTTATGACACAACGAATAAAGAGTGACGACAGTCAAACAGTAACAGGACAGAAGACATGTGCTTGTGCATGGGCCTGTGGTTGTTTTCTATTTGGCAGCTAAATGTAGTGGCTGCACATTCTGCGGTCTCTTCCTTAGTGACTTGAACTCTCATGAGTCACTCCAAACTAATTAGGCTTCAATGGCACCATGCTGTGTACTGTGTCCACCCATTTACGGCATTTAGCAGACGCCCTTATCCAGAGCGATACCCACTCGTCCCTGCCCCAACCTTTTCTCTACTTAGTGGCTACTTACTGTCAGTGGTGTCAGAGTCATTGCTACTGGTGGAGTACTTTCTCCTCTTCTTCTCACTCTCCATCTGTTGTTAAAAGAAGAGATTGGAAACCATAAAACAGGCAAAAAGACAACATAAAACAAACTTGTATGAAAAACAGAAAGAATATCACCAAAACCTGGTGATGGGGTCTAACTGTATCATAGGTCAACTACAAAGTTGAGGTAGACGATAAAAGGGCAGTGCTGCACTGGCCTTAATACAGCCAGGAAAGAAAAGCATTAAAGGAAACTAAAGGTGCTTCACTGCCTGCTCAGATTTATGTGGCCATAAAGCTGGCTTTCCCCACTCATCCTGGTCTTTTCTTGTTACTCTCAGGAAAGTGACATGCAGACTTAGAAATGTACAGTCTCAATCTGTTTTAAACATACAAGTCTCTATTTATCTAGTTGACAATTAGAACTATATGGCATGGGTTGTTAATTGTTTCAACACTAGCCTCTGCAATGCTGATATAGCTAAAGAATACAATATGCTTTACAAGTCCATTTTTAGTCTAACAAGCCTCCAAAACTGTCTGCTGTGAGCATACCCCCTAATTACAGATGTACCCAAAAGTATTTCTGTTTATCCTATATGTTCAAACAGTTGCACGTTGTGGGCAATGATGGCTCAGGAAGCAGTCCTACTAAGTCTCTGTTGTACTCTTTTTACAAAAATAATACAATATAATTCATAACGCTAATGCAAGATAATCAATCTTTCTTTTTCTGCTAAAATGCCTTCTCTTTTGATGTTGCTGCAAGCTTGACCTTGAAGGACAGTTCCTGCCACGAACTCTCCAACAGTATTTGCATGTTCTACCTATCTGCATGTTCTACCTACTCTCTTGATGAGATAAAGAGGATGTTTCAAGGACTGAGGGAAGTAGCACAAAAACAATCTATATATGATAATATAAATCTATGAATAAAGTATTATAGAAATGTGTAATGTCTAATATTGCATTTTATACAATCGGCTTATTGAGTAAAAGGATACTCAGTCACTTTACTTTCCGCAAAAGAAAAAATTATAACTGAACAATGATAAAATGGGTTTGAACAAAGACTTTATATATTAAGCATCAATAGTGTATATCAAATGTAAGCAAAAAAAAAGAACAACTGTGACCAAAAAGGCTGAAAGAGAAAAAATTCTCATCGGCACAAAACATTATTCAGTACGGCCAAAATATATCCACTGATCTAGACTATTCTAGCTTATTTTCACACACAAAAAGTTACATTTACTAATGGACAGTCAATTTCCTCAAACTTCAAGCATCACAAATCAATTTCACAAGATTTGCACCATTTAGGTAACTAGCTAGCTAGTAGTAGGCATTATAGCGATATTGTAAAATAATATTAATTTTGCTATCATTACAAAGATAGTAATAAAAACATTGAGCTGATACGCGACTGCATGTATCAATCGTAACAGGTTAAGATAAATTTAATCAGATTTGGTAAAGTTTTAATAAGATTCCTGGATTCCTGCATCATTTTGAGATGAAGTAACCAATAAGGATTATTTATAAAGTAAAAGCCAAAGACCAAATTACAAATGACCAATTACAAACACAGCTGCCACAAACATATATATAATAAGCTAGAAAAACATTCAGCTGGTGTTATATATTGACTACTGGGAGACTGTTGTTGAAAATACAGTCCAAGAACATTTCCAGAATAGGAGTCATTGTTAAAAAAACTTCCTTGAAAGGAACACTGTTAATTCAACATATAACATATAACAGGAGAACTGTTATAACCAGCTTGCTAGGTAAACTCACAAGGAACATCCCCCCCCCCTCCCCCCTCACCATCCATTTCCAAATATGTAGCGGTGATGATGACTTTTAGGCAACAAGCTACTTCCAAATGTCTTCACCTACAACCACATTGAGTAGTCAAAACTAGACAGAAATTTAGAAATGTATTTAGATTTTTTATTTTTATTTTATTATTTATTATATTTTTATTATTGAAGGCAGATAGCTGCTTCACATGCCAATGGCAACAACTTTCATCAACTGTAGGTTGATCTTCATACATTTTTTTGTGCTTTTGTTTTTTATTTATTTTTTTTTAAACCAAGATTCTAGTTTTGGTGCAAAATGTAATCCTGGTAGCAATTAGATATTGTTGAATACTGATAGAGAACTGTGTTCTAGCTAAAGCTATATAAAAAACTAATTGGGTTTAAATTGTTACACTGAATTACCTGTCCAGAAGAAAACAGGCCACTTCAGCGTCACTCTGAAAACATCTGTCCCTCATCAGTGATTTCCATCTAAGAAAGGACACATCAAATGTTTATTCTTTTTTTCTGTCATCATGCTTTCTTTCATGTTTTTGCTTCTTTGGCGATGACGATATACCCTCCCTTGTTTTGTCTTTTACATAAAGTGTGACCCTCCATATGTCAAAATTTGGCTTTTCAAATGTCATAAGATACAGCAGTCACACACAGCACAGGCGGCAACCACTTGTTCACCGGTGCACCACCAAATTCAAAATGACACATCAGTGTAAGAACAAAAAGGTGCTCTTTAGAGCCAGTGTTTAGTTGTCTATTCTGGGCAACTGTAGACACATGTTGGCACAACATTGAAGCCTCTGTAGGAAGAGTATCTGCTCCTTATGTACAGGCGATATGGAGGCCTCGTTGTAAGCAAACAAACACATGCCTTGTAAAGATAACTGTTTATACAATCATGAAAACATGATTAGTATACTATATTACATTTCTGATATGGATCCCCCTAATATCGGACTGATGCGCATGATCAAGCACCTGGAAAGGAAACATCCTGCTGATGACATAATAGTCTGCAGTGTCACAGTGATTAAACCTTTAGTTATGCTTTATATATACTGTATGTATCTATCCTGTTGAAAAACTTTTAAATGCCACTGACCCAAACACTGAACATTCTCTAGTATAGGTCATAATGTTCTTTAGTATTTATAACTTAAAATGTGTCATTTCATGATGTAAAACTACTTTACATAATACAACATCAGTGTCTCATCTTCTCCCCAGGGCAAAATAAAAAAATATTCATATTTTCCCAGAGACCTAACGGAGGACCAAAATTTGCACTTTTCACCATGACTAACAATGCTAATTTCAAACTCAATATAAAAGTTTGAAGCACATAAAAGCACAAAAGAAAATGTATCAAATGGGATTTGAAGTCTCCAATACATGGTCACAGTGCTCCCTAAATGCTTATGATGGTTATCTTCACATTACTCAACACTGTACACTTTTGAACACTTTTGGCAACAAATAACTGAATGCTGTCTCTTGTCTAGGCTGCCAGGAACGTCACTATCTCTTTCATCGCTTAGTAGAAGACCACAATGCACACATATTCCCCAGCTAATGCATCCACACCACACTTACAGCTATCAGGAAATGAAAATATGAGGTGAATTTTAGAAATCCCATGTGAAAACATACTCATCTAAACAAAACATGTTTGTAAAATGTTCTGTCTAAATAACCTTTGCTTGTCAATCGCATATTGAATAAAAGTGTAGTCTGTCACTGATTGCTCCAACTCTTAGAGGGAGATAAAATGTGACTGAAAATGATTTTCAGTCATTCACTCTGTAAATATCCAAAAATGTCTCTGCCACCTGAGTGAGGTAGCACCACTGCGACATCCTGGAGGAATATCCAGCTTTCAAAGCCCAACATAAGTTATGTTCATTTAAGATTTTATTATTAAATGCCTACATGGCTATTAAGCATAACTATATGTTGTAGTTCCAAAGCTACTGATATGTTAAATACACTATAAACTTTACTTTTCCCCTTCTTTGCTCTATTTTTAGCCTTCCCATGTTTATGAACATACACTACAGTGCCAAAAGTATTTGCTCACCTTTCTTGAATCACATATGAGTTTAAGTGACATCCCATTCCTAATCCACAGGGTTCAATAATAATAATAATAATAATAATAATAATCTTTATTTGTATAGCACCTTTCATGCATACATGCAACTCAAAGTGCTTTACAGATTAAATAAATCAAAACATTAAAATGAAGCAGAGATTAAAAGAAATAATAAAAATAAATAAAATTAAATGAAGTAAAATAAACAAAATAAACAAAATAAACAAGCAGGTAATAACAGGTAATAAAATAAAGGTAATAAAACGACAAATTCTTAAGATAATAAATAGAACTATTAAAATAATTAAAACAAACATAAAATGTAACTAAATAAAATGATATATAAAATGGAATGGAAATAAAATGGAAACCTGGTACAACATACATAGCTTAACTAAAAGCAGATTTAAACAGGAAGGTTTTAAGACCCCTCTTGAAGCTATGCAGGGATGAAATGTCTCTGAGCTCCTCAGGAAGAGAGTTCCAGAGTTTTGGGCCATAACGGCTGAAGGCACCCTCACCAATCTTTAATCGGCTTTTGAGGAATCACCAGTAGATTACTGTTTGACGACCTGAGAGACCTGACTGGAACATATCTAACTATCATTTCACTGAGGTAAAGAGGAGCAAGACCATGAAGACATTTAAAACCATTACCAGAACCTTAAAATCTATTCTAAAGCTGACAGGTAGCCAGTGCAGTGAGTGGAGCGCAGGTGTAATATGATCCCTCTTTCTCGTGCGGGTCAGGACCCTTGCAGCAGCATTCTGAACTCGCTGTAGCTGAGAAATCGAGCTCTTTGGGAGAGCAGATAAGACAGCATTACAATAATCAAGCCTTGATGTGATAAATGCATGGACAAGTTTTTCACTATCAGCAGGAGAGAGCATATCTCGGACCTTAGCGATGTTTCGTGAAAATAAGCTGTCTTGCATGTGGTCATGATGTGTGATTTAAAGCTTAGCTCATTATCAAAAGTGACGCCCAAGTTCTTAACATATTGTTTGGCTTTCAGATTAATTTGATTTAAATAGGTCTGAACATCTTCCCTTTGTGAGTCACTACCAAGAACAAGAACCTCTGTCTTCTCTTTATTTAATTGCAGAAAATTGTCAGACATCCATGTCTGTATATCACCTATGCACTCAAACAGTGAGCTAATTGATTTTAGGGCTTTAGGTTCTAGAGAAATGTAAAGTTGAGTGTCATCCGCATATTGATGATAACTAATGCCATGTTTGTTAATGATATGTGGTAATGGAAGCATATATAGGTTGAACAGTAAAGGCCCAAGAATTGATCCTTGGGGTACCCCACAAGTTATTTTTTGATGTGTGGAGGAAGAAGTACCTAATGCAACATAGTACTCGCGCCCAGTTAGATACGATCTAAACCATTCTAAAACTAAGCCACTAAGGCCTACCCAGCTCTGTAGTCGATCAAGAAGTATTTCATGATCAACAGTATCAAAAGCGGCACTTAAATCTAGCAGAAAAAGGACTGAGAGTTTACCTGCATCTTTATTCAATCTCAGGTCATTTACTACCTTAACTAGTGTTGTTTCAGTGCTGTGGAGAGCTCTGAAACCAGACTGAAAAGTGTCATTTATTTGGTTTATTTTAACATAATCATTCAACTGGGTTGACACAACTCTTTCAATGATTTTGCTAAGAAAAGGAAGGTTAGATATAGGTCAATATGACATTGGTCCACCCTTTGAAGCTACAACAGCTTCAACTCTTCTAAGAAGAGTCCACAAGGTTTAGGAGTGTGTTTATGGGGATTTTTGACCATTCTTCTAGAAGCGCATTTGTGAGGTCACATGAGAAGGCCTGGCTCTCAGTCTTCCCAAAGCTCTAATTCATCCCAAAGGTTTTCTATCGGGTTGAGGTCAGGACTCTGTGCAGGCCAGCCAAGTTCATCCACACCAGTCTCTGCCATCCATGTCTTTATGGACCTTGCTTTGTGCACTGGTGCACAGTCATGTTGGAAGAGGAAGGGGCCAGCTCCAAATTGGTCCCACAAAGTTGGGAATTGTCCGAAATGTCTTATGTTGAAGCATTCAGAGTTCCTTTCCCTGGAACTAAGGAACTAAGTCCAGCTCCTGAAAAACAACCCCACACCATAATCCTCTGCTGTCATTCCCAAACACTTCTTATAATACAGCTATAATACAGCTTGTTGCAAAGTGGCATGGAAGTGATTGGAACACCTGATTTCAATAATTTGGATGGGTGAGCGAATACTTTTGGCAATATAGTGTAGATTAAGTATGAAATTTAAACACTAATACATTTTAGGAATATATATGCAGGCACATACTGTATTCAAACATGTTAATTTGTCATTATTGTTGTCATTTTGCTTTATTTCATCTTGATCACTCTTGGTTTTGTGCAAGTGGAAATCTTTTTGGGCACTGGACCAATTAATTGATGATATTTGTATATAGATGTTTAATATACATGTAAAGAATTACACACAAGGAAAACAGTATTTTTTTATACTTGTAGCTGACTTTACAGCAAGTGAACTCACCTTGAGAAACTACAACTAGCCAACTGTAAACAGGAAATTTAAACTGAACACAAACATTTAAATTTACAGCCCTTGTCCAGAGCAACTGGCAGAAGTGCTTTGTGGTCTCCATAAAGTTCATATCCTCATGAAAATAGATCAATGTTAAGAACACTTCCAGGCCAAAGCCCAAGCTCTGGAAAACAAGTAAAAGGGTTTTTTTTAAAGCGCATATGAGCCTAGTGAAGAAGCAAGTCAGTGAGTTAGCTATATGGACAACCAATGGAAGTTCATTCCACATCATGACAGAGGAGAGTCTTAAGTTTTAACTGTGATGTGAGCCATTACAGGGAACCAGTGGACGGAAAACAGCAGACAGGGTGATGTGAGATGTCCACAAGGTTGGAAACAAGCTATGCAGGTACATCCTGAAAAATTGTCTGATTCCCCAGAGGGAAATGCCTGCCAGGAACGACCTGTGGTAGTAAAATCTCAAGATGACAAGGGACTGAACAATCAGACAACTGGCTTGCGTGAAGATTAATGGAATGGATGGATTTCCTCAAAGTATAAAGCAAACCATGTTGTGCCATGTTGTGCCAGTAACCCCAAGACCATACAGGAGGGTCTTAGGTTTGACTGCACCAAAGGCTGCTGAGAGAACATGAAATATCAGATATCAAGACAGATGACAGTTTGACTGATTGAGCAGCATGCAGCTTCTCCGTAACAGCTACAAGTGCCATTTCTATGACGTGTGCTGTTTTAAAACAAGACGGTTTGCAATCCTGTAGTTCATTCTGTGTAAGAATGACAGACATCTAATTGTAAACAGAACATTCAAGACTTTTAGAAAGAAAAGAGAGAAGCAATACCAGACTGTACTAGAGATGTCATGTCACAAAAATACTTTGATTCCAAGTCAATACCAAAATTCTGACAAGGTTATGGTTGTTTCCTGCAGTAATGGATGTCTCACAGATCTCCCAGACCACACGAGGGCAGCTTAATAAGCCTTACATGCCAATAACGCTAAAACACCAACAACAACACAAACACAGCAGGAGTTTACAAAAGCAGGAGAAGCAACAGGTCTATTTAAAAAAATATATTTTGCATTTGAGTCTGACGACCAGGGGATGGACAGCACAACACACAGAACAAAGTCATTATGGAAATAGTGTCTGAAAACATAATCACATGTATACATGTATGAAAACATGCCAGAGCTGTATAAATAGGCCAAGGTTAGGGAGTTTGGTCAAGATGGCCATAACCTGAAACGTTATTGTTTGTGAACTGCGACAGCTGCATCTCGTTATCATACTCGGCAACATTCACACACCGTTAACGTAACATTGGCTTAATTAGGCAAACGCTGCGGTAGTTCATAACCAGTGATATAGTATTCATATTTAAAAAGCTACAAAAATATGTAAAATGTTAAATATAGAGTTTACTCTGCATCCTTGCTCATAATAATAATAGGCTATTAGCGGACTAGGTGTGCAGCAACTCTATGGTTTTCTTTGAGCTATTTTGCAAATCTCTGTGTACATAAAATAATTTGTACTTTTTAGATAAAAGCATTTATGTTGACACATCCATTTCATTGGTTAATTTTTTGTTGTGGTATCAAAACTGCAAACAAGAATCGTATCATTTTTGTAGTATTGGTAATGACAAATAAATGTATGGTATTGTGACATCCCTAGACTGGACCAATGTGAAAGGGTTGGGGTTCAAAGAGCAAGCTGTACACGTACAGGTCATGTTCTTGGATTTCTTATGTGGAAAGCAGGAAAAAACACTGCAGAGGGGGTGATGGATGCTGCTACTTAAAAATAGTGGTAGGAAGAAAGGATTGACAAGGTTTTATTTCATCAAAGAAAAATCATCAGCAGGAAGGGAGGATGGTGAAGTGTTATGAAGACAACAAAAATGTCATGTAGGTCACGTGAGTCAAATGCATATGATGCCAGCTTTCCCTTGTAGAATGCCTTAGCAACAGTCACATCTCAGGAGAACTGATCTGCTCTCCTGCCGTGGTCTTTCAGCAGGGTGAACTTGAGATTTCCAAGAAAATGGGCAAGAACAAATGCCAGGCATATTAATCAAGCACGTTTAGGGGACCAACATACCCAGTAAAAGTCCCAGCAATGTTGCCAGGTACAAAATTAACAGAAAGCGCTCTGATTTGAAATGAGGAATAAATAATCGATCCCATGTAACTGGTGGTAGTTACAAGGTACATGTATTCATCCTAAACCATTACGATACGAATGTTTAGATCCAGTGGACGCAGTGGTATGGAGAACAAACAGTAGACGTATGAATGCAGAGTAGATCCAACTTCCAACTTCCAAAACGCAATTTCCAGCCTTACACAGTTGTAAGCTGTTAGCAATATAATGTGGTATGCTTTACTTAAGCTCATTGGCATTTGACTGAGTCAGTCAAACTATGATAAATGTGAATGACACACATGAGCTATAAAACCAAGATGCTTCTTTCAAATCAGCTGTTATTTTGAATATTTTGTATCTGCAATGAAGCAGCTTTAATACCAATGTAATGGATAGATGAGGTTGTTCGACAGCTATAGGGTATGTGTGCGAAAACATGAACATGCAAACATGCTAAACATATGAACATGCTCTACGTTCTGTGGAGGATGGGGAAACTCATCCTCCTACCACCATCCTCACCATGTTCTACAGAGGGACAATAAAGAGCATCGTGAGCAGCTGCATCACTGCCTGGTTTGGGAATTGCTCCATCTCAGACCGCAAGACCCTGCAGAGAATAGTGAGGAAAGCCAAAAAGATCATCAGGGTGTCTCCCCTCAATCATAGACATTTACACATGCTGCCTCTGCAAAGCTACTAGCATTGTGGATTATCCCACACACCTCTCAGACTTTTCTTTCTCCTACAAACTGGGCCTCCCATGCAATCAGACTCATCAATTCCCAACAAATATTTAACACATACTGTATTCTATTTAACAACACTGTGTTCTTAAATTAGCCTACTTGCTCCTGTATCCTATAAGTGTATTTTTTAAACTACATGGTACATGCTTTGCACATCCACTCGGTGATGTGCACTGGTAAGTGTTGATCTATGTTATCTGTTTTTCTTGTGTATTGTTTCCTCTTATATTCTTCATTTGTATTGTACCATGGTACTGGAACATTATGTAATTTTGCTCTATACCTCTATATAGATGTAATGACAATAAAAGCCTCTTGATTTGACTAGCGCATTCAGTGGCATCACTTGAATCATTTCATTTTTAAACCTAATGCCAAAAATGTAATCATTTCATTTTTAAAACTTTGCCAGGCATGCTTATCCAGTCCAATTTACAATTTCAGGCACATTACACAGGTGGGTGAATGTAGCATTAGGAGTCCTGCCCAAGTCTTGCCCACAGACTCTTACTGGTATAACACTGTGCACTTTCACCCATAGGAGAGGCAACATTATTGCCCAGTACATTACACTAACCAATCACTGGAACTACACTAACAACACCACAGGAGTCCAACTTCTTTTCCGCAGTGCTTTTCTAGATGCCAAATCAGGCCAAAAACATTACAGAAGCAACTTCCATTTGCATTTGTTCAAGCTGGACTGAAGCTTTGATTGTTGAAATATAGTCTTACTGCTCAGAATATATTTCAATATAAAATATTGGGGAACTATACCACACTAGGTATAACAAACTATAACTTGTACTACTGTCTGTCCAAAATAAATGAACAGAACCCTAGTCTTAAGCATTTGGAGGAGTGTAACGTTAGCTTACTTAGTTCATAACCAGTGATGTAGTAGTAAAACATTCATATTTAAAAAGGTACAAATATATGTATTTTGTAGAGTACTGCAGTATTTTGTAGAGTACTTCTTAACAGCTGCAACACAATTTGACAAGCAAGATTGTTGGATTTTATTTCCACACAATATGTCACATTACTACAAAATAAAATCATTAGTGGACAGTCCTTCATTACTTCGACAGTCCTATCACAAGGAATAATACAGCTCATTTAATATAAATATTGTGCTTATTCATACTTTCTCAAAACAACTTTATAAAGTGGTATCATAGAGATGTGAGATGGACTTATAGATGATGATTGGCAGGAGACAGCAGAGTCCTACTTTTCTCTGTAATCATTTGATGGATACACAATCCAATATATTATACAGACTATATATAAACACCAAACACTGATAAATAAAATTGTCCTGTGTCTCACCTGTCATAGAAACATACTTTTACAAACCGGATTCCAACAAATTTGGAAAAATAAACAAATTGTGAATAAAAACTGAATGCAATGATGTGGAGATGGCAAATGTCAATATCTTATTCGTAATAGAACATAGATAACAGATCAAAACTTTAAACTGTATCAATTTAAGGGAAAAAGATGTTGTTTCAAAATTTCATGGCATCAACAAATCCCCAAAAAATATGTTGCATATGTTGCTCTAGAACCTGAACATTGTTCTCTTCAATTATTGTGCCTCTCCAGACATGCAAGCTGCCCATGCCACAAGCACTCATGCAACCCCATACCATCAGTGATGCAGGCTTCTGAACGGAGCGTTGATAACAACTTGGGTTATCCTTGTCCTCTCTGGTCCAGATGACATGGCGTCCCAGTGTTCCATAAAGAACTTCAAATCGTGACTCATCTGACCAACAGTCTTCCATTTTGCCACACTCCATTTTAAATGACCCCTGGTCCAGTGCAGTATATACTGGATACTGCATACTGAGACACAACGTCTGAGCTTGTGGAGCTTGCTTAGAAATGGCTTCCTCTTTGCACTGTAGAGTTTCAGCTGGCGACGGCGGATGGCGCGGTGGATTGTGTCCACTGACAATGCTTTCGGGAAGTATTCCTGAGCCCATTCTGTTATTTCCATGACAGCGGCATTCCTGTTTGAGGTGCAGTGACGTTAAAAAGGGCCCGGAGATCACGAGCATCCAGTAGAGTTTTACAGCCTTGACCCTTACGCACAGCGATTGTTCCAGATTCTCTGAATCTTTTGATGATGTTATGCACGGCTGATGATGATAACTTAAAAGTCTTTGCTATTTTACGCTGGGTAACACCATCTTTCTGCGCAACAATGGTGGAATTAGTGATCTTCTTACCGTCTTGGCTTCTGAGAGACACTGACACTCTGGGTATAAAAAGCTTCTCAATCATGTTCGCCGTGTTCGAAATAGCCTACTACATATTACTGGCGTACTGCTTGGGTCCCAAATCAGTATGCCGTATGCAGTATGCGAATAAAAATAATTTTTCCCGTACGCGAAACATCCCCGGATGACATACTACTTCCGCAAAATATTCCAGTATGCAAACAGAGCTATCTTCGTGGTGTACTGCATCCCATCATGCAACGCTATTTTCACGTGACCCGTAGTATGCTTTGCTTTTGTCGCATACTGGAAACTGTACTGCATACTACTACAAGGACCAGTATGCAGTATCCAGTATATACTGAGTGCAGTATGCAGTATGCCGTATGTAGTAGGCTATTTCGAACAGAGTCTTTGTCAATTTACCTAATTAGTGTTAATTGGTCTTCCAGCTGTTCATTATATGCTCAATTTCCTTTTTCCAGCCACTTATTGCTACTTGTTTTTGGGGATTTGTTGACACTGTGAAATTTTGTATCAATATATTTTTCCTTTAAAATGTTACATGTACTCAGTTTAAACTTTTGATCTGTGATTTGTGTTCTATTCTGGATAAAATATTACATGTTGGCACCTCCACATCATTGCATTCAGTTTTATTCACAATTTGTTTAGTGTCCCAACTTTTTTGGAATCCGGTTTGTATTACATAACATTAGAAAATTACTGGCAGAGAACAATATCATAATTGCAATTTTCCTTTTTTGTGATTAATTTGTATTGGCTCATTCCTCCAAATAATATCCTTAGAATATAGTCAAGTCTGCTCCGGTTTCAGATATTCAGATAGGTGAACTGTGAAAAATGTGGATTATTTTGTTTTTTGATTGAGGATGATCTTGTTGAAGGGTTCCCTATTCAATGTGGTTACATTAATCTCATAAAAAAATAAAAATAAACATTTTATCTTTAGCCACTTTCTGATATTTTGGGTTGAAACATATAAAACATTTCATTACTGTCACTACTCGCAGATCTGAAAAAATGATGCAGGAACTTAACTCTTTGAACACATTTCTGAAAAATCTCCCAGCTTTTCTGGGCCTATCCAATACGCTGCAGGCACACATGCTCACACTCAATCATGTCAAAACCACACACCGGATCATGGTGACAGGATTACCTCTCTAGCAGGCAAATTGATATGCTACTATCTGAACATACTACACTTCCACCACTTCACCAGGCAGGAGTATTTTGAAAACTTACATGGTGCCAGAATGTGTAAATAATGGGCTTGTCTTTAAGTCTCAAGAAGCAAGGTCCAACAGAATTTATTTCCCATATTTTCTAAGCCACTAGATTTAGACGGAATGCCCACATAACACCAACCACAAAGCCTTTGATAGGAAAACAGCCACAACCCTTCTGGTCTGTCAATATCAGGACAAAGTTCTCCCCTTGATGAGAAACACATCTCTGTGTGAAATTATTAAATTGAAATTATTATCTGTGTGAAATTATTAAATTATTATTATAATATTATTGTAATTATTATTAATATTATTATTATAATAATTATTAAATTATTATTAAGAATTATTAAGTTCTTGCACCCATCTATTAGCAGCCAGGGCTTTGAAAAATACAAGCTAGATTTAATGATATCCAGCTCTATAAAGATGGTATGACCTTCAGTCTGCTCCATCATGCTCACCTATGCATAACTGATGGCAAAATATCCGATACACTAGTGGAGTTCTTCTACAACGCCATCCATCATGCCCTACTGCACATTTCTGAACTGGTGAAAGCCTCCGATATGCTAAACACACCGCCACTTGTGTGATGTGAAGTTGGAACAGGGGTCGCATGATCTCCAAAAAATTGTGTCATAAGCCATACATTGTTTTGAAAGAATAAGCAGAAGTTGATTGGAAAAAAATATCAGATATACCCTTCAGATGATATCATTAGTACACGCATGTCGAACCAACAGGCAAGGTTGAGTCTGGACAGGTGCCAGTACTTTTGCTTTTTCAACCAAATAAATAAATGTTGTAGAATAGATGACATTTTCGTATACTTTTTTTCTCTCATCAGTCAGATGTGCCAATAATCGTGAGCTTACTGTGTATTTTACCACCCTTGTGTATTAGCAGCACGGGCTTGTTCAGCAGGTTGTTCATTCATGCCACCACCTTAATGCCAGTGTTTTATTTATCTTAACAGTGTGGTAATTTCTAGGAGCAAAAGGTAGGTTCCTCCCTGATGGGAAGTGTGTACCTGATGACCCCTGTGAAGAGCTTGTGATGGTAGGACGTGCTGGGCCTGTGTGAGGCATACAAAATCCAAAAGAAAACAAAACCAAATCATGCAGTCTTCATGCCACTAAATGTTTCTTGTTTGGATGAGTGAAGAGGGTTGGAAATGAGACTGCAAAGGCTCTACCTTGTTTTACCTTGAACACTTTCACTTTTCACCATGTTGACTGTGAACTACTGTACATGTGTGTTTGTACATATGTGAGTACTACACTAACTGGCGATAGTAAAAACAACAGTTTACAAGACTGATTTGGGTGCATGCACAGTTGTTTTATGGCCAGGTGTTAGGCTGACCATCTCAACCTTGATGTGTGTATGTGAGGGCATATGGGGGTTAAATCCTACAATACAAAGTTTGTGGCAAATATAATAAAGTTACATTGTGTATAGAGGAGTGCATAATCGCAACAATTACAAAGACACAAATACAGCCTTAAGCAATAAAATATACAATAAGATGTTTTAAATCTATCATCTACCAGGTATTATAATGGGTTCCTACACAGCCTTTTCTACAGGTAAATGGTGAATAAGCCACTTAATTATGCAAACTGCTCAGAGATGCACTAAAAGGACAAGGATGAATATATTTTGATCTTCTGATATTTAGTGAAATGTTTAGAACTGCAACATATAGAAAATATAAAGTATATAAAAACGTATATTTGAGAGGTCTGGGGTAGAATGAGACAGGGAGGGGCAGAGAGAGGGGAAGACAGAGTGATAGAGAGAGAGAGGTGTCCCTCTGGGAAAGATTCAGCATTCCCTCTGTTCCACAGCAACCTTGCTATTTTTGGAAACAAGGGATCAGGAGGAGAGAACGTAAGAAAGAGGGTGGGTGGCACCAAGCAAGGTGCCAATTCGAAACCTTCATACTGTATTTGCTTGTGTTTTGGGATAAACAGGTAAGCTATATGCTGCGTGAGCTTGTAGGTCAAAATACTGGACTTCACTTTAGCTTTAGTACATCACCACATATAGACTAGATTACTGTATTGCTTTGTGTTCTGTCTATTACAGAATTTCCAATATCCAGTACCACGCCTAACAGAACATGGAACAGCATCGTGGCTGGGACATTATACAGCATATCTAATGTTAGAGGCACAGTGTCTGACTGACTGCCAAATGCTGTAAGTAGGTGGGAGAGCCACATAGAGGGAAAGACTTATCCCCTTGTCCTCACCTCAACTGCCACTGGAGTTCATTACCCCCTTCGAGGGATGGAGGAGACGGCAGTGCCCTTCGCTCAGTTTGACCCAGTCTGGTTTCTCTCATGGAGCATCTGGCACATTTACTTGTCCACGAGGCAAATGTGAGTTTTACTCAAAGCTCATGGGGGATCATTCTATGGTACATCCAATTCCATTAATGGAGGGTAAAACATTAATGACAACATATATTAGCATTACCTTTAATCTCATCATCCATGGTCTTCACTATCAACTTGCACTTATAGGACTGCAACCTATAAAACAATGTCTCCTCTGAAAAATATGTGCATTCAAGTACCCATTTGGCAATTCTTTAACTCCATTAGGCTGTTTACACCTTCCATTAACATGTATTTTATATCTGGATTGTTTCTGGATTTACATTCACCGGTTTACTAAAATGTTTCACTAAAATGTGTCCCCAGTGTGATCCAATCTTATTTTCCCTATGTAGAAAGCACACAAACCCAAACATTTGCATTTTACTTTCTGAAACCTATAAACATGGTTCTTCACCAGCTATTACAAGTCTAAAATTCACAGTAAAATTTGGGCAGAAACCATCTACAACAGGGAACAAAGGAGAGGCAATGTTGCCCCATAGACAAGCCTCTGGTCGGGAAAATCCCCAGAAGGCCACAAACCACATGCTGGGAAGATGTTTCAGAGACAAAATCACGTAGCTGTATAACCACAAAAAAAGAAAGTGAGATATTTGTTAATAATACTAAGCACCTAAATGAGCTTAACACTGTTAAGCAAATTACCTACAAAGATACTTATTGCTATTTAAAACATGATGAGGCAATTAACATTTACCATAAGATAAGCTAGCTAGCCTGATAGTTGGCAAATTGTTGGTTAAAATTCATTTTCAACCCAGAGCTGCTTCAGTGCAAGAGAAGGCTTTGTTGGTCAGTAGCAATTTATGTAATCATCCATCTTAATGTATGTGTAATTGTATGCAGACTCAGAAGACGCATTATATTTACACTTGTATCAAATGCGGTCAAGCTCAATCTCTGACCACCTCCAAGTGTGGTTTCAGTGACCTGGGCGTGCTGGGTCTTGGATGTGTCGGGTGTCCCAACGTAACCCAGTCACCAAAAATGCATGCTAAGGCAAGGTGTAAACAAGTTCCTTTATGCAGAGGCAGAATCTAGAATCTAGAGCATTAGTGCTTATACCAACCACTTTGTCCAGATTATGCAGAAGATATCTTCTTATAATAGCTTCTAAACTCCAGTGTTCCTGACAATGCTGAGAATCTGACCTGTATGTTTGGGGGTTTTTTTGTATTTTTTTTATCCAGATTAAAACCTCCAGTTTTGCCTATGCATTGTATATTAGCTCTTGTATGTATTTTTTAATATATATATTTTAATATTTTGTAAACTTAATTTTAGGATATTAACTATTCATTTTGGCATGAAAAATGCCAAAGAAAACATGAGTTTATGAGTTTTTTTTCTTTTTTTAATCATAAGTTAGCACCTTTGACTAGACATTTAAAATATAAAGATCCAGTATTGCAGAGGAACTTGATACGTGCCAATTTTTACCAACTCACAGACAGACAAAACCTTTAAAGGTCTTCCTCTTTTGAGACCTATACTCCGCAATTATATTTAAAAAACACTACATTACATCATCCCACGTGAAAGAGAATCTCACAGGTTCTCACAGACAGCAAGCATGTGAACATATGGGATATAATTTTCAAATTCTCTGCTGCATACCCAAGCTGTAGAAATGCTATAGGTCTAACAGGCAGGACTTCTTGTGATGCAGTTTGTTTTAATCATAACACGACAGCTAAATGTATCATTACTCTTAGCCCTTTCTGACACACCAACTAAAGAGGCTTGAACAGTAAGAGAGACTGAGGAGGAAGATATTGTGGGTTGTAAGTCGAGCCTCAAGATCAGTCTGAGTTGCTCCCACAGGCAGCAGTTCATTCATTCACAACACTCCTCCATGTGGGAGCTGCGCGAACAGGATGCGGCCTCCCATGTGAGTGCCTTGCCCCCTTCTCCACCAATCAAAAGCTTGCCGTCTGCCTGGTTGCCCATAAACATGGTGCCAATTGACATATGAACAGGGGGAGAAAACTGTAGTTCTACAAGCATTCTTTCACAATCACTTCATGGCCAGCTAGCTAGAACACCCAGACAGTTCAGTGTACTAACAGACATCAAGTTCATTTTTCTATATTGTGAGAATTGCTGGCCCTGAGGAAGAAAAACAACCTGCATGTCTCCACAATGACTTCTATTTTCTGCCCTGCTAAGGAGTGTTGGTAGATATGGGGTGACTTAACAAGTCTCCAGTAATTCAATCGCAATCTTCATTATTTAAGGACTGTATCCATACCTTAAAAGATTTTCCTCAGAAGACACACCGGTGTCATTAACAGATAATTCATGTGAAGAATGCATTAAGGAAAGCTGACTGATGTTTTCGTAAATCTGTGTTTTTGGCCTTTCAATTTAGTTGAATACTACACTTCGTCATGCGCACCACATTCAGTCCCGCCTCCCTTTTGCAGTGAGTGCAGTTTCAGAAGGTAAACAACAGCCACTCCCCCTACTGTCAGGTCTTGCAGCAAAGCAGCAGAAGCAGGGGTTTACGATTTGCCTTCTTTTATCCTTCAATAAATGTTTGGCCTCCCAAAACCTTACAGTGAATGTAATTCAAATGCACACGTAGGTCGTCATTTCAGGATTATCAGACTATTAGGCATCACCAATGTATTCAATGAACCAGGGTGATACAGACGTACCGCAACCCGTTTTATTCAGTTATAAACTTATAGCATGTATGCAACAATACTGAACGATATCTTACACGACACCCGACAGGAACATGCTTTCAACAGCAACCAGAAAGACGCGCTTAACTTCAGAACGCTTTACAAGTTAGCAGTAGACCAATCACTGTAGCCTTATAGAAATTGGTGTAATTTTCGTGCCCAAATTTAAGTTGTAAAATATCGTCTCTCCCAGTGAAGCAATAAATACATTATCTATAGACCCGTGTTTCAGTATGCTCCACATGTAATTGAACAGCAGTATACAAGTCGAATCACTAAATTGGCTCATTTTACAATGCTAAACCTAAAATGCATACCACACTCAGTTTGCAATATAATTTACTAGCTAGAATAACCTGACCTATATGTAGATATCACAACATTCGGCAAGTGCGCGCTACCAGCGTCCAGTCTTTGCTAATCTCAATTTCTGGGATACGATTAATTGTTGTGATTGCATATTTTAGTTTACCTTGTTTGTGATTTCCTCGTGAGGACAAGACGTCCTCGACTCTGGACAATTTTGAAATATTAGGAGATCATTTGAGGCTAACCACATGTAGCTAGCTAACTTAACCTGGGATTCTTCGGTAGTCTTCTATAGCAGTAGCTAGCCCGTGTTAGCCAACCCTGTTTTGCCCACGTTGGTGGTTGGATGAAATTGTGTCCGCTGCTTCGAGATGACAGCACGCTGAATGGTTTCCCCTGGAGAATCAAAGTAAAAAAAGTAGCTGTTGTCCAATTTACTCCATAATAGGACACATCCGATGGCATACCATGGTGCTCAGCAGAACTGCGATGGCCGCCTGCGCAGTTCTAGGTTTACTTCCTAATTTTGTTGTTTCCAGACTTTATACTAGCGATGGGTATGAATTGTAATCAAAAGTAGCTATTCCTACATAGCTGTGTGCCTCCGGAGCTAGCTATGTTAAAGAAACCGCTGTTACCATGTGTATTGTTAACTGGTTATTTGACACGTCAAGCTAACATTTTGAATTCGCAAATCCATGACGCATTACGATAGTAGCACAAGTCCTCACATCCGACAGATACATACTTCATCTCTTAACCTACAACCAGATAGTAGCGCAAGTCCTCACACCCGACAGAAGGGTTTACTTCATCTTAACCTACAAGCAGATAGTAGCACAAGTCCTCACGTCCGACAGAAGGGTTACTACATCATCTCAACCTACAACCAGATGAAATCCTTTGCGTAATTAGGATAACCTGAGTTATTTGTTGCAAGATTACTGGCTAGTTTCTTTCGCAACCATCATCCTAAAACATTTTGCCTCTAGATTGCTCGCGCCTTCCTCCCTTTCTCTCTCTCCTTCTCTCGTGCTGTCCCTCCTATGCGATTGTGCATCGGGTCTTGCAACCTTACAACAAAATAAGCTCATACTTAAAACTCTTTTGGCGCCATATTAATGACGTACCAGAAATTTTCGTTATCAGTGAACATTCAAAAAGCGTATATTTCACAAAAAATATAAACAACAAAACAGAGTAAACACTGTTTTACATACCTGTCAAGTTTGTTTTACCGAGCGATAATCATCAAGAACGTCAGCAGCTTGTCGAATCAGTAAATGGGGCGGTTCATCATACAGTAATCGTCCATTTTACAGTAACTCCTATGGGGGGAGCTATCTGCAAAATTATTTACTATTACAATAAGAACAGGCAGGTCAGTTGGAAAACCAGGCTAAGATAAGAAATATCAGCGCGTCGTCCAAGCCATGCCTTACATTTGAATCAGCTTCGCTTTAAGGCTAGAGTACTCTTCAAAGCTTTTGTGTTAGTGACTAGGTATTTTTGAGTGGCAGTTGGAATATACTGAATAAAGTCTAGACAAATGAGCATCTTGAAGTGTCTTCCAGTTGTGACGATAGCAAAGTTTAAAACGTTTACTGCTTTTCTGTTGTTTTGTGTTTGTTCATAGTTCCTCTGGAGTCAGTTCAAAAGAAGTTGTGGAGCTGAAATGAAACCTTAATATTTAATACAACTGAAAACACTCCAAACCTAACACTTGGTACAGCAGTGTTTATATGGGAGACATAGGCCTTATCTTTTAACCTGTTATAAACTACAAAATGCTAGACAGAAGACTTTTTGTGAAAGCAGAGTGTTTTGGTGAGGTTATTTATTATGTAATTAACATGTTGAAAAGATTTATTTAAAATATTAGTGTTAGCTCTACAAAACAGGTAAATCCACTGAAACTAAGATTTAGAAACGTTTTCTTGCATTAGTGACCAAAAAAAGGATGTGAAACTAAACATCCAAACTGGCTTTTTATGAAGATGCTTGGTGTCATCATGCCTGTGTGTGTGTGTGTGTGCGCGCACATATGCATTTGTGAACAAGAAATAGATTACTTCTAAATATACAGACTGAATAGATTCATTGCTTTCCCATGGGCCCACCACCTGTGGGAGAGGTAGTACTAGGGGTCTGGTGTGTTATGGATCGGGCAGTGGCCCGAAGGCAGGGGCTTTGGCATTCTGATCCTCGGTTACTGAAGCTGGCTCTTTGGACATGGGATTTAACCTCTCTGGTTGGGAAAGAGCTGGTGCGCAAGGTTGAGAGATACCAACTAGATGTAGTTGGACTCACCTCAATGCACAGTTTGGGTTCTGGTTCTTGGGTTCTGCTTGTGTGAGACTGGACTTTATGGTTTTCAGGGTGATAGTCGGCTGGCAGGAGTTTGCTTACTCATAGCCCCCCGGCTCGCTGCCTGTGTGTTGGGGTTTTCCCCGGTAGACAAGAGGGTTGCTTCCCTGCGCCTTCAGGTTTGGGGAATGGGCTCTGACTGTTATTTGTGCTTATGCACCAAATGGCAGTTTGAAGTACCCGGCCTTCTTAGAGTATTTGGAGAGAATACTGGAAGGTGCCCCTTCTGGGCATTGTTCTGCTGGGGAACTTCAGTGATCATGTGGGCAATGACAGTAGGACCTAGAAGGGCGCTATTGGTAGGAACAGCCTCTCCAATCTGAACCAGAGTGGTGATCTGTTATTGGAGTCCTGTGCTTGTCACAGTCTGTCCATAACGAACATCATGTTCGAGCAATAAGGTATCCATAAGTGCACATGGCACCTTAGGTTGCAGTTAGATGATCGACTTTGTAGTCATGTCATCGGAATTGCGTCCATGTGTCTTAGACACTCGGATAAAGAGAGGAGCTGAGCTGTCAACTGATCACCACCTGGTGGTGAGATGGATTAGATGGCGGGCGAGGATGCCGGACAGACCTGGTAGACCCAAACGAATTGTGAGGGTTTGTTGGGAATGTCTGGCAGAGGAACCTGTCAGAAAGAAATCCTTAAGTCCCACATCCGGCAGACCTTTGAGTCAGAGTGGGCCTTGTTCCATGCCTCCATTGGCAATGCGCCAGACCAGAGCTGTGGCCATAAGGTTGTCGTTGCCTGTTGTGGCAGCAATCCTCAAACCCGATGGTGGACACCTCGGGTAAGGGAGGCTGTCATGCTGAAGAAAGAGTCCTATCAGGCCTAGGTGACTTGTGGGACTCTGGAAGCAGCAGTTGGGTACAGGAGAGCCAAGTGGATCGCGGCCCTGACCATCACAAAAACCCAGGTGTGGGAAGAGTTCGGTGAGGTCATGGAAAGTGACTTTCGGTCGGCTCCAAGAAGATTCTGGCAAACCGTCAGTCGACTCAGGAGGGGAAAGCAGTTCCTGACCAACACTGTAAACAGTGCCGCTGGGGATCTGCTGACCATGACTGGGGATGTCATCAGGCGATGGAAGGAATACTTTGAGGAGCTTCTCAATCCCACCATCACGCCTTCCATAGAGGAAGCATAACTCGGCATGAGTTCGCCCATCACTTGGGCCAAGGGGACCAGGGTAGTTGTGAAAGTTGTGTGAGTTCCTTAACTGAGACCATGGTACTCAGTTGGACAAGGGTGGAGTGCTCTCTCTGGGTCGGGAGTGAATCCTTACCTCAAGTGGAGGAGTTAAAGTATCTCAGGATCTTGTTCACGAGTGAGGGGAGGATGGCAGGTGGATCGGTGCCAATTTATCTTTTTTGCTCTTCTCCTATGTCATATTAGCAGCTTTTTTAAATGAAAGGCGGGTGAGTGTAATTTTTGCTGTTACATTTCCATTTCCAGCTGTTATAGGTATTCTGTTCACCTTTTAGTGACATGAAGACTGCATGATGCTTGGTAGTTTTTTTATGTGTTTTTATCTTGCAACAAAGATTTATTCCCCAAAGACACAAAAATAGACAATAGCCAATATACTATTGAATAATATGCACAAATATAGTGAATATAGCTATATAGTGATATTAATTATTAATCATATAAGACCCAAGAATAATCCACATAAATAGATTGGTCATCGATGAATGATAGGACATGCAATAAATTACTAAATGGTTTTTTTTAAAAAAAGGTTGTCATGTTGGGGGAGTCTAGATTCTACTGGAATTGGTTAATCACGTAACCAGTAGATGTCAGTAAGGGTATTGTTCAGCAAGTCTTACCAAATTTCAGAATAGAGGAAGAGGAATCTCGCTTATCCGGTCCGATCGATGTATGTGTGGTTAAACGATGTCTTCTTCTGGGGACGTAGATCAGTTTATTGAACAAAACAGGCATTTGTCAGGCCTTGTAGAGTCTTTTCGTACAATTTCTGAGAGTGAAAAACACTGGAAATCTAGAAGAGAGTTCATTTTTAGGAACTTAAATGATTACGAAGATCCCAACTTGGACCATCTTCTTGCTTTGTCAATGGTGTGGTCCAACAATGTGTTTCTCGGTTGCCGGTGAGGACACTTGGTTTTCACGTCCACTTAAAAATAGGAAAATGAATGTCTATAATAAGCTAGTTTAATGGGGCGCTGTACGTGCGAGGGTGTCATGAGCGGCATTTAATTAAAGCGTTTCTCCGCAAGTGCTTTCTTAAACTGCATTGTCGAGGTATCTGTCTTACTAAGCATTCGTTTAACATTAAGATTCTGAGGTGCATCAAAACTCGGAGCGGATTGGAATCAAGTGGATCATACGACGTGCTTGGTTATGGGCATTATGACTTCAAGTTTTACATGCACGTTTGGAATTTTAATTAGCCTGAACGAGAGGCAGAGTCCCGATGAAATGCAGATTAATCCAGGGCAGGGATGCCCTAAAATATTATTACATACTGTGGTGGTCTTATTTTTATTAGTGCATGAAAATGTCGCATAATGCCGCATGACAGTTTAAATAGGGTGACCAGACGCACTTTTTTTCTTCTTGCAAGCAACAACATACAGCATGGCTGATATTGATGTCTTGCTTCACATGTTCACTGGTTCCTGAATGTGACATTCTGTGTTTTACTTTTTACTCAGATACAGTCCAGAACTTCTATATAAAGTGAAGGAGATGGCAGAAGGAATTGTAGTGGAGGATGCCCCTGTATTTAAAACCAGAGATGAAATTGTCAAGCACCAAAAACAAGTACATTTGCATGTTTTTCTTTTCCCACAATAGCGCTTAAGGCTTTTGTCACAGAAAGCTACTGCAAATAGTTGCAAGATAAAAACACATTAAAAAAACTACCAAGCAGTGACTTTCCAGAACAACATTTATATCAGGCTAGTTTCTCATTAGTACTGTTATGTTTTTAATCACAAGCAGTGTAAAATGGACACCGTGCATAAATCCAGTGTAACTCCAGCGCAAAATTGCATGTATAGACCAGGGCCGATTTGGTGTCTTTTAAGTAATATTTTGTCAATATAAGATGAAAATTAATGATGCAGTTTAATTGTAATACCTGAATTTCATCAACTAAAGCATGGCTTTTTATATTCGCCAGAAATGACTTCAAAACTGGTTGTTTCTGCACTCCTGTAACCAGTGAAGAGCCAATGAAAAGGATGAACAGAGGAATGCCATGGCAAAATATCATTAATAATGGACTACATCATTTTAGGGGGGGGGGGGGGGTGAAAGTGTTTAAAATAAGTTGTCTTTTTTAAACTAGTGACTTTTCATTGTTTTAAACAGACTGGACTTTGTAATTGTTTTACTACAGTGTAATTGGTTTAATCTCTTTGTACATATGAATCCAAGACTTAATCTGTGAAATTATCAATATGAAATAAACATGGTCTCCCAACTCAAAGTCTCAAAAAATTTATTTTGTTTTATACAGCATATTAGAAGTATAAATGTTTTTATAGGATAAATTCACAAAAACTAACTTCATAACATATCCCATAGCGTGGAAACACTGTCACAATATAACCCACACTTTATTTTAAAACTGACTATAATTTTGTATAGGACAAAGTGTATTCATAAATGCACATTTCACTTATTTTATTTTTAGCCACATACAAATGAAGGTGAATGTTAAAGAATATCCAATGAGACACAAGCAAGTGATTCATATATCTAATTCAACCAAACCATGACTTGTGATATTCTTCAGTCAGTCGCATACTGCCAACTTTTTCCAGATTTACCATCTATGATTCAATAAGTAAAACATTACTAGAATTAATTTAGGGATTTATGGTGTTACACTTTTCTCCCCTCCCCCAACATGCTGTTACACAACATTTTTGCCAACAGTGCTATAAAAAAGGCTTAAAAATAAACCAATGAAACTAAAAGTCCACATTGACAGCATTAATCCAACAAAATAATATAACCAATTGTTACCAATAACTTATCATGCAATAAAAGTAGAATAAAAAAAATAGCACAATGACATCTGCTGTCAGCAAAATGTTGGCAATTAAGTCCCTTTTGACTGATAGATTTCCTCTTGCTGCACATCAATTCCTCTAATATCAGAATTGTTTTTTTTAGATGAGGTTGAAACAGTTGTAAGATTGAAGAACTTGATAAGTGCTGATGGAGCATGTGGATTACAACATTAGGAGTCAACCCAGCTTTGCTCCACTATGGCAGAAACCCTCTTCTCATATTCCCGCTTGTTTTCTTGATAGAGTTGTGCTGCCTGGCTATTTGCCGGGCTGTTGGGGTTTGGTTCATCCAGCAAGGACTACAGTAAAGAGAAAAAGTAATTGCTTAGAAAGCACAGTTAGGTGGATTTTGCCACATTCTTTAAATATGCATCATTGTAACTAAATAAATATTTATTTACAATGATCCATCAAATAATCCTGGCATCATGTAGTACACTAATCATTTCATGATAAAGCCAGTATCACTTTTAAAAATATTTACATGTGGTAATAATCATTATGCTCTGAGAAAGGAAGTAAAGTAAAAGGCACTGAATGTCCATTTAAGGATTCAGTTATTTACCTAGCTCACCATCATACTGTTTTTGGGGTGACAGCTGTCTTGTATAGTGTGACATTACAACCATTTTACAATATAGTAATGAAAGCAATAATGGCATGGACTTACAATAAGTATTCAGCTTTACATACAGTTTTATTTCACGTTTAGTTATATTTTAGTATCTTAAATACTAAGCAGTGCTAGATTTGTAAATCTACAATGATTTGCAAAGATCAAAGCTAGATTTGTAGTTAAAACATCAGATTAAAAGCAGATTAAAAATGTGTATTAATACTATATCTGTGCTCCTGTATTTTAAGTGAAATGCTGATTATTCATATGAGCTTTGGATTATCAAATTCTGTTTGTACTATATTTTATAGTTATATGTTTGAGCAAATTTTTGTTGTTGTTTTATTCTATTAACTACTGACAACAGTATCAATTAAAAAAAATTGATTCAGAGCATTAATTCGCAGATAATGACAACTGCTCAAAATAAAGAGATGGTTTTCAATATCTCAGGAAGTAGAATGAGTTTTTACTGTGTTGAAATTCAACAGACACTGGAATAGACTGGCTGTCATACAGTGGAGGAAATAAGTATTTGATCCCCCACTTTTACAGTGAGAGATGGAATATCAAAAAGAAAATCTATAAAATTAAATAATATTTAAATAAAAAATAATTTGCATTTCCTTGAGGGAAGAAGTATTTGAACCCCTAAAAATCATGACTAATGTTAGCTCCCACAGACCACTGACACACCCTAAGCTCAGTGAAGTCGTTGCCTGCATGAGAGACACCTGTCCCAAATTGTCACCTGTATAAAAGGCCACCTGCCAACAAACTCAGTGACACTCCAATATCTCCACCATGGGCAAGACTAAAGAGCTGTCTAAAGATGTCAGGGACCTACACAATGGGCTACAAAGCCACAAGTAAGAAACTGGATGAGAAGGTGACAACTGTTGGTGCAATTATTCAGAAGTAGAAGAAGTACAGCATTACTGTCAATCGACCTAAGCCTGGAGCTCCATGCAAGATATCACCTTGTGGAGTCTAATTGAAAGGTTAAAAATCAGCCAATAACTACACGGGAGGAGCTGGTTAATGATCTCAGGGCAGCTGGGACCACAGGCTCCAAAAAAAAACATTGGTAATACAATGAGACATAACGGTTTAAAATCCTGCAGTGCATGCAAGGTTCCTCTGCTCAAGAAGGCTCATGTCCAGGCCCGCCTCAAGTTCGCCAATGAACATATTAATGACTCAGAGAGACTGGGAGAAAGTGCTGTGGTCAGATGAGACCAAAATTGAGCTCCTTGGCCTCAACTCAACTAGATGTGCTTGGAGGAAGAAAAATACAGAAAATGACCCTAAGAACACCATCCCCACCATCAAGCATGGTGGTGGAAGTATTATGTTTTGGGGGTGTTTTTCTTCTAATGGCCGCATCGCATCGACAGGAAGATGAATGGGGCCATGTATCGCAAAATCCTGGGTGACAACCTCCTTGCCTCTGCCAGAGCACTGAAAATGGGTCATGGATGACCACCATCACATTTTTTAAAATTCTCTCATCTCTTAAATACATTCTTAAACAATAGGAGATCTACAGCACGTTTGGCAGGGATAGTCTTGATAAATATCAGCTATGATAAGTGTCATAATGTCATTTGGATTTGGAGCATTTACAACAGAACTGAGAAGAGCCAGATAGTTTACAGTATGTATTCAAGTTTGTATGTATGTACACGGAGCAAAATGTCCCACTGCACCAAGGCAAATATTTGATTCACTACAAGTAAATAACTGGCTTATATTTGAAAGGCATGTTGTTTTCCCTAATGAATCACTAATGGAATGGGATTTATTCCACAAACATGGCCCTTTTTTCCAGGCAAAACTGATTGAAATACATATAGGATTTGGCTATAGTTAAAAAAATTGTGTATACACACACACACACAACTGGCAAGCACTTTACACATCAGAGAAAACAGTTTTTATTATAGAATACATTTAATAATAAGTCAATTTATGTATATAACAATAATCAGCAGTTGCTTGTATTAGCTGTGCATAAGCACTGTCCATATTACCCTTCCCCCCAAATCTCACTGAATACATTACAATGTGACTTGGAAACAAAAATACAAAGAATATACCACAAATCATTACCCACCTGGATAGATGTCAGAATAGAAGATACATCATAAGTAGGACTCCAGCGATTCTGAAGAATGTCTAAACATATACTGCCATCTGCGTAAACTGCAACAATTTAGAAAAATAACAATGACGGAAGAAAGCACATTTGCATTATATTGCATTTATCACATAATACATTTTTTATTAAATATTTTGCACATAAACAATAACCAAACTGTATACAAATGCAGAAAATGTCATACCATTGAGATGAGTTCAAGAAATGCAGAATACTTTGATTTTTAAATATTTTACTAACTAATAGGGGATTTGAATATGTAAAATTATATGAAAATCGCAAGATATGTATTTCATGTGCACTGGAATTGCTAAACATTTTAAAGATCATATGATTCTATTAGCTTTAATAAAGTGCTGAACCAATCATTTTGTCAATTTAAATACTGTCAAGTTCACTTCCACTGTACATCCCCCACTGAGGCAGCCAATGAGATTAATTGTCATTACAAAATCTACATAAACATGCTAGCGCTCTAAAATGCGCTAGCATTTCCTCAGAAATAAAATCAACTAAAAGCTACAAACCATCTAGCAGAAAGGTAAAAGTAAAAACATTCAAATAGCCCTGATATTAAGATACTGTAACTTCAAACGGACAACTAGAAATAACCAACACAAACCTGATTTTCAGGCACAGCTATCAGTAGTTTTGCTTCTTATCAAGACATTTCTCAGCACACTCCTCGAATTTTCATGACCCTTAATAACACGATTTGGAAGTTCATACTTGATGAAGCTAGGGGGTTGGAATAAGTACTGCTGTGCAAGAGATCCCATGGGATTATCCCTGTTTGAAATATTCTGTGTGGAAGCCCTGGGAACTTGGGACAAAATTGGGACAAGGGACCTTCAAATAGTAAAAATACAATTCAGTTCATTATTGATCTGAGAGGAAAACTCCACCCACTTTCTCAAACCTTGAATGTTTGGATTTATTTAGTTAGTAAGTATGTAGTTAGTAGTGTATGTCATGGATGACTCTTTGTTTGATGAATCTTTGTTTTCATTTTCCATGGGCTTTTTGTTTTCATTTGGTTTCTACACCCCATTGTTTAGTTCTCCTACTATCATCGATTGATCAAGATGATCGTGATCACTCAGCGTTCGAAAACTGCACCGCACAAATGACAACGATTATGGATTTGCCCTTAAAAAAATCTCAAAAAAACACTATCATTACGGACACATTTCTGTCCTGGTATTGTTGGACTTAGTGCCTGGTGTTTGGCACTACTGACCATGAAATTTAATGGTCAGACATGAAATACATTTGATTTAGACAGACTGATCTGATGTGTTACTTGACAAATGGGACATTTTAATGAGCCTAAAAGAGTGTAATATGGTATATTATATCCCACAAGATGGGTTTTAGTTCCTTTGCCGTTCTCCCATATTGTTCATGTATATACAGGCATGTAATTCACTGACAGCGTTGAACTCCATCTCTATGGTGATAATACACACTCAAACTACATCAGTTCAGCAACATTTAGCTATAGAGCAGGGCAAAAAAGAAAGAAAACAGTTGGATGGCTAGAAACCCCTAAATTCTGACTAAACAGAAGAACTGATGCTGGACAAGAAGTCAGCATGAAATAAGGTTGCTAACCTTCCCCTAGATATTTCAGGTTATTCTCTAAAAACAAAAAAAGTGATGAATGTTGTTATGACCCTTGCTCCTGGTGTATCATTTAAACCCCATATCAGTAAAATCCCTGAAACTGCATATTACTATCGAATAAACACATACAAAAATAGTTTACGCTAAGCCTACTGTCACTGAGAAACAAATGCATGCCTTAACATTATTTCTAGCTTTACAGTGTTGCAGTGCACTAGTGGTGGCCATGCTACCTCCTTAAGAAAGCTAAAGCTTGTTCAAACAGGAAAGCCAAAGTTGCAACACCACTCTTATGGAGTCTTTACTGGCTTCCTTCAAGTTCTGCAATGACTACAAAGTCTTCTTTATGATTCTGAAAGCCCTTAATGGCCTGTCTTACTGATCTCTTGCATTATGCATTATAGCCAATTCTGTCCACCCTGCCCAGCTTAAGCAGGCTCTTTAAATTCTAAGAATATTACTCAAGTAAACATTGAGACATACACACACACACACACACACATATATATATATATATTAAAACAAATAAATTTTTAAAAAGATACATTTTAATTTCATGTTGCATTTTTTCTTATTATATGTTTCAAGGTTTTGTAGTAACCATATCAATAATACCTTTTTTATCCTTTATCTGTAAACATTTACATTTTGAACAAAAAATTAAATATTATATTATCATTGAGAAGACATTTATGAGTAATTAATACAGAAATCAAATTATTCTACATCTTGCAAATGACATTGGCATTTACAAATAAAGTTCCATTTGTATACTGTATAATGTAGCAAATGATTTAAATGTAGCCCACAAGGTTTCTAAAGCAACAGGATATTTCAGAGGAACATCTTTTACTAGTTGTGCAAAGTGCTTTTATTTCCCCACTGCGCCCCACTGTCCACAAGGGGG
Source organism: Brachyhypopomus occidentalis (assembly GCA_020368025.1). NCBI lineage: Eukaryota > Metazoa > Chordata > Actinopteri > Gymnotiformes > Hypopomidae > Brachyhypopomus > Brachyhypopomus occidentalis. The sequence continues at coordinate 334,422 of JAGXOD010000052.1, forward strand.
AGCTATGAGTACTCATGTAGTGTTTGTGAGCATCACTAATCAGGGGAACTGATGCAGAACTCAAGATAAGTCTGTACAAACTGATAAAGTAAGATACAACATATTTCAGTTTATATTCAAATGCAGTCTGCATTTGTTGCGCATTTGAGTTTATCTTCACCTGCTGATAGACTAAAAACAATTGCTGCTATTTGCTTCCACAGACATCTTGAGCTGGTACTGCGGAGCCAATATACTTTCTTAACACATGTGTTTCTTTTATTTTTTCTTTCAGTTACTTGATGGCGTTTGGCCTTTTTATTGGGAAGCTGATTGGGAGGGATGATTGGGAATGAAAGTCCTTTGTTTTACTGCAACGTCAGCGGCATCATATGCACTCTATGTATGCATCCTTTCTTAGGACATGTTTAAGGCCTTTTATTTCATGTACATGCAACTTGTGAATGCAAACATGCATTTTTGTTTCCATTCTTTTCAGTTTCCTCCCCTTCAGTGATGAAAAAACCTACTTGACCACCAAAATGATATACTGTATAGATTCATCAACTTACTAAGTGTGAGTTATGAGTGACTTCACATATAATAAGAACATCACACAAAACAACTCACCATTGGGGTGAAACATTTTGGAGATAAATCGGACTGTAGGAGGTTTGTTAGGATATTCTTCTGAAAATTCTATCACAAGCTTAAATGTTCCTGCAAGAAAGACACCAGACAAAAACGAAAGGCTTGTGTATGATTTTAGACCATGACTTGATCACAAAGGGACCAAATTCAGTGTTCACCACATACTTTAATTAATTATTTATGTCTGTAGATACACTGAAAGTTATTGAGGTTGCCCATCAGGAATGGCACTAGTTATGGTCATTTGCCATGTCTGCAATATTTGTTAATAACTGAGAGGCAGGCAAAACAAAAAAAGCCTTTTTTCTGCAGGACAAACTGTCCAACATCAGAAAGACTAAAGAATGGGGTGGGGTGGGGTGGGGTGGAGAAGGCTGTGGCTGCTGTTAGGAGCTGTAACTGAGGTGTGGATGATTAATGATTATTAATTTTATATTGTCAAATTTATTCATTTAATATGATCCTTAAATGCATTCAATTGCTTTCAACTGTGTATTTTACAAAACATAAATTTACAGATGAAATATTGTCAGAAACGATTAACTTAAACGGGTTCACTAGGAGAGTGAACTTATTGAACTTATTCGCTTATTGCCTAAGAGAAAAACACATACATTAAATTTCTGAATAGCAGATAAACATCATTATACTTTATAGATAATTATGTGTTTTCAGATAAAAAAAATAGATGACTATGACTTACCATCCTCAAAAGGTGTTCCCACAGGTCTACAAAAAAGAAAACATCCGGTTACTTTACCTAGTATGATCTCAAAACATGACTTGGCATTACAAGAGCTACAAAGCACGGCACATACAATTTTAGTTATGTATAATATATAATGTTTAATTGTTCTTAACAGTACAGAGATAGGTTTAACAAAAATGCCTACTCACCCAAAAATAACTGCATTCCATAGCATTATATTATTTTCTGATGGAGCACCACTCACACCCGTTGGTGGATCTTCTTGAAGTCTGAGAACATTATTAAACAAGTTAAATATATTTGTGCCAGTCTCATATGGCCAGTTTCTATATCACTTTGCTTTGTAACACAACTACAAAGTCCAACATTTTTTAACATTGGCCTTGCAAATAAGGATTTCTTTTAGCATGCTTGCCAAGGTTCTTTGGGACAAAATACATTATATTCCATAAAATTATCTCAGTTGAATCATAGGAAAAGCATGATAAAGTATTTGTCCTTGCATTATAATAGAAACACTGAAAAATAATGTGATTGTTTTTTCTTAATTTAACACCTCTATAATATGCTCTCCTAAGATGCATAATGCTAATATGCATTCATTCATGTTCTTCTTGGCTTGATACCGCCTTCCATGTTTTATTTTGAAATAGTAGCCCATGCTACACTATGAAATGAACAAAAAATTCTAAAACCAGTTTAGTCACAGATTAAGGAGGTCAAACAGCCAGACCTTTTATCTCTCGACTGCACATCCACTGATTCCCCCAATAGTGGGTATAATCCCATAGAAGCTAAAATAACCGATTTGACATTAAGTCACTTCAGATTATAATTGTTGTCCATTCTGAACCTGTGCAGAAACTCTAGTATGTTAAGATGAAAGGCACTCCGATATTAAATTACCAAAACGCCGCATTAAGACCTGCGAAAAGAATGTCAAATCTATTTTACCAGAACCCGCAACATAGCTTTATGCGTGTAGTCAGGTTGTCACGAGAACACAAGCTTGTCGCATCAACTGACATTAGCTATCTTCTCTATTAGTGTTATAAGAATCACTAGTACGGTTCACTGTCTATAAAAATAACTAATGGGTAACCTAATAACTAGGTTGCTACAAAGCTGGGTCATAATTTAACCAAGCAATAGCCGAATTGCTGAACTATATTGTTTACTAGGACAACAAGCTAGCTACTGAGACTTCCCAGCTAAACTAGCTAGCTAGGTAGCTAACTCAAAACCAACACACCCAGTTTACCAAGCTCTCCACTTTGAATGTCCACTTTTGGCTACGTTATAAGAAAACAGATAAATGTAGCAAGAAACAAACATATGGAATACAACATTTTCTCGAAAATAAAGTGGTACCTTGAAAACTAGCTAGCTAAGCTGGCTAGCTGAGCTAGGTATCTAAATAGCAGACTGCACTAAGGAAAAAACACAATATTAAGAACAAGTTTTTATACCGTTTGAAGTCTCTCATTAGTCGCCTTCTTGCGGGGGTTGACATGATTCAAAAACACGAAATTATATTAAGTCATATAATGTGTAGGAGCCTGAAATAAAGGAACGATTCAAGGATAGGTAGCTAGCTAGCGATACCGTGGTTTTTCTCTTCTAAACAACCTGTGACGTCATACCCCCGCCCCCATTGTAGGCTGTTAGCATTATAAAGAAACGTTTAGTTAACGTAGTCCACACTCAGTTTTATTCCACATAATGTATATTGATTTGATTGTACATAAAACAAGGCTAAGTGATAAATAAGTAGGTAGCATCACTCCAAATAATGAATGCTGTTACCCAAACAGGTATGTGGAACTTGTAAGAAATTGCAGCTATTATTTGCTGTGCCCGACTGTTTTCGATGTACTAATTTTTGCTTTCGTCATCGTTGTGTGGTTTATTTAGCTAGAGGGATTATATGAACCCTGCAACAGCAACATAGTCCGGACTGCTCCTTGATTATGATGATGGCAACCACTGCACGATTAGAATTTTAGTTTAGATCTTAGTATAGGATAGCATGCAGTAAGAATTGCATTCAGAATTGGTTGTTTTATATGATTAAAATCAGCACCAAAGTAATACTTGTTGTCTTATTGAATCGAGAGAGAATAACTAAGCCAAAGCTAATACAATAAACATTAAAAGAATAGTTTGAATTATTAAGGTGTTTTGATGTAAAGAAATCTGTAGTGAGAAGGACAAGACTGCAAATAAGATGATCAGCATTTATCAGCTGCACTGATCTTCAGTGACTTGATATTTTGTTGCCTTATCATGAGTAAGATCAAACGTCTTTGGTAAGAACTACACAATATGGGGAAAAGTCAGTGGACAGCCCTCCTAATTATTTACTTCAGAATTTTTTTTGCTAACAGATGGAAACTGAAATCAAATGGAAGCATCGTTAGCTTGGAGCTAGATGTTTAAGATTGGAACTATGGAGGGCAACTATACAGGATTGGACTTGGACAGCCATTAAATATATTAAATATATTTTATTATATTTATTATATTATATTTTATTTTATTAAAACACTTTCGACCTGAATGTGTTACAGCCGTCCACAAACTGCCTAAAACATATAATTACATTTACATTTTCAGTATTTAGCAGTGAATCTTATCAAGAGCATCTTACAGTGCTTTGTCATTTTCTCATAGACTGTATCCTAGACAGTACTACAGTAGGTTGGAGTTCAAGATACCATTGAACTAGAATACTGTTGAAATACAGGAATCAATGTTGATAAGTAGAATGAGAAATTAATCGAAGTTCTGTGTCAGACAACAATGAGTGCAATAACAAACAATATAAAAAATACACACTACAGTATTAGTTACCCAACAATAGTATGAATTTCATGGGTGCAGGATAAATGGTCATTTAAATATTCCACAAATAGATAGTCTTCAGTCTGCATTTGAAGACTGCAATGGATTCTGATTTCTCAACAGCGAGTGGAAGTTCATTCCATGGCATGGTGTTTCAAGCTAAGCCATACTTGAGGTTCAAAGTACTCAAGGTATGTTTCAGGCTTTTGTAATTACTCAGGGTTTACTCAATAACTTGGCAAAGGCCACGTAACACAACCCAAAATGGTTTTAGAGCTCTAGAGTTCTAGAGAACTCTAGAGACTTATAGGAAAAAATTGAGAATAACTTCATCAGGTATTGCATGCTATTTACTTATTGTAATTTGGTATGGGTCTCTTCCATAAAGCAGTGATCAGCAAATGACAGCAATAAATAATAAATTACAAAAAGTAATAATAATTAAAGCGACTGTGTGTGCAAAGAAACAGTCTGAGGTGGTGTGGGTGGATGGTTAATTAGTCCTGTGGCATATGGACTGGAGGAGAGGGTTAACAGAGGTTACAGCTTTGAGGCAAAAATCTATATTTTAGTCTGTTACTGTGGGATTTGATTGCCCTGTACTGCTTGCCAGATGGTAGTGGGACAAATAGCCAGTGTCCCTGCTGTATGCTGCCTCTGATGATGCTGCTAGCTCTATTCTTAAGTTGGCTAGCATAGACACTGTCCAGGTTTGGTAGGTCATTTCCAGTGACATGCTGAGCCAGCCTCACCATCTGATGCAAATCTGTAGACACCATGACTGTTTAGCTGGTAGCTTGTTATGCAGTAGGGGAAGATGCCGTCAATGGTGCTGAAGTAGAAGTTCCCTAGAAATTTGAGTGACCCTGGGACTCAACACACAGCTCTGCAGGGCTTCCCATGTTCAGGATTACTACAGAAAAAGTGAGGTTTTCTATTTCTGTTGCACTGTGGTTGATCAGTGATCAAGGTCATAATCCAGGGGCAGAAGATTGCTTCACTGGTGACTTCTTAGCACCGGGATGATTGTAGAGAATTTAAAGAATATTAGGAAAACAGCTTGTAGTGAGAGACTGAATATGTTAGTAAATACCTCCGCTAATTGGTTGGCACAAGCTTTCAATATCCATCTGGCCACTCCATCTGTATTTATTTTATGGACACAGACTTTCTGCAGGGTGTATCTAACTTGGAGGTGCTTTAGAACAAGTGTGCACTCAGCGTCTGCTGCATTTAGGTGTCAAGTCAAAACAGGCCATCCAGTATGTTGGTGTCATCAATTAACTGCAGTGGTCAGTCAGTGCCTTAATGTCATCTCACGTGATGCAGTTGTTATCAAAGTATACTTGAGTGGACAGTGTTTTGCACTCAGCATCAATGATGCCTGTGTCAAGGATCCCTCAAACCTCTTTGTGGGCCTGTTTGTTATCTGATTTGAAAGCCACATTGTCACGTTTAGCGCTGCTGCTCCTGTCAGTCTGTTTGCATCTCCTCTTTAGCCTTTCTCTGTCTGTTTGTTCATGCCTTATCAATATTACCCCACCTCTTGTAACTACTGTCACCTGTTCATGGTTTGTCTACTTATTATTCCCTATGATTATATACCTTGTGTTTAAGGTTATTACTTTCATTCCTGCTTGTTGTTGAATGCCTGTGGATATTGCCACTGTGTCTGTTTAAGTCTTGGCTCTTGTAAGTTTATACATGTCTTCACTATAAGCATTTAAATCGTACGTTTGTTCCTAAGTTTCATTTCTAGTTATGTTTAATCTTCTTGTGTTTCATTATGTCTATCCCTCATTTATTCCTCGTAATGCCCGCAATAAATCTCCCTCCTCTCATCATATGCATCTGCTCAATGCGCAAAGTGTCACACACATCACATTCTTTAAGCAATGCTATACATCATTCATCCATGGCTTCTGGTAGGTGAACACATATTGTCTTTTGTGTGAGAACATTCACTATTTGCATACGTATATGTGTCCTAGGACAGATATGACATTCGTTCAGATACAATTCCTGTGCAAACAAAAGCAACAGAACAGACAATAGACATGCAAACATACCAGACTAGGGGCAGGCAAAAAGGCAACTGAGATTACAGGCATGGGTCAAACACAAAATCAAACACTACGTACAATAGGAAAGCATCTTAGAACAAGATTGGGCTTAATGAAACTTTGCAAAGACAAACAGAAACAGTGAAGTATTTATAGACAGATTAAACTAGACACAGATGAATGAATAGGAATCTGTAAGATTTTTGTGCATTTCACAAAAGTGTGTGAAGCCAGGAATTGTATCTTTACCAACTGTTGCCCACAAAAATGTCAGCATAATTTGAGGAGTGTGTTATTTGCTTAATTCAGGCATACCGCTCTGTGTCAACACGTAAGTGACCCATGTGGCAGCTGGCTTTCACTCTACATCCTTGAATGCTCATGTAAGCCTGCCTAGGAGATGGCCATGGTGCTAAATCTATAGAAGAATCAATGGACCTTTGTTGTTGGACCACCGCCCAAGCACATGCAAGATGGCAGAGATTCCTGATCACCTATCGCTGGCTGACACAAAGGAGCAGCATAAAAAGTACCTGTCAGCCTCTATCAGGGAGACACGTGGAAGAGGAAACCACTAACATTTTTGCCTTCTATTAGACAGCTCATTCACCAAGCCAGAGACAACCCTGCTGCTGCCTACAACCAGAATCAGCCACCATGCCCAGATCTGACTACGGTCCCTTTGCCACAGCGACTCATCATGACTCAACCTGTGCTCTACAGTGAGAAACTTTAAAATAAAAACAAAAAGTCATTAAATACTTTCATTCAACACTGATTACAGCATACACAATCAAATTTGCAATCATCAGAATTATTATAAAAAAAATTTTTATCATTCGTTATATGCCCAAGTGTAAACAAACAATACACCAACCATATCCCCTACATATATACACAATGTCACGGTAGGTCGGTTGCCCAGCACAGGTGAGACGCCCACAGCACCCCGCATCAGCACTAGGAGTCTCCCTCGCTCACAATCACCCACATTCTAACACGCCTCTCACCTGTTGCATATCACTTCCTCCCTTTAAAGCCACCTAGGTCCCGTCGTCCAGTGCTGAGTATTTAACTTACTTGCTCCCGAGACGTGAGGTTTCCTCTCTGCCCTGCACGACGACTCTAAGGACTTTATTTGTACTGCCGGTGCCTTTTTTGCGCTATTTATGCTGCACTTAGCCCTGTGCTTTTTCTGATGCTTTTGTGTTGCATTTCCTGATTCATCATTAAACACGTAAATGCCTCTTGGCGCCTCCTGCTGCTTCATGTCGTCACAATCCAGCGTGTCGACATGACTCAGCTGTCTCGGATCCATATAACTTTTTATATACTTTTTGCGGTGTAAGTATGTTCTTTGCCTCCAATCCAATGTTCCACTAAATGTCTGTTTCAATGCTAGTTTCTCTGGAACAGCCTAGACTGCAAAAATAAGACATGCCAATGACAGCAACCAGCCAAAAAAGACAGGAAATAGCACCACGGAAGAAGCTGTGTTTTCACTATGCCATCTTCACTTCTTTTCCTGCTTCCTCTTTTTCTATCTCTCCTCTTCCTGATTGACTGATCATCCCATACCTAAGGTGCATATCTGGGGTCCATAAAGATCTTAGGGAAAGCCTAAATCACCCTTTTTCCTGTATACAAATGCAGAAGAAAAAAGAAGACAATAATCAGATCATTATTAGTGGATTATCAGACCATTACAGAGAATGGTCCAAAATGCTCCTGGGGGGCTGCTCAGGTCCTACCCATATGGGATACAGGTGGGCCATAAACAAGCTAACCTGGTATGGAAGTAGTCTCTAAATTCACTGCATATCCATTCCTGATTATATGGGCATTCCATCACTGTGTTATAGAAATCCAAACATGATTATAACCTATACTTTCCTCCTTAACAAGAACTCCAGAAGGAAAATATCTACTTTGATCTTCCACTGGGCATTTGCTCCCTGATACAGACAAGCAGAACTCATACCTACTTGGGTTCTCATCATTAACAAAAGTCAACGGGAAAACTTCTTTCAATGTCTTCCCTGATGGGTGACGAGATTGTACTTCCACCATCAGAGATTGCTTTCACCATCTTGGTGTCATTGGGATGTAGCTAACTCAGACTGCTTTGAAGAAACAGCCAGAGTTTAATCCCAGCAAAACAACAACGTACTGTCTATCTTGCTTAGACCATTTTAGGCTTAGATTTATTTTGGGCAAATCTATAATTGTCAGTCTATGCAAGAGTCAAAATTCCAGAATACATTATCAAAAAAATAAATAAAATAAAGGAAAAACAAAAACTGACATACTCAGACAAAAACTTTGTACAGTGACCAGCAAAGTAAAATAGGCAACACAGGGCTTAAATACTAGAGCTAATTGTAATGAATCTGACTCAGGGATATGAAAGGTATCCATTTGTACAAAGAGTACATCCAAAGAAACGAACAGGGTCAAAACCAGACAGGCAGATATAAACCAAGCTGAGGTACAATAGGACTAGACAAAAGGAGAGTCGAACACAGACAGGGATCGAAACACAGCCAGAGTATAGAGAAGAAGGCTAGAGAACAGTTTGGTACATGGACAACAAGAGAATTCAGCAACTGAATGCTGGGTGTTACAGGTTTAAATATGGCAGCTGATTACATAATTAACAGCAGGTGGAGTGGAAGCCATGGTAACCATAGTACTCTGGGGAGGAGGACCTCTGATGGTGAGAGAAGGAATTTCTGACAGTACCCCCCTCCCCCAAACAGGTAGCTCCAGACACCAAGGCTGAACGTTGCCATAGGCGGCAGTGCTGACACAGGGTGTCCTGTATGGAACTCACAGATGAGCAATGGTTCTAGAATGTCCTCCAGGTTTAAACCCAGCTCCTCTCCTCTGATCCGCAGCCCTCCCTGTCCACCAAGTATTGAAGACCAGTCGTGCTGCTGCATTCTGGATCAGTTGTAGAGGTCTGATGACCTGTAGAGGAAGATCCACAAAAAGCAAGTTGCAGTGGTCCAGCTTTAAGATGATGAGAGACTGCACAAGCACCTGGGTAGAGACTGGACAAGCACCTGGGTAGAGACTGGACAAGCACCTGGGTAGAGACTGGACAAGCACCAGGGTAGAGACTGCACAAGCACCTGGGTAGACACTGGACAAGCACCAGGGTAGAGACTGCACAAGCACCTGGGTAGACACAGGACAAGCACCTGGGTAGACACAGGACAAGCACCTGGGTAGAGACTGGTCAAGCACCAGGGTAGAGACTGCACAAGCACCTGGGTAGACACTGGACAAGCACCTGGGTAGACACAGGACAAGCACCTGGGTAGACACAGGACAAGCACCTGGGTAGAGACTGGACAAGCACCAGGGTAGAGACTGGACAAGCACCAGGGTAGAGACTGCACAAGCACCTGTGTAGAGACTGGACAAGCACCTGGGTAGACACTGGACAAGCAACTGGGTAGAGACTGGACAAGCACCTGGGTAGACACTGGACAAGCACCTGTGTAGACACTGGACAAGCACCTGTGTAGAGACTGGACAAGCACCTGGGTAGAGACTGCACAAGCACCTGGGTAGAGACTGGACAAGCACCTGGGTAGACACTGGACAAGCACCTGCGTAGAGACTGCCCAAGCACCAGGGCAGCTTCCTGTGAAAGAAAGGATCATATTATCCGTATGTTGCAGAGCAGAAATATGTAGGATCTGGTCAGGTTTGAAACTTGTCAGGTTGAGAATGACAACTGGATACACCCAGGCTTCGAGCAGTACCTTCGAGCATCGAGCATAATGTAACAAGTATGACGCTTCGTAATACTATGCCACTGATCGAGGCCTAGATTCAGTTAAGAGCTGACTATAGTTAATAGGGTATATGACTAAGATCAAAGCTCAAATAAGTGAAAAAAAAAAAAAACACATTTAATTATGGTAGCAGTTAAGTTGCAAGTCACCACTTACAAAATTCAAAAGAAATTAAAATAATCAATAATAAAGAATAAGTCAACGTGAATATGGAGGAATCTGACACTTGTATTACTTGTTGAATCTTGATATAGTCCTGTTCTTCTGCATGCAATTCATTCTTTCTTTTTGGGACTGGTTCGCTACTCCTTACCAGAGAAACCAAGGTCATCAAACTTTTCACAGTCCAGCAAAACCTGACCAAAGCTCTTCGAATGGGGGGACTGTAGGAACAAAAAGGGTAGATTGCAGGAAGCGACTTAGTGTTTGTTCGCCATGTTATGTATCTACGTATCTAGCTATGTATCTACCGCTTTTCCTCAACTCCCTTGCACCTTTGTGCTGAACAAACAATGGGGGGAAAAAGGAAATAGAACCTCACAGGACAGTATATATACTGTACATTATAGTGGCTATGACAAGCTCGAGTGTGATTCTTCAAAACAAAGGGTCTGTCACGGTGAGGGAGGCTCCCCCTACCGGTCGCCTTCAGCACAGCGGCAGTTGTCCTGTTGTTGTTGCGTTGTGTGCGTCCCTCAGGTGGGCGGGGTCCATTAACCCCTTCACCTGATGGTTGTTTGTCTGTCTATATATGTCTTGTCTTTGTACCAGTTGACTGCTGGTTATTGTTTCCTTGATTCGGAGCAGTGCACAGGTTTTTGGTTGGCGCACTTTAATAATCAAACCCCTCCTTTTCTCTGAGACTTGGCGTGATCGCTTCCTTTTTAGTTCGCACTCCCTGCCCGTCACAGGGTCATGTGCTCTAACCATAAATGGGTAAATTATTCATTTATTTAATCATGAAAAAGCAGCTACATTAGCTCTAATAAAAAGGGTGCATCCTGGGGTTCTATCCAAATGGGACATTTCTAAAGTGATTAATCTCTCAAGTTTGGACAATTATCCATAACTAGAAGAGAATGTCTGGTCTGCAACACATAATACTTAAATTTAGCTGGCAAATGCAACTTTTTAAATTCGAGCCCAGACTGGTGGTTATTAGCCTTAAGCCTAATTTGACTGTACTAACAACTCTTTTATTGGATTTGACTCTAATAAATTTCACGCTACTCAGCGCATGCATCTGCCTCGTTATCGCTCCACACCCTTCGAGTTACACCATACATATTTTGGCATGATATAGTAAGGATAGACATAGTAAGTAAGGATATACATAGTATTGTGTTGCATGTTCTTTTTCTACTAATATTCCTGACATTAAGGTAGTAAATCCTGGAAGAACGCATTTGATATTTCATGACCATTCAGTAAAATTAATAAAAGATGTAGTAATAATATAAAGATCTAATTTAGAAAGGCTAATGATTCCCATTGCAATTTAATGGAACCTGTATGCAATACAGTGCCAAGTTTTCTATGTTCATCTATGTCATGTAAGCCAATATTCAAATACGCTTGCAATATGCATATTACGCATGCATAATATTGTCATCTTTTAATGTAATTAGAATTAACAGATAATAGTAATGATTGTTCATGTTTTTACACTTTTTTCTTAAGGTCCTTTCCAGGTATTTCTTTTACCAAGGGCTGAGGAAAGAGGGCTTTCCTTTAGCAAATATTGTACCTGCTAATAGACATAAACCACATGAAGTGGCTTTCTGTATGGTGTCAAAACAGTGTGAAAGAACTCCAATTGAGCGGGAGCAAATCAGTCAGGGTGGACTAAGACTGCTAATCTGGATGAGATTACAACACACGAAAAGGTCATAACATGCAACTAGTAATTTAGGATATCTGAACAAGCATGAGAATCCATGTTTGTTCACAGCATATCAGAATTTATTTTTGTTCCTGCAAAACAATAATGTACATTAACTGTAGGCACAAATGCATACATCTCAGATAGGTTTGGTGTAGACCCAAAGACTAAGGTAAGACTAAAGGTAAGAGGTGGAGGCCGCCAGAGGGCGTGTGTCCGTGCCCGTAACCATGGTAGCACCCAGACACAATTCACGCGCACACCCCCTCAGCACATGCCACTCCCTCTCTCTAATTCTCCTCACTATTAACACCTGATGCATATTACTTGTGTAGCACTTAAGCCCGCAGGTCCTGCTGTCTAGTGCTGCACATTGCTAAGCCTGACTCGACAAGGAAGGACTCTGGATCTATCGCTTACGTCATCTCTCAGCGCCGCCGCTTTCGCAAGTCTGCTAGAAGCCGCTTTGTCTGCCCTTTGGGCACTTCTTGGGCACTTCTTGGGCACTTCCTACCGGCCTGAGTATTTCTGTTGTTTATTGCCTCCGTTCAAACGTTACAGAATGTGCAGCCTGGAGCAGCCGGAGGAGGGGAAACAACAACGCGCAAGGTAGGTTGCTGGGCCAACAACAGCAGGAACTAACGGAGCTAAAATCCATTTTACAAAGCGTGACCAGTTGTCTGCAGAATCTGTCCACACAAGCTACCATGGATCAGGCAGCAGCTCTGCCCGTCAGAGTGGAGAGCGTAAAGCTGCCGATCGCCCCCCCGAGGCCTACGAGGGAGACCCCGAGAGATGCGAGGGCTTCCTCGTACAGTGTGAACTGTACTTCGCCTACCAGGCACAGTTGACCGATCGAGCGAAAGTGTCGTTCGTGATAGCGCGTTTAACTGGTAAGGCCCTGGCGTGGGGAGCAGCGCTATTGACGGGGGATTCCCCGCTTCTCCAGGACTATGTCGCCTTTACGGGCGAGTTCAAGGAGGTTTTCCACCACCCGCGACAGGGGCGGACGTGTGGACAAAGTCTGCTGACCATGCGCCAGGGGACACGGTCGGCGGCGGAATATGCATTGGACTTCCGCATGCTTGCGGCAGGCACTGGCTGGAATGACGCCGCGTTAGTGGACGTGTTTTTGGCAGGGCTCAAACCGGACCTGCGCGCAGAGTTGGCATGCCGGCAGGAGTCGAGGACCTTGAATCAGATCGTGAGGTTGGCGATTACATTTGATCGCCTGCTCCAAGAGCGCGGCGGTCGAGCCAAGTTGCCACCTCCAGGAACGACTCCCACGCCTGGCGATTTCCCACCGGCTGAGCCTATGCAGATCGGCGGGGCTGACGCACCCAAGGCGCCCGCCTTCCCGCTTCGTGGACGAGCCAGGGTGAGTAGCTCCATGGTGAACGCGCTCATGACCCTGCAGGCCACCTTGAATTATGCCAACCAGTCTGCGGGGGTTTCTGTTTTAGTGGACTAGGGAGCGTCCGGCAATGTGATGGACCCAGAACTGGTGGAGAGACTGGGAGTGCCGCTGAGGACCTTGAGGGAGCCCAGGCGCGTGCAGGCACTGGACGGCAGACCTGTGGGCGGCGGTCTCATAAGCCACTACACAGCACCTATCACCGTCACTATTCAGGGTCACACCGAGCACCTAGTTTTTTTTGTCCTTCCCAACCTCAGTCACATAGTCACGCTAGGTCTCCCTTGGTTACGTAAGAACAATCCCCAGATAAACTGGAAAAATGGACACATCACCTGCTGGCTCAATCCCGCTAGGTTCGGTCGCTTTCCCCGAGTAGATCAACTTCAGTCGACCACGATAGAAAGTCCCAACGTAGCTAGCCACCAGACAGTCCCCCCTCAGTACACAGACCTTGCCGACGTATTCAGTACCGTGAGAGCCACACAATTGCCACCGCACCGCGCCTATGACTGCGCCATAGAACTCAATGGGGGCGACACGCCTCCTCGGGGGAGGATCTACCCGCTGTCCCAAGAGGAGGAGAAGGTAATGCGGCAGTATGTGACGGAGGCTCTCGCCCAAGGTTATATCGCTCCTTCCACCTCGCCGGCCTCAGCTAGCGTCTTTTTTGTCAAAAAGTCAAGTCAAGTCAATTTTATTTATATAGCGCTTTTTACAACACATGTTGTCTCAAAGCAGCTTTACAAATCGTATGGGTCCAGATTCCTAATGAGCAAGCCAAAGGCGACAGTGGCAAGGAAAAACTCCATAAGATGGCGGGGAAATAGGAAGAAACCTTGGGAGGACCTAGACTCAAAAGGGAACCCATCCTCCATTGGGCGGCCCGTTAGCACCAGTCCGTATTTGTGAACAAGAGGTGGTTCTACAGTTATAGCTTAAAGTTCTTGTTCCCCGGCCAAGTAGTCACAGTCCCTTCGGTGCAGATGGTGCGCCTCAGGTAGGAGCCAGCATCAGCACGTCCCCCTTACGGCAATGGTACATCCAACCCCGGCATCAGTACATCCACCGGCGAGCCAGACTATCTCCCAGGTGCTTGTAGGTGCTTGCATGCAGTCGTCTTGGGTAGAAGCATGTCAATTTAACCACCATTGATTTAAATGTACATAGCTCATGTGCCAGTGATTAGCATGTAGCTCCGGCAGGCTAATCTATAGCAGCAACTAAAGGGAGGGGTCCAGAGGTGACCACAGTCATGAGGGCTCACTGAGACATTGCTTTCCAGTCAAGTCAGTCACAACTAGAGTGATGCCATGACACAGCTGGATGACAGCATCAACATCTCAGATTACCAGAAATCTCAACGTCTGGGGGCCCCTGAGCCTCGCACCTTACTAGGGGAATATTTAACTGAAGGCTTGATTATATAGGTGAGTCTTAAGTCTAGATTTAAAGATTGGAACTGTGTCAGAATCTCGGATTGGAGCTGGAAGGCTATTCCATAATTCAGGGGCTTTAAAAGAGAAAGCTCTGCCTCCGGCTGTAGTCTTACAAATTTTTGGAACTAAGAGAAATCCAGCATTTTGGGAGCGTAAAGGGCGAGATGGGTTGTAGTAAGCAATGAGTTCACTCAGATATTGTGGGGCAAGACCATTTAACGCCTTATAGGTTAAGAGAAGAATTTTAAATTCAAGTCGATGTTTAATCGGAAGCCAATGTAATGCCGCGAGAGTGCGACTAATATGATCGAATTTTCTAGCCTTAGTTAGGACTCTAACTGCAGCATTTTGTACAAGTTGTAGCTTCTTTATGGACTGTTTAGTGCATCCAATTAGAAGACCATTACAGTAGTCCAATCTTGACGAGACAAAAGCATGGACCAGCTTCTCTGCATCAGCTAATGAAAGTAAGTGTCTCAGCTTGGCGATATTACGTCACGCATTACGTATATAAAAAGAAGGACGG
The DNA here is from genome assembly GCA_020368025.1 of Brachyhypopomus occidentalis. Classification (NCBI taxonomy): domain Eukaryota; kingdom Metazoa; phylum Chordata; class Actinopteri; order Gymnotiformes; family Hypopomidae; genus Brachyhypopomus; species Brachyhypopomus occidentalis. The sequence continues at coordinate 349,735 of JAGXOD010000052.1, forward strand.
AGGCTTGAGGCCGTGCGTAGATTATTGAGGGCTCAATTCCCTCTTGGTGGGATATTCCTACCCGCTGCCGCTGGTGCCTTCGGCACTAGAGCAGTTGCGGTCGGCGAAATATTTCACCAAGTTAGATCTGCGCAGCGCCTACAATCTCATCCGCGTGCGCTCTGGGGATGAGTGGAAGATGGCGTTTAGTACCGCTACAGGGCACTATGAGTACCGGGTGCTGCCCTACGGGTTGGCCTCCGTCAGTCTTCCAGGCATTTATAAACGAGGTCCTGAGGGAATATCTGAATAGATGTGTCGTCACGTACATCGATCACATCCTCGTCTATTCAAGTACCTGGGACCAACACGTGCGTGATGTCAGAGCGGTCCTCCGCACTCTCTTGCACAATAGGTTATTTTGCAAGCTCGAGAAGTGTGAGTTCCATCTCCGGAAGGTAAACTTCCTCGACTATACCATCCAGCCGGGCAAGCTAGCAAGGTGGAGGCAGTAAAAAGATGGACCCGTCCTCACGTATGGCGCGAGCTTCAGAGATTTCTGGGCTTCACGAACTTTTATAGGCGGTTCATCAAAGCTTTTAGCCAGACGGCGAGGCGGAGAGCGCATTCACGGCACTTTTGTGGAAGCTCCAGTGCTGCATCAGCCCGACCCCTCGAGAGCCTTTATTGTGGAGGTCGATGCATCGGACGTAGGCGTGGGGGCAGTCCTGTCGCAGCGCTTCAAAAAAGGTAGCACACTCAAACCCGTCGCCTTCTTCTCCAAGAAGTTGAGCCCGGCGTAGTGCAATTATGGAGTGGGTGACCGGGAGCTACCTCGGAGGGCAATACTGCCATCTTGGTCGTCATCGACCGATTCTCAAAAATGGTGAGGTTCATCCCACTACTGGGTCTGTCTACTGCCTGGGAGATGGCGGATCTGTTGTTCCGCCACATCTTTAGGCAGTTTGGTCTGCAATTCACATCCCGCGTGTCCGCAATTCACATCCCGCGTGTGGCGAGAGTTTATGGCAAAATTAAATATTCGGTGAGTTTAACTTCTGGTTATCACCCTCAGGCAAATGGACAGGTAGAGAGAGTAAACCAGGAGCTGAGTCGTTTCCTTAGGTCCTACTGCAGTGAACACCAGGACACGTGGTGCTCTCTCTTAGCCTGGGCCGAATACGCACAAAATTCCCTCACTCAGTCCAGCACCAAGCAGACCCCGTTCAAGTGCGTGTTGGCCAGACAGCCGCCTCTGTAACCCTGGAACTCGGCGTCCTCCGACCAGCCCACCGTCGAGACCTGGTGTAAGCGGAGTGAGAAAGTGTGGGAGGAGACGCATCTCCGTCTGAAAGCAGCGGTAAAGCGTTTTAAGCGGAAGGCGGATTGCAGGAGAGCAGAGTATCGAGTCGGAGAGAAGGTGTGGGTCTCCGCGGCGGACGGACGAGTTGGACCCAGAGGCAAGCTACACGATAAGTACACGGGCCCATATGTCATCACCCGCTGTCTCAATCCCGTGTCTTATCGTGTAAGCTTGCCAAGTGACCGGCGGGTCTCCCGGACCTTCCATACTTCGGCGCTGAAGCCGTACTGCGAGGGACCGCTCAGCGAGACCGGAGCTTCGCTGCCGCCGCCGCCGCCACTACAGGAGAGTCCTGTATATGAGGTGAGGACATTGCTTGACTCCAGGCGCAGGGGGAAAGTGCTGCAATACCTGGTGGATTCGGCTGGCTATGGCCTGGAGGAGAGATCGTGGGTGCTGGACTCCGACATTCTGGACCCCTCCTTGATTGCCTCCTTTCACCGGGAGCATCCGGATCGGCCGGCTCCACGACTCCCGGGACGTCCGAGGGGAAATCGGCTGGAGAGGTCCTTGGGGGGGGCTCTGTCACGGTGGTAAGAGGTGGAGGCCGCCAGAGGGCGTGTGTCCGTGCCCGTTACCATGGTAGCACCCCCACCTCTGCCTCCGTTCAAACGTTACAGACAGTCATGTTTTTTAGCATTACATTTACATTTACGGCATTTAGCAGACGCTCTTATCCAGACGCTCTTATCCAGAGCATTAGGATAATGAATTATGATTAATGCCATTTTGAGAATACCTTTGTATCCAAAGTTCCTCACAAAAACTAAATTAAACTACCTCACATATACTCACCGGCCACTTTATTAGGTACACCTTGTTAGTACCGGGTTGAACTGCCTTAATCCTTCGTGGCATCGATTCAACAAGGTACTGGAAACATTCCTCTGGTCCATATTGACATGATAGCATCACGCAGTTGCTGCAGATTTGTTGGCTGAACATCCATGAAGCAAATCTCCCATTCCACCACATCCCAAAGGTGCTCTATTGGTTTGAGATCTGGTGACTGTGGAGGCCATTTGAGTACAGTGAACTCATTGTCGTGTTCAAGAAACTAGTCTGAGATGGTTCGTGCTTTATGACATGGCGCGTTATCCTGCTGGAAGTAGCCATCAGAAGATGGACACACTGTGGTCAAAAAGGGATGGACATGGTCAGCAACAATACTCGGGTGGGCTGTGGCATTTGACACGATGCTCAATTGGTAGTAATGGGCCCAAAGTGTGCCAGGAAAATATCCTCCACACCATTGCACCACCACCACCAGCCTGAACCATTGATACTAGGCAGGATGGATCCATGCTTTCATGTTGTTGACAAATTCTGACCCTACCATCCGAATGTCGCAGCAGAAATTGAGACTCATCAGACCAGGCAACGTTTTTCCAATCTTCTATTGTCCAATATTGGTGAGCCTGTGTGAATTGTTTCCTGTTCTTAACTGACAGGAGTTTCACCTGGTGTGGTCTTCTGCTGCTGTAGCCTATCCGCCTCAAGGTTCGACGTGTTGTGTGTTCAGAGATGTTCTTCTGCATGCCTCGGTTGTAACGACTGGTTGTTTGAGTTACTGTTGCTGTTCTATCAGCACGAACCAGTCTGGCCGTTCTCCTCTGGCCTCTGGCATTTGCCAGAGGATATTTTCTCACTGGATATTTTCTCTTTTTGGGACCATTCTCTGTAAACCCTAGAGATGGTTGTGCGTGAAAATCCGAGTAGATCAGCAGTTTTTGAAATACTCAGACCAGCCCATCTGGCACCAACAACCATGCCACGTTCAAAGTCACTTAAATCACCTTCCCCATTCTGATTCTATATATATACAATCTCGATGACACAAAAGTGTGGACCAGTTTCTCTGCATCTGATAAAAGATAATGTCTCATCTTAGCAATATTATGTGAATGCAAAAATGCAGCCTTAGTGACATTGCATGTGTGTGTCAAATGAAAGATCAGATAATGACACCTAAGATTTTTGTGGTAGATTTAGGTGTTACTGAAAAAAAACATCTATTGTATTGTAATATTGCTTCTTGCAGCTTTGGGTCCAGGTGTAACACCTCATTCTCAGATTAGATAAAGAATCCCATCCAAATCACTGGATTAAGGTGTTACAATCACTTCCTTAGCAGAGATGGGCACTCCAGTGAGCAACTTGAGTCAAAGTCACACTTAAATCAACTAGAAAAAGACTTCAGACTTGACTTGAAACTCGTCCCTAATGACTCTCCACTCAACTCAGATTCAACCAAAATAACTTGTGAACAACAATAGTCAGGCTGTTATCCAGGTGCTGTGGGTTACTCTAACCTTCACAGGTGAACTTAATGTGACATAGTCTAAACCTTTGAATGCACAACTGTTCAGGGTTTCAGTACTTTTTGCACAACTTACTTGTCTCTTGCTGAGCTTGATGAAAAAATTCTAGTTTGATCCATGAATTGAACAATACATTTCCTAGTTCAATTAGAGTTAGTATTTAAACAGTACTCATTATGCTGTTATGACATACACTTTGACATCGCCATTGCGAGGCTTCAAACAGGATGTTCTCAGACGGACGTGGTCACAGAGTGTCATCATCGGGTTGCACCAGAGATACAGAGAGATTGGAAGAGTCACAGAAAGGGATAGAGGTAGACATCCTTTGGCCACACAATTGCAGGCACATGTAAGGGAGGTGAGATGCACCCAAGTGTCATATTACACCATTCGAAACTGTCTGCATCAGAATGGTCTGCATGCTAGATGGCCGGCAAGGGTACCTGACCACACCACCAGGCACAGGTGTTATCGTCTTGCATGGGCCTCAGTGCTGTTCACTGATGAAAGTCAATTCACGCAGAGCAGAAATGATGACCGCCAACAATGTTGGTGGCATCAAGGAGACCACAATGCATCAGCCACTGTTGTCACCAGACAAGCCTTTGGTGGTGGTGGTGTTAGTGTGGGCAGATGTGTCAATACAGAACTGTCCAACACTGTGACAAGTCCATACTACTTCAATAACATGATTAATCCAGTCATAGTGCCTTTGCATGAATAACAAATGCCTAATTTCATCTTCATGGATGGCTCATCGAGGTTGCATCATTAGGGAATGGTTGCTGGAGATTGGAGTGACCTGCACTTTCTCCAAACCTGAATCCATAGAAAACCTATGGAATCAGCTGAGTCGCCATGTATGGAAAGACGTTTTCATGCAAACACTACTGTGTATCCTATTCCTTAGTTAAATGAGTTGTTTATTAATTTTTTAAATCTTCTGTTTATTAATTATTTGGATAGAAATACACATAACCCTGATATCAGCAACCTCCACGAGGTATAGGAAGACCTTTCCATCATAAAAAATATACCGATGCACATCTTAACTGAAGCTAAGTATTTCACCATGTCTGATTCACTTGTGCCAAGTGTATAGTTACTCTTCTTCCATCAGAGCCCTCACAGTGGGGCGAATGGCTGACGTCTCGGCGGCATAGCCGTAGGGCTGAGCATCATTCATTTCAAGTTCACGTGTCAAACAGGTTTGCCCCACTCAACAATACACAGGCTGAGCAACCTGATGAAAGAGCTCGGGTTATAGGAGTGTCGCAGCTTCGGCACATGAATATAGCGACCCTTTTAGAGACACCAGCAGCCATAGTTAAATGGGCTAGAGCGCATGACATTCTGGGGCTAGAGTGCATGACATCAGGGCTAACCTAAAGGTGCTGGCTAAACGTAAATATTCTAAGAATGTGTTATACACATCGGCACTAATGATGTGGGATTGAGACAGCCAGAAATGGACTAAGGATCATTTTAAAGAGGTGTGTGAGCTAGTGGGGACGATGTCAGGTATATAATATGCTCTGGCCCCATTCCAATTCAGTATGGCGCCGAAACCTACGGCAGGTTATGGGCTATAAGTGCTGGATCTCTAAATGCGAGATCCGTCCAAGGAGGGCCAATGCGCAGCACTGAACGACAGGACCTGTGGGCTTAAGAAGGCATCCCAAATACCGTGCACAGGTGTTTAATATTCGGGAGAATGAGAAGGGGGGAGTGACGTGCGGAGTGTGGGTGTGCGCCTATGCCAGGTAAGGGTGTGACGTGTGTCAGGTGCTCTCGCGGGTGCCCTCTGGTGGCGATCCCGCCTTCTCACCGTGACAGAGCCCTCCCTCAAGGATTCCTCCCGGCGACGGACACTCGGTCGTCCCGGACGCTTGGAGCTGGCCGGTTCGGGAATTCACGGTGGTAGTCGGCGATTAAGGAGGGATCCACCACCTGTGCTGCTGGGATCCAACTCCTCTCTTCTGGCCCGTAACCCTCCCAATCCACCAGGTACTGGAGACCCCTCTGACGGTACCTGGAGTTAAGGAGCTTGTTTACCTTATAGACGGGGCCATCTTCTAACATCACTGGAGACGGGGGTTTTGTCCCTCTCCTTCTCAGTGGTCCTTCTGTGTAGGGCTTCAGGGCGGAGACGTGGACCGCCCTCGCCACTAGTCGACTCGCCGGTAGTCCCACCTTGACCGTCACACGATTTATGCATTGAGTGATCGTATAAGGTCCTACGTAGCGGGCTTGTAGCTTACCTGGGCTTCCCAGTCTACCGTCCCTCGTAGAGATCCATACTTTGTCGCCCACTTTATAATTCGGCGCGTTGGATCTTCTACGGTCCGCCTTTTCCTGAAATTTCCTCACCGCTGTCTGCAAACGCTGATGCGTATCTTCCCACACGCTCTCACTCCTCTTACACCAGTCCTCTATCTGAGGCTGGTTGGAAGTGGCAACGTTCCAGGGGTACAGCGGCGGTTGTCTCCCAAACACACACTCAAACGGGGTCTGACCCGTGCTGGCCTGAGTGAGCGAGTTTTGGGCATATTCTGCCCATGCCAGCAGTGAACACCACGCCTCTTGATGCTCACTGCAGTATGCCCTCAGGAATCGTCCAAGTTCCTGATTTACCCTTTCCACCTGCCCGTTTGCCTGGGGATGGTATCCTGACGTGAGACTGACGGTCACGTTCAGTTTTGACAGGAACTCACGCCAGACCCGCGATGTGAACTGCGGGCCCCTGTCAGACACGATGTCCTCGGGCAAGCCGAACTGCGAAACACGTGCCTGAACAGGAGATCCGCTGTCTCCCAGGCAGTTGGCAGTCCGGGCAGGGGTAGGAAGCGCACCATCTTCGAGAAACGATCCACCGCTACCAGGATAGTGTTGTTCCCCTCTGAAACTGGCAAGTCAGTGATGAAATCGATAGCAAGGTGCGTCCAAGGCTGTTTAGGTATGGGCAGGGGTAGCAGCTTACCCGCGGGCGGCGTCCTCGGCACCTTGCTGCGCGCACACACAGCACAGGACCCCACGTGATGCAGGACGTCACTATGCATCCCGGGCCACCAATAGCGAGCGCCCAGGAGCTGTGATGTTCTCGTGGATCCAGGGTGTCCCGTGCCTAGTGAGGAATGTGCCCACTGTATCAAGGCGGTGCGCTGCGCAAGGGGCACATACCTGCGGTGCGGAGGACAGTTGGGATGAGGATTCGCGGCTTCTATGGCCCGATCGATCTCCCAGTTTACAGCTCCGACAACGCACTCGGGGTTTAAGACTGTCTCCTCACTGGTCGAGTCCGCACTGCCGGGGAAGGAACGTGATAGTGCGTCGGCACGTGTGTTTTTCTCCCCTGGACGATATGTGACCTGAAACTGGAAGCGTGAGAAAAACAATGACCAGCGTGCTTGTCGGGCATTCATGCGTCTAGTGGTTCTCAGGTACTCGAGGTTCTTGTGGTCCGTGAGAACCAAAAACGGGTGCCTGGCTCCCTCTAGCCAGTGTCTCCACTCCTCGAAAGCTAGACGCATCGCCAGCAGCTCTCTGTCTCCCACTCCATAATTTCGTTCCGCTGAGGACAACTTCCGCGAATAAAAGGCAATGGGCCTGAGCAGGCTACCTTTTTTAAGCCGCTGCGACAGCACCGCCCCCACTCCCACGTTAGAAGCATCTACCTCTACGATGAAGGGCTTCGTGGGATCCGGCTGATGAAGGACAGGCGCGGTGACGAAAGCCTGCTTCAGATCTTGGAAAGCGTTATCAGCCTCCTCCGTCCAGGCCAGACTTTTGAGTCCACCACGCAGCAGGTCCGTAAGCGGCTTCGCGACAGTGCTAAATCCCCGGATGAACCTCCTATAGAAGTTCGCGAAACCCAGGAATCGCTGCAGCTCGCGCCGTGTGTAAGGACGATTCCATCCGGTCACCGCCTCTACCTTGCTGGACTGCATGTGTACGGAACCGGGCTTGATGGTATAGCCCAGGAAGTTTAATTCCTGCAGATGGAACTCGCACTTCTCCAATTTGCAATACAGATGATTGCGGAGGAGAGTGCGGAGGGACGGCCCGTACATCATGCATATGTCGTTCTACGGAGGAAGAATAAATGAGGATGTCATCGATGTAAGCGATAACACACTTATTCAGGTACTCACGTAAAACTTCATTAATGAACGCCTGGAAGATCGACGGAGCCGAAGCCAAGCCATACGGCAGGACCCGGTACTCATAGTGCCTGGAGCGGGTACTAAACGCCGTCTTCCACTCATCCCCTTCACGTACACGGATGAGATTGTAGGCGCTGTGTAAATCCAGTTTGGTAAAGATTACCGCCTCCATAACTGCTCCAGCGCCGAAGGCACCAGAGGCAGTGGGTAGGCATAACTTACCAAGAGGGAATCGAGTCCTCGGTAATCTACGCACGGCCTCAGACCACCGCCCTTCTTTTTCACAAAGAACACGCTGGCTGAGGCGGGCGAAGTAGAGGGGACAATATAGCCCTGCGCTAATGCCTCCTGGACATACTGCTGCATGGCTTTCTCTTCTTCGAGTGACAGAGGGTATACTCTTCCTCTCGGGGGGAACACTCCCTTCTTTTAACATTATTTTACAGTCCCAGGGGCGGTGCGGAGGGAGCTGCATCGCTTTGGTGGGACTGAATACTTCGGCAGGTCCTGGTATTGCTGGGGAATTTTAGTGGCACTCGCCACGCTAGGACTCTCGATGGTGGTGGAAGTCAGCAATAAGGGGGGCGTGACTCTGCGAACTTACGGTAGGTGCACTCCAGTGAGATATGTGTCCTGTGTGCCAGTTAATGATGGGGTGAAACTGCCTGAACCACGGGAGCCCTAGTGTCAGATCGTATTTCAACTCAGGTAAAACACAAAAAACTTGTGAGGAGGAGTGCCCTTGAACAGTGAGAGTGAGGGGGGGGGTGAGGTGGCGCACTACTCCGCCACCCACAGGCCTGCCGTCCAGCGCATGCACTTTCCTTGGCCTTTCCAAGGTTTTCAGGGGCAACCGCATCCTCCTCGCCAGGTCCGCTGTCATCATGTTTCCTGAGGCTCCCGAGTCCACTAGGGCATAAACCCCAACACAATTCCCTCGGTAAGTAAGAGTCACATTTTTTGTCAGCAACTGAGCCATCTCGGATCTACTCACCCGGGCCCTTCCGCTGTCAGGTGCTGGGTGCTCTGTCTCCGCCGGGCTCAGCTGCTCCTATCTGCATGGGTTCGGGTGGCCTCCAGTTTCGTAGTCCTCTCGGGGGGCGAACTTATACGCGCGACCCTCGTCGCCCGTCCTCGGGAGCATTCCTCTCTTGTATTAGCCGGTCGTAGGTGATAGCCATACGGACCACAGAGTTAAACGGCTCATTTTCTTGCCTGCACGCTAGTTCAGCGCGCAGCTGGGGCTTTAGAGCCGCTAAGAAAGCGTCCGTGAGCGCCGCGTCGTTCCACCCCGTCCCAGCTGCGATTGTGCGGAACTCGAGCGCGAATGCGGCCGCTGTTTGGTTCCCCTGCTGCATTGTCAGTAGGGTTTGACCACACGCCCTTCCTTGATGTGGGTGGTGAAACACTTCTTTTAATTCATTATGAAATGTCTCATAATTCGATAATAGCGGGGACTCACCCGCCAATAACGCGGCTCCCCAGGCCAATGCCTTGCCGCTGAGCCGCGAGATAACAAAAGATATTTTCGCCTGGTCCGTAAGGTGCTCTTGATATCTGAAGTATAGACTGCACTGGGCCAGGAATCCCTCGCACTTCTCGGGGTCTCCATCGTAAGCCTCTGGGGGTGCCAAGGGTAGTCTCACCCCCTCCACTCGTTGAACCGGGGGTGGACTAGCCTGCTGCGACAAAACTTGGACAGACGCCGTTAGCGTACGCATCAAATTCCTCAACTCACCCATCTCGTGGTGATGCTGCTCCAGCAGAACGCCTTGAGCGTTTAGAACGTCTAACGCGGAAGGTCCGCTGCCTCCTGCTGCTTCAGGCTGCGCATTCTGTGACGTATTTTGACAGACAGCAGGAGGCGAGGGTAGCGAGCTTCCATTAGCTTTATTTTCCATACTCAATATAGGGACAAACGGAAATAAAGGCACTCGTGCCCAATAACGTTTAGAACAGAATATATATCAAAGATCCCAAAGGCGTCGTTCAGATGCAGCTCTTCTGTATCCTGGAGAGGCGTAGCGAGATCCATCCAAGGAGGGCCAATGCGCAGCACTGAACGACAGGACCTGTGGGCTTAAGAAGGCATCCCAAATACCGTGCACAGGTGTTTAATATTCGGGAGAATGAGAAGGGGGAGTGACGTGCGGAGTGTGGGTGTGCGCCTATACCAGGTAAGGGTGTGACGTGTGTCAGGTGCTCTCGCGGGTGCCCTCTGGTGGCGATCCCGCCTTCTCACCGTGACAGTTTACAGGCATTTGCTTTGAATGACCAGCACATCTGCAGCCACAGGACATCACTAGTCTCTCACACTGCTCTGGTGTGATTTTGGTCCACTCTTCTTCCAGTTCTATGATTGTTTTTTGGCCACAACTTTTGTCACCAAGGATTTTCCAGAGGTTTTCTAATGGGTTTAGAACAGGACTCTGGGATGGCCCTTTCATTGTTTCAATGTTTTCAGTTTCAAGGAATTGCTTTACCCATTTTACTGTGTGACAGGGGGCATTGTCCTGAATGAAAATTGCTGGCTGATTGAGAGATGAATGCAAGGGAGGAACCACGTGTTGTTGAAAGTTCTGATACACACTTCCATTCACTCTGCCATGTAGCTGGTCCAACTCCTGCTGCCGAAAAAATGACACTTTGTCCTCCATCTTTCACTTCTTTACACACTTGGGGTTCAGTCTTTCCCCAGTTTGTCAACATATTTGTCAACAGACCCAAATAGTGCTTTCATCACTAAAATGAACTCTGGACCACTTTTCTGTCCACACAACATGCTCCTCAGCAAAGGTGAGTCTAGCTTTTTGAACAGGCGAGCAATCCATCTGCAGTGTTGAACCGATTACCCATGCAGATTCTCCGCATTATCCTGTCCTCTTTTGCGATTGTCTTTTGTAGGGGACTAGCCTTCTTGATGGACTTGAATGAGTTTGTATGGATGCAATATTCTAGAAATATAGAGGCTCAACATCTATATTGAAGGGACTGTGACTGCTCAGCCAGGAATTAGAACTATAGAACTATAAATATAGCCTTTTACTTGCGGGCCACCCAATGGAGGATGGGTTCTCTATTGAGTCTTGGTCCTTGGTTTCTTCCTAATCCATTTGACTTTAGAAATCACAAACCTGGAATGACCAGCTTCTCTTGATATGGCTGATAGGGTCACCCCTTTGGCCTTCATCTTGGCAACCTGCTGCCAGAGGGTTTTCAGTCACTTTGGAACAACTCACTATTTTTGCAAAATCAGTGAAAACTGGACCGTTAAGCTGCCAGTTAAATAGGGTTCACCAGATAATTAAGGAAATTAGCAGCAGGTGCCAGATTAACACCAATAACTTGCAGGAATCTGAAAGGGTTCTCTAATTTTGATCATTGTTCTTTTTCAATTATATCATTTAAGTTTTTATGCTGCGCGTTAGAATTAAATTTATGAAATAAGCTTCAAACACTGCTATTTCACTCCTGTTAGGATTATTTCACACATGACTACACAATGATCTTGACATTTAGGGAAATTTAGGTTGTTCTCTAATTTTGATCTCGTGTATGAAATGTTATAACTTTTTTTATAATTGTTATAAAAATGTTATAATTTTTTTATTCTGAATTTGTTAACATTGATTCAAGAACTGAGGACTGAGAGGCAAACAAATCATATACATAACATAAATCTAAAAAATGTTTTCAATATGGTAAAATTGATAGTTTACATTCCCGTTTTATTTGCGTCTTAATAATGTGGCAATATTTCACATTAATGCATGAATATAGTTCAACTTCTGATCGTAACATTTGATCATCTCAGCAAAGAAGAATTACAAAATAATACGCTTACAAGTACTGGCGACTTCAGTTAAGGTGTAGTTTGCTAGAATCTGGTTGTTAGACAACCAATACGGAAAGCGATGTCTCTTGCGTTTGACCAATTAGAGCTTCCATACGGTACAGTCTCTATGAAGCAGGCAGGGTGGGGCTCATGGTAGGACAGTGAGGACTTACGTCTTAGTGTTTCCTGGTCCAATTTGGCAATTTTTAATTATAAATATTAAAGAGTAGCAGTCACATGAATCCCTCAAAGTAATCGCATATCGGAGTGTGGACATTCACGGAAAAGTGGATAAGGGTTGCGAAATCAAGAGGATTTATTTTTAATAACATTAATCTGCACAAAATCGCTTGAAAATAGCGAACATAACAGAAATGGATGAAAAGGCGTTTACGAAGGAACTTGATCAATGGATCGAACAACTTAATGAATGCAAACAGCTGACGGAAAGCCAGGTCAAAACGCTCTGCGAGAAGGTATGTATAAGAACAGATTTATTATTTTATAATATAATTGGCTTCAAACTGAAATCGGCATTCTAAAAGGGGTAGTGTCTCCTCAGCTAGCGCACAGTGCCTGGCCAGCTATTCAAGTGAACTCCACTGTAAGATGGCGCCGGAAGGTTTTTTAACAGTTACCATAAAACACTACAACTTTAGCACAACGAACCGAAATAGTTTATATTAATTCGCATATGAAATGTACCCTTTTGAATATGATAAATATTCGAGCACTGACACATTAATGTAGAGCCATTAGTAGCTAGCTATCCAATATTTTCGGACTTGTTAGCGCTAACTAGCTTGTAGCTCATTCAGAACCGTTGCTCTGCTAGCTGGCTCGCGCTTTATCTAAGCTAGCGTAAGCTACCAGATGTTCGGCGAACTAAAGCTTAATGCTGGTGATTCAACTAGCGCACACACGCCACAGGCTAAGGTTTATGGTTAGCTTTTTAGCTAGGTACTTCTAACGTGTAACGTTATATAACAGCTTTAAAATATCGTTCACTCACTTTGACTACGTAAATAATTATTCAGGTTTCTTTCGTTAACTTGAATTACTAGATATAGAGCGCTTAGGTCTCTCTTTCATTACACGGACCCTCAAAATGGCGCCCACTGAGTCATTCGTTTGCTTAATTGATTAAATTGTTTAATTCTGATGCAGTATGTTCTTTCACGTCGCTGATTAAAGCTTATGATTTTATATCTGAAAATCTGGCTAGATTTCGTTTTGCAATGCATGTGAACAATTTTTAGATAGAGTGACAGGATAGCTTGGTTCGCTTCTTAACTATCTACTGAAAAGCTAAGAGAGCTAGGATAACCTGATGGCATCCTAGCTATAAAACAAAACTATATTCTGCGCTGACATTCAGGTAGATCTTCTTAAGCAGTAGTTTATATCATTTAGTCTTTTTGGCCTACTAGGCTTTCAGGATGTTTTAATTACAGTGTTATCGGCAGACAAAACTAGAACCACAGTTGAGCTGCATGTATTTGTGGTACATTTATAGCTAGGTGTATAACTATTTTATTCATCTGTACCGTCAGAGGGTGGTTTAGCCTAAGGATGACTACATACCAGTGTAGTCAGTAGGACAAGCGCGTCATCAAGGCTGGGTTGCGCTGAGGCCACGATTTCAGTTCTGTTCAGTTTGGGCTGGAACGGCAGATCATAGATCCATGATTGTTCCTTAGATTAACGTCGTTGAGAAGCAGAAGGGAAAAAATTAAGTACTCCTGCATCAGCCTGCAATCCAACCGAGAATGCCCATGCTTGCAACACCAGCAGCCCTTGCTGATGCCAGTCGCACGAATAATAACTATAAGATCCTGATAATTTATAATGATCCTGTAAAACTCTGTGAAAGTTGAAGTGGTTTCGGCACAATTATCGAGTGGCAACCCCATAAGAGCAGCCCAAGTTGCGGAAATACTTAATTGAACTGAACTACATTGTGACTGTTGTAATATCCTCTGTTTTGTAAGCCAGCAGTATTACTTTTAACCAGCCAAAGTCACTGTTTCTGAGAGACGAGCACACACTGTGTGGTTCCCAAAGCAAACAAAGAACTGGTCAATCAGGTGAATAGATTCAGTAATTGACGCACAATGCCGGAGAGCTCAAACTGGGCTCAAATTATCGTTCAGTATAAGAAATCTGTGTATGCAGACATGTGCCCATGTCTCTTGTTGCCGTTACGACCAACGTCCTAGACCGGGCTGTAACATTGGGTGATAACATTTTAGGTAGAAAGGGTGGATTAGACCACAAGATGGCATCAGAGAAATCTGCTTCAGTTTCCTTCACATTTAGGCCTGATTGATTTTTGACTGGCAGTAGTTTTTTTTCTGCTAACACTTTGTGTTTAAAACCCACCTGAAGTCTGCCTGATTCAGTGGTATAAATGGTGCTGTGCACAATGAATTCAAAACCTACTGAGGGCTACATGGGACTCTTAAGACTGAAGGTACTGCATGCCTTTGAGAAAACTACAGACCAATTTGTGTGCACCTAGAGATTAACTGTTTGCTACCAAAAGTTGTAAAATCCAGTAATTATATTTTATACTTCACATGGAGGAATAAATCCATTATAAAATAAAAGACTATGAAGGAGGCATACAAGCATTACCATTTTGTATTATTAGCTGGAACTCTGAAATATGGTTGGATGTAAGACAGTCTTACTGTTTGGTAAAATGTCTTTACTCATAGCCTACCAAATAGAACAATAGGGTCATTTGGCAAAGAAAATGGTAGAAGAATGGTGCAAAAACTTTGTACATATTTTGGATTTTTGTGCATATGTTGGGCTTATTCTGCATTTTTAAATAAAATTGATATAAATTGTCCAAAAGGGGAATATTCTGTGTAATGCTGATTCATTATTACTTTTGTATTAGATCAGAAATTAATTGAGAGGTTATGATTGAACATTTCCTGTGCTTATGATTCACCACATGCACTTTCTGATAAAGCTTAAGAGGTTTACATGTAAAGAGTCAAAAAGAGTTAGGATTTTGGTGATTGTAATGTAGAACAGTATGACTGTTTTTGTGTGAAATGGTGCCTTACTGAAGAAAGTTTTTTTTGCTATAACACCTAGGGTTTACAATAGGCATACAATAAAAATATTGACATTGTTATACCCATTGAACACCTTTCTGAAGAAAGGTTAAATTTTGTTCCAGAGCTTTGCACATTCTGCTCTACACATAGAGGATCATTAGAACATTATTCTTTTTTCAGTCATTTTACATTTTACATTTCATTAGGGACAAAATAATTAAACAAATTAAAAAGATTGAGACAATGCCCTGATTTTTGTAAATCTGAAATTCTAATAACCTCTGTCATTTCTAAATCACCTGTAAGGTTCTGTGGTTAAGTTTATCTATTGTATGTCTGTTTCATGTGAAATTTTGTCTTTATCTTCTTTGTAAATAATGTTGGACAGTGTTACATTTTCGTCAGATTTGCACTTTACTGTATATGCTGGATCAATAATTTAAAACAAAAAAGTGCTGCCCATTCCCACATGCATAGCAGAAATTGAGAGTAAGGTCATTTACCTTCATCAAGAAGGTCTTGGAGAAACTTAACAGAGGGATTTCACAATGTGTTAGTGATACCCTGGAGTCTTGCACCAGCTACAGATCAGTTTCCATTGGTTAGCATACAGCTCTCTTGTAGATGGAGTTCTTGCATTCTCCTGGGTCGAGTTGTTTCACTGACAGGGAGTCTGCAACAGGGTTGAGTTCCCCAGGCAGATGAACTTCCCTTAGAGATGCTAATCTGGGGAATGTAAATTTCACTGTGTGACAGGTTATGTGCAGAGCTGGTGGGGAGTGCGTTCAACACTGGTAGTTGATGCTCAATACTAGAGGCGCACAAAAGATAATGTTGAATTTATTGTGATCAGTTCAATGTTAGACTTTTGGTGGATAATAATAACCAGTAATTTTCATCCAATAAATTAAGATGTCTGTTTGTTTATTACTACACTTGTAAGATAAGTGCTAATTGGAGAAGGTTAGTTTTCTTTTGTGAAATGTGAGGTTTTGAATAATTTTTAGATAATCAGATTTTTTCTGTTTACTCGTTAAGCCAAGTTGTTGGTGACTGTAGTTCAGCGTTTGCTTTCTGTCATCGTTCCAGCAACAGACTTTATAAAAACTAAAATAAATACTGAAATATGAATTGAAGCCCCTTTGTGTTAAAAGCAATGGTGATCTTATTTTCAGTGTGCTATATGAAATTAATTAATGATCTAGTTTTAGAGTTTAACCTTTCTTACATTCACTGCACTTCATATATATTTTCCTTAAAAAGCATAAAGGTTTATCTTTGGAGTGGGCCACAACATGGTGCTAATTATCAGTTATAATATCCCAATAGAACCCAAGCTGTAAGATGTTCAGTACTGCCAAGGTCTGAGTGTGGACATGCATGTCTGGCTGAAAGTAACCATCACTTTATTTCATTTGGTCTGGATTGAGGCCAAGTTGCATCATCCAAATCTGGTCTTGTGGACACTGTGCAGCTGCTGTAAGCATTCTTTGCAGGTGCAAGAGCAGGCTGAATGAAATGTCACGGCTCAGGCAGTTTTGCATTTCCATGATTAAAATGTGTGCTATGTGCCATGGTGACAAGGCTGCAGTCATCACAATCCCATTTAATTATTAAGACATTAAAACAAATTAGATGTTAAAAAACATTATTATTGTTAAAACAAACATTTTCTGTTCAATTTACTAATAACGTGCTAGGATAGTCCTTATTTGCCTACTAGATGAAGAAATGCTGTATGTACTCCCCAGATATATTGATTTTTCACTTAAGATTTGTTTCAAACAAGCAAAAATAAAGCATAAATGCATCTAAATGCGTCTTATGCAGTCGGCAGCAATACTTTTTGAGGCATACCTTGTAGCATGCTGTATGTAATATATGGAATCACAAATCTGAAACATATATGGCAGTGGGTGTGGCTGGAAATAAACATGTTGGAACTATAAGTAAATGAAGCCACTTTTGTGTTCAGAGAAACTGCAACATGATGCATGTTGAAAGAAATTGACTCATGCACATGATCTCCTTTGCACTTTATCAGGCTCAGAAATTGTACTTGCTTTAACAAAAGTCAAGAAACACCCATATGCTATACAATGAAATGACTGTTAAGACTCTTCTTTTCTCCCTTTCCTGATGAAGTTTCACCAGAACATCTGGTGACATTTGAATTTGTTTTGAAAGAATGTTTTTTCTTTTGTCAGAAACAAGCCTACTGGGGATCATAGTTGTGAAGCATTTGGCACATCTATCTGATTATAGACTCTGTGGCTGCCTGTGGTAGTTTTTGGTGATCATTAGTTGTACTTTTTGGCACATGCTGTCAGCCTGGTTTGTGTCAGTCTTGAAAACTGGCTTCGGATTTGTGGATGATCTGGTAATTCCTGTATCATGGCAGTTCCCTGTATCCGTATGATCTAGCTCATAAATTACCAAAGGTTTGAAGCGAGATGATTTCAGGTTGCTTCCTTTGTACTCAATTGCCCCTAAAATCTGTAGTCGTTAATTTAATTCTATGAACCAATCAGAAGTCAGATAACATCTAGTAGATCTTCCTGAAGATATTTCAAGCTGTTTATAATTTCCCTCACTGTTTCATATCAAATATTACAGCAGTTAACACATTAGAAGCTACATTTAGATGGGCAGAAAAGGACATCTGTTTATTGTCATTTAATATAAACTTATCGCATTGATTGAGTTCTTTCATGCGCTTCTTTCATTTCACTAGAATTCTGGATGGAAATTTGAAATTTGTTTATACATGTTGGCTTTAAAATAGTTATTAGTCCTGCTGTTGTTTTCAGCCCTTTGGTTTGACATTGTTTTAATGTAAAGAAACCGTTTACCTGATAAAGCCCCATAAAAGCCATTTGACTTTTTACTGCTAGTTGTGAATTTGAATGTTTTGAAACGGTCAGCATTTTATCAAATAATCAGATAATGTATCTTATTTACTATGGTATTTGGATCATAGACTAATTCTGCTATTATTTTCTACCAGGCAAAAGAGATTCTGACAAAGGAATCCAATGTACAAGAGGTACGATGTCCAGTTACTGTCTGTGGAGATGTTCACGGTCAGTTTCATGACTTAATGGAGCTGTTCAGAATTGGAGGAAAGTCACCAGACACAAACTATCTTTTCATGGGAGACTATGTGGACCGAGGCTATTATTCTGTGGAAACAGTCACACTCCTTGTAGCTCTGAAGGTACTTGAGGTTATTTATTTATTTGTTTATATACAGTGTGTGACCTTTTCCAAATTTGTTCACTAAATGTTGAATTTATTATTTCAGGTTAGGTACCGTGAACGCATCACAATTCTCAGAGGGAATCACGAAAGCAGACAGATTACACAAGTATATGGCTTTTATGATGAGTGCCTAAGGAAATATGGCAATGCAAATGTTTGGAAATACTTTACAGACCTCTTTGATTATCTTCCTCTTACGGCCTTGGTAGACAGCCAGGTACTTTCACATTCACATTTGGTAAAATTTTAACAATTCAGCAGTTCTTGGATGTTGTGAATTTAGTCTGTGGGAGTAGGGAAAGTCGTGAACTTGTTCTTCGTTCTTCTCAGATATTCTGTCTTCATGGGGGACTGTCACCATCCATAGACACACTGGATCACATCCGTGCACTGGACCGTTTGCAGGAAGTTCCACATGAGGTATAGCGCAATACACAGCTATGGTTTGGAATTGGAGGAGGACATTCATCTTTGGCACTCTAGCCTGTACAGTTTCACAGAGCTGCAAAAAGGTGTTTTGGAAAGACTGATGAGTTGTGCAAAAGAATTAACACTTCCTTCTCTTCAGGGACCTATGTGTGACTTGCTGTGGTCAGACCCAGATGACCGTGGAGGTTGGGGGATCTCTCCTAGAGGTGCAGGCTACACCTTTGGGCAGGACATATCTGAAACCTTCAACCATGCCAATGGCCTTACCTTGGTCTCTAGAGCACACCAGCTGGTGATGGAGGTGGATATCTTTTAAAATACATGAAACCTCAAAGACAATATTGTTAAGCCCCTTTTTTATCTATTGTTAAACTTTTAAGATAACAATAGTAACTTTAGCAATTGGATCTCAATCTTTTGATGCAGCATTACCTTCACTGAAATGTAATGCATGCATTTCTTTTCAGGGTTACAACTGGTGCCATGATCGCAATGTTGTAACGATTTTCAGTGCACCTAACTACTGTTATCGCTGTGGAAATCAGGCAGCTATCATGGAACTGGATGACACCCTGAAATACTCTTTGTAAGTATTCAACATCTTAGAATTTTTTTTCTGAAAAATATTCATCCTGTACTCTGCCTCTTGTTCAAAGCTTAATAACAGTGTTCAAGTATTTAGTTTAAGAAGGTTAGCAGCTGATAAAGCAAATAACGTCAAATATTATGTCAGCTGGATGTGGAAGAATATTACATTTTACAGAAGTGTAGAGCTCTGGCTCAAGAACTACTCAGGGTTTTGGTGCAGCTGTTTGGATTACTACTTAGATTAAGTCAGAGTTATGCAAAGTTTCAGTATGCTAGATTTACCCTTTTATCTAGTTGGTGCACATAATGCCCTGTAAACAAGTACTGATGCTGGTAAAGGCCAGGTAAAGGATCGGATCTTTATGAACATGTAAAAGCTGTATCTTGTCATTTTATGTATATACCGAGTTTCCACTTTAGTAGGTACACCTGTTGTACAACTGTACTTGTATGCTACCTGTGTTTTTCTGATTTATTCTTTGTATTGGGGAAATTACTGTTTGCCTTTTAGTGACCTTAAAAAAAAAAAAAAAAAAAAAAAAAGTTGGATATCTGTGAGGGTCAGTATATATCATGTATCATTTGAGGTCTTCATCACTGGCATAAACCTTAAAACTGAATTTAAGGTATAAATGTATGTTCAAAACACCCGCCCTTTATTTTATGCCACTCTAATACTCTGAAGTTTGCTGTCCAATTGGAATTGCTGCCTCTCATGTTTTATCTGGTTTTGTCTAGTGTTGGATTCCAGCTTAAAATCGACTAAAATGTATGGCAGTCTGTTCGGTTCAGTTCTAGAGCAGTTGTAGCTAGTGGTCATCCCACATCATTAAAGTAAGCTCATGAGTTTTTTTGTGTTTCTGTGCCACTGATAAGGTAAAAAAAAGTTTGCTTTCTGCTAATGTAGAGAAACATTGCTAATTGTGTTTCTACACAGCCTGCAGTTTGACCCAGCACCTCGCAGAGGAGAGCCACATGTGACCCGCCGCACACCTGATTACTTCCTTTAATTCTGTACTGTGCAGTATTGCCATGATTCAATTATCTACTTTATCTTGAACCCAGGGCAGGAGTTATGGGCAACTATATAGAAAACTGCAATCTGTTAAGATGGCTATTTAAAACAACAAAAAATATTTAAACATTTTCAGAAAAAAAGTCTGTGTACATGGACCAAAAGTTGTGTGCCATATTCAGAAGCCTCTGTCCAGTATCTTGACCATAGGATATTACCAATAATGTCTGTTTTCACATCTTGCTCCTATCCTCCAATCTGTAAGCCTAGCCAGTAAACGGGCATTGTTAGTCATTGTCCCTTCTATGGTATATTTTGTGAACTTCATGTTTGCACCTTTTTTTGTAGGTTTTTCTTTCTTTTCTTATCCATCCATCTCAGCAGTCATTTACAGAAGTAAAAGTAACTTGAGAATCAACTTATTTAACAAATGTCAGCTTGGTTTGTTCATGGCAGGCAGAAAATTGGGAATGAACTAAACTTGTGACTGGTAAAAATGTCTGTACAATGGGCACCAGTTAAATAATAAAGATGGAAGTTGCTCCTTAATTATTGTTCTGCTTCTTTGCTTGAGAGCAGCAGTTGTGTCTGACCACATGTGGTCTTCACTGTAGTCACATGCTGTGGGTAGTACAGAAAAAGTAACCTTCAAAGCTCTTGTACTCAAAGATTCATACTGAGAATCACAAATTCTGGATTTAGGCAAAAGGTATTTTTTTAAAAGCAATATGGTAATGTGCTGAAGCGTGCTTGTTTTTGGTGTAAAATAATACTAATATCAATCACCACAGCTGTCTGAATGCCTAATTACGTTCGATGTCGCATCTTGACTATTGATGGCCTTTCTGTTGGACCAGGCACAACAGAAAACCTTGGTGTTGACCGATTGATGTTGATCTGTCCCAGTATGCACTTGTAATTAATATTACTATTCAGCCTTCATACTACAGAGATGTTCAAAAGTCGCAAAATAGAAGTCCAAGTCAAGTCACGAGTCAATACCAGGATAAGCTTAGGGACAAGAGATGGAAAGTAACTATTTTATATACTACCTTGGTAGCTCCTATTGTCTGTTGTCCCCCATTTTTGGCCACCTCCACGTATTGCGTATTTTCTGTGTCTTATCACCAATACCATAACAGAAATGGTCTTAAAATGACATTTAAGCTTTATTTTAGCAAAAAAATCACATCCGAAAACTTTAAATATCACTAATTTTGCTTGCTCAAAACTATATAGAACTTATTTTCGTTCCACGACTCTTATACTTGAATATACTCAATACTTAAAATGTCAATGGTTGTTTTGATGTTTGTTTACAAGTGGCTACTACGCTAATTGTATGGAAGTTATTCTTTGTCAATGTTAAAATTAAAATAATCTGCAAAATGTCAATGTAATCCTAAATTTGCATTTACATGTTCCACTCATACAAGCAACTTTGAGCTCAAAATTCAAATTTAAATGCAATAATTCCATTTACATTTGCAATGTGGTAGACGTTTATTCATGTTTCATTTACACATACATTTTGATCCTTTATTTAAATGAAAATGTTTCATTTCAGCCAATAGGGTTCCACAGCTTTCCCCCTCAGGCAGCCAATCAGGACGGGACTATAGCACACTAAGCTGTACAGGCCTGTTTTTTAAACATGGCCGCAGAAGTGCTCATTAGATTCATTCAAAGGGTAGCAGATGAGTCCTTATGGTGAACTTATACTCGATTATGGTAAAATGTTAATCGAGCAGCTGGCAGACATCTCTGCCTTATCTGGCGCTGATGTGACTGTTGTTATTGCCAAATTGAGAGCTGTGGTAGAGCAACGGAGTGTGTTTCGAACTACATCGGTAGGGCGGCTAAGTGGCTAACGTAAGCTAAACAAACCCATTCGGGTGTGTTTTCAGGTGCTTATGAAGTCTGAGGTGGTGTTACGGTGAATTCAGTTCCCCCTGAGTGCGCATGTCAAAATCATTACGTATTTGGCAGACGCCGAGGGCGGGGCTTAGGCAGTCTTGGCTTCCCCATGTTTTATCGTAATTTCTTTCTATTGTGCAACTATCTGTACGACCTTAACACTGAGAACACAGGGGGAACATATTTAACCAGAGACTAGAAAAAGTGGTTCCCAGTCTCTGGAAGTGGAAAAATATGTTCCCCCTGTGAACTGAATTCACCGTAACAACGTCACGAGAAAAGAGGCTGTGTCCCGAAACAAACGTAAGGAATAATGGCAAAATAAACACACAAAGAAAGTATTTTTCTACAACTCGCACACAGCGCCTGGATAACGGACTGACTCTTATTGTTCACGAGTCATTTTGGACGAGTCCGAGTCGAATCGAGAGTCATTAGGGAAGAGTTTCAAGTCAATTCTGAAGTCTTTTTATAGGGGACTTAAATGCGACTTGGACTTGAGTTGCTCACTCGAGTGCCCATCTCTGTGGAAAAATCACACTTTGCATGAGGATAACTGCTCACTCGCGCGAGGAGAGAGCTGCTTACGCGAGGAAAATTTGTCCCACCCTTTCCGCTTGCTTTTAAGTTCCTGCTCGCGCAGCAGAGCATTTCATTTTTGACAGTCGTGGGAGGGACCCAGACTGGATTGGCTGCGGCTGTTTTCCAGATGTGAATTTTGATTGGCTGTCACATGTGATTGGGTCTATTTCATGTTTTCTTTTCACAATATCAATACATTTAGGTAGCTGGAAGCTCCAAATACTATGAACTATGGTAAAACAAATAACCAGCTAGCTAGCTAACTTAGTAGCTAGTTATTTATAAGTCCTACATTAGCATTGTATACATGGTTAGTTAGCTAGCTAGCCAAGTAGGTTATTGCTAGTACACAAGATAAAACTGCCTTAGCAATGCACTTGGCATGTAGCTAGCAAGCTTACTTAGCTAGATAGCCAACTAACTATGTATACAATGCTAATGTCAAACTTACTTTAACATACGCAAGAAATGTGTGGGTATGCCATTTGTCAAACAATATAACAAGATTAATTATATTTTGTTCACAAATGAATCGTCGGTGATGCCAAACAATACACGCTCAAAGCAGAGGGATAAAAAAAACTTGATGGGTGGTCAGAATTTTTTTAAAGATACTTCTTTCACTTTATTATGCATCATATATTTTGCTGGTAAGGTCCAGATCTCTTTCCAATCAAGGTTGTTAACGATGCTGTTCCAGTAGGCCACTACATATGCAGTAGATACAACATCTTTCTGAAACAGTGAGCGTATACGACGATTACTATTGCGTGATGTAGAGAAACAAATTTTACATATTTCAAGATTGGTTGGGTCAATGGATAATAATGTTGGATCATGTCCTGCTGCATAGTATAGCATAAATAGCATAATCACTCCAGCAGGGATAGCATTTATAACAGAATTCAGCAAAAGGAATTGCAACATTGTATTTAATTAAGAGTAAATTCTTGTTATGTCAGTAGAGAGCCATTTGAGTTAAATAACTGTTGTACCAAGAGTATACTGTGAAAAAACCATAGAGGGTAAAATAAAGATTTGTTTCTATGTCTTTATGTCTTTGTTCCATATGTGGTACCTATGTGGGGAGAAATTATGTTTGTAGGTTAATGACCATCTGTTAGATAGTTTTACAGGGATCTTTTCAACATTATAATTACAAAATAAAAGGAACAAAGAAACGGTTTGCTGCACGATATTGTTTCTCATTAATGCTTGCATAAATTAGTAAAAACTATTTTAATTAGGATTTTTCCCTTTCCCATTTTTTTTTATAAAACGCATTGTGCAGCTTACACTGTAATGCCTAGAAACACGAAACTTGGCAAAAAGGTGCAGTGTGCTTCAAGGACCAGACTCAAGTACAGGGGCCCACATTGGCCTTTGGATGGCGCTATAGGACGCCATTTTACCTTTTGGCACATATATAAGTCATAGACACAAAATTCCTATGCATTTCTTGGCTAAATTCAATAGGACTCCTAATATACAACCATTAAGCTCTGCCCACTTATAAAATAGAAATAACGCGTAACTCCTCCATATTTTCACTTATGAAATGCAACTTGATTCTTTTGATTCCTTGCAGTACACATGACAACTTTCCAATTACAAGTCCTATTAAAAATGCATAGTTTTGTCACATGCATCAATTGAATAAAAATAGCTCTTTTTGAACTATTCCTAGGAATTTTATCCAATGATGGCAAAATTGGCATGGACATAATCCATAATCCAAAAAAAAAATGTTGGATTTTTAAAATTTCAGGTTGGTCCATTTTTTCATTTTATCACTGTGGCCATGCCATATATGACCTATATTGCTATAACGCATAAACCATGTAAGTGATCAACTCTTAATTTGAAATACTGTTACGGATTGAGGTTCTTGTGATGTGTACCAAGTTTGGTTCAAATTGACCTGTCGGGGGCGCTACTTTACCCAAAAACCTCTTCAATCATCAAAACTAATGCTGCAATCCTGTCGTGCAAAATACAGAAAAGTAATGAGTCTTGTATGATTCAGACCAATCAGGCAAATAACTTTGTAATTACATCTTCTAACAAAAAATACACTTCCTGAACAGGATTAAACCTTTTGAACTCTTTATGAGACACTGGGCCTTTAGTGTCTCATCTGCAGCTCTCTCCTCGCGCACGAGAGTAGTTTTGCTCGTGCAAGCAGCTCTCTCCTTGCGCGTGAGAGCATTTTTGCTCTTGGTCGGGTAGTATTATTTTCTTGTGCCAGTGAGCAGTTTTCCTCACGCAAAGTGTGATTTTCCACGCTCGCAATTTTTGAATCGGATTTGACTCCATAGACTGACCTGGTGTATTTGGATTTGTAAATTCGTGGAGAAACACTGGTAATAATTTACTCCACTTTCCCATGTAAAACTAATTCAGAGTAAGGCCTTTGACACGGCGGGAGCTAAACTTGGAAATGTCAACGCTACGTTTACGATTCATGTCCACATGTTAAAGAAGGGTTAGAGGTAAAGGCCATATCTGGGAACACTGTATGCCAGCTGGATGCCAATCCCACTGCCGATAACAAGAAACTTCACAGCCGTCCAGCCTATTTTTTTTAGTTTGCAGCATAAACTTCTCTTTTCGCTCCCGCTATGTTAAATCTGGATCTGTACTGATACCAATTTTCAAATGAAGTCTTTTCACATCTAATAACTCCACCCCTTACTCACAGCTATTCATATTTAAGTGCACTTGTAATGAGAAAAAAAACTGGAAATGTGTGAATATTTTTTACCCACATGAACTGTCCTAAAGATGCCTTTGGTCATGTTTTACATATTCAGAGAATGGACAACCTACCCTATAAACAATCCAATGTTAAGACCACAAGGATTATTATAGATTATGTTATATACACAAACTGAGTAACACAACAGACAGTACAACACACCCTTTACACAATCTTCTGGACAGACAGAGGAGTATTTTTAGTAAGAGACTTCTGCAGCTCCGCTGTAATAAGGATTGTTACAGGAAATCATTCCTGCCAACTGCAATAACTCTATATAACAAATCACCACTGTCCCGATAGAAAGTTTTTACACATACACGCACAATTACACATAACAGTTTGTTTTGTGCCAACTAATCAATTTCCAAATATAACAGTGGCTTATTTTATACTTAAATACTTCACAGACAGCATCCCTTTTAAGAATCCTTAACTTAATCTACAGACCAGACAAAAACATCAAAAACATGCTCATCAAGAGTGAGATAAATAACCTTTCAAATAATAAATGTGGTAATGTAGCCTGCCACCACTGTAGATGGTTGCTATATGCACTGCTCAAAAAAAAAGGGAAAACTAAAATAACGTCCTATATCTCAATGAATAAAATATTCCAGTGGAAAATCTTTATTTGAGATAAATAACATAGTAGGACCACTGTAGATGGTTGAGAACAAAAAAAAAAGGGAAAAAAATAACGTCCTATATCTCAATGAATAAAAAATGATTACATAGTGGAATGTGTTGAGAACAAAATAACAAAAAATGATCAATGTAAATCAAAAGCATCCAATGAAGGTCTGGATTTGGAATCATACTCAAAATCAAAGGACAGGCTGATCCAACTTCAGTGGATATTTTTCAAGACAAGTTAAAATGAGACTCAGTAGTGTGTGTGGCCTCCACGTGCCTGTATGACCTCCCTACAGGCATGCTCCTGATGAGCGTCAGTCAACTCCTGGACAGTCTGTGGTGCAACGAGACGTTGGTGGATGGAACGAGACATGATGTCCCAGATGTGCTCAATTGGATTCAGGTCTGGGGAATGGGCAGGCCAGTCCATAGCATCAATGTCTTCATTATGCCACATGAGGCCTAGTACTGTCATGCATCAGAAGGAACCTAGGGCCCACTGCACCAGCATATGGTCTCTCAATGGGTCTGAGGATCTCATCCCGGTACCTAATGGCAGTCAGGGTACCTCTGGCTAGCACATGGAGGTCTGTGCGGGCCTCCAAAGAAATGCCTCCCCACACCATTACTGCCAAGCCGGGCATGCTGGAGGATGTTGCAGGCAGCAGAACGTTCTCCACTGCGTCTCCAGACTCTGTCACGTCTGTTATATGTGCTCAGTGTGAACTTCCATGAAGAGCACAGGGCGCCAATGGCGAATCTGCCAATCTTGGCGTTCTCTGGCAAATGCCAATCGCCCTGCACAGTGTTGGGCTGTAAACACAAGCCCCACTTGTGGACATCGGGCCCTCATATCACCCTCTTTCTGACAGTTTGAGCAGAAACATGGATATTGGCAGCCTGCTGGAGGTCATTTTGGAGGGCTCTGGCACTGCTCCTCTTGTTCCTCCTTGCACAAAGGAGGAGGTAGTAGTCCTGCTGCTGGGTTGTTGCCCTGCTATGGCCACCTCCATGTCTTCTGGTGTACTGGCCTGTCTCCTGGTATCTGCTCCATGCTCTGGACACTGTGCTGACAAACACAGCAAACCTTCTTGCCACAGCTCGCACTGATGTGCCATCCTGGATGAGCTGCACTACCTGAGCAACATCTGTGGGTTGTAGACACCGCCTCATGCTACTTCTATGGTGAGAGAACTGACAAAATGCAAAAGTGACCAAAACATCAGCCAGAACGGATGAGAACAGAGAAAAGGTCTGTGGTCAGCACTTGCAGAACCACTCCTTTATACGGGGTCTTGCTAATTGCCTCTCATTTCTACCTGTTGTCTGTTCCATTTGCACAACAGCAGCTGAAATTGATTCACAATCAGTGTTGCTTCCTAACTGAACAGGTTGGTTTCACAGAATTGTGGTTGACTTGGAGTTACATTGTGTTGTTTACGAGTTCCCTTTATTTTTTGAGCTGTGTATAACAGGCAGTAAGAAAGCTAGCACAAAAGGATCAATTGTTAACACTCATTAATCCTCATTTGTCTACTGTATTACTTTCAAGGCCTGTAATCATCGTGGAGAAACCAATAAAGGACTTGTTGATCATTTTGTTGAACACCTTCAAACCACAAGAATTAAATATTTGTCGTAGTGGCAAGGCATTTTAAAATGATGGAAATTGGATTAATGACATGTCAGTTGTTGCTATGGCAGCAAAGAAGTTAGGAAACTTAAATAAAAACAAGTTAACTACACTCTCTTAACTTTAGAACCCCATGAAATGCATGTTATAATTTAGACATCTACTTTTTCTTACATAAAATTGTTCCTCCTTCTACAAATGTATAAGCACTTTGCATGCATAGATGATGGACGTCCTGTTTCTTGTTGATGGATATTTAGGCCCCTGGAACTTTTCTGGAAACTGTACTTCACTACAAGTATTCACTACAATTATATGTGTTATTTTTGACATTGGATTGGGCTCTTTTAATAAATAATAATTCGTTCAATTTACAGTGCATTTCGCAAACCCAAGGACGCTCAGTACATCGTGAGCGAGGAGAGGACGGGGGAGACATGCCACCTAGTGACATCTCTGAACAGAGCACACATGTAAAACATCTGTAAATTGCATCTGGGCATACATCATTGTGTGATTTGGACTGTTTCTTTGCCAATCTCACAAATGCGATTGGACAAATGCTCTGTTAAAATTACCTGGCTAAACAGAAGCATCAAATAACTGTTCAACCTTCGTGAGGGCCTGATAATAGAGGCATGTGTGAGGGCTACTATCTGTCCGATTTAGCATTATATTTTCTTATTGTAAAAGTAAACGTTTAATTAAAATTAAACTGGAACAAAATAGACGATAGGTTCAGCGGTTCTAACATGTCCACTTTATGAATTTTTAGTTTTATTTGAATGCATTGGATAAAATATCAATAGTAATAGCTGAAATGTCGAAGAACAAACATGAAATCAGAAAACGATGTGCTGCTAAGTGTCTGTTGGAAAAGGCATGACGCAGGCAGTGCTGCTGGCGGCTTCCACGAAGACCCCGTCTGCATTTCTCACAATGCGCCTGTGCTAACATTAGACGTTTGCCACTCAGTTGGGTTGAGACCGGCCTTGTTGACGTTGAATTTAATTTTTTAACTTGGTCAGCAATACAGTCACTGTAAGTACTTGGTTATTTTAAACTGTTAGCCATTAGTCTTCATAACATTTAATATAAAATATGTGGATCTGCTAGTTTTTCGCAATATTATTCATGAAAGTAATGGTTGCTAGGCGAGGCCTTGATACTACTAAAGTTGCTAGTTGGCTATATCAGCTGTTACGGAAGACTAGCCTGGCTAACCAAGCTAGTTATTTTAGCTGGTTATAAATAGGGCCATTCGTCGCAAGATAATACGCGGTAAACTAGCTAGTTATATGGCTAACTACAGTTTACACTTTACACGTCATGTAGTGTAAGCTACGTTTAACGTGGAGATTGCCCTGTTGTTTTGTTTCAAACAGCTTGATGTGTCAGGCTGCAGCATCTAGCTACTAGCCTAACGCGTGATAGCGAACTGCTAACGATATCAACTTGGCTAGCTAGCCAATTTTAGCTAATTCAGTACGTTCATATCACCGAGCTCCCTAACTAGCAAACTAAATCAGTTCGGTAGCGTGGAAACCTATAGTCTTTTGGTAGTATTTCCCAATTTGTAGTCATTTCCCGTAGTTACACATGTATGTAGCTAGTTGGCATATGCAGATATTTAACCCTAATTATCTTAGCGACTAGCTAATTCAGTTTCCAAATTAGCTACCTAGCAGAGCGAGTCAATTTAGAATTATCCATGACTTTGATTCAAAATACCGATCAGGTTGCTAACTTAAGCTAACGTGATCACTGCCTGAAATCATGCAATGCTAAGGTACTTCATCACACTTGTTTTTTAACTGTATCATCTGTCGTAGATGCCAACAATTAAACTGCAGAGCTCCGACGGGGAGATGTTTGAGGTGGATGTTGAAATCGCCAAGCAATCAGTGACAATAAAGACAATGCTAGAAGGTAAACTAGCCAACTTCATTACCTATCTAACTCGTTAGATCGCTACATACAAGCCTTATTTCGTTAGCTAGGCTCCTGTTCTAGCTGGTTTAAATGCTATAGTTGTACGTTGGTTAGATATTTTAAATGTATTGGTTCGATAAATGGTGTATTTCTGAACTGTTGAATTTGCGCTGTTTGTTAGATTTGGGCATGGATGATGAAGGGGATGATGATCCTGTTCCTCTTCCCAACGTGAATGCAGCCATCCTTAAAAAGGTTCGTTAAAATATTGGATTCTAAGATATCTAATATCATATTGTCCTGGCGAAGACAAATTGTGGATCACGGTTGCATGGCCTAAATCTAATTATTGCAAATATTACATTTCTCCAAAGGTTTTGCTTAACTTGAACCTTGGTGAAACAAGGATTGTTCACTTTTTTCTAAGAACCATTGTAAATACCATTGTAAATACGCCAGCTGTATGAAATGCATTGGTAACAAAACAACGAATAGTACAAAATGATAAACCAAAATGCATCCATTTTACATGACAGATTTTTACACAAGAATGATCACTGTGTCAACTAACTGGATTTAAATGGTGCAACATATGTAGAGAACACTTTGCTTTGTTTATAGTCAAATACATTGATTTACCAATTGGCTTATTTGATTATTTAATCAGAAGTAGGATCTCAATAGAAATTATGAGGAAAATCCTCCAAGACCTAAACCTAATTTGTATTTGTCATAACTGTTAAAAACTGGTCTTGATTGCTGCTCCATATGTGGAGTTGCATAAACCAGTTGTTGTGACATAGGTGTGAGGGCTGAGATCTACAGCTTTAATTACTTTATTTAATACATGAATTGACTAGCTGTCTAATTTCTGGAGGTTCAAGTCATTCCCAAGGGTGTCATCTTTAACTCTATTTACTCCTTGTCCATAAAGAAAGTGAAGCTTTGGCTTTCTGGTCAATAAATGACCTAACAATTTCACTCGTGTTCTTGGAGGTATTCAATTGGCATTATATTAACTGTGAAAACATTCGTTGCTCACTTTTGGTCATGTATGCACAACAAAAATGTAATGGGAAAGGAGCTTTAGCCTGTTCATATGCTGCTTTCTCTTTAAACTCTGCTGCTTGGACACCAAGCAGCTGCATGATCAGGGTGTGATTGGTGGGTTCCGTTAACAGTAGTTGTTGTGAGTTGAGTATAAGTGCATGCCAACACGTTCATGGGTCAACTGAGACGTGTGCGTGTGTGTATTTATCCATGCAGGTGATCCAGTGGTGCACTCATCACAAAGATGACCCTCCTCCCCCTGAGGACGATGAGAACAAAGAAAAGAGGACGGATGACATCCCTGTGTGGGATCAGGAGTTCCTGAAAGTGGACCAGGGCACACTCTTTGAGCTTATTCTGGTTTGTCATATCTCTTCAATTCCATTGAGGCATTTGGGAACTTTGTCTCTGTTGATCTTTAGCAGCAAGACTAGAATATGCTACAGAATTGCTGTGTGAATAGAATGAAGAGCTGATGAAATTGGTACGCCACCTGAATGATCGGAATGTACATCTCTTGTACGTAGTGAAAACCTTGTCAAATTTAAATCACTAAAAACTCACTTTGCTAATGTTAGTAATTGGATACTCTCCCAAACTGTTTGTTTGTGTGAGGATTTAAGCCTTGGGAAGCACATGTGTAGTGTGTGCACGAGGCGCGGGATGATGCCAAAAGTATGCTGCAGAAATCGCAGGTCCCTGTTCATGAGCTGAGGGTAGCTTACTTCTTTTTTGAGTGCTGCTAGTGTGCTATTCACTGGAGCTCGTCAGACAACATTGTGCTAACATGGCTACCAAATCTGCCATTCCTTCAGTCTGTTTAGCTATTTTGGTATCAGCCCTTTGGTGCAAGTTGCATGGGTTTGTAGTTGATTCTAAAGGAAAATTCCCAGGCTGTTTTAATAAGCATTCTATGGCCTATGTTGTCACATTCAGTAGATAAATCCAGAGTCATAAGTACCAAAACATTGCTTATACCAGCATGGGTATTTATTTTGAGATCATTTACTTCTACAGTAATGCTCCTGCTCCTTCAGTGCCATGATTTGTTCTGCATCAGGACTGGATTTTGAAGTTTTACTTAAAACTCAAGGTTAGAGACAGCGTCAAACTGAGGAATCTAGATTTGTTGTCTTCTTTCTAGGCATCAGCACTGGCAACTGTTTATGGCAGTGCTTGAGCTCGAGTAGTTTGGACTTAAACCTGTTTATACTAGATAGAGATGCATATTCTGACTGAACACATAGTACTTTTGTAAGTTGCTCTGGATAAGAGCGTCTGCTAAATGCCGTAAATGTAAATTGTTTCTTCACTAAAGGTCTTAAAACTACTGTTTTTACCTTCAGTATTTTGATGTTGTGTTCACTACTGATACCTTTTGAGTTACAAAATGTGACTTCATATAATTAATTCATATTAAGAGTTACTTTTCTGACCCTGAAAGGGGGATTTTGTTATTCTGTAAAACTTCAGCAGCATTTTTTTCCTATTCAAAATATTGTCTGAAATATGATTTTGTGTATACTTCAAGGTGTGGTCTGTGGATCCCTTGACATGTAACTTGTAAAGTAGGGTGTAAAGCACACTTTCATGTAGATTTCTTGACACCAGAGCCAGGTGCACATTGTTCCTAGTCTTTGTATCACAGCTGCTCTTGCATAAAAATGTTGTATGGGCTATATGAATGTACTTTAAGTAGCACACAGTAGGCAAGTTTTGTCATTCGAGTCCCAGAATGGAATACAGGAAGATGTTTACCAACTGTATTATAAAGAGGATGTTTTATTTGCATCAGCTTCTAATGCATTCATCCACCATGCTTTCCCTGCCTTACTTTGATCTTTACTTTCCTTGTTTAGGCTGCAAATTATTTGGATATCAAAGGCTTGCTAGATGTCACCTGCAAGACAGTTGCAAATATGATCAAAGGCAAAACCCCAGAGGAGATCAGAAAGACGTTCAATATCAAAAATGACTTCACAGAGGAAGAGGAAGCTCAGGTAAATAAATATAAAAATTAGATCCCGTGATCATGTAATGTAGTCTGATTTATGTAGTATTTTCATTATCTGTCTCCTATCCCCAATATGTGGTGGATGTTGAGGGTTGTTAAGTAGCCATTTGTTTTATCTGAGAGTAATTAATCTAAGCACTCAGATTAGTCTAGAAATGAATTTTAAGATGGTTTTGGAATTAGTTTGATGTTGGTTTGATTCCTAAGATGTAACATACCTGCACATTACTGTATTTCTAGGTACGCAAGGAGAACCAGTGGTGTGAAGAGAAATAAAGAAGCTCCTCTTGACACTAACACTGTAAGGATTGTTCCCAAAAAACAGATTTACTGGTTGCACTGCGCTGTTCATACTTGTTGATACTCACCTGTAGACGAGTAGAATGAGACCCA
Organism: Brachyhypopomus occidentalis; assembly: GCA_020368025.1. NCBI lineage: Eukaryota > Metazoa > Chordata > Actinopteri > Gymnotiformes > Hypopomidae > Brachyhypopomus > Brachyhypopomus occidentalis. The sequence goes on from JAGXOD010000052.1 coordinate 382,681, forward strand.
TTGTGTATTCATAGCATGATCATTTTCATTGCTTGTGTGGTGCAAAAGAAATATAATTTAAACTCTTTCCTGTTTTTAATTCCTCTTTGTATATTCAGCATAAATAAATAGTCTTCATCTCTTTGAAGTAGAAGCCACTCCCTTTTTTGGATTTTTGTTTAACCTAAAGAAGCTTCTTTATGATGCATCCGAGTAGATTTTTTTGAAGATAAAATTGGTAACGCTTGATCTTAATTTTTATAAACAAAGCTTTGTGTGCTGTCTTCTTATAAGTCATGCTGATGAAGAGAATAAAGTTGTAGGAATGATTGGAGGTATAGGAAGCTGTAGGGAATTTAACATGTCCTGTGGACTGGAAGTAAGTTTTTTTTTTAAGCTTGCATATTTACTTTGCCTATTAATATTGTATAGGATCAGACACATTTTCTTAGTTCTGCTCTTACAGTGAAGCTTAGAAATATGAATCTTTAAATTCCAAAATAAAACCAAGAAAATGTGGTTCTGTGTGTTTCATGTTGCTTAGCTGAAGCTGTTGCTACTTTCTCTTGGTTAGTGTCAACCGGACTTCAGAAATTAATTGGTGTTTGGGCATAAGGGGGTGTAGTAAAGTTACATAAAAATGAAAAAAGCCTTGCATGAACTCAATGCAGACAGCACTGATTTGAAAAATATTTTAATATATTCAAAATAATGAATACTACACCAAGGCAAAATTGCACAAAAACAAAACCACCTGTATACAATAAAATGTAAAAAATTACTTGCATGTATTCTCAATCCTGGAATAGTTTTTTATTTATTCATAGAGCAGATAAGAAGAGCAGCCTTTTAGCTCCCTCTGCTGTAAGAGATGAACTAGCACAGTAGTTTGAGTGCAGCAAAAGAGTTGTTTTCCAAAGTTACTGACACCAGTGCTCCATTATAAATTGGACACTTTTGCACTTTTATTCCATTTTGGACTCATTTAATGAATCCTGAGTGGTGTGCATATAGAGCAGTTTTGACAGTGCAGATATGAAAAGCAAAAATAAAGCATTGCTGCTGGAAACACATGCACATAACTTCATTTAACAGTGTTTGAATGACAGACATACTATACACTTAAATCTATGGAACAAACTATGTTTGAAAATGGCAGATTTCTATGTTTGAATAACAATTTTGAAAATGTTTTTTAGCATAAAAAGTTTAATTACATATAGCAAATTCCATATGTATATATTAAAAAAACAGATTTACAACACTTGAAATACCAATTTGATCATTTAAGAAAGTTTCCAGGAAAATGGCATAGGGCAAGTTTTCCATATGCATTAGTATTGGTTTTTCAGTAACATCACCAATAGCAGAATACTTTCGCCATGACAAGGGTAAAGCACTGGAGTAAAGACAACCCTGGACAGGTTTTTAAAACTGGCAAATGCCAGTCTTGTGTCTTGGGGTAGTAAGGTACTTGATGTCTGAATTCCATATGTTCTCTCTAATGAAGATCCCGACAGATGAAAATTAGCTTGATTTGAACCCAGGATAATGGTTTTGGATGATTAGTGGACCTGGGGTATAGGGCAACCTGGCTGAAGGCTTTGGATTGCAGTCTCTGTTTTAAATCTGCTGAAGGCAAGAGAGTGTTTGTTAGGTCTGAGTGTTGGGGGAAGAGAACTGTGATGTTTTCTGGTCGGATGAAAATTGCTGACTGGCGATGTGGGAGAAGAGAGGCAATTGGAAGGAGAGGTGGGGTGTGGCTGGTGATGGACTGGACATGAGGGCGAGTCTATAGCACTTCCATCGGAAGAATGGGGGCTGGTGCACTGTCCTCCTTGAAGGTACCGAATACACTTCTTTTTCCTCCTAGGAACAGTCAAGAGAGTTATCTGTGAATAAAGCGTGGATGTAAAATGTCACAAATATGTACTCTCAATTCATCATAATGACATGAAATTTGCCACTGTGAAAATGACAAACACACTGCAAAACAGTCAATTAAACAGACCAAATGTTTATATGGCGAAATCACAAGTCAACATTAATGTTGTTCATTAAACAGCACTGGAGGAAGGTCCAGATTACATTTCATGGAGATTCAATGCGTTTTATATTACACACACACACACATACACACACACAAAGTGCTGCTTGAAAGTTTGTGATTGTTTTCTAAAAATATTAAAATCTTATGATATTAACATCCAAATCTCAATTTGTAAAGCAGATCTTCCCAATAAGACACACACAAAAATTTATATTTTTTTATTCAACAAAAGTTATTTCTCTCTCCAAGAACTGCACATCTGCCAAGTGCAAAAGTTTGCGAACTCTTAGTAGCTTGTGGCAATCCATTACTCTTCTACAACCAAACGTCTTCTACAGCCACAAACGAGTGTCTCACACCTGCTTTTTGGGAGTTTTGCCCACTCTTCCAGTTGAGAGAGGTTGGAGGGACATCCGGCATGTACCTCCCGTTTCAGATCTTGGCACAGCATTTATATGGCATTGAGGTCCAGACTTTGACTGGGCTAATCCAGAGTGCAAATCTTCTTTGTCTTGAGCCATTCCTTGGTAGTTTTGCTGGAATGCTTTGGGTCATTGTCTTGTTGCATAATCCATTCCCGTCCCAGCTTCAACTCCCTGATAGGAGATTCTGGTCATGAATTTGTTGATGGGCCTGGGAATGGATGGTTTCCTGGATAATATGGAGTTGTCCAGGTCTGGAGGCAGAAAAGCAGGCCCAGACCTTCACATTTCCTTCACCATGCTTCACTGTTGGGAGGAGGTTCTTATCTTTATATCCAGTGTTGACTTTAATCCATACATGGCACCTGTGATTGTTGCCAAATAATAAAATTTTGGACTCATCTGTCCAGAGAATGGATTTCCACAAAGCCTCTGGTTTGTCCAAGTGCTCTCTGGCAAAGTTTAAACATGCAGCTTTGTTCTTTCTTGAGAGCAGAGGTTTCCTTCTAGCAACTCTCCTCTGAATGCCACATCTATTTATTTTTTGCCTGGTTGTAGACGCATGTACATTTATCCCAGATACTGCCAGAGAGGTCTGCAACACTCTGGAGGAGATGTGTCGGTGGCTTTTACCTATATTATTATTTTTCTGGTGATTCTTGGTGTAAGTTTGGATGGCCGTCCGGGCAGAGTTGCGGTGGTGCTGAGTGGCCTCCATTGGTCTCCGTGGTGAATGATTTATCTTACAGTGGATGGATGCAGCAGCAGTCATTTGGACATGGTCTTCTTGCTTTCTCCAGACTGATGTGCTTCTTACTGATGTCCTCGGATGTCCTCTTTCCTCTTTGAATTGTTGATCTGTGTGCTTTACACCTTGGCATGAGTGGTTTGGATGGATTCCTCTCCCTTTTAATCAGTGTGGCTGAAATCTTTTCACAAGGATGTCGAATTTGATTGGTCTGCTTAATTGATTACTTGAGCACTCACATGTGTTTCAGACTTTTACCTAATTGACCTTACCAATGCAGCTGTGGTTCATTTACTTTTGCATATGCTGGCAACTCAGACATAATTTCCTTCAAAACAAGTAAATGGAATTGATAAACATAAACCTGACATTTCATATACAAAAACTGAGAATCATGATTCACACTTTCAACAAGCAGCTCACAAACTTCAAGCAGCACTCTCTCTCTCTCATATATATATATATATATATATATATATATATATATATATATATATATATATATATATATCGGAATCAGGTGTTCCAATCACTTCCATGGCCACAGTTGTATAAAATGTTTACAAACATTTGTGAAAGAAACATTTGTGATAATTCCAGCATGGAACTGTGATAGGATGGCACCTGTGCAACAAACCCAATCGTGAAATTTCCTTGCTCCTAAATATTCCACAGTCAACTGTCAGCTGTATCATAAGAAAATGGAAGTGTTTATGCACTTCAGCATCTGCTTTGTGGCTGAGTTGCCAGTGTGAAGAGGTGCATAGCCAACTTTCTGTAGAGTCAATCACTACAGACATCCAAACGTCATGTGGCCTTCAGAACAGCGCACAGAGAACAGTGCACAGAGAGCTTCATGGAATGGGTTTCCATGGTCGAGCAGCTGCATTCAAGCGTCGGATGCAGTGGTGTAAAGCACGCCGCCACTGGACTCTAGAGCAGTGGAGGCACGTTCTCTGGAGTGACGAATCGCGCTTCTCCATCTGGCAATCTGATGCATGAGTCTGGGTTTGGCGGTTGCCATGAGAACGGTACTTGTCTGACTGCATTGTGCCAAATGTAAAGTTTGGTGGTTGGGGGATTATGGTGTGGGGTTGTTTTTCAGGAGCTGGGCTTGGCCCCTTAGTTCCAGCGAAAAGAATTCTGACCAAGACATTTTGGACAATTCCATGCTCCCAACTTTGTGGGAACAGTTTGGAGCTGGCCCCATCCTCTTCCAACATGACTGTGCACCAGTGTATAAAGCAAGGTCCATGAAGACATAGATGGCAGAGTCTGGTGTGGATGAACTTGGCTGGCCTGCACACAGTCCTGACCTCAACCTGATAGAAAACCTTTGGGATGAATTAGAGCGGAGACTGAGAGCCAGGCCTTCTCGTCCAACATTAGTATGTGACCTCACAAATTCGCTTCTGGAAGAACGGACCTCGGATGCAAAATAATGCAAAAAGAAAATAAGTTAATCATTTAGAAACAACAATACCAATGTTTTAACTCAGGAAGAGTTCCGAAACAAATATTTGGTGGAATAACCATGATTTCTAATCACAGATTTCATGCATTTTGACATGCTTTCTACCAGTCTTTCACACTGCTTTTGGCAGTTCAGCTTTGTTTGATGGCTTGTGACTATCCATCTTCCTCTTGATTACATTCCAGAGGTTTTCAATGGGATTCAGGTCTGGAGATTGGGCTGGCCATGACAGGGTCTTGATCTGGTAGTCCTTCATACACACATTGATTGACCTAGCTGTGTGGCATGGGGCATTGTCCTGCTGGAAAAAAAACAGTCCTCAGACTTGGGGAACATTGCCAGAGCAGAAGGAAGCAAGTGTTTTTCCAGGATAACATTGTATGTGGCTTGATTCATACGTCCTTCGCAAAGATGAACCTGCCCAATTCCAGCCTTGCTAAAGCATTCCCAGATCATCAATGATCCTCCACCAAATCCACCGACAATACTCTGTGGCTTGTACACCTCTTCAGGTCTCCGTCTAACCATTAGACGACCAGGTGTTGGGCAAAGCTAAAAATTGTACTCATCAGAGAAGATGACCTTACTCCAGTCCTCCATGGTCCAATCCTTATGGTCTTCTGCAAACTTCAGTCTGGCTCTTCTTTGCTTCTCATTGATGAAAGGCTTTTTTCTAGTTTTACGTGACTTGAGCCCTGCCTCTAGGAACCTGTTACGAACTGTTCTTGCCATGCACTTCATCCCAGCTGCCATTTGCCTTTCCTTTTGTAGGTCACTTGATGTCATCCTGCGGTTGCTGACCGCTTATTTGACATTCAAATAAGGTGATGATCATCCCGGTCAGTGGAGAGTCGATTTCGTCCTCTGCCGGTCTGTAGCGTTGTTGTCAAAGTCAAATTTATTTATATAAGCGCTTTTTACAACACGTCACAAAGCAGCTTTACAATCGTATGGGTCCAGATCCGTAATGAGCAAGCCAGAGGCGACAGTGGCAAGGAAAAACTCCCTAAGATGGCAGGAATTTAGGAAGAAACCTTGTGAAGACCAAGACTCAAAAGGGAACCCATCCTCCATTGGGCAGCCCGCTAGCATTTAGGGTCCGCATTTATGGTTAAAATATAGTTCTGTAGTTATAGTTCTAATTCCAGGCCGAGTAGTCACAGTCCCTTCAATGCAGATGGTGAGCCTCAGGTAGGAGTTGGCATCAGCGCATCCTCTTGCGGCAATGGCACATCCACTGGCAAGACATGTCCCCCATGTCTGCTGCTTAACCTTGTTGTAATGAACTGCCATCTTAGACATTTTAAGGGTGGAAGCAACATGGTGCTCACTGTGTCCCTCTGCCAGTAAAGCCAGAATTGAGCCCTTCTTTTCCTCACTCAAGACTTTTGAAAGTAAATCTTTTAATATATTTCATAAAAGGTTTTTAGTTTCTGTTTTACTAAAATAATTTTATTATTACACTAAGAGTGTAACAGAGTGGAAGTCCTTTATAAATCTATTTTTAACAACTGAATTCTGCACCTTTTAACATTTTCTTTGTTAGAAAATTGTTATTAGAGCACAATTTTAGTAACAAGAAATTCATAGTCTTTAATGTTGTTTTGTGGTACCATAGCAGACAATCAAAATAATATTGCATGAATTACTCAATTTATGTATAATTATATTGCAACAAACATAAAAAGTTTACAACTTATCCTAAGGTCAATATTTGAATTCAAAGTTGTGTACCAATTATAACGGGTCTTAAAAGTGTTACCAAATCTTCACACAGGGTTTTACCAAGTAACTTCTGCCTTAACACTTAGCCAGTACAGTAAAAGTGAGGAGAACAGGAAGAACTTTGATGTCACCAGCAAAAAAAGAACAGAAGTGTCAGCTGCTACGGCTCTCTCCTGCAAGTTTCGTACAAATCAAAGTAGCACACAGTCTCTCTCGTCTGCTTGAAGATGCTTCAGCCTTCCCCAGAGAAGAACGTTAGTTACTCTCAGCCACCGCAACATGGGTGTGTCTCGCTCTTCAGCGCTCCCTCAGAAATGTCAGCGTGTGCCATCAAATGCATGTTAGGCTGACCGCATGGTGATAACGAGAGAGGAGAGAGACGGGGGGCGGGAGGCCAAGGCAAACACTATGGAGGGGGAGTTGTGGGGAGATGTGTAGGTGTGAATGGCATGAAAGTACAACAGTTTGACAGAGCTCTGGGTGATGTTTGGTCTAGGGGTTTGCTGGAGCTTTCTAAACCACAACCACTGTGCTTTTTTCAAGTTGCACATTGTGTGTGAAAGCCTTGCATCGGCTAGTTTCCATGACGTGATGATGGGGGAGACACATAGATATGACAGGATTCGCAACATAAGCCCTGTGAAGTTGCTGAGGCTCATAAAGCTGTAATTAAAGTATTGGTGACTTCTGCAAAAAATCATGTTACTGTGTTTTACAGTATTGTCTTTACAGTATGCATCATGTTTTAACTAGATGCTTCAAATACCAGCTCTCCTTATTTTAAAACGACAGTTAACATGATTAGATTGGTTGCTATTCTAATTTTGAACAGCAAGAAACAGCTTCTATAAACTTTGTTTTGTTATTCCAGGTCTGTTGAGCTGGTACCAAACAACTTCACTGGGCTGTAATCCCTACCTTGTTCCACTTCTGGACACATGTAAATATACAATATGAAAACAGTTTGCATTTGTTTTGGTTTACACAGCTGGTTTAGACCCACGGTGTTAGTGAGGGAGAAGCATGCAGAGCAGCATATAGAGCAGTGAGAGAGGTAGAGAGAGGATAAAGGCTGGCTGGGTCGAGGGACACAGGGAAAGGTACACACCTGCAGGGGGCGCACCAGTCCATTTGTTGGTTGAGGCCGTAGCGAGCTCGGCATTTCTTAGGGGAGCCGGGATCTGAGTGCAAGGCAGCATGCGTGTACGCATAGACATGAAAGGGGCAGGAGGGAGAGAGGAAGAGATGAATAGAGGGATAAGGCATGGGCAGAGAAGGCAAGCGTTAATAGACGAGAAAGGACATGAAAGTGCAATCAAATCCAAGAGCTCTTTACTGAAGGTTACAGGACAAATCGCTGTGAAGGAAAATCTCACTGTTTTGGACTTTCGTATGGTATGCAGAAAATGATAGTTTCTAAACTCTGGCTGGCCAGGAGGCTACTTGAACATATAGAGTGCAACAGTTTGAAAGTGCCTGATGATAACTGAAATGAATGATAAGCCATATTTCCCATAAGAAATAGTACATTTTTATAGAGAAAAACTATATTTTTACATACAGAAACAACGAAAATAATACAAAAGACTAATTTGCCTTTTTGTAAATGACCGTCTCCGAAATACCATCTCCCTCTGTTTTTTGTTGATCTACAACAACTGCCCTTTTGCAATAGTAGCATGCTTGATTTCTTTTTCTTGGACATGACTGAACTTACACCTGGGTGAGATTGGAAATTTTGACTCTGCCCTGTTTCTCCTCTCCTTTTCCCCTGGCACTTGGAACTTTCTTTGGCTGCATGGCTGAGTGATTGACAAACGTGTGGGTGGATGCTTGTTTTTGCACAAACGAACAATAACTGGGACAAAGTTTTGCCAGAAAAAAAAAGTTTCCAAAAGGCTAACTGAATATCAGTATGAGGAAGTTGAAGCAAAAATAATGTTTAAAGTGAAAACCATTGTTTGAAGTTCATGTTTCAGAGCCTTCTTGGCAGCATGCTTTTACCAGAGTTTACCGGACTTTAATTTGTTTGTCTTTGCAAAATAGCATTAGCATTAATAATCTTCCTGAATGGTTGCAGTACGGTTTGACACATTCAGATCAGAGGCTTGGATCAAATTGCTCAACAGATGCATACAAATCTCTGCAAAAGTACCATGCATTTCAAGAAATGTCAATGTAGAATACATTAGTACATGTAGGTTTTGCTGTTTGCTATATATATATATATATATATTCTCAACCCACAATATATATACTTTCAGGAACATGGCAAAGAAAGAACACTATACGAAAACACTGCTGTACCTGTAGTAGAGTCTTGTTGCTTTTCTCTTTTTCTCCTTTTCTTTTTGCCCTGTGGGAAACGGAGAGATGGAGTGGTCATTTTTAAAAGGAACTTTTAGCTCCCTCATGTGAGAACTGAGAATGAAAACTGACCCAAGTTAGTGAATCTTATGCAGAGTACGATAGTACGACCGCACAATTATCATTACCAGATAATCAGTTTACGATAGTACGACCACGCAATTATTATTACCAGATAATCAGTGTACAACAGTACGACCGGTTGGTTATCATTACCAGATAATCAGTGTACAACAGTACGACTGGATGGTTACCATTACCAGATTATCAGTGTGGCTCTATGCAATTTTCATTTTCTTTACGGACTTCAGCACAACCTCTTTTACAACTGCAGATGCAGATTGCATTGCCATTGTTTTAAGGCAGTCATTACTAATATGAAAAGCATGTGGAAGAGGGAGATCATCTCTCACTGCTAAGATCTCTGTGTTCTTCCACCCCCTCTTTCCAGAATCCGGTCTTTGTTTCCTGTTTGCATGTCAGTGATGGTAGACCGCAATTCTGTGACACTTTCTCCCCCTTGCACTTTGCCAGAGCATGTTCATCACAGAGGCATGTTCATCTTAAGCCAAACTAGTGCAGCTTTCAAACGTCATGTGAAATTAGTGGCAGAATTATTGAAGTTTTGAAGTCAATATGTCAACTTCTTTAGATAAATGTGGTCACTCAAAATGTATCACTGCATTTGCTAAAGCTATGGTAGTTTTAAAGTTGCTGGTAATTATGATGGACAGAAAAAAAGAGTCTTAAAAAGAGGAAGCTGTATCACAAAAACTCCAAAGCCTATCAAGGTAGAGACTATGTGAAATCAACAAGCCTCCCTAGGGCTGGTTAAGGAAGCAAATCTGGGGTTAGTTGTTGTGCCCTACTCCAGCTCTATACAGTTATACAGCAAGTTACCATTTGAATCCATTATAAGCCCTCACCAAACTTCCTGCAAGACCATGGTATCTTTATGATACGATACATTCACACTTTAATCATACTGTCTGAATGCTCATTGACATGGTCCTTTGAAAAACAGAATTTTCCAGTCCTGCAACAACACAGTCCTGGCCCCATATTTTAAAAACCATTATGTTCAGTGCTCCTGGTTTGATAGAGATTGAGAAATCTTCTTCTCCTGAAAAGGCACCAAAATAACATAGGGGCATGACAGGGATATTTTGGTATAATTCCTATAAAGCATGAACAGTATCAGCGGCTGTTCCGACATTCTTCACAGCAGCCAAAGCTTGAACTTGAAGAGACTTGGAAAGACATGACCACAAAGATGATTAAGGTAGGATGAGTAAAGGTCAGCGGTGTATGTGGTGGTGTGTGTGTGCGCAAGAGCACTCACGTAGTTGTCCCGTGCAGACCAGCTGGGGTAGAGCTGCATGTGGAGCTGCCGCTCCTTCCTGGCAAGCTCGTAGTACTTAGCCTGCTCCTCACGAGTCAGAGCATGCCACTGTACAATACACACGTGCACATACACACTGAAGGATATTTTCAAACAACCCCCCCCAGAACTTTTATTCAGTCCTATAATAACTGAAGTAGGTCATAAACGTTAGTGAATTACAAATAGTAAATAGTAAAAACACATTCTGAATTATTTCTACAAATCCATCATGAGCCATAAGTTCAGAACTACTGGTTAAGCTCATACTGAACAAAAACAACCCGGAGCCAACACTTCTAAATGGTCACGGAGAATGTTTAGAGAGCGCTCACCCTGCGTCCCAGGATTTGGTTGATAGCTGCACTCTCCTTCAAGGTGCATTCTGCGATTACTTTTGCCCTCATTTCTTTCATATAGAGCATGAAAGCATTCAGAGGCTTTTTGATTACTGGCTTCTTGGGTTCCCTGTCTCTCTTTGGCTCTTGGTGCGGCTTACTATCATACATGAAAAAAAAACAGTACAGGCATTAAACATGTGTTAAGTATAGGACTGTCGGAAAGCTATACATCGGACAGGCTGAATTATGAATTCAATACTTTTTTGAGCATGAAAGTCCTCCCCCTAGTTCTCTTCTTAGTTACTAAAAATGCTGTGAAAGGTACTTACACATACATATTCCTGTCATATAACTGATCATGCTCTTGTTTGCCTGAAGGAGGCACTATAGCTGGATGTGGGATGCCTGTAGGATGCATGCCAGATGGCCCCAACATCAGAGAGTGAGAGAACCTTTAAAAATCAGACAAGGATAGCAATGTTATTTATTTAAAAACAGTACGTAGGACCTGTTATATTATGCTATTAAAGGAAATCTCATCAAAATATTCACCTAATATGATTGCAGGCATTTGCTTGTAAGTTTACCTCTATTTTCATAAGTACAAATGAAAATTATCATCATCAATCTTCATCATAACATATTTAAAAACAGGATCTATAGCTTGAGTTCCCCATTAATAACTTAGCAAGTCCAGTAACAGGCTGAACTGAGCATTGAACATCTCATTGATCATTTAATGCAATCTCTGGTGCTCCCTCTTGTGAACAGCAGATGGCACTCCACTTGCGCCGTCAATGGCAACGTTTTGCAAATGGAGAACAATGCACATGCATTAGGATGCACACGCAGTAGGATGGTTTCTTCTCAAATAACATTTTAGGCATTTCTTTGCTGTTTTATAGCCTTTCAGATATGTGTAGAATTTGATTTGTAATTTTAGATGCTGGAAAACAACCATCTTTTAAAAAAAACAAACAAACAAAAAAACTGCAGCTAAAGTCTCACTACTGCCATGCTTGTATTTGTAATATAAATGTTTGACATAAAGGTAATCTAAGTTGAAGGGGGAACAAAATAGTCTAGAACTATAAATACCAATCACTACAAGTTTGACTTTAAAAAAGAAATCACGTTCATACCCTTCATTCAAAACACAGAAGCAGTTGCTGTTCATTCTTATTCCCGTTTCATGAGCAGAAGCAGCAGAATGTGTGCGACACCCAGTTGTCTGTTGATATTCAAATATCATCTTGGATTTATTAGTTCTCAAAAGTAATCTTAATGTGATTAGTTCATGTAAATCCGGCCTTGGGTTACAAAGGAAGGATTTCATGATGGAGCCGATCTCTAATGGGAAAAGTCACAACAACAGAGTGTTTGGTGTGGCTGGAGCACATGCTCTCAGCTGTCTCAGCTTTAGGGATGCCTTTTCCCGCCATCCAACTCAAGACAAGGCATAGAGCGAAATGCACACAAAGCACTGAGCTTACGCAGCAAAACACATGAAGCAATCCAAAAGCCTTTACGTGAAGATTTACCTGCACTAATCTCACACCTATCTTTTTTACATTTCAGAATTTAGAGGGCTTTTGATGGACGTGCTTTTAATGGCTACAGATTTCAAAACAAAGGTGATGCCACTCAAAACTATATAAATACGTCTTGATCTAGGTTGGCCCAAGTATGTTTTTGGCGTTTATGATACATAAACAACACAATTCTGCCTTCATGTCACAGTCAACAGATTTGAAAACCTGTGTTTGGTTATCTATGCCTTAGTCCGACACATTGTTCTGCTGATTATCATTTATAGTTTATTAATGTTAAATACTTCTTTGTTGATAACAGTCTTGGTATTACAGTTCACTTGGTTTGCATTTTCATTAAATTTTGCCCTAGAGCACCATTTATTACTACTTATTATTAAGCTTGGCCCCAAGTTCCTCCACTGAGACCAATCAGATCTAGGAGTAATCTAGAATCTGGTAATCTAGAATCTAGTAATCTAGAATCTTCTCTACACTGATGTAATTGAGTTGATGCGGCTTGTGCACAGACACACTGCAGAAGCTTAGGCAAGCTAGCCTGGGCAGCAGGTAGGGCAGGCAGGCCTTGGGGCGCAATGCGGGTTGGCTGGATCCCCAGTCCCCGGCTGGCTTCAGCCAATACTATACCTGGAGTATGAGGAGCTGCTGGGGAGACTGGAGGTGTAAGACTGCCTGAAGCCACAGGAGTGGAGTGGATACACAGACTGACTTTGCCTGCAGGTCATTGGAGGGTGGAGGAAGATAGATAAGGGGTGGGTTGAACTGAGTGTCTGGCTGCTAAATGCAGCCACATGGACTTCTGACCTGTATGAGGACTTTTAATAGTTTCAGATGAATGACCCAAGAAGGTCAAATGGGTTCCAGGTAAACCACATTCTGCGCTTTTGATAAGATCTCGACTCTCAGGTTTTGGCCCATGAATAATTGCAAATAGATTAAAAAACTTTGAAAATGTTGCTACTAATACAATTCACCCTTCCTGCTGCTGTTTTCGGCTAACATCACAAACTACAGACAGAAGACAATGTAGAACAACACTCCATTTAGATTTTTTGTTCATGTAAGTTTTTATTCCAATTTCTAGACAATGGGAAAGGGCTGTGCTATTCATCAGGTCATCTGAGGATACAAGGGTAAAAAAAAACTCCATTTCCTTTAACCACATCACTTACTTGTGTGCAATTGTACAGTGCAATTGTCAGTTTCCTGTGCAAAGTCTTGGCTTGACTATTAATTAAGTAGTTAAGTAGTCGGTTAGGATATAACAAAATGAGCTCTATTAGTGTTATGACCAGGGATGGACTAGCTTTTTGACTTTGGATATGTAATAAAGCTCCACTTTTCTTAACGTTTCAGAAGTTGTTTTGGACTTGAAACTCATATGAAACTCATATATAATCATGTTTGAGTTTGGGCTCTCATGATGAACATATGCATCAGTTCATTTAAAGGATAGAAGCTAACATCAGCAGAACAATCTTACATGTTTAATGCTAATGGCTACTGATGCTACTGATGTTGCTAATGCAAAAGGAAAAAATGTTCAATGTATACTTCTATATCTCTGAATAGTTTCTATGTTGTATTTCTTTGAAAACGTGTATACCTCTCTCTCTATTTATATATGTGAATGTAAAACTACAACAGGTACTTACCAGCTCATGGGTGGGGTGATTTGGCCAACTCCACCAGGGGTCAGAGGGTAGAAGGTGGAGAGGTCCTGGGACTGATGCCTGTGAATGCCTGTGAGGTACAAGCACAATACAGTGGGGGTTGGGCATTGCTAAATAAGAAGCCTTGGACCAGTGAGGGCATCATTAGTAGGTTGGGAACCTGTTATTATGATTGGCTAATCTTAAAAGGTCAGCCACTTCTCGGTAAGGTCACATAGTCATGGAAGAAAGTAGCTTTAAGGAAGACAATACACACAATAAGGAAGAAATGTCTCTCAAAACATGCGTGTACTGACCATGTGAAATTGGCCCTTACTTGGAACATTTACAACAATGTCCAATTAAAACATTTTCCACTGAGCAACAACACCTAAGAAACAACCATTACCTCCTTCTCAAAAACCTTTCTGTAATCCAGCAAAACTTGCCAACAGTAAAACAGCAGAACACTGGAGTGATCTATATCAAGAACACCTAATACTAGGCTTGACAAATACTAGGATTGAGTAATGTCATATCTGAGAATGAAATCATCTGTGGATGAAGACATTTTACATTGTTCCTACAACTCTTTAAAAACAAAAAAGGCACCTTGGCTGCTTCAAAAGGAAGTCATTTGTCAGTGGTAAGCACCTAGCACTTAAGTGTAACCTAAAGGCAACCTGTGTTTGTACAGAAGAATGCTGCTTGATGACTGTCATTTGCCAGCGCTTCAGGCATGTTTCTGCACTCAGCCCTCTATAAATCTGTTGACATGGAATGTGACTGAGTCAACCTGCTTTGTCTTTGTCTTGCCGGCTTTGTAATGCAAAAAAAAGGTCCGTTGCCCACCCTCAACTGAGAAAGTGCTGCTCTCTAACTGAGAAGGTTTCATTGGCAATCAATCTAAACTATTGAAATCTATTAAAATATGGTAGCAAGGTTAGCAATATCAAAAGTGAAAGTATAGTTGTTTTTTTAGATGCAAATGAAATAGTTTACAGAAAATGAGCAAAAAGGTTTTCAGGAAATTATTGAGCGTTATCATGTCTAAAGTGCTTTCTAATTCAAGTTCTTTTTCATGGTTATTGTTGGGGTAATGTGCTTCACTAAATGACAAAGGAGTAGGATTGAAATAACGTTTCAATATACAACAGATAATATTTTGGTTTGCAAAACCTGAGAAAGTGAGAGTGCTACCAAGCTTGAGATGACTGGACAGTATCCCTAAAAACTCCATCTGTGTGTCAGGTGTACGGCCAAATTCAGTAAAACAATTTTTTACAGTACAGTAAGCAACAGCAATGCCGTAAAGTTGTGGAGTTTTCGTTTCCCCCTGTACTTTACCTCGATGATGACAGTAATGACTGTATTGACTGAAAATACATTTCACAGCCTCATCCTGTGAGCATGTTGGGTCGCGGTTGGTAAGCGAAGGTTGCAGCTGACTGGCTGCAGCCAAACACACATTCATGAAATCATACAGATGCAAAAATATGGGAAAGTGAAAGAAACAGGCAAATAGTCTGAAACATAATATCCCAATTCCAACCTTAACACACCCTCAACACCCCTGTGTACACACACACACACACACAGAGTGGAGGAAGAGCTGTTGCAAAGCCTCTTATTACAGGTGAGTCAAAGGGCCCTGGGCATGGTCACCGCACCTCAGTCTAGACAAGATAGAAACACCAGCAGAACCAGCAGGGGGAATTCCAGCTGTACCTCTTGTAATGCATTCAGAGAACCTCCGCACAAAAATACGCCCCTGATTCTCGATCTGATCTCAACCTGCCTGCTGAACTGTGTGACAGACACTAAACCCTTAAAAGGGCTGACTATGTCCTTCATCTATCAACACCAACATGTAAAACATGAGAAAAGAACACAAAAGCAAAATAAAAGCAATTAGCATTTCTGTCAATTTGGCAGCAACGCCTGTAGCAACACTGACGCAAACGTCTTTTTTGCCACTATTTTCACATTGTTTTATACATTGTCTACACACTGGCATATAAATTTTAATGTACTGCAACCTCAAAAGCTGAACCACTCAACTCAGCAAAAGTACCTTCCTCTTACCTGCCTAATATCAGATCTCATTCATTTATGTGGACTGGGACCTGCATCA
This sequence comes from Brachyhypopomus occidentalis, assembly GCA_020368025.1. Taxonomy (NCBI): domain Eukaryota; kingdom Metazoa; phylum Chordata; class Actinopteri; order Gymnotiformes; family Hypopomidae; genus Brachyhypopomus; species Brachyhypopomus occidentalis. The sequence goes on from JAGXOD010000052.1 coordinate 398,504, forward strand.
AAGTTTTTGGATAAACAGTTATTTTTGTATGCATGTCAATCCCCTCATCTCTTTGTTCTGTTATCTTCTGTCACTTGTTCACTATTGTCTCCTCTTTTGTTGTGAGATCAGAATTGTCAGTATGGCCCTGTATTCTTAATACTGCATGACTGTTCTAGTACCTCTGTGCTTTGTATACAACAGCTTGTTCATGAAACATGGTTTGGTGTGGATCACTCTAATTGCTTCTGGCTTGTGATTGTGTGTATGTATGTGCTGGCTCTTTCAGTGGTGAGCTTGGCATCTCTTCCAGCACAGCTGGAATTCAGTGAGAGTGAGGTTGGCTTCAGAGATGCAGCCTCCACACTCCAAGCTTCTGCTTATTGTGCTCCAATACAGTAAATGTAGGTAGAGCTGCTAAGATGCAGCGAGACAGATGAAGATACCCAAAGTTTACTGGCATTTCATCTGAAACGACCACAACCATCATACTCTTCAATTCCTTAGAAAGCTGGCCATTATTATAAATATCTGAGTTTCTAACGTAAAATTGGCTAAATTGTGATCATTTGAGTTTTGTATCTTATTTGAGTCTTATATCCTATCATTTGAGTATTCTATATTATCATTTGATTTGTGTTTCATTGTTCTGAGGCTGGAGTTGTGTATTTTGTGATTGCTCTGAGGCTGGCACCAAGAAAACATTTTAGAGTCTCTTTCAAGCTTTCTATTAAAAATGTTAAGGTCATCCACAGTTGTTGCCTACAGTAGCTATGGATGCATTTCCTTTGACTGTCTGAAAATGTCACCAGGGGACAGAAGAAGGGAATGAGAAGTCAGTAACATAATTTATAAAAAAGTCAGTAACATAATTTATGAAAAAAAAATGGTGACATGATATTTGAAACACATGGATTAACAAAAGTGCAGAACTTTCCTAGAGCAGAAGAGGGAGGGTTTTAGTCTTAGCATGAGTAGACTCATAAGACTCTCAGAACTGCTACCTCTTCATGACCATTATTTGTCAGTGTGCAATGCCTCAAAAACAATGTGATCACTATTAAAATAAGTTTTATCTTTGATTTTTCCACAAGAGTGGAAATTGTTTCCCGAAAAAAAAAACATATCCATATATCCATTCATCTATTTTTACAATCGGCAATGAACATACATAGAGATGTATTCATGTATGCGTCATACCTGGTTCATGTATGCGTCATACCTGGTTTATGTATGCGTTATACCTGGTTTATGTATGCGTTATACCTGGTTTCTGGCTCATATCTGCTGGCAGGTGTGGTGGGCTAGGGCTAAAGTGTTCGTTGCTGTATGGAAGAAGCGATGTAAGCGGGTGCACTCCATGGGGCTGCTGCACCACCGACACTTTGTTAGCCTGCAAAACCAACAAACACACACACACACACAAGAAATACAGGAGTCAGTTCAGCAGCGTGGCTTGCGGCAACCATGAGCACTGGATGTATACATTTGCACCAATATCTTCTGCTGAGGGATGTGATGGGAGGAGGGGCGCATTTTTATCAATAGTTCTTTGATGATTAAGAAAGGCTGTGAGGGAGCTAGTTGGCTTTCATGTTTGTCTTTCCAAATGGTTTGCAATATCTCACGTGAGTCCCAGTTGCTGCTAATGCTTACAACATGCTGTGTGACACACAATATGTTAAGTCAGGTTGAAATATGGGAGCAAGTCATACTTTTTGGATGTTTTTATAATTATTTTTTATTTTTAACTATGCGCATGAGAGACAGCGAATCTAGGACGCATACACTACAAGCTTATTTAGTGAGGAATCAGCAGACATGCTGTTTTTATGCCTGTTTACATATTCATGAAAATGTACTTCCTTCTCTCTTTTTTTGTGAAGTCAGCAGCAAAGCATGGAAAGAGAGCAGCTTTCAACCCCTGCTGTTTTACAAACTGTCTTTCTTTGCCGGTCTTTTCATTTACTGAGAAGCTTCAGATATCTTTCTCCCATCCGTTCATATGTGATCAGATTATCCTGCGCTGAAGACTAAACTTCTCAGTTTATGTGCTGAAGAGAGGATGAAGACTAAACTGCCTCTTCTTTTTATACAGTTCCTGTTACAAGTTATTTTCTTTTATAGCATGATAAGGTGCTCTGGGGAAAGTTGCATAGGGTAGAGATGCATAGCAACTGAAGTTGGAAAATATTATTTTATTGATGGCGTAATATGTGATGTCCCTTTTGAAATATATTGGTGAGTGGCACAGGGTTTATGAAGAACAAAGACCCTACAAGGTCCTTTTCAAATAACTGAGGTTGGTGAGCTACTTCCTTGAGACATATGGCTGCATAATTTTATACTGATGTTTCTTGACGTCTTTCCTTTCCTTAAAACAATTAGCAGCTCTTGAAGTGGTTTTCCATGTTCAGTTTTCTCTTATACAGCCTTCCTAAGATTAAATGTGCATATTTCTTTAACATATAATTACCGGCATGCCAAGCCCCCCACCCCCCACACCACACATACACACACACACCTTCAGATAATTATATTTCAGCATGCACACAGTACACGCAACAGGATGATCTTTTGGTCACTATGACATCAAAGCAAAATTCCAATTAGATATCAGTGCAGAGTACAATTCACTGAATGCAATCTAATTGTGTAATCGAGGGAAATATATTTGCATAAGCTTGTTTCCTTTTATCCTGCGTTTGTTTGAACAAGAATCCGGCTTTAAAAAAAGACGTTGTTTGACGGATCACTAGGAAATTAATGATGGCTCCGTTGTACTGACCACTGAGGAACATCCTGACCCACCGGCCCTTCAAATCACTTACAATATAGATGAAACACTCAGCAGTGTAATGTATTCTTTGGTTTAAAGAAATATAAGTAGCTGTTTTGATGCGGAAATGAGGTTTGTTTGGGAACAGAGAGCTGCTCTGAGTGTCACATCTTTAATCTTCTTTTTGAGCTCTGAGTGTCACATCTTTAATCTTCTATTTGAGCACTGATACGTTTTACACACAAGTTGTTTACACACCCTCACTTGAATGAAAAGCAATCACTTTGAATAAATATATTTTTTTTGTTTTATGGAGACATTAAAATGACTGTGTGCTAAATAAGATGATCTATTCTAATGACTGTCCTCTGAATGTGCATGCTTCCTATCTAATTCTAATATAAGCAAGTTTAGGCAATGTGGAAATACAGTGCAATGTAATGAAATTTAATTTTTCATTTTACCTGTGTCCTAACAAACTAAGGCATGTAAAATAAGAATTGCTTATGTGAAATGAATGAATTAATGCATGTATTATTATTGTTATTGTTGTCTTGAAGATCACCATAGTTTGCATGCAGACAATGAAAAGTCCAAGCACAAGGCCCAGATGCTTTCTGAGACTCTTTGGCTTTCAAGCTATGTGGTGTATGAGTGTGAGTATCTACTCTGTCGGAGAATAAACTTAGTCATCATCTTTTAAAGCTGCCCACACTTATTCAATCAACAAGGTAACACTGGGGACAAGGGACCATGGAAAGTGTGTGCAGAAAAAGGGGCAGAAGACAGTAGCAAATGTAATAAATGTAAGGAAAGAGCCATTATGGAGTGCAACTGGAGAATGTGGCACACAAAGACAATTTCCCAGTCTTTCTGTTTTTCTTTTGCATAAGTTTCACATTACCATGATTTCATAAATTGGCACTATATTTTCATGTCAGCAGCACATTTGTTTGTTCGTTTGATTACTGTAACTGAGAAAAAAAAAGTCTGTTTCCTGTATGAGTGAAAGTGAGATTACCAAAAATTCCACAGTGGTCTTAAAACCTCTGTAACTATTCCTGTTGTCTTGAGGGTAAATGTATGTGGGTTTATTAGAATTGAGGTCAATTTAATCTCAATTCCTTTTTAAATTTACAACTGAATTGAAAATTGCATTGGTACACTGAAGTTCCAAAACCAAAAAGTATTTCTTAGATATCCAAATCCATTGCTAAAATTACTGGGAGAAAATTCCAGGGATTCAGACGGATTAGAGATTCAAAGGATTCAGACAATTGTTCAGTCTAATTCAATAAGCCTGTGTGATAAAGCAGCATGTCTTCTACGTTTTTCTCCTCTGAAACATTATGAGTGACAGCAAGTTCATGCTGGTACTGTGCCACAATCTGGAAATGATTCAGCATCTCCAAGATGGAGAATATGAGCGCCATTTAGTTGGAGGTTTGGAGCACATCAAAGGCACTGCAGACATAACATTGCAAGGATGTTTAAACACACTAAAACCAACATTCCCCTTTGCACCCACACCTGACCTGATTCTCCTTCCCCACCCTCAAGTGTCCTGAGGAGGGACCATCACTGAGTGACACCCTGTGAAAACCGATATACATCGATACACACATCAAAGATGATCCAAGAAGTCTCATTGTACCGGATATCTTGTGTCTATGAGTTTGAGCAAAAACAAGAAAAAGAGGTTAAATTATCTTTCTGACATGTTCCCAATTATTGCATGATTCTCTCTTTGAAAGACAGGAGGAGCAGTCAATGGGTTAAATTGATGGTTGTTGTATGTGGAGTGATTGTAGGGATGTAGGAGGAAGAACTTGAGCTTTCTGGGTGGCTTCTGTCATGCACAAAGGAATTGTGTGTGTATGTGTATACATCTCAGTTACATACATTCAACTATTTAATTCTATCATAATTCATACTCTATGAGGTCATAATGTATGAAAGTAGGCTTGAAATGGAATATCTTGCAAATAAGTACAAATAGCTCTTATGAAATGATGTGGCATTCCACTTTGTTTCAAATGTTTTTTTTGTGCTGTTGTTATACACAATCTCACAATAGGCAAATCAAAAACAAATGCTTCAGCAGATAATTCGTCAACAGCAATAAGTCTGAAATAATTGTTGAATGCCAAAAAACTCTAATGAATTAAAAATGAAATAAGCTAAAGAACAAAAGCTAGTAGTATGTAATGTTTTGTGCTCTCCTTAAATGGTTCACTGTGCAATTTCAGATATGATTAATGCCCTTATTTACACGATGCAGAGAAACTAAATGATACGTTTTTTGGAAAAAAACTACAAAATGTCATAAATCAAACAGCAAAACACACTTTGCTTTCTTTATGGTTATTAACACAATGCATGGTATATCATATTAAGGTATGAGGTATGTCTTGTCAGAGTAAAATAAGCAGAGTTTAATTAACTCTTACAATGTTTGTTTCAGTCTGGAATGCTGCGTGGTGTAAGGCACAATTCATTCAAAACTAATTTTTTCTCTGAAGAAGCAGCATGACGATGTCATATTCAGCCATATAATTATACCATCATCGCTTGTTTTAAATTATTGTAATTTCATTTATACTGCCGCTACATAATCCTACAGTACCTAATGTACTGAACATTTAGAGGTCTGATTAGTGACCCTCAGAGGTCACCACTCTAAAATAAATAAATAAATAAATAAATAAAAGTACGTTTTAGAAATGTATTTCAATCGATAACTTACACCAGATAAAAAGAGAACTCCAGAAACGAAACAAAGGGGAAAATAGCCAGAACATATTTCTCATTAGTCAACGTCAAGCAGACTCGAAAATAAACTATTTCAAACATGCTGAGAAGGCTTTTAGAGTCATAATGAAACCTCTACTTAAGTCTGTTTGAATTTGCCGGGTATTTTTTAAACCAGCCTTTGTGCCAAAGGGAAATACCTTAATGTATCAGAAAAAAACCCTTCATCTACATTCAATATTACCTGGAAACACAGAGGTCTGCCTGCAGATAGCATATGAGGTAAGCACACAGATTACAAATGTGTTGATTGAAATGGACTATGTAGGCAAATGAAATGATTTCTCAGTGTCCACTTAATTTTTCTAAAGGTATGAGGTGAAAATGTTGGCAACTTTGTACTGTAAAATCAGGAGAAGGAAACTGCACAACAAGGTGATGTTTGATGATGTGTGATCATTTCCAAGGAGGAGAAATGTGAGGCACATGTGAGGCCATTTGGTGTTTGGGAGTTTATCTGGTACACCTTGGCAGAGCTGTTCCACTGCCAGCAGCTATGATGATGATTATTGTGGAATTGTGCAAGTGTGGCACCCAGAGATGAAAGAGAGCATCCTCTCTGACTGTCAGGGTGAGCCAGGTTGGAGGCTGTTGGTGGTAATGTTTCTGCAAGGAGTTTATAAGTGCATCCTCGCGCGCGCGCGCGTGTGCGTGTGTGTGTGTGTGTGTGTGTGTTCAGACTAGGTGGAGGGAGAGTCCCTTCTTACCAGAGTGTCATTGCAAGCCACTTAAAGGTCTCTTTATTAAATGGCAGGTACATCAAAGACCCTGGTGAGAAGATGGACAGTTCTCTAAGGGGATGTGTGACCACACAAACACACACACACACACACACACACACACAAACCCTTGCGAATGAAATCAGTATGTTGTATCTGTTCTGGACAGTTAAGGGGTGAAGTCTGAAAAACAATTTTCTCTAAATTATGTCTGTATCATTTTAAATAATATTGTTTAATGTTTAACAGTGACTATCAAAACCCAAAAGCATTCATTAAGATAATTTGAGATTAAAACTCTGACTTGATTTAGGAATAAAGCAGACATCGACCTGAGTGACTCATGCTCATCACTTGCAGTGATGATTAGCTCAAATGCTGTAGTTCATCAAACCATTTCTAAAACCAATCTAACATTCAAACTAGGATTGGGTGGTTTAGCGGTAAATGCCATAGTATCAATTTGTTTTACAAGGGAATGAAATACATCACAGTATGTTTGTTTTTCTACATAAGCCAGACATAACTGAAGCATTAGCATCATTCAAATTTAAGCAAGGACAACTGTTTCTTGACATTTGAGTATCATACAGAATATCTCCGTAAATTAATCTAACATATGGATGCCTAAATCTTCGTAATGCTTTAATTATTTAATTATTTTTTACATAGCTCAACCTTGCATAATGTGGTTAATACTGTTTCACATTATTTAAGTGCGCAAACTCATTTGAAATTGTTGTTGTCACTTTGTAGGCAAGCCACAAAATGGAAAATGCAGTAATTAGAAGTCCGATATAATAGTCATCTGTAATTAAAGAAATTACATTTGGATTAGATTTGAATAAAAACACATCTTAGCAATATAAAACACATTTGGTTGCTTAAAGCAACCAGTGTTTTTTATAGTGCTAAGGCGTAATTCAAATCAACCCATTTCAGTGAGGAACTGCAGTCAGACTGAAAACAAAACAGAGACACAAACACAAAAAACAAAACAAAAGCCCTGGCATTAGTGATGAGATCAATAAGTGTTTTTCTGTCAAAAATCCATTGGATTAAGTCTAGACATTTATCTGCTTTGATTAAAACTGTTTTTACAATTAGCAATTTTCTTACTTTCATATATAATTGCTAACATTGTAAACTTATTTTTACAATGTTGATATTTTAGTCCAGTAGAGACAGTTGTACAATAATTCAACAATCAATAATCACAGAATAACAGACAAGACAAAACAACCTAAATGTGCACAATGAACGTGCTTCAGGCAGGACACAAATTCCACACAGCATTAATAATGCACCCCAGACATAACAATACTGAATATTTCGCTGGGTAATACAGCACTGGATGCTATGATATGTATGGTGTTCTGATTCTAAAGGAAGACAAATGAAGGAATTGGATTTAAACAGTGTAGCTTAATCAATTGATCAAATTTAACAAATAAAGGAGCAAGTGAGAATATACTCAGAGTATACACTAAAACAGTGATGGAGTTCATAGATTAGGGGGCACACAACATCCTACATAGTTAATTAGATGAAATAAAATATATAACAAAAACTACTGTTCCATTATCCTCATTTATATTGTGATCATCTGCAGTTAGAAAAGCATTACATAAAAATGCTGCAGAAATTAATGCATGCATGGAAAGGGAAATACAGCTCTTTCATGTCCTAATTTATTCCCTCTGATTAATTCACCCTGCCCCTCTGGATCAAGCGATTATAGGGGAGATCCCCCCCCACCCACACACATACAGACACACCCCTGCCCAGGGTAGGTTTGCAGCCCACCTGCTGGGCAGGGCCCTTGCTACACCAGGATGAAGTCATGATGTTCCCATGGTTACTGCACTGCACAGCTGGCAAGCCATGGGGTCTGTTCTGAAATCTGTGCCAAATTACATTTCTGGTTTATGCCAAAGATAAACTGCACACACTCTGCTGCTCTCAGGTCAGCTCAGAAACCCACAAAATGGCTCTGTGGAATGCAGAAGAAGGTAAACTCAGAGAACATTATACATCCAAATCATCAGGCAACTAGATTCTGCATTACAGCAGTATGTTAAATGAGTACCCCATCAGCACCAAATTCCCATTATATGAAAAAGTCCTAAAATCAACTGATAATATATGATACAGATAAGATAAGATTAGACTAGGGGAAAAAACAGACCTAGCGATTGTTGGCAGGTACTATAATAGTCTAGATTAACCTTGAGTATTTTGTGTGAGAAATCTCTGACATCTGTTTTGAGAGATTACAGTAGTTGCTTGTTTGCAGTATGAGGATACAGTGTTTACTGCATGACACTTAATGTATTCTCTGAAGGGGTGGAGACCCCAGAAGTGAAAACAGAGATGCCAGTGTGGCTATTCTGATAGAGAAAAATGGGGGATTGCCCCTTGAGGTGCAGTCGTTTGTTTTTGAACAAGCGTGACATCATCGAGCAGCTCCCCAGAGGCAGACCTCATGGAAGGTTTTAATCCACTTATGATTCCAATTTAACTTGGTCAGCTCAAATATCACAGTGCTACAGTCTCAGATGTGGCTGCAGATTTCACTGGAATTAACCCAGTAAAAAGCCTCACAGAGTGTTTGCCTCACAGATCCTCAGTTGGTCTCATTGATGGTATCATATAACAAAAACTGATATCACCATAAACATGGTTTACCAGTTTTAGGATATGGTATAAAATGACACTACTGAATCATTATGTAAAATATTAACAAATTTGCACAGTGGAAAACAATTTGTGATAACTTAGAGAAGTCTTTCTTGGGTTATGACACAAAACTGCATTGCTAAGATTGTTCTAGTGATGTCCTAGAAGATGACCTGCAATAGATGTCATGTTTCAATAACAACTTTGAAACTAGTGGTGGTAGATTCTGAAGGAGGATATGAAATTATCAGCTTTTATCAGTGACTCACTTCTTAGCATGGTGTGTAAATATGTTCACAGACCTATAATGACGCATGCATGAGGTCAAAATATGTGCACTTCACACATTGTACTATGCAAGGTTGGTGCAAACAGTTTGTATCCATTAGGCACAATAAGATGACTGGTACCTGCTGGCATCAAGACCCACCCAAGACCCAACACGCAAAGGCTGTAGGCCTCCCAGAAGGGTGGGGCCAACAAAGTCCACTTTGTTGAACACGTCCAAGCAATGGCTCCAAAGGTAAGCTGAATATGGGCAGTCGGTGGGCAGTCATGGTCTGGTCGTTAGGGAATTGGTCTTCTGACTGGAGGGTCGTGGGTTCGATTCCCAGGCCTGAGGCCATGACTGGGGTGCCCTTGAGCAAGGCACCTAACCCCAACTGCTCCCCGGGCGCCGGGCTAGGGCTGCCCACTGCTCTGGGCATGTATGCACCACAGCCCCCTAGTGATCACTAGTGTGTGTGTGTTCTGACTGCACAGATGGGTAAATGCGGAGAACAAATTTTGATTGGGGTGAAAATCACAATTGACTAATGTGGCTATCTTAATCTAAATCTCTTAATAGGGAGTGCCTCAGTCAGACGGGGGATATGGTCACCATAGAAGCAGAGGAGGTGCCAGAGCAAGATAAGCCACATCCATGGAGAGCAGAGGAATCATACCAACGTCTGGGAAAGATACCCCTGATGCACCAATCATGACAGCACAAGATCAAGCACCGAGTACTTGTATCGTAGCAGGGATGCATCACAACAGAGGAGACAATAGATGCTGAGGAGCAATCCACCACCTAAGAGGAAAAGATTCTTGCAGAGAAACATACACTGACAGATACAACCAGGTGGCAGGGGCATATACAGTAAGGCGTATGAGCTGGACACCCTCAAGTTCAGAGAGGAGGGACTGCAGAGTGTGACGGAGAATAACAAAGGTAAGACCCTGTAGAACTTCCACATCCGGATAGATAAACAAGTAGTGGTGAACCAACCTGACATTGTGATAGTAGACAAGATATACAAAACAGCAGCGGTAATAGACGTGAAACTCCCAAGTCATGAATAGGAATATTAGAAGTTGGGAATAAGAGTGAATGTGGAAGGTAAACACCAAGGTCGTTCCTTCGGCGAGAGGGATCGTGGGGCTTTGACCCCTGCGCTGGAGGAGTGGCTCCAACACACCCCAGGACTGACAACACACCAATGCAAAAAAAAAAAAAGTGCTGCACTCTCAAAGTCCCAGGCCTCTGGAATTAGGAAAAAGACATAACCATTTCATATACATCAGTAAAATAGCAAAAAGAGTGGATAAGGAAGGTGTGAATATTGAAATATTTCTGGTGAATAACACAAATATAAAAAGATGAATAAGACAATTTGATAGGACACTGATATACTAATTATTTATAATTTCAAGAAATTATTATAATGATTATGCTAATACTACCTAGTGGCACCCTTCAGGATACATCCACACGACCATAGGACATGAAGTTACCTGTTGAAGGCCCCCAAATATGAATGAATTCAGTGCAAAACATGTGACTGTAATATTATAACAGTTCAGCAACTCATATTACACACCACAATTCCATATTCCTATACTGAAACCAAAACTATTTTTATACAAAAATTCATTTACATTAACAATTAATAAATCTGTCATGACATCTGCTTACATGTGTATTAACCAGTAGTAAATAATATGACATTTTCTCCAAATCTTCCGAAAGTCACAGCAACACATTTTAATTTTCCACTTGGGAGCATAGTAAAATACCTTGCCTTAAGGTGCCACTATTGAAAAAAGCATTCCAAAATGGCTGCTCATCTGGAGTGAGTGTTAATGCATTTTAAGTGGTATTAGTTGATTAAAGGATCAATGCAACCTCTGAAGTGGATACAATACTTTCTGAAGATCTCGTGATGGGGAGTGCGGTGTGCCATTATAACACCTTCATCCACACATGGGTATTGTACTTCCTTCTCCTGCTCACATCAATTAAAGCCCTTCCCATTTGGCTCACTCGCATGCGCTATTAGCTATTAGCACACTGCAGCCAGCCTGTGCTCTTTAATCTCTTGTACGTGTTTCTATTGACGGAAGTATTGATTTGATGTTCAGGCTCTTCCTTTTATCTCCCAGACCTCAGAACGCAATGGAGAGCCTCATCTTGTGTGGTTTCCTTGAGCCCTTTCATGTTACAGCTCAGTTAGGTTTAGTGATGTACCTTGGCAAGGTCCATGTTATATGGCTCTTAGCAACATGTAGACTAGTTTATCAAACTACGCAAGGGTGTGCAATTTTACTAACTGATCTTTGATTTAGACAAATTAAAATGTGTTGGGTTGGGAGTTTTTAAATAGCACTCAGATACTAGGCTATTTGATGTGGGACAATTTTACAGAGGCAACATCTTGCAGAGGTACAATGGAGCAAAACAAGCTGACAGGATTGAAAAAGACGCTGCATTACGTTCCTGACACACATGATACTAATTTCGCGTAGGGCTCGAGATGGTTTAGCAGTTGCAGCTTTTTCAAAACCTTCATAACTTTATTTGTATTAAATATAATACATTTTTAAATACACTCCATGTAATTCATTATTGCATAGAAACATGGTAATGTGAGTAATCAATTCCATACGTGTAATGTAATTTCAAAAATGTAAACATTGCATTGTAAACAACACAATATGAACAACACTACTACTTTTCTACATAGAAGTGTTTCACAAAGTATGAATAGTGAAATTCCAATGTTTACATGCACTATATAATTTCACCCCTTTTATTGTAAACTGTTAGGTCCTAATTTTAGTGTGTTGCTTGTGCTTCATACACAACTTTATTTCAATATAAGTAAATGCTTTCTTTGTGTCTGAGTAACCTGCCAATTGAACAGAAATTAATAAGTGAAAGGTAACATAGCCCACGTGGCCTTCTGTGTTTACTCAAAATCAGCATAGGCAGGTTCATACTGGAAAAATTCCAATAGTCCCTGGTTGTGTCACTCTCTAAAGTGCTCATAACAATATCAGAACCATTCAGAACTATGTGTTTGAGTTTTTCTGATATATTTATCTTGTTTTCTTTATATAGTCTTTGCTGAATTTGTAATATGTAACACTTATGTAATTTATTTTTAATATAATTTAGTATATTCCTTCAGGCCTTCAGTTCTCATTTCAGAATGAAAATGGCCAAAACGTCTTCTAGTATATGATGGTTAGCAATATAGTTCTCTAGTGTGCAATTGTTTACAAAAAAGAATAAAGAAAAAAGCCACAAAATATTTACCTCCAATTTCGAAATTTTAGATGTACTTTATTTATATCACATGTATTTAGGTCATTTCAATTTGGTTATTATTCTTCTATTGTGTTTAATTTCACTATGTTTTGTCAAATGGACTTTTTAGACTAAAACTAACAAAAATACCAAACTAACAAGATTTGGTTCCTATGCTGATTAAGGCCTACTCTACCAAACTATATATGCACAGTGCAGTGGAGATGCATTACTCCAATTCATGACACTTGGGCCGCCGTGGGAGGGGAAGGTGTTAAACTCAGTAAATCAGACAATTCGACAATTCCTCATGTAAATATCAAAATTGTGCGCGTGTTTTAATAAGCTGCAGATGTATCTTACACCACTTCCTGTTTTGTACATCTCCATTGGTCCCAGAGTATGCTGATGATCAGTAGCCATAGAAAAGTTAACAGTTGGCACTTGAGCTGAACACCTGCATCTGTGACCACACTACAGTTAATCTAACAACTGTTTGGCTGATTGTAGCTATGAATTTAGGGTAGGATTACGCTAAAATCATGATGTTGGTTTTTATAATGACTGAGCTAGGAATCTAGCTTGGGAGATCTCTTCTGAGGATACTTCTTGCCAGTTCTCAAGGGAAAGTGGTGATGGGAGGTTTTGCATTTGTGGTCAAGCTGTCTCTTGGAGGGTGGTATTCAGCAATTGATCATCTGTGCAAATAACACAGCAAGGCACTCCACCATGTAATTTTCACCCTAAAATAAATTGCCTGGGTTATTTTGCTTACTCTCCCGACCTGAAAATAGTGTCCATAAGGACAGCGGACTGCTCACAAGAGCTTCAGTATAAATTGTATTTGACCCTCCCCTGTGTTCATTATGTCCCCTTCAGAACAATAGCTTTTATTTGTCATGCGGTCGGGTGAATTGTTTGCTGATGATTTGTAATGTAAATATGTGGTTGGCTATTGGAACGCCACTTCCCCAGAGGGGCCCAGATGCCGCCTGCCTGGCTGCACCTCTGGAGCCCATAACTGCCTCCTCCTCTCCCAACTCCTGGCAGGGGCATGAAGACGCTAAACCCAGACCAGCTCCCTGACTGCCAGTGGCTCCCTCTCTCACGCTTTGCCATGCGTACACATCAGATGCCATAGATAAGTTGCTCTGTTTCATCACCAGCCAATGGCAACACAGAAAAGACGAGAGCACCGAGTTGTGACTGCTGATTCTTCCATGCAGGTTTTTCTGCTCCTGCATGGTTTTGGTCAGCTGCTGACATGGAAGTGCTGTGCTCCATGTCACAGAGCCCAGATCACACAGATGAGCCTGGTGCATGAGAGATTCTGGAGTAGGGACAGACACCCTGGAGATGCTGGTCTTCGGACAGTCAGCAACATTATTTCTGGTGCTTTCTTTTCAACTCTCACAGCTTTATCTTGAGATGACGTTTAATCTCTATGGTTAGACGTGATCTAGGGTTACACGTAATCTCATGTCAGACGTAATCCCTAAAGAGAGAGGAACATTTTCAACCTTTACCCACATTTTGTCAAATTATGTTCAAATTAGTTCTATATCAATTTATAGAACTGAATAGGTCTCCTCAAAAGCTAACATTAAAGCACAATTTTACAGTATAAATACCATTACATATACACTGAGTGAACAGCACAGGTAAGATCACTAAAGATATTGTGGAGAGCTCAAAATTTTCCGTCCTGCTGTTGCTTTGTTACCTGAGAAACAGTCCTGCCTGCGTTCTGTTTTCCATGGTAAACCACAAGACCTGACAACTGTACTCACACAAACCCAACATTCGTACAGAGATGCACGCCCAAAGACGTTAGCCAAAACATCACCCCCTCCCCTGACACCTCCATCTCTTCACAGCTATCTTCAGAAGCATAATGACCTAATTCATTTAGCAGGTACACAGATTAGAGTCAAGAGTTTCATGTGTGGGGCCTTAGTCTGCATTTAGAATGCTGTCTGGGGGCTAGATCAGCTGCATCTCTTTTCTAAAACACTAAAAGTAGTTTGTAAATATGTAAAGAGACCAACAATGATCATTTTGAACCAACAAACGTGCCAACGTCCACAGATGTTCAAACGGGTAAAAAAAAAAAAAAAGACAAAAAAAATGTGATCCTGTGGCATGCAGTATTTACCAAAAACCAAAATCACCCTTTTCCTTCCTTTCATCATCTGGGGACAGCACTGACAAAACAGTTTGTTAATGTTTGTATAATTAAAATCAGCATTGCCTGATGTGGCACTAATTAATGATGAGCAGAATCATTTTAGTGACTGGATGAGGCCTTAGTTCAAATAAGGATGAAGTTATGGCCATTTCTCAAATTTGACACATGGGTCTGAAATCCCTGGGAGAGGAGGAGTGTGAGGCTCTGTACTCTTTGAGAGCACGACCACAGAGAAGATGATCTCACTCGCCTTCATGCTGCTGCTGTAAATCTCACTTATATTTGTAAGCAGATGAAGTGTAGCTCCTATAAAACAACAGGGAGTCCCCATCCCACCACAGCCCTTCAGTTCCTCAGATCACATCCATTCATACAGACGTATGCAGAACAATCATGGAGCTCTTTAGCAAAACATGGATCTCTGTGCTGCTGTGTTTGCCATTTGGGATCTTTTTGTTTGGAAACCAGTATCTTCGATTTATCCATGGGATTACTACATTGTATGGGAACAGTACTGATGATTTCAATAACCAATATGAAGTACAGTGACATGAAAATGGGGGGTTGGGCAGACAGTGGAGTCATGCAGTGTTCCTTGAGAACGTGGTTGTGAAATGGTTAATGGTGCATATGAGATTGCCTCTGACTGTTTGAAGTCGTTCGAAGTGAGGTATGCCAGGTGCGCTGCGTGGTTACTGACTTCTCAGTGTTTACTGCTGACTCTCTTCCGCCACCACTTAGCCTCACACATACTCAGTTTGCCCTCTCCCGCCTACTTATCAGATAAGATCCAGTGAGAGTGTCAGAGAGTAGAGCAACACTTGCTCTCTTCTCCCTCGACATCGTTCCCACATACTAGCATGTGTGCAGTTACACAAATCCAGACAAAGATATACACACATTCTCTTTCTCGAGTGCAAACATCGAGACAGCTCTGCCTCTAACCACATCACACCTCACCTTCACTCTACTCTAGTAGAACGACTTGGCCTTGATATCACCGAGCACAGGATGTCAGATGTATGTCAGCAGCACAGCTACCACAATGCTTATTTATGCGCCGTGCATATGCGTGCTAATCGCAGCTGAATGGTGATGACAACACATACACACAGCTCAAAGAATGCAATACAAATGTCTGCCAGGGACACATGTATCAGTTTTGCTATGGTTTAAAGCACTCTTCTTAGGGATTTGGACCCATACGATTGTAAAGCTGCTTTGTGACAACAAGTGTTGTAAAAAGGGCTATATAAATAAATTTGACTTTGACTCTTCATTATACCTGTAAACATAAAAAACATAAACAAACAAAAAAACTCTGGGGAGGGGGTTTCCCTGTGTGGCTTTCTCAACCTTCATGCACAGGTCTTTTTGATTACAATATTATTAGTTAAGCATTATTCAGTATGTATTTAAATGCATCTCTTGAGTCTGAGGTGAACTGGTAGCACATGTTCATGACTTTAATGTACACCCATCAAAACATGATGCTATTTTTGACGATTCATTCCCCTTTATGATATCTACAAAGACCTTGCTCTCAGTGCCACAAGCAGCGCTCTATTTATGGTAGTAAATGGTTTCCAGTTGGACCCAGACGATCACAGGGGTATGAAAACCACACGGAAAACCACATTCCATAACATCTGAAAAGAAATGAGCAGCTAAAGTGGAATGCCCCTCCTTCTGGATGAAGAACTTCGCAGTGGCACACCAACGTTTCATTTCTAGCCGAAATGCACTTTGGATATGGCCAAGCACACAGGTATATGTTAACAATCACTTATAAGAACACACCGGGGCAGGACAGGCATTATGAAGCATACTGCTATGAACAGAAAAGCTCAGAAGAGTATGTTCTCTTCATCTATAGGGGGTAATTGAGCTTCTGGAGTATGTTGTCTTCATATATAGGGGCTTCTTGGTTTTGCCTTGCCACATTTGCCAGCAAAGTACCATTCTCACTGTGTCCTAATCTACAGGTTACACCACAGCAGAATTTACTGCTAGTGTACAGTATAAAGGTAGTATGCTTTCATCTCAGTAAGTGTTTATCACAGGCTTCTGTTACATATGGTCTTTCAGTATGATCACTGCATGTTTTAATCTCCTTTAACACTATCAAAGAGACTGCTGGGTTACTGTTTCATGCACCAGAAAGAATAAAACAGTACAGATCCAGATATTTACAATATAATACACATTAAAGACATAAATACATGGTCCTCTGTAATTTAGGATCTCACCACCTCCTCGCCGATAATTCTAATGTTGATTGCTGAAAAATGGCAAAACAGTTGAGACTCTGAACGCTGAAGTGGCGTGAAGCCCTTCTTTGAAGCCGGTAATGAAAAAGAAATCACACAACCCATCCAGCACAGATTCCATGGACCAAGTGCTGGACCAAGAATCAGCAAATACCAAAATTACACCAGTACCTAACCAATTACCTTGCTTTATCAAATATCACATTTTGAGTAGACTAGATGTATAATCATCTGCCTTTTGTTTTTAGATGCTTTAAGATGACAGAATTGCAGTGTGGCACACAGTAAAAACTTGAGATAGAAAGAGAGAAATGGAAAGAAAAAAAAGAGAGTTCTGAATGGGACATATGGAGAACTTGTCCCACTTCCCGCTGCTGGGGTCAGCCAACGCCCCCCACACCCTGAATTAGTGCAGACCCAGACCCACTGGAGCCTCCGAAGCCACACGGGCAGGCCCACGTGGGCGTGATCACAGCAGCTTAATCCCACTCCCATCTGATATCCATCTAAGCAGCAGACCCAGCCGAGTCCCTCTGACTGCCACAGCTGGGTCCGGGAGCCTCACTCACACACATATGGCGGCGCACATGTGTACGGGCAGGCGAAGAGCATGCACACTCTCTGTATGTGTTAACACAGGGGCGAGCACTAAAGCGTAAAAGTGTCACACACTCTGCTTTGCTTACTGCTTACTGTTGTATCAGCATGCTAGGCTCATGCTAGCCTAGTGGTTAGGTTTTTGTCTAAAGACGTGTGATGGATTTCACGTCAGCAAGGCAGCACAACGGTTGATGTTACGATTAAACATGACTTTAGTAATAGCCATTTAGAATCATCAAAGCTGACCTGATGAAAGGAGCTCGACCAAGTTAGACATATGTGGCCAACACGCCACGCGTACGGGTGGCTCAGACATAATTTCATTTGGTAATTTGGGAACCCTACACATGTGACAGCATGAAATGTACAGACACCAGCAAACTAAAGAGCAGGAGATGAAAATTATAACCAAATTCTTAACATAAGTGGTAAAAGTGCAAGAGCAAAGGATGAAGCACAAATGCAAACAGGTCATAAAGATCAGATAAAAGGCTCAAAAAGCTTAATCTGTAATTTGTGTAAGATGTGGGGGATAAACATCTCAAAAAGGAGTGCCAGTAACTTCCCTAACCCAAGGTTTGACATTTTAAAACATGCATATCATATAGCCTGAATGCATCGTGTGTAAACGTCACTGTGCACCACTGAAAGCCTTAAAAATAAGAAATAAAATAAAGATTTTCTATTGTCAGTGGATGGTTCGTCATCGTAATGTAATAACGTCTGGATGGCCATAACACCTCTAAACAGTTTCTCACCTTGTCCTCCTTCCCTTGTTTTAACCACCCCTCACTTCCTTGTTGTGGGTAGCTACACTGATTCTCACTGTGGGGTTACTATACCAATCGACCAAACGGGGCAGCAGGGTTTTCTGCACACCTGGGTGAGAATGAAGCAGATGTGCTCTGGATGTTACTCTCCTGTCACGCCTCTGTCACAGGTCCTCCACACTCCAAAAGGCTCAAGACAATCTTTGAAGATTCATATATTGCCACTTTCAGGTATTTTGCTCTTTGTTTTTCATCCAGAAGGCAAGATGCTTATGCTTTATGGATCATAAATGCGTCACTAATCAGGCCTTTGCTGACATCAACGGTTTATGGACAGGGAGTCATGGTTACCTTGAGGCTGGAGATTTTCTTTCATTTTTACAGTACTTTTAAAAATGAGCCTAGCAGCCTGAGTCACTTAGTGAAAGTCTTTTGATGAGAGAACGTAGAGTAGCAAAGAAAAGAACAGAAAGATGAAACAACTGCTAGACATCAGACTAGGGTAAAACGAAACTAAATACTTTAGACAGACCACGCTGTATTATATGCGGTTTATGAAGACTATTTGGAAAGGTCAGTTCTTATCCTACTGTAAACAGTGTCTCTGTTAATCCATGTTCCTGGGCTAAGCTGAAGAAGTTCCACACTTCTACCACATTGGCATATTTGCATGACTGGGCCTGCTGACTTAGTCGCCCCTCCCAACCCCCCAAACCTCCAATGATCGTCTTCCTGTAGTTTATTAACTGCTCCCTGAGAATTCAGCAGCTGTGCTGGGATGGCCCTCCAGCATGCCTTTGTCAACAAGAGCAATTCAGCCCCTTTTTAGGCTGGCCAGTCTTTGTCAATGAGTCACCTGGGTGCCACATCCCACCCCCATGTCTGTAGTAGCCCTTCAGCAGCCAAACAGGAGTCAGACAGCAGTGCCTTGTGGGAACATCTAAATCACAGGGGAGGTCTTCTGGAAATCAACCTCCACCACAGTAGAGGCTACTCACTCATCAATCAAGAGAATGACTTGTCCAGGTAATTTTTGAACATGAGGAGCTGTAATGGCATGGCGGTGCTCACCTACTGTACTTTCACAATGAAAAACACTCAAACACTTTCTCCAAAAAACCTATTTTGCTTCTGCCCTTTTCTGCTTTTTTTGGGAACAAAAATAACTGCATTGATATATTCAGGTATTAAAAACAGGGGAGATCCATCAGGCCCAATGATTTTTCCAAAACATTACTGCAACCGCAAATGAATGCCCTTTGAGGGTTCTTTAAAGTAATCTACTTCAAAGAGATGTGGACTAGTGGCTCTCTTATCATCATTTGTATTTAAATACACAGATGGTATTACTTCTTTTTTGCTACAAAGAGAAATTATTCTGACCTACCTCACAACTAGAAATTGTGTTAAATTACAGATGTGAAATTGAGCCATATACAATACAGTTTTTGGGAAATTCAAATACATGAGATATTGTAAAGCAACTTTAAGTGGTCTTTAATCTAAAGTTTTAACTGACATCATAGTCTGACATGACTGAATCTCTAGCAGAAGTGATTTACTCAGCGGCTGTAAAAGCGCTTTTCTGAAGATGGGCTAATCCCTAGCCTGCCCCTTATCGCTGTCTGTCAGAGGCGCGATGCGCCAGGCCCACAGCTTCTACAGCTGGATTACAGCGCCTAAGCCAATGTTCCTCCTATTGTTTACACAGAAACCAAAGTTGGTTGAACAAGCCAAAGTCAACACAGTCTCATAATACAAGACAAGGAAGCATGGGTTTGGGACAACCAATCCAAGGCTTTAGAAGTAATGAATCCCATAAACTGGGGGAAAGACAAGCAGAGCTAGGATACTTTGGAGGAAATGCATAGATACATTGAACCCCCATTAATACGAGTAAAATCAAGATAATCCCATTTTCTGCATAACAATGAACCCGAATGTTCATTCTCTGTCAAAACAGTGGAGTTACAGCTTAGTGTACAAATCAACCCATGTCAGAGACAATGAGACATCCATTGGAAACTAGTGCATTTCGGTCTCACTTAAGCATCCACATCGGGGAGCACTGTACATCTTCAAATATCCGTGTATTATAAAATATGGACAAATAATAATAAAAACCACACACAAATACTTTTAATCAGGATTTGGATTCTAAAAATCCAACCATTTTTACAGACACCCAAACTTTCCTTAAAAGAAGATTTCAAAAATGCAGACTGAGAGGTCTGGATAGAGCAGTGGTAAACAGAGACTACAGGAGGACACACAAATGACTAGCGAGAGGTGCTTAAGGACACCTTTAATATGACCAGAGTGGTCAGCTCTACTGATCTCCACTAAGAACTGATCTCTGCAGTTTCACATTGTCAATCAAGCACTACTAGCTCAAGTGCTGTCAATAACATTGCCCAGAAATACTGAAGGGCCTCCACTTTACCTCTGACAATTATGTACTTTTTCCTTTTGCTTTTTTTGTGACTTCAGTTGTTTACATCAGGAAACAATCCCACGAATTTTGACCCACAAATTCCCTTCTGTGGAAGCTCATTTTACTTATTTGTGTTGAACAAAATGGCATATTTAATCTTTAATTAAAAGGCATTTTTAGTATACCTGTCTGGTTAATTTTGGCATTTTTGTTGGGTCATGAGATTATATTGGTTTTGACTGTCAACATAATATATTAAATATGTTCCACTTTCCAAAAACACCCCTCTGTGAAAGCTTAAAATCACTAGAGAGTTGTCAAAATCCATTTACTGTAACGACCTTGTTTCAATAAAACTGTCTTAGTGATATCCCCCCTAATGTCATGCCAAAGACTATGATCAACAATGCACTTTATAGGCATACTATCTAATACAACTGCTCATTAGAACCAGAAAAGGTATTAAGAAAATAAATGAACACTTATAGTAAAAAGGTAAGAGAGTTGGAGAGTACTTTTTACACAGTGATCAGTAATAACACTGAAAGTTCTTTTCACTTTCAATGTCAAAACAAATGACAAATCATTGTGAGCAGCCATGCTATGGTCTAAAAATAATTTAATAGTATTAATTATGCCACCTAAAAATAGAAACATACATTACTGGTATAGAATGGTATCAATTTGACATACCCCTTTACAAAATATAACTTCCATTTCTCATCATAGGTGTGGCTTTGACTGGAATGTACACCAATAATAATAGTAATTCAAAGTTAATAAAAAAATTTGGTTTACTGGTTACCAGAAAACAAGCTCTCAAGCCTTTCCATCACTACTTTCCGGATTCAGTTTAGGGGATAGGGCACCATTTCATTAGTGTAGTACTCTCGGTTTAATATTCAGAACGATGAAAACCAAGGGCAGTTATGTGACATGTTTCGGCATAATGATCAGCAAAGGTTTTATCAAAAAATAGGTAGCATGGCATGAAAATTTAAACACTAACTGCAAGTCTCTGTTGGGTATTAGCAAAATGATGTGTGACCTGAGACATTTAAAACCATACATCAACTACAAACAGGACAACAGAATGGACCGTCGGCTATAATGTGACCTGCTCAGTCAAAAGGCATCCTACCAGAGTATGTGAAAGCTTTCCGACACACACAGAAGCTACAGTCTGGCTTCAAAGAATATATCTTTCTCACAAGACATTTTTGTCTCATGCAAAAAATACACATGCACTCACCTAAACATGCATGGACACCCAACAGCACAAGTGCACAGGATATGACATAAAAGACAGAATTAAAGATTCTGATTTATATCATAATGTTTTGTAGACATTATTAGAATGCCTAAAAAGGAAAATGTCAGTTCCCGATATGAAAATAGGCTATTTCAGTAATGGTTGTTCATTCAGTGTATTCTTCATTCTAGGATCAAGAGGACAAATCAGTATTCTACACAAAGGATTTTTGTTTTCAGTGCAGTTATTGAAACAAAATACGACTTCAGTCAACAATTCTTCTTTAAGCAGAAACGTCAACAATAAAAAAAACTTAAGCTGTTTCAGCTGTAGTTGTTTCTGCATTAAAAATGTTACAGGCATCAGGTACTTCCACACAATACAGCTAAAATAGGACAGGGTCTCATGTGGGCCATTTTTCCTAAAAGACTTGGTCATTGTTATGATTACCTTTCAACATCAGTTTCACCACACTGATGTGACAGCCAATTACAACTGGCTAAGCAGACGACTCTGTTTACTTGAGAAAATCAGGATAAGATTTGGTTATCAGCATCATAAAGAACAACAGGAGGAACTTACAGTTGGCGAGACAGGCCCATTGGGAAGATATGGGTCTGGCAGCATAAGAAATGGGTATCCAGAATATGCTGCTGTTTTGTACATTCCTCCATCTTGATGCTTTGGGACTAAAAAGGAAACAGATAAAAGTTTTTAAAAGTATATCAGCTCACCAAGTATAACAGTCAGAGTTTAGAGTTATGGAACCAACAAAAGTTCTAAAGAAATGTGGAAAGGCCTTTAATTCCCACTCCATTTATAAAAATGTGGGTTACACTTCAACGCATATTCATATACAGTGGACATTACGGGATGGAAAATCAGCATCTCACCATACCCAGTTCACGTAATTATTTTTTAAAAATCGTTTTGAGCTATCAAAGCTTTTCAGGCCTACGCGTGGTAACTTTCCCTGGTTACTTTGCCTAGTAATAAAAACAACATACTGAGTAATTGATGACGCAATTTGTCTATTAAGGCTTGTTGGTTTTCCCCCCAGAAAGTTAGAAAACATCACTTACATGCATACACTATGACGAAATTAGCGATAAATTCAATAGCACTTTCATCAATACATTTTCATTATAATCCCTTCGAGTTAAACGGTCCCTCGAGCTTTATAGTAAAACACCGCAGTTTCAGAAGCTCTCAGACCTACCGTCTTCAAGAAGTTCTCTGTGTTTCTCCGCATACACCCTCTGATCGTCTTGCTGTCCCCTTCTAACCACCTGCATGCATCCGGGGGAATGTCAGAAAAGATGTTACTTTAAGTGTGTCGCTTTAGCAAAACAGTAAAAACATCAAGCGAATTAAAGACCAGTGCACCGAATTGTGGGGATCTCTCTCGAATACCTACCGCTGCGTTTGAGTTCTGATTTATCTCTGATTCATTCACCAAAGACGACTTGAGGTCAGCCAAGTCCCTCTCTGTAAAGGCGTTTTCTTGTATTTTCTCATCTTGTTCGCCTTCGTCTTTGAAGGAAATCATTTCATCGTTGGCTCCGAGGTCATCTCCCCCTCCACTATTGAGCTGCGGCATTTTGCTTTGAGAAAGAAATTAAAACACTGCAGTTTCCTGTTACAAGGGAAGAAACTTGTATTATTCTTGTCCTTTCCTTGAAGAGCTCACTGGGTTCAAATTGTATGAGAGAAAAAGTTGTTATTGCATGTAGGATCTCCGCAACTTGAAAGTATCGTAGCCCGGCAGCAACAAATAGTGCTTTTGAGATCAAGACAAGGCTAGTACTGAGAACATCAAAGAGCGCCGACCGGTGATTGACAGATTCAATGACTTGTTGGGGGTTGTACAGCGAATTGTTTTAGGTTCCGCTCTTAAAGAGACATTACTTCTTCAGCATGGTGACATTATTCATGAGTTTTAACACTTGGTCAAGAGTTTGTGAGGGCATACTCTTTAACAACGAAGAGAAACTAGTGAAACTCACAGACCGTGTCTATTAACATTTAACTTTTATACCGTTGTCAGCTCAGCGATTTGGACTATAGGCAATTCCACCGATATCCTGGCATAATACACCTTAAACAATTGGTAAACAAATTACATCCGTTATAGTTAGCTAAGTCCCATTGATTTGTTTATTGAACATTCTTAGCCAATTACACAATAAATACGTAGAAACATGTAGAAAAATGTCCACGACCAAACGTTACGATTAGTTTGTTGACATTTCTTTAATTAAATTGACAAATCAAAATAAAAAAACAGATTTTAATACAGTCCTTGTTAACTACAACCATCTTAAAAACAAACAAACAAACAAACAAAAACAACCCATCAATCAAACAAACAAATATAATAACTACCTTCCTGTGGTTATTATATTTAACTGATGAATTTTACATTTGGTTGAAGTTTTAGTTTTAGTTCACAGCCCTTTGAGCTTTGATTGAGAAATGTTTATACACTCTCATGCTGCATCTTAATATTTGAGTTATTCTATTGGCTTGAATGAAAAGTAATGAATCACAGCTGGGAATTAGAATTAAATACAAACAGAAATTATGCCCAATATTTGCATAAGGCTGCATATTTATACAATATCATCCATGCATATTAATAAAACGATTAAAAACAAGCAGCTTAATGCATGCAAATCTAAATTATAAATGAGACCTTGTTTATTCGCCTTGATTAAATATAGACAGCTGTTTTTCATAGAACCAGTTTTTCTACATCTTTTACCTCATGATTTCTTAATGCATTTTCACCACTTTGCTTCTCAGAGCTCATGCTTCTTCCAGTGGTCTCAAATGCTTTCTCTTCCTCTTTTTGTGGTTCTTGGACTAAATCACTTTTCTATGTCCATGCTTTGGAGACAGTTTCAGGTTGCCCAGTTAGTGTTAGAATGACTCATCATTTTTCATCGTATTATGCATCTACAGCTTTTACCAAGTTTATGATAATTGTAAACATGGTGTAAAATATAGGTGCGTAAAGATGTCTTGCTTTGCAGAGATATAGAAGATGAAAAGTCAATAATAAAAAATGGACTGCATTAACACTTTTTACAGTAGCAGTACATGTTGATCATGACCATGCAATTGTAAAGTACTCTGCCTGTATACAGAAATAATAGTGATCAGCCTAATATATACCACAGTCAGCAATGGGGCTGGACTGAATCAAGACTTCATGAATCTTTTTGGAATACCAATGGTCTGAAATTATTTGTCACTACAACAAAAACATTTAATTGTATTCCCATGGTAGCTAATTTTTTGTTGGAAAAAATACTTTGAAGAAGATTTTTACTTGATCATCATATAATCTAGGTTTTTTTCTTTTAAGGATTTATATTTCATGGTTAGATAGAATCCCTTTTATCCCAGGCTATGTTGCTTTAAAGGATAAATTGGAGTTTCTAAAAATTATATACTGCAAGTTCTAAATAAACTCCAGACACATTAAAACATAAAAACTAATGAAATCATATCCTTTCACTGAGGTCAAGCCACATCCAAGCATCTTAACTCAAACCACTTGTGTGCATTTTATTGGTCATTCCTTCCACCCCAAATATCTTGTCCCTTGCAGTATCTGGCAGTATCTAGTAGATGACAAATACTCTTATGAAGCTTTTTTCCTTTACTTTTTGAGAGGAGGCAACATTTTGTGAACAGGGTTCAGATATCCCACTGATTACTGAAAGTGGATGATGATTTATTTGGTATTGGATTTACGTTTTAAAGCTAGAGCAGGAGACTTTAAGGCAGAATAAGACTTTAAGTCTTATGCTGCCCCAAAGAGGTTTCACTTATTTAATCGAAAACATACATAATTAATTAAAAATGCTTTGATATAGAGATGATTTTAAGTTAACCCTTTACATTTTATAAATATCTAAAAGAGCTAATTGTTTACTTGACTGGATGCTTGATTTGTATGAAATAAAATGTAGCCCGTAACAGGTAGGAAACATTATTTAGAGTGGTGAAAGTCCACAGACCAAAGTTGAGCCGTTACCTCACCCTCTCACACAACTACAGTTCTGTTGAAGAGCCCTGCTGTCTTGCTGCACAATCACACACACACACACACACACACGCACACTCATACATTTTCTTTAATGCACAAAATACTCATACTGTTCATATGTATGTGTGCGCGCTCATGTGTGTGTGTGTGTGTATATGTGTGTGTGTGCAATAAGATAGCCATTGACTTAGTCAAGTATTTAACATAAGTCAAATTAACCAAATTTTTTCATAACAAAACAAACAAAATCACAACTTTATACCTTATAAGTAACAATCTGCATCTTAGAGTTTTTGGTGTTAATAATTTTAAACCACTCATAAGGTCAATTATGACAATTTTGTCAGAGCTCTGCCAAATGAAAACATTTTTCTCCATTCATTAAAAACTGCAGATGTGCAGATTAGCTTTTTACATCAGTAGCAAACTCAATTGCAAACTAATAAAGTACATAGATGACGTAAATGTTTTACAGCTGAAATCTTGTAATATCATTCATTTTGTTTGGGTTTTTAGTATTTAGTCAAGCCTTGGTATTGGTAAGTAAGGGATTTTGCAAAAAAAATCTTTTGCATTCTGTAAATAGAGAAGGTTTTGAACGGGAGGGTCCATGTTCTCTGCAGCATGGCCATTGAGGAGGAGACCTGTTGTAATTGGTGTTGCAGGAAACAAAGAGCCTTGTTAATGCAAAGACTTGGTGGAGCCTTTGATGTGAAGCCAAACCCATCACTTCTCACTGCTTATGCACACACAAACACATACACACTCAGTGAGACATATGCACACTGAGGCCTACAGAGGCACGGAAGTGCGCACACACACACACACACACACACGCACACACACACACACACACCCACACACACACACAAATGTGTAATAAAAAAGCGTAATCTCTGTTTTCTTTGCCTGAAAGCCAAAGCGTGGCTTCTATTTTGAGACACACAAGATCAAATCAACACGGTTGTGCTGCACTGTTGCACTGACGCAGGTTTCCTTAGTGGAAAGAACAGTTAATCTATATGTGTCTGTATATTTTCTCTACCTTGTGCAGATATTCCATTACTGTTAGACACCTCTTATCAACTGTGGTTGTCTAATACAGAGATGTCTGTTTGTCAGATAACTGTCCTTTAAGAGGATATATTACTTTACCAATAGTCTGTTCTGTCTAAAGTAGGAGTTAGCAAACATTTCTCACACCTTGATGAAGGTCTTTTATTGCCTCAATAGGCAGAATGCTAAATCCGGATTAATTTTAAACATTAAAATGTGTGATGCTTTCGATAGTTACCGTTGTAACAGGTAACCTAACAGCAGCTTGCATTGACAAACATCAATCCTGAGAACATCAAGCTTCTGAAAAAGCACAACATTCTTATTGTCTAGGGTTAGTGTTAACTTTGGTGAGACTAAAACATTCTTATTTTCTAGGGTTAGTGTTAACTTTGGTGAGACTAAAACAATCTTATTGTCTAGGGTTAGTGTTAACTTTGATGAGACTGAGACACATTGTATTTCGTTTATTGAAGTGATGAAAAACAAACTAAACAGCAGAAGTTTGAAAAAAAAAATAATTAACATTGAAAAAAATAAATACTGCATTTGTAGTGGATCCTTGTCTTCTGTGGGATTTGTCAAACAAAAGATGTAGAAGTAGTAGAAGAAAAATAACCACAACAACAATAACACCACCTTGCTAGCCCAGTTAAATAAAATTTCAGCTGCCAGTCACACATGTGAATGACTTTTTTAAATATTGTTTTTATTTGATAATTTTCACCATTTGAAGCTCCCACTGATGATAAGAACAACTACTGCTTCATTCCTTTAGTAAGGTGATGCCAGGAAGTCATTGCGCACATCACTGTGACTAAAGTCATAAGTTCATTTTCAAATAAACAAGGCCAATCATAATAGCCATAAATTGCAATAAAATGCACACCAAATGCACAGTTAATTGACATTCTGCATTCACATGTTCATTGATATTCTGCATTCATATATTAATTTGCTGATCAACAAATAGGCACATATCACTGAACACCAATTACATGATATCCAATAAAAAAAGATGAATTGTATTCGATGGATATGTTAACAGATCAACACCAGCAGTGATATGGTGAATCAGCAAAGTGTGGACCACTAATTGAGGGTTTTTCCTTTGTGCACACAATGAGGAAATTTAGGGAGTAGTAAAATAGTCTTCTGGGGACTCCGTCTTGTCTCATGACAGCACTAAAATGATTCTCTCTCAGTGGTGCGTTTGTAGTGGCAAGAGGGCGGGCGGGTGTTGAACTGATGGTTAACAGTGGGTTCCTCTGCACACGGACACTGATGTGGCCCTGGAGAGGATGTGGATTCATGTAATGGATAATTGTTTAGATTCTGTGTGTGTGTTTCTGGAGTTCCTAAGTTCAGAATGTATTAAATGAAGTATGAAGATGGGTGAGCATATATGCTCATATATATGTAGTAGTTCTCACTGCTAATTAAGTCTCACCAAACATGCAAACAAAAACAAACAAACAAACCTTCTCCCCAAAACAATGATAAACTAGAGTCAAAATTAATATTGTGCCTCATGGCAGAAAATGTCCACATAAAGTAGCCATTGATTACATTTGAACAGTTCTTTTTACCATTTACTGCAACAGTATGATTGTGGGGGCACAGGAGAAGTATTCAAATGAGAGGGATCTTACCTGTGTGGGACTGACCCCTTGAGGTGCAGCAGAGGAAACTCACATCAGATTGTCTGAACGGACTTTATGTGGCCATGTCTATTGCTGAAATTCTGCTGTTGGTATTTGTGACAATACAGTAGTATTGAAACATCTATAGGAATATATTATTATTATTATGATGAAGGACATTTTAAAAACACCCACTCTGCATTGAATCCCATCTGTCTTTCATTTCAAAAAGCAAAAAAAAAAGTTTTTATATGAAAAAAATCATAGTCACTTCTAGTAATTTGTGCACCATGTACACACATGCATCATTATGTTATGCATCATGTGCAAATATATATAAACACTGTTAAAAAGTCACCTAAACCTTGGCTCCCATATTAACCAGACAATTATCCAGCCATAATTTGACCATCTACTGTATATAAAAACTACAATCCAATGTCAGTATTAGAGCCAGGGCCTACCTAATGAGCTCACAAAGAATAAATGAGCACCAACCCACTCTAGTTCCCCACCTTAAGGCACTTCCTTATATTAGGGCACCTACGTATATGACTCAATTCTCCAGAATCCTTTACTAGAGGGGTTGAAAGTCAACCTTCACTTTGATGGCTGATAATGTGGATATGGATTGGTAAAGTCCCTTTTTCCTACTTTTGCACATCTTTAGGTAAACGGTCAGTAGCTTTTAAAAGATTATGAACGGCTCTGCTGTCTGTACACCATGCTCATGCTGCTACAGGACTACCTGGTTTATCTAAATCCTCTAAATTCTATACATTTAAACCTTAACATTAACAATGAGCTGAACACTCATCTTCAAACTGGAATATTGTCAGTGAGCTGCTAAAATAATAATAAAAAAATTCTATTTAAAAATAATATAATAAAACCATATTCTGTTTATACATATGCACACTATATAGGCTATACAGACATGTCTAAAACTTTAATTTTACCGTAATATGGAACTGGAGACTGTCATGTATACTCAGAATACGTATACACATGTACACCGAATATATACATAGGGATATATATCTACAAAATCTGTGTAATCATGTTAGAAAAAGATAATTTAGATATTTATCACATCAATGTAGATAGATTGATCACTAACAAACGTTAATCGCAAAGGTGTTCAAAATTTTCATTCATTCATTCATTTTCATTCATTATCCGTACCGCTTATTCCCGCTAGTCGGGGTCACGGTGGAGCTGGAGCCAATCCCAGCATCTCCGGGCGAAGGAAGGGTACACCATGGGCAGGTCGCCAGTCCACCACATGGCCAACATGCACACACACACTCACACCTACGGGCAATCTAGAGTGACCAATCAACCTAACATGCATGTCTTTGGACTGTGGGAGGAAACCGGAGTACCTGGAGAAAACCCATGCAGGCACAGGGAGAACATGCAAACTCCACACAGAGCAGCCCAGACCGAGAATCAAACCCAGACCGCCTTGCTGTGAGGTGACAGTGCTAACCACCACACCACGTTCAAAATTAAATTTACTAATTTTATCAAAGGTATATTATTTTATATACATATTTTATATTATTTTAACAGCATAATGATCATATCAACTGCATAATTATCATATCAACTGCATAATGATCTGCATGAAGTTAACTGCATGGTGCACATGGACATAATAGAATTGTCCAGTTCCATAACAGACTGTACCGTCTGGTTAGTTGCTTTGTAAGACTGAAGCATACAATGTGCTTCTGCCCTTCTATACTGAGGAACTTATCAGTTATGATCTATAATCAATTATAATAATCAGATATAATAAAGTGGTTTTTGGGTTCATCATGGCCACTCCTAATGAAACTATGTGTATGATTTTGCTGGTGGTCTTATATGCAAAAAACATTTCAAATTGATTAGTAAATTGTTCTTCAAAGCTGAAGAAACCTTAATTATTATTTGAGAATGGAGTCCTGCAAATCTTTAACTGTATTAGCTCTATATCAGTGAAGTGTAAACTATGGCAGTCAAGTGATAAACACTTCTCTCTAAAAACAATGACTTTGTAGTCATGAAACACTTACATTTTATGAAAAACATTATAGACAGTTACTGATCATATGAGCATAGTAAATAATAAAAAAACATATAGATTTTGCTTCATATTCATGATATTCTTTTTCTGAATAAATGTCCAAACAGATCTTATAGTTTTATTTTGCATCTATTCAGGGCAGAATTGACTAAATGACTTAAGTGAATGTTGCCACTCCTTTAATCTTTCTTGCTAACACATTGTTAATGAACAGTCACTGAAGTTACTGAAGCTCAGATGCCTGTGTCAAAACTCTAATGGCCTTTTGTTAGGCTGGATTCTCATTACAATCTTCTTTAATACTCACAGCCCTCAGTCTTTAAGCATAATTTTCTTCGCAATCACCAGTTCCATATTATTGTAAATTGGATATGGAATATGCATACATTTGGGAATCAGAGTTTAAGATGAAATCTGGGTGATACTAGTTTAAAATATCATCAACCATTGTTTACATATGAAAGGCAGGTAAATGTCCTCAGAATGTTACTGGACTCCATTTGAACACAAATTAATTAAATGTATGGCAGTGTGTAATGAACTTTGTCATGAAGGACGGTTTCATCCAAAGTGACTGCAGTTGTATACTATCACGTGCATACGGTATACATACACATAATGGCATCGGTGTAACGTCTTCTGTTATCATAAGGTGACCACTGTGTTAAGATGCTTTTGCCGACACAGCATCAGAACTCAATTAGCATGCACAGCACACTGAATTAAAAATGACAGTAAAGTATGAAGAATTAATAATGCACTCATAAATAAGGTACCAAATAATTACATATGTTCTATTTGTACTCTGGATGCAGCGACAATAACAGCATCTATGATGTCACAAACATGTTCTAACATTTATTGGTGTAAAATGAGGACTTATGTAAGCTGAAATGATAAGTGCCTGGATGTTTTGGTTGAATATTTTTATTTCAGGAGAACATGCATGGTTTTATACTCAATGTTTCATTCTGTTTTGTGCAAAGTCCTAGAAACACACCAAAATATGAGCCTTAGCTAATGCCGCATGTTTTCAGTATTTTTTAGTCATGTAATCTGTATCGGGATGTTCTTGTACATTACAGATACACAACAGACACTTCACTTGTTATATAACCCTGAATTTGAGGGAAGAAGATGATGCCATTCATTAATTTCCAGACAGACCTCTTCCCAGACAGTTAGGTCACTCACCTGCAAAAACAAAACGCTCTATGTGAGTTCAAAATATAATAAAGTTAGAATTTCAAAACTATATTACTTTTGTTCCTTATCATAAGGAATTCACATTGACAACTGGAATTCACTCATCTTTAATGTTTTATTATGTCATCGATAACTCACTGTTGGTGATGCTGAACTTTATTTATAACACTGAATCAACAACATGACAGAAGCACATTATGATTCTGCAGGAAGTAGGAAGCACCCTTTTCCCCTTTTTTTCCCAGGACATCAAATCTAAATGTTGCATACTGGAGGGGAAATATATAAAAGACTGTGAACATTCGTTTCCTTCCACCCTTTCCCACAATCCATCCTCTTGCTGTGGATCAATGCTGGGAACAAACACCATTCTGCAGTTTCACATAACTCACTGCACTTACGCCCTCTAAGTGTCATTTACTACTGCATTTCCATGACATTCTCCATGGCACTGATTACAGTGTAGTTGTGGCATGGCGACAGTTGGTTTGCCACATTTATATTAATTCTGTTATTTATATATTTATTGAACACTGCACACAGATGTTGTGATGATGAAGCCTGCTGCCTGCTGTTTGATGAGAGATGACATGGAGCGGAAATGACATCATGTCTAGTTTACCAATCTTGTTAATTCCTTGGTAATGTGTGATACCACATATTACGTTATTGCATTTTGAAAGTATGCTTTAGAAGTCATATAATGTAAGGAACAATATATTACACTTTTAAATGTGAAATCTGAAAGTTTTTCTCAAAAAAACAAACTTATACCTTACTCATTTATTTCAGATATTCCGTATCTCACACAGAAATAGCAGATATGTTAAACACATTGTGGAACTGGTATAGGAGAGTATTTTAAATGCAATAAACAGCAATAAGCAGCAATTAAACAAATTAGCAGATTTATATATAAAGAATTTTTTTTTTTTGTATAAGCCCATTCATATAACCCTGTAAATATAACCATATAGGTTTTAGGAGTACAGTAGCAGTACACTTTGCAGGAAATATTACATAATCTTTGCCACTAGAAATATAGATTATAGATTTCCACCAACCTCTAAACTACATTCGTTACGTTTACTTCTGTCAGCTTATAGATAGTGAGTGGAAAATGTTAGTATGAAGAAGGTGAGCGCTTCGTTGTGCAGAGGTGAGAGATGTGTGGGTGGTGAAGACCTCCACATAAACACTTGCTGAGACCTTAACCTGGCATAAGCATTTCCTGTGTGCTATAATAAAACGTTTAAGCAATCACAGGTTCTGCATGCACCACTGTAAGGCTGCCTTCAAACTATAGTGTAAATAACCAAACTGGAGAGGAAGACTCTCTGAGCAGTAAGGTCTACTGACAATGAGACTTTCACTCTATTCAAAGCTCTGTATGGCATTTGTAGCAATTCATTCTTTTATGGTTAAGAAGTGGCAAAGCAATTTATGCAAAGTTGACCATATACAGTGTTACTTAGTCCTGTTAGTACTGGAAAAGCAAAGTTATAAACCATATGTTTACTGTATAATTTGTGTTACGGTAGCAGGGCAGGGAGGCCGCCAGAGGGCGCTTGCACGAACCCGAGTAATTAGACGCACCTCCTCAGCACGTAGGCACACCCCTCCTCACTCAAGACCCATCCTACCATCACAATCACCGGAATATTGAGCACCTGTTTTGTTTGGCACACTCCCTATTTAAGCCCACAGGTTCGGTCGTCCGGTGCTGCACATTCGAGGAGCCTGCGAGATCGTCTGCATCGTCACGTCTGTCTTCCTACAGTGCCGTTGGCAGCACCGGACCTAAGGAGTGGAATCATCGCCTTTTATATTTTAGTTTATTCCCTTATTTGCTATATGCCTGAGTCTTTTTGTTGATACCGGAAAATGGATAATAAAGAACTTTCCCACCTACCTACGCCTCCCGCTGCTCACCTCAACCCGTTACAATTTGGATTTGGTCGATTAAACGTAATGTCATCTTTTATTTTATTGCTATTTATGTGCATTCATGTGCATGTACTTACATGGATTTACAAAGTATTTCTAAGACTCGTGCCCATAAACATTTGGCCAACTGATCCCACTGGTTCAAACTGGTTAGATAATACTACTTTCTTTCCAAAAAAGAGAGTTTATGAATGGAAAAAATTCAGTGCTACATCAGGTGAGTGAGAGCAGAGAGCCTGCATCCCAGCAAAATTCAATAGGGTAAATTCAAAGGGGAAGGGGGGGAAAGGTGTGAAACCAAACAGGTGATGATCACAGATGATAAGTATAGGAAGAAGGCTTGAAATCACAATGTAAGCACATACAACACTTTTCAACGAACAGGGAAATGAACAGTGGGTGAATTGAGAACAGGTGACAATGTGATTAATAGTCAGGTGAACTAGATTGGCTTACAGTAACAGTGGGTGTGGTCGGGATAGCATAATGCTGAAGACCAGTTCAGCATGTGACGGTGTGACCAACTTTAAGGTGCTTGACTAAAATGTGTGTTTGGCATGACATTAGCTAACAATAATCTGCAATAACTTTATATTCTTCAAAACAGAAACTTTTTTTGAATGTTGAACCATTCTGCTTATATTAATATAGAATAGAATATAGAAATTTGCAACTGTAGACTGCAGAACCGAATGTCATAATCAGAAATGGTTTGTTACACATTTCAACACATTCTACATCTCTCTTGCTATAAACAATGAAAAATACGAAGCAAAAGACCTAAAGTTTGACTCACTGGAGCAAAGAATTATGTTGATAAGAAGAAGAAAAAAACACACACTGACCACAAATGCTTGACATTTCTCATACCTTCCGGTATTTACCAAAGTTCAGACAGGAAACTAGCATCTTTCTTTTTTTTTTTCTTGAATGTCAACATTTTTGGTGACGTTTCCATCTGAGCTGAGGTAACCACTATCACAGCAGCGCTTGTGACATCACTTCCAGCTCAATCTCACCAACACAAACATCATTACAGTGAACAAGATTATACTTAGAAATATCGACTGTTTTGATTAAAATCTGCTGCCTAAAATTTACTGCTACATAAAATAAGGAATCTGCAGTACCTATTATAACATATTTTTATTTCTAAGGACTTCTTTTCACTTTGGTATGTAATATTTGAAAAACATTTCATACTTCACTGTACGTCAAGAAACTCCCCAAATGTACTTTGTAAAAACAACATAAACACTAAGCAAGTGTTTCTAAACTTCTAACTCCCACATTCAAAAAGAAAATATTAGTCAAATGAATGATTAAATTATTATATTTAATCTTGTAAGTAAGTAAATGAGAATATCTCTTCTGATGTTCATGAAAAATGTTTTTAAAGGGTCCAGTGCAAAGTAAAATATTTATAATTTTCCTGAACAAATAAATGTAAATAAAAAGATAACATAGCAAATGGGTCATAGAGGCTGTGAGTAAAGCCTACAGCTTAGAAGTGGAGACAGACAGACTGCTTTGGAGCTCATATCAGTGATTGGGGAGAGGCGACTATTGAAAGAGCACTTTAGTCTCTCATATGTTACAAATTATGGCATCTGTTTATGATTTCTGAACTGTCTTTGTAGATGTGGCCCTGTGTTGATTAACATTTTGGATCTTGTTTGTCTTTTTTGGGAACATGATTGGCAGTTGGTGATGGCTGTTTGAAGTATGTGTTGGTTAGCTTTGATGCTGCAGGATGAAAGAAATATCCAGATATTACTTGAGGATAGACCCAATATGAATTTGGTTGCATATACGTGCGATTAGAGACATGTATTCGAGTTTTTAGAAAATAAAATAGATTGTACCCCCCATTGAGGGAGTATTATGAAGCTGATTATCAAGCCAGGTATCAGAGTAACTTGAAATAGGGCAATACATTAGTTTACTAATATTACTTTATTGCTGTACTAATACTACTTTATTAATGTGCTAATATTACTTCATTACCTTACTAATATTACTTTATTACACTATATTTACATTTTCAGAACTATACAGCAAACTAGAACTATCTATAAACTAGTAACAAAGAGTTTTTCATAAAATCTTAAACATTTTTCGTTATTTATTATTAACAATCCATGACTAATTTTTTAAATCCATTTTAAACCTTGAAGCAAGAATACAAATCTTAATACATTATTTAATACTCCTTCAGAAATGCTCCAAGAAAATATTAGGAGATTATTCCAAACCAATATTAAGAATATTAATGAAATTCAAGGACAATATAAACATTTGATCTACCTTGCAATTACACAGTATAACCTCATATAGAGCATTTTGTTGACCCCTGAAATCTCTTGATAAATAAACGAAATAAAAAACAGATAAAGACCGACGATTAAAATTCATGGTAGGGAAATCATTATCCTTTTTTTCTATTTTCATTAAATATTTTTTTCAGTTTTAAGTGAAAAATACAAAAATATATTTAATCAAATCCATATAAAATATATAAACATTTGATTTAGTTTAATTTTATTTTAAATAGATAAATGCATGTACTTATTTTAAATAGATAAATGCATGTACTTCAGTATTCTTGTTTCCATAGGATACACTATTAAAGACTATTAAGATGAATAACATACATACATAGAAAATTCATCTGTCACCTATTAAAAGAAAATGTCAACTTTTAGCAATAAAAATGCATTTATGGACTCCATTTTCATGCCAACAAACCTGTTGGATAAGCTGCCATAAGAAAGTAGAAAGAATTGAAGGTGCCTATATAGATTGATGAATACCATTACCTATTTGCTGAGTGAAATTAGTCCAAAAACATTTCTTTTTTGGAATTCTTCTATGTCAGAGTTTTATGCTCTGATGCTGCTTAGCTGCCAGTGGTCTTAAGACCACCTGAAGACCAAAAACATCATATCATATGCATAACAATAATTCAAAACATACTTTAAGAAAAAGTTACCTAAACAGAAAATCCATGACCATGTTGTGCCATGATCAGCTTTTAATTATTTTACTGTGTCTGAATGAGGCTGAAAATATATGATCTTAGCTTAAGTGCTTAGCTAATTATTGTGGTGCGCTAACAATATAATTCCATGGCACACTGTCTCTCAGGTAATTAGCTCAGGGTGAGGGCATCCTTCTTCTACCCACTGTACATGTGTGATTAGTTCAGTAGCTTTAGTTGGCATGATCTTGCTCTAAGCCATATTACTTATGTTTTTTGGGTATTTGTTTTTATTCTATTCAAAAACAAAAATAATGGATAACAAGTAGCATATGTATACATGAAATTAATGCAATTACTTATCAAGTAGATAAAAGATTCAAAACTGAAAGGAATGTGGATTCAAATTCAGATTGTTTATAATGCTGATTATTTATGAGTGATGGATAATGCATTTCTCACATTATTAAAACTTTCAATATGTCTTTGTCAACATACACACACAATCAACACACACAAAGCAATCCACAAACAGGGTATCACAAGGTAGTGACTTCAAATAAAACATTAATCTCCCTTTTAAGAAGTTAACAAAACATGTTCTAAAGATTTGAATCCCAAACACGAGAGATCCCAAAGCAACACCAAGGTTATTCATTAAATAACTCAAACACTAATAACTCAGAACTGCAGCAACACTAATAACTCAGAAATGCAGTAACACTAATAACTCATATCTGTTTGGACAATGCACCAATGCACCTGACTCAGTGTACACTGCCACCTTCTGTTTCACTATGTACATTGCAACTTTAAAGCTCCATTTAGAAACTGAATGCTCATTGCACTAAACTACAGATACTGGAGTTAATGAATACATTCAGGGTGCTTGTACTAAATAAATAAATAAGTAAATAAATAAATGCACAAAAAATCACAGTTTCCTTTCCTTTCCTACATGGGACTGTCTCTGTCAGTTGTTTGTCCCCTATAGTTTGCATTTACCCCTGTTGTGCTTTATCTGTTTAGAATTTAACTACAGCAGGTGTTTGAACACCTCAATACTACTTTTCTGACTGGGTTAACAGTAACATCAACTGGCATCTTGAAAAAAGGAAGCAGTGAAGAAAGAAGTCTGACGTTAAAATTAAACAACTGCAACAATACAATAGTCACACTGAATACAGAGAAACACCAAAACCTGGAGGTGTGAGTGTGGGCTGAGGGCAAGCTAATACCAAGGATGCCAGAAAGAAAGTGACATAAATGGAATTCACAATTACATTGTCTGCACAAACTGTATGTATATATTTTTAACTTTCCCTTACAAACTCATAACAAAACAGACTCACTCTGACTTTACAGAAGGTAGCGTTCTAAGGCAACACTTCTCTCACTTTATGAAATGAACTCCCCACCGTCTCCTCCCACCATTTTAAAAAATATATTCATCTTATTACAAGGCAAGAACACAAACTCAATCAGCATATTGTAGCCTACTCTCTACTTTGCCACATAACTAGCTTTACCTTTTCATGTTCACACTCAATCTAGTCTAAATGCTATTATGTTGTAAGGGCTGCTGGCAATGTCCCTGGTGGAGGTCAAAGAAGACGGCATTAGTCGTTCAATACTCAAGGATGCGAATAGGACGAGATTTTTGGCGAGATTTACGTCAGACACAAAATGCGCCTGCGCTACACAAATAACGCAGGAGGCGTGGTGCCTTCGAACGCTCGTTGCACTAGATCCTACGTGTATAGCCTACTCTCTGTACTAGTCGACGGACAAGTCTCACCGGGCAGAGTTGAACAGCGATTGTTAAGGTATTTAAACATTTGACCTTTATCGGTTATGCAGTATCATTAAAACTGTTGAACATTGATCACAGGGTACTTTGACTTCGCATTGTACATTCTCTTAACTGTGGACTATGGTAGCTCAGGGGTGAAAATGATGCTGATGATGTTGGAGCATGGTGCAGTGCATCCAAGGATACAGCTAGGATAGCTAGCTACGTGACCACGGCCTGCTAGCGTATTAGCTAGTTAATCTTGTCATACTAGATAGCTAGCTATCTAGCACACAGTGATGTGCCAGTGATGTCCAGTTAAACATAACTGAAATTATCTTCTCATATAGTTAAGTAGATGGCAAACTATATAGTTTGTATTTCACATGCATTTCGCAATGCATGAAATCATCAAACATTTATTATCTTGTTTGATTTTTATTCAAAATGCTCACCGGTTAAGATGGATAGATTTCTGGCTAAGTATTGAGCTAGATAGTCGCTAGCTGGCTAATTCAGAACAATTGGATACATGTTCGTCATCAGGCACGCGAGGCTCTCTCTAACCGCTTATATGATATCCGCCGCTTGCGACTCGCCATTTTAACAAACCATTTAAACAAATACACTTAAAAAGCATCTTTTCAGTTTGAAGAAATGCTTCGTATTCTTTTCTACGTGTTTCTGTTTGACATTTGCTGTTTGACATTGTAGTTAATTCCGTTCATCTCTCGATTGCATCAGCTGTCAGTTCGGACGTGATGAAGTTGCCCTTGAACACCACAGCATATGTACCGCGCGACTTAGCTAGTTGTGCTAGCTAGCTTAGCTTAGTTAGCTAATGTAACATTTTTATGGTTGCTTGTGTTCAGCGCTTTCCCTGTTATTACACTGAAACTACGTTTAACTTTACCAATTATGTCGTTTTCCTTCTTCGTTTTTTCAGTCTTTAGATGTATTCTAAAAACAGTAAAAATGCATCTGGCACTTTCATTATTGTACTAAATGGAGGACACATGATTTCCTGCTTGATCGGAGTTAATTAAATGCTTGTTAACTTTAAAGATCTAGTACGAATTTGTATTGGAATGTCTGGTTTGTTGTACTATATAAATTTTAACATAGTTGATATTTCGTAAAAACTCTTGCGTGATCCGTCCGAACTGGGAAGCTATAGCTAAACTCGTAAATTACATTAGGGTTTTCACCCATTTCCTGATTGCAGCTCCTGGATTTGCTTGTAAAACCAAACCCTTTAAAAATATCCTTTCCTTGCTTCAGTCTATTGAATTTTCTGGAACAGTACCCTTCATTTTTTACCACATAAAAACTCCACTTCAAAACTGTATCAGTTTTTCTGTAGCATACAGTTTTACAGTTGCTCTTACGTTGACTGATTTTTACATTTCTAAAGCTATATTTTGGTTTAATTGTAGCTATTTATTAGAGGTTGAATTTAATTGATTTTTAATTTTCATCACTCTGGTTCACACCATGTTATCAGCTTGTTCTCGAACTCCAGTAATTTTATAGTGTCAGCTGGTTTGCTGTGAATCATAACCTAATGTTCTCTTTGTCTGTGCAGGTTATGGCCATTCCTCCGACATACATTGACCTGGGCAAGTCTGCCAAGGACATCTTCACAAAGGGATATGGTATGGGTTTATGCTTAATCATCCAGTACTCAAATCCCAGTTCACTATTCTGAGACCTATTCCTTTGAAAGAAAAACAAACAAAACATTAGAACAACAATCCAGCAATTGGAAATATAAAACATGGAATGTGAACCATTTGTATTTAGATGGTTTACAATAATGAATTCATTTCCCAAATTTCTACATGGACATTATGCACTGTCTCTGGTTACAATATTAATACCACATTGCCGTACCATACTGGATATGGACCACATTAACATACTGTGGTTCTAAAACATTAATAATAATTAGAATAAATAGTATAATTATATAATAATTTTTATGTTATTATTGAGTAGATACTTATTTCATAACACAAATGAGTAATCAAAGCATATACAGTAAAAAGCAAAGCAATACAAAAAAAAAGCAATACAATACAGTGGCATTTGGGGCAGGCCTACTTGTTTATCCACATAGCTGGGAGCAGGTCTTGTGGAGGGTTAGGTGGAAACTGTTGTGATATAAAATGCTTACAGCTGCTTGAAGGCTTGGAAGCTTTGTGTGTGTGTGTGTGTGTGTGTGTGTGATCTAACGTTTTTGGTCAATGTATTTTGTCACTAACAGCGTGTAACTACTTTGTCACTAAGTTGTTTTTGGCTCTTATAGGCTTTGGTCTTATTAAGTTGGATTTGAAAACCAAGTCAGAAAATGGGCTGGTAAGTAATCAACAGTTTAGGTATCAGAGCATACATCTATTTTGCAATCAGCCAGTGGTTTCATATTGAGGTATTATGATGTGTCTAGGAAAGGGATTATGATGTAGTTATGAAGTAACCATTTCCTGGTTAAAAGTAGATAAGGAAACCTGCACAGAAATAAGAACAATGGGTTGTAGGCTAAATACACATATGTATATGTAAAACCGTTTACCATAATAAATGCTTAAATATGTATATTATTTTTGCCTTAATTTGAATGGCTGTAATGTAGTGCTGGGCGATAAAACAATCTTGATTTGTTTCGCGATAAATCTTTCCTCGATGATAAGCTTGGGAAATAGAATTCAATAAACATTTGTTTCCATTTCCCGCCTTAAGTAGCGCTGCCAATGGAAGTAATCTGATGACGTAGCACACTATCAGGCTGCACGCTGAGTTGCATGCTACGGTGACCCTGGAAGCCCATTGCGCGTCTTTATATGTGTGGGGGCAATGAGGGCAGTTGGATTCTGCATAGAAGTCAGAATTCAGAACAGCGCTGTTCAATGTAATGAGATGCTATATGTAAGGGGATTTATGATTCACTGTCCGTGAGTGTGCTAAATGCTGTAAATGTTGTAATTTAAAAAAATAGTCCAAATAATTTTTTTTTTAATTTTTTTTAAATTTGCACTCCAAATGAACTTGCAGAATTTGCTGTTTGCAACACAGTGATGACTATGACTAACTATGAGTTCACTATTCACACTGTAATGACATTACTATAGAGACAGTAGTTTCTTGCTGTTTCTGTTAACTGGTTGAATTTTATATTATATATATATATATATATATATATATATATATATATATATATATATATATACACGTACTGGATATGGACCAAATTAACATACTGTGGTTCTAAAACATTAATAATAATTAGAATAAATATTATAATAAGTATAATTAATAATAATGTTTATGTTATTATTGAGTAGATACTTATTTCATAACACAAATGAGTAATCAAAGCATATACAGTAAAAAGCAAAGCAAAGTATATATATATATAATCAACTGAAGACAATGTGACATAAATGGTGCTGAACACTGTATACTAGGTTATTGTTTCAGTCTGAGGATGTAGACTCTTGTTAGTTAAGTGTCTTTATCACAGAACTGAAGTGCTGTCCTTGATATGACTGTCAGAGAAAGCAGCTGTGAGAGAGATCAGACATGCAGACA
Organism: Brachyhypopomus occidentalis; assembly: GCA_020368025.1. NCBI lineage: Eukaryota > Metazoa > Chordata > Actinopteri > Gymnotiformes > Hypopomidae > Brachyhypopomus > Brachyhypopomus occidentalis. The sequence goes on from JAGXOD010000052.1 coordinate 440,899, forward strand.
TGCACTGCACATTTGTCCACAGAGATGAGCTTTCACAGTCACGGTCTCATCTCAGTCACTAAGCCATTAATGAAGCGTTTACATTTCTGGTGCTTCAGTTGTACTCTTTTTTTTTATTCGTGATCCTAGGAATTCCGGAGCACAGGTTCTGCCAATACAGAGACCAGCAAGGTGTCAGGAACACTGGAAACCAAGTACAAATGGGCAGAGCATGGGCTCACCTTTACTGAGAAGTGGAACACTGATAACACCCTAGGCACAGAAATCACCCTGGAGGACCAGGTAAGAGGTCCTGATATTTTCCCTGTGAGTTCTTTCTAAAAGGTTTTGGTAATGGCACTACTTGTTCAAGAAATGCAGGCATAGATTGCACTGACCCTTGTAGTACTTTAATTATTTTTAGATGTCTTTTATTATAGGTAACTCTGGAAGAAAATGCTCCTGTCTTGATTATGGACCGTGTTTATTGCTTATGTTTTCTCTAGCTGGCTAAAGGGCTGAAGTTGACATTTGATTCTTCCTTCTCTCCGAACACTGGGTATGTGGCTTGAACTTGATCATTTACTTGAACCCAGCTTGACTTTTATTGCACATCCTTTAAAATTATTTTATGGGCTTATAATTATTTATATACAGTATATGTTCTACTTTATTTTCACTGTAATTTTGACACCTGAACAAAGAGAAGCTCCTTGTAAATGGTGAATAAAAATAATAAGACATAGAAATAAAAATAAAACTTGTGATTTTTGAGCACTTGTGCAGATCCCATGCAATGCTTTTTTCCCTCATAAATTTAATAAGAAACAGTTTTTTACAGGACTATTTCTAACTGCTGTTTGACTGCTTTATTACCTGATTTGACCATGCCCGCTCCTTGATTTCTCCTTCATAGCAAGAAAAGTGGCAAGATCAAGACCTGCTACAAGCGGGAGCATATCAATCTTGGCTGTGACGTTGACTATGACATCAATGGCACTGCTGTGCATGGCGCAGTGGTGGTGGGCTATGATGGCTGGCTTGCTGGCTACCAGACGACATTTGAGGCTGGGAAGAACAGGGTTACCCAGAGCAACTTCGCTGTAGGCTATAAAACAGATGAATTTCAGCTTCACACAAACGTGTAAGCTTAACAAGTTTTTCCTTTCTTTTTTACTATGATCTTTAGGTCTTTTGCTATATAAGACTACTTGAAATTTTACAATTTGAGTACAAACATGTGGGAGGGCTGTCACATGATTTTTTTTTGCTGTCTGCACAATGTTTTTGAATTGCTTCTCATTCAGATTTTGCTTAGAAGAGTGCCACTGACTTCTCCATTATGTAGATGACCTGCCAGTTGTATTCACAATTTTCCAATGACAGAGTACACAGAGTTATTATTTTCAATGAATTAGAGCACTGTACTCCTGTGGACTCTATAAACTTGAATGCAGCCTTCGGTTACCCTCAACTAATGTTTTGAATGGGACTGTAGCATCCCTGGCACACTCTGGTAGAAAGATCCTTACCCTGCTCATGGATGTCTAGTATATGGCTTATAACCTCTGGATATGGTGAATAGGATGTGCCTTGTGTTAGAAGAAACAAGTGGGCTCTCTATACCTCTGTACCATATGGATCCTAAACGCAGGTTATTTTAAATAACGTTTGTTCCTGGTTAATTAAACTCAAGCCCTTCTCAGCCAGTGCACAGTGCTATAATGTTTTTTTGTGTCCGCCTAAGACAGACGACAACATTTGCAATTGTTGCCACTTACAGATCAGTGTAATCAGATAGTGTTTAGTCTTAAGACGGTGCTATGAAATGCTACGTTAGTGCTGACAGACCATTGATGACCTGGAATTTTATGCTAATTGCCTGACCATTTTTAAAGTGCCACTTGCAATTGTCTGCAGGAATGATGGGACTGAATTTGGTGGTTCCATCTACCAGAAAGTGAACGATAAGCTGGAAACAGCTGTCAATCTGGCCTGGACCGCTGGCAACAGCAATACCCGCTTTGGCATCGCTGCCAAGTATCAGATTGATGCGGATGCCTCATTTTCGGTATGTTTTTGCTGTCTAAGGCTTTTCGTTGACTATACAGTGACTACCCCACTTTTGTTTGGCCTTTCTGACTGCAATATATGCAGTTAATTTTTCCCGTCTATCCTGTAGGCCAAAGTTAACAACTCCAGCCTTGTTGGTCTGGGATACACTCAGACCTTGAAGCCGGGTAAGTATAACAAAACTATACTGGCATGAATTTCAGGCTCATGATGATAACATTTCACACAAGGTCTTTAGCATCTTGTTGCTTTGTGGAAAAGCCTTCAGAAAATATGTTGGAGGATTTATTTGGTAAAAGAAATACAAAATAGCCATCATTTAACTTTTCTTCCTGATGCCATCCGTCTTGTCTACTCTAGTGATAGAGTAATGATATTAAGCTTAACAATACATTAATTTTACTTAGGATTCAATGTTGAACATGTATGTTTTTTCTTAGGTATTAAAATGACCCTCTCTGCTCTGTTGGATGGGAAGAACATCAATGCTGGTGGACACAAGCTAGGACTTGGGCTTGAGTTTGAAGCGTAGGAAAAATGAAGACCAGCTATGACAAACCTCAAAAAACTAAGAAAAATGTCATAGATACATTTGCGCACTTTGGGTTTCTCTTGTATGTGAGAAGAGCTGTTACATTTTAAAATCATGCTACAGTTGAACTGTGTTTAAAGACATTTGAAGATAATCTCAATACTTTTTCAGAAAGGAAATTGTATTGTACTTGGGGGATATAACAAAACAATGGCATTTGTAACAGTTTGAAATGTTTTGAAAGATTTGAAATGTTGCATTTCACCTGACACGCCTGATTCAGATTAAATTATTTATTACAGTGCTGATTGTGAAATTTAATATTTTTCAGAAAAACAGTACGAGTAGAGTTAATGCAGTCTAAAAACACTAGAGTCAGAGATCATAAGTATTGAGTTTCAGCATTCCTTTGATACTGGAGGCTATTTCTGTAAAGGGAAGAATTTTTACACATAACATCTATTAAAGAAGGAAAATTGTGTGTTAACCTTCATATTGATGATGGTTCCCATTCACCTCTGCAGCATTAGGCACCAATTATGGGTACATCAGGTGTGTGTGTGTTTGTTACATATAGCAATCTATTGTTTTAAATATGTCCTTGTGTGCTGTCTGTAAGGTTTTACATCAAAGCCCTTGTCAGTTGTCTCTGAAAATAAGATGGCTAATTCTCTGGCCTACCTTCTTATGGTAAATGTTATGGAAAACACTGCATTTTATTAGGGGATGTAGTCTTTCGATTTTGCAGTAGGTCCAGAATGTAATGTACTTGGAAGTATTGGCACTACCTTACGTTCAATAAAAAGTGGTCAAAGAGGAGTGCCACTCTCTTTCTGCTACCTATACTTAATATTTTCGGCAGCGCATACAGATTCAGCAATGAACCAATACTGATTTCTTTTTCTCTTTTGGCTTTGCTGCACGAAACGTAGTAAACAGGCAAGTAATTTTAAAATGGTATTTTTTAATAACCTTATTTAGCAAATACCTAAGGGCTACCCGACTATGAATGCCTGAGTTTTTTCCAGTCTTGTAGAACTCAAACGAGCTTTAAATAATCTTAATGACTGGAATCAAGTGCTTCTCCGAAGAGCTTGGCAAAAAAAATTCTATAGGTGCTGTAGTGTTTGGTTAAATAATCACTCGGTGATAATCACATGGTATTATTGTTAACGTTTCCTTTTCTTCATTATCCTTGGTTTTCGTGTGCGCGTCAAATAGTATAATCCCGTCCTTTATGGATTGTCGTCATTGATTCGTGAGCTAAGAAAGTCCTTCGAAGACGACGCACGTAAAAAGAACGTTCGCCGGGTATGGCGTCAACGGTTCCACTCAATGGTGGGGGGTTTGACCACGCCCACTCGTCTACGCCAACAGTACAAGATGGCGGCAGTGAAGATGGAGCTAAAATCATCTGTTTATTTATTAGTCATTTTGGTCGTTCTGACACTGTTACCAGTTAGATGCGATAATGTTGGTGAGTTATAGATTCCCTTTGCTGTTTCATTTGGTAATCTGATAATCGACTATTATAAAACGTGGGGTAACGTTGCTATTTTATATGGCTAATTAACTTGCTATCTTATCTATTTAGTTAGCTAACTAGCCTATCGTGTTGTAGTTAATGATCTAGTTTTATACTTAGCTAGCTATATCAGTTAGCTCATTTACGAAGAAATGTGACTGAATTCAGCGCTGTAATCTACACTTCATAGTGTATAAAATTGGCTAGTCAAAGTTATCTTACTAGCTAACTTAGCTAGCTAGATGGCTATGTGGTGTATTGTGTGCTAGATGGCTGTGTGTTGTACATTATTATAACCATTGAAAACATTTGACTGTTGATGTTTAATTAAATATGGTATATTTAACAGGATTATGTATCTAGCTAGATAATTGTTCATAGAGTGAACAGTGAGTGTCTGACGTTAGCAGTAGCAGCTATGTAGCTAGCGCAGAGCCAGAGGACACGTATTCATCTCGGTGTTTGGTTGAACCAGTCACATAGAGGTAACTATGCGCACCCTCCCCCCGCCCCATGACTGTAAGATAGACGACGAACAAATCGACTCGCCCGCTCGTAAAGGGCACCATGCTTAGGTGACGCAAGAATGACTTTTTCATAGACCACATTTAAAGTTGTCTTATTTTTAAAAATAACCCGTATACGTTTCTGTACCAGTTTATGTAGTAAATAAAAGTACGTAAGGGTTATTTTATTCTCAAGGACTTTAATCCTTCTGTTTGTATTGCTTGGTTTTTAAATAGAATGAATGCATTGCTTCCATTATACTCTTTATTTGAATTAAAGGGATAATTCAGGTCTGGCTGCTTATACTCTTTTATGGCATTTCATAGTGTGTTTGGAAATTTTTAACTTCTGTGTATGTGTTCAATTATAGAACCTCCTGTGATACAAGAAGCAACAAACATTACAGTCCCAGTACCTAACAGTCCTTCTATACTCATAACCACAAACAACAAGGACACATCAGCAAACCAAAACTTTACCACCAATACTGCTACTACTACAACTACAACACCAGTGCCAGTCAAGTCTACTGACTTAGATGTTCATACTCTGGTTACAGAAAGCACCAAGCCTACTAATCTAAAGCCCACTGACACATCTGAGGCCAAGTTAGCTAGCCCCTCTGTCTCTGAGAACGAAGAGCCAGGCCCAGCCTTTGATTTCGAGTCCACCACCTCTCCTATAGAGATGGTCACAGAGAGCTACGAATACGATGACACGAACGAGGAAAACTCAAGGCTTGCAGGTGAAGGTCAGCAATCGGATCAGAGTTTCACTCAGAATTTGGAGAACATTAAAAATAATGATGAAAGGCCTGAAAATATTAATATGAAGGATACTACCATCTACACCACCCAAGATGAAGACTCCCACTTCTTCTTCCACTTGGTTATCATTGCTTTTCTAGTGGCAATAGTCTACATCACTTACCACAACAAGAGAAAGGTATGTTACATTTATTGTAAGACTGCAGAGCAGTCCCTCAGGGTGTTGCAAATCCTTTTATTATCCAAATCTCCAATAAATATGCTTTATTAATAAGCTAAGTGAATATCTGCAACAATTGTACCATTATTGTAATATCTCCTATTGAATTCTGATACTTTGAAAAATACATTTTTTGTAGTTCTACCTGGTGATATAAGAAAATCTGTTCTTTAGGTTTATTTAGCCTATGTTTTTGAATAATTGCTTTTAAAATGGTCAATTCAAAGTAATTTAGACGAGCATATGCAGAACTGATCTGCACAATGTAGCCTGTCTGTTATAGTTAGGTAGCACTTTTGGACTTGTCATATCAACCAAATAAACACTGACAATGCCTACAGATGTGTTAGGTTGGTGCAACTAGCCTCTTTACAATGGTTGGGAAGTCTAGAATGTTTTCACCGTAAACTGGTTTATTTCAAAGTCAAAGAAGTTTATTTGTCATACACACATTGTACAAGTACAAGGTGATGAAATGAGTTCCTCTGGGGCCTCGGTGTAAAGCACCGGGATTATTTGGCGTATAGTTGATGTTTATTGGTGCTGACAATTCTTTATTGTGTCATCTGGGTAGAGAATGTTTAATCAGACAAGTCATTTTATATTACATGTACTTTGGTAACCGTGTAGGTTATCACTGCGAGGCAGAGTAAATAGAGTATTTTAGGGTGAAGTTGGGTGCTCCTATGTATTTCTTTATGAAACGTGTTTAATATAGTAAAACCAAGCATTATGTAGATTTTTATAATTTTTAAAATTAAGCCTAGCCAATATTACAATGCAAGCTGCCAAAAAAGTGAATTGTAGAAGGGGTTAATTTGGGCTTTTTTGAGGCCTTTTGTATGATGTAACTGAATATCAGAATCTGCCTCACACAACAAAAGTCATGAGATATTACTGGTTGAAAAATATATAAAGCACCATGTGACACTGTGTAGGGTGTGTGTGCAAACTGTTCTGCGTGACTGTCTTAGCTGCAGCTTGTTTGAGTTTCCTGGATGTCTCTTAACTGGTTCCTTTTGCCTGTGTAGATCATGCTTCTGGCTCAGAGTCGGCGCTGGAGGGAAGGCCTGTGCTCCCGTAGTGTGGAGTACCATCGGCTCGACCAGAATGTCCACGAGGCCATGCCCTCTCTCAAAATGACCAATGACTACATCTTTTAAGCAGCTGCCCACCATATGAAGATGGACACGGTTTATGACTGATAAATGCAAATGTGTGGTTTTGTGCACAGTTGCTTATTAATTAGAAAGGACACTTCTATGCATTCTTGGGAGAAGATTCATGCTGCAGGAACTTCGTGCATACGGTTAGTACAGTAAAAATGCCTTTGGTTTCTGAGTTGGTTAAATTTGAATGTAATTCTTTATTTTCCCACATATTTTAGGGCAGGAACATATGTTAATAAACTGCTTGAATATTGTACTTCTTTTGAAACCTAAAGGTCTTTTGGGGAAGAGGGGTGAAGACGTATGTATTTGTCAAAAAGGTTGAGCCAATGTACACATTACTGTGCTTAATATGTTGCGTCATTTAGCTAATATCATATTGTGACAACCTGAGAGTGATGTCTGTTCTCTTTTGTGTACGAAATTCTACTTTGGGTGGCAATTATGTAAACATTAAGATACTAGCAATTAATTCAAGTGCTCTTAGTTTATGATGGTTGTCTTGGCATTTGTTACCATGCAAATGTTTCCCCTTATATTTTTAGATTGCACAACATTTTGTTTCATTGTGTATTGATTTTTATTTCTTTTTTATATAATATGCTTCAGTTATTCCACTATATGCAACACCTGACACTACAGTAATGAAAGAAACCATCTAAAGCAGAAGAGTCTCATGGCAGTCGTGGGGCTGGTCCCATTTGTTGTTTGGTTATGACTTCAGTGAAGTCTGTTACATTACATGTAGTGTCCTGATAACCATATTCTATGTTCTGTTAAAGACAAAAGCCCTTATTTATGTAGCTATGTTCTTATCACATAAGTTGCTGCTTGTACCAGTCTGGTAAATGATTCATATTGGGAGCAAACATGCATATATGTGCATATTGGTATGATTTCCTGAACTGAAAACAGTGCAGGTTGTAAGTAGTAACACAAATTTTGTTGTTCTGTTTCTGTACTTCGGTAAATTGGATTTGAATCAAAACAATAACTTTTAAATGAAAATATAGACTGCCAGGTTTAATTTATTGTTCACATATATATCGGATAAACATAAGAATCTGTTATATGTAATGATTCTGCTTCCAGAGACCACGAGTAACTAGCTGTTGTAGTTATTTCTTGGGTACTTGTTGTTTCTTTGGGTAATTTCATTATTTTTTGCACATGAATTAAAAGGTAAAAGGCTCCATTGATTCTAGATGTGATATTTGCATGAGTCTAAATCTGTACTGTCAACAACAGGACCAAATTCCAGTACTGCAGCCTATCATGAGACAAAAAAAATAACTCGCTCAGATTTACCAGAAATTTAAACCAGATTTACTAAAATTGTTTTTTTGATGCATTATTAAGATTGAAGAATGCATTGGCAAGCAATTGCCAAAAACTAGCAGACAGACTATGTAGTGGATGATTAAAGGATGATCGTGAAGATGGCTAAAGCAACAGAGCAATATCCAGGATGTAGGCATACATGTGTCAGACTTATAAAAATTATCACCAGGTTTATCCAAGCTGGAAAGCACTTGAATGTCTCAAAAATTGAAAGGCCAAGGAAAATTGTGAAATTTGTAAAATCAGAAATACTATATTAATGTATGTATGTGTATTGTACAGGAATTATGGAATAAACAATGGAACTGCTTTTCATTACAAACACCACCTACTGGTGACTTAGCCATGCACTGCTGTTTACTTGTCTGTTAATTATGTGACTCTTGAACACACCAATTTCTGATTTAATGTGTAGAAGCATTCCAACTACTTGGATCTATCTGAATGCCTCGGAACTCTGGTTATCCTTGGATAGTTGAGTTAGCTGAAGCAGACAATTATGAGTGATGATTAATTATGTTGGCTCAGAAGACAGATATGGAATATTTTATTTGCATTGTACACAGGCATGCATTCTTTGCATGCATGTAACACTATATATGTTGTAAAACCATTGGTCAAAACTGAATTTTAAATAAACTGAAGAAATTATTTTAACCTTTGGAAATTAAGCACAAGTATAAATGGTTATATAAGAACTGTTATTTGTCTTTTTGTATAAAGGATTAATACATTGCAGGGCACCTTTGCAAAACCTTTTGTTTGATCTTTGGCAAATGACTGAACCAAGTTTTTAAAACATTCCTTTGGGTCAAATCATAGATTGCACTAACTACACATTAAATCCTTGATACTAAAACATTTTAGGTACTGACCTGTGTGCTGACAGCTGCAAATATAAATATATTTTCTCTAATAAAGTATGCTTTTGTCACATTTATTAGTTTATTGAACTACTTGTCTATGTATGATGCATTTTGATATTTCAACCAGTACAGTGATGTTAAAACTGCTTGTTTGGCTTTGCAATTTGGATAGAGACCTCTCACCCTTAAAACAAGATGAATATAAACCAGAAGTAGCAGAAGTGATTGACAGAAAAAAATTAAATACATGAATAAAAACTATTAACACCAACTAAAAACTGACTACAATCACACAGTACAGGGACGAAACCATCAGCAATTTCTAAACACACCCATTGTAACGGATTGACCTAGTGTCATCTATTTTCTAATCACTGGAGATAGGACAGTGTAGTTCTTGAATAACGTGCTAATTCAACCTTTTCCATCTGTATACATGCTAACAAGTAACTAGTTGAGACTATTGAAATATGAATAAACAGGTTATTTTCTTAGATGGACTGGTAAGGCACTAGGCAGGGGGAGGAATGATTCTGGCTCAGCACTACCACCAGAACCAGTTCACTTCGTGTTGTTATGCAAGAGCCACGCGTACGAACATATTCGAACATATACAGCTGTTCCCCAAAGACGTAAACTCTACAGTGATGTATCCATTAAATTAGCTTGAAATCTGGGTTTGAATATGTACATTAAATCTGATGTAAACCAAGTTTTAATTGCCATTGACTATGCCATTGACAACATTGGCATTGACTACTGTTGTTCTTTCTGTATTGTCCATCTTTTTGCATGCTTCTACCCAAGATGACTGCATGCAAGCACCTACAAGCACCTGGGAGATGGTCTGGCTCGCCGGTGGATGTACTGATGCCGGGGTTGGATGTACCATTGTCGTAAGGGGACGTGCTGATGCTGGCTCCTACCTGAGGTGCACCATCTGCACCGAAGGGGCTGTGACTACTTGGCCGGGGAACAAGAACTTTAAGCTATAACTGTAGAACCACCTATTGTTCACAAATACGGACTGGTGCTAACGGGCCGCCCAATGGAGGATGGGTTCCCTTTTGAGTCTTGGTCCTCCCAAGGTTTCTTCCTATTCCCCGCCATCTTAGGGAGTTTTTCCTTGCCACTGTCGCCTTTGGCTTGCTCATTAGGGATCTGGACCCATACAATTTGTAAAGCTGCTTTGAGACAACATGTGTTGTAATAAGCGCTATATAAATAAAATTGACTTGACTTGACTTTCAACAGTAGCAATAAATTAATAAGTGCGACAATCTATTCATCTGTAGGTCATGCGTTATATAATTTAATAGTTGTGACGCCGAAACTAACATCCTCCGTGCTATGCCAGATAGTGCATATAATGATGTATATAATACGTATTCTCTCTCTCAGTTTTGCTCGACCTCCTTCTTCCCATTAAAACAAAACGCGCCCAGCTGCATGGCCACCATCATATAATGCGCTCTTGTGGTACAAAAAAGTCTACGAAATCAGCTACATCATCAAAAAAAGTTCCTGTAACACAGATGCCGTAACCTTTATGTATTCCTAAAAACAAATAGAACAAAAATGATGAGTAAATTAATTGTTTTATGAAGAAAGTAGTTCTACCTGGTCATGCTATAGTCTTACCCTTGCGTTACTGATATCTGAAAGGAGGACAGGGAAATAAAATTTCAAAATGCAGCATTTTTAATTACACTTCTTTTATTATACTGTTAATACACATTTTATTGCACTTATTTTATTACACTGCTAATACACATTTATCATGAATGTGCGCTATTGTGCGAACTATTGTACGAACAGAATATTACGAACAGTATTGCGTGAGTCGTTCGCGGCAATTTAGCTAGTAAAATTAAGAGCGTTTGCTGATACTGACGTGGCACAATCGTGGCTTTAAGACAAAAGGAATTTAAGTTAGGAATACGAAAATGTCCGTGCACGAGGCCCATTGTTCCTTTTAATAAATTGTAAGATCGTTGTTCACTGCCTAATTTTCTCCTTATACCAAGAAGGATTTTTATGCTCTTACATACTAAGGCTAATATTTCAACGTGTAGCCACTTGATGGCTCTAGAGTCTCAGGAGTCAAACAGAGATGCGGACATTTGAAGCGCCCCCTCCACAGTCCCCAACAGCAAAAACACTGCTGGAAGTCTCTTATCAAGTATACCTCTTCGATTTCTATGATACTTTTTATTAGGTTGTACTGTGAATGACCTTGATTCCAGGACAAAAATAGCAGTACTACATATTTTAATACCTAGTTTTCACCCTTCTCAAACTGAATTCAAATAGTGTGAGCTGTGATGATATTAGAGTTCATTTTGAAGACAAAACATTCAGTCAAAAACACAGGCGTCCTCAGAAAGGTAGTTTCAGTAACCTAATTAGCATTAAACAACCTAATTAGCATTAAACAAGATCATCCTATTTGTATAGCAAACCCTTATATCAAAAGCAGTTCATGTAAATTAAAGTATTGATCAGGGATTTAATGCTCTTTGTTTAACAGAAAATGGAATTAGATTGCACAACTTGTCAGCTTTAAAGGCATGTACCCCATCGGCTTGTACAGAATCTCAAAGAGCTGTGAGGAACAGCAGTCAAAGGTCTCACAGAGTGGGATGGAATTGGCGTTGATGGCCTCGACTATATACAGTATGTATATATATATATGTATAGTATATTGGTTACACTTAGTGTAAATGTATGCTGCACAAAATATTCCATTTTCATATTTCCTCGGTGTAAAATGTAAGAAAGCCTCTTTACACTTTTTAAAAATACTTTTTGTTTGATTGTTCATCAATAATATCAATACTGTATTTCACTTTCATCTCATCGTCTCCTCTCAACACCCTCTCCAGATGCACATTTCACAGTGAATAGTTATATTGGCCTTTTTACTAGTTTTATTGGTCTTCTACTTGTCAGGATCTTACCAGTCAGTTCTCGGCTGAACCGTCTCTAAGGATATTGTATCAGCTGCCATCGTAATGTTTTTACCTTTCCTTTACTTTCTTTTGGCTGACAGGGTCTGGCTGTCGTCTCCATGAGACCTGTTCAATTTCGGCTAATCTCCCAGTGCATGTGAGAAGACAAGACTGTAAATCCTCCAACCCCCACAACCCCAGCACTGCCCACAACCCCCCCCACTCCCCCCAAACACACACACACAGCACCATCCATTTGAGGCCTGAGCCCAATATCATTCCTCACTGCTGGGGGCTGCAGGCTTTTCCTGCTATTTCGGTTGTGTTGCATTGAAGGTTATCTTCAGCATTTACACACCTTTTTTGAGTCCTTATATTCACAGGATAGTGAGTGGCTTTTGTTATTTAAAAAAAACCCTTTTTTTTGTTTATGTACTGAGTGAGAACTACATGGAATTATTCTGGAATGTTTAAAATTTTACTTTTAAACTGCGATTAGATTGTACATAGCAACTGAAATTATGTAAAATGTGTAAATCAAAATTTACACCTCAGTGTTACTTTTCATACCATCTTAGCAGATTTCCCCCCATGAAACACCTCCTGTCTCACCACATGAGGAATGTTCATTACGACATTGCCTGTATGAAAGCACAATTGCAGAACTATAGTAAGACTTCTTTACCATCACTGAACACTAATATGAACTTTATCAGTACCTCTACATCAGAGATACATATACTGCGAACTATACATCTGTGCCAAAGACATTGAGATTGAGAGACTATGATACAAACCCTGATCTGGAGAGTCCAGGTAACATGGTTCTCCTTAAAAATAAATAATTGCCTGACAGTGTTTAGCACAGTGTTCTTATACTCTCTTGTTTTGGTTTTGTATTTCTGAGTCCTTTACAAATGACATTTCCACATGTGCATCAGTGTGGCAGCAAGTCACAATTTCACTAATAGAAAATCAGTTAAACAGCATCATATCACTCCACTAGAAATTAAGGATATGTTGAAAACCAGATTATTGTGAAATTTAACAATGGTATTTTCTGTATATTTATGAAATAATTGTCTCATTTAAAAATGTCACAAGACCAACATGAATTCCAAGTTTCAATTTCAGAACAAAATACAAAAAAGTAAAAAAATTGTAGAAATCACCAATATATGTGAACATCATTTTGAGGAGACTAAAATGTAGACAAGCAAAAGGAAACAAGAAACAGAAACAAGACACTTGGTCCCAAACGCTCAAGTGCGTCTGTCTTCTACATTCTATTTCTGAAAGCCCTTTGCTGGGAAGGCACAAGGGGGCGCCCTTTCCTCACCTCCAGAGGACAGCCAGGCTTGCTGCAGGCCTTTTGCATGGTCCTAAATTAGCTCATTCATGTTCCACAATAGAACTGCAGGCAATGGAGGAAATTGCTTTCTTGCTATGTGAGTGACTACTGATGGGGCTCCTGATTGTGGTCAGTTGAAAAAAAAGTGAAAACCACAAGAGGGAAAATAAGAAAAAAAAACATGACATTAGAAGGATTTGAAGCAACACAAGTAATGTTGAAAGCAATTTTGATTTGAAACACACCCCACACACCCACTGTGATAAAACACACCCTCTGCCATTTCTTCAGAGGTCGAATATTGTTTTGTTTTGTTTTTTTTCTCCACACCCCTCCTATGGTTCATGAGATTACAGTGGCAAATCTGATAAATCAATATCTGTCCAGGGCTTTGCCCAAATTGGTTTCTGTCTTGTCAGTTTCCTTTACTTTAAATAATTGGATAATTTTTTAAGAATAATACATTTTGTGTTTAGTATCATATGTGATGTTATTTGGTGTAATGAAATATTGTCTTTTTGTAATGTGGTTTTTAGCAGAATTTTAGCTAAAGATAAAGATATTTAAAATTCCTAGGATGAGCAGGATTAAACACAGTAGCATGGTAGTGCTAGGCGATCTGTTCCATGGTGTCAGCATGGTTTAGGCTTAGTGAGCAATGCTTTATTGTGCTCTTAAAACTGAAACACTGCTCTTGCCTTCCTGAGAAAACTGTACTCTGCACCACTGTTATCTGTAGCCTTGTCACAGGGTTGTTCAGCAGGATTGTTAGTAACTAGCGAAAGCCCAACAAGGCTTTCTTAAGTCTTGATGTACATTTAGCCAGCGTGTTCTATCCCTTGACTCCTAAATCTTTATTAAAAGTGAGTTCAACTTAACTGTGCTACTATGGCTAAAAGTAAATTAACGATCTTGTTGCTACTTAGTGTAGCATCATAGATACCACAGCAATTTAGCTTAGTTGACCAACCACTGTTCCTGCCAGTCCCAGATAAAATCATTACAATTTAAGGTCAATAGATATGAACACTTAAAAACTTGGTGAAAAGAAATCATAACCAGGACAGTTTTAGACCATCTGTTAAAGCCTCCTCTGATTTCCTCCACTAGGTCCAAGATTAGATTGTGAATGAACTAGGTTGCAATTTAGAGTGGGTTGAAATCTAATATGATTAACAGTTGGGAAAAATTCTGATACTTACTATGGATTACAACCGTATTTGACTTAATTTTGACTTAATTCATAGTGATTATAAAGTATGCATTGACCAGCAGTCAAGCAACTAAAATGTCATATGGGGCAAAATTATACATTTTTACTACATTATACCATACATTATTATAATGTTATTATTTATATACTACATTATACCATACATTATTCTAATGTTATTATATGCCACATTATACCATACATTATTTTAATGTTATTATATACTACATTATACCTTACGTTATTATAATGTTATTATATGCCACATTGTACCATACTAAGTATACAGTATTTCATCTTCCTTTTCCTATAATTAAGGATTCAAATGTTTTTCTAATGACAACAACAATTCAGTCCATCCTTACAAAGCATCTCTGCAAATCCTATTAGCACTTGCTTCTATACAAAAAGAAACATCTGATCATTTGATCAGCACATCAGATTTGAAGGTGGAGCCGCTTTGCTGATATGCTGTCAGCCTATTATGAAGGTGTACAGCACCAATCCTAAGGCCTTAGAGTTATTTATCTCATTTACTTCTCTTTTGCATATTCCAACAGCAGTACCAGTACCATTGAGGAGAAGACCAGTTCTGCAGTCTGTCAGAGCCCAGTACCATCGAGCACCAGTCCTGCAGACAGTAGCTCAGTACCAGTACCATTGAGAAGACCAGTTCTGCAGTCTGTCAGAGCCCAGTACCATAGAGCACCAGTCCTGCAGACAGTAGCTCAGTACAAGTACCATTGAGAAGACCAGTTCTGCAGTCTGTCAGAGCCCAGTACCATCGAGCACCAGTCCTGCAGACAGTAGCTCAGCTGAAACTAAAAAGAAAATAAATAGCAAGTAACAGTGCCCCAAAATGAAATGAAACAAAATAACACAAAGACAAAGCAAATCTAAACAAAGCAAAGGAACAACTAGAGTAATACCAGAGTGGAATAAGGAATTGTGTGAAACACTTACAAAGAGTAGTCTGTAATAGAAACGGTGGTGGTGGAGTTAATACTTTTAGTTATATAAAAAAAAACAGCCATGTTTTATTAAGAGTTTCAGGGGGTGGTGGGTTTTCTTGTGACTTTGCAGAAACCTGTTGGCAAAGCACCATCACCAGGTTAATACTGCACTGAATGTCAAACCCACTCCTCAAGATTGTAATTGTATCGCGAGCGAGAGGTTTGAGGATGCGGAGACGAGTTGCGTGTACAAACACGGAAGTTTATTAGTGATAACTGAATAATAACTTAACTTTAGCATTCAGCAGGAACATGTAACACATATACGCACACGTAGCAGACTCAAAGACGAGCACAAGACGAGACGAACGCACACAATTTATACACAGAACGTAACAAGCACCGCGTGCCGCACATTAGACTAACGAGACTAGTGAACAGCACACATAACCACACCCACGGAAATACATATAAAGACATGGACTACATTAACACTCGCTATATCGTGACAGTAATGGTTTCTATATTCACATTCTTCCTATAGGACCCTCGCACTTTTTATTGTATCAGCATTAAATGATATATATTTTTGTCTTTGAGTTTCAAGCAGAGGGGTTGAATTCTGACTGACATATTTCATTTTATTTTAAAAAAGCATTTAATCCACAGAATATGAATGAAGCAAGGTAAATATTTACATCTTGCGTATGTGTTTTTTTCCTATTTGTTCAAACACTGATTGATGCGACTGGGCACATCATTAGTGATGCAGTGTGGTAGGGTGTTTTGGATCTTAGACTATCACATGCCCTCATACCCTGTTCAGTCCCTGGCTTTGGTCCAAGTGCGTGCTGCCCCATGGATGGGCCCTTACAGTTTGCAGATGGCTCACTGCTTTTTCTGCAGTGTCAGTTCTGTGTTTGGTGGCTCTTCTGTGTTGCAACCATGTGGTGCCAAGGAGGCTGAGTTTCCAATAGTGGGACTGGCCCACTAATCCTCTACTGCCCACCTCTATCCATCCATGCACTTGTCTACCAGCTGGAACACCATTAAAATACAGAATTCACTACCAATAGATCTTCAACAAGCTCCTTCAGATGTGGCTTTTAAAAATTGTTAAAAAATATGTTCTTTATCATTTAACTACTTTTTTTACTACTGTTATATTTGATTTTATGTTTGTTTTATCGGTGTTCATCTTAATCTTGTACTTAAGACAATTTAAGTAAATCCTTTTCATTGTGATTATAAAGCACTTTGAGCTGCATTTTAATGTATGAAATGTACTATATAAATCAAGTTTATTTTTTATGATTTATTATATTATTTACTTCTTAACTGTGTGGGCCTTCACTATTTATTCCTTCCCAGGAACACTGAGTTCCAACAGAAGCACCTGCTTGACCAACTCAGATGTTTATCCCAGATCTGCCCTGTCATTCTTACTGTGTGTTCTGGAGCTTCAGCTGATCCTTTACTCAACCTTCAGCAGGCAGTCACCAGCTGGGGCTGGCAGCCCAGTGGGGACACTGAGCTCTGGCTAAGATTCTCCTGCCCTGACTGAGGTGATATTGGGTCTTGCTGAGCATTGATTCTTGCCCTGCTGGATTCATGTACCGGTGCCCTCTTTCCTGCCCCCTCTGCCTCCCCAAGGCTCAGCTGGATGTGCTCTGAGGATGTGCCCTCTCAGCAGGTGTGCTGGACATGCTGGAGTTGTATAGACCTCAGCAATGTCTTCATAATTATGATTGTGAATGTATGCAAGGAGAGTGTACACACACACAATCTCTCTATCTCTCTTTGTCTCTCTGTCTGTCACTCTCTCTTTCACTTTTCTGCATGTCCTCCCAGACTCACTATCAAGCTGATCAAGTCATCAGTGCCTCTAAAGTTGACAGCTAATTGCCTTTACCTACCTCCATGTGTTGTACACAGTGATGGTTTATTATAATGACAAGGCCTCTTTCACAGTAACACTAAATGCACAACTTGGTGGAAGGAGTTTAATCTTCAAATCCTTGCACCTTCATTCACTGAGATCATCACAGCTTTGCCTCAGGGTCGTTTGAAGAGGGCATCACCAAGTCAGCTAACGCACTCTTAGGGGATTTGGTCCTTCACTGGATCACCTGTCATGTTTCTTATCATCCGGTTGTAGGGATACATCATTGGACTGCTTCTGGCAGGCTTGGCAAGAGGCTTTCCTTTGATGGCCTTCCCACAGCTATAAAGCACAGGATAGAGGGAGACGCAACCAAGACAGCTGATCTCTAGTATAAGAAATCTGCTTGACTATCAAATATTACCTCATTTTGGTCTTAAAAACAACAGTCCTGAGGGGATTTATGCCAGCCTTGGTGATCAACCTTGTTCCTGCTCTATAATGTCTGATGGACTGGTCTTCGTTGGTTCTTGTTCCTGTCAACCGTGAAGGTTTCAGATGCTATTTAAAGTGCTTTTTTTGGCAGGTGAGCCAGTTATTTAGGGTTTAGTACGTCCCACCTAGCAGAAGAGCAGTGCAGAATAGACAAATGATGGCTCACAGCTGTGGACTCTCATTCTATCCATTTCTATAAATGCAAGGTAGACAGAGTGCTGCTATTACTGCACCAAAGCTGATAATATTTAAGTCAAGTCAGCACTGTGGCCTCTGCCAGCCAAAAGGCTGAGAATATGTATGTTAAGCAGATGTAAGATAAAAGACAGAGGAAAAATGAGAGAGGTTGTGAGGGTGGTGATGATGTTGGAAGAAAAAAAAAGATTTTTCCTTCACAGATTCTGATGGGAGCTTTATCAAGCTTTTCAGATTAAAATAATAAGAGGCTAGAACATTTTTGCAAGCCATGGTTATAGTGTCAGGGAACTAGAAATGTGACGTGAGATTAAGTTAATCTGCAGCATGCTGAGCTCTCTCTGGTCTCGGTGGATCAAAAGCATTCACCCTGAGTAATTTGCTACTTGGGGTGAAATGGTTACAATGGTAAAATTACATTTTGTAACATTTTAATTATCATTAAAACTATGTCTTCAGAAGAGTCTGAAGTGTGGCTGAGAGACTCCAATGGAGACTTTATTATCATTTTGCCTATTTTGGTCAATAATGTAAATCGGGTAACAATGTTGGACCAATTAACTTCACTTTGCATTTAAAGACACACGTCTGCACTTCATTTTATTTCTGCAGTATGAGAAAGTAGTACCATCTATATAAGACCTAACAGACTATTGTATGCTAACTGAATGGACAGAGTAGATGTGGGCTAGAATATTACCTACTTTCGAGGTGGATATTAGGTGACAATAACAGTAATAGCAATAAGTAAACAACAACAACAAAAATAATGATAACTATAATAATAACAATAACAAGAATAATTAAAAAATTATAATGGCTTCTAAATCGCCTCATGTCTTCAGATGTACTTGGGAATTGCACATGATAACACATTACATAGTGTAGTCAGCAAACCAATGTGTTTTCTTCATTTAAAGATGAATTTAAAATTGATTGTTCATTGAAATTCATTGAAATTACTATCACAGTCTTCTTAAGATTCATGATGTTAAATTTTCAAACCACTTCATATATATCTGCAACTGATAAATATTAAATATTTAAAATATAAATATATATAAGCACACCGTTAGTGTGGGTGTGTTTACATAGAATGCATGTGCACAACCCTATTATTCTCACCAGCATTACAATGAACTAAAGGCCAAATCCTTTGTACATCATAGTGAAGTCTTCTAAAGGTATTGAGATAAGGAGACTACTGGAGAAGACTGACAGGCCTGGCCATCTGTTTGTTAATCACAGAAAGTTCTAGAGGCTTCGGCTGCAGTAGACACAATGCCTGCTACATCTCCAGTTGTTTTATATCACAGTGGCTCTGCCTGTTTTCCTGTCTTCTTTCTCTCTCTTACTCTCTTTCTTGCACACAGACATGCACACGTTTAATACGCACACAGAGAGGCGCACGCATTAAATATGCACACAGATATGCACACGTTAAATAGGCACGCAGACATGTACATGGTAAATACACATGCAAACATGCACACATGTTAAATACGCGTGCAGACATGCACATGCTAAATACGCACGCAGACATTCAAACATAAAATATGCACACAGACATGCACATGTTAAATATGCATGCAGACATGCACACATGTTAAATACACATGCAGACACGCACACGTTAAATATGCACACAGACATGCAAAATGAGCAGACACACTGCTCCTCATTCATTGTGTTACATGGTAGCGTTTTATGGTATGCATATGAGTACACATAAGTATAGAAATACATTTTAAATAACACCAGTAGTTTCTGTACTTATACCACAATTTTTGGGTAGCAATAATAAACAAACACATTCAGAAATGTTTCAATTCAACAGCAGGTGTGGTGCTCATGCTACTTTTGTGACTGAACCAAAATGTTTATCAGATTGTCAGGCCAAACGACATATCATTATCCTATTTTAGGAGTGTTAAAATGTGCTAATGATGAGTCTGAATTACAGCCTTCCCCTTCACACTGTAAAGAGTGTGAGTTTCCTATAATCCTCCTCACCCTCAGGCAGCGTTCAGTGCAGCTCTTGACTTCCCATTTGGAGATGAGAGGAAAATTTAACCCTGGTGTTTGAACTCCTGCTCTTTCAAAGCCGTGTCGACGCTCCCCGACATGCATGACACTGTGATGGTGTTCAAGGAGCACCGATTCTCTGATCAACTTGAAAAAGCATCGGACGCTTTTTCATCTTTTCTCAAGAGTGAAGGTGAGAGAGCCCTCATTCTGCCTGAAATATTAAAATAAGTATACATATTTCACGATCCCCTCTACTCAGTGAGAGCAGAGCAGTGGGGCAAGAAAGAGTTGGGTGGAGCTTTCATTTTAATTGCAGAGAGTTCTCTCTCTCTCCGGTCTGACCTCTACTGTAAGTGGAGAAGCTATCGTCCACAACCATGAAAGCCTCAGCTCTTACTGTGTGGGAGAGGAAGGGGTATGGAAAGAGGATGCCATTTGCCTTAGGCCAGGCATCCACTGAAAAAATGTTTGGTATGAGCAGTGCTTGAAGCCCATCCTGCCTGATCATTCTTAAGTGGTAACGATGCTTAACACTCAATAAAGTAAGACCTGTCTTTGACATTGGCAGTGTGGAGAGGTGGAGAAGATACGTGGAGAGGATAGGTGGAGCGGATGGAGAAGAGGAGGATGTGACAAAAAAAGTGGGGAATGGGAGGGTCAGGCATAGATAGATAGATAGATAGATAGATAGATAGAGATAACTGTAGAATGTAGAACTTTACCTTTACTATTTTTAAATTAACACATCATACATGACCACATAGTAAAATATTTAATACAAAATAAAAATTAATTACACTATGATATTTATTGATATTTAAGATATTTCTTCCTCTATAGCAACTGTCAGTTTGGTTTCACCATGAAAATAATGTAAGTTGTTTTGTATTTCCGATTTTATAAACATATTTCAGTTTATAAAATTTATCTCAGTTCACTATAATAATTTTAAATACATTTTTGTAGATATCTTTAGTTTCTTTTAGATTCACCAGTCAAAAAGTCTGTGTTTCTTAAAGGAAAGAAGGCTGAATCAAGGAATCCTAGCTAGTTGCTAATGGATATTGGTCAGGAGAAACAGAAGGAGACAAACAGAAGGTCACAGAAACATGAGGCCTCCTTCACCCTTAAGTATGACTGGTAGGTCAGAAAAGACAGAGAAAAGATGTAATAATAATCATGCTATTGGGTGGATGAAGAAAAACAAGGGAAAAGATATACAAATACTTCATATTAATATTCTGTTTTGTACAACATAAACAGCACTGCCTGAAATTCTTGTGTATTATAAACTCAGTTAGTCATAGAGGAAAATCACTTACTCTAAGAGACAGATCACATGTGTACAGTCTTTTTTATTGACTAATTCATGGTAGAATGTTACTGTGTGTGTGTTTTAAACAACACCCAAGAATTTATGTATCTGTGCGTGTTTTTAACAAAACCTAAGAATTGATTAATGCTTGCACCAATTTATTGGTGTTTTCTGTCACATCAGCTTGCCTGGGAAGGTCTGTAACAATGGAACAGTGTAACTGGGGTAATATCTAACCCCTGTCATTGAACGATAGCTCTGTCTCTACAGGAAAGAAATCTCTGGACAAAACTCTTTGAGATTAAAGGACCAATGACTGTGACTTCTGCCCTATGTAGTGTTTTCATACATACAGTTTCAGTATCAATTTTTGTAACATGCAATTCGACCGTGAGTTCAGAAGAGTAAGAGGTGGAAGAGATCATATGTAAAGGGGGCTTCCGCAGGGCAAACGGTGCCAACGGCTCATCTGTCTCCTGACATGGCTAAGTGACAACCAGTTGGTCATAAAGCGATAACTGGGAGCTCTCCCATGACGCTTACCTGGGGTCAGTGTTTGAAAACACCTGCCAGTAGGGCAGTCCTGGGGACAGCGTCAAAATCCATGACAAGCTTCACTTATCGAGTCGATCACATGGCTCAAGTGTCACCTAGCAGGAAGCATGAAAACGAGGTCAAATTGTTTGACTTTGACAGAAGTAATACTGAAAAGGCTCTAAGCTGATGTAATTCATTAACCCTCCTTAACACAAAACTACCAAGGTGGCTTACAAGGAGATAGTCCCTGCATGATTTGCATTAGTGCTCACACAACCATGTCTCTTCGGAAAAGGGTGTCAAAAGTTTTGCCCTTGATTGTTACTGTTTGCTGACAAGCAAAGGAAAGTAATCCTTGTGTCCTCTCAGTCAAGGACAATGGCGATGTCACTCCAGTGACAGAACCCACTAACCCAGAATTAGGCTAATTTAGCCCAATAAGAATTTGGTAACACATCTTGTTAGTTTACAAATGAGATTTCCTATTTTCACTAAAAATGTTCCATATTCAGGGTTCCAAACCACTCATTTTGTTCCTTGGTTAAATTCTGTTTTCATGAACACTGGCCAGTATGATTTATAGCACACAGTGCAGTCATATTACATATAATATGTCAGAATGTTTGTGTGGAGTAGTACCTAATAAACTGAACTCAGTATTTATTTAGACATTTTGGCTTTGATATCTCTTTCCCATTTTGATCTTTCAATAAAATGATCAGACTCCGTCCAGCCCATGATAATGTTGCAGTCAGTCATGATGTCAAAGTTGAGTGAATAATTAAACAACAACAAAAAAAAAAACATTTAAGAGAAAATGGGTGTCACTCCAATTATGTGGGGGTGACTTTGAGGTCCTCTGCCCCTCTGTAAGCCCCTGTCTTCCTCAGCATTCTCTGCTGACTGGACGTAGTCATGGTCCACTGTGTTCTGAGGTGTAGATGAAGGAATTGTGATTCTTTATCTGGAGCAAGTCTCTTCCCTAACAGCCTATAATGCCAAAGAGTGGATCTACACTTTGCTTTTTAAGTCACATTCTTTAAATTTGAAAGTTCATTTGCACTGATTTTTTTATAATTTAACAATTTATTTTAGGAAGATATTGTATAAGTAATATACTCTGTAATGGAAAATTCTACTATAAAAACCCTGAATATTTTATGTTGTTTTAAAAAGGTTTATGTTTTTTTATTTTTGTTTTGTGAGCTATAAAAGCAAGAATAAATTTCAAGCACCATTTCTCCAATGCAATATTTAGCAATAGTTATTTTCACCCCATAGTATGATGATGAATAAAACACATTTAAGCTTACAACAGTTTCTGACCAAGAACAGCTGTTGGCTGGGTATTTCTGGCTGACAGACTATTCTCAACCCAATGTTGACACTGACAAGTGTAAAAAATCCAGCAACACTGCACACTATTGTCACTGCTTTGTTGAGAATGGTTTGTTTCACAAATTATAATTTGGTCAGCAGTGGTCCTGTGGTTGGAAACAGCCCATTGATATATGGGATAGAAATGTTTACCTACATTTATTATTAGGCACAATTTTATTGGTGTTTGTAATAGTGGCAGTGAGTGTAGTTTGTAGTGTCCCTCTGGATATGCTTCCAAAACCTAAATAACCCCCTGCTGTCCCTGTACCTTATTCACACAATAACACAAAGCTTTCAGTGATACAAGATTTGAACCTGAACCTGGTTGTTCAGTGCTCTGTGGAATCATATGAAAGGTCATTTCTGAAGTATGTATTTCACCCAGTTGGACCTGTGTTCGCATGCTCATAAATGTTGAACTGTAAACTATGGATAAATAGAACTGTGAACCATTGACAGATAAATAACTGAAATCTCAAATCTCACAGCTTTGAGTTTATTTAATGCCTTGTTCCAGTGCTCCAGCGTGTAGCTTAGTGTGCCAATAATGTATCCTGATTTCCAGGTGGCAATTTTGCCTGCAGGTACCAAGCCATCAAATAATAACTTTTTTCTTGACAGTCAGAGGAATCATCAGTAGTGCACCTTCTTGGATTCATGGCATGCCCGTGTGGAATGGGCTTTGGTGAGCACTTCCCAGTTGACGGTCAACGGATGGGTGAGGAGTTTGCTGTTTGGTCCAGGGAGCCAGAAAGCTGGGGCTTCCCTGACAGCTGCTGGAGATCATGTGCTTGTCCTCCAGGGAAGATTAGAGCAGCTCACATCGTTTGCTAAATGAAGCCCTGAAGGACCGTGAGACTCTGACAACAGCACATGGTACACAGACTTAAAGCTGTCACAAAGCCTGGTATATTCGCTCTTTCCTCAGTCTGAAGGTGTGTAAAATCACTTTAATATCCTGTTGGGGTAAGCAAGCTGGTTTGTGCCAAAACTAAGTTAATTAAATTGGAGTGAATATTTGGTTGTGATAATTGGTTTATTAATAGTAGATATTCAAGAAAGTCAAAGAAAGTCAAGAAAGTCAGAAATCAAGATGGTATTAAAAAAACCCATTAACATTCTTCTAAAATGTTCATAGGGATCCATATAAATGGAAAACTACCATCTGAAATACATTTGACACAGACAGAATATACCAGGTGGAAGGTCCAGTGTAACAGAACTGTCACTGTAGACCCACTCTGCTTCCTCCCTCCCTCTCATCAAAGTGAATGTGACTGATGGTCATTGCCTGAACAGCCTTGTCTTCACTGCTGGTGTTTCCAGCATGTTTCCTCCTGTTTCTGTCATTTCACTTGTTCCTCTTCAAACAAGTCCTGTCATTTATTGACATAACTTCTCGTAAATAAAGAGGCTTCGTTCTGCATGACTGAGATTAAACAGCCAACCTCAAGTCTTAATATGCCATCATTTTGTCCTTGTGAATTATTCATTCATGTCCATCATTTTCTACAAAAAAGAGAACACCATTTTCACCATGGTTCACTATGGAGTAAAACCACAGTCACCGTCAACCCATCACTTGTTCCAGATTGTTGATCACAGTTGTGTGTTCGTTCGACATATGTCTGCTAAATGTAAATAGGAATTTATTTCTCCCAGTATTTTCTCCTGATGTGAGTTCGGCATGCTGGAGTGTGCTCAGGCTTGAGAAAGAGCATTTCTGATCCCAGTCCTGGGCTGAATATTCATTGTTGAGGTTTGGGGGTAGTATGCAGATGGCGGAAGCAGATGCTCGTTACGGCAAGTGACAATTTTCAGGGATTTGCATCCATGACAAAACAAATAAAGTGAAATTGGGGATCGGAAGGCTGTCTCAGCTTAGGCTCCTCAGATGGAGGATGGAGATGGTTAAGAAGCAAATTTGTCAGAGAAATAATTAACAAGCACTGTTGTACCTGTAAATAATCATTTCTGTTTTCACAAATTATAGGAACTACAGGAAAGGAAAGGAAAATTTCAAAATTACTGATCATTCCTCTGTACAATAAAGGTATTTTTGTGTGTTGGGCAGTATAACACTTGGTGATGGTTTGACCCCTGAAATATGGAGATAAACAAACAAAAAGCCATGTGCTGTGACGGGCAGTGAGTGCGAACGAAAAGGAAGCGATCACGCCAAGTCTCAGAGAAAAAGAGGGGTTTAATGAATAACGTGCGCAAACAAAAGACCCGTGCACTTGACCCCGATTAAGGATATAATAACCAGCGGTCAACTGGTACATAGACAAGGCATATATAGCCTGACAAACTACCGTCAGGTGAGGGAGCTAATAAGCTCCACCCACCTGAGGGACGCACACAACGCAACAACAACAGGACAACTGCCGCTGTACCGTAGGCGACCGGTAGGGGAAGCCTCCCACACCGTGACATACCCCCCCACCAAGCCGCACTACGGCCCGATGTGCGGTTCACAGCGGCAGAACACAAGACGCAAGACGAAGGGGCAGGAAGGCGGGGACAAGGCAGGGAAACACCTCCTGCGGTCCGGGAGCTGCAACACAAAACATATAACATAAATTAGCTCCCGCCTCCCTGGGCGGGACCCTGGACCGACTGGGCCGTCAACCATAGACAACCACGCCCCAGTCGGTCACAGAGCCCTCACGCCCCAAGGGCCCCACACAGTGTGCGTGTGTGCAGGTTACCTCCCTACTGCACAGTTGAACGTCTCCTGGACCAACCTCTCGGCTCGGGGCAGACCACTATCCAGGGCCTGGGGTACCCCTGGCATTACCTAGCCCGGCCAGGAGACCACCCCTTTTGGAGGGGTACGAAGCAAGGGTGGACTCCTCCACCCTGCCGGAGGTTCCAACTGGAGAGCACTCCCTCCCTCTAATGGGCCGGCTAGCTCCAGGGTGAAACCCTAGTCAACCCGTGCACGAGGGCAGGTCCAGGGACTCCACAGTCAACCGCGGGAGGAACCTGCACACAATACATACGCACAAACACACACACAGACACGACACAAACGCGCACTTACCCTGACCTTCTGGCACCCCTGACACAGGGGGGGGAGAGGTCTCCTTCTCGGAAGGAGGGGACACCCCTTTGCTACGCCCCTCACTGGAGGAAGGGGGCCCCTACCGTCTCCGGAGAACACTCTCGAATCCCTGGTCAGGGCCTCCCGTAGGAGCTGCGCCTTCCGTGCCACAGACTGTGGCACGGGACCCTCCATAGCCCCTCCCCAAACGCCCTTTGGAGGAGGAGCGCACGGGAATTACATAAAACAATCCACAAACACGCTAGGACAAACACAAACACGAAGTGGGCGACACAAACACACAAGAATACACGCAGACTTACCCTGACCCACTTACACCCTTTTACATGGGAGGAGGGAGCTCCGTCTCAGCATGAGGACACCCTACCTGCTCAGGAGACTCCCTCCCGTGGGTCAGGGCCTCCTAATGGAGATACGCCCTCTGTGCCACAAACAGTGGCACAGGACCCCATATAGCTCCCCCCCAAAACATATTTTGGGAGCCCTTAGGGGAATTACATAAAAACACGAAAGACAAACACAAACACGCAAGACAAACGGCAGACACACCTTCCACTCACTAGCTCCAGCCCGCAGTCTCATACACGCATCACAAACTTCTCACACATGCACATGCACAAACACAGACTGCGGGCGAGCACTTTTAGCGAGAAGGCGCCGCCCCCTTGGAGGAGAGCGCTACCAGGCTTTCGCTACTGTCACCGTCGTGCCACACAACGTGCTACACAAACACACAAACAAACAAGCACGTAGGCACGACGGGACAAGCGATTTATAACCTAGCTCTCCTCCACACACATTCAAACAACAAAATTTCACACGGACAAACACTTACCACGAGACATGACCACAAACGAAGGAAAAAGTAAAGGAGACTGGCGGCTTCCGAAAGGTGGCTGGTTATTCTGTGACGGGCAGTGAGTGCGAACGAAAAGGAAGCCATCACGCCAAGTCTCAGAGAAAAAGAGGGGTTTAATGAATAACGTGCGCAAACAAAAGACCCGTGCACTTGACCCCGATTAAGGATATAATAACCAGCGGTCAACTGGTACATAGACAAGGCATATATAGCCTGACAAACTACCGTCAGGTGAGGGAGCTAATAAGCTCCACCCACCTGAGGGACGCACACAACGCAACAACAACAGGACAACTGCCGCTGTACCGTAGGCGACCGGTAGGGGAAGCCTCCCACACCGTGACATGTGCCATGCCATCTAACAGAGGCTACTGAGGGGAGGAGGGGGGGGTACCATCACAGTGACATTAAATTAACTTACTTGTGACATTAAATAAAAACATCTACATAATCTTTTAAATAATTTATTAAATATACAGGCAGGGGGTCATGAGACACTCAAAAGCAATGAGCAATTCAACAAAATATTGCTTGAAATCTAGAATATGAAGGAAGACCACATTAAATAAAACACATGATCCTAAACTGCAGACAAAATACTCCCGGTATCAAAGCTTCTACTACAAGGAAGTACTGTTTCAATGTGACTCTGTTTCTTTGCAGTTTACAGAGCAGTGTTTCTCAATCCTGCACTTCTGCAGTGCTGTGCATCTGGTCATACTTATAATTTACTGAAGCGTAGTTTTTATTTACATTGCATTACATTACATTACATTAATAAAAACATACAAAAAATGAAACTAAAAAAAATATCAGATATCACCCATTTGTCACGGTAGCACGGCCGGGAGGCCACCAGAGGGTGCGTGCCCAACCAGGGAGCACCAGGCACACCCCCTCATCACACGCCACTCCCATCGTCCCAATCACCTGAATATTGACACCTGTACACCTCTCCCTCCACAGTGTATTTAATCGCACAGGTTTGGCTGTTCAGTGCTGCACATTGAAAAGCCTGCGTATGCTTCGCTGGAGCCTCAGCCTCGCCGAGATACCAGTCCCTGCGCATCACCGAACTGCTACCGATAATTACGCCTCGTTTATTGTTAATAGTTCCGTTTTGCTAAATAGCCTGAGTGTTTCCGTTTGCCTTTTCTATTATGGAAAATAAAGAGTTTGGTTTGCAACCCCTGCCTCCCGCTACTCACCTACAAACGTCACATCATTCAGAGAACTCTGTAATTGTTCAGAATGTTTTTTCATGTGTTACTCTAAAATACTTTATTTGGCACCTCAGTTAATTAGCTTCATGAGTTGAATCAGGTCAGAGAGAGAAGTAATACGGATGAATGTGGTAAATTAAAGGGAATAAATGAAATGGATAAATTAAAGGGAAGCCTGCATATTCGCATTTGACACAGAATGAATCTTCACTTCCGTTATTTGAATTGTTCTTGAGTTGATGAATATGTGTGCTAATAAAGAACTTTTGCCAAGTCTACATGCCACAAAGTGTTAAACAGTTGCTAGTATACCTTTAGTGGATGCTGTTCAGTACCCTCTGGAAGCCTTCTATAACCACATGATTATTTCCATTTATTAATGTGACCTAACTACACATCTTAGCATCCGTTGTTAACAAGAGAAATTGTCAAACACCTTTAATTAAACATTTCATTTATCCTCTCAGAGGGAGATAGCAGCCATTTTGCACTTGCCACAGAGTGTTAGTTCTGTTCATGCCACACTTACATTAGTTTCTACATCTGGTGTTTCATAAATAGTTTTCTTTAAAATATGTGTTTAGCTTATTTTGTTACCTCGGATTTCCCAAGACATACAGAGATATTTATAAAAGCATTGTTATCAATGACAGTTAGTGAAAAGCTCTTTGACTTGTACAGTTTTGCCAGCACAGCTGCTGAAAGTGAACATGACCTGTCACTCATAGTTATCTTACATGTTCTTAGTTATCTTACATGTTCTTAGTTATCTATCTATCTATCTATCTATCTATCTATCTATCTATCTATCTATCTATCTATCAATCAAATTTTTATTCATTTGTTTACATTCTCATTCACTAACACCACAAAGATTATTTATTTACTGTCAAGCAAGAGGCTCAATATAGGGAATTTTTATAGAATTGAAGACATCAGAAATAAAAAGAAATCCATTCCCCCTCATTTAAGGGACTTGTGCAATTTAAAGGGAATTACATTAGTGGTTGTCAATGATTTCAGTGATTGATTTGGGCCCTCCTAGGCAGCTCTGGCTTTCTCGTTATTTAAAACCAGTTATCCAGTGATGATTAATCTAAAGATCTTTAAGGATATAAGCCTCCACTGGACTTTAAAACACTCTGTGGATTAGTACACATTATTTAAAGTAGAAAAATGCTTCCTTTGAGGTTGTTTCCAAACCAACACTTTTTCTGCTATTTCTTTAAGTGTGCAAATTTCAAATTCTCAGGAGTGACAATTTAGAGCATTTAGATCATTCATTAATCCTTTGATTTCTGGATTAAATATGACTGCTACTTATGTACAGTACAGAGTCTACAGTACTACACAGTATATTTGATCCAGGTGTTTAACAGACTACTACAGTCTGCCATACAGTCTGCCATGCAGTTTGTCTGGGTGTTGCCACCAAATTCACTAAAGTGCTGATATCGCTCACCTTTAAGCTCAGACTGTAACAGCTGTAATGATGGCCGATTCGGATAGCTAGATACCCTGACAGTCCCGTTCCAGAACTTCCAGAAATGTCAGCACCTGACTTATGATGAAAATCACTTGCTTTTGCCTCAAACGTGTCAGATAAAATCTAGTCTTTTCAGAGCTGGGGCAATACCTATAATATATTGTCATAACAGCACACACATTAGATATTGTTATAGGTTTATTATTTTCTTTTTTTTCAAAATAAGTACTCTGGTATTACAGACTACTGCAATTCTACTTAAGTTGTCTTGAGAAGAACTACGACTGAGAAGCCCTTTAGGTATCAGCTGAAAATGCTGAGATGCTGGCACCACAAACCTCTCACCTCTTTCCCATCACTCCTCTCTTTGATCCCTTATTATTTCCCCAGATGATCTGCGGCCCACAGTCCTCACGCAGAGCTGGTCCATAAGGTTCCTCACTTGCTGCACTCTACTCACTTCACACAGGATTTCTGCCAACTGTAAATAAACACCCCACTGGGGCCCAACTGTAGATAATGTGTCTGTTTGTGTTTGTACCATGCCAAATCTCATCTCATAGCTCAATGCTTTTTAAAGGAGTAGTCACCATTTACCCTGATATAATTTGTACAATGCTAACTGTTTTCTAATTTATATTAAATCAATGTTGGCAACATGAAACCAAACCATTTTTTAAGTCAGTTAGTTTACTATTTCTCTTACAATTTTTCTCAGTTGCTTTGGTGCATTTATCAGCTCAGAATCGAAATTCTCAAAATTACTTGTACAACCTCCACATCATCTAGTTATTTGTGCACATGATGAAAGCAATTTCTCACTCATTTTGAACCACTAGCTTCTTGGCATAATCAAGCTAATGGTTCTGTACATCTGTCTGCTGTTTCCTACAATTATTTTTGTCATATCAATCAAAATATATTTTACTTGTTGTCTGTTGAGTATTCCTGCCTCCCAAAACATATTGGCATTAGTTCACTGCATAAATCATTGCATTCAGAAGTGCTGTACCAGTTTTCATAACCTGTTAAGCATATTTTATATATCTCAATTAGATTCTTCATGAATTGAATTGATGATTAGGTGAATTATGACTTCTACTGATGAAGCAGAATGTGAAGTTTAAGATGAACAAATGATCAACCAGTTCACTAAAAAAGTTCAGAGGTGCATCTTACAGTATGAACCTTCCATAGGCAACACATATAGACAGATAACCTGGCTGACTGCCATGGATGCAGCAAGTGAGGACATCACAGCAGAATCCTGCAGAGGCTGGTCAAGACATTCCAAACAATCCTGTCCACACTGCACTGTGAAGATATCTGTTGTGATATGGATGATGTGATGATATAGACAAACTGCACTGAAATTCTCCATACAGTGTTGCATGTAGTGATCTGCCTGTTTCCTATGTTTACATTTCTAATTTAGTATTTGTTTCCATTGTGCCATGGAGTGCCAGTCTTTTCTGTGTTCCAATGATATGGTCTGTCAATACAACAACGTTTACTGTACAAACAGCAAAAACATGAATGTGAAAGCAGTCCAATCTCTTGCAATCACCTTGTGCATTTTCAATCACTGTCCTCAAAACTTTAGCCATGAGGAAATCTTTACAGAGTACACTGATATTTGACAACCTGACAACAAGTATTTTGACATGTTGGTAATCAATTTTTTGTCATTTTGTTGACACTGATGTAGTTTTGGGACATTAGCAAGAGATTTTGAGCAAGATGTTAATCCACTCTGTGCTGCTGTTTGTGCTAACTGTTTGAGAAATGCACTTACCATTGTGCAAATATTCATGATGATTTGAGAAATGCACCAAAGCGACTGAGAAAAACTGTAACGCTTTCCTGCAAGTACCTTGCAGAAACCCTGAATTTCTAAGACAAACTTTTCAATTCAATTCAATTTTATTTATATAGCGCTTTTTACAACACATGTTGTCACAAAGCAGCTTTACAAATTGCGTGGGTCCAGATCCCTAATGAGCAAGCCAAAGGCGACAGTGGCAAGGAAAAACTCCCTAAGATGGCAGGAATTTAGGAAGAAACCTTGGGAGGACCAAGACTCAAAAGGGAACCCATCCTCCTCCAAACTGATGATTAAAATTATTAATCTCAAAAGGATTCAGAGGTAAATTTCATGATCAGATGACTCTAATGAGTCGTTCCCTGTCTGTGATCTGTACTTACAGTATAAGTAAAGGTGGACATTCCAGGTTCAGAAAGTAAAACTCTTTCCCAGGATTTTACTCAAGCAAGCTTGTTGGATTTTCTAATTAGTGCAAGCCAGGTAAAATTAGTGGAATAAACACAATACAAGAAGCCTGAACAAAATTTTACGTTTACTTTCTGAACCTAGAATGCCCACTTCTGCTCATAAGTTTAATTTTGTATGACTGATCGTATAATTTCATTGACTTGAAGATCCTTCTTACATGTCAATACTGCACTGAGATTATGGGAAATAACTGTGCACAGGGATTCAGAGGAGAAAAGTGACTATTGAATGGTTCTTTCATTTGCCTGTTGTATTTTGTTAACCACATTGGCTCACCAAAGAAAGCAGACTGCTTGAGCTCATTTGAGTCATAAAAAACTAAAAACTGTCTAAACAAAATATTAACTTGTAATCTGAGCATCAGTTACATCAGCACTTGATTCCTAGGTAAATCCCTTGAGGTTTTATGCGGGTAATTTTCATGATAGCATCAATGAACTTCGTAATTTGATTATTACTAAGGATTTTGATTGTGGTCTATCAAACATGTGAAAACACATGAAATATGAAAGTCCCACAAACCGTTTTGGAACTCTTGGCATATGTGGTAGAAGAAACTACTACACAGAGACACTGAGAATAGCATTTCAGCAAGACCTTAAAAAAATCAATACACTATAGATAAAACAAAGAACTCTTGTGTGTCACTTGACTCACCTTAGAAATCCACCAGCATAAATAAATAATTTTGACATTCTTTATATTTCGCATAGACTGAGCACAAACCAATCCTCTTAAATGCCATAAAATGCTTAATATGGGTCCCCCTGGCTACTTATTGTGCTGAGGTAGAACTGAAGAGAACAGATTGAATAATGTAATGTAATGGACAAAAAGGCATTGTTCCTCATTTAACTTTATTGCTGAACCTTGGAAGTACAGAAAAAGACACTTCATTAAGGCCCTCTTTTAATAGGCCCATCTATCTAAATAAGATAGGGTGACCCACCATTAATGATGACCCACCATTATTTATATTTGATAAGTACTGTTTAAAGTCTCACAGTCATCTTCGACCCTTCAACCTGGCATTTGGGTGTGATTTTAGATGCACGCCTCACTGCCAGCATGGACATTGGGCTTAACATAGCTCTACATTTTCACTGTGAATCGAAATAGACAAGAAGAAATGCTGACAAAAGGGGGAACCTATCATTTTGGCATTCAATAGGAAAGTAGTTGACTGGTGATGGACAGAGTGACCCGAGTGAGATGAGTGAAGAAATACATCCATGTGTTAGTGGTTGAATGGTTTATAGTGAGTAGGTTTGCTGAGGGTTGGCTCTGGGCTTCGGCTGAATGGCCTTTTAGTTGTTGGCCTGCATGGCCTTACATCACAGGCCCTGGTGAGCATCCTGTGTCCCCAGAAACAGTGAGGCAAGTGCCCAGAAGAGTTTCAGAGAAAGCATTACTTACACAATAATGCAGTTAGCCATGTTAGGGTGGCAGATCCACTCTTTGATGTGTATATTTTTAACTCCCTATGAATTGGCTTTTTTCTAATTTAGCACTTTATTTTTAATGTTCCACTGTATCTTAAGCATGCACTATTCCCACAAGTCTGTCCTGCTTCAGAATGGCATGACATCAGCAAATGTTTCTACGTGTCTGCTTCTTGCAACAAATATATTTACTAATTGAGATTCAGGGATTCTAACGGTCTTCCCACTCATGTCCCTTGTGAGCAAGCTGTCAGAGATCATTACAGAGCACACAGTGTAGTTATATTCTTGTTTAAATGAGATGCTCATAGTCTGCACTGCTAGTTTTCTGTTTGAAGGATGTTATACTTAAACACTGCAAAAATCCAAAAACAGATAGCATGGGATTCCACTTGAATGTCAAGTGCACATTGGTGTAAAAGACCCAACTCTATGTCTTCTTTAGGGTCTTAAGTAACCTAATTTCACCGCCTTGGTTTTTATTATGCAGCCATAACTCAAGAAAGACTTAGGGACACAGAAAATCAGTATATTTACTACCCTTGGACAATCGATTCCCAGAGTACGATATCGACTCCCCCCTGTGGCCCTAATACTAAGTGCATTCAATCAATAGCTGCAATCACTGATGGGAACCCAACGTTCTGTAAAAACTCATTTTTGTGTGCAGCACAGGGCAGCAGCAGGTGAGAGTCGTTCCGTACATACTAGTCTGGGCTATTCCATAAGTGACCAAACTGGTCACATATTAAATATATTCTTTTAAAGGTTTTGAGTTACTTGAGGGGCTATTTCGTTTTTGCCAGTAACCTCAGCTGTGGAACATGCTGTGAACTTCAACACATGACTTTCATGATTGCTTTCCTCCATCAAGGTGTTATTGATATGAAACATTTCATTGAATCATGCCACTTCTACTGATTACTATGGCAGATAAGCTTTGGTCAGTCAGGGCTTATCTCTGCCTTTTTGTTATGCTCTCTGTGGAAATGTGATTCACCAGTTTTATTCAAAATTCAATTTCAGTTTAATTCATTGACACAGGACACATAGCACTGATGATTTTTTGCCCATTGTTTCAACCCACCTTGGAATTGTAGTAGAGTAGAGTAGAGTACTTTTATTAAGTACTTTTAGAAATTAAGGTGTCTGGCAGCTTACATAAATACACATATTCAGACATACACAAATGCACATACATAAATACAACAAATACAAACATATACCCAGTACCTTCTGCCATTAATGTACACTACAGTAAAAGTGTAGCACACACTGAGTACGGCATCAGCAG
Organism: Brachyhypopomus occidentalis; assembly: GCA_020368025.1. NCBI lineage: Eukaryota > Metazoa > Chordata > Actinopteri > Gymnotiformes > Hypopomidae > Brachyhypopomus > Brachyhypopomus occidentalis. Next base: position 475,842 of record JAGXOD010000052.1, read on the forward strand.
CAGTTCACAAACACACATGTGCTCTCTCTCTCTCTCCCACTCCACACACACATACATACACAAACACACACACACACACACACACACACACACACACACACACACACACTGTAGTGTATTGGGTTACTGTCCTTCGTTAGGCGACCCTTAAAGTGTCAAGGTAGTGCAGGGTAGTGCAGGCGCTTGTGCCATGGGGTGGTAGGTAGGGTGTAGTGTACGAGGTGGGGGTAGAGGTGCAGATGAGTGTGTAAGTGCAGGGGGTTGGCTATGCAGTCCAATCACCAGTGGCAATCTCTTATAGTGTCCCTTTCTGTATGGTGTTGAAGAGCTGGATGGCCCTGGGGACGAAAGACTTCCGTAGTCTGTCAGTCCGGCAGGGGATGGCTCGGAGTCTATAGCTAAACAGGCTCCTCTGATTGGCCAGAAACGGGTGCATGGGGTGCCTGTCATTGTCAAGTATGGAGTCCAGCCTGCTCAGTGTTCTCTTCTCGGCTGTAGAAGTGAGGTCCTCCAGTTCGATGCCCACCACAGCCTTAGCTTTCCTCACCAGCCTGTGTAGGCGTCTGGCGTCCCTCTTCCTAATGCTACCACCCCAACAGGCAATGGCATAAGTTAGGACACTAGCCATGACAGACTGATAAAACATCAGCAGGAGTCTGTTGCAGACATTGAAGGATTTGTAGCACTTTACTGAGCGTAATACTTTTGGCATTATTAATAAATAATGTAGACAAATAAATAATGAAATAACATATAATGTAGATTGTAGACTATATTAACAAATAGGTTGTGATGTATGGATAAAATGGATAAAAAGTAATGATTTGGCAAGAATCAATTTTTTTATTTTTGGAGAATTTCTTTTCTTTTCTTAACATTGGTTCACTTTGAAGACAACACAGTTCAAAATAGTTGAAGGTTAGAGTCGAGACAGAGAGAGAGAGAAAGAGAGAGATAAAGCTAATTAAACTATCCTGAATATACAAAATTTTCTTTCTTCTCCTGGGTATCAAATAGTTTACACCAGAAACAGTACCATAACATCAAGTGAACTAAATGGCTTTCACCATTCAAAGCAATAGAAATCGACCAATGCTGGAGTAACAGATATAAAATCAAATATTAGAGTATCGTGCACGTATCTATGTACAAACTGGAAAAATAGTGAGGCCCACCCATTTATATTGTTTTAGTTTGTTATACAGAGTTTCTACCATTACTCATTTTTGTTTTTGGCATCTACCCGAATGCAACATTAAATATCTGTGACAGTATAAAAAGTGACAGTATAACAATTTTTTATATCTCTGGTAAATCTTTGACAAGGTGTATTCGTAGAAACTGATGTCTTGTTTTCCACTAAGTATGTGCCACTACACATTATGTGCCTCTGTCTGGTGTCAGATCACATTCTTACATTATTCTAGTGCAAGTAGTACATTAATTTATTGTTTGAAGGAAGTGTAAATAACTTCCCTTTTACAGATATTTTCAGTTATTATTTGTGTCTATTATACATACAGCATGATTTAGTGCACTTATAGTGTGTTTGTAGTGTGTCAGTTTGTAGTGTGTATATGTGTGTATACAGTACCTTGTGATTTATGATAATGAAGGGATTACAGCAATACTTTCTGTTATCGCTGCAGAATTCCTATTTGCCATTAATCTAAACCTGCCTAATTATCATGGGAATCCTTTACTATTCATTAGTTTGCAATACAACAAAATGAGCAGATGCAGCCTTTTTGTCTGCACTGTATAATAATGCAGGGTTGTCCTAAACTAATAAAATAGTACTTCTAAACGCAGGCTTGTCAAAAACTAATAAACAGTACTAAATCAACATACATGTTCTTGTTTGATGCCCACTGCTCGAGTCACTTTGGAGGACACTCAGTTGGTGATTGAAATGTGAATATTTAATACATATGAATTATTCAGCCAATTACACATAGCTTCAGAATTATTTTATGTCCTTTCCCTGAGATTACCTTGTTTCCCTGAGATGACCTTGTTTTTCAGCAATGTATTGCACACAGAAGCAGTAGGTGCAAGTACTGTCACGGTGAGGGAGGCTCCCGTAGTCTGTGTTTGTGCATGTGCATGTGTGAGATGTGTGTGATGCGTGTGTGTGACTACGGGCTTGAGCTAGTGAGTGGAAGGTGCGTCTGCCGTTTGTCTTACGTGTTTGCGTTTGTCTTGCATGTTTATATGTAATTCCCTAAAATGCTCCCCAAAGTGTGTTTTTGGGGGGGAGCTATAGAGGGTCCTGTGCCACCGTCTGTGGCACAGAGGGCGTAGCTCCAGTAGGAGGCCCTGACCCACAGGAGGGAGTCTCCTGAGCAGGTAGGGTGTCCTCATGCTGAGACAGAGCTCCCTCCTCCCATGTAAAGGGTGTAAGTGGGTCAGGGTAAGTGCGCGTGTGTGTTTGTGTCGCCCACCTCGTGTTTGTGTTTGTCCTAGCGTGTTTGTGAATTGTTTTATGTAATTCCCCGTACACTCCTCCTCCAAGGGGCATTTGGGGGAGGGGCTATGGAGGGTCCCGTGCCACAGACCTCCTACGGGAGGCCCTGACCAGGGATGCGAGAGGTCTCCGGAGACGGTAGGGGCCCCCTTCCTTCAGTGAGGGGCGTAGTAAAGGGGTGTCCCCTCCTTCCGAGATGGAGACCTCTCCCCTCCTGTGTTAGGGGTGCCATAAAGGTCAGGGTAAGTGCACGTTTGTGTTGTGTCTGTGTGTTTGTGCGTACGTGTTGTGTGCAGGTTCCTCCGCGGTTGACTGTGGAGTCCCTGGACCTCCCCTCATGCTCGGGGCGGTCTCCCCGGCCGTGCTAGGGATGCCCAGGGGAACTCCCGGCCCCATATAGGGGTCTACCCCGAGCCGAGTGGGTGGTCCAGGAGACGTTCAACTGTGCAGTAGGGAGGTAACCTGCACACACGCACACTTTGTGGGGCCTTTGGGGCGTGAGGGCCCTGTGACAGACTGGGGCGTGGTTTGTCTCTTGTTGACTGCCCAGCCGGTCCAGGGTCCCGCCCAGGGAGGCGGGAGCTAATTTATGTTGTATGTTTTGTGTTTCAGCTCCGGGACCGCAGGAGGTGTTACCCTGCCTTGTCCCCGCCTTCCTGCCCCTTCGTCTTGCGTCTTTTGTTCTGCCGCTGTGGACCGCACATCGGGCCATAGTGCGGCTTGGTGGGGGGGTCTGTCACGGTGAGGGAGGCTCCCCCTCCCGGTCACCTACGGTACAGCGGCATAAAATATATATTGATACAAATGGCAAATGCTTCATCAACAAAGGTAAAGTTTTGGTCACAACAGATTAAGACAGCCTTATTGAATACAAAGGGGCACTTACTAAAGCACGGTCAACATACCTAGCCTCACTGATCGAAAACAATAAAAATAATCCTAGATTTCTTTTCAGTACTATTTCTAAACTTACAAAAAATCAAACCAGCTGAACATCAGATTCCAGGGAACCTAACTAGTAATGTATTTATGGATTTCTTTGATAATAAAATAGAGAATATTAGACTAAATATAAATCCTTTCATAGGTAATTCATCTGGTTTGTCATCTGGATTGGCTGATATTGAACAAAATCTAGCATTAGAAGAAAAGCTTGAAGCTTTTCATCCACTCCCACAACTAGAATTGGAGAAAATAATTTCATCGTTAAATTCTACTACTTGCACATTAGACTCGATTCCCTCTAAATTATTCAAAGAGGTTTTACCAGTTGTAATCGAACCTCTTTTAAATATAGTTAACTCATCCATCACAATGGGTCACATGCCCAGATCCTGTAAACTAGCAGTCATTAAACCCCTGATCAAGAAACCAAATCTTGATCCTAATGTACTATCTAGCTACAGACCCATCTCGAACCTATCATTTATATCCAAGATCATAGAAAAAGCTGTGGCCAAACAGTTAAGCTTATATTCAATTTTATTTATATAGCGCTTTTTACAACACATGTTGTCACAAAGCAGCTTTACAAATTGCGTGGGTCCAGATCCCTAATGAGCAAGCCAAAGGCGACAGTGGCAAGGAAAAACTCCCTAAGATGGCAGGAATTTAGGAAGAAACCTTGGGAGGACCAAGACTCAAAGGGAACCCATCCTCCATTGGGCGGCCCGCTAGCAATGTCCACATTCACAGTTCATGTATAGTCCAGATATAATCCTATAGTTATGATTCTACTTCCAGGCCGAGTAGTCACAGTCCCTTCAGAGTAGATGAGCCTCAGGTGGGGGTTGGCATCAGCGCGTCCTCTTGCGATAATGGCACATCCAACCACGGCATCGGCACATCCACTGGCAAGCCAGACATGGTGTCATGGTGTCAACTTTCACTGCTATGCAGATGACACCCAACTTTATATATCAGCCAAACCTGATGACAAATCCAGATTAGGAAAAATTGAGGCCTGCGTAAGTGATATTAAATGTTGGATGTCGCTAAACTTCCTCCACCTTAATGGTAACAAAACGGAGGTTCTCCTTCTGGGCCCAAAGGCCACAAGACAGAAAATACCAGATCTAATGTTAAATCTTGCAGATTACCCCATTACTCCTGGCTCGGTAGCCAAAAATCTCGGCGTCTTATTCGACTCTGACCTATCATTTGATAAATACATAGATAATACTACCAGGATAGCTTTTCTACATCTCCGTAACATTGCCAAGTTAAGAAATGCATTATCCCAGCATGATGCAGAAAAACTAGTACACGCCTTTGTTAGCTCCAGATTAGATTATTGTAACTCGTTACTGTCAGGATGCTCAAATAGGAATATAAATAAACTTCAAGTAGTTCAAAATGCCGCAGCCAGAGTTCTAACTAGAACTAGGAAATTTGAACATATCAGCCCAGTCTTATCGGCCCTGCACTGGCTCCCAGTAAATTTTAAAATTATTCTATTGACTTATAAAGCACTGCATGGACTTGCTCCTGACTACCTCCAAGAGCTTATCTCTTATTATGAACCCCCGCGACCACTACGATCCCAAGGTGCTGGCCTCTTATTAGTTCCATCAATTAATAAGGTAACAGCAGGGGGAAGAGCCTTTTCTTATAAGGCCCCCCAACTATGGAATAGTCTTCCAGAATGTGTCCGGGACTCTGGCACAGTCTCAATCTTTAAGTCTAGGTTGAAAACTTACTTGTTTGATCTAGCATTTGGTAATTAATGTGCCCCTTTAGATAAGGCAACAGATCCAGGGGTTCATGGGCAAAGGGTTTTTATGGCAAACTGGGCGCTGGTGCTGTCATCCTATCACTGCACGCGGTCACTCAAGTTTGTCGACGGTGTAGTGGATGGATGCCAGTGTCTCAGGATGCTCCCAAGTCTGTGTTACCTTCTGGTTCTGCCCTTTAGCTAGGCTGTAATAATTTAATTGCCGGAGTCGCTGCCACACTCCAGAAATGTTTACATTTACTTTGTCTAACATATTCCATATAGAACTAATTGTCCCTCTTCTTCCCAATGGCTGCCCGAGAAATACCGGGACAAGGAAAGACGAGCCTTTCCCGTTACCCACCCCATACAAGCATCTAGGAGATGGTCTGGCTTGCCAGTGGATGTGCCGATGCCGTGGTTGGATGTGCCATTATCGCAAGAGGACGCGCTGATGCCAACTCCCACCTGAGGCTCATCTACTCTGAAGGGACTATGACTACTCTGCCTGGAAGTAGAATCATAACTACAGGATTATATCTGGACTATACATGAACTGTGAATGTGGACATTGCTAGCGGGCCGCCCAATGGAGGATGGGTTCCCTTTTGAGTCTTGGTCCTCCCAAGGTTTCTTCCTAAATTCCTGCCATCTTAGGGAGTTTTTCCTTGCCACTGTCGCCTTTGGCTTGCTCATTAGGGATCTGGACCCACGCAATTTGTAAAGCTGCGTTGTGACAACATGTGTTGTAAAAAGCGCTATATAAATAAAATTGAATTGAAATTGAATTGAATTAAAAGATATATACATACATACATATTTTGTACATTTATCCATTCACAGTGATCACTTGTAAATTATGGCAGATCTACTGGACTTACTGTATTGAACTGCCACTTCCACTTCCTGTGGCACAAATCACATACTAAACATACAATCAGACAGAAAAATAAAAGCATCTTAAACAACTTATGCTATGTATATACACTGCTGCAAAGTGATTTCACAGGGCAAATCATTTATTGAAAATATAAATGTGAATTTTAATTTAAATGTTATCTTTTCATACTTCATTTAACTGCCTCTGATTTGATTATAGAATAAGCTTTATGACTCGATAGATATTCCAGGAGTTGAGACATTTGCTTCCTGGATCTGAAATGAAACAATCAGTGTGTGACTGCACTAGTCTGTTTCATTAAGCAGGTCATCTCAATGGGAAGCATTTGTTCAAATCAAGCCTTTCTTTCTATATAAGGAGGCCATTAGCCTAGCTTACTGTGTCCCTGCATGGAAGACGCAGCAACATTTATACTGAGAATAACAAGCAAATTACCAAAAATTAAACAATTTTGTCTACTTTTGGTTCCCCCTGTTAATCAGTTCACAATTTATTGTTTGCCAGTTTTTACCTTTGATCAGTGTAGTGGATGCACCCATGTTCTATAGCCTTGAGCAGCAAGCAGACTGAGAACGACTTGAAATCCTGCTGGCAGGCACATTTTTGTTACCTTTATTGATTTGGTTTTTGAGAATAAGCTTTGCTACCCTCTTCACACAATAGCTTCACTGAAGGTATACACCAGACCCGCATAAGGCCATACAGTGTGTGTTTGTGCACATGTGAGTATTTATTTGTGTTGGTACTTGACTTTATGAAACAAGCTTCTGTTCCATTAAAAAAATAAATAAATAAAAATTTGAACGTTGCTCCTTTTCCTACCAATTGATTTCCTTAATCCTCTCTGTTGTGATTCATTATACAGGGCTGCCTTCATGTCTCTAATATGCAGCCTAGGATGCTGCTTAAAAACAGATGGTCAACAAAACCAATTAACCTTTTCTGTTCTCTGTGCTACTGGCCCTTTTACACTCAACCTTAAAATTACTTGTGCACATCACCCCCAACTGAACTAGAGCAAATGACTGGTTGACATTATAAGCCATTTTGGGGAAGTGTGTTTTAAAAGCGGTTTATAATTATTGCTTAGACAGAATATTATGAATATTTGAAAGTATTGTTGTTAATGAACATTTATTATTATCCCACTGCAGGTATTTACCTCTCTGAAGAGGCAATAACGTTCACAGATTTTTGCTGAACTGCTCACTATACAAGCAGTGACAAGTGCATTTTATATATGGAATCTCTGCATTCTATATATGGAAAGAAATGTGACATTGTAACGGATTGAGGCAGACAGCAGGAGGCGAGGGTAGCGAGCTTCCTTCTTTATTGATATCCATACTCTTATAAGGGCTCAACACAAATAAAGGCAAGTATGCCTAGTAAACTGAATTAACTTAAACAATGTAAGAGAGTCCCACAGGCGTCGTTCAGGTACAGCGTTATTTCCTCTGGTAGCGAGCGAAGCGTAGTCTTCCAAGGAGGGCCAATGCGCAGCACTGGACGACAGGACCTGAAGCTTAAGAAGCATGCCCAAATACCGTGCACAGGTGTCTAGTATTCGGGTGATTGTGAAGGGGGAGTGACGTGCTAGTTGGGGGTGTGCGCCTATGCCAGGTAAGGGTGTGACGTGTGTCAGGTGCTCTCGCGGATGCCCTCTGGTGGCGATTCCGCCTTCTCACCGTGACAGAGCCCTCCCTCAAGGATTCCTCCCGCGACGGACACTAGGTCGCCCCGGACGCCGCGGAGCTGGCCGATTAGGGAATTCGCGGTGGTAGTAGGCGATTAAGGAGGATCCAGCACCTGTGCTGCCGGAATCCAACTCCTTTCTTCTGGCCCATAGCCCTCCCAGTCCACCAGGTACTGGAGACCCCTCAGACGGTACCTGGAGTTAAGGAGCTTGTTTACCTTATAGACTGGGCCGCCATCTAGCATCACTGGAGACGGGGATTTTGTCCTTCGCCCTCTCCAAGTGGTCCCGCCGGGTATATGGCTTCAGAGCGGAGACATGGAAAGCCCTGGAAACTCTTCGATTCTCTGGTAAGGCCACCTTGAACGTTACACGATTTATGCATTGCGTGATCGTATATGGCCCCACGTAGCGGGCTTGCAGCTTACCTGGGCTTCCCAGTCTACCGTCCCTCGTAGAGATCCACACCTTGTCACCTACTTTATAATTCGGCGCGTTGGATCTTCTACGGTCTGCCTTTTCTTGAAACCTTCGCACCGCTGTCTGCAATCTCTGGTGCGTGTCCTCCCAGACGCTCTCACTCCTCTTACACCAGTCCTCAATGAGAGGCTGGTCGGAAGTGGCAACGTTCCAGGGATACAGCGGTGGTTGTCTTCCAAAAACACACTCAAACGGAGTTTTTCCCGTGCTGGCCTGATTGAGTGAGTTTTGGGCATATTCCGCCCATGCCAGCAGTGAGCACCACGCTTCTTGATGTTCACTGCAATACGCCCTCAGGAATCGTCCAAGTTCCTGATTCACCCTTTCCACCTGCCCGTTAGCCTGGGGATGGTATCCTGACGTGAGACTGACGGTCACGTTCAGTTTTGACAGGAACTCACGCCAGACCCGCGATGTGAACTGCGGGCCCCTGTCAGACACGATGTCTTCGGGTAATCCGAATTGCCTGAACACGTGCCTGAACAGGAGATCGGCCGTCTCCCAGGCAGTCGGCAATCCGGCCAGGAGTCGGAAACGCACCATCTTGGAAAAACGATCTACCACTACGAGGACAGTGTTATTCCCCTCTGACACTGGCAAGTCAGTGATAAAATCGATGGCTGTGTGCGGCCATGGCTGTTTGGGTATAGGCAAGGGAAGCAGCTTTCCGCGGGCGGTCCTCGGCACCTTGCTGCGCCGCACACACAGCACAGGACCCCACATGACGCAGGACGTCACTGTGCATCCCGGGCCACCAATAGCGGCGCCCAGGAGCTGAGATGTTCTTGTAGATCCGGGGTGGCCTGTGCCTAGTGAAGTATGTGCCCATTGTATTAGAGCGGTGCGCTGCGCGGGGGGCACATACCTGCGGTGCGGAGGGCAATTGGGATGAGGATTAGCGGCTTCGATGGCTCTATCGATCTCCCAATTAACAGCTCCGACAAAGCACTGAGGGGGTAAGACTGGCTCCTCACTGGTCGCGTCCGCACTGCCGGGAATGAACTTGATAGTGCGTCGGCACGAGTGTTTTTCTCTCCTGGACGATACGTGACCTGAAACTGGAAGCGTGAGAAAAACAATGACCAGCGTGCTTGTCGGGCATTCATACGTTTCGTGGTTCGCAGGTACTCGAGGTTCTTGTGATCTGTCAGGACCAAGAACGGGTGCCTGGCTCCCTCTAGCCAGTGCCTCCACTCCTCGAACGCTAGCCGCATCGCCAGCAGCTCTCTGTCCCCCACTCCATAGTTTCGTTCTGCTGAAGACAATTTTCGTGAGAAAAATGCAATCGGTCTTAGCAGGCTACCTTTTTTGAGCCGCTGGGACAGCACCGCCCCCACTCCCACGTCGGAAGCATCCACCTCCACAATGAAGGGCTTCGTGGGATCGGGCTGGTGAAGAACAGGCGCGGTGACGAAAGCCTGCTTCAGATCTTGGAAAGCCCTCTCAGCCTCCTCTGTCCAGGCCAGACTTTTGAGTCCACCACGCAGCAAGTCCGTTAGCGGCTTCGCGATAGAGCTAAATCCCCGGATGAACCTCCTATAGAAGCCGAGGAAGCGCTGCAGCTCGCGTCGTGTGTGAGGACGGTTCCATCCGGTCACCGCCTTTACCTTGCTGGACTGCATGTGCACGGAACCGGGCTTGATGGTATAGCCCAGGAAGCTTAGTTCCTGTAGATGGAACTCACACTTCTCCAGTTTGCAATACAAATGGTTGCGGAGGAGAGTGCGGAGGACGGCCCGTACATCATGCATATGTTGTTCTACGGATGAAGAATAAATGAGAATGTCATCAATGTAAGCGATAACACATTTATTCAGGTATTCGCGTAGAACTTCATTAATGAACGCCTGAAAGATCGACGGAGCCGATGCCAAGCCATACGGCAAGACCCGGTACTCATAGTGCCCGGAGCGGGTACTAAACGCCGTCTTCCACTCATCCCCTGCACGTACGCGGATGAGATTATAGGCGCTGCGTAAATCCAGTTTGGTAAAGATCACCGCCTCCTTAACTGCTCCAGCGCCGAAGGCACTAGAGGCAGTGGGTAGGCGTAGCTTACCAAGAGGGAATTGAGTCCTCGATAATCTACAAGACGGCCTCAGACCACCGTCCTTCTTTTTTTACAAAGAACACGCTGGCTGAGGCAGGCGAGGTAGAGGGGACGATATAGCCCTGCGCTAATGCCTCCCGGACATACTGCTGCATGGCTTTCTCTTCTTCGAGTGACAGAGAATAAACTCTTCCTCTCGGGGAACACTGCCTTCTTTCAGTATTATTTTACAGTCCCAGGGGCGGTGCGGAGGGAGCTGCATAGCCTTGGTGGGACTGAATACTTCGGCCAGATCCTGATATTCGGGAGGAATCTTCATGGCATTCGCCACGCTAGGACTCTCGATGGTGGTGGACGTTAACAGAAAGGGGGCGTGACTATGTGAGATTAACGTGGGAGCACTCCAATGGGAGATGTGTCCGTCGTGCCAATTAATGATGGGGTGAAACTGTCTGAAGACCTAGTGTGAGATCGTATGTTAAATCAGGAAGAACGCAAAAAACTTGTGAGGAGGAGTGCCCTTGAACAGTGAGAGTGAGGGGGGGTGTGTGGTGGCGCACTACTCCGCCGCCCACAGGCCTGCCGTCCAGCGCCCGCACTTTCCGTGGCCTCTCCAAGTTTTCCAGGGGTAACCGCATCCTCCGCGCCAGGTCCGCTCCCATCATGTTTCCTGAGGCTCCCGAATCCACTAGGGCATAAACCCCAACACAATTCCCGTGGTAAGTAATAGTCACTTTTATTTTAAGCAACTGAGCCATCTGGTATCTACTCACCCGAGTTGTTCCTCCGTTTGATACCGGGTGGTTCCCCTCAGTAGGCTCGGCTGCTCCTAACTGCATCGGTTCTGGTCCTCTCCAGGTCCTTAGATCTCACGGAGGCGATCTCAGTCGCGAGACTCTCGTCTTTCCTCCGGGAGTATTCCTCTCTTGCAGGAGCCGATCGTAGATTATCGCCATACGGACAACCGAATTGAATGACTCGCCTTCCTGCCTGCACGCTAATTCCGCGCGCAGTTGGGGTTTTAAAGCGGCCAAGAAGGCGTCCGTCAGCGCCGCATCATTCCACCCCGTTCCCGCAGCAACAGTGCGAAATTCCAGGGCGAAAACGGCCGCTGTTTTATTTCCCTGTTTCATTGTCAACAGGGTCTGCCCACACGCCCTTCCTTGACGTGGGTGATGAAACACTTCTTTTATTTCATTATAGAATGTCTCATAATTTGCCAATAGCGGGGACTCACCCGCCAGTAACGCAGCTCCCCAAGCCAGTGCCTTTCCGCTAAGGCGCGAGATCACGAAAGCGATTTTCGCCTGGTCCGTGAGGTGCTCCTGGTACCGAAAGTAGAGACCGCACTGAGCCAGGAATCCCTCGCATTTCTCGGGGTCTCCATCGTAGGCTTCTGGGGGTGCCAAGGGTAGTCTTACCCCTTCCAGTGGTGGGGCGGGGTTGTGACTAGCCTGCTGCGACAATACTTGAACAGGCGTAGTCAGCGTACGCATTAAATTTCGTAACTCACCCATCTCGTGGTGATGCTGTTCCAACAGTACGCCTTGAGCATTTAGGACTTCTATAGCAGAAGGCCCGCCGCCTCCTGCTGCCTCAGGCTGCGCATTCTGTAACGGATTGAGGCAGACAGCAGGAGGCGAGGGTAGCGAGCTTCCTTCTTTATTGATATCCATACTCTTATAAGGGCTCAACACAAATAAAGGCAAGTATGCCTAGTAAACTGAATTAACTTAAACAATGTAAGAGAGTCCCACAGGCGTCGTTCAGGTACAGCGTTATTTCCTCTGGTAGCGAGCGTAGCGTAGTCTTCCAAGGAGGGCCAATGCGCAGCACTGGACGACAGGACCTGCGAGCTTAAGAAGCATCAAATACCGTGCACAGGTGTCTAGTATTCGGGTGATTGTGAAGGGGGGAGTGACGTGCTAGTTGGGGGTGTGCGCCTATGCCAGGTAAGGGTGTGACGTGTGTCAGGTGCTCTCGCGGATGCCCTCTGGTGGCGATTCCGCCTTCTCACCGTGACAGACATGAATGTAATATGAACTGCATGCACCCCTTATATATTCACTGTAAGGTCTGCTTAACACCACATTATTTACAGTATTTAATTCATCTGTCAGATCCATTCTAATTCAAGAAGTCCCTCAGTTTTATCTGAACATATTTAGTTGTCATGCTCAGGATATGCAAACAGACAGACACATGTGCAAACTGGACACAGACAACTATGCACACAATTACACACAATACACACACAATTAAATACAATTACACACAATATATACACAATTACACACAAAATACACCTGTGCAACACACTCGGGTACTCCTCGTTGTCTGCTTCCTCAAATGATATCTCACTTTGTTACTTCAGCAGGTCTGTGAAAACATATTACGAGACACAAAAGACATGGCACTTAACTACACTACACTTTCTGACAATGTGGGCTGTAATTATGTGGCTGCCTCCTAATACTACATTTTATTAATGCAGGCATTTGACAGGGCGCACGCATTCATTGCCATTTAGTAATTTGGTGGGCAGAAATAAATGCACCTGTGTCAAAGTGAGTAAAGTGGGAGCAACAGGTGGTGTAACAGAATCCACTTTGGCTTCAAACACATGCAAAATGCACTATAGTGCAACCTTATATAAATGCAAAATATATATCAAAATTATCTACAGATTAATTTTATGCTCATTATTGTAAAAAATGTTCGTATCATGTTTGTTATCATGTTTATCATGATCACCTACTGAAAATGTGTTCAGACTAACCCAGCTCTTTTTCTGTAAGTGAGCTGCTCTGTGCCGTTCATGAAAACAGCTGCAACTCTGACGTGTGTGGCTTATGGCTAATGTCTATATCAATGAAAAAAGAGGCCTTTGTTTCCAATGTAAGCAGTTGCCTGCTGCAATAAGTTCCAAAAGAGGGTGTAATCGATTCCCGAGTCATGCTTTGGAGGACATAGGGCAGAGGAATCCAGAAGGCAGCAATTAGAGATATTAGAAGCTCACCATCTTTACGGATGTATCAACTAGCTTTACTACATCCCATTTGCTCTGATTATACCAGTCTTCTTATTATGCAATCACATTTATTTTACAGGTACTGAACCAGGTAATAACAATTCATTCACCAACTTGACTATCCTACAACACCTTTTTTTCAAGAACTGCTCTAGGGATTTTGGGTACATCCCTGTGAGTCCCTGGTTGCTGGATTCTAGTCCTGTGGCTGAGGGAAACTTGCAACTCAATGTAAATCTAAATGTATTCCTTCAAGTAAGTTGGATGATTCTTGTTTTTCTGAGATCTTCTTAATTCGTTTTTACAGGCCACACTTGCTTCTGAGGTGTGTACACTGTAGCTGGAGCACTGGCCTCAACCAGCATGGGATTTGATAGGTCAGCTCCAACAGGAGAAAAATCAGAGTACTTGTACCTCACTTGATCAATATGTGTTCTCACCACTTTTCCAGGACTAGTCCTTTTCTCCACTGTTCCTGGTATTCCTGTATACACTTATATACACTCCATCACCCACCTGTCCACTTATCTCTCTGGCAAGTTGATTGTGGTAGCACTTTTGTTTCTGATGCTTGTTTTGTACCTGTCTCGTAAATCATGAGGTCAAGTACAGATCTCAATAACTCATATGGAGATTTAACCCTGTTGTGGACTGAGGCATAATCCAGAAGCTGAAGGGAAAGGTTTCTACTCTCTTTTGGAGGACCAAACATAACTTCCTAATTTCTGCATTCAGGTTAGGCCACCAGATATAACCTATTTCTAACCCTTTCATTTTAGTTATTCCTGGGTGAGACTGACTCACTACAGCTGACCTCCCCATAACACGCATCCATCCTGTATGCTTAATTCATGCAGGTGCTTCACATAGGAGCTAAAGGCAGGATCTTCCACTTTCCTTGTCCACTATGAGGGTACTGTCACTGTCTGCCAGCAGGAGCACCCTCTCATGGTCCTCCTCTGGTGTTTGTTCCCCCTTTTCCATTAGTCGCAGTCTGCTCAACACATCAGCATTGCTGTGCTCATTTCCAGCTGCATACACAATGGCACTCTAAATGCAAGGAGACACCACCTGCAGTATAGCTTTCATATCATTAAAAAGTGAGATAAGAGGTTTGTGATCCACAATTGTAAATCCATTTTCCATACAGATAACTGTGAAGCTCTTTGTTTACGTCATAACAAGCAGGACTGCATGAGGACATTGGAATCATGAAAAGCTGATCGGTTTCCCATTTCCATTTTACCTCTTTCTTCAGCAGCAGATGAACAGTCAAGTCAAGAAGAGGAACTAGTAGTATGGACAGCTTAGGCAGGAATCAGTGATAATAGTTTAAGGGCCCCAGGTAAGCCTTTAATTCTGTCACATTGCACGGATCAGGCGCTTCCTTGATCGCTGCTACTTTTTCATTTACTGGGTGTAGGCCCATGGCATCAATTTTATGTCCTAGAAAAATCATTGCTTTTCCCAGAAAGATGCATTTTCTTCTTTTTAAACCTCAGGCCATGGCAGTCTAATCTCTGCAGGACCTCTTCCAGGCTCTTCTTTGGTTGGACAGCTGACCAGTATATCGTCTAGATGCACCGCCATATTTGGAATACCCTGCAGGATCCCATCCATGGTCCTCTGAAAAATATCTGCGCTAGAGGAAAACTCAAATGGTAGTCTGGAGTATGTGCATAATCCTTTGTGTGTGTTGATGGAGACATATTTTCTTGAACTTTCATCGAGCACTTTCATCATGTTGGCATGGCTGTAGAGTTTAAAGTAAAGTTTAGATACACACTCACCTTCTAAGCTAGACATTCCATGAGTGGACTGTGAGCCCCCACAAATGCTTACAGAGCCATTGGGTTTAATGACAGGGACAATAGGTGCCGTCCACTCTGAACACTGGATAGGCTCAATGATTTTCTCTTCCTCTAGCCTCTGTAGCTCTTGCTCTACTAAGGGCTTCACAGCATACGGTACTGATCTTGGCTTATAGAACCTTGGTTGTGCTTCCTTGTCAACTTGGATTTTGGCTGTTGTGCCTTTGAGCTGTCCAAGTCCTTCTTTGACTACCTCGGCATGGTCACTACCATGATGGGCAGTGTTTTCACTGCTGACTGGGTCTCTATTATCACTTGTATACACCCAGCACCCTTAGAGTTACTCCACAACCTGTGTTAATCTTGAATGTCACCTCTGTTCCGTTGACTAGTGATTTTGTTGATGGGTACCACTCTACATAGCTGTTGCTGCATAACACTGTGAGCAGTTTGAACTTCACCAGTTTCTTCTACACTGCTCTTTCTCTTTCCTGACTAGGTGAACTCATCTACTTTTACTTTCTGCCAGTGTTCCTCCCATCTGGACCTGTGCACCCCTTTCAGAAAAGGACTGTGGCTTTACACCTATATGGTCTTTTTATATACTCCCGCATATCACCATTATACTCTGGCAGTTGCTGGTGGGCCTGTGCAATCCTTTATCATGCAGTTGCTTGTGCTGGCTAGCTCTGTCAATTGCACACCACAACTTTTGCACAATCCATCCAGTCACAATCCATTGTAATCCTCTTTGCCAAATATGTGATTTTGTGGGAGGAAGCCACAATGAGAAAGAGATTAATTCTCTAATGTGTATGGTCTTTACTTTTTTACATAATTCCATAGATGTGTGGCATGAGACGCCTTCCATATCTGCAGTGTAAGCACCATTTGTTCTACTCTCTCAGTGGATAATAAAGCTTAGAGCACTCTAGCACCACCTTCAACTAGGGCTACTACACATCCTCTGTGACCAATGAGCAGAAAGAGCTTCTTTACTTGCTGTTATCTGTTTGAGAAAGACCTTATCCTGGACAAAGCCATGGCTCTCTCAATGTTGAATCTAACGTGTGAAATTGTTCCGTACTGAGGTTAACCCCATGTAACCTACCAGATCAGTGTAAACCTGTTCATGGGTGAAGGATGTGCAAAAAAAGGGAAAGCAAACAGAGATGAGCCAGAATGAACAGGGAGGTTGACAGGTTACACGCACACCTAGTTGGCACAGATCTGTGGTTATTAGATGAGGAGACACAGCAATCAGCAATCATATTAATATAATATTAATATTAATGATTCTTGTATTAATACAGTAAAATTGTATTAGTTTAATTCCAATAATTTACAGTGAGTTTATTTATTATTATTATTATCATTATTTTCCTCTAATTAATCTGTTTACTCAATTAGCATGAATGCAAATTTCTTTGGTTTGCAGGTTACAAGGTATAAATACAGCTGCAATTAATCAGTGTATTTCCTCCTATTTAGGTTGGATAGGGTTCGATTTTTTCCTTCTTCCTAGACTGCCCAGGATCCTTCCACACAACCGAGTCTTTAACCATCTTGTGAACACAACACTTGAATAAATTCAATAAGAAACAAAATAACAAATAACAACATTCAAATGGCTAATAATAATTCCCAGAACATCATACACCATGACTATTTCAATGATTAACACACACTTCACAATTCAAACAATCAATAAGCAGAGCAGAAAAAGAATTTCTGGTGCTTTCGGTTGAGTCTATTGAGTAGGTTACACTTCACTTGACATGTCCTCAAGTCCTCTGGCCTGTGGGTGTTTGGGATAAATTGAAAGGAAAATATATGCAGGGTACGTCTCCCTTTGAGATTAATGTAGTCCCTCGTTTTTCCAAATTCTCTATCGTTCTGTCCATCCATCCATCCATCCATCCATTCATTTTCATCCACTTATCTGGGTTTGGCTCGCGAGGGCAATAGCCTAAGCAAAGAGGCCCAGGTTTAACTCTCCCCAGCCACCTCCTCTAGCTCTTCTGGGGGGATACCGAGGAGTTCCCAGGACAGCCGAGAGATATAAACTCTCCAGCGTGTCCTGGGTCTTCCCCAGGGTCAGCCAGTACATTCCCACAACATCCAGAGCCTTAATATCCTCTGATAAAGGACACATTTCTTTTCTCATATTGCTAGACCTCAGTGCGGCTTTTGACACCATTGATCATAATATTCTACTTAATAGGCTGGAGACACTCATTGGTATAAGAGGTCAAGCACTCTCCTGGTTCAGGTCCTACCTGACAGATCGTTACCAATTTGTACTAGTAAACAACGAATGCTCAGAGCGTTCTAAGGTAAAATATGGTGTCCCACAAGGATCTGTACTGGGCCCCATAGTATTTTCATTATATATGCTTCCACTGGGCACTATCATCCGTAAGCATGGTATTAGTTTCCATTGCTACGCAGATGATACTCAGTTGTATATATCTATCCGGATGATATCACCACTACTCTCAAGATTGAGAACTGCGTCCAGGACATTAAAAACTGGATGGCGTCTAATTTTCTTCAACTAAATTCTGATAAGACTGAGGTGCTGATTCTTGGGCCTAAAGCAGCTGGGCTGATATTCCCCTTACCCTAGATGGGCTTTCAGTAACACCTAAGTCTACCGCAAAAAGCTTAGGTGTCACTATTGATTCGGATCTTTCATTTGACACACATATATGCAATGTCACTAAGGCTGCCTTTTTCCATTTACGTAATATCGCCAAGCTGAGACACTTACTTTCATTAGCTGATGCAGAGAAGCTGGTCCATGCTTTTGTCTTGTCAAGATTGGACTATTGTAATGGTCTTCTAATTGGATGCTCTAAACATTCCATAAAGAAGCTACAACTTGTACAAAATGCTGCAGCTAGAGTCCTAACTAAGGCTAGAAAATTCGATCATATTAGTCCCACTCTTGCGGCATTACATTGGCTTCCGATTAAACATCGAATTGATTTTAAAATTCTTCTCTTAACCTATAAGGCGTTAAATGGTCTTGCCCCACAATATCTGACTGAACTCATTGCATACTATAACCCAGCTCGTCTTCTGCGCTCCCAAAATCCAGGATTTCTCTTAGTTCCAAAAATTAGTAAGACTACAGCCGGAGGCAGAGCTTTCTCCTTTAAAGCCCCTCAGTTATGGAATGGAATCTAGGCTTATTCAATTCAATTCAATTCAATTTTATTTATATAGCGCTTTTTACAACACATGTTGTCACAAAGCAGCTTTACAAATTGCGTGGGTCCAGATCCCTAATGAGCAAGCCAAAGGCGACAGTGGCAAGGAAAAACTCCCTAAGATGGCAGGAATTTAGGAAGAAACCTTGGGAGGACCAAGACTCAAAAGGGAACCCATCCTCCATTGGGCGGCCCGCTAGCAATGTCCACATTCACAGTTCAGGTATAGTCCAGATATAGTCCTGTAGTTATGATTCTAATTCCAGGCCGAGTAGTCACAGTCCCTTCAGAGTAGATGAGCCTCAGGTGGGAGTTGGCATCAGCACGTCCTCTTGCGATAATGGCACATTCCAACCACGGCATCGGAACATCCACTGGCAAGCCAGACCATCTCCTAGATGCTTGTATGGGGTGGGTAACGGGAAAGGCTCGTCTCTCCTTGTCCTTATGACTCACAAATTTAATCAAGCCTTCAGTTAGTATTCTACTTGTGAAGGTGTGGAGCTCGGGGGCCTCCAGTCATTGAGTCTTCTGGTAACCTGAGATGTTGATGCTGTCATCCAGCCATGTCATGTGATCACTCTTCTTGTGACAATGACTTGGGTGGAAAGCAATGGCTCAGTGAACCCTCATGATTGTGGTCACCCGCAGGCCCCTCTCTTTAGTTATGCTGCTATAGATAAGCCTGCCAGAGCCACATGCTAATCACTGGCATGTATGTCTGTCTGTTTAAATCGATGGTGGTCTAAATTGATGTTCACATACTCAACCTGTATTTTATATCTTGGTTGCATGCTATAACTATTGAACTATATTTGTACTATAAATATGGACTTCTGCTAGCGGGCCGCCCAATGGAGGATGGGTTCCCTTTTGAGTCTTGGTCCTCCCAAGGTTTCTTCTTAACTTCCTGCCTTCTTAGGGAGTTTATCCTAGCCACTGTCACCTCTGGCTTGCTCATGAGGGATCTGGACCCTCCTCTGACCTTTGGCATCAACAATGTATTATCCCCCAGAGAGCTGCCGCTCACTGGATATTTTCTTTTTTCTCACATAATTCTCTGTAAACCCTAGAGATTGGTAAAAATTCCTGTAGATCAGAAGTTTCTGAAACTAGCCTGTTTGGCACAAACAGCCATGCCTCATTCAAAGTCACTAAAATCATCTTTCTTCCACAGTATGATCAGATTGTTCTTCAGTAGGTTGTCGTGACCATGTCTACATACATAAATCCACTAAGTTACTGCCAAGTGATTTGCTGATTAAACATTCACATTAATGAGCAGTTGAACAGGTATACCTCAAAAAGTGAGTGTATTTGTGACGGGCAGGGAGTGCGAACAAAAAGGAAGCGATCACGCCAAGTCTAAGAGAAAAAGACGGGTTTAATAATTAAAGAACGCAAACCAAAAACCCGTGCACTGCTCCGAATTCAGGAAATAATGACCAGCAGTCAAAGACAAGACGTATATAGACAGACAAACGACCAACAGGTGAGGGAGCTAATAAGCCCCGCCTACCTGAGGGACGCACACAACGCAACAACAACAGGACAACTGCCGCTGTTCCGGAGGCGACTGGTAGGGGGAGCCTCCCTCACCGTGACAGTATTATGTATTATATTAACTACACAGACTGATTGCAAAGTCAAAATAAATACATAAAACAAACAGACAAAAACAAATATATATATATATATATATATATATATATATATATATATATATATATAAATAAATAAATCAGCAATACAAATCAATACAAATACAAATATATAGGTACAGATCACTATTGAGCTTACTGATTCTAGGAATGAAGAGCAGAACTGAGCAATCATGACAAAACAGATTCTCATAATAATGTTAAAGATCAACTTAAGCACATATGTAAACATTTACTTCAGCATTCTGGAAGACCTGAAGTCATAGATGGGGGTACTTCAAGTACTGGGAGTCTAAATATACACATTTTCATATTTGCACTCCTTCAGGTTTAAAGGGACACATAATGAAAAGTTCACTTTTAGAGTGCTTGAGCTCATACATTTGGGTATCGGAGGTGCTTACCAACTAACAAACTTACATCAGAAAACATGGGATAAAAGAAGTACTTCAGATGGGGCTGCCCTATCTACCCCAGTAGGGGAGTCATTAGAATTATGCGACAAGGCCAAAACAATAAATAAAATGACTACAAAAAAGAAAGCAGAGTACCTTTCCTAAATATTAAAGAAACACCTCCAACCAATATTACGAAACGAGCAAGCACACACAAATCTTACAACCAAACTAACATGTCATAAAGGAGCAAACACACACACGACAGTCAAAACTCTGTGCTCAACAACGGAGAAAAGCTCTTCTCCTTCCTGGTCGGCGTGTTGTTTCTATAGGCGGTCCAACAAAGGACCTATACAACACAACACAAGCACATAACGACACCTAGTCCAAGGGGATGTAACACTGCTTTTCCAACCTGGTATGTGACTGCTTTTCCAAACTGGTATGTGACAGCTTTCCCAACCTGGTATGTGATTGCTTTCCCAACCTGGTATGTGACTGCTTTCCCAACCTGGTATGTGATTGCTTTCCCAACCTGGTATGTGACTGCTTTCCCAACCTGGTATGTGATTGCTTTCCCAACCTGGTATGTGATTGCTTTTCCAACCTGGTATGTGATTGCTTTTCCAACCTGGGTCAGTACAATGCAGGTCTGGCAATGAAACGTTCCTAAAAGAGGAACCAATACCAACTGTCAATGGCAAAACATCAAATAAGGAAAATGCAAGTATTCAAAAGAAAATTTATCATTTCTACAGTAAACATACAGATGTTAATAATATTGAAATTGCTGATGTTGCAATCTCTGATCATTTTGGTGTATTTTTCAATATGTCAGCATCTATTAGGACATGGTAACACTATTTGATGTGATTTCATCACTAATATCCTCTACATTGAACTGGACCCTTTACCAACATACTTTTTAAAGCTGGTTCTGATTTCATAATCTAACGCTGCTCTAAAGATTGTTAATCAGTCTCTGCAGAATTCCCTAGTATTCTTAAAACTGCAGTGGTTAAACCACTACTAAAGAACAGAAATCTTGATCCCACAATTCTCAATATTTATCAACCTACTGTATATCTAACCTATATCTAATCCTTTTCTTGGCAAATTTATTGATAGGGTTGACGCAAGACGAAGGGGCAGGAAGGCGGGGACAAGGCAGGGACACATCCTGCAGTCCTGGAGCTCTAACACAAAACATAAAACACAGATCAGCTCCCGCCTCCCTGGGCGGGACCCTGGACCAGCTGGGCCGTCAACAAGACACAACAAGACACAAACCACGCCACAAATCACAGGGCCCTCACGCCCTAAAGCCCCACAAAGTGAGCTTGTGTGCAGGTTACCTCCAGAGGGCGCGGTTGATCACCTCCAGGACCTATCTCTCGTCTCAGGGCAGACCCTTGCACCCAGCAAGGCATGACCCTGGGCAACCCCGAGCACAAGGGGGGATCTCTGTCTTCGGCAGGAGCTCTTCAGTCCAGAGCCCTCTAGTCCCCCTCACGTCTGGGAAGCCCCTTTTACCCATTCAGGGAGGCCACTTGCGACCAAGGCTCCGGTCACCCCATAACATCAGGGGGCTCCTGCCTACATCAGGAGCTCTTCAGTCCGGATCCTTATAGTCCCCATACATACGGGGGGCCCTTACCCTTCCAGAGGGGTTAATTACGACCAGGGTTCCGGTCACCCCATAACATCAGGGGCTCCTGCCTACTTTGGAGATCCCACAAGGTCCAGAGACTCCACAGTCCACATCCAGGGGGCACCTGCACACGACACCCGCGCACACCTACACACACAGACACAACACAAATGCGCTGACCATATCAACCCCTTTTCACGGAGAGGGGGAGGGATCTCCTTCCTAGCAGGTGATGACACCCTGCAGCAGAGTACCACATGCCTCCTCTGCGTTCCCCACCGAGCTCACACACAGACACATAACGACGATGGACTGGCTTAACACGAGGCACGTGCAGTCACACAGGAGGAGAGCACTGTTGTGGTCACAAGCTCCGTACACCAGTGAGTGACCAGACTCTCCTCACACACAAAACAACGTAACAAATAACACGCGGACAAACACTTACCTGAGACATGACCACGAACGAAGGAGAAAGTAGAGGAGACTGGCGGCTTCCGAAAGTGGCTGGTTATTCTGTGATGGGCAGAGAGTGTGAACTAAAAGAGGGGTTTAATGAATAAAGTGCGCAAACCAAAGACCTATGCACCGTTCCAAATTAAGGAAACAATAACCAGCAGTCAACTGGTACAAAGACAAAACATATATAGACAAACAAATGATCATCAGGTGAAGGGGTTGATAGGCCTCGCTTCCCAGCAATTAGAGAACCATTATCCATCCTTTTATTATTCAAATGCATCAACAGAGGAGCACTGAGGCAGCAGCTCTAGCACTAATATGGCTAAAACTACGAGGATTTTCACAAGGCAAATCAGATACTGACTAGCCCATTTTGTATGTGTTTCATACGCATTTTATGCTTATTTCTTCGCACTAAAGAATAAACAATGTTTTTGCGGTACGTGTAGTGCGATGTCAAATTCACAGAATCATGCTACAGAGTAAAGAAATATACATTCACCCCCTCGCTACCATCTTTTGTAAGATACCAGTCAATCTGTGTAACTATATTTTTTGTAATGTAACATACTTGCAAATCGTGTTAGAGTTTGAGTAGATGCGCGATTTACAGTAATAACACTGGTAATAGAACCGCTGTTGCAATTCTTTTTCACACACACCACCACCAAGTAATAAATACGCTAATGACATGCATACTACTCCCGCTAAATACATGCTAACCATTCATTCATTTTTTTTATTATCTGTACCGCTTATTCCTGCTAGTCGGGGTCACGGGGGGGGGGGGCTGGAGCCAATCCCAGCATCTCCAGGCGAAGGCAAGGTACACCATGGGCAGGTCACCAGTCCACCACATGTCCAACACGCACATGTACAGGAAATCTAGAGTAACCAATCAACCTAACATGCATGTCTTTGGACTGTGGGAGGAAACCGGAGTACCCGGAGAAAACCTATGCAGGCACAGGGAGAACATGCAAACTCCACACAGAGCAGCCCAGACCGAGAATCGAACCCAGACTACCTTGCTGTGAGGCGACAGCGATAACCACCACACCACCATGCTAACCAATACTCCCGCATTTCCATATCTTTATATCTGATGAATGTATGGATGGATGGATAGTCAGTCAGTCCCTGGGTTAAAATTTAGAAGTTATTTGTTTCTATTGTTATCTGTTTCTATGTACATCTATTCATCCATCAGATATAAAGATATGGAAATGCGGGAGTATCGGTTAGCATGTGATTAGCAGGTATCAATATGCATGTCATTAGCGTCTTTGCATCAACCAACGTGAACGTCCACAAATTTACACCTGTTGAAGATGGGTGGGGTGTGGTCTTCTCCAAGCTGGGATAAAAACAGACACACGAACACAGGTGAAACATTTCATATATTTTTCCTGTTCTGCGAGGAAGACACTGACACTACGATGGCACACAAGAGGATTTACACTCCTTTGCAAGCTTTGGCTCTTCTGAACGCAATGGATGACTGCGATTCCGATGGAGGAGAGGAACTTTATTTTAGTGCTGAACAGTGGTGTCAAAAGTATTCAAATTCATTACTCAGGTAGAAGTACAGATACTAGGGTTTTAAAAGACTTTTGTAGAAGTTGAAGTATCAACTCAAACCTTTTACTCAAGTAAAAGTATAAAAGTACTGATTTCAAAACTACTTAAAAGTATAAAAGTAAAAGTAGTGCAAGGGAAAAAAAATGCAAGGACAAAAGTTTAGGCGGTGCCACAGGGACCTACAGTGCACTACCCCATCTCCCCAAAAAACACTTTTCTAAAAGCTATAATGACTATAATGTTATATTAAATGTTAATATGTTAATGTTGAACAAGCACTAGGCTACCTGTTTCAATGGCATATATGACTCAAACTCAAAGTTTCCTCTTCAAACTAGCTCACAAGATATCAACAGCTTTCTTCAAAATAAGAAATTCTTGTTACTGTTTATGCATGCTTTCATCTTGTATAATATGTGGTGTCCTTACACACACAAATAAAAAGATAAATAATAAATAAATAACAAATTGTTTTTAAATCATCTGCTTAGACATTTGCACAGTACTGTACGTTTCATGACAAAAACTAGCAATTTGCAATGTAAATATAAATGTCAGGCTATTTTGACTGTGGACATATATGAAATAAGCCTCAATTACACTTAACCCTTTCAGACCCGAATTATGTTCCAGTAATGAAAAAAAAAATAGGAATGCAATTTTCTGTCTGTAATGAACTCCAAAACAAGACTCAGTAAAAAACCTCAAATATAATACTTTTATAGTCCTTTTCTTTAATGTCCACTGCAGTGTACGGTGGGTCTTAACAGTTGTAAAGCAATGCTATATAATATGAATAGTTTTTTGTTTGTTTTTCCCTTTTTGAACATAAACCTGGTCAATAAACTAAAACTGCTTTCCATGTTTTGGGAACATCTCTTATTATGAAAAATAATATATATAACATGTAACAAGGAGAAATTAGTTGAAATTATAGTTGCATTTGAAAACAACTTTTTTAAGAACTTGAAAATCGCTTTAATTTACTATTACTTTACTGTTGTTAAAGAACTGCATTTTGAAAAGTAGGTAGTGTTTTTTTTTCTTTAACTGGATCCTGTAACTGTACAATATTGAGGCATGCCAGTCCATATCTTAGAGTCATTCTCTATGAGCTGCTTTGAAGCAGTTTCGTTGTGGAACGAAGCAGTAGTGGACATGGCACTTGTCACAGTACACATGTGTTTTCCCAGTGCATTTTGGATATTTACACCTGGATGCTTCTTTATGATCATCGTAATTTGGCATGTGGTCCATCATGTCCAAGCGTACTTCTTGAGTTGGAAGTCTCTCAGCAGAGGCTTTCTTCAGTGGTTCCTCTTGGAGTGGTGGGCTTCCTGACAAACTTGGTCTTCCTCTTTTCCTTACTGCTTGTGGCTTCCCTGCTCGCACAAGGGCTTCTGCAACATTCATTTTGAAGTGCAGTAAATCCAGTGTGTCCTGTTGAGGAATGCCCTGGCGTTCTTTGTCTCTTCGGTACTCAAGCCAGCTGTTCACGGCAGCCAGATCAATGGCATGTGTAGTCATTCGAAGGGTCAATTTTCTGGACTTGACATCTATCCTGTACAGGCTTATCAGTTGATCCAGCTTGTCCACACCGCCCATTGCCTGGTTATATCTCTGCACAACTTCAGGACGCTTGATTTTCACAAAGGACCCTATCTTTTTATCCCACCTCTCAACTTCATTTCCCTCTCCAGCTCCAACAAAGTTGGAAGCCATGACCACAGTCAAACCACTTGGTTAACACTACTTTTCCATCCCTGCTCCTGACCTCATCATGGTTCCCTCTTTCTCTTTTAGACATCTCTTTGTCACTCATCAGTGGTGGGTTGGCAAAGCGGGACACCCTAGCTGTTCCTGCTGCATGTATTTTCTTGATTGTAAGTTGTGAAGAAATTATCAAAGAAGATCTTGTGGTTTGGGCTGTGCAGCCAATGACAAAGATGGGTTACCACTGAGGCTCCATGGCCTAAGAGGGTCTTTTCCCTCTCAGAAAGCTCTGTGGTGGCACCCTGGTATATAAGAAAATCATATGCCAGGCCACTTCTGCCACAAAGAAAGTACATTTTGATGCCCCATGGCGTTGGTTTTCCTTTGATGTACTGAAGACAGGAAAGTTTTCCTCTGAATGGTACAATTTGTTCGTCGATGCTGAGTTCCTCTTCCATGGACAATGAAAGACACTGTTTTCGCATAGTGTCGTACAGAGGTCTGACTTTATAAAACACATCTTTATTGTCAGGAGGCCTGTCATAGTTATTTACGACATGTAGATTGGCACGAAGTTGAAAAAATCTGTCTCGGGACAAGGTATCCCGGAACAGCCCAAGGTTTAGACTAGATTCCCAGTACATTCGCACTCTAGGAAACCTCAGAACTCCCATTGCAATGTGCAAGCCTACAAGGGCTTCTATTTCATGCACTGATGCATGTTTGTACCCCCTCACAGCAGCTTGTTCAGCATAGACATTTGTCATGGTGGTCATCAGCTCAAACATCTCTTGTGGAATATATCGTTTGAAGTAAGCATATGGAGTTAGTGGTTCAGTGATGTTTGTGATAGGATCTTCCCAAGTAGACAGCACAGGAGTATAAGGAGTACGACGCCACTGGACATGTTTTTTCTTTGTCAGATTAGCATAAGGATCACCTTCACAATATAAAACAATTTCTTCCTCATTTTCCTGCCCTGATCCTTCCTCATCATTTACTGTCTCAAGAACAACTTCTTGCCCCATCACTGGTACTTCCTCATCTGTGACATCTTCTGGAATCAATAACAATAAAGAGCTATATGATCATACATTTTTTTTTATGGACAACAATGGGAGTATTGGAGTAACAGTATTTAACAGATAGCTACGCTTACCTACTCTTGAGAGTCTTGCACTCTCTGCATCTTCATCATCCTCACTATCCAAGCTTTCAATTTCTGATATGTTTCCGGTGTCAATTAACTGAAGCACTTCAAGTGCTGTCTACTCTGTAGAATAAATATTTGTAATCTTATTTCACACTATCTATTTATTTGTCTGTAAAAACTGCAATTGCAAAAGAAAAGCTCTAACAGCAGCACTAAAAACATGCCTGAATTATATACGTTAAGACCCACTGTCCACTGTGATGGACAAGATTTAAAAAAATCCTGCGTTTAACTTTCTGATTTTACAACTGATATTGAACTTTTTATTTCACAAACCACCCCTTAAGAGTAAAATTAACTCATAACATGGAGGAAAAAAGTGTTCTAAATCAGATAAAATTAGTTAAAATGAGCCCTTACTCTGCCTCCTTGGCTTGAGTGCTGCCATTGCTAACTTCAGTGTCTTTTTTTGGGGTTCCTAAAGCAGTGGGCGGGGCTAAGGTGTTATTTGATTGGTTGGTAAAGGTCTATTCTGATTGACAACAGATTTCAATTGGTCTTTTGTACAACAAAACATAAAAAAGAAGAAAACACATGACGTCCATTGCAGTGGACGCAGGGTCTGAAAGGGTTAAAATGAAAAAAAATTTGGGCGACTTGGCATTATGTGAGGCTCACATAACGTTAATTAGCTTGCTAGAGGTTAGGTTACTTATACTTACTAATTTTACTGGCTATGGAGCAAAATGGGCAATGGAATTGGTCGTAGCTTGAGCCACATGTATGGAAATAATCATCCTTCTTGAATGGTATATGCATGTCAGCACATAACCGGCTCAAACTTCTACCAGTCGTAGTGTACAGCCTGAAGCGGTTGCTGGCTTATATCTACGGCTCTGCAGACAGACCCTTTTCTTATAAACATCCATAGGGCCTGCCACACAGGCGCATGCACTCACACACAGACAGTATCATGCCTATCCTTAGCCCACGCTTTATCAATCAGCTGTAGACTACAGCTTTGCATAATTAACTTACAAATATTACATGTAGCAATAATGTAAGCTCAGATAGCATTTGGCTAAAGTCAAATTTCGCACATAAAGCACATAAACTTGGAACGTAGCCTAGCAAGCAAACCATGGCATGTCTTATGTATCTATAGCCACAGCAAACATCGAAAAATTACCATTACTGCGGCACTAATGCACTACAATATTTTGTCAATAATCGAGTGGTAATAAACTTAGCTAACCTCAATATGCTTTTTCAAATTTGAAGGCGAGTTTTTGAAAGCCATTATCTCGTGGTACTTGGGTGCACAGAGCTTGCAGCGCATTCGAAAGGAGTTGTTTTTGCATCCAACCATTTCGAAAAATTCTTTCAGGTAGGGCCATGGATGTACAAGGGTTAGCTGGTCTTCCTGGCTACCAGCCTCCTCGATGGTACTTAGTTCGGACATTTCGCTGGAGTTCTCCTGAGTCTCTGCCACGGACATCTCCTGCTCGGATACATGTGTCTCCTTGCTGGAGTGTGACGTGACGTACAGGTGCGGTGGATCGCGTACAAACCAATAGGGTGTCGGAATGGTGTATGTTTATACATTGTTCATCCAACCACAATCAAATTCACTGTATCCAGATGGCGCCGTTTATCTGGGAAGAATTTTTTTTTTTGAATGATGAAATAAAATACGAGTAACGAGGCTATTTTTTTTTAAATGTAAGGAGTAGAAAGTACAGATAATTATGTCAAAATGTAAGGAGTAGAAGTAAAAAGTCATCTGAAAAATAATTACTCCTGTAAAGTATAGATAATCAAAATTTCTACTTAAGTAAGGTAACGAAGTATTTATACTTCGTTACTTGACACCTCTGGTGCTGAAGACTCCGATCTGGCACTTT
The DNA here is from genome assembly GCA_020368025.1 of Brachyhypopomus occidentalis. Taxonomy (NCBI): domain Eukaryota; kingdom Metazoa; phylum Chordata; class Actinopteri; order Gymnotiformes; family Hypopomidae; genus Brachyhypopomus; species Brachyhypopomus occidentalis. The sequence continues at coordinate 504,729 of JAGXOD010000052.1, forward strand.
CAACTGGCACAGATATGAGTGGACGGATGAAGAAAATCTCAGCCCTCCACAAAAGAAGCATTCTGTTGTTAAGGATGTCAGTAGGCCTGCAACAAACATAAACGCAAAAGATGGAACCGCTTGGGAAAAGACAGATGTTGTGCGTAATCGTGGACACGACAACACCACTTTTACGTTCAGTGAGACCGCAGGACCTACAGAGCATGCCAAGGTAATGTAAAACTCTTTTCGTAGATGTATAGAAGAAAAGTATTGAAGTGCATTTTGCCTGATATATTTCCTCTTTGTGTAGATGTATAGAAGAAAAACACCTAAACTGAATTGTGCCTGCTATTTTTTTTACATGTAAGTAATGTGATTTTTCTATTACTCATACAGCGCAGAATCACAAGCAGGTTGCAGAGCTTTCTGTGTTTGATCGACATAGAGATGCTGAGGACCATCACACACTGCATGGTCCATGAAGCCTGCAGAGCAGATCAGACCTGAAACCTGTCTCTCAGCGAGCTGATGGCTTTCATCGCAGTGCTTTTTCTGCGGGCAAAAACACAAGGCAGAAGATTTTCTAATCCCTTGCTCTGAGGGCCTACAGGCCACTATCACAAGAAATGTCATAAAGTTGACTCATTAACCATCTCTGGTTAATGCAGCAAGAAGTGAAAATCTCCAAGAAATGGTTTATTTCACCAACCTTTTTGCTGAGGAGCTCTGAAGTCACAAGTCCAGGAAGAACCGTTACCCACAAATTTGAGGAACTAATCTTATCTGGACTTTCCACAGCTGCAGCACCAACTGCCTCTCCCCTTCAGATATTCCTCAAAACTCATCTCCAAGAATGCAAAATTTCAGAGATTCTTAGAACTGCTGCCCCAAACTAGATAATAATCTAGCCTCAAGTAACTTTGCAAGATGAGTCTAGAGACACCAAACTTACCATCATTCCAGCCAGGGGAAGGACCCCTATCATCAATGGAGGAGTTAAGGCTCTCAAGCCTTATTCAACCGATGTTTCCCTACCAGTGTATGATTAAGAACTCTGGACTGAAGTGGATACCTAGGTTAAATCCTGTGTCTATGCCATCTGAACATTAAGTGATCTGTAGTTGATATAAATGCACTACTTAGGACATGTGTTAGTTATTAATGGGTCCAGTCCAAGTACTGTTCAGTGTACAATCATTCATATCTCCCATGCATTATTGTGGATTATATACTCATTTGCATGTGCTATGGCCAAATATATATATACCAAATATTAGTGTGTGCTGTGTTATTTTAGACTTATGCATGACCAGATATGAGTGTGCTATGTGGTTAGATTTTAGGCATAACCATATAGTGATATGTTGTCTTAGATCTAGGCATACCCAAGTATAAATGTGTGCTGTGTTATTTCAAACGTATGCATATCCATGTATTTCTGTCAGGGTTGGCCACGCCTCCTCCTGTCATTTTCCGACGGGGCTGTTTTAGTGGCCATGTGCGTCTTAAGGTCACGCCTGGCCTCGCCTCCTCCTGTCATTCCCCGACGGTTTTGTTTGGGTGGCCATGTGTGTACTATGTCCCTCCTTGTGTTTTGTGATCCCCGCCCCTCGTTTTCATGCACAGGTGTCCCCAGTTTGTGTGTGTATTTAATGCCTGTCGTTTGTCTTCTCGGACGCGGATCATTATTATTGTATGGTGGTTGTTTTTGGTAGTGAGGTATTGTTGCACAGTGTTGCATTGTGTATGGTTCTTCTTTGTTACCTCTGTTAGTGCTAACGTTCGTGTTTGTTACCCTGCCTCTCGTTTCTATAGTGTTTGTTTTACTTCATAGTCTCTTGAGTGTTTTTGCCCCCTTCGTCTTTATTATTTTGGTTTCGCTATGTCTCGGCGTTATAGTCGCCATTCTGACTCATTAACGGATTTGACCCAAGCCTGTTTCTTCGACTATGATTATGGAATGCCCTTCAATAAATCTCGCTCTCCTCAAAGTCTGTGTTCGCCACCTTCCTTCCTTCACGCCTCACACGGCGTCTCACCCCTTACAGAATGATCCGCCCAACAAGAACACAGCGAGGAGGCGAGGCTCTGGTAAGTTCCCTCGCTGTAACGAGACCTTCGCTGCTTTCACGCAGTTTCAGTCTCGGTGTTACAGCGAGCAAGCCAGAGATAAGAACTCCCCCGGCGCTGCGGGGACAAGGGAGTCTCGTCGCCCTCGAGGTAAATCACAGTCACTCCTCGTTCCGACTGTTTTTTGCGACGAGATCCCAAATAAGCGCTATGTGTCTGCCCATCTCGGTGAACACTGCAGGGAGGAGCACCCTGCAGTGCGAGATTTGGGCAGGCGGGGAGGAATGTGCAGACGAGCGTTGGCTCAACTCTCGGCTCGCTCTCAAGAGCCATTGCGAGCTCCCGGTGCCTCGGACGAGGCGGAGACGTCGCAAGGAGAGCGACCGAGAGGCACTTGTGTCTGTATGTTTCTCCAGACTCGACCAGGTTCCAGTGGAGAGTTCCCGTCCCCGGTTTCGAGTCCCGCTGCCGCAGCGCCTCCTGTGGTCGTCACAGGTATTACTCCGGCCATCCAGACGACCCAGGTGAAGGGCACAACGGCCTCTGCTACCCGGAAGGGGTCATGGCTGGTTCCTGCGACCCAGGTCGGGTCGTTAATTGCTCCGGATGGCCCGGTCCCGGCGTCCACGAGTCCTCTGCTCTCAAAAATCCCCGCTGCTTCCCTGGGGGATTCTCCCAAGAATTTTTTGGGAGGGAGTACTAGCCCGGCTCGAGTGCGCAAGGCCCAGGAGAGGCCAGCTAGCGTTTCGGAGGCCCAGGAGAGGCCAGCTAGCGTTTCGGAGGCCCAGAGGGGGTCTTCCACGTCTCCTGAGACCCAGAGGGGGTCTTCCACGTCTCCTGAGACCCAGAGGGGGTCTTTCACGTCGCCTGCGACCCCTAGGGGGTCTTCCACGTCACCTGACTTTACGCCCCTGGGTACCACTGGCCTGCCAGACGTCCCTGCAGCGCCTCCTGTGGACCCGGGTCTGCCTGTGTGTTCGTCTTCCTTGTTTCTGCCCTCTAGTGTTCCTGGCATGGTGTTTACTCGTGTTCAAGCATCGGTTACAGTTCCTGTGTTTTTTTCTGTTTCTGTTCAATTATCTCCAGGTTTGTCTGTGCCAGTGCCCGTTTCTGTTTCTGTCCCTGTTTCAATTCCTGTGTTTGTACCAGTCCCCCTGTCGGTTGCCTGGGCTCTGCTGGGTTTTTTGTTTTTGGGCGCCCTCGGGTGCGGTACGCCTTTGGGGGGGGGGTACTGTCAGGGTTGGCCACGCCTCCTCCTGTCATTTTCTGACGGGGCTGTTTTAGTGGCCATGTGTGTACTATGTCCCTCCTTGTGTTTTGTGATCCCCGCCCCTCGTTTTCATGCACAGGTGTCTCCAGTTTGTGTGTGTATTTAATGCCTGTCGTTTGTCTTCTCGGACGCGGATCATTATTATTGTATGGTGGTTGTTTTTGGTAGTGAGGTATTGTTGCACAGTGTTGCATTGTGTATGGTTCTTCTTTGTTACCTCTGTTAGTGCTAACGTTCGTGTTTGTTACCCTGCCTCTCGTTTGTTTTACTTCATAGTCTCTTGAGTGTTTTTGCCCCCTTCGTCTTTATTATTTTGGTTTCGCTATGTCTCGGCGTTATAGTCGCCATTCTGACTCATTAACGGATTTGACCCAAGCCTGTTTCTTCGACTATGATTATGGAATGCCCTTCAATAAATCTTGCTCTCCTCAAAGTCTGTGTTCGCCACCTCCCTTCACGCCTCACACGGCGTCTCACCCCTTACAATTTCAGTGTGTTACTTCAGATTCATGTCTCAGATGACATGAATTTATCATTATCTTTAAGAATAAGGGCGACGTTCAGAGTTGTAGTAATTACAGGGGAATTTAGTTGATCAGTCACAGCCTGAAAATCTGGGAAAGAGTAGTGGATGCTAGGCTTAGAGGAGAAGTAGAGATTTCTGAGCAACAGTATGGTTTTATGCCAGCTAAGTGCACCACAGATGCTATGTTTGCTTTGAGAGTGTTAATGGAGAAGTATAGGGAAGGACAGAAGGAGTTACATTGTGTGTTTGTTGACTTAGAGAAAGCTGATGATAGAGTACCGAGACAGGAGCTGTGGTATTGTTTGAGGAAGTCAGGAGTAGCGGAAAGGTATGTGAGGGTGGTGCACGATATGTACGAGAACAGTGTGACAGCAGTGAGATGTGCGGGTTTAAAGTGGGGGTAGGACTACACCAGGGATCAGCCCTGATTCCCTTAGGGAGCAGGTGGAGGCGAGCTTGGAGAGATGGAGGTATGCTTTGGAAAGCAGGGGAATGAAAGTGAGCAGGAGTAAAACAGATTACATGTGTGTGAATGAGAGGGCAGACAGTGGACAGGTCCAGTTACAAGGAGTTGATTTGGTGAAGGTCGACGAATTTACCTACTTAGGGTCGAAGGTACAAAGTAATGTAGGAAGTGAAAGAGAGGAAAAGAAGAGAGTGCATGCAGGGTGGTACGGATGGCACAAAGTATCAGGGGTGATCTGTGATAGAAGGGTGTGGGCTATAATGAAAGGTAAGAGCTATAGGATAGTAGTGAGACCTGCTATGTTGTATGGACTGGAGACAGTAGCACTGACAAAGAGACAGGTGAGGGAGATGGAGGTGTCTGAGATGAAGATGTTGAGATTCTCACTTGGAGTGACGAGGAAGGATAGGATCAGAAATTAATTTATTAGAGGATCAGCACATGTAGCTTGTTTTGGAGATAGATTCATGTCTGTCTGTTCATTTTGTGCATTATCCATTTATCATCTAAATGTACAAGTGAAAGATGGCTCAGGATTTTGAATGACAAGAAATAAAACTAATACCCAATTAAGTGATATGGATTGATATAGTCAGGAATAGAGGGTTTCTTTCTTTCATCTGTTACTGTTTTCTGCCTAGTCAACTTGTTATCTGTTAACTGGACCTGGGGAAATCCTGTGATTTCAACACTTCCTCTTTCTCTTTCTCTTAAGAAAAACTCCTTTTTGCGACAGGGGTAATGAATATTCATTAAGTAAGTTCCAATAGTCAGCATTGAAACTGACCAATAAGTTTACTACGATCACACCCCTAAATGTTGCTTAAAAAGTGCTCCAAATTCGGAATTAGTGGAGTTGAGTGGGACCAAAAGCTACAACATCGCTACCGGTCCCAGCCTCTGGTGCTGAGTCGGACCAAAGCTACAACATCACTACCGGTTCCAGCCTCCAAGAAAGATCCATTTAGACGAGATGAAATAAGTACCTAGAACTACATTTTTAATGTCATTTTAGTCAAATTTGCTCTCATTCATCTAGCCTTTTAAAGTTATTTTTGTAACGCCGGGATCGGCGTGGATGAATAAATATATAGACGGAACGAAAGTAATAGAATGAATACGAGAGAAATAACACCATTAGATTACTATGTAAATCACAAAAAAACTAGAGACTATACAAATACAAAGCAACACGATTCCATAAATCCAACAAACCCAAACAAATCCAAACGAATGATCTGCAACGCACGAGACAAACTGAGAACACCTGTGAAACATTACAATGGGAGTGGTTACAGACTGAAAGGAGGGACAAGGACGCACATGGCTGACAAAAACAAACCCTGTCCTGTCGGGGAATGACAGGAGGAGGAGGGGCCAGATGTGACAATTTTATGTAGTCAACATCAAGATAACAAACGCTGATGAAAGTTCGACTGAGACCTGTGAGTGACCGTGGTGACATCCTGCAAAGACTTCACTAACCAAGGAAGCTGGGAGCAGCCTGAACTAGGCCGGCTTAGTGAACATCTTAGAGCTGAACTTGAGAAAGGTCCCCAAGTCATGCAAGGGCCAACTGCAAGGCCAAGATCCGCGCTGCAAGACAGTGTGTCGTGTCCAGTCCAGTCCGCCTTTGAATATTTTGACAGTTGACCGCCCACGGACGGGTTCCACTTTCAACCTCCAAGTAAGCCATTATCACATGTTGCTTCGGATGCCAGCCTTTAAGCGTCCGTTTCTGTTGAATTCTCTTTCTCCATAACGGTTTGGTATAGGTAGCGCTCTTCATTAGCGTCTGTGGAGATTCTGCGCTCTTTCTGATTTCCTCCTGAAGTCCTCACTTTCCCCTCGTCCTATTTTGTTTAGGAAGGTTTACTTTAGCTACATAGTCCATTCATAATCACATAATAATCAAGTATTTTATGGCTTTCCTTTTGATTTATACTAGCAAGCATACCTATTTGTCACGGTGAGAAGGCAGGGTGGCCACCAGAGGGCACCTGTCCGCACGAGCACCAGAAGGCACACCCCCTCACGACGCACGCGCACACCCCCTCAGACACTACCACTCTCCCTCTCGTTATCACCTGAATATTAGCACCTGGTTTCCCCCCTCTCACGAGTACTTAAGCCCACAGGTCGTGCTGTCCAGTGCTGCATATTCGACGAGCCTGTGGAAGAAGGACTACAGTATTCCAGGAGAGAAGACGCCTGCTGCTTGGACATTATTCTGAGATCTGAGAGGGAGACCTCAGTGCCCTGAGCTTTATTCTAGACATCCTATGTTTCCTTTTGCTATATGCCTGAGTCTTTAAGTTATTTTGATTAAGAAAAATAAAGAAAATGTCTGAAACGCCTACGCCTACCGCTGCCTACCTCAACGCGTTACACTATTAGAATTAGCTACTCTTCTGAGCCAAATCATCCCACATGTAACGCTTATAATTGTGACATTAATCATTCAATAAATTTGAACATTTATTCATTAATTTGGTCATTGTAGTAAATACATATTTTGTTCCATGATATTAGGTCACTTCACAGATTCAGTATTCACCCTTTGGTTAAAAGACTGATTCAACAATATTCCACTTGTTCCCGTTATCAAAACCTTGGTTCTTGAGCAATCAGGATGGTGCCCAGTTTCATAACTCATAATGAATCAATATATTCGCTACATTATTAAGACAACACAAGGTTTAAATTATTTTAAGATGATGTGACATTCGTGACAAGGAGGGAGAGAGAGTCCAATGAAATTTGGGAAAGTTTTTATTCTCCATGACTAATTGAACAACCCCAAATGGTTTAGCACCACAATAAGTCTCTTAGCTGCAGCATGCCCAGATGGCATCTACAAATGGAGCATAACAAGTGGGAATGCCCCTATTACCTCTATAAACCTATAACATCTGTGGATTGAGTTCATTCCAAACCAGGGGTGGTCATAACATGACTGTGTATGTCCGTAAGCAAAATCACCATGTTGGTATCATTTATAACTAAGATAAAGAATGAACCATTAGGGTCTATCTCCAAATGTAAAACATCTAGTCAAGTCAATTTTATTTATATAGCGCTTTTCACAACACATGTTGTCTCAAAGCAGCTTTACAAACCCCTACGGCAATGGTACATCCAACCCCGGCATCAGTACATCCACCGGCGAGCCAGACCATCTGCTTGTAGGTGCTTGCATGCAGTCGTCTTGGGTAGAAGCATGCAAAAAGATGGACAATACAGACTGAGTGTGAGGATGTCAGTTTAACCACCATTGATTTAAATGTACATAGCTCATGTGCCAGTGTTTAGCATGTAGCTCCGGCAGGCTAATCTATAGCAGCTTAACTAAAGGGAGGGGTCCAGAGGTGACCACAGTCATGAGGGCTCACTGAGACATTGCTTTCCAGTCAAGTCAGTCACAACTGGAGTGATACCATGACACAGCTGGATGACAGCATCAACATCTCAGATTACCAGAAATCTCAACGTCTGGGGGCCCCTGAGCCCCGCACCTTACTAGGGGAATATTTAACTGAAGGCTTGTTTATATAGGTGAGTCTTAAGTCTAGATTTAAAGATTGGAACTGTGTCAGAATCTCGGATTGGAGCTGGAAGGCTATTCCATAATTGAGGGGCTTTAAAGGAGAAAGCTCTGCCTCCGGCTGTAGTCTTACAAATTTTTGGAACTAAGAGAAAGCCAGCATTTTGGGAGCCGTTTTTGGGGACTGTTTAGAGCATCCAATTAGAAGACCATTAGAGTAGTCCAATCTTGACGAGACAAAAGCATGGACCAGCTTCTCTGCATCAGCTAATGAAAGTAAGTGTCTCAGCTTGGCGATATTACGTAAATGGAAAAAGGCAGCCTTAGTGACATTGCATATATGTGTGTCAAATGAAAGATCCGAATCAATAGTGACACCTAAGCTTTTTGCGGTAGACTTAAGTGTTACTGAAAACCCATCTAGGGTAAGGGGAATATCAGCCCAGCTGCTTCTAGCAGCTTTAGGCCCAAGAATCAGCACCTCAGTCTTATCAGAATTTAGTTGAAGAAAATTAGACGCCATCCAGTTTTTAATGTCCTGGACACAGCTCTCAATCTTGAGAGTAGTGGTGATATCCGGATTGGAAGATATATACAACTGAGTATCATCTGCGTAGCAATGGAAACTAATACCATGCCTACGGATGATAGTGCCCAGTGGAAGCATATATAATGTAAATAATATGGGGCCCAGTACAGATCCTTGTGGGACACCATATTTTACCTTAGAACGCTCTTAGCATTCGTTGTTTACTAGTACAAATTGGTAACGATCTGTCAGGTAGGACCTGAACCAGGAGAGTGCTTGACCTCTTATACCAATGAGTGTCTCCAGCCTATTAAGTAGAATATTATGATAAATGGTGTCAAAAGCCGCACTGAGGTCTAGCAGTATGAGAAAAGAAATGTGTCCTTTATCAGAGGATATCAAGAGATCATTTACTACTTTAGTCAGCACAGTTTCAGTGCTGTGGTGGGGTCTAAATCCAGACTGAAATAATTCTAAGACATGTTCTGTCTGTAGGAAGGAAGAGAGATGTGAAGAAACTACTTTCTCTAGAATTTTGGATATGAATGACAAATTAGAGATAGGCCTATAGTTGGACATTTCCTGGGAGTTAAGACCAGGTTTTTTAATTAGCGGCTTGATAACTGCAAGTTTAAATGAACTGGGAATATAGCCCAGGCTCAGAGAGCAGTTTATTATAGTGAGCAAAGGTTCTATATTGCTATGCAGTAATAAAAAGTAAATGGGTTGGTACTGCATCTAGTATGCATGTGGAGGGCATGGCAGATTCCACCAATGAAATAAGCTCCTCACGACCAATTGGGGAGAAGGACTCTAACAGGGCATCAGAGCTGACCAGACAGCTGTCAAGGGGTGCATAGGCATGTTGACAGGCTCTGAGATAGCACAACCAATTTTTTCCCTAATTTTATCAATCTTATCATTAAAGAATTTCATAAAAATTATTACTGCTACACTCTAGTGGGATTAGTGGATTGATTTGATCATGGCTCCTTGTTAGGCTGGTTTTAAAACAGTTTTAAATAGGAGTGCAGAATCGTTTTTATGTTTTTCTATTAAAGCTGATAAGTATGAGGATTTTGCCGTCTGGAGGGCATGCTTATATTCACTAAGGCTGGTTTTCCATTATAGTCTAAACACTTCTAACTTTGAATTTCACCATTTACGCTCCAGGATCCTCGCAGCTCGTTTGAGACTACGCGTGTGCTCGTTATACCATGGCGCTATTCTTCTCTCAGAGGCTCTCTTATAGCGTAATGGTGCAACCTTGTCTAATGCTGTACGAAGAGAAGTCTCAAAATTCCAAAATCAAGGTCGAATAGGCAGGCTTGGGTCAAATCATCCAGAGAGTCACACATAGTTTTAACAAAGGCAACGAATAGACTAAACGCGAAGAAGCACAAACACGACAGTAACACTACAGAGGTATTTAGACTACGTATCACGACAGAGAGACGACAGAGGCTGTAGACAAAATAACCAGCAACGTAACAAACTAAACAGGGGATATAAATAGCACAGAACTAACACGAGACACCTGAAATAGTTAACAAGGGGCAGGAATACAAAACACAAGGCGGGGCTAAGCACACACATGGCTATCAAAACAACACAGACACGAAATGACAGGAACCAGCAGGGCAAACCAAGACATAACACCCCCCCGAAGTGCACCACCTGGGGCGTGCAAACCATCCATCCATCCATCCATTTTCTTCCGCTTATCCGGGTCCGGGTCGCGGGGGCAGTATCCTAAGCAAAGAGGCCCAGGTTTCCCTCTCCCCAGCCACCTCTTCCAGCTCTTCTGGGGGGGATACCAAAGGCGTTCCCAGGACAGCCGAGAGATATAATCTCTCCAGCGTGTCCTGGGTCTTCCCCGGGTCTCCTCCCAGTTGGACATGCCCAGAGCGCCTCCCTAGGCAGGCGCCCAGGTGGCATCCGAACCAGATGCCCGAACCACCTCAGCTGGCTCCTCTCTACGTGGAGGAGCAGTGACTCTACTCCGAGCCCCTCCCGGATGACTGTGCTCCGTACCTTATCTCTAAGGGAGAGCCCAGACACCCTGCGAAGAAAACTCATTTCGGCCGCTTGTATTCGCGATCTCATTCTTTCGGTCACTACCCAAAGCTCGTGACCATAGGTAAGAGTCGGAACGTAGATTGACCAGTAAATTGAGAGCTTTGCCTTTCGGCTCAGCTCTCTCTTCACCTAACGGTCCGGTACAGCGACCGCAATACTGCAGCCGCAGCACCAATCCGCCTGTCAATCTCTCGTTCCATCCTTCCCTCACTCGTGAACAAGAACCCGAGATACTTAAACTCCTCCACTTGAGGCAAGGACTCCCTCCCGACCCAGAGAGGGCACTCCACCCTTGTCCGACTGAGTACCATGGTCTCAGTTTTAGAGGTGCTGATTCTCATCCCAGCCGTCTCGCACTCGGCTGCAAACTGATCCAGCGAGAGCTGTAGGTCTCGCCCGATGATGCCAACAGGACCACATCATCTGCAAAAGAGAAGGCGTGGAATCCTGAGGCCACCAAACCGAACCCCCTCCACCACTTGGCTACGCCGAAAAATTCTGTCCATAAAAGTTATGAACAGAATCGGTGACAAAGGGCAGCCTTGGCGGAGTCCAACTCCCACCGGAAACCAGTCTGACTTACTGCCGGCCATGCGAACCAAACTCCTGCTCCGTTTGTACAGGGACTGGATAGCCCGTAGCAACGGGCCCGGTACCCTATACTCCCGGAGCACCCCCAGAGGAATCCCCGAGGGACACGGTCGAATGCCTTTTCCAAATCCACAAAGCACATGTGGACTGGTTGGGCAAACTCCCATGCACCCTCTAGGACCCTCGCAAGGGTGAAAAGTTGGTCCAGTGTTCCACGACCAGGACAGAACCCACATTGTTCCTCTTGTAACTGAGATTCGACTATCGAACGGACTCTCTTCTCCAGAACCCCTGCATAGACCTTACCGGGGAGGCTGAGAAGTGTGATCCCCCGATAGTTGGAGCACACTCTCCGGTCTCCTTTCTTAAAAAGGGGAACCACCACCCCGGTTTGCCAATCCAGAGGCACTGCCCCCGATGTACACGCGATGTTGCAAAGACGTGTCAACCAAGACAGTCCCACAACATCCAGAGCCTTAAGGAACTCAGGACGGATCTCATCCACCCCCGGAGCCTTGGCACCAAGGAGTTTCACAACTACCCTGGTCACCTCAGCCCTAGTGATGGGCAAACCCCCGTCCGAGTCCTCTGGTTCTGCTTCCTCTATGGAAGACGTGGTGGTGGGATTGAGAAGATCCTCGAAGTATTCCTTCCACCGCCTAATGACATCCCCAGTCGAGGTCAGCAGATCCCCAGCCTCACTGTATACAGTGTTGGTCGGGAACCGCTTTCCCCTCCTGAGTTGCCTGACGGTTTGCGAGAACCTCCTCGGAGCCGATCGAAAGTCACTTTCCATGGTCTCACCAAACTCTTCCCACACCCGAGTTTTTGCCTCTGCGACAGTCAAAGCCGCGATCCGCTTGGCCCCCCTGTACCTGTCTGCTGCCTCCAAAGTCCCACGGGCCAACCAGGCCCGATAGGACTCTTTCTTCAGCTTGACGGCCTCCCTTACCCGAGGTGTCCACCACCGGGTTCTGGGATTGCCGCCACGACAGGCACCGACAACCTTGTGGCCACAGCTCCGATCTGCTGCATTGACAATAGAAGCACGGAACCAAGCCCACTCAGACTCAATGTTTCCGGCCTCCCTCGGGATGCGGTCAAAGCTTTGTCGGATGTGGGAGTTAAAGACCTTTCTGACAGGTTCCTCTGCCAGACGTTCCCAGCAAACCCTCACAGTACGTTTGGGCCTGCCAGGTCTGTCCGGCATCCTCGCCCGCCATCTGATCCAACTCACCACTAGGTGGTGATCGGTTGACAGCTCAGCTCCTCTCTTTACCCGAGTGTCCAAGACACACGGTCGCAAGTTCGACGATACGATTACAAAATCGATCATCGAACTGCGACCTAAGGTGTCCTGGTGCCATGTGCACTTATGGACACCTCTGTGCTCAAACATGGTGTTTGTTATGGACAAACCGTGACGAGCACAGAAGTCCAATAACAGAACACCACTCGGGTTCAGATCGGAGAGGCCGTTCCTCCCAATCACGCCCTTCCAGGTCCTACTGTCATTGCCCACGTGAGCATTGAAGTCCCCCAGCAGAACAATGGAATCCCCAGAAGGGGCACCTTCCAGCACCCCCTCAAGGACTCCAAGAAGGCCGGGTACTCGAACTGCCATTCGGTGCATAAGCACAAACAACAGTCAGAGCCCTTTCCCCGACCCTAAGGCGCAGGGAAGCAACCCTCTTATCTACTGGGAAAACCCCAGCACACAGGCAGCGAGCCGGGGGAGCTATGAGTAAGCCCACTCCAGCCCTCCGCCTTTCACCCTGGGCAACTCCAGAAAAGAATAAAGTCCAGCCTCTCTCGAGAGGATTGGTTCCAGAACCCAAACTGTGTGTGGAGGTGAGCCCAACTATATCTAGTTGGTATCTCTCAGCCTCACACACCAGCTCAGGCTCCTTCCCACCCAGAGAGGTTACGTTCCATGTCCCAAGAGCCAGCTTCAGTAACCGAGGGTCGGTATGCGCCAAGGCCCCCGCCCGGCCACCGCCCAAACCACAATGCACCGAACCCCTAGTACTACCTCTCCCACAGGTGGTGGGCCCATGGGAGAGTGAACCCATGTAATCCCTTCGGGCTGTGCCCGGCCGGGCCCCATGGGTAGAGACCCGGCCACCAGGCGCTCGCCGAGGAGCCCCTCCCCCAGGCCTGGCTCCAGGGTGAGGCCCCGGGTATCTGGGTCCTGTTTTTAAATTCCATTGGGGTCTGGCCCATCACCTAGGACCAATTTGCCATGGGAGACCCTACCAGGGGCATTGCCCCCGACAACCTAGCTCCTAGGATCACATGGGCACGCAAACCCCTCCACCACGATAAGGTGGTGATCCACGGAGGAGTGCAAACCAAAAAACAGAAAAGTCAACATCAACCAAACACACAAGGAAAACCCAAAACAGACAAACCAGGCACACCAGGAACAGACAATGGAGACAAACCAGAAACGGACGACATAGGGAGGAACGGAGAACCAGAAAAAAACGAAGCAGAGTGAGAAACCGAAGAACACACAGGAAAACCAGGAGAAGACACAGAAACAGAGGAACCCGGGACCTACACGGGAGCGCCGGCACACGGAGGAACAAAACCAGACAGAGACTGAGGATGACAAACAGGCCGACATGAGGGAGGAGGAGCAACACTACCAAAAGGGCGACGAGGTCCAGGAGGGGGCACAACAGGAGGACGAGGGAGACGCAAACCCAAAACAGACCAGGCAATCGACAGGGGAACAGGCACAAACACAAGAACAGACACAGGCAAAAATGGAACCAAAACAGGAACAGACACAGGCACCACAACACGAGCAAAAACAACACCAGGCACAGTAGACGGCAAAAACAGGGACCCAGAAGACACAAAAGAGGGAAGGGAGGGCGGGACACAAGGAGAGGGATGGCCGGGGGCCGCGGCGCAGCAGGACGCGTAGGCAGGCCCGGGTCCACAGGGGGCGCTGCGTGGACGTCCAGCGGCGGCAGGTCCGGATCCACCGGAAGAATGGCGGCAACGTCCAGCTGCGGCAGGCCAATGTTCAACGGGGGCGCAGCGCCTGGCATCAGCGGTGACCCAAGCTGGGTCAGTGGAGACATGGAAGACCCACGCAGGGTCACGGGACCAGGAACTGAGGACGACCCCTTCCGGGTCACGGGAACAGGAGACGTGGAAGACCTCTTCCGAGTCACGGGAACAGGAGACGTGGAAGACCCCATCCAGGTCACCGGTTCGCTAGCTGGCCTCTCCTGGGCCACCGATTCGCAAGCTGGCCTCTCCTGGGCCTCCGGTGCGCTAGCTGGCCTCTCCGGGGCCACTGGTGCGCTAGCTGGCCTCTCCTGGGCCTCGGGCACTCGAGCCGGCCTCTCCTAGGCCTCGGGCACTCAAGCTGGCCCAGTCTGGAAGGCATGACCACCACCACCAAAAAAAAAATCCTTTGGGCTTTCTAGAGGCGCTGCTGCTGCTCTGACCTCACCCAGAGATGAAGTCCCAGGAACGACCACCAGAGGCGCAGCGGCAGCGGGGCTCATTTCTGGAGGCATGGCCTTCTCCACAGGAGCCTTGGAAACCCTGGAGGAACATACAGATACAAGATCCCCTCGGCGGCGGCAATAGACAGCTAAATTGATGATGTCCAGGATAGCCTGTCTATCCCTTAGAGAACCCCTTGTACCCACAGCCCCAGGGGAATTCCTGTCTCCGGTTAGTTCGCACTGTAACACCGGAGATTCTAACTGAACAGTAGCAGTTAACATCTCGTTACAGCGACGGAATTTACCGGAGTCTCGCTCCCTCGCTGTGTCCTTGGCAGGCTGGTTATTATGTAACGCCGAGCGCGGCGTGAGGAGAGCGAGATTTATTATAGAAGGTCATTCCAAAATCAGGGCGGGGCTAAGCACACACTTGGCTATCAAAACAACACAGACACGAAATGACAGGAACCAGCAGGGCAAACCGTGACAGTTATAATGGTGAAGCGCATGATTGTAGTCTGATCTTCACTGGATTTCTCCAGTCTAAGATGAACACTGGCTCTTTTCCACTGTGAAAAGATTGGTAGATTTCCAAAATGGAATTAGATGTGCCTATAAATGCTGGATTGAAAGCATATTTCAAACCATCAGTTTTTCTACAATCCCATTCTTTTGGCCACATTCACAAAGTGCATGCACAATGTTCATCCCTAAGATCTGTTTGCAGGAAGTAAGCCTATTCTACTCTAGATTAAGGAATGAGTTTAGGGATGATTAATAAGTTTTATTATAGTTAAATCAATGTTATCATTTATAAGGCAAAGACAAACCTGGAAAATGCTAGAAACAGAGGGCATAAAAATATTAATAACAGAACTACAAAAAGAACTAAAATTGAGAAAATGCTGCAATGATATGAATATGAACAGCAGGACCTTCCAAATATGATAACTGGACTAGAATGGAGAACATGTGGGACCCGTGAAAGGAAACAGGTACACAGGTAAAGATGTGCAGACAATACAGAACAAACCAGGACAGAGCAGAATGGAAGCTGCATGACACCCAAGGGCATGTGCCAAAGTTCAAGGGAGATGGACCAGACAAGGAAGGATGAAATAGGATAAGAGGCAGAGGGACAGGCTGTAGCCAGGAGGCAAACTGAACAGAAACATAATGCACAAAGAGAGAAAATATAGGAAGGGGAACAAAGCTACAATAAAGGAACTAATCTCACCACACTGACCATAGAGGGCCTGAATCGAGTACAGATCTCACTGCACTGACCATAGCAGGGCCAAGAATCAAGTCTGAGATCAGGTGTAGGCTCAGGAGCAATGGCTTTGATGTGCTTGGGACTGATCACAAACAAAGGAATATGGGTAGACAGTGTGGGCTGCAGGTACAAGAGTTATAGGATTCATAAAAACAGAAAGTAACTTGGGAGCTGTAGCAAAAAGAAGGGAAGGCAGAGTAAGACAGACATCAGGAGAGAGTGAGAAACTAATGATCAGGACAATGCCACATCCTCCACCATTGCACACAACTTGACTCAGGGCAGAGACAGCATTATCTTGTGCTCACAAGCTGGGATCGGTTTCAGGTGGCCAAGTGCTGATGGGACCACAGGGACAGGAACTGGGGCTGTGATAGCACCTGCAGCACAAGTTGGAAGAAACGGAGGAGCCACAGCCAGGGGGAAATGGCTGGATTTTAATGTTTTTCTATTTTTCTCAGAAAGATTTAACAAAAACAGTCTACTCTCCTCAAGGACTGTGCTCAAGTACTCCACAGCAAAGCCACGAGGGAGCCTGTTTCAGAGTAGACTCTGCAGCAGTGGCATAAAGTGCTTTGTCCATGTTATAGCCAGCTGGCTCAGAGCCTTCGGCTTGGGCTAGCTGCACTGAATCACAGCATGAAGGCAAGACAGGAGGTTTCACAAGAAGGATGCAACTAGCTGAAGATCTAGTGAACTCTGAGGTGACAGCAGGGCAGTTCAGAATAACTCAGCTGTCCACAGGACATGTCACAAAATTTACAGAAGGATGCTCTGCGCACATAGACACTGGGACACAGCAGAGGCTTTGAATAGGACTTCAGGAGCAGATTCCTCAGCTGCCAACAGATCAGAGGATTTGGGGCAGGCATACACAGTGGGTAATTTGGAGTGGACTGGGCAACCACATCCAGGAGTGGCTGAACTAGATCTTGGAGGATCAGGAAGGCCTGTAGCCGGTAAGTTCTCAACAGGCAGTGAGGTAGCTTGGAAAACAATATGTGCCTTGGTGGGGAAGTGGCAACTGTTATGATAGTGAAAGAGTCATTGAATCCTGAGACACAGAGGATGGTAGAGCAGGGAACTTGGGAACCTGTTGATCCATAGACAGCGGCATCAGAACCTACTGGATTCAAAGCAGTTGCAGTCTGCTCAGTTGCAGGTGACTGCAGGAAGCCCTTAGTGGCTGGAGCAATATTTAGTGTATAAGGGGCCACAGTGTGATGAGTGAAGATGGTCTGGCTTGCCAGCGGACGCGCCACTGCTGCTTCCTACCTGAGGCCCAACATCCACATTGGAGGGACTTCTCAGCCTAGAAATAGAACTATAAACATGGACTAGCTGTTCTGCCCAATGGAGGATGGGTTCCATTTTGAGTCTTGAGAGAACCAAGACTGTGGTTTCTGTCTAATCCCTGCCTAGGAAGTTTTTCTTTGCCACTGTTGCCCTGGCTTGCTCATTTGGAATCTGGACCCATGCACTTGTAAAGCTGCTTTGTGACTTGTTTTGTAAAATGACTCATCACAAGAATTCTCAGGACATTCCAGGGATTATTTGTATAGCACTTTCATAGACATTATTATTATTATTATAAATAATAATAATAATAATTTGCATAGCACCTTTAATAATAATACTAATAATACATTTTATTTCAAGGTGCTTTCTAGCACCCAAGGACACCGTACAATAATAGAACAGTAGAGAACAGATAAAATAAATAAAATGAAAATATTACAGTTTGGTCAGTGTTGTCACGGTGAGGGAGGCTCCCCCTCCCGGTCACCTACGGCACAGCGGCAGTTGTCCTGTTGTTGTTACATTGTGTGCGTCCCTCAGGTGGGCGGGGCTTATTAGCTCCCTCACCTGATGGTCGTTTGGCTGTCTATATATGTCTTGTCTTTGTACCAGTTGACTGCTGGTTAATATTTCCTGAATTCGGAACAGTGCACGGGTTTTTGGTTTGCGCACTTTAATTATTAAACCCCTCTTTTTCTCTGAGACTTGGCGTGATCGCTTCCTTTTTGTTCGCACTCCCTGCCCATCACAAGTGTAAGTGATTTTTATAAGGAAAAAGCGATCCTGAACAAATGGGCGTTGAGTCTAGTTTTAAAAAGTGGAAGTGAGTGTATTTCGGAGTGCAGATGGGAGTGAGTGAGCGGCTGAAAGCTCTGCTCCCCATAGTGGCCAGGCAAGCAGCGGGCACAGTTGGATGGGTGGAAGAAGAGGATCTGAGAGTACAAGCGGGAGTGGCAATTCGGACTAAATCTGAGAGATATGAAGGGGCAAGATTATGAATGATCTTAAAAATTCATAAAATTATTTTGTATTCAGAACAGTATTTGATGGGTAGCCAATGAAGCTGTTGTAAGATCGGAGTGATGTGATGAGTAGAAGGGGTTCTAGTAATGATCTAATGATCTAGTGTAACGGGGTGACAGAAGCAGCAGACGCGGAATACGGTGCTGTGGAATGTTTAATGTCCATTGCACAGCAAAAGACGCACTCAAAAAAGGCAAAGGAGCGATACACGCACACAGCGTGATGCGGTCACTTAGAGTGGCGCAGAGTTACTCTACTTGGCAGACGGAGGACAGCAGCAGAAGACGTCGCAGGCAGGCTCACTCCTTAATGCGCAAGGAATGCACAGCGTCGACTTGCAGGACCTGTGGTCTTAAGTGTGGTGTGAGCCTGATGAGGGACAGGTGCAGGTATAAGTGGGTGATTCAGAAAGTGGGAGTGGTTGTGTTGTGAAATGTGAAGTGGGCGGCTCCCCTGTGGGGCTGGCCCGGCCTACCGTGACATCTAATGATGATTTAATACATACATACAAAGTGCTTTACAGAAAAACATCATAAATACAGTCATAAACGAATCATTATTAAAATAATAGAAGAAAACAACAATAAAATAATGTAATAAAATGGCAGAACAATTACTCTATAAAATAATCAGAAGAACAAACATAAAATGTAATCAAGTAATAAAATAATTAACCATTGAAGTTCCTTAACTAAATGCGATCTAAACAGGTTTTGAGGCTCTTCTTGAAGCTGTACAGGGATGAAATATCTCTGAGCTCCCCAGGAAGAGAGTTCCAGAGCTTTGGGCCACAGTGGCTAAAAGCACCCTCCAATCTTTAACCGGGTTTTAGGAATCACCAGTAGATCCTGTAGAAAGACCTGAAAGACCTGACTGCAACATATCTGCGAAATGAGGTTATATAAGACAAAATACACAAATAGAAAATAGAAAATATTTTACAATGAAACATAATGAAATAGAAAATGAAAAAATCTGGAATCCCTGAGTCAATGCTTTCTCTCAGTTTTTAAAAAAGTGTGTTAAGGAGTAAAAGTTCTCCCTCAATTTTGTTCCTTCAAAAAAATAGAAAAATTTAATCAGGGATTGCTATTGGCTAGATTGACTTGATAGTGGAGAGGAAGGCTAGACATAATGTTTCCCGACAGGCCTTATCAGGTTTTGTAAAGGAAAGTGTTGTGAGTGGGAGTTCTGTTAGTGGCACTGATTCTGTGGACTGGAAAGATGCCCGGTACAGATGAATCTTAATATAGAGTGAACCAGTAGGAGGGGCAGATTGGAGCTGCAACTACATAACTGATTTGTTTAAGATTGTATTATGAAACAACCTCTCACTTGTGACTGCTACAGGAGTTTGTGTTGTCCATTTAAATTCTTTAAAGAAAATGTGACATTGGTGGCAAGGAGGGAGTGAGAGGCGAGTGAAAGTTTGGGAAGTTATTTTTCTCTACGTCTAACCGACTCGAGCAAACTCGAAAACAAAACAGGTTGAATGTAACAGCAGTATAAGCCCAAATGGTTTAGCACCACAATGTCCACAATAACTCAGTAAAGTCTCTTAGTAGCAGCATGTCCAGATCGCATCTACAAGCTCAGGGCGACTGGCAACAAGCAGCACCTGAGGCACCCGTGGGCTTAAATTGTGGGAGCAAAAGAGGGTGAAAGGTATGTTCAGGTGTATGCAATGACCAATGAGAAGGTGACTGGGAGCATTACAAGTGTGGTTTGTGGGAGTGGGCATGTCCCTCCTGTTTTTAAAAACTTTATTAGTAGTTTTTCATCCACACAATCCATTGTTGTTCAATGTTAGAAGTTATGTAAAAAGTGTTTCTGCAAGGAAACATCTTAGTCCAGTAGCAGCACTGAGCATTTTTTTCAGCATTAGAGTTCTGTACTTCTTTCACTATTGTTTTCAGCATTAGAGTTCTGTGCTTCTTTCACTATTGTTTTCAGCATTAGAGTTCTGTGCTTCTTTCACTATTGTTTTCAGCATTAGAGTTCTGTGCTTCTTTCACTATTGTTTTCAGCATTAGGGTTCTGTGCTTCTTTCACTATTGTTTTCAGCATTAGGGTTGTGTGCTTCTTTCACTATTGTTTTCAGCATTAGAGTTCTGTGCTTCTTTCACTATTGTTTTCAGCATTAGAGTTCTGTGCTTCTTTCATTATTGTTTTCAGCATTAGGGTTCTGTGCTTCTTTCATTATTGTTTTCAGCATTAGGGTTCTGTGCTTCTTTCATTATTGTTTTCAGCATTAGGGTTCTGTGCTTCTTTCACTATTGTTTTCAGCATTAGAGTTGTGTGCTTCTTTCACTATTGTTTTCAGCATTAGAGTTGTGTACTTTCTTCTCTGTTGTTTTCAGTATTAGGATTCTGTGCTTTGTTCTCTATTGATGATTCAGTAACTGCAAAGGTTCTGGCTCATGATCAAGGAGAGTAACAGTAAATTCCATTCTATTAGACAATGTCAAATAAACATAATTTCAACAAACATTTTTAATTTTGCAAATGTGAAACAACGTAAAGGGCAGTAAAGTTCAGTTAACGTCTGTCCTATCAACAGCGCTGAATATGTTGTTTTAGATTTTTACAGAAGTCCAAAAGCTGTTTCTCTGGACACTTTGTGTACAATACTTCTCTAAAATGTATAATCTCTCTCCAATTCTCTCTCTCTCTCCCTCTATTAGACTGACAACCAAACATTTTTGTGCAAATTTTTAAGTCTGGGAATTACCTGGGAGTATAACATACACAAACTTTGCAGCATTTTAACATTGTTTACTGGTGGCTCAATCATCACAAAACTAACAATTATTTGTTAACTTGAATACTTGCATTAGTGTTCCACAGAGAAGGATTTTGATTAAGAAAGTCCTGGTTTATTTCCAGTTTTTTTTGTGTTGGACAACACAAAGTAATGAAGCTACTTATGTGACATAAGGTCTCTGGCAAGCTGTACACAAGATGAGCAATGAGCAGTCATCGTTGCCTTCCTTCTGCAGAGCTAGTACCATCTCAACCTTTTCTGCGGTTGGAACCTCACTGTCAAAAAAAGCCAGACCCACCACAATCTCACTGGGGTTCCACAGGTACCTACTGAAAGTTTTTATTGCTGCCTCAGTAACAGGTAAATTGACTCCTATGTACTGTCAAGTCATTTCACGGTGATGTGTCTGAGATATGACAGAGGTACCAAGCCTTCTAGTATAAGCCAACAGCAAAAGTGCAAAATTGATGTAGATTTTTGCAACTCTGTCACAGTTAAATGAAATTGGTGGCGAAAAAGATAGAACTCCAGAGCATATATCAGTCTGGCCATCAAAACACTGGCTGACATTGAGCCACCTTTTAAACACAATCAAAAGTAATATCCTAAAAAATCTTTTAAAGGATATTACAGATCATTATGTGGAACAATTATAGCAGGTGAGAACAAATGGGAGGTGTACACAAATGCTGAGAAGAGTGAGATTTAACGTCGTCATCATATAAACATTTAGGGGTCAAAAAGTCAGATTGTCTTGAAAGAAAGATGTGACCAACACACAGATCAAAGGGTCAGACATCTTAAACATGTAACAAACACCAGGAATCAAAATCACAAAGACAGAAAGTAGAATGGTTGTACATTTAACAAAAACCAGCAAAGATACATGGGAAACAGAGGGCTTAAATACCAGACACTAGCTAGACACTAAACAAGGAACACCTTAGAGCAATTACAAGGGGCGGGGTTACAGAACACTAGGTGGGGAAGACCAGGAAGAAAACAGAAGCACATGGAATAAGAATACAAAGACTTGACGGACAGGAGAGAGGCAGAGCCAGACTTGACAGACAGATTGCGGGTGGAGACAGAAGTGACACCTAATCTATATATTATGTATGAGAAAGTTACATTTTTTTTCAGAGTGGTGAAGTATAGATACATAATAAATAAATTTAATGTAAAATGTTACCTCTTCAAAACAGAATAATTTATTACTTTGACACATCTGCTTTATTTAAACATTTAGCTATAACATATTAAGTTTAAACTCACGTATAGTATAGTGTGAGAGCACTTTTGAAGCACTTTGCTTGCACAGCTGATAAAAACATCATCTGAAACATTTTGATATATATATATATATATATATATATATATATATATATATATATATATATATATATATATATATATATATATACAGTCGTGGCTTAAATTGTTGGCACCCCTGAAAGTTTTCCAGAAAATGAAGTAAATGTCATGTCTCATTTTTGAAGGGTGCCTTCTCCCAACAGCAATTTTAAGATCTCTCCACTGGTGTTCAATGGGATCCTGCCTCCCTCGCCCATTACAATACATAGATAGATAGATAGATCCTGATTGATACAAAATCAGTGTGGTGTGCCCAACCTTACTGTACAGAGCTGTATATATGCTTAAGGCTTGCTCTTAGCATTGCTTTGTGAAATGATTTGCCGATTGCTGTTTCCCTGCCACATTTTGTCACATTCTCAACTAAATGATGCTTATTTAAAGAGACAGCAGGGCAACCAGCCAGCCTCTACACTGTACACTGTATAGTACAAACTTTCTAAACAATTATTGCTCAAATTAGATGGGCTACAGTGTCAAAATCCAGCCATAGGTGTGTCGTATGAGAGATTACAGCAGACATTTGGGTTAAATCCATCTCTAATGGATTTAGTAAAGATATGGTCTCTTGTATGACACACCTTACTGTTCACTTAGATCCAGACTTTAGTCTTATCTATAATTGCTTCAGCTGTAAAATGGCATAGAAATATGCTTCTTACCAATACAGGATGTAGTGCCATATCTGAAATTCAAAGCAGCTAAGAAAAGAATCTGATACAACTTTATTCAGAGGGACAGTAAGTATATTGTTAATATCAATGACAAAAAAGATGACATCCCTGCCTCAAAGGTTTGCTTTCATTCTCTATTGGATTAGTGAAGTCACCAACAATTATGGCTTTGTGAGTAGAGAAAAGGAAATTAGATTCTTGTAGAAAATCAATTCATAGTTGAAGTGGCTCTTAGTAAGTAAGAACAAAAGAGCAAGGGTGTATAAGTCTGTGGAAATCTACCTCCCTGCAGAATTTAGTTCCAACTATAATCTAATACACCTGATCTAGTTAATGCAGTCCGTCAGTAGCGGTTTTATATTAGAATCACGTGTTAGATTAGGGTTTTTGCCTATTGCTTTGCCCACTGGACACTACAGTATTAATTCAGCCATGAAAGTGCTCAGACTCATTACAGTGTAGTATATTTTCTGCTAGCTTAAAGTTTAATTGAAGGCTTTTGTGCAGTGTATGTGGGAGATTTCTTTCTTAGCATGAAAAGATAAGGCCTAGTGCACGTTAAAGTAATGTGAAGTTATAAAAAGTGCTGTTTTTAAAAAAACAGGATTATTAAAATACACTGCTCAAATAAATAAAGCAAACACTAAAATAACACATCCTATATCTCAATGAACAAAATATGCCAGTTGAAAATCTTTATTTTTTACCTAGTGGAATGCGTTGAGAACAAAATAACAAAAAATGATCAATGTAAATCAAAATTATTCATGGAGGTCTGGATTTGGAATCATACTCAATCAAAGTGGAAAATCAAATGACAGGCTGATCCAACTTCAGTGGAAATTCCTCAAGACAAGTTAAAATGGGGCTCAGTAGTGTGTGTGGCCTCCACGTGCCTGTATGATCTCCCTACAATGCCTGGGCATGCTCCTGATGAGGTGGCGGATGTTCTCCTGAGGAAACTCCTCCCAGACCTGGACTAGAGCGTCAGTCAACTCCTGGACAATCTGTCGTGCAATGTGGCGTTGGTGGATGGAATGAGACATGATGTCCCAGATGTGCTCGGTTGGATTCAGGCCAGTCCATAGCATCAATGCCTTCATCATGCAGGAACTGCTGACACACTTCAGCCACATGAGGCCTAGCATTGTCATGCATCAGAAGGAACCCAGGGCCCACTGCACCAGCATTTGGTCTCACAATGGGTCTGAGGATTTCATCCCGGTACCTAATGGCAGTCAGGGTCAAAGTCAAAGTCAAATTTATTCATATAGCGCTTTTTACAACACATGTTGTCACAAAGCAGCTTTACAAATTGTATGGTTCCAGATCCCCAGGGTACCTCTGGTTAGCACATGGAGGTTTCCAAAGAAATGCTTCCCCACACCATTACTGACCCACTGTCAAACCAGTCATGCTGGAGGATGTTGCAAGCAGTAGAACGTTCTCCACGGCGTCTCCAGACTATGTCACGTCTGTCACGTGTGCTCAGTGTGAACCTGCTCTCATCCGTGAAGAGCACAGGGCGCCAATGGCGAATCTGCCAATCTTGGTGTTCTCTGGCAAATGCCAATTGCCCTGCACGGTGTTGGGCTGTAAGCACAAGCCCCACTTGTGGACATCGGGCCCTCATACCACCCTCATGGAGTTTGTTTCTGACAGTGTGAGCAGAAACATGGATATTAGTGGCCTGCTGGAGGTCATTTTGCAGGGCTCTGGCACTGTTCCTCCTTGCACAAAGGAGGAGGTAGTAGTCCTGCTGCTGGGTTGTTGCCTTCCTACGGCCCCCTCCATGTCTCCTGTTGTACTGACCTGTCTCCTGGTATCTGCTCTATGCTCTGGACACTGTGCTGACAGACAGAGCAAACCTTCTTGCCACAGCTCGCATTGATGTGCCATCCTGGATGAGCTGCACTACCTGAGAAACTTCTGTGGGTTGTAGACACCACCTCATGCTACCTCTATGGTGAGAGAACTGACAAAATGCAAAAGTGACCAAAACATCAGCCATAAAGGATGAGAACAGAGAAAAGGTCTGTGGTCACCACCTGCAGAACCATTCCTTTGTAGGGGGTGTCTAGCTAATTGCCTCTCATTTCTACCCGTTGTCTGTTCCATTTACACAACAGCAGGTGACTTGGAGTTACATTGTGTTGTTTAAGTGTTCCCTTTATTGTTCCCTTTATTTTTTTGAGCAGTGTAATTCAGTGTAACTGTCAGAATAACTGCAATTACGTTTCTACGCACTGGTCCTGTTACAACTGAGCAGAGACAGGATGAAACAAAGCAAGTTCATTCTGTAATTATAGGTCTTAATTAAGAATAATAACCAACTATAACCAACTGCAACCTGAGGAGCACTAATCTTGTTACCATTGCAAATAATTGATCATTGACATCATTTGTATTTCCATTTCAAGAACAGGTAATTGCAATTCTAAATCCTTGCTCACAGTGTTAAGGGTCACAGGTAAAGATCGCTTTATGTGGTACGCTCATCCAGAAGTGAAGAAGTCAACAGTAACAGACACTAGTTTAAAGATAATAGTCAGCTGTAGTGGATGCCAGATGCAAATTCAGAAGCAAATTATTATGAGAACATGGAGTGGTTCTAATTTTGTTTGTATAGAAACAACACCCCAGATATTTTAAGTCTTTTACCTCACTATCCCACCACTGAAATCCTCCCTCACTGGTATTGTCCATTTTTCCTTCCTGGCAGGGTGAATTTATGATGAATGTTGGCTTGGATTGACATAAAAGTCTCATGAATTCAAACTGGCTGTTCAGAGTGAATTACATTGCCGTATATCAGATACATATCAGATTTAAGTACCAGCTATGACAGTGGTCCAAATTGCAATTGAATATGTCGGATTCTGTGATTCTGCTGTTCACACTGTCACTGTCACTTTTCCTCTATATTGAGGAACAGATTGGATTTGCACCACTTTATCTACTGTATGAACATATCCATGGATGCTGAAGTAGGAAACAAATATAGACTGTTCACAATCAAACCTGAGCAAGAAGGGGAATCATTCAAATGAAGAATAATGAGGAGTCTATATCAAATGCCACTGTCTCATCTATAAAATATTGGGAAAAGTCTTTTGAAGGTATGACTTTCCTCCAAATTAGTTATTGTGTACTGTTTTGTCAGAAGAAATCGGCCAAACTGCAGTGTACTTGTCACGCGTTCACTCTAAGGGAGTGTGACGCAAGCGCAGGAACACGTAGGATCAACCTAGACTAAACTGAGACTTTAACAGACGTGAGGGGAACATGAACAGAATACGTTTAATTTATAAGACATACGAACTTACTGACAAATACACGGAGCACAACTAACAACGAAAAACTAAGACGACTTGAACAATAACTCATAAATTAAACGGACAGGGGAACCAGGTGAGTAACGTAACATGAAACCATAACACAAAACACACGCGAACACGGAACCAGAGCTAACTAACATGACAATCGAACAACGTGACAAGCGACAATAACCTACAAATACAAGAGACAACCAGGAAGTATAAATACCGAGACAGAAACAAGGAACAGCTGACGACGATCACACAAATCCGAAACACAGAAGGGAAACCATGACAACGGGAAACAGGGGCGTGAACACGAAGTGACAAAACCGAAACAGGGGCGGGGCGGAGCCCACCGTTACAGTATTCCCCCCCCCAAAGCGTGCCTCACCGGGGCACGCACGAGAACCCAAAAAAAACACACAAACATGAGGGGCACTAACCATAGAAAAAAACCAGAACTAAAACACTGCTGCATTCCCAGGGGCGTAGTTAGGGACAGGAACATTGGAGGGCTTGGCTACTGAGGCTAGAAGGGACAGGACTGTGGGAACATGTACAGGGACAAAATGGGTAATCAATTGAGGAACGAACACAGGGACTGGGACTGAAAACACGCCACAAGACACTGACACACGGACAGGTATGCAAACACGTACAGACATAACAACCGTGACTGGGACCAATACAAAACCAGGGACAGAACAAGGGACAAAAGGCAGCCTGGGAATCACACACGAAAAGTCATTAGTAGGGCCACATGACTGTCCAAATCCTGGCCCACAGTGGGGTAGTGTAGTCTCTTCAGGGACAGGAACTGTAGGTGACGACCCCCTCGGGTCGTGGGGGGGGACTGTGGAAGACCCCCTCTGGGTCTCCGGAACGGAAGTTCTAGTGACGACCCCCTCCGGGTCGCGGAAACAGGAAACGTAGACGACCCCTCCTGGGTCTCAGCGGACGTGGAAGACCCCTCCTGGGTCTCAGCAGACGTGGAAGACCCCCTCTGGGTCTCAGCAGACGTGGAAGACCCCCTCTGGGTCTCAGCAGACGTGGAAGACCCCCTCTGGGTCTCAGGTGAACTCACAGGCCTCTCCTGGGCCGTCGTTGCGCTCACAGGCCGCTCCTGGACCTCATGCACTTGTGCAGGCCGCTCCTGGACCTCATGCACTTGTGCAGGCCGCTCCTGGACCTCATGCACTTGTGCAGGCCGCTCCTGGACCTCATGCACTTGTGCAGGCCGCTCCTGGACCTCATGCTCTTGTGCAGGCCGCTCCTGGACCTCATGCACTTGTGCAGGCCGCTCCTGAACCTCACGCACTTGTGCAGACCACTCATGGACCTACGGTAAGCTAGCTGGCACTGCAGCAGCTGTAGGACGCGGGTGAGCAGGCTCCCCGGCTGCCGGCTGCACCGTAACCTCCTCACTACTCCCCCCCAAAAATTTCCAGGAAGGTTTAGGGGGTCACTCCTGCGAACCTGGCTTGCATCAGGCGGAGAAAGCCGTCCACGGTCCAGGCTATCTCCGTCCTTTTAGTCAAAATAATGTCTGCCCATTCTAGAGCTTTACCAGCCAGCAAGGACCGCATAAATAAGACCAGCGGGGTCCGGGAGTGGCGGGACGGTCAGGAAGCGGAGGTACGTTCTACATTGTAAAGCGTAACCGTCCGCATTACAATCCTTTCCCTCATATGTGTCCGGGCAACGTGTGAGGGAAGGTAGCCCTGGGGTTACCTGTCTCATCCTTCTCCAGGAAGGGTGCGAAGATGTCCACTAATTCACTGACCCTCACATTGTCCGTGGGTGAGAGAAAGCGAAAAGATGTCGGGTTTATCCTGCTGCGTCATTTTTTAAGGTAGGTTATTCTGTCACGCGTTCACTCTAAGGGAGTGTGACGCAAGCGCAGGAACACGTAGGATCAACCTAGACTAAACTGAGACTTTAACAGACGTGAGGGGAACATGAACAGAATACGTTTAATTTATAAGACATACGAACTTACTGACAAATACACGGAGCACAACTAACAACGAAAACTAAGACGACTTGAACAATAACTCATAAACTAAACGGACAGGGGAACCAGGTGAGTAACGTAACATGAAACCATAACACAAAACACACGCGAACACGGAACCAGAGCTAACTAACATTACAATCGAACAACGTGACAAGCGACAATAACCTACAAATACAAGAGACAACCAGGAAGTATAAATACCGAGACAGAAACAAGGAACAGCTGACGACGATCACACAAATCCGGAAACACAGAAGGGAAACCATGACAACGGGAAACAGGGGCGTGAACACGAAGTGACAAAACCGAAACAGGGGCGGGGGCGGAGCCCACCGTTACAGTACTGTAGTAAAACATGTAGAAGTAGTCAAAATTGCAGTGGACTACACTAGGTTTCCAGAGAAACAAGAAACAAGACAGAGGTCCTTCATCAGCTGTGCAAGCAATCATTTCACAATCTAATAACAAGAAAGAGAAAACCGAGTAAAATTTTGTTTTCATTGTCAGAAATAACATTCAAATTCCAAAGTGAGTTATACTGCAATGAAGCACAAACAGAAACAGGAAAACATCATTTTCATTTTTCTGAAACTGCAAATCAAGTGCCCTAAAGAAAATGGTCCAGTACTCAGATACACGACCCATGCCAGACACCAGTACTACAGTGCCTGCAGTTGGTTTCCTCCACAAGGGCTTGCTGCAGTCCTCCCTGCACCGCACCCAGCACAACGGCTCCTTGTAGCACTTTGCTTGGCTCATGCAGAAAAGCAGCTTATGAGGGTGCCAAGGTGGCTTTTACCATCTCTGCTTACGTATGGAATGGTATTTCAGCTAAATATAAAAGGAATATGAAACAAGTAATCATGTGAATAAATGCAACAGAAAACAAACTCTAAAATGCACTAATTTTAATTGTTGTATTTTCTTATTTCATAATGGGACATATCTGATTAGGAATACCAATTGAAGTCAGTATGTGTTTAATAGCATGCTCTCTCTAGTCTCAGGCAAAGTGCACAAAAATGGGCCAATGAGAAAAGAGTTTCATCATATTAGTCTTAATTGACGAATTTGATGAAAACTTGAGATGCGAAATAAAAACATTGTTAAAATGTGCAGTAGTTAAATTAAAGGTAACTAAATTATATATATATATATATATATATATATATATTGCTGTTGCTGTACATACAATGTACTCATGTACTCTTTGAGGATGCCAGGAATGTCCTCGACAGGGACTACTCCCTCCAGATCCTGACCACTGCTTGCCAGCAGCCCTTCTGAACCGATGCCTTGGATGAAAGTCTCCAGGAAACTGGCACGGTCAAGGAGAGGACACTAGAAGAGCTGATGGTAGAGGTTTATTCAGCTTGCCTGCCTCCCAAGCATCTGCTGTGTCTTCTTCTTGATAAGAAGGACAGCACCCTCCACCCATGCATCGACTGCTGGGGCTTAAATGAAACGACAGCCAAGTAATACTATATTCCCTGTGACTGCTGCCTCTCTCACGGAGCTGCAGTCCAAACTCATAAAGGCGATGAATGAAAGACTTCAGTATTACCCTTGGCCACCAGAGTAGAACAGAATTTGATCTTTGTTGCCATTAAACATGTACAATGCAATTTGGTTTGCAGTTTAAAGTGCTGCTTATCAGAGCAGAATAAAAGAAAATACAGTACAGTACAATATTTTTATAAAACACAGAATCAGACATTTTCAATATAGATCTTTCTAGGCAAGTCAAAAATAATGAACGGCAGCATATTGAGGCACATATGAACATCTGAAAATGCAAAAGTGCAATACATTAAGTAACAAATGAAACGAATGAAACGAAAACAGCCTATGGAAAGCAGTCGCACAAGTGCGTGCAACAGGTCTGCAACTGCACGTTTATTCTTACTAATATATACAGTGCAAAAGATTTAAGTCAAAGTGTGTGAATGAGTTCTAGGTTAGGGAGGATTATCTGAAGATTTAGAAGATTATATTAGAAGATTATCTCATTCATCATAATGATGGCCTTGATCCTTAGTCTGGAGGTGTGAACATAAATAAGCCTGATCCACATAGTGAAGGGCAGAAGCACAAACAGATGATGACATGGATGACTGAAGTTTTTACATTTGCTGGTGGCAGTACAACTGGCAGTACTAAATATTTACACTGGGGATGCTGGGTATGTATCCTGAAATAACTGATCTTGTCCATACTGGTTGTTAAAGGTGTACTCAGACCTGTTGTACAAGTAATGAAATGCTGAAAAAATCAGACTAATGCATGTATCCAGTTTAGCTATTTATTTCATCAGCTTGAAGAAATCATTAAAGATAAACTTGA
Organism: Brachyhypopomus occidentalis; assembly: GCA_020368025.1. Classification (NCBI taxonomy): domain Eukaryota; kingdom Metazoa; phylum Chordata; class Actinopteri; order Gymnotiformes; family Hypopomidae; genus Brachyhypopomus; species Brachyhypopomus occidentalis. Next base: position 535,346 of record JAGXOD010000052.1, read on the forward strand.
AGATACTTGATGATAATCATGTTCCATTGTGTTTGATGTCTAGTTTACAATTTAATGTGGCACAACACTCACATTGGCTAAACGCTGTCCTGTCCTAACAGAGGCTGGAAGGCCAGCATCGTCACAGTACTGCTCACCAATATGTGCACGTCTCAGTGTAAGCTGAGCCGCTGCTGCAGAGACATTTAATTTAATTGAGGGAGCCCCTCTTGTGTCAGTGGAGTCCTTGGTCACCTGCTCGTGCCTGCAGAAACACAGCCCACATGCTCACATGACTGTCAGGCAAGGACCAGTCAGTCCCTGGAGGGCAGGGCCCAGGGCCATATCAGAGCCCCCTTCCCCAAAGACATTAGGTAGTTTAGGTACCGTTGAGTACCAAACCCTTGGTCACCAGGAGCAGGCTCTGGCAGGCTTTAGCAGTGGCTCTTTTCCCTAAGGCCATGCTTGGGTCAGTGCCTCAGGTGAGGAAGCAGATCTCTTGGCCTGAGGTGGTGACGGTATTGACATCTCCAGTGGGCCTTGTAGAATGGTCCTTGCTTCCAGGGAGAACTCTGGGACATCCCTGCCCACATGGAGCGCTCCAGGGCAGAGAAGCCACTGACGAGTTCTGGGGAACACCATACTAGCATGGCAGGCTACTGGTAAAAGAGAGATGTGCCAACAACAAGCAGACACATAAAACAAGCAAAAAAGAAAACAAAAAGGAGACCGCTGCTTTCTGAAATGGTCATTCTGTCACAGGTGAAGAATGTGCAGGAGAAATCAAACGCAAGCCTCCAACTGAAGAGAAAATGAAACAAAAACAAGTGTGCTAATTATGCTAAAACAAAACCAGCATAACACAAAGACCAACAAGTGGTTTATCAAGAAGACAACATAAGAACAAAACACACAGGTGGTGTGGTCAATGAGACATAATATGCACCTCCTCAGAACCAAAACAGACAAGCATAATGTGTAGCAAAAATGAAATGTAAAAAAACAGCCATGCGGATGGTGATGTTGCCTAATAGAAGATGCTAACGAGTCTCTGTGCAAACTCACCTGAATTATGAAGACATTAAATTATAACAATAAACAAAATATTTAGTACAGATTATAGTGTAGTGGTTCTGCAGAAGTCCTGGATGCACCATACATTTGAATCACTCATGTGATGCATGCTGCCATTACCACTGCTGGAAGCAACACTAACAGTGTGTCCAGTGTTTCTGTTTTGCAGCTGTTCTGTACAAGTTTGTTCTCAAACAGTTATTAAACATTATTGAATTATTGAACAGATATTAGTGCACAACTTTGTTATGTGTTAGGTTCAGTGGGATGTACATTGGTATGATTGCGGAAGTAAATCACAAGCTGGTTTTTCAGGGGTCATAATTTATCCCACACCTCTAATAACCAAAGCTCAGAAGTAATGGCTAGAGGAAGGATTTATTTGCTTTCCGGATAATGCTGCCTGCACTCAAAACACAAAAACCTCATTTGTTGTCACTGTACAAGACCGTGAGGACTGTTTGTAAAGAAAGTGCTCTTTCCTTACAAAAGAAGGTGGCCACAAAGGATAGAGGACACAAAGTGGTTTTAATAGGAAGGTGGGGGTCAGTGGTGATGGAAGGACAGACTAGAGATTGGACTCTGGGCTCCAAGTATAAAGTCTTTTCCATTACAGTGAATACTGGGTGGAACAAAGGCTGAGGTGAGACCAGTTCTCCACAAGGTTCTCTCAAGACCCAACAGTGATTTAATACAAGGCCCAAATCTGGCCTGCTAAATCAATGGGAGAGGGAGAGGTCGACAGGGATTTTCAACTCTATTCTTCTTCTGAAACAATTGTCCCTCCTCTTTTCCAGCTCTTCTTTCTCCTTTGCCTCTTCAGAGCCTCTCTGCCCTGACTTTTTTCCATGACGACTTCCACGACTGACAGAGGCTGCCGAGAGCTTTATAAGAGTCACTGTTTCTACAGCAGAGGGACACAGATCACGGAAAATAGCTTTCCTCCCATGAAATTAAGCTGTCTGGCAATTTGTGAGAGGAGGCCTTTGGGTTGAACTCCAGGTCTGGACTGCTTGTGTTCCTTCCTATCAAAGGTGCAAAAAGAGAGTTTGGTGTTTGGTGGTGAAAGCATGGAACAATGAACTGATGGTATAATAGATTTATTAATTCAATATGGAACAGGAATGGAATTGGCTTTGGTTTGATCTTTACAATTACAGGTTGAGTGTTTTGGGACTACACATGAACTATACTACATTAAGACATTATTTAGGTCAGGGCATGGAGTTATGAAACAATCAAATCCTTTAAAAGATTTGGGTGATGCTGCAGGCTCTCTATTACACAAGGTAGTCTGAATATTAGAGACAAATTTCATTTACATTCTATTTGAGGTAAAGCACTTTGCATAATGCTAAAAGGGAAAAATCATATTTCATGCTCATCACTCAAAGTTTTTGATAACACATAAATGTTTAAAGGTGCATTTATACATACATTTGTAACAGGTGGAGCCTTTTGGTGAAATGCAAATCTTGCTACCTTCCAAACCCTATCTAATCTGTAATTACATTGAACTCTCCTGTCTTTGGAATGATGAGGCTAATCAATGGTTGTGCCATAGTCTGCTTCAATGGCTTATAGATTAGCAAAGAGTTTAGACATTGGTTTTAATTAGCACTAGTCAGTGGTGCCTAGGGGCTTGGGACACAGCCGCCTGCTGACTGGCCACATGATTGCTGCAGTAGCTCAGTGATGAAACCTACAGACAAAGTCACCTTGAGGAACACTCCTCTTGATTACATGACTTCCCAATTACAGAAACCATAGTCAACCTACATATGGGGTAAAATGACAGTGTTTGGTTAAAATCAGAGTTTCTAGCAATTTTCTGCTTAATAATTAATAAACACACTGTTTCTGTTTGCTAGTGAGTAATTTTCTTCTGTTGTTATTATATAATCTTTACTTTGGAACATTTCATACACCAAGAAACCACCACCAAATTATTTTAGTAATTAAAAATAGAGTTGAAACGGGGTCTAATATGGTTATTAAAATGTTACAGAAGAATGGACAACTTAATTTCCCCTGGAAGTAACACCACAATCATATGTGCTACCAACTGTCAAACCCACAATAAACACAATACAAAACAATGTCTATGTAGCTTCTGTCAAGAGCACCTCATAATAGCCCCAGCTTTGTAGGATCTAACCTATAAGGCCAATCCGACCAATTATTTGAAAATGCAAGCAAGTGATATTAATAATTATCAGGTTTTTGCTTTCCCATTTTTTTTTCTGAAATGCATTTTAATCTTCAACAAGAATATTCTATTTTGGCAGCAGTCAGCATATAGACCTCAATACAGGTCCTCAGTGTGGGTTCACTTACAACGTTGCTGCATTTCATTTCTGATCTTGATGGATGGCATACTTTACTGAACCACTTGTCAGTTTAGTCAATTTATTCTTGGGTAGCTATATAAACTTAGTGTTATTTGAACAAAACACAAGCTGTGAGAGTAAATGGCCAAGATTAATATGACTTAGTGTGGGTCTGCTTAAGAAAAAGGACACGGTAAGCCCCTGTTTTGATGTCAAGTTCCTCATTTGAACTGTAAGCCCACACCTACTGAGGAGCTGAACTGAAACCATACCGAGCAGGAACTCTCTCTCCTCTTCCTTCTCATACATGGGAGTTATATAAGTGAACGTAGCACAAGAAAACTGCAGAGGTGGAAGCCCCACTGTGTAGGAGAGGCTATGCACTGACAAAGGTGTGAGTGGTAATTTGTCTTTCTGTCCACCTTTCTTCCTTGCCACACTTCATGATGAAGAGAGTTCAGCCTGGCTCACCTAGGTGCTATCTACATCCCACAGCCCCTCCTCCACCTCATTTACAATGTCTTCACACACCTAGAAATTACATTTCCCCTTCAAATATTTGCTTTATTAATGCTGTCTGATTGAACAATTAATCTCTGTACTAAAGCTGCTATTTTCTGCAGTTAGACTTACTATGTTGTGAATAAGATGAATACAAGGTAGAGACAGAAAAAGTGTGAAACAGCAGGCAATGTATATATATATATATATATATATATATATATATATATATATATATATATATATATATATATATATATATATATATAGTGTATACTGTATATATACACACACACACACACATACATACATTGAAGAATGAGTTCTACTCACTAGTACGTCCCTTCCCCTCAACGCTACCCCAATTCTCTACAGCTTGGTGCTGAGTGGAATAGTATGTGAGAGACAGTCATTAATGAAAATGAATGTGTCCTCTTAGGAGCCAGTACATTTCCATTATGAGATTCATTGGTTTAGGGCAATGATGCCAACTGGCAAGCTGTTTGTGTTCCACTGGCATAGAAAAAGTGGTGCCAGTAAATGTATAAGAGAAACCCATCCAAATTCTTAAATTCACCCATTTTGACTTGACTTTAACACACTTCGGCAGACTCCCTTCACCAGTCATAACTTATTGAATTGAAAATTTTCACAAATAAATATTCACATTTAATAATCCCGATATGTAGCAACTAATGTACCCTACAGTAAGAGAAAGTGTGATATCAGTACATATCACTATTTCCTAAATGTTCACCTTTTCCTCAAAAAACATGTCTGCAGTTATAACTTGCCTTCATAGCCTCTAATTCTGCCTTAAAAAAACACAACCATACATAGCACTGCTCTGACTCCACTAAATAATTCACCACCTCCAAATCATTCATAAGGCAATTCCCAGCTGTTGAGGGGAAAAGCCAAAGCTAATTTTAGCACTAGTTGAGTCTATTTCATTGTTACCTTGGAGAGGCACAGTCCGGTAGCTGAGCTAAACCTCTTAACCTGAAAGTGAACCTGCAGCTGGGGGAGAGGCAGCATTCGCAACGTGTTTTCAGGCCGTGCGGCGTTGCTTTGTGAGGCTCGGCTAGCAATGACGCTAATCTGAGCAGGCAGATGTCCCAGGCAGCTGCCGCTAATGGCTGCACCATACTGGGAAAGCAACTGACCTGGATGACACCACTCCCTTTTCAGATACCCCCAGCTGCACCCTCTGCATAACCTCTACAAACTGTAACACTGGAGAGCCAGACAACGTCCTCTTAGGGAATCTGGATGCTGCATGCATTATCAGCTCAATCCAGTGAAGAGCTCAGTAGTTGTTCTTGCTGATCTTCCACTGGATACATTCATTTAGGATATTAACTATGCTGGTGTCATGATGCAGCCCTTGATCCCTCCCTCTGGGAATATCTACGTGTTTACATCTGTCTGTATATGGATGTTTCTGTGTGTGTCTTGTGTTTGTGTGGTTGGCTATGTAGTTTGTGTTATTCGTCACACCTGTCTCTTGTCTCATTGTCGTTATGTGCTGCACTTGTGTTTTGTCATTCGTGTTTATATCATCATCAACATCATCATTATCATCATCATTATTATTATTGTTGTTGTTGCTATTGTATTCCTAATTTGTAATCCCATTTACTTTACTAGAACCTAATGCCATGTATTCTGTAGGACACAAGAAAATAGTTATACCTCCTACATATGCCATCTAATACATTTCTTCCAGCAAATTTGCGCTCTTATCTCCTGCTAGGTTGTTGGAGCTCATTTGTCAGCTGCCTGGATTTAAAATCAGCCAATACCGGTGAATATCCTGCTGATTACCATGCTTACAATACAATATCTTGGTGGCAAAATGACCAAAATAATTTTTTTTTGTTTTTTTGAGTTTTGAATGGTTATAATAAACAATGACAGACTTCTTTCCTGTCAAAGTCAGGAGATGATCTCGCTGTGATGAAGGCTTAAGGCAGCCACACTACCTGGGAGTTGAATGCAGGTCCAAAAGGAGGTAAAACATGAGCTCTGACTACCGGACAAAAGAGCAGCTCTTCCATACAGGGCTGTCTAACTTTGTGCATCTTTACTCTGCCAAGATGTAGAACTGTCTTTTCTGATTATGATGCAAACTTGATGCTGAAGGAAAGTTCCTGCTGGTCTGGCCACCCTGACCACCACAGAAAGTCCAGGTATGACTCACTGATCTGCATGTTGCACATACTCACCTGAAGAGATCAAAACCCAAGTGCCATGGGGATATTACTGGGTGTGGTGCAAAGGTGTTAAAAATATTCACATACATTACTTGGGTAGAAGTATAGATACTAGGGTTTAAAAATACTTCTGTGGATGTTGAAGTATCAACTCAATCTTTTTACTCAAGTAAAAGTGTAAAAGCACTGGTTTCAAAACTACTTAAAGTATAAAAGTAAAAGTAATGTAAGGGGGGAAAATGCCATTAAGGACAAAACCGTAGGCCGCCTCACAGGGCCTATTGGGCACTAGCCCACCTCCCCCCAAAAACATTTTTCTAAAAGCCATAATGACTATAATGTTATTTTAAAAATAGGGATGCACTAGGCTAACTGTTTCAGCCACATATGTGCTCATTTAAACAAATGCATTTTAGTAAAATACAACTTTATTAACACTATATTATCCCGGTGGCCCCGAGGGAGTGGTGCACCACACAAAACCTTTATTAAATACACAAATACAAAGATGACAAGACACATAACAATTCAAAAACCTACAAAGGAGCACTTTTGATATACAGTACGGGTTAGCTGGTCTTCCTGGATACCAGCCTCCTCACTAGTGCTGGACATTTCGCTTGAGTTCTCGAGTCTCCGCCATGAACATCTTCATACTAAGTTACTCAGGTCTATCTCATTGCTGGAGTGTGACTGGACATGTGCGATGGATCGCGTACAAAGCAATAGGGTGTGGGAATGGTATCTGTTTATACTTCTGATGCCACCACAATCAAATCCACTCTATCTGGATGTCGCGATTTATCTGTATAGTTTTTTTAACAATGACAAGCCAGATTGAGAACAAGGTTCTCGGAGTAGCAAGGTTATTTCTAAAATGTAAGGAGTAGAAAGTACATATATTTGTGCGAAAATGTAAGTAGAAGTAAAAAGTCAGATGAAAAATAATTACTCCAGAAAAGAATAGATATCCAAAATTTCATCTTAAGTAAGGTAACTAAGTATCTTTACTTCGTTACTTGACACCTCTGGTGTGGTGAAGACTCAGAATTTGTTCTCACTGAGTAATCTGAGTACCTTTGCCAATATTATATATTAAATAGCAAGTTAACGTTTTATTCATAATGCGTTATTAGTTTGTCATCCAGTGTCAAGCAGAGCATTTACATTACATTTTTACATTTACGGCATTTCGCAGACCAGAGCGACTTACAAAAGTACTATGTGTTCAGTCAGAATATGCATCTCTATCTAGTATAAACAGGTTTAAGTCCAAACTATTTGAGGTCAAGCACTGCCATAAACCGTTGCTAGTGCTGATGCCTAGAAAGAAGACAACAAAATATAAGATTAGACAATACCTATCAAGACTGAAATACCTACAAGACTACATGCAGTATAGTGCAATACTTAGCAAGTGTTCCTAAAGATAAAGTGCAATTACGCTTTATACCAATGCTTCAGTTGATTTGTGCTTATAAGTGCTTTACAAAGAGATGGGTCTTCAGGCTGCGTTTGAAAACCGCGAGAGAGTTCGCTGTTCGGACAGCCAGTGGAAGTTCGTTCCACCATCTGGGTGCCAGGACAGAGAAGCATCTTGTCGCGTGTCTTCCTTGAATCTTGAGGGATGGCGGGTCAAGTCGATCCGCACTTGAAGCCGAAGGGCTCGAGGTGCGGATCGACTTTTTGACCATTTCCATAAGGTATGGAGGAGCTGGTCCATTTTTGGCTTTGTAGGCAAGCATCAGAATTTTAAACTGAATGCGAGCAGCCACAGGAAGCCAGTGAAGGGAGCGCAGCAGTGGAGTGACATGAGTGAACTTGGGTAGATTGAAGACAAGCCTTGCTGCTGCATTCTGGATCAGTTGCAAGGGCCTGATGGCCTGCAGAGGAAGACCAGCCAGGAGTGAGTTGCAGTCTCGTCACTTTATAGTCCCCTCCGGTAAGGATGGGTTCCTGTTCTGAGTCTTTTAGTTCCTCTCTCTATGATTTCTGTAAAGCTGCTTTGTACTATACATTAGTGCTTGTAAATTGTAAATTAAACCTGTTTCAGGATTCTAAATGTTCTATTCGATTAATGAGTAGATCAGTGTTTAGTGTATATTCATTACTGGACAAAATACATATCAACACATTCTAAGTTTTTTTTAGGAATTAATGTAATCTAATATGATGCTGTGAACTCTCTCACTGATAATGTTTCTGTTCAGTTAGTGAGCTAGTAAACCAACTTGCTAATTTATGATTATAGTATTGTTGCATGGAAATCAGATTTACTATCAGCAGGAATTCAACATGTTTTTCTTGAATCATTTCCCTCATTTAGTCATGCTGATTAACAAGACAAATAAATTTTAGATTTTTTACTCTTGGGCTCTCCATTGTATATGTGCAAAGACATCTGCTTCTATTACTTATGAAATATGCAAATGAACATTCTCACTCACATACACTCACATACAGTCTATTCTCTCTGACAATGATATCTCTTACCAGAGGGGACTATAAAGTGACGAGACTACTGCTAATTGAAAGTAACTGTATATTCCTATGGTCACATGACACCCTTGCTGTCTCCCTGCCTGTAAATTGATCATCCTCAACCAGCTCAGGGCTTCTTTTCGGATGGTCAGCTCCAAATGACCTCCTTCAGTCTCCAGCGGTATTTAATACAATTGAAGTCATGGTCAATGGATATCACACAATTCCTAATAGCTATTAAGCACAGCTTAAAATGAATGGTGGAACAATTCCATTGAGAGCTTCTAAAATTACTTTTTCCATGGGGTCTCTACTGATACTGAGTAATTTTATTCATTCAGCTCTGCATGGTTTTTTGAATGTAAGAGGAAAATTATGGTTGAGTTCCTTTACATTTAACCATTACATTCATTCTCATATCCCTGCCTGTCTTATCTCATCTGTTTGCATATCACAAAAGTGATATCCTTTGTAAAAAATGTGAGAGGCTCTCAATGACAGTAGAATCACTGATTTAAAATGTTCTTGAACTTAACCTAAAGGCATGTTTAACAAGTAACAATTGTAACAACTATATAGCAGTTGCTGCAAACCCAAAATGATCCCAGTTCTTAGAAGATACTAAATGATTCTGTGGTACTTGTCTTGATGATTTTCTAGCACAGCAAATTGTATTAACAAAGGAATTTGATTTGTAAAGCATAGATTTATTTTAATGCTAAAATTTGAGTTTAAATGTGTATCTTAATCTGTTTTATTCAATGGTTAATCCACCATTTCCACCTTCAATCCCGACCTTCCCCAGCACAACAGATCTGTGTATCTGACTCATATCTCATTGTTTCTCTTCTGGCTGTCACCTGCTCTAATTTCTCCAAGTTGCCTGAAGGCTGTCAGGTACATTTCCATCACAGCATTCCTATGCTCCTCACCTTCTCCTCCCTGTCTCATTGACCTTTTCCTCTGTCTTCAATCTAGCAGTGAAAACATGAGCCTTTATAATAGAGAAAGACCTCAATTTTCACCCTGTTCAGTCAACTAGCCTTCCTTTGATTTGCACTAGGCCTCATTTAGCCCTTCTTTTCCTCTATTAACCTAGATGGGACTCCCACATGTGAGACAGTTCTCTGTAGCTGGAATATTTAGGAAATAAAAGTGTATAACAGGTAATAGAGCAATGGGCAGACCAAAATGAAGCAAAGCCCAGGGCAAAAGATTTATGAGGCACAATTGGGTGGGGATTGTTGTTAGAAATTCACACCATTCACACCAAGTGATGCCAGAGTACAAGAGACAAAGGACATAAACCTGATCAATAAAAGAGACCATGGGCAAACTGTGTAATGCTGAACACTGCAACAGAGAAGAAGTAAAAATCATTTTAATAAAGTTCATAAACAGGCAGTTCTCCAAATTGTTTTCATTTTACAGTATGTGTTTGATATTGATCAGTGTTTCTCATGCCAGTCCTTGAGAATCCTGCTCAGTTCTTTGGCCAAAATGTCTTACCTTTTCTTATTAAAGAAAACATACAGGACACATGAAACACCCTAAAACACCTGTCTTCTTCATGAACACACACCTTTTGTCATTTAATTGTCATACTCATTTCTTTCTAGAGAGTTTACAGAAAAAAGTGACAGCACTGCATGTTGATCATAGCCTATAAGGACAAGTCAGATAACAGTGTTGCCGACTGTCCTTCTTCCGTAACCTGTCAGAAGCTGTGTGTTCCAACCCAAAACTGCCAGCCAAAATGCTTGCCACTCCCTTCATTTACCTAACACTGTTATCTCCTAATCAATAGTCTGCCTCTCATTCAAATTGACAAGTATCTACAAGAGAGAATGGTAATCATTTAGCACCAGTGGGTATATGATATTGACTGCTGGAGATAAGACATGCCCTATTCAATCATGCTGCGGTGTCTGTGCTTGTATGATTAAGAGGCCAAATCCAAAATGCCTGTGTGTATCACCACCTCAGAGCTGCCTTAATGAACAAGGCAAAGAGGGGCAATGAATTGTTTGTCCTTGCTTGGAGAGAGAGAGAGAGAGAGAGATAGAGAGAGAGAGACAGAGAGAGAGAGAGAGAAAGAGATAGAGGACAGGCTCTAAAAGACAGAGAGTTAACAACTGCTATTTAACCAGGCAGCATGTTAAGGCAAAGGGACTTAGAATAATACACTATTTAAAAATTGAGAGAAGCCAACTGTAATCATTACAGATGTAGAAGTATCGTGACACATACTGTCTTAATGTGTTGGTCATTATTGTCCAAGTCGCCTAAAATGAATGATTTGCAGTCACCATATTTTATATGTACAAGCCAGATAAAGACCGTCTTAAACAAAATATAGAAGAAAGATAGAACAAAAGTATAAGAGAAGTATTCTTAATTTCTGGCACTTATCTGACCTCATTATAACTTATATTGAATGCATATATAACAAATGCGGAGTTTGCATGTTCTCCCTGTGCCTGCGTGGGTGTTCTCCGAGTACTCCGGTTTCCTCCAACAGTCCAAAGACATGCATGTTAGGTTGATTGGTCACTCTAGATTGCCCGTAGGTGTGAGTGTGTGTGTGTTGGTCATGTGGTGGACTGGCGACCTGCCCATGGTGTACCCTGCCTTCGCCTGGAGATGCTGGGATTGGCTCCAGTCCCCCGTGACCCCGACTAGGTACAGTGGTACAGTTAATGAATGAATGAATGAATATAACAAATGCAGTTTTGTCAACATCAGTCGAACACCGCAATTACAGTACTTTAGTGTGACGGTGTGAGGGTAAACTAGTCAGTTTGGTTAATGCAAATGTATTATGACATCATAGTCATGAAAACAAACATGGTTTATCTCAGGAAGTGCACATGTCTATAACCTATACATACACTGCATAACAAGATACAGGTTGTCAGACATGGCTATTGTAATGGCAAATATAAAGAAAAATATCAACTAATCAATACACTACCCAAGTGACATCAAGACTGTCAAATATGAATTATGCCAAGCCAATTTGATTTTGTTATCCTCAGTGTCTGCTCAGCTGTTCCAGAAACAGTGTGCGGGACCCTGGAGAGGGTAGTCCCTCGTTCTATTTCTGAACCCCTTATCTCCTGCTTTCCAGCAGCTCAATGTGGCCTTGAGCAGTCCAGAGGAGAAGACGATCAATAACCCAGTTAATAAGTCACTTTGGAGGTGAATGTTTATTTTACGTACATGTTGAGGAGCTTTCACAAAACACATTGAGCCCACCCCTTGTTTTATGGATCGCCTCCGAGGTGAAATCTATGGGGTCAAAATGAGCAAACAATAGGATTTTCTCCTAGTCGCTGAAAGGTCAGTGGAAATATAATGATAAGGTCATGACAGTCCATAGTCATGTTGTAGCTATTAGCTGGAGCAAATGCAAGTCATTATTGTACATTACATGTCATTAGACAGCGTACAAAAGAAGACCCAAAGGTCTCTGTTATGTTTTCTCAACCCAGTGAACATTATTCTATGCTACAGTAAGGTTCACTTCATGTAACCCTGACTTCCATGTCCAGAGTGGGACATCATGGATCGTTATAAAGGGGATGGCTGTAGTGCTTGTGAAAAAATGCCTGTAATGAGTGATATTAGAATGTACTTAAAACAATGTAAATTTCTGTGAAATGGCTGAAACTTTAGATGCATTATATAGATATGAATAAAATATATAATGATGAACTATAACAAACAACATTTGCAAATGAATGCCTTTTTTGTTGTTTTCAACAAACAAGTGGTACTTTCCAGCACAACAAACTTTCTCATTTAGGAGTTCAGCAGGAACTCCTTAGGAGTTCATCCATTACTCTGGAAGGACCATACATTGAAATAAGAATAAGAATCTGTGCTGGAATATCTAATAGACATTTAAATAATGAATATTGTTTCAGTCAGATGTGTCCTGGTGTTAAACTCATTTGATGTGTTGATATAATATAATGTATGGTTGTCTGTGTATATTCTGGACACTAACACTGACTATTGTACTATTCCAAAAAGTATTTCCTTATGCTGTAATGTGTAGTTGTGACGTATTTAGGCAGACAGCAGGAGGCGAGGGTAGCGAGCTTCCTTGTTTATTATCATCCATGCTCATTCAGGATATAAATCAAAATAAAGGCAATTATGCCCAGTATAAAGACAAACAGAAAGATAATGACTAGAATGTTCCAAGGCGTCGTTCAGGAGCAGCGAGTCTTCCTTGAGATCCGCGGAGCGTGATCCATCCAAGTGAGGCCAATGCGCAGCACTGAACGACAGGACCTGTGGGCTTAAGAAGGGATCCCAAATACTGTGCACAGGTGATTAGTATTCGGGAGAATGAGAAGGGGGGAGTGACGTGGTGTGTGTGGGTGTGCGTCTGCGCCAGGTGAGGGTGTGACGTGTGCCAGGTGTTCTCGCGGGTGCCCTCTGGTGGCGATCCCGCCTTCTCACCGTGACAGTAGTATAAGTGACAAACCGGATTCCAAAAAAGTTGGGACACTAAACAAATTGTGAATAAAAACTGAATGCAATGATGTGGAGATGGCAAATGTCAATATCATATTCGTAATAGAACATAGATGACAGCTCAAAAGTTTAAACTGAGAGAATGTATCAATTTAAGGGAAAAATATGTTGTTTCAAAATTTCATGGCATCAACAAATCCCCAAAAAGAGAGTCTTCCCTGAAAGAGATGACGTTTAGATGGGAGCATATGTTGTTCTAGAACCTGAACATAGTTCTCTATGAGAACTCATAGTTCTCACATGCAAGCTGCACATGCCACAAGCACTCATGCAACCCCATACAATCAGTGATGCAGGCTTCTGAACAGAGCGTTGATAACAACTTGGGTTATCCTTGTCCTCTCTGGTCCGGATGACATGGCGTCCCAGTGTTCCATAAAGAACTTCAAATCGTGACTCATATGACCACAGATCAGTCTTCCATTTTGCCACACTCCATTTTAAATGACCCCTGGCCCAGTGCAAACGTCTGAGCTTGTGGAGCTTGCTTAGAAATGGCTTCCTCTTTGCACTGTAGAGTTTCAGCTGGCAACGGCGGATGGCACGGTGGATTGTGTTCACTGACAATGCTTTCTGGAAGTATTCCTGAGCCCATTCTGTTATTTCCTTGACAGTGGCATTCCTGTTTGAGGTGCAGTGACGTTTAAGGGCCCGGAGATCACAAGCATCCAGTAGAGTTTTACGACCTTGACCCTTACGCACAGCGATTGTTCCAGATTCTCTCAATCTTTTGATGATGTTATGCATGGTTGATGATGATAACTTAAAAGTCTTCGGCATTTTCACGCTGGGTAACACCATTCTGCGCAACAATGGTGGAATTGGTGATCGTCTTACCATCTAGGCTTCTGAGAGACACTGACACTCTGAGAAGCTCTTTTTATACCCAATCATGTTGTCAATTGACCTAATTAGTGTTAATTGGTCTTCCAGCTGTTTGTTATATGCTCATTTTCCTTTTTCCAGCCACTTATTGCTACTTTTCCCATCTTTTTTTTTGTTGACACTGTGAAATTTTGAATCAACATATTTTTCCTATAAATGTTACATGTACTCAGTTTAAATTTTGTATCTGTGATTTGTGTTTGTCACGGTAGCAGGGCAGGGAGGCCGCCAGAGGGCGCCCACACGAACCCTAGTAATTAGGCGCACTCCTTCAGCACGTAGGCACACCCCTCCTCACTCAAGGCCCATCCTACCCTCACAATCACCTGAATATTGAGCACCTGTTTCACTTAGCACACTCCCTATTTAAGCCCACAGGTTCGGTCGTCCGGTGCTGCACATTCGAGGAGCCTGCGAGATCGTCTGCGTCAACACGTCTGTCGTCCCACATCGCCGTTGGCAGCACCGGACCTTAAGAGTGGAATCATCGCCCTTTTCTATTTTGTTATCTCTCTTTTGCTTCATGCCTGAGTATTTTTGTTAAATCCGTGTGATGGAGAATAAAGAGCTTTCACACCTAACTACGCCTCCCGCTGCTCACCTCAACCCGTTACAGAGTTCTATTCTGGATAAAATATTAGATGTCCACATCAGTGCTCTCAGTTTTTATTCACAATTTGTTTAGTGTCCCAACTTTTTTGGAATCCGGTTTGTACATAATCTAACAATATATGTGGTACATCTGGTTAAATAAATCTATCTGCACAGACCAATGTAATATTTCTGTGATGGGCAGGGAGTGCGAACTAAAAACGAAGCGATCACGCCAAGTCTCAGAGAAAAAGAGGGGTTTAATTATTAAAGTGCGCCAACCAAAAACCCGCGCACTGCTCCGAATCAAGGAAACAATAACCAGCAGTCAACTGGTACAAAGACAAGGCATATATAGACAAATATATACAAAGCTAATAAGCCCCGCCCACCTGAGGGACACACAACACAACAACAACAGGACAACTGCCGCTGTGCCAGAGGCGACCGGTAGGGGGAGCCTCCCTCACCGTGACAGACCCCCCCCACCAAGCCGCACTACGGCCCGATGTGCGGTCCTCAGCGGCAGTACAAAAGACGCAAGACAAAGGGGCAGGAAGGCGGGGACAAGGCAGGGTAACATCCTGCGGTCCCGGAGCTGAAATACAAAAAACAAACAACATAGATTAGATCCCGCCTCCCTGGGCGGGACCCTGGACCGGCTGGGCCGTCAACAAGACACAAAACCACGCCCCAGTTGGTCAGAGGACCCTCACGCCCCAAGGCCCCACAAAGTGTGCGTGTGTGCAGGTTACCTCCCTACCGCACAGTTGAACGTCTCCTGGACCTGCCTCTCGTCCTGGGGCCAACCCCTGCACAGGGTCTGGAGTCACCCTGGGTAAACCTAGCCGGCCGGGGAGACCGCCCCTCATGGGGAGGTACATAGCGGGATGGACTCCTCCACCCTGTCGGAGGTTCCAGGGGGGAAGCACTCCTTCCCCATATTGGGCCGGCTACAACCCCAGGGCCAATCTCCTCGTCGCACACACACACACACACACACACACAGACAACATAAACGCGCACTTACCCTGACCCTTTTACCCCTTTACACGGGGGGAGGGAGCTCCGTCTCAGCATGAGGACACCCTACCTGCTCAGGAGACTCCATCCAGCTGGTCAGGACCTCCCTTAGGAGCTGCGCCTTCCATGCCACAGACCGTGGCACGGGACCCTCCATAGCCCCTCCCCCAAAAGCCCATTGGAGGAGGAGCGTACGGGAAATTACATAAAACAATTCACAAACACGCTAGGACAAACACAAACACGAGGTGGGCGACACATACACACAGACTACACACACGTGCACTTACCCTCTCACCGGCGGCCTTCAGGCCCCCTCACAGCTCACCCCAGACCCTCTCTTTAAGGTGTCTGGGGGCTCCAGGGCAACCCCTTCCAGGGGGAAATTCTGTCCCTTCGCAGCTCACCCCAAACCCTCTCTCTAAGGTGTCTGGGGGCTCCAGGACAACCCCTTCCAGAGGGAAAATTCTGTCCCTTCGCAGATCACCCCAGGCCACCTGTCCAGTGAGCCTAGGGGCTCCAGGACAGCCCCCTCACATCTCCGGTAGGGCCTCCCTCAGGAGCTGCACACTCCGTGCCACCGACGGCATGGGACCCTCCATAGCTCCCCCCCAAAAACACACTTAGGGGAGAGGAGGAGCATACGGGGAATTACATACATACACGCTAAGACAAACGCAAACACGCAAGACAAAACACAAATGGCAGATGCACCTCCACACTCACTCGCTCAAGTCCGATCGTCACACACTTCACACATGCACATACACAAAAACAG
The DNA here is from genome assembly GCA_020368025.1 of Brachyhypopomus occidentalis. Classification (NCBI taxonomy): domain Eukaryota; kingdom Metazoa; phylum Chordata; class Actinopteri; order Gymnotiformes; family Hypopomidae; genus Brachyhypopomus; species Brachyhypopomus occidentalis. The sequence continues at coordinate 551,752 of JAGXOD010000052.1, forward strand.
TCGACGCCGGACGAGCACATATGCGAGGCAGCGCCGCCCCCTTGGAGGAGAGCGCTACCCGGTCCCTCGCCTCGGTCACCGCTGTGCTACACAACGCACTAGACAAACAAACAAACAAGCATGCACGACAGGACGAGCGATAAACAAGCCAGCTCTCCTCCACATACATTCAACCAACACATATCACGCAGACACACACTTACCACAAGACATGACCACAAACGAAAGAGAAAGTAAAGGAGACTGGCGGCTTTCGAAAGGTGGTTGGTTATTCTGTGACGGGCAGGGAGTGCGAACTAAAAAGGAAGCGATCACGCCAAGTTTCAGAGAAAAAGAGCAGTCAATATATAACAATAACCAACAATAACAATAAATAATAATAATAATAAAAAATAAGTCAACAATAACCAGCAGTCAACTGGTACAAAGACAAGGCATATATAGAAAAACATACGACCATCAGGTGAGGGAGCTAATAAGCCCCGCCCACTTGAGGGATGCACACAACGCAACAACACCAGTATTTAGGTATTTAGGTTTTAATACTATATTATACTACATTATATTATGTATAATATAAATACTTATATTTCCTTACTGAAGACATTTAAGAATGTGTGACTATTATGGACTGGAAAAAGAGGAATGCTTGATTTTTTGTTCTTCTGGATAGTGTACTGATTAAGAATACAGAAATTTTCTATTTGGTTTCTGTCAAATTTGAAATATAAGCTGGTTTGTCTCTAACAAGAACCCAATGCTGGATTTTCTCTTTGCTATTTGGAAGAGCTCCAACTAGTTTTTCTACCATTATCATTCATATCATTGAGAGATTTGTCTGATGGAGTGTAAATATTCACTGTACCATGGGACAAGTCTAATAATCATTCTTATCCTCTTTAAAAATGGCAAATATAGCTCTTAATCAAGAAAGTGATAAATTCATCATTATGTTGTGATGTCTTGCTCTTAAAGAGCATGCTACACAGTTGCTTATTCTAAAAGATGCCTTTCAATTATCATCTACTAATGTATATTAAAATCACAAATACACAATTATAGCTCAGTCAATAGACAAGTCAAGTCAATTTTAGCCATAATAATCAGAACGGTCATATCGGATGCGAGGTTTAAATAGTAGTTAAAATCTTTGGACGGACTAACAAGCTATGGGCTATGCTGCAGGAAAGCAGGGCGGCGCCATCCCGGGTGGGGTGGACACCATCCCTGCCTAAGAGACCAGGCTTGCCCTCGAATATTGTATAATTATCAATATAGCCCACTTGATTTTCATTACACCAAAGTCAAAGTCAAATTTATATATATAGTGCTTTTTATAACACATGTCACAAAGCAGCTTTACAACTCACTAATACCACTAGTGTAGCAGTAATAATTTTATGAAATTCTTTAATGATAAGATTGATAAAATTGATCATACTATTCTACTTAATAGTAAAGTCAAGTCAATTTTATTTATATAGCGCTTTTTACAACACATGTTGTCTCAAAGCAGCTTTACAAATTGAATGGGTCCAGATTCCTAATGAGCAAGCCAAAGGCGACAGTGGCAAGGAAAAACTCCCTAAGATGGCGGGGAAATAGGAAGAAACCTTGGGAGGACCAAGACTCAAAAGGGAACCCATCCTCCATTGGGCGGCCCGTTAGCACCAGTCCGTATTTGTGAACAAAAGGTGGTTCTACAGTTATAGCTTAAAGTTCTTGTTCCCCGGCCAAGTAGTCACAGTCCCTTCAGTGCAGATGGTGAGCCTCAGGTAGGAGCCAGCATCAGCACGTCCCCTTACGGCAATGGTACATCCAACCCCGGCATCAGTACATCCACCGGCGAGCCAGACCATCTCCCAGGTGCTTGTAGGTGCTTGCATGCAGTCGTCTTGGGTAGAAGCATGCAAAAAGATGGACAATACAGACTGAGTGTGTGGATGTCAATTTAACCACCATTGATTTAAATGTACATAGCTCATGTGCCAGTGATTAGCATGTATCTCCGGCAGGCTAATCTATAGCAGCATAACTAAAGGGAGGGGTCCAGAGGTGACCACAGTCATGAGGGCTCACTGAGACATTGCTTTCCAGTTAAGTCAGTCACAACTAGAGTGATGCCATGACAGCATCAACATCTCAGATTACCAGAAATCTCAACGTCTGGGGGCCCCTGAGCCCCGCACCTTACTAGGGGAATATTAACTGAAGGCTTGATTATATAGGTGAGTCTTAAGTCTAGATTTAAAGATTGGAACTTTGTCAGGAAAAAGGAGACAAAAGGAGATTAGGTAAGAATTCAGAAATGTGAATGGTCCTTGTGGCCTATATAGTGTAACAAAGTGAACATTAACATAGTAAATAAAACCTGTCTAGTCAATATTCCATCATGTGGTCCGAAAATCACCAGTAAAGAATGCAGAAGAAGAGTTGCTTACAAATGATGTGTAGCAACAAATAGGCTGTGGTCTGCAATTGTAAATCTGCAAAATGGACCAATGTGTGTTTGCTTCAGCAAATACTTTTTTGCACATATATTGGCTAAATAAGGATTTATGGTTAATTACTCCAGTAGCCAAAGTCAAAATGTCATTGACAACACATCACAAAGCAGCTACACAGCAGGGTAGTCCATCAGTGACACACTGAATGAATGCTGCATTAATACTGTAAGCTTCCTAATCAATCAGATACCTAGCTAGAATATAGCAAAATATACTGTAGGTGTAACGCCGGGAGCGGCGGAGATTTGTGAGGCGGACACAAATGCTTAGAGAAGCGAGATTTATTATAAAAGAGCAATCCAAACTCAGGGTCGAATAAACAGGCAGTAGTCAAATCGTCTAAGGAGTCCAACATAGAAACACGACCTACACGCAGAGACATATTTAACAAGAAAGTAACAGGCAAGACAGAACTAAAGACTAGAACATGAATTAACACACAGGGCTGAACCATGACCGGAACACGGAGACAGAATGTACTTCAAAGATAAGACAAATGACTAGACAAAATAACCAGCGACATTCCAGACATAACACAGGGTTTAAATAGACAGGACTAATACGAGACAGCTGATGGGAAATAACGAGGGGCAGGGTTACAAAACACGAGGCGGGACAACGAAACACATGGCTACCAAAACAAAACAAGCACGAACGACAGGAGGAGGAGGGCTAGACGTTACAGTAGGCATGCAATTTGTTTCAGGTAATTTTTGTTTTCGATCTATAATTATTAATTATTGAATTTACATTAAATTTTATGACCCTGAATATTCCAGCAACATCAGCAGATGCCTATGAGATACAGTGATGCAGTGCTTTGTTAAACCAAACATCTCGTAAGGTAAAAAAAAATATTTATTTCAGGATAACAATGGAATTTATAGTCACATCTAGAATATAGATGAAAAATGAACACAATTGTTATCTGTGGAAATAGACAAACAAGATAGTCCTAGCCCCAGTGTCAGCGCAGTGTAAGCCATTAGGCTGTTGGTGCTAAGTTGTTTCTTGGGCAGCTTTGTGTTGTTGTGTCATACCCAAGTGTGTTAACATATGTTCAGCAAAAGTTTGATTCAGATACAGTATTTGCATTCACTTACGCTCAACTTCCGGAACAGGATTAAATGTCAGTAAAGCCAACCATTCTGAGTCACATCAGCCAACAATAAAAACTGGATGGTCGAAGGATGTAAATCATGAAAAATAATTATTACCACGCGTGGCGTAGATTTTTTGGGGGCACACTACTCCAACAAGCTTTGTCATTAAAAAAACACCTCATTTACAAAACTTAACAAGAAAGCTAGTTATCGCTAACCAACTAAACTTATACTGTAGAAGGTCCATGGGTTGGCAATGGCTTGCAGTAGTTCACAAGCCAGTTGTCACGGCGGCTCAGCGGGGAAGACACCAGAGGGTGCGTGCCCATAGTGGTAGTCATGGCAACACTCCCACACTAGTAACAAACACGCCCCCTCATCGCACACCCCTCCCTCTTTCCAATTCAATCAATCAATCAAAATTTATTTATATAGAACAAGCCAAGGGCGACAGTGGCGAGGAAAAACTCCCTAGGAGCATGAGGAAGAAACCTTGAGAGGAACCAAGACTCAGTGGGGGAGCCCATCCTCTTCTGGCCGACGCCGGTCACCATGACAACAGTAATTAAAGAGATATGTAAACAAAGAAGTAATGGGAATGGTCTTTGTGTGTATTTATATACATGTTCTCTACGTAATTCTTATTCTTAAGAGTTCTAGACTTCTTGATAGTCAGTAATAGTCCAGGGCTGTGGAGATGCATCTGTAGTAGGGGAGGATTCGGGGGGGTGAGAGGGGCCAGTGCAGTGTGTTGATCCTTCGTCCATAGCTGGTTGGGCAGGAGGTTGGGCAGGAGGTGGCTGACCCAGGGTGGATAACAGGAAAGGCTCGTCTCTCCTTGTCTAGGTATTTCGCGGGCAGCTATTGGGAAGTGAAAAGAGGAACAATTAGCTCTTTATGGGATATGTTGGACAAAGGAAATTTAAACATTTCTGGAGTGTGGCAGCGACTCCGGGAATTAAATTATTACAGCCTAGCTGAAGGGCAGAACCAGAAGGTAACACAGGGAGCAACCTTGAGACACTGGCATCCATCCCCTACACCTTCAACAAACTTGAGTGACCACGTGCAGTGACAGGATGACAGCACCAGCGCCCCAGTTTTCCATAAAACCCTTTGCCCATGAACCCCTGGATCTGTAACCTTATCTAAGGGGGCACATTAATTACCAAATGCTAAACTAAATAAGTAAGTTTTCAACCTAGACTTAAAGATTGAGACTGTGTCAGAATATCGGACACATTCTGGAAGATTATTCCATAGTTGGGTGGCCTTATAAGAAAAGGCTCTTCCCCCTGCTGTTACCTTATTAATTGTTGGAACTAATAAGAGGCCAGCACCCTGTGATCTTAGTGGATGCCGGGGTTCATAATAAGAGATAAGCTCTTGGAGGTAGTGAGGAGCAAGCCCGTGCAGTGCTTTATAGGTCAATAGAAGAGTTTTAAAATCAATACGGAATTTTACTGGGAGCCAATGCAGGGCCGATAACACTGGGCTGATATGATAAAATTTTCTATTTCTAGTTAGAACTCTGGCTGCGGCAAACTTGTGTCATGGTCAGCCCCGGACTCCTCCCTGTGGGCGTGTGTTCCTGGTGTCGATGTCCTTCTGTGTATTTCCGTGGGTGTGTGTGAATGTGAGTGTTCATTCGTCGCACCTGTAGCTTGTCTCGTCCTCACAAGGGGTTAGTGTGGTACGTCTATTTAATGTGTGCTTGCGCAGTGTCCCGTGCTCGTCGTTGTTTGAGTCACAGTGTAGGTGTGTCGGGTAGTGTTTGTCTTGCGCGATTGCGCTTAATGTTAAAAGGAATAAAAATATATACGTTTATCTGTCAACGCCTGTGATCTCCGGCTTCTTTCTGAAAACGCCTCGCTCAGCGTGACAACTTGAAGTTTATTTACATTCCTATTTGAGCATCCTGACAGTAACGAGTTACAATAGTCTAATCTGGAGCTAACAAAGGCGTGTACAAATTTTTCTGAATCATGCTGGGATTCAATTCAACTTTATTGTCATTATACTGAAACAGGGTTGTACAATACAACGAAACACTTTTAGGCTAGGACTCAGTGCAATTACAGACAACATAGTGCAAGACAGGACATTGAATATAGGAAGATAAAAATATAAAATATGAAATACAAAATACAGTATATACAGTGTGTGTGATTGGTGTGAGGTAGTGAGTATATAGCAGTGGTGAGGCACAGTGGCTGAGGTAGGAACATAATAGGGAAATGGGGGAATGTGGACAGGGATAAAGTGCATGGTGCAAATTATACAGTCTCTGGACTGGTGGCAAATCTGAGATACAGTCCGGGGGGGCAGAGGTAAGTCTATATATGTCCAGTTTGAGGGAAAGTGGCTGGTGATACCAGTTGATACCTGGTGATAACAGTTTAACCAGTTTAACTGTTCCTGAGTCTGGTGGTTCTGGCTTTGATGTTCCTGTACCTCCTTCCAGATGGCAGAGGCTGGAACAGCAGGTGGCTGGGGTGTGTGGGGTCGGAGGAGATGCGGAGTGCCTTCCTCAAACATCTCTTGCTGTAAAGGTCTTGCATGGGTGGGATGGCAGCCGAGATGATGCGCTGGGCCTTGTGTTCGGCAGCAGTAGCACTGCCGTACCAGACTGTCATGCAACTGCTCAAAATGCTCTCCACAGTGGATCTGTAGAAGTTGCAGAGAAGCTGTTGTGGCAGGTTGACTCTCTTCAGCCGTCGGAGGAAGTGGAGCCTTTGCTGTGCTTTCCTGATGATGTGTTGATTGACCAGGTGAGATCCCCATAGATGTGTAGCCCGAGGAACGTATAGCTGCTCACTCTCTCCACCATCGTCCCCTCGATGTTCACTTCTTCCCGGTACGCTCCCTCATCATCATTGGTGATGTTGCCGATGACTGTAGTGTCCTCAGCAAACTTGATGATTGTGTTGGTGCTGTGAATGGCGGAACAGTCTTGGGTGTACAGGGTGAAGAGTAGGGGTGAGAGTACACAGCCTTGCGGGCATCCGGTGCTGAGTGTGAAGGTGGAGGAGGTGTGGAAACCCATTCTGACAGACTGCGGTCTGCCAGTGAGGAAGTCCATGATCCAGTTGCAGAGGGAGTTACTGATTCAAAGGGTGTTGAGCTTGGAGACCAGTCTGGATGGGATGATTGTATTGAAGGCTGAGCTGAAGTCAACAAACAACATTCTGACGTATGTATTTGTTCCCTCCAGATGGTTGAGTGCAGTGTGCATTGCCAGGGCGACAGCATCGTCTGTAGATCTGTTTGCCCGGTAGGCAAACTGGTGTGGGTCCAGGGTGCTCGGAAGGCTGTTGATGTGTTGAAGGATCAGCCTCTCAAAACACTTCATCACTATGGGTGTTAGAGCGATGGGACGGTAGTCATTCAGGCTGGAGATGTTGGATTTCTTCAGGAATGGGGACAATGGTTGTGGTTTGAAGCAGGAAGGGACGATTGATTGCTCCAATGAGGTGTTGTAAATGTCTGTGAAGGGTGTAGCGAGTTGATTGGCATACACTTTTATTGCTCTGCCTGGGACACCATCTGGACCAGCTGCTTTTCGGGTAGAGACCCTCAACAGTGCTCTCCTTACCTCTTCTGTAGCCAGAGTGAGTGGCTCATCTGTGGTACTGGAGGGCAGGGCAGTGGTGGTTGGATGCTCCAGGGCGGTGTCCTCAAAGCGGGCAAAAAAGGTGTTGAGTTCAGCAGGGGAGGTGTCTGTGCATGGAGAGGTGTTAGTTTGACTTTTGTAGTCAGTAACAGCTTGGATTCCTTGCCACATTCGCCTGGGGTCGGAGTTGAAATTTGATCACTCTTCCCAAATGGAGGCAGAGGAATGGATTGGTATCCACTCTGGACGTTTGAATAAATATGGTCCAGTGTGTTTTCTCCTGTTGTTGGGCAGGAGACATGCTGGTGGAGCTTGCAAATCGACCGGAGATCAGTTTTGTTGAAATCTCCTGCTATGATGAACGCTGCGTCGGGGTGCCGGCTCTGCTGGGTGTTAATGGCATTAGCTAGCCTGGCTAACGCTAGCTTAGCATCAGCCTGTGGTGGTATGTAAACAGCCCAGATGAGGATAACGCTGAACCCACGTGGTAAATAATGGGGTCTGCATCGGAGAAGGATGAATTCCAGATCCGGGGAGCAGAACCTCTCGACCACAGCTGAGTTGGTACACCACCGGTCATTAATAAATAAAAAAGTCCGCCACCCTTTGTCTTCATTGAGTCAGCCGTGCGATCGGCGCGGTGAGCTGTTAGCCCCGGTAGCATGATAGCTGAAATGCCGCTGTGAAGCCAGCAGTAACTGGTTTGGCGATCTGTAGCGAGTCGGAGTCTCAGTTCATCCAGTTTGTTGTCCAGTGATCGGACATTTGTGAGCAGCAAGTGGTATCCGAGTTAGCTTAGCTAGCCTGACTCGGACTCCGGCTCTGGTCCCCCTCTTCTGTTGGCGTCCGCATGCCCGTCGCCTGCATCTTCCGGTCGGCCGTGAGGCCGCGTTCAGTCGCGCTGCGCCGGTTCTCACAATGGATGTGAGATCCACAAAAGGTAGGCTGAAAGTAGCATTCTTACAGCGCTTACCGATGTCTAGCAGCGTTTTCCTATCGTAGATTATGCTAGGTTTGCACATCTTCTACAGACAGTACTGAAGACAAACAAATAAAACACGAATAAAAACAAAAGTGCACTTTTGCAGGAACTCTAGCCAGCTGCAGCTGTTGCCTGGCGTTGCCGGGAGCATGTCATGGGATAATGCGTTTCTTAACTTGGCAATGTTACAGAGATGTAGAAAAGCTATCCTAGTAGTATTATCTATGTATTTATCAAATGATAGGTCAGAGTCGAATAAGACGCTGAGATTTTTGGCTACTGAGCCAGGAGTAATAGGGTAGTCTGCGAGATTTAGCATTAGATCTGGTATTTTCTGTGTTGCGGACTTTGGGCCCAGAAGGAGAACCTCTGTTTTGTTACCATTAAGGTGGAAAAAGTTTAGCAACATCCAACATTTTATATCTCTTACGCAGGCCTCAATTTTTCCTAATCTGGATTTGTCATCAGGTTTGGCTGATATGTAAAGTTGGGTGTCATCTGCATAGCAGTGAAAGTTGACACCATGTTTATTTATAACTATTCCCAATGGTAACATATATAATGTAAATAATAATGGTCCTAGGATGGAGCCTTGAGGGACTCCATATTTCACTTCTGTGCATTTGGAGGGAATATTATTGAGCTCTACAAACTGATAGCGATTGGTTAAGTAAGAATTAAACCATGAAAGGGCTGTACCCGAGATTCCAACCCAGTTTTCTAACCTTTCTAGCAGGATCTTGTGATCTGTTGTGTCGAAGGCTGCACTAAGATCGAGAAGCACTAATAGAGATACATAACCTTTATCAGAGGCAAGGAGATCATTTGTTACTTTAACTAGTGCTGTGTCAGTGCTGTGGTGGGGCCTAAATCCAGATTGGAACTTTTCAAACATGTGGTTCCTGTGCAGATATAAGCATATTTGTTGGGCTGCAGCTTTTTCTATGATATTGGATATAAATGATAGGTTTGAAATGGGTCTGTAACTAGATAGTACAGTTGGATCAAGATTTGGTTTCATGATCAGGGGTTTAATGACCACTAGTTTACAGGATTTGGGCATGTGACCTATTGTAATGGTTGAGTTAACTACTGTTAGAAGATCCATCCATCCATGCATCTTCATCATCCGCGGGGCAGTAGCCTAAGCAAAGAGGCCCAGGTTTCCCTCTCCCCAGCCACCTCTTCCAGCTCTTCTGGGGGGGCACCAAGGCGTTCCCAGGACAGCTGAGAGATATAATCTCTCCAGCGTGTACTGGGTCTTCCCCGGGCCCTTCTCCCAGTTGGACATGCCTAGAGCGCCTCCCTAGGCAAGAGCTCAGGTGGCATCCGAACCAGATGCCTGAACCACCTCAACTGGCTCCTCTCTACGTGGAGGAGCAGCGACTCAACTCCGAGCCCCTCCTGGATGACCGTGCTCCGTACCTTATCTCTAAGGGAGAGCCCAGACACCCTGCGGAGAAAACTCATTTCAGCCGCTTGTATTCGTGATCTCATTCTTTCAGTCACTACCCAAAGCTCGTGACCATAGGTAAGAGTCGGAACGTAGATTGACCAGTAAATTGAGAGCTTTGCCTTTTGGCTCAGCTCTCTCTTCACCACAACAATCCGGGACAGCGACCGCAATATTGCAGCCGCAGCACCGATCCGCCTGTCAATCTCTCGTTCCATCCTTCCTCACTCGTGAACAAGAACCCGAGATACTTAAACACCTCCACTTGAGGCAGGGCCTCACTCCCGACCCAGAGAGGGCATTCCACCCTTGTCCGACTGAGTACCATGGTCTCAGTTGGTGTACCGATCCTCAGTTACTGAAGCTGTCAGAAGATGTTCGGTCACAACTGGTAAAACCTCTTTGAGTAATTTTGAGGGAATCGAGTGTAATGTGAAAGTAGTAGAATTTAATGATGAAATTATTTTCTCCAATTCTGGTTGTGGGAGTGGATGAAAAGCTTCAAGCTTTTCTTCTAATGCAAATTTTTGTTCAATATCAGCCAATCCAGATGACAGACCAGATGGATTACCTATAAAAGGATTTATATTTAGTCTAATATTCTCTATTTTATTATCAAAGAAATCCATAAAGTCATTACTAGTTAGGTTCCCTGGAATCTGCGCCTGTTTGATTTTTTTGTAAGTTTAGAAATAGTACTGAAAATAAATCTAGGATTGTTTTTATTATTCTCAATCAGTGAGGCTAAGTATGCTGAATGTGCTTTAGTGAGTGCCCCTTTGTACTCAATAAGGCTATCCTTCCAAGCACAGTGGAATACTTCCATCTTAGTAGATAGCCATTTCCGCTCTAATTTACCTGCTAATTGTTTTAAGTTACGAGTTTGGTCGGTGTACCACGGGGCGAGATTTTTAAATCTGGCCTTTTTATATTTGAGTGGCGCTACTATATCTAGAGCTGATCTACAGGTATTCTCTAAGCAGTCGGTTAGACTATCTAACTCCTCTGGATCTGATGGCAAGTAGTAGTTAAATCTGGGAGGGTTTCAATAAACTGTTGACGAATTTATCGAGCGTTTTAAACAATGCCGAGGAGACTGGTGGGTATTCAGGTTAATATGTAGCTCGAATGAGACTAGATAGTGGTCGGAGATTACTGCGGTTTGCGGAAGCGTATTTATGTTATCTACGTCAGTACCCAGCGTCAAAATCAAATCAAAAGTATGATTGTGATAATGAGTAGATTCAGTGACATTTTGTGTAATGCCGACAGAGTTCAATATTGAAGTAAATGCCCTTTTCAGCGGATACTCCTCTTCTCAAAATGAATGTTAAAGTCTCCTACCATTCTTATTTTGTCACTGCATACCGCTTAATTTGCTGCAAAATCACTGAAATCGTTAATAAAGTCTGAGTAGGGCCCTGGCGTTCTGTACACATTAGTGAGTGAGAGAGCGTTCTTGTTTGTAGCCGGATTAGTTATATTAATAGAGCATCTCAAAAGAATTGGAGATATCATAGTGTTTCTGTTGAATTTCTAAAGAATTTCTGTAGATTATGCATATTCCTCCTCCTCTGCCTAACAATCTTGGTTTATGGACATAACTGTATCCCGCAGGGGTGGCCTCATTTAAAGTTAAATATTCACCAGATCGAATCCAAGTTTCAGTGAGACATAAAACATCAATTTTTTTTGGTCACTTATAATCTCGTTCACAATAGCTGCTTTAGAATTGAGCGATCGAATCAGAACGGTCATATCGGATGCGAGGTTTAAATAGTAGTTAAAATCTTTGGACGGACTAACCGGCTATGGGCTATGCTGCAGGAAAGCAGGGCGGCGCCATCCCGGGTGGGGTGGACACCATCCCTGCCTAAGAGACCAGGCTTGCCCTCGAATATTGTATATTTATCAATATAGACCACTTGATTTTCATTACACCAAAGTCAAAGTCAAATTTATATATGTAGTGCTTTTTATAACACATGTTGTCACAAAGCAGCTTTACAACTCACTAATACCACAAGTGTAGCAGTAATAATTTTATGAAATTCTTTAATGATAAGATTGATAAAATTGATCATACTATTCTACTTAATAGTCAAGTCAAGTCAATTTTATTTATATAGCGCATTTTACAACACATGTTGTCTCAAAGCAGCTTTACAAATTGAATGGGTCCAGATCCCTAATGAGCAAGCCAAAGGCGACAGTGGCAAGGAAAAACTCCCTAAGATGGCGGGGATATAGGAAGAAACCTTGGGAGGACCAAGTTTTTCCTTTCCACTGTCGCCTTTGGCTTGCTCATTAGGGATCTGGTCTGATCTAGGGGGCAGTCATGGTCTGGTGGTTAGGGAACCGGTCTTGTGACCGGAGGGTCGTGGGTTCGATTCCCAGGCCTGAGGCCATGACTGAGGTGCCCTTGAGCAAGGCACCTAACCCCAACTGCTCCCTGGGTTGCCGGGCGCTGGGCTGCCCACTGCTCTGGGTGCGTGTGAACCACAGCCCCCTAGTGATCACTAGTGTGTGTGTTCTGACTGCACAGAAGGGTAAAATGCGGAGGACAAATTTCAATTGGGGTGAAAATCACAATTGACAATGTGGCTGACTTAACTTAATCTGGACCCATTCAATTTGTAAAGCTGCTTTGAGACAACATGTGTTGTAAAAAGTGCTATATAAATAAAATTGACTTGACTATTAAGTAGAATAGTTTGATCAATCTAATCATTAAAGAATTTCATAAAATTATTACTGCTACACTAGTGGTATTAGTGAGTTGATTTGCTCATGGCTCCTCGATAGGCTGGAAACAGTTTTAAATAGGAGTCCAGCATTTTTTTTTTCTATTAAAGCCGATAAGTATGAGGATTTTGCCGTATGGAGGACATGCTTATATTCAATAAGGCTGCTTTTCCATGATAGTCTATACACCTCTAACCAGGATCCGCGTAGTTTGAGACTACGCGTGTGCTCGTTGTACCATTGCGCTATTCTTCTCTCAGTGGCTCTCTTAAAGACAAGTATAGTATAGTGTATATAAGTAGCCCCTTGCAGTGTAGGAGGTAAGAGAGACAACAGGATGTCTAAAAGACAGTGTAAGAGCAGAGGTGAAAAGGTTACAGTACTTTCGATTAAAAATAGAATGATCTCACTTGGTGCAAAACAAAAAAGGGAAGTAGTTTTTTAGGAGACCGTTACAGAAAAAAACAGGTGGATTCCAGCAAAGGGCAGCGAGGGTGAGGGCTATGCTCAGTTTAACCTATATAAATCAAGCACAAGTTGTCTGTTTCTCAGAGCTACACACTGAGCAGCACGATTAGCTTAGGCTTTTCACTCTCGTTGTGTACTCTCCGGAGATCTCTGTATTTTTTATGTTCGCTTTAATAAAAGGTTAAAGGGCACAAGACTGGTGACTTATTCTTTCTTGCATCAAACGGATGCGCTGCGCTAAGACGGGAGGAGAGTGAAGCGCAACACTACTTTCACATGCCGAACGATAGAATTGCCTATGACCAGAGTCCGTGAGACAGGTTCCTCAGGGGGTGTTTCACTGAGCGGGGCAAACCTGTTGGACACGTGAACCGGGGAATGGTGTTCTGGTGGGCTAGCGTTGGCGTTAGAGTTAGCTGCAGCCCTCGCTCTCCAACTATGCCACCGAGACGTCACCCATGCACCCCGCTGTCACACCGGAGTCGTGGAGGCACTAGCTCTCCCTGGCGCGTCCACAGCTACAACTGACTCTTGCTCTCTATCCCTTAATGAGTGGACGTAGCGCTCTAAATTTTCGACTTTCACCACGAGGGAAGTGACTAACTGGCACCTATTACAAATGCTATTGCTATTACTGTCTGTGGCAAAAGGGGCAAAACTAAACATGCCACACTCTGAACAGGCAAACAAACCAGCAACAGCTATAGATAAATCAAAAAACGTACCGCTTTTAGCCAAATTTTAGGAACTTACGGTAGCAGACTGTCTTTGTGGCAGGAACAGACAACTGCTCGCCTCGACTGTGGTAAAACTACCTGTGAAAATGGTCTAGCAAGGCCAACAGTTAAGAACAGTAGGAAAACAGTTATCACAAATTAGCGTAATCGTAAAACCAGAAAAACACTCCACAGCAGCGTCAGCAGGAAGCAGCGTCAGCTGCACTACTAACACCTGTGCACAATCACTGTGTGTAGCATTTAAGCCCACAGGTCCTGCAGTTCAGTGCTGCACATTGTTGCGCCTGCGACCGCCCTGAAGACTCTCATCTGTCCAACGTCATCAGAAGAAGCCGCTGCTGCACTGTCCTGCCTGCCGCTGTCCTGCTGAGTGCTCATCTTCGTTTTGCCTATTGGCCTGAGTATTTGAGTTATAGGCGTTATGGAGAATAAAGCCTTTTGTTCTCAACCTCTGCCTCCATTCAAACGTTACACCAGTAATGTCTCATATTACAGATAGCAAGCATGCTAAAGCAACACAGGCTGTATTCCCCATATGTGAGACATGTGTGATGGTGTAACAACATGCTGAAAAAGTTTAGAGATACAAACACTAGTGCAACCCAAATTACTTTATTTACACATTGGACTAATCCCATCTGAACACTACCTTTTTCAGTAAGACTCTTTAACAGTCACTCTTACAGCATATGATCTGTGGCAGGGTGGCTACCGTCATCTTTACATGCTGGCAAGAATGGAGCGTTTATGCTCAGTGCAATTATTTTTTTGTGATTAAGGAAGGGGCACCCAGCATGAACTGGTGGGCAAACCAACAACCTCCTCCCTCTACAGTGCCCAATCACAATGTTTATAAAATATGATTTAAAAATAAATATGAATTGATATTAATAAATAAATAAAAATTCGGCCAAATTCTAACTGCTAGGAGAATGTACATCTCTATGTTAAAAACGAAATCACATGGATGTTGGAGAGGGGAGGGAGGGGCTAAGGGTGGGAGCATTTTATGCACCTCAATAACTCCCCCAAAACTATGCCTGAACACTGTCCAAGATATAGGCATGAGGCAAAATTAACATAAAGAGAAGAATACAACAGCATGCTTTCATTGTGTTAATTGACACAGGCAAACCACTGGTAATTCTAAAAGATAGACAGGCCAGTTTTTTCACAGATGAGATGAAAACAACCCTGGTTCACTGTGACAGAAAGGGGAACGTATAGACAGAAAAAAGAGGAAGATCTGTCAGGCAACCAACAGAACTGATTTGTCTTTACTGCTGATGAAGGCTGTAGCAGATTGAATTCTGAAGGGTACTGAAGCATCTTAACTTCTCAAACACCAAATCTCTCAAATGTCAGTGTATAGTGGTTCAGCTCCAAAAACAACTGATGGAAATTTATGATGCTGACAGGAACTTATGATGGCCTCATTAAAGGCTTGGTAGAGCATCACCAGGGCAGATACCTGCCATATTGTGATGTATATCACTGTATTTTGTAACAAAATGCTACTAATTTTGGATTTAAATTTTGGAGTTCCTATGTGTCCCAAGTTTTACATCACTAAAGTCCCACAATAATAATTTATACATATTTCATTTTTATGTTTAAATCTTTGATGAAGGGGACATGTTAGACACATGAAGGCTAAATATTTTTGTGGAGTGCTGAGACTCTGGAAATACCTTTAATGATGATCATGTTGATAATAATAATAATAAAGAAAATAAGGACAAAAACAAAACAAAATTCAAACATGTGAAAAATATGGAACATTTTCATTTCTTGGTGATACTTTTAGAGGTGTGCTGTCAATTTTTCAAGTACTCTTCAGTTTTATGGCTTTATTGGGTATGAAGATATTGATTTAGGCTAGATAAGGAACCCACATGAATATGAAGTGCATGATCAATAATAATCCTTTATGGAGATAAATTTGGAACCAAGAACTGTAATCAATAGCTGTGTGAACACTACCCAGCAATCAGGTTGGCTTTAAAACTCTGTTTGTGTGTGTATGTGTGAGAGAGAGCGAGGAAGAGAAACAGGGAGGGAAGGAAAGGTAGATATAGAAAGCTCAAATTAATTAAATATTTTTGCAGACACTGGGCAAATAGTTTCTAAACAGATGAAGAAATAGAAAGGACCTTCTAAACTTATAGGCAGCACACTGTTCAGGTTGAAGTATTTACACATTGTCACGAAGCAGCTTTACAATCGTATGGGTCCAGATCACTAATGAGCGATAGTGGCAAGGAAGAACTCCCTATGATGTCAGGGATTAGGAAGAAACCTTGGGAGGACCAAGATTCAAAAGGGAACCCATCCTCCATTGGGCGGCATGCTAGCAGAAGTCTGTATTTATAGTTCAAATATACATCTAATTCCAGGACGAGTAGTCACAGGCCCCTCAGTGCAGATGGTGAGCCTCAAGTAGGAGTTGGCATCAGCGCGTCCTCTTGCGGCAATGGCACATCCATCCACGGCATCTGCACATCCACTGGCAAGCCAGACCATGTCCTATGTGCTTGTATGGAATTCTCTTTGGTAGAAGAATGTAACCAAAATATAACATACAGATTGAGTATGTGAACATCAATTTAAACAAACATACATGTACATACATACATGTGGCCCTGGCAGGCTTATCTATTGCAGCATAACTAAAGGGAGGGGTCTGGAGGTGACCACAGTCATGAGCGCTCACGCTAGGAAGGCTAGAGTCGCCCAATGTCAATCCATAAAGTCAAAGTCAAAATTATTTATATAGAGCTTTTTACAACACAGATCCCTAATGAGAAAGCCTTGGGAGACAGTGGCAAGGAAAAACTCCCTAGGTGTGTTTTAGGAAGAAACCTTGGGAGGACCAAGACTCAAAAGGGAAGCCATCCTCCATTGTGCTGCCCAGCTAGTAGAAGTCCATATTTGTAGTTAAATTTCTAGGCCGAGCAGTCACAGTCTCTCCAATGTGGTTGTTGAGCCTCAGGTAGGATTCGGCATCGGCGCATCCACTGGTGACATTTGCACATACAACCATAGCATCGGAACATCCACTGCGAAGCCAGACCATCTTCTAGGTGCTTGTAACATATTGACCAGACAGAGAAGGATCCAAATGCTGAATAACGCCGCTTTTATTGAATTGCACATATATTCCAGATGCGGAGATTGCCCACATCAACAACTACACAGAATGCGATAGCGTAGCGGTAGCGTGGGGCTGGCCCAAGTCACGCCAGAGAAGCAGAGTCCGGGAGGGAAACGAGGGCTAGGCAGGAATCGAAGTCTGGGGAGAAAGCAGAGATCAGGGAATGGGCAGACAGCACGGTAGTTAGAACGCTCGGTATGCGGCATCGAAATGGCAATACTCTGCAACCAGGAAGTGAGTAGAGTACTTTTATTAATCCCGAGGGAAATTAAGGTGTCTGGCAGCTTACATAAATACACATATTCAGACATACACAAATACAACATATACAAACATATACACCAAGATATTCTGCCATTAATGTACATTACAGTGAAAGTGTAGCACACACTGAGTACAGCATCAGCAGCAGTTCACGAACACACATGCTATCTCTCTCTCTCTAACTCCCACACACACACACACACCCACACACACACACTGTAGTGTATTGTGTTACTGTCCTTCGTTAGGCGACCCTTAAAGTGTCCAAGGTAGTGCAGGGTAGTGCAGGCGCTTGTGCCATGGGGTGGGAGGTAGGGTGTAGTGTAAGAGGTGGGGGTGGAGGTGCAGATGAGTGTGTAAGTGCGGGGGGTTGGCTTATGCAGTCCAATCACCAATGACAATCTCTTACAGTGTCCCTTTCTGTATGGTCTTGAAGAGCTGGATGGCCCTGGGGACGAAAGACTTCCGTAGTCTGTCTGTCCGGAAGGGAATGGCTTGGAGTCTATAGCTAAACAGGCTCCTCTGATTGGCCAGAAACGGGTGCATGGGGTGTCTGTCATTGTCAAGTATGGAGTCCAGCCTGCTCAGTGTTCTCTTCTCGGCTGTAGAAGTGAGGTCATCCAGTTCGATGTCCACCACAGCCTTAGCTTTCCTCAACAGCCTGTCTAGGCGTCCGGCATCCCTCTTCCTAATGCTACCACCCCAACAGGCAATGGCATAAGTTAGGACACTAGCCATGACAGACTGATAAAACATCAGCAGGAGTCTGTTGCAGACATTGAAGGGTTTCAGCTTCCTCAGGAAGTAGAGCCTGCTCTGACCTTTCCTATAGAGTGCATCTGAATTAGCAGCCCAGTCCAGTTTATTGTCTAAGTGTACCCCTAGGTACTTGTAGGTGCAGACTGTCTCCACTGTCTCTCCCTCAATAGAGACAGGCACCAGTGGTGGGGTGATCCTTCTGAAGTCGACCACCATCTTTGTTTTGGTGATATTCAGCTGCAGCTGGTTGTTCCGGCACCATCTGACTAAGTTCTCCACCAGTCCCCTGTACTCTCCTTCCTGGCCATCCTTGCACCCACACTATAGCAGTGTCATCAGAGAACTTCTGCATGTAGCAGGTCTGCATGTAGCAGGTCTTCGTGTTGTACCTGAAGTCGGAGGTGTACAGGGTGAACAACACCGGGGAGAGAACAATTCCTTGTGGCGCACCAGTATTGCTGACTACAGTCTGAGATGTGTGGTCACCCAGCCTGACAAACTGGGGCCTACCAGTGAGGTAGTCAGTTATCCGGGTCACCAGTCCTGTTTCCACTCCCATCTGCAGCAGTTTGTCTCTCAGCATGAGTTGCTGGATGGTGTTGAATGCACTTGAAAAGTCAAAGAACATTATTCTCATAGCGCTGACTCTATCGTCCAGGTGAGAATGCACCCTGTGTAGCATATACAGTATGGCATCCTCAACTCCCACACTCTCCTGGTAGACAAACTGCAGGGGATCCAGTGCATGGCGAACCTGGGGCTTGAGTAAGTGGAGCAGTAGCACCTGCTCAAAAATCTTCATTATGTGAGAGGTAAGGGCAACCGGTCTGTAGTCATTAAGTTCTTTGGGCTGTGGCTTTTTGGGAACAGGGATGAGACAGGATGTCTTCCACTGTGTAGGCACTTTCCCCTCCTGTAGGCTTTTGTTAAAAAATGAGCTGTAATGGCACAGCTAGTTCCTCAGCACGTTTTCAGTAGTTTGGCACAGACACCATCAGGCCCAGAAGCCTTCAGTTTGAGCCTCTTAAGCTCACCTCTGACCTGATCAGCTGTGACACTGTGGGGTTGCTGAGTTTGCAGGGGTGGGGGTGTGTGTTCAGAGTGTGCTCTGTCTTCCTCAGGTGGTGCTGTGCTGGTGGGGGTCAGTTCAGAGGTCATAGTTGGGGGAGGGTATGCTAATGTGCATTCTTCCAGTTGATGGTTACTCGGGGGGGAGGTGAGTGAGCGGTATGGTTCACAGGAGGTGGGGTTATGGCTGACGAGTATTCAGAGGTGGTGCAGGGGGGAGGAGGGTGGCCCATGGCCAAGTCTAATGGAGGAGGGGGTGCTGTGCCGGAGGTGAAGTTGTCAGTGGTAGTTGTGTCAGGTGAGCCTGAGGTGTGAATGTCTCTCCCATTGTTGGTGGCATTGACAAAGGCAGCCCCACCACCAGGACCACTAAAGTGATTGAAGAAGTTGTTAAGATCATCCGCCCTGCCCATATCACCATCTGCTCCACGACTCTTGGTTCCACACCCAGTCATTGTTCTTAGGCCCCGCCACAGTTCTTTTGGGTTACTGTCCATCTTCCTTCTCAACCTTCCTTGGCCTCCTTCAGTCCTTTCTTCAGCTCCCTCTGCACATTCATGAGCTCCACCATGTTGCACTCTCTAAATTCTTTCTTTTTTCTGTCCAATAGCTCTTTAACATCTCGGGTCACCCAGGGTTTGTGGTTAGGGTAGCAGCGCAGGGTCTTGGTAGGCACTGCAACATCCCTGCAGAAATTGATGTATTCAGTTGTGCAGTCTGTAAGTTTCCATTTTCCTGCAGTACACTCCAGTCAGTGGATTCAAAGCAGTCCCTCAGTGTCTCCTCTGCTTCTGACTTCCACATCCTGACAGTGCGTGCAATGATGGGTAGACTTTGTACTTTTGGCTTGTACACAGGCTGTAGATGTATGAGGTTGTGGTCGGAGCTGCCCAGAGGGGGGAGGAGATGTATGCATTTCTCACGTTGGAGTAGAGTAAGTCAATAGTCCTGTTTTTCCTAGTATTGCATCACAATCATCGGCACAGAGGGTTTAAATTTCCACTTATTCTCCCATCGCTTCGTTCTGACTGCGCCTCCAGCCCTCTTTCCACGAAAGCAGAATAGTTCCCTTGGGATTTCCACGTCGAGCTCACGTGCTTCCGTAGTGCGAACAACTGGTCCCTTGTGTAAACAAGTCTCACACTGTCGGAGCGTCTTCCAGACTGATGTGTATCCATAGAATATAAGTAAAAAACACAGTGTAGGTGAAAGGAGTAATTAGAAAGTAGAAAAAGTAGTCGAAACTAGACGAAACTAGACAGACACAAGGATACAAACACAGAGCTGTTCAGATTTGCTGCCGCTCGCGTCGGCGCCCGGAAGTGAAGTGAAAAGCCAACTAAAATATAGCCAGGAAAAGGGGTGTGGTAACTGAGAGACAGGTGTAACTAATTAGTTCGAGAGAGGGACTGAGTGCTATTCCTAACAGTAGCCGCTCCAGAGTGATTGGAGGGCAGACGACCCCAGCGTCTGGGTGCAGAGAAAGAGGGATACGCAAGGTGGAAACTGGAAATGAAGGAGGGGTCTAAGATATTCCGTGCCGGGATCCAAGATCTCTCCTCCGGGCGTATCCCTCCCAGTCAACCAGGTATTGCAGTCCTCCTCGTCATCGTCGGGATTCCAGTAAGTTGCGCACCACGTTGACTCTACTAAGCACCTTAAATGGCCCGATGTATTCGGGCCAAGCTTCTTACTGGGTAGACGGAGATTCAGATTTCTAGTCGATGGATGGTAGATTATTGCAGGCAGACGCCGACGATCTGCATTGCATTGGCGGGCGCGCAGGACACTTTGCAGATGCACATGAGCCTGTTCCCAGGTACGAGCGCTCCGTTTGAACAACTCATCTAGGGCCGGTACATCAGTAGGACTGGCATCCCATGGGAAAAATTATGGCTGGTAACCGTAAACACATTGGAACGGGGTTAGTTTCGTCGAAGAATGAACAATCGAGTTATGGGCATATTCCGCCCAGGTGATAAAGCGGCGCTGAGTTCCCTTCAATCAGTGTCTCCACTGTTCCAGAGCGAGTTTTATGGCTAGAAGTTTTCGGTCCCTGACATCATAATTTTGATCTGCAGGTTGCAACTTCTTTGAATAGTAAGTGCAGGGAAATAGCTTAGATGGATCACCCTGTCGTTGAGATAAGACAGCACCCAACTCCTACCTCCGAGGCATCAACCTCCACGACAAAGGGGAGCTGAGGGTGGGGAAGGTGCAGCACAGGTGCAGACGTAAAGGCAGCCTTGAGCAAGGAGAAGGCACGCTCGCCGTCCTCGGCCCAGTTGAAGCACTGTTTTCCCCCTTTCAGGAGATTAGTAAGGGGGGTTGCTACCATACCGAAACCACGTATGAAGCGACGCAAAAAATTTGCAAAGCCCACAAAGCGCTGTAATTCCTTAGTAGACTGGGGAACCGGCCAGTTCTTGACTGCAGATACTTTATCCGAATCCATAGCAACACGCCCCGGGGGAGAGGGTGCAACCTAAGAACGTGACTGAAGTCTGATGGAACTCACATTTCTCTGCCTTCACGTAGAGGTGGTTCTGATGCAGGCAGTTTAAGACAGCGGAGACGTGTCTGACATGGTCAGCAACTGAGGGGGGAAAAATAAGAATATCATCGATAATCACGAATTTATCAATCATATCTCTGAATCAATCATATCGCTGTTAGCCAACCCGTATGGCATTACTAAATACTCGTAGTGCCCTCGGGCCGTAATGAACAAAGTCTTCCATTCGAATACATATTAGGTTATTACACGCTACGCAAATCCAGCTCCGTGAATATCCACTCTTGGGAAGCATTGATAAAGGGAAGGGGATAAGCATACTTAGATGTGACTGAGTTCACGTAGTGGTAATCAATACAGGGACACTGTCCCCGCCCTTTCTTCTCTACAAAAAATAACCCCGCAGCCAGAGGTGATGTTGAGGGACAGAAGAATCTCCTTTGGAGTGCTTCCTAAACGTATGACTCCATCGCCTCATCCTCAGGATGGGACAGCGGACAGGGCCTTGATTTCTTTGGAAGAGGCGCCCCAGCAGGAGGTCAATGGCACAATCCCAGGATCTATGTGGACTACTCCTTATTGAAAACGTCAGAGAAATTACGGTATTTTATGGGGACATTGTCAGAGAAGGGGGAATCTGGGCTCTCTATCGTGGAGGACCTAAGAGGTAAGTGTAAACAGCTCGACAGGGAGAAGGAACTCCACTTCATAATGTCTCTCTATCTCCAGGAAATCACCGGGTCATGTTTGGAAAGCCAAGGGTATCTGAGTATTACTGGATCACGGGGTGAGGATAACTCACTGTGGAGCAGCCCAGTCTCGAGAGTGACAGGTACGGTTTGTTGTTTTAATGAAACCCTCTCCGATAGGTTGTCCATTAACACTAGCACTGCAAACGCCACGGAAATCTTCGTCAGGAAAATCAGCCACCGAGGAAAATAGCCCACTTCCCCGCTGTGAAGCGATTAGCACCCTTTGTCTTGCTAATGACATGGTATGCGTTTGAAGCGCCGACCCCCCCTCCCCTTTCCAAGGAAAACGTTCAACACTGAAAATACCTAACGTGAAGGCTGCATGGCCAGCTCATCTGTATAGCACTTTTGACACAGCTTCAAGAAGCAATTCAAAAGTTACAACCCGTGAATCTATGCTACTTACTTTATAGCGCGAAGGTAGTTATTCATATGCTGAATAGGAATCCTTTGGTTTGAATCGCGCTTAGCACAAAATGTTCTAACTGTGAAATAAATCTTCACGCTAAAGAATAAACAATGTATTTGCAGTACGTGTTGTGCAATGGCACATTCACTGAATCCCACTAAAGAGTAAACAATATATATAATATATTTCTTTGAATCCCACTCGCCGCAAACTTTTGTAGGATACCAGTAACTATATTTTTTGTAATGAAACAGTGTTCAAATTTGCATATATGCATGATTTACAGTAATAACACAGGTAATAGAACCGCTGTTGAAATACATTTTCACACACACCTAGTAATAACAACAATAAATATATTGTTGGCTTAGCAATATCAATGGCAGGGCAAAACGAATGTGTGATGCAGAACAACTATTTTAATTAGAAAATTAGAACTCTCATTAGAAATAGAGTCCAGTGTGCTATGAGCGTCCCACAAACTAACAGTTGCTACATATCCATGGCCTGTCCTTTCTACATTTTCGACAAGCATACTTGGCGCACACACTTGGCGTCTTTTCCTGTAAGACACTGAAGTTCCTCAGAAAGAGCATGTAAAAAGTCTCTTCTTGTCTCCGCTGCCAAGTCTAGCATGTTATAGAACACTGCAACTGGCCACCTGTGTGTTCCTGCGCGGACCGTATACCCACCCACCTTCTGGGCCATGATATCCACACCGCACTTCAAAGAAGAAATTTAAAAAGCTAGTTACATTATGAAAAAAAATTTTCTGACATATATGACAAACATTCAATAATGTGACATTATTTATCAACATATAAGCATACCTTCATGATGTTGTAGTCTGTGATCGTGTTTGGTTTCCTTTTGCGGCCTTCGGATATTGTCACTTGTTTGTGCATCGTGCTGAGAATGCAGACTGCCTTGTTTTTTGTTGGAGCATACGCTGTCACTTCCTGATGTGTAAACATGTGTGGAGAATTCCTCACGTCCTTTGGTGTTTTTTGCTGGAGCAAACGCTGTCAGTATGACACTTCCTGATGTGTAAACGTGTGGAGAATTCCTCACGTCCCTTGGTGTTTTTTGCTGGAGGAGGAATTTCTCTTCTGATCTTGTTGATTGTCCCAAGCAGAGCTGTATTGCATGCTAGCCGTCTGTTGGCCAGAGACAGGGATGTGAAGTAGTTGTCGTGGTGACGGTTCTGCTCTTGTGCAGATATGGCTCGATGAATCTCATGACGACATTCTCAGTCTTTCTCCCTTGGGACGACTGGGGTCCTTTCCCAAATATGGAAGAGCATTGCACATATACTTGGTCTCCAAATCAGCAGCACCTTGTCAGGTTTTGTAGCAATGTATTGTAGGAAAGGACAGCGGACCTTGGTTGGAAAGAGCTGCTCATCAATGGTAATATGTTGTCCTGGCGTGTAACACAGAGTGCAGTTACGTACAAAATATTTCCATATGTCCATGATTGCAGCAAATCTGTTGCTCTTTACACGTTCCCCATGTGTCCTTGTCATCAAAGCGCAAGTACTGCATAATTTCTTTGTCACGTGACATCATGTCCTTGATTGTGGGCACAGCATACTTCTTAGACCAACAATCGGCCACCGCTCCAACCGGCAGAGTATTGCCTGCAGAAAAAGCACTGCGATGAAAGCCATCAGCTCTCTGACATACATTCACACCAGGGAAGCAGAGTCTGGGAGGTACACGAGGGCTGGGGAGAAAGCAGAGAGCAGGGCACGAGCAGACAGCATGGTAGTTGGAACGCTCGGTATGCGGCAAGGAAACGGCAATACTTCGCAACAAGGAAGTGAGAAGCCGACTAAGATATAGCCAGGAAAAGGGGTGAGGTATCTGAGAGACAGGTATAACTAATCAGTTTGAGAGAGGGACTGAGGGCTATTCCAAACAGTGCTTTTATGGAATTATCTTGGTAGAAACATGTAACCAGGATACATAATACATGTTAAGTATATAAACATCAATTTAAACATCCATATATATAGCACGTTTCAGTGATTAGCATGTGGATCCAGCAGTCTTATCTATAGCAGCATAACTAAAGGGAGAGGCCTGGAGGTGACCACAGTCATGAGGGCTCACTGAGCCATTGTTTTCCACCCAAGTCATTGTCACAACTAGAGTGAACATATGACATGGCTGGATGACAGTATCAACATCTCAGATTACCAGAAGACTCAATGACTGGGGGCCCCTGAGCTCCACACCTTCACATGCAGAATATTAACTGAAGGCTTGATTAAAGGGCCAGTCAAGTTGCACGTGTAAACTACATGGTGTAAACACGGTGTGTTCAGAACAGGATTTCTCGTGAACAGTTGCATGTAGATGGTTGAAAATCGGTATGCAGGATGTTATACTAGTTCTAAAAATACATTCAGTCTGATGGGCTTTTGTTTTAAGAATTTTCGACATTATTAGTTTTTATTATTTTATGCGGAAAAACAGATTTGTACTGGCGACGGGACCACTAGGGGCAGAACTGCAGAAAGCGGTTAACCGTAGGCCGTTTTACTCTCCCAGAGGGTTCAGGTCGTTCATTCTGGCCGGTGTGTACATTGCGTCGAGCTCGTGCATGGGCGACGCACAGTGACAGCTGGCCGAACAGATTAGGGAACTAGAGAGAGATCACCCAGACTCATTGCTCATCATCCTGGGGGACTTTAACAGCACGAACCTCACGAAGGAGATGCCCAAATACAGACAACACATCGTGTGCACTACATGAGAAGGCAACACACTAGACAAGTGCTACACTAGCAATAACTCTCTGGTTTTCCGATCATTCCTTCCGATCATTCCTATATACCAGCAGAAACTCAAAACCAACAAACCTGGAACCTACGCTAGGATTCTGTTTGTGGACTTTAGCTCAGCATTCAACACCGTTGTGCCACAGCTACTTCAAACCAAACTGTCCCAGCTGTCAGTGCCGAACTCCATGTGTCAGTGGATTGTGGATTTCCTGACAGACAGGAGACTGCAGGCGCGGCTGGGGAAACACACTTCAGACCTCTGAACACTCAGCACTGGAGTTCCACAAGGTTGTGGTCTATCACCCCTTCTCTTCAGCCTCTACACCAACGACTGTGTCTCCAAGGAACCAGCTGTAAAGCTCCTGAAATATGCGGATGATTCCACTCTGGTGGGCCTCATAGTCCAGCAGCTGGTGGCCTGGTGCAGCAACAACCACCTGCTGCTAAACACAGGAAAGACTGTAGAGAGGGTGATGGATTCCCAATGCAATCTAACTCCCCTACCCCCCCTCTACATCAATGTCTCTGCAGGTTCCACAGTGGAGTCACTCAAGTTCCTGGGAACCACCATATCCATGGACCTGAAGTGGGAGAGGAACACCATCTCCATCTCCAAGAAAGCACAGCAAAGAATGTTTTTTAGAGGCAGCTCAAGAAATTTGACCTCCCGCAGACCATGATGATCACAGCGATCATTGAGTCCATCCTCACAACATCAATAACCATCTGGTTTGATTCCTCCACCTCACAAAAGTGAGCCAAATTCCAGTGCATCATCAGGATGGCAGAGAGGATCATTGGATGTAACCTGCCAATGCTCAGGAGATCTACACCAGCAGAGTAAAGAAGCGTGCTGGCAAAATTACTACTGACCCCTCACATCCTGGACATCACCTCTTCCAGACTCCGCCCTCTGGTAGGAGATTCAGGACCATCAAAACCAGCATAATACAACACGTTAACAGGTTCTTTCCCAGAGCTGTAGTGCTGCTCAACAACAGTGGACATGTTCCACTGTAAACTTCAAACCAACCTAGAACTGGTCTGAACTGGATTTAACAGTACTGCACAGTACATGTCTCTCAGTCTCTACAGATGTTCTTTTATGTACATGTTAACACCATTTACAACATCATTTAAACAATATTTTGAACATGAACCTACCTTGCGTTTTTTTTAATATTCATATGTGTACAGTAGTTTTGTTGATCTGTTAGCTACCTCAACTCTTATTACCTTAGTACTTTTTAAACTTTATATTCTTATTCTATTTATTGTTTGTCATGGTATGCAAGACCAGCTCCGCAGAGGAAACACCCACTTTGCAACACCTCCCTTTCACTCCCTTGGTCTCAAACACCTATTCCTCATTCCACACACTCCCTTTTTATGTCCACAGGTCCGTGCAGTCAGCGCTGCGCATTCCTTGTACCTTCCGGACGTGCTGATTGTTTTTGTTTTTGGGTAGAGTAATTAGCGTTTAATTTATTTTATAGTTCTGTTTGTTATGTTGGCCTGGGCCACTCCTGAAGGTGAGACCAGCTAGTTTGTATATATGTATATATATGTCTTGTAATTACTATTTCTGTAAAATACACCTTTAAACCACCCACTTTTGTAGTCCCATTATCACTAACATTCGCGCTGCTGTTCACCCACACCCCTGTTACGGTCCTCACGCCTAGACAGGCCGTAACAGAATTGGGGGCTCGTCCTCCTTTCTTTTGGCACTTTGTTTGCTGCTTCTTTTGGTTTTGGCTGGTGGATTTTTTTTTTTTTTGTGGTTGGGGGTGCTTGTGTGTGTGTAAAAAAAAAATGCCGGAGTTTGACCTTACTCAGTTCACTATTTATCCGACTCTTGAACAGTTTGATGATTGTCGCAAGGTTGACTTATTGTTGGTGGCTGATTTCTTTAGTGTGGAGGTGCCTCATTTGGCTCCCAAGAGGGAGATTAAGAGGATATTGGAGGAACAGTTGGTAAAGGATGGGCTTGGAGAAACCTATACCTCGTCCTCAGAAGGTCTTCTCACCAGCACCAGCTCCCCATTCTCCCGTGAGCTCACCAGTCCCTATGCCTCGTGATCGTCTAAACCCTGCTGTGAAGAAAGTTAAAGCTTTTAGTCCCATTACTACAGAGGAGACACGAGGATGTCAAGCCACTGTTTCAGCCACAGTAAACCCTGTGTTTAAACCATTTGTGTTTTCAGGAACTACCTCATTAACTGAGGATTGCGCACAGAAACAGCCCATATCTATCCTACGGGACACTGGGGCTGCTCAGTCATTCATTTTGGAGAGTGTGTTGCCGTTCTCTATGGAGTCATATTGTGGTAGTGATGTGCTTGTTCAAGGAATAGAACTTGGAGTACTTAGGGTTCCTCTGCATCGGGTATATTTGTGTACTGAGGCACTTACTGGGTATGTTAGAGTTGCAGTCAGTTCTAAACTGGCTGTCAAGGGTGTGTTGTTCATTCTCGGCAATGATCTTGCTGGTGGTACACTGTGCACTCTACCAGAAGTAGTAGACGAACCTATGCAAGACGTTTCGCTCGATAGAGACTTTGATAGTGTTTTCTACATGTGTTTTGACTTGTGCGCAGGCACGTAAATTCAGTGACATAGATTTGGCAGAGACGTTTATGAATTCCGATCCTGTTGTGCCCCCTAGCCCTGTTCCTGAAGTGGCAAGGGATGTTAGCAAATGTGACTTGGGTTCACTAGTAGAGGAATCCAGTGTTCCTCCTTCTGTTACCAGAACCGCATTAATCAGAGCACAAAGGGCTGATCCAAGCCTGATGCCTTACTTTAATGCAGTTACAGAAAACCCTCTCTCACTAGACACTCGTGTGACTTATTTTTATACAAATAAAAGGAGTCCTGATGAGAAAATGGTCTCCGGCAAATGCCAGTGGTGTGTGGGATGAAGTGCACCAAATAGTAGTTTCCCAACCATATAGAACGCAAGTTTTGTCCTTAGCCCATGACCACCCCTTGTCGGGTCACTTAGGTATTCGGAAAACGGTTCAGCGCCTACTGCAGCATTTCTTTTGGCCAGCTTTGAAATCAGATGTTGTTAGACATTGTCGGTCTTGCCATACCTGTCAATTTGTTGGAAAGCCAAATCAGGCCATTCCTTCTGCTCCCCTCTGTCCCATACCTGTGGTAGGAGATCCATTTGAATGGTTATTGATAGACTGTGTTGGACCTCTACCAAAATCTCGTTCAGGAAATACTTACCTTCTGACTATAATGTGCACTGCTACAGGTTTCCAGAGGCCATTCCATTACGCTCGTTGAAATCAAGATCTGTGATAAAAGCGCTTGTAAAATGTTGTACTACCTTCGGTTTGCCAAAATGTGTACAATCGGACCAAGGGTCCAATTTCATGTCAAAGCTTTTTGCTCAAGTCATGTCAGATCTGTATATACAGCACCAAGTGTCAAGTGCTTCTCATCCTGAGTCCCAGGGAGCTCTCGAACGCTTCCATCAGATGTTTAAGAATATGTTGCGATCATATTGCTTGGAAGTAGGAAATGATTGGGATGAAGGTGTCCCTTTACTATTGTTTTCCATACGTGATACAGTCCAAGAGTCCACTGGGTTCAGTCCCAATGCCTTAGTATTCGGACGCTCAGTCCATGGCCCACTCAAATTGCTTCATGAGCAGTGATTAGCTTCCCCTGCAACTCGCTCCTTTGAAACTGTAGACCTCTATGTCAGTAAGCTACGTGAACACCTAAAGGTAGCTCGTGAAACAGCCAAGCAGAATTTGTGTGTAGCTCAGCAAGCTATGAAGAAGAAATTTGACAGAAATGCTGTTGCTCGTTCATTTAATATTGGTGACAAGGTCCTAGCACTATTACCCATACCCAGGTTCTACCCTACAGACTCCCTTTTCAGGACCCTATGTGGTCCAGCAGAAACTGTCCGCAACAAACTATGTTTTGACAACTCCTGATCGTCGGCGTAAGTCACGTCTTTGTCATATTAACATGCTTAAGCCATATGTTGATCGCCCCACAACCGTAAGTGCTACAGCTGTTGCTCAGTTGTCAATCCCTGTGCCAGTAGCATCTACATCACTTGAATATTCCCCTGAACAGGATGATATTCACTTGGGTAGAAGCTGTGTTCCAAGTGCTAGACTTGCTAACTCTGAGGCATTACAGTGCGTGTCTGAGAAGCTGACTTATTTACCTTTGGCTGCTCAGTCTGATCTTAGATCTTTGATTGCTAGGTTTCCTTCTCTTTTTGTTGATGTCCCTACGTGTACCTCCATACTGGAACATGACATTGATGTCCAAGGTCACCCGCCCATTAAACAACATCCTTATCATGTAAACCCTCACAAACGCTCCCTTCTGATGAAAGAGACAGACTACATGCTTAAAAACAATCTTGCAATCCCTAGCAGAAGTTCTTGGTGTTCACCCTGTCTTTTAGTACTGAAGCCTGACGGTACTTATCACTTCTGCACTGATAATAGAAAAGTGAAAGCAGTCACCATACCCGACTCGTTTCCTCTTCCCAGAATGGAAGATTGTGTAGACCGTGTGGAGTCTGCAAAGTTTGTTAGCAAATTAGACCTTCTAAAAGGTTATTGGCAAGTTCCCCTGACTGCTCGTGCCGCTGAGATTTCTGCCTTCGCTACACCAGACAACTTCCTGCAATATACAGTGATGGCTTTTGGGTTGCGAAATGCTCCTGCTACATTTCAACGGCTCATGAACATTGTGTTAAAAGGCGTGTCAAATTGTGAGGCCTATCTGGATGATTTGGTTGTGTACTCTGACACTTGGTAGTAACACATGAAATCTTTAGAAACGGTGTTCTCTAGACTGCATGATGCATCATTGGTGCTTAATCTGGAAAAGTGCGACTTTGGGGAAAGCACAATTTCTTACCTTGGCAAGTTAATAGGACGTGGCCAGGTGCGTCCCCTTGACGCCAAAGTCCAAGCGATAAATGCCTTCCCTCCTCCCCGGTCTAAATGTGAGCTTAGGCGTTTCCTAGGACTGGCTGGTTATTACCGTTGTTTTTGTAGGAACTTTTCAGATGTAATTCTGCCGCTTACCTCTCTTCTGCGTAACAATGTTCCCTTTTTATGGTCTTCTGCTTGTCAGTCTGCTTTTGTGTCTGTAAAGAGTCTATTGTGTAGCTCACCTGTGCTTGCTGCACCGGATTTTGCTAGGCCATTTAAGCTCGAGGTTGATGCCAGCTGTACCGGGGCCGGCGCAGTACTCCTACAGGAGGATTCATTTGGCATTGACCACTCAGTGTGTTACTTCTCAAAGAAGTTTGCTAAACACCAATTGGCCTATAGTACCATAGAGAAGGAAGCATTAGCTCTTCTTTTGGCCTTACAACATTTCGAGGTTTACCTTGGTAGTAGTTCTGAACCTATATTTGTGTTTACGGATCACAATCCTTTGACATTCCTACATCATATGTCCAATTTGAACCAACGCCTTATGCGCTGGTCCCTTATTATCCAGGGATTTAACATTAGTATTAGACACAAGAGGGGCTCTGAGAATGTCGTGGCAGATACCCTCTCTAGGTGTTAGATGAAATGTGTTTGGGTTACCTGTGATCTGGTCAGAGGTCTCACACTTAATGGGGGGGGGGGGGGTGTTATGTCCTGTTTGTATGTAGTGTTTGCTGTCTGTTCTGTGTGTATAACTCCGCTCCAGACTCCGCTCCAGACTCCATTAGATGTCTTGCTATCCTACACTATAAAAGGACCTTCCCAGTACCTCCCAGCGAGACTTCTTTTGCTCCTTTCTGAGTTGCTACTTTGCTTGTGTGAGAATTCTGTATTTGTACTTTGTCCTGTAAATCTGGTTTTGACTACAGTTTGTAATACAGTTATGCTTTGCCTGTGTCCCTGTTGGATTGTCTGCTGATTGTACCTTTTGTAAATATTCTATGTTTTTGTTGGTGTCCTGGTAAGTAGGGAGTGGCTGCCATTTTGTTTTGGGGTTGGGTTTGTCTGTGTGGTTTTTTGTTAGGGAGTTAGTGTAGTACTGATTGTTTTTGTTTTTGGGTAGAGTAATTAGCGTTTCATTTATTTTATAGTTCTGGGGTGCGTTTCCCAAAACGTTCGTAACTCTAAGTACTTAAGAATATTCTTAAATTTACGAGTGTTTCCCGAAACCCTTCGTAACTTGCGTCGTACTTATAGTCGTTCGTGACTTAAGAATATTCGGACCCATTCGTAACTCACTAAGTACTTATTAACTCGAAGCTCACGTGCAGTTCTACCTCAAAAAGGATAGAGGCGCTGGTTTTAAGTACGGCATTACAACGTTTGCGTTTATGTGTATTATTAGTATTTTCTTTGAAGTAATTACATTGCATATACCACATTAAGTGTCAACAAAAATCAAATGTACTACTTTGAATTATTTAGCATTAGCTGATATGTTCCCAATATTTAATTAAATATCTCCGTTCATCATCGTGTAGTTTATAGCGTTTCAGACTTTCACAATTAATGTATGCTTTGCAAAGAAATGGCTACAAGCTGGCCTATAAAGCTTGTTTTAACTTAACCAATCAAACTGACTGATTAATATAAGCACATATAAGTAACCTGGAATAAAGCAATTGTGCTTGTGTGATGAACATGGCGGCTCTTCAAAGGATACTGGATTTGAATAGGATAAATTATTTAAGAAGACGACGTAATCCACGTAGCCATGAATCCTCTTTACGGACATTGTGGCCAAGTGGCCTGGGAGTAATCATGACTCCTTCATCTGGGTCAATTTTGGAGTGTGTCAGATGGCTAGGGACGGTGCATTTGATGGCGTGTTTTTGCCTAGACACACCAAAAAATAAAATAAGTGATCTGTGTGTGGTAGATTTTTGTTATAAACATACACTCTGATGCATTTGTTGTTGTGCAAGTTTTACTTTCAATAAACGTTTTTTCAAGAAATACATCTATACCCCTTGGTATCTCTTCAGTAGCTTCAGTAGGCACTTGTGGACATTTGACCTCCACCAGTCTTAGCCCTCTCCTTTCTAAGCATTTTTTGGCTTGACTAGAGAAGTCATGCCACTTTTTCCTTAACTCTACGCCTGTTGTCTTAATGCCACTACAGGCACTGATATTCTTTGCAATATCGTCCCATTTTTGTTTTTTTCTGAATTGAGGAACTTTCTTGCGCTTTTGCCCTATTTATAGCCTTGATATACGATCGGTCATAATTGCAAAGTTAATAATTTTAGTTCTCATTATTTTTCTTTTATACTTGTTATGAATAGACCACACAGAGAGGGATCCAAATGCGGAAACGAGTTCGTCTTTATTTGACTAGGCAGTACACTTATACTCGAGATGTTAGTAGTATAGCGTATTGCGAACTCGTTGTAAAGTTCGTTGTCAGGACCTTTACAAGGGTTCGGCACGGGTAGGCAGATTCCGGGAGGTACCAAATCGCTAGGCAAGAGACGAGGTCTAGGACGTAAGCAGAAGTCAGTACACAGGTAAGCAGGCAGGTAATAATAACGCTCGGTATGCAACATCGGTTGGCAATACTTCGCAACCAGGAAGTGACAGAGGGGTGTATATATATGGGAAGAAAGGGGAGTGGAAAGGAGCAGGTGATCAGAGGGCGGAGGAAGGGGTGTTGATCCTAACAATACTTGACATTTCAACGCTTAGTTGTTAGTTTTTATGATTGTCATTTTCCCAAAGATACTTTTGTGTCGTAATAATGAAAAGATTTATGTAAATCAGTGGTTTGGTTTTCGACTAGCGGAGCTTTTCCAGTGCAGATGCAGAGGCGGAGTCAACAAAGAGCTACTTAGAACTCGTTCGTAAATTTGGAGACTAAGAAGGCTTTTGGGAAACACTCGTAAAATTGGCGTTCTTAAAATTACGTCGTTCTTAAAGTTGTTCGTAAATCTCTAAGATCGTTCGTTATCGGGAAACGCACCCCTGTTTGTTATGTTGGCCTGGGCCACTCCTGAAGGTGAGACCAGTTAGCTTGTATATATATATATATATATATATATATATATATATATATATGTCTTGTAATTACTATTTCTGTAAAATACACTTTTAAACCACCCACTTTTGTAGTCCCATTATCACTAACATTCGCGCTGCTGTTCACCCACACCCCTGTTACGGTCCTCACGCCTAGACAGGCCGTAACAGCTATGTCTATCATGGAAATGAACATGAAAGAGAACATGGCACTATCCTCTGTGTCTGCTGCTTCTGTCACAGTTTACAATTTATTTACTTGTCAATAGTTTGTGTAATTGTTACATGTCATACAAGTGTTGCTCTCACTAAGCCAGATTCCTTGAATGTGTAACATATGTAGAGTGAAGAAGTACAAGATTTTCCAATTTCTTGCTCTGAAGTGCATTGCTTCACAAAGTTTTAAACTAACCATCTCTGGTCCTTTAAGGGGCCTGCAGCATGAAGTGAAAATTGCTAAGAAAAGGTTTCTTTCAGCCCCTCTGCTGGGGACACAAAGTTCACGATTCACCAGGATGTAGTCTGAGGAAATATAGATTCCTCCAAGGCAGAGGGACCCTTTTATGGCCTCTGTTGTTTATCTAATGCAATCCTAACCAGAAAGCGTCACCTTTGGAATTTGCAAACAGACCTATATCCAAGAATGCAAGAATTGACCATGATTCTTATAACTATATTCAGGGATAGCTACTGGATTCTAACCCCTTTTAGGGGAAGCAGCTCTTCAAGACTGTTGAAGAGATTTTAGATAGTTCTTAGCTTACATTTCAGGCCTAGCTTTCATCTAATTTTAGCACAGATATAAGACACGCCATTATCTTCCAGATAATAGTTTCATCTATAAGGCATTTTCCTCCATTTTCATTTACTTTAATTATTGTAGCTTTTAGTTTGGTTAACACTGAATTAAATGGTCTGTGGAATTTTCTGTCATAGTTACTTTAACTGCAGTTGGTTTGTCCTTCCTCTGATTCAGTTAATAGCTTGATTTACTCTCTGAACCTAAACCAAGTTTTCGACCTTATGCGTCATATAAATTTGCATTTATTCATTAAACCAATTACTGTGGTAGTCAGTGCGCAGACTCTGAGCTTCACCTTCGGTAATGAGACTGATATATCATAATTTCATCTATTCCAGTTATCATATTATAACATATTTCCCTGAAATTTCATAATCAATCAATATATCACTACACTAGTGTTAAAGTGTATTAGTACAAATTGTTTAAAAATCGGCTCAAAATGGCCACTACAAAAAGGGGGCTAATTTATCAGCCTTTTATTTTACAAAGTTGAACTAACAGAGGCTAACTGTGAACTGTGTTGAGTCTAATAATAAAACCTGCTCTCTATTGTGCATGTGTTCGCCTCCTTTGAGTAATATGTTACACACCTTGGGTTCATGAATGACCCTAATATTTTTTAATTGTATTTAGCTAAACATATTCCATCCTAGGAACAAGATGGGGTATAATGCATACTGTAATCACACATTGTTGCATATTTAATACGTCACAGTTAAGCATAAACACTCAACCACATCAGCATAATAATGGAAAGATCAAGAGA
This sequence comes from Brachyhypopomus occidentalis, assembly GCA_020368025.1. NCBI lineage: Eukaryota > Metazoa > Chordata > Actinopteri > Gymnotiformes > Hypopomidae > Brachyhypopomus > Brachyhypopomus occidentalis. The sequence goes on from JAGXOD010000052.1 coordinate 586,643, forward strand.
TTAAGCAAGAAAGCATGACTCTGAAACAAAACTGAGACTCCCATTTCTGTTCCTCCAGTAAAACCTTTTGAGGTAGCTTTGTTTTGCTTACTATTGCCCCATCTGTTAGTCAGCATGCCGTCATCACCAAGAAGCTCATACGATGACATGCAGGCATTTTTGTTAATTAAGTGTCATAGTGCCTCCTCTTGTTAGCATACTAGCATCATGCTGCTACCTAATCTGTTGTGAATAGCCACCCGGGAAGTGAAGATAATATTCCATCTGGGGTCTTCTTGTGTGTCAAAGTACATCCTAGGGATGAAGACAAATTGTCTTACACTCATGGAAAACATTTAATAGCAGTGTGTGTGTATATATATATATATATATACACACTCACTAAAATACACTGTGATTGTTGGCAGGCACTGGGGCACATGGACAAATCAGAACCATCATTTGACTATCATCAAAATGGAGGCGCCATCATATCTTTACCATAGGTTTAAGTGAAATCCTTTTTTCATGAAGAAATAAGTGAAAGAAAACTATAGGCCACACCCTCTCCATTAGCAGGGGGGCAGTACTGCATTGCCATTCCATGCCAACAAGAAGGGCAAGTGTTTCTTTGAGGAATGTGATGATGAAGATTGAGATCACACAGCCACACTTTTGCCTGGAGGAGGGAGGCATGTTTGATAGTACTGCATTTGTAAAGTACTAATTATAAAGTACTAATTATAAATATATAAGTAAAAGACATTCAAAGCTATTCCTCTACTCTGCTACTTTATATATCAAAGTTATCAATTATTCAGCCTACCAAATCAGCTGAGCTGTTCTATCTGTTCTATAATGTAACACCGTTTGACGGCACAACCCCACACAAACAGGAACAAATGTTAAGCCATTTGACAATTTGAGGTAACCTAAAGGTAGGCTACAGTTTTAAATGTAACCTTGGTAATCTGCTTATTCTTCTAACCCCATTCAACGCCATGCAGTATGAGTTTCAGAATCAGAATCTCTTTATGTAATTATGAATAATGATAAGGGGCACCCCCCTGAAATTTCAGGGAAATGTATTTTTATGTATATATATTTTTATATATGTATTTTTATAACTGACATAGATGAAATGATATATCAGTCTCATTACCAAAGGTGAAGCTCAGAGTCTGCGCAGTGACTGTCATGCTGGGCCTCTATTGCCTCCTCCTCTTCTGAGGAGTTGGGAGTCCCCATGCCGACCTCCACAGGGCTACTCACCAGGTTTGCCATGCTAACGTCGGTTCTGGTGGAGAGACGACGTTTAGCCTGGTGATGCTGCTCCTCTCGGCCCTTCACTGACCTCACCGAGTATTCTGAGGGGGTTGGGCTATCCTCCCTCTGCTCGGTGAGTCTCGGTGAGGGAGATCTGGGTGCATCCTCGTACCACTCCGTGTCCTCCGCGCATATTGACGGAGGTGGGCTCGCCCCCTCCCAGTAGGATGCGGTTTCCTCGGAGCAGACGGACGGAGGAGGACTCGCGTCCTTCTCGCAGTCCCCGGCAGCTTCAGAGCACATCTATGGAGGTGGGTTTGCGTCTGCCCCATAGTCCACTGTAGCCTCAGAGCAGACAGACGGAGCAAGACAAGCATCCTCCCCGTATTCCCCGAAGGCTTCAGTGCACACCGACGGAGGGGGGCTGGCCTCCTCCGAATCGTCTTCCCCGAATTCATACTCTGGGGGGAAGTGGCGCACGTTTCAGGTGCCCAATATGATAGGGCGATCACTGTCACTAGACACTCCGCTAGGTTGGAGGAATGGCCTGGGAGACGGCGCGCACCCTTCTTCTTTTTCCCTTTGATCTTTCTCCGATCCCTCACGTATCCTGGCATCCTGTTCTGCGTCGTGTCTTTCTGTGACGGACGTGATTTTTAAACAGGACGCCACAGAGCTACTCCAACACTTAACGTTTATTAGTACATTGAAGCTACTTCAGTAGCGAACAGCAAACTCGACTATACATACACACTCTTCCAAACAAAGACGCGCACAGGACACTGCGTAAACGCACATTAAATAGACGAACAACACTATACCCTTGTGATGACGAGACGAGTCACAGATGAGACTGATGAACACACCCACACCGACACACACACACGGAACTACACATTGGGACTTAGACGACATAAACACATGCCCAAAGGGAGGGGTCCGGGAGCGTCACCGTGACAGGTCTGAAATGTAAGCAAATAACTGTATGTATGTATGTACGTACAATGTATGCATCACGCTACATTGGTCGGACAAGCTAATCCTATAGTGTTTATAACTAGACTGGAATCAAAGCGGCATGATGAGTGAAGGCGCCTTACTCAGGGCAAGAGTTTCCCAGGTAGAATTTGTATTAATTTCTTCCAAACACAGAACTAATTCTAACTCTACAAACGAACATGGGAGGCAAGATAACTTTTCAACATGTGTTAGAGCAATTTACGTGAGTTTAAACAAACTCACAGGCTAAACAGATGTTAGGTTTTACTTAATATACTTAAATACTTAATTCTTGGATTCCCATGCTGTTGACATTTTCATGGAAATCCAGGCACATTTCTTGTAACGATGGCTTCTTTCCAAGTCCAAACTCCGATTTAAACTTCAACTAACTTTTCTATTAGGTTACGGAGTTTTAGTATTGATCCAAGGACGTTGCAAGAAGGGAGGGACTAGCTGTCATGCCTATGCATATTCAAAGTTAAGGCATTTCCCTCCAGTTGGAAACAAAAAGAATGCAGCAACTAAGTTAAGTTAAGTCAAGCCACATTGTCAATTGTGATTTTCACCCAAATTGAAATTTGTCCTCCGCATTTACCCATCTGTGCAGTCAGAACACACACACACACACACTAGTGATAACTAGGGAGCTGTGGTGCACACGTGCCCAGAGCGGTGGGCAGCCCTAGCCCGGCGCCCGGGAGCAGTTGGGGTTAGGTGCCTTGCTCAAGGGCACCTCAGTCATGGCCTCAGGCCTGAGAATCAAACCCACGACCCTCCGGTCACAAGACTGGTTCCCTAACCACCAGACCATGACTGCCCCAAAGTCAACTAAGACTAAGACACAGGAGCATGGTAAAGATAGAAAAGGTTAAATTACATATCAAAAGACATGGAAAAGTGTATACTTTTCCTGCAGGTACATCACTTAGAAATAAAGAAGAATTGATTTGTCAGGATATATTAGTTGAGGCATTTCAATAGTATTCACTCTTCCAAAGCCATCTATGACTTAACAGGCTTTCTTAACTAAGCATACTGGAGCTGAGGAGGTAATCACCTTAGTAGTAACAATAATCATTCATACATGTACGTTACACTAATAAGAATAAAAGAGATGTGATATTAGTCTCATAAGTGAATAACATGGTAAACATGGGAAATATGATCAATATTATATATGCATTAATATGGAACACACAGTTCACATAATCATTTCAATAATAATGAGACAGGATTTGATCTTTATGTTCGAACATCAGTTCTGATAGCACAGTGTAGAATTGTCTAGTTAGGTTCCAGAAACTGAATACTGCTGGCTCCAGATAATCCTGTATTCTTATTCTGTATGCTGTACAGATATAATTTATCCTTTTCTTTTTTAGAATAATTCCAAGTTTGGTGTCTTTGGGATGGTCTTGCACTGTTGCACTTCTGGTTTTCTTCTGTGCCTCAGCACAGCGCGTTTGTTGATGCAGATGGAAATAAGTAGAAACAACAGACCAATCTACTGTTTTCAAAAAAAGCATTTATTTGTACTGTTGTGGAAATTTGAACCTTAATGGTGAGCAAGAACAGTCAACAACCTTTGCGTATGGTATCAAAGTAAAGTGCAATGTTTATTAAAGACAAAAGAAAAATAGAAAGATGGATCGATCCAGAGATCTCCGTAACACACACTCAAGAGCGTCTCCAAGAGAGAGCTACCCCCCTCTCACAAACCATGGTTTTTATACTATTTTGCTACATGATTACATAATACTTCCGTGACACGAGTTAAGCATGCTAGGCCTCATAGGTGGCCCACATGAGGTGAGGTGATGGGGTGAGGTATCACCCCATCACCCCTCCCCTGCCAGAGTTCCCAAGCCAAGGCCTCCTTGTTCCTCCGGTCCGCCAGGCGCCAGGCCCGCCAGATATGCTGCTCTTCTGACGCAGCTCATCCTTATCTACAGGCCCGAGACCTTCAGAATTGTCTGCCCTCAACTCACAAGGAGTGTCACACAATTTACTTCTAAGAAAGAGTAGAGAGAGAGAGCCTACAGGCCCACAAAGCATACAGTGAAAGCATCACAAAGCATCCTAGGCCTACCATATGTTTAATATATCTTAATAAAGTGATTTCCAGTCTACTTTATACTACATGTGATCAGTACCTATATGCATATTAATGAACCTGATGACAGAAAGACAAAATATGAATTTTTCCGCCACAGTACTAAGATATCTTAGGAGATCTCACAAATACAAAACATGTATATGCTCCCCACCCTGAGAGGTAGAGGCCAGAGATCTGAAAATTACTATTACAACTGCAAGCTTATATGCTGCTTCTCTGCCTGCCTCTCAGTAATTTTCCATCCCAAATATGGAGCTATCTCCTCCACATGTATGTCATCAATTGATGTATGGCTGTAGCACCACATTCTCTCCTATTCCAAACCTAAACATTCTGCCTTCCCCCCTTACTGAAACTCCCTGTGGAACATTCTTTTCTCCGTTACTGAATGTACACTAATTTACTGCTTAACCATAGCAATGCCCCTAAGCTTATGAATATACTTTTGTAAGTTAATGCACCTTATGCAGCATTCATATCTGGTTTTAATATCAAGTTTACTGCTAAGCAAATATATTGTTGCTAAGTTAGTGCTAAGCAAAGAATATGTTTACAACAGAACCCAGATCCTATCCAAGAATATAGAGTTATAAGAATCATGGTCAATTCTGGCATTCTGGGATATAGGTCTGTCTGCAAATTCCAAAGGTGATGCTATGTGCTTAGGTAAACAAAGGAGGCCATAAATGAGGCCCTATTCCTTGGTGAAAGCCATAATTCCTCAGACTAGGTCCTGGTGAATCTGATAAGAAGGGTGTCCTCAGTCCTGGGGTTCTGAACTTTGGGTCCCCAGTGGAGGGCCTGAAAGAGAACCTTTCTTAGCATTTTTCACTTCATGCTGCAGAAACCTTAAAGGACCAGAGATGGTTAGTTTCAAACTTTGTGAGGCAATGCACTTCCTGTGATTATGACAGTAGGCCCTCAGAGCAAGGGAATGAAAAATCTTCTGTGTTCTTCACGCTACATTCCCCCACTTGGTGTCCAAGATCATGGGCATCAGGCCACGTGGTGTCCAAGATCATGTTCATCAGACCACAACGTGGAGAAGGCTGAAGGATGTAGACTGCAATATAACACCAACATTCCATGCTCCACTTTGATGCCTTGGTTTAGTTACTTTGAGAGTTTGGGTACATAGCTTAGGGGTAGGCAGGAGTTATGTATCACGATGACTGGTTACTCTCTAACTGGATGAAAACTGAGTTTTCTAACTCCTCTATATGGTCACTACAGAGTAAATCACATTCAATTGATCTACCTTTGACAAACTAGTGTATCTATGGGTACATTTATCTAAGTAGGTTTACAAGTTTTGGTTAACTTCAGGGAAAATCAGTCTACATCAAAGGCAATGAAGTATCCTAATCCTATAATAATCCTATAATAAATGTTGTATCAGCAGTTGAAGAGAGCAGGAACTAAGATGACTAGGCCACCTAATTTGAGTGCCAGTTATCTTTAATGCGTTATTTACTTTGGTATTGCAGCATGTCATACAGTAGCATCTTTATGAGTTGGGTGTAAGCATGAACCTCCCTGGACTAAAGAGGTACATATCATTAGGGCCACTCTAATAGGCACATAACTGCATATTTAGAGGCCTGAGTGGCCACCCCCACTAGGTATTGCTTAATCTGTCACAAAGAAAATCATCATACTGCGCTGAGAAAAGAGCTACATGCCAGTTACATGGCTCTTGTAGTCTCATTACTATTGACACACCTAAACGACAACACTGAAGTGAGAGGAGGAATGATTATTGCTGAAGCGAATTCGACATCAAATCACGTATTAAACATTGACGGAATTCAAAACAAACAAGATAAATAAAAAAAATCCTATCCCATCTACATGCCTACTGATTTTCAGCCGTATACATGCAGCCGATCGCGAGAAATCCGGCTTTGAATTTGTTGTTGAAAACACGTGGACCACATGGGTCTCTTTAAATGTATGTTTAAAAGGCAGGTTTACGACTAAGATGACTTCATGTACTGTCACGTAAAATTCGTTGACTAACAAAGCTTCAATATCACACTCTAAAACAAAGAAAAAGTAGAAAAAGTGTTGGTAAATACCTGTATTTGCTTTCTCACTTCATTGCAAAACATTGCATAATCAACAACAAACAATTCTCGACCTACCAGTTCACTCGAAGCTGAAAAGATTAACACCTCACTTGCCATGATTCATGAATGTTTGCCCTTGACAAAGACATGTGCAAAACAACAAACCTATTTGGGTTGTAAACATGCTAACCTACGGTAGGCTAAGCTAAGGTCTCCAGAACGCACGCGATTGACTCTGTTTGGCAAAACTTAAGCAGTCGTGGATTATTTTGTTACTTGATATTTTGATTGCGTATACTTTTGGACATCATAAAAAAGAAAAGGCTTACTTTGGCTGGAGATTATGCCGAGTTGTTTGGGTACAGCGTTGAACCAGAAGTTACCATGAACAACAGCTACAAAGATCTACGAAGGACTCGTTTGTGTTTATGAGTATAAATAAACAATTGTGCATAAGAGAATTCATACTAAATATTAGATGATAAATAGTATTAGAGATTTTAAGTACTGTAGTACTTCCTCAGCATCATTTAGGGTCTTAGCTAGCATGGTTAGCTTAGCTAGCCTCTTGTCATATTATTATTATACTACTTTCATGTTATATTATAACTTCATTTGGAATTTTCTGTAAGATGTCCTACGTTGTTGCTTTGTTTTAGCAAAAAAAAAAAAAAATGTTGCATGCTTTTGTTGATGGTCCATATTTGTGCCATATTTGGACATGTGTCTGGTACTTTGGACATTCCTTGGGACATTTAATGCACGGTGTTGTGTAACTATTCAATACTTGCATGTAAGTGCTCAATATTTTTATTTTTGTCAAACAAGACCCTACTGAATCAGATATGATAGAAAAAATTCCACATCACCAATGTACATATACACACTGTACATCCCCAAAGTCAAAACTGTATTTTTGTATTTTGGACATTTTCTTCTGTATTAGAGGCTCTCAAATATAACCAAAATTATGGAAATATAAGCCTGGAGGTGAATCAATGTGTTGGTGTCACGGTGAGGGAGGCTCCCCCTACCGGTTGCACTCCATCACAGCGGCAGTTGTCCTGTTGTTGTTGCGTTGTGTGCATCCCTCAGGTGGGCGGGGCCTATTAACAACCTCACCTGATGGTCGTTTGTTTGTCTATATACATCTTGTCTTTGTACCGGTCGACTGCTGGTTATTGTTTCCTTAATTTGGAACGGTGCACGGGTCTTTGGTTTGCGCACTTTATTCATTAAACCCCTCTTTTTCTCGGAGACTTGGCGTGATCGCTTCCTTTTTGTTTGCACTCCCTGCCCGTCACAGTTGGCCCAACTGTCTACTTCAGTTTGAGCCCTGAATGATCATTTCCCTATATGTACAACTTGAGATAGTGTTAAAGTGTACTAGCACAAGAGGCGGAAAAATTTCTAAAATTGGGCTGAAAATGGGTTAATGAACGAAGAGGAGAAGAGACACAGAGAAGGAAAAGAATCACAGAGGATGTTATTGAGACATCTAGTCCCTCTTTGTCAGCAGTTGTAGCATTTGGATACAATAATTGTCCTTTAATAATTTAGATGTGGACTCCCCTTTCCTTGAGTGACTTTAATCTTGACACCCACTTGGAGTTTATTCTGGGGAGCCCTTTGAGCATAGCAGGCCTTGCCCCCTTCAGCACTCTTACTCATTTTTGTTGAGGAAATTACACTGGTGTTTATGGAGGTTAACCATGCACCCGTGGGTGGTGTGTGTGTTGTTGTTATACTAGCCTGTTCCATTTGGCTCTACAGGTGTAAAGGCATGGTCATCTGTCTGCCAGTCATTACTTAACTGGGGAAACCTCTGTTGAGTCATGCGGTGTTGTTTGGATAGCTCTGAGTATAAGGCGCAACTTCATGTTGTGGACTCAGTGATTGGAAGCTACGTGTTTTTGGGAGCATTGACCACCATTTTGTTGCCTCTTTGACCTAAGGATTGAAACAGACTTTTACTCCCTACTGCTGCCACTGCTGTATTTGCATCACCTTTGAGATGGGTCCCTATGTCAAAGTTGACACAGCTGGGTAAATTGAACCAAGAACTGTTGTGGCTCAGTAATGTGTTCACTGTGGTGAGAGCAGGGTTGTCGGGGCAGGCAAGTACACTCAGTGAAAGCACAGGTGACTGTGAGAAGATACTTGTTCTCATTCATTTAGTGAGTGGCTCCACCCAGTCAAATTGGGGGTTTGACCAAGGAGAGGTTCCTCCTTTCTCCTGTAGTGGGTCGTTGTTTTTATCAAATAAAACTGTAGCTTGTAGCTGCAGGTCAGGCGCCTACCAGCTGCATTGGCTCTGGAGTAACAGCTGCAACTGGCGGGACAGGAGCTGGCACCTCGGGCAGCTCCGTGAACGAACAGGTCTGGGTCGATGAGGTCTGGATCGATGAGGTCTGGATCGTTCCAACCTGTCCCGGCGGCAAGTGTCCGGAACTCCTTTGCATACTTCACCGTGAGGCGATTGCCTTGTCACAGGCAGAGCAGCGATTGCCCACAGACCCTACCCTGGCAAGGATGGTGGAATACCTCTTTGAATTCATTGAGGAAACCAGAGTAGTTCTGGAGCAGCGAGGAAGAACCAGACACTAAATCCGCTCCCCAGGAGCGGGCTCACCCCTTTAGTAGTGAGATGATATGTGCTACCCGGGCCTGGACAGATAGCTGGGGCTGGTAGGCGAAATACAGCTCGCATTGAATGAGGAAGTCTTCGCACTCTGTGGGGTCCCGGCCTGGGTGGAGAGAGCCTGGACACAGCTGGTGAGGCAATTAGAGTTCGCCGTTCCTGTTGCTGCTGACCCAGGCTGGCTTGTTGTGCCACTAGAACTTGAACCACCTCCATGGTTCCCACACTGCTGCTTTGGGGCAGAGCATTCTGTGACATCAGTGATGGAGCAAAAGAAGCGGGAGGCGGTGTTAGAGCTGCATTGTGCATCTTTGTCTTGGAGTACTGTAAAATAAGTATAAGGATGTACAGTTTTGTAAAATAAGATTCCACTGCTATAGACCTACTGATTCAAAAAGGGGATCATGTAGAAGAGGACAAAGTAAGAGTAAGATCAATTAAATTAGTTTAGTATCATTGTCCATCTCTGTATTGTTTGTAATGGGCTTTAGGAGAAATGATCAAGCCTGTGGCATTGTCATTTGTCTTACATAACAACACTAAGTAATGTCTGCTATAGAATGTATTGTGGAGCATTCAGGCATTTTTTTGATTGGTAGAGCTGGACTGGTGGCAGCTGTTTCAAGTTCAGCTGGATTTATTTTATGTTAGTGACTGATTCAGTAGTTCTTGACTCTACTTGAGTTTAACATTTATTTTTCATGGTCATAGAATCTTAAACCTTTGCCTATGGCACAGTTCTGCATACACAGATTGGTTTACAAGGGTAACACTGGACTTTCCAGTCCACCTACCAGAGTGCCGAACATTTTACACTCTACCATTGACATTTGGAACGATCTAGTTTTTTACTTTGTGAGTCATTGTTGGACATTTCCATAGATGCAGAAATGTATTTGAAATGTTTCACTGTTTGCATTATTTGACTGGGTTTGGAAAAAACCCAAACAACCCACATATTTAGATGGTGGTTTGTGGGTGTGAAAATGGTAAATTCATGACTTAGTAATATCATCCTCATCTTTGATTCCTATAGCATTAGACCCTGAAAGAGATCTAAGATAGTCAGATATATCTGAACAATGTACAACATGGTAAGCAGGAAATCCAGTGATTTCATGTCTTCTACGGACATTATTAAACACCATTAAACATCATTAAAGTTGTCATGATATATGCAATACATCTCCACAGTAATGCAACTAGATGCTAAAATCATTAAGTCATCTATATAATATAAATTATACTGTAATCTATGACAACATAAGAAATTTTATAATTTAATTTTATGGTAGAACCTATTTCATAGGTATATACACACACAGGCACGTTCTAATCAGTCAATCAGCAATAACATTAATAACAATAACATCATTGGGCACTAATATTGTATAGTTCCCCTTATGTTGTGAAAACAGCTCTGACCCCTCAAAGCACAGACTCCATAAGACCTCTGAGCAGCATCCTGTGGCATCAGGCACAAAGATGTTCACAGTTGATCATTTAAGTCTTGTAAGTGGTGAGGTGGAGTGTCACCACCTTGACCAGGAGCCACAGTGATGAAAATGTAAACCGCTTCAAGTTAATATAAATATCTCAAAGTGCTAAATGCGTAATACCATAATTGAATATTTCTAATTTTATTTATCTTATCCTTCCACCCTTCTATTATTGCTTTGACTCCATTTAGACAGTTTCATTTCATTAAGTAATTTTAGTTTGCATATTCCTCTCTTTTCTCACTCTCTTTTTTGTGCTGATCAATGCAAAAGCATACATTAAAAATACCATTAATGATCAGATTTACACTTGCTTAAGTGTAGGACCTAGGGTTTAAGCACTAGGTCTGATTCCAGAGGCTCAAAAACTAGATTAACCATAATCTGTCGATTATCTGCTCACTAAATACAGACACAATCCTGTGCCTAAAGGCATCACACAGCTTTAGAACATCCAATGTGTAGCCAGTTATGTTCCTATGAACATGCATCATCACAATTCCAGTAACTCTCATTTGTCTTGAAGTTACTGTTATTGTCAGCCATATGGAGGCCTATGACATCGATATGAGGGAGTGTACAGTTCTGGCCAAATGTTTTGTGAATGGCACAAAGTTTGCTCCCTCAATTTTTATATTGGCAATTTGAATTAACTCTAGATTGTGAAGAGTGATTAGATGAATTGTAATTAATTGCAAAGCCACTCCTTGTCATGAAAATGACCTTACCACAAAAATGACTGCATTCCAGCCACTGCTTTTCAGCCCTACAAAATGGCCTGCTAACATAATTTCATTGATGATCTCGTTAGACCAGGAGAAAAGGTTAATGAGGACAAGACAGCTGATATCACTATAGCATGCTGATTAGAAGAGCAGACTGGTTAATTTAAAGGGGTAGTGGTACTTTTCTTCTGTTAACCATGGTTACCTCCAAGGAAACATGTACAGTCATCATTGCATTGCATCGCATCGCATCAAAAGGGTTACACATGCAAGGACATTACTGCTTCTAAGATAGCTCCACAATCAACCTTTTATGGAAACATCAAGAATTTCTGTGAGAGTGTTTCAATTACAGTGAAGAAGGCTTCCGGGCACCCAAGAAGGTCAAGCAAGTGTCAGGACCATCTCGCAATGAGCATGCAGCTACGGGATCAGGTCACCATCAGTTCAGAGCTTGCTCAGGAATGGCAGAGGGCAGGTGTGAGTGTATCTGAATGCACAGTGAGATGACTTCTGGAGAATGACTTGGTGTCAAGACAGGCAGCAAAGAAGCCACTTCTCTCCATGAAAAACATCAAGGACAAACTGACATTGTGCAGGAAGTCTAGAGATTGGCCTGCATGGGACTGGGGTAAAATTTATTTTCTCTGATGAAGCCCCCTTCAGACTATTTGGGACATCTTCAAAAATGAGAAGAAAGTCGATAGAAGAAAAGCTGAGCGCTACCATGAGTCCTACGTCATGCCAACAGTGACCCATATAATCCATTATACCACATAAACATCTGACAAAGGTTCTAAAAAACCGAGGGAGAAAACTTTGTGAAAACCAAACTTTTTGCTATTGTCAAAACTTTTGGCCACGACTGTATATATACAGTGGTGCTTGAAAGTTTGTGAACCACCCAAACATGGTCATTGTTGTAAAAATAATTTTATGAAATAAACATCCAAATCTCTAGTTGTAAAGCAGACCTTCCACATAAGGGACATACAAAAACATTTTTCAACAAAATCTCCAAAAACTTAAAATCTGTGGATGGTTAGAGCTGCAATCTTTTGGAGATGGTTGTGTAGACTGAGGAGTTGTCACCACCTTCTTCCTGATGTCCTCAGATGTCTCCTTTCCTCTCGACATTGTTGATCAGTGTGCTTTACACCTTGACACAACAGTGGGGTTTGTTGGTTTCCTTTCTCTTTCAATCCGGATGATGTCAATACTATTTCCAAAATTGAGAACTGCGTCCAGGACATAAACTGGATGGCATCTAATTTTCATCTTCTAAATTTCCATAAGACTGAAGTGTTGCTTCTTGGACCAAAAGCTGCTAGAAGCAATTGGTCTGATATCCCCCTCACCCTAGATTGCTTTTCAGTTACACCTAAATCTTCTGCAAAAAGCTTAGGTGTCACTATTGGTTCGGATGTTTCATTTGATGCACATTTGATCTTTCATTTGATATGCAATGTCACTAAGGCTGCCTTTTTCCATTTACGTAATATCACCAAGCTAAGACATCTACTTTCATTAGCTGATGCAGAGAAGCTGATCCATCCTTTTGTCTAGTCAAGATTGTACTACTGTAATGGTCTTCTAATTGGATGCCCTAAACAGTCCCTAAAGAGACTCCAACTTGTACAGAATGCTGCAGCTAGAGTCCTAACTAAGGCTAGAAAATTCGATCATATTAGTCCTACACTCTCGGCATTATAATATAAATATCGGATTGATTTTAAAATTCTTCTGCTGACCTATAAGGCATTAAACGGTCTTGCTCCACAATATCTGAGTGAACTCATTGCGTACTATAACCCATCTCGCCTTCTGCGCTCCCAAAATGCAGGTTTTCTCTTGGTTCCAAAAATTAGTAAGACTACAGCCGGAGGCAGAGTGTTAGGATCAACACCCCTTCCTCCGCCCTCTGATCACCTGCTCCTTTCCACTCCCCTTTCTTCCTGTATATATACACCCCTCTATCACTTCCTGGTTGCGAAGTATTGCTAACCGATGTTGCATACCGAGCGTTATTATTGCCTGCCTGCTTACCTGTGTACCGACTTCTGCTTACGTCCTAGACCTCGTCTCTTGCCTAGCGATTTGGTACCTCCAAGAATCTGCCTGCCCGTGTCGAACCCTGACTGTCCTGACAACGCCCTTTGCAACGAGTTCGCTTTATGCTATACTACTAACATCTCGAGCATAAGTGTACTGCCTAGTAAAATAAAGACGAACTCGTTTCCGCATTTGGATCCCTCTCTGTGTGGTCTATTCGTAACAGAAATACTTCGACCTACAAGATATGGATCCAGCGGAGGCCGCGGCTCGATTCGCTCGCCAGGAAGTGACCATTAATGCTCTACACGAGTCGGTGCAACAACTCGCCGAGGCAGCCCGTACCCGTGAGAATACCATTATTTCCCTCTCCTCCCAACTGGCTGCCGCCGCCTTAGCGACACCACCGGCCCCAGCCCCTCCCACGGGCTGCGTCCCAGTGGCTGAACCAGAGCAGTATGACGGATCTCCCGAACGCTGCCGAAATTTTCTCATGCAGTGCTCTATGTATTTCACCTACAACCCCGCAAGGTTTCCATCTGACAACGCCAAGGTGGACTTCATCATTTCCCATCTAACCGGAGAAGCGGGGAAGTGGGCCACTGCACTTTGGAATAGCAAAGACCCTGCCCTTCAATCCGAGGAGCAGTTCTACTCCCTGTTTCGGGCCGTGTTTGACCATCCAGCGAACGGCCGAGACGTGGGAAACCAGCTCTGCGACATGAGTCAGTGAGATCGCAGTGCTGTGGATTACGCACGGGAGTTCTGTACGTTGGCCGCAGGTAGCGGATGGAGTGACTCCGCCCTGAAGACCGTGTTCCGTCGGGGACTGAGGGTGGATCTCCAAGTGGAACTGGCTTATCGGAGTGAGACTCTAACACTGTCGGAGTTTATTCAGGCAGCTATAAACGTCGACAAAGTACTCGTCGCTCATCGCCCAAGTACAGGAGGAAGTTCAGCCGCCACACGCACGCGTCCCCTACGTCTAGTCACCGAGGTCCGTGACGTCCCTGAACCCATGCAGTTGGGCAGGGCTCCGCTAAAACCCCTCGAGAGATCCCGACGCCTCTGTGATGGACTGTGCCTGTAATGTGGTGAGGGAGGCCACTTCCGTGATAGATGCCCAAGTAGTCGGAGTCGCCCTGGAGAAGGAAGACACCCTGGCGAACAAGTATGCAAGCCCCTTTTACCTATGGGAGGGAGGAACCAGGTTAATCTTCCTGTGCAGATATTTTGGGGGGGTAATTGTAATGCCCTATCGGCCCTAATAGATTCGGGGGCTGCGGGTGATTTTTTGGACATTGAGCTAGCAAAACACCTAGGAATCCCTACTACTTCCGTTATTCCTCCCCTTCGTATCAACTCGCTGAATGGCCAGCCCATAGGGGAGGGGTTAGTTGATCGCTGTACTCACCCCGTTACACTGAAGGTAGGGTTGTTCCATAGTGAGGAGAGACAGTTCTTCCTCGTGTCCTCCCCTAGAGACCCCGTAATCCTCTGCTTTCCCTGGTTGTCCGCCCATGACCCTGACATTTCCTGGAAGACGAGAGAGCTCACGAAGTGGGGACCTAGATGCCTGAGTCAGTGTATGCACTTACCTCTGCGATCCTCGACAGTAGAGAGTCCGTACACATCCTTGGAAAACTCTGTACCAGCCCAGTACCAGGAATTTGCAGACGTATTCTGTAAGGAGAGTGCCAGTCACCTACCCCCTCACAGATCCTGGGATTGCGCAATCGACCTCCTGCCAGGATCCCCCCTTCCTCGGAGGACAAAACCTTACCCGCTGTCTAGACCAGAAGATCATGCCATGGAGTCCTATGTCCGTGAGGCTCTGGAGAAGGGGTTCATCCGCCCATCCACGTCACCAGTGGCTGCGGGCTTTTTCTTTGTGGAGAAGAAGGGAGAGGGGTTACGCCCCTGCATAGATTATCTGGTGCTGAATTCATTCACATCCAAGTACGCTTACCCTCTCCCATTAATTTCCGCATCACAAGAACGGTTGATGGGAGCGAAAATATTTACCAAGTTAGACTTGCGGAGCGCCTATAATCTGGTCCGAATAAGGGAGGGGGACGAGTGGAAGACGGCATTCGTCACAGCCAGGGGCCATTACGAATACCTGGTAATGCCGTATGGACTGGCAAATAGTCCCGCGGTGTTTCAGGCCTTCATGGATGAGATTTTCCGAGATATGGTTGATAAATTCGTGTTCATCTACATCGATGATATCCTTATCTACTCCTCTTCACCCTCGGAACATGTTCAGCATGTATCCGCAGTTCTACAACGCCTTCGTCAGAATCAACTCTTCTTGAAGGCGGAGAAGTGCGAATTTCACCGGAGCTCGATGACTGACCAAACTCGTAATTTAAAACAAATAGCACGTAAATTAGAGCGGAACTGGCGCTCTACTAAGCTGGAAGTATTCCACTGTGCCTGGAAGGATAGCCTTATTGAATACAAAGGAGCACTTACTAAAGCACGGTCAACATACCTAGCCTCACTGATCGAAAAAAAATAAAAATAATCCTAGATTTCTTTTCAGTACTATTTCTAAACTTACAAAAAATCAAACCAGCGCTGAACATCAGATTCCAGGGAACCTAACTAGTAATGTATTTATGGATTTCTTTGATAATAAAATAGAGAATATTAGACTAAATATAAATCCTTTTATAGGTAATTCATCTGGTTTGTCATCTGGATTAGCTGATATTGAACAAAATCTAGCATTAGAAGAAAAGCTTGAAGCTTTTCATCCACTCCCACAACTAGAATTGGAGAAAATAATTTCATCGTTAAATTCTACTACTTGCACATTAGACTCGATTCCCTCTAAATTACTCAAAGAGGTTTTACCAGTTGTAATCGAACCTCTTTTAAATATAGTAAACTCATCCATCACAATGGGTCACATGCCCAGATCCTGTAAACTAGCAGTCATTAAACCCCTGATCAAGAAACCAAATCTTGATCCTAATGTACTATCTAGCTACAGACCCATCTCGAACCTATCATTTATATCCAAGATCATAGAAAAAGCTGTGGCCAAACAGTTATGCTTATATCTGCACAGGAACCACATATCATATTTGAAAAATTCCAATCTGGATTTAGGCCCCACCACAGCACTGAAACAGCACTAGTTAAAGTAACAAATGATCTCCTTCTTGCCTCTGATCAAGGTTATGTATCTCTATTAGTGCTTCTCGATCTTAGTGCAGCCTTCGACACAATAGATCACAAGATCCTGCTAGAAAGGTTAGAAACCTGGGTTGGAATCTCAGGTACAGCCCTTTCATGGTTTAATTCTTACTTAACCAATCGCTATCAGTTTGTAGAGCTCAATAATATTCCCTCCAAACACTCAGAAGTGAAATATGGAGTCCCGCAAGGCTCCATCCTAGGACCACTATTATTTACATTATATATGTTACCATTAGGAATAGTTATAAATAAACATGGTGTCAACTTTCACTGCTATGCAGATGACACCCAACTTTATATATCAGCCAAACCTGATGACAAATCCAGATTAGGAAAAATTGAGGCCTGCGTAAGTGATATTAAATGTTGGATGTCGCTAAACTTCCTCCACCTTAATGGTGACAAAACAGAGGTTCTCCTTCTGGGCCCAAAGGCCACAAGACAGAAAATACCAGATCTAATGTTAAATCTTGCAGATTACCCCATTACTCCTGGCTCGGTAGCCAAAAATCTCGGCGTCTTATTCGACTCTGACCTATCATTTGATAAATACATAGATAATACTACCAGGATAGCTTTTCTACATCTCCGTAACATTGCCAAGTTAAGAAATGCATTATCCCAGCATGATGCAGAAAAACTAGTACACGCCTTTGTTAGCTCCAGATTAGATTATTGTAACTCGTTACTGTCAGGATGTTCAAATAGGAATATAAATAAACTTCAAGTAGTTCAAAATGCCGCAGCCAGAGTTCTAACTAGAACTAGGAAATTTGAACATATCAGCCCAGTCTTATCGGCCCTGCACTGGCTCCCAGTAAAATTCCGTATTGATTTTAAAATTATTCTATTGACTTATAAAGCACTGCATGGACTTGCTCCTGACTACCTCCAAGAGCTTATCTCTTATTATGAACCCCCGCGACCACTACGATCCCAAGGTGCTGGCCTCTTATTAGTTCCATCAATTAATAAGGTAACAGCAGGGGGAAGAGCCTTTTCTTATAAGGCCCCCAACTATGGAATAGTCTTCCAGAATGTGTCCGGGACTCTGTCACAGTCTCAATCTTTAAGTCTAGGTTGAAAACTTACTTGTTTGATCTAGCATTTGGTAATTAATGTGCCCCTTTAGATAAGGTAACAGATCCAGGGGTTCATGGGTAAAGGGTTTTTATGGAAAACTGGGGCGCTGGTGCTGTCATCCTATCACTGCACGCGGTCACTCAAGTTTGTCGACGGTGTAGTGGATGGATGCCAGTGTCTCAGGATGCTCCCAAGTCTGTGTTACCTTCTGGTTCTGCCCTTTAGCTAGGCTGTAATAATTTAATTGCCGGAGTCGCTGCCACACTCCAGAAATGCTTACATTTACTTTGTCTAACATATTCCATATAGAACTAATTGTCCCTCTTCTTCCCAATGGCTGCCCGAGAAATACCGGGACAAGGAGAGACGAGCCTTTCCCGTTACCCACCCCATACAAGCATCTAGGAGATGGTCTGGCTTGCCAGTGGATGTGCCGATGCCGTGGTTGGATGTGCCATTATGGAAAGAGGACGTGCTGATGCCAACTCCCACCTGAGGCTCATCTACTCTGAAGGGACTGTGACTACTCGGCCTGGAATTAGAATCATAACTACAGGACTATATCTGGACTATACCTGAACTGTGAATGTGGACATTGCTAGCTGGCCGCCCAATGGAGGATGGGTTCCCTTTTGAGTCTTGGTCCTCCCAAGGTTTCTTCCTAAATTCCTGCCATCTTAGGGAGTTTTTCCTTGCCACTGTCGCCTTTGGCTTGCTCATTAGGGATCTGGACCCACGCAATTTGTAAAGCTGCTTTGTGACAATATGTGTTGTAAAAAGCGCTATATAAATAAAATTGAATTGAATTGAATTGAATTTTCTGGGCTGCACGCTCTCACCGGGGAAGATTGCCATGGATAAGGTAGAGGCGGTGACGTCATGGCCCACTCCTCGTTCACCAAAGGAACTACAACGATTCTTGGTCTTTGCTAACTTCTGTCGTAGATTTATCAGGGGTTTCGGCGCGTTGGCAGCACCACTCACTAACCTCCTGAAGGGGGGGAGGAAGCGGTGTTTCGAGTGGACTGCCCAAGAGGACAGAGCCTTCTCCGCATTAAAGCGAGCCTTCACGACTGCCCCAGTACTACATCTACCTGATCCCACACTCCCTTTCATAGTCGAAGTCGACGCATCAGAGACAGGTGTAGGCGGAGTTCTCTCCCAACGCCAAGGACAACCCCCGAAACTTTATCCCTGTGCCTACTACTCTAAGAGACTTCAACCCGCTGAGAGGAACTACGACGTGGGAAACCGTGAACTCCTCGCGATTAAACTAGCCTTAGAACAATGGCGTCAGTGGCTGGAAGGAGCGGAACATCCCTTCGTCGTTTACACGGACCACAAGAACCTGGAATATTTGAAGTCAGCACGACACCTCAACCCCAGACAAGCCAGGTGGGCGCTGTTCTTCTCCCGGTTCAAATTCACGGTATCTTACAGGCCGGGTTCGAAGAATACGAAGGCAGACGCACTCTCCCGGATATTCGAGAGAGACGCACCCCAGAGGGAACCCGAACGAATCCGACGAGACTCTTGCTTTCTAGGAGCCATTAGATGGGAGTTTCAAGAGAAGCTGGAGGAGGCACTTCGCGACGAACCCGGGCCGGAGGATTGCCCCGAGGGAAAGAAGTACGTACCCGTGTCCCTTCGGGGTCGCCTCCTCCAAATAGCACACGACTCAGCGAGCGCAGGTCACCCAGGAATTACCCGCACGAAACACATAATCTCCAAGCATTACTGGTGGCAATCCTGGGAAGACGACATCCGTGATTACGTACTTGCCTGTGCCACCTGTGCCCAATCTCGCACCCCTCGAACCCTACCCGTCGGAAAGCTCCTCGCCCTTCCTATTCCTCGTCGCCCTTGGACCCACCTCGCGGTGGATTTTATCACTGATCTACCGATAGCGGGGGGAAATACAGTCATCATGGTCATTGTAGACCGGTTTTCGAAGATGTGCCGCCTCACCCCCTTACCCAAGCTACCCACTGCCATGGAGACGGCTCTGGTTATGTTCGACTACGTGTTCCGTATTTATGGATTACCGGAGGATATCGTGTCAGACAGGGGGGTACAATTTACCTCCTCAGTCTGGCGAAAATTCTGTAAGATGCTCGGAGTTTCGGCCAGCCTAACCTCGGGTTATCATCCCCAGTCTAATGGGGAGGTGGAGCGTACCAACCAAGAAGTGGGGCGTTTCCTGCGCCAATACTGCACCACCCACCACGACTGGCACACGTTTATCCCCTGGGCTGAGTACGCGAGGAACTCGATCACTCATTCCTCCACCAAACTCACGCCATTTCAATGTGTGTACGGGTACCAACCAGCCTTTTTCCCGTGGGACAAGACCCCATCAGACATACCTGCCTTGGATGACTGGCTCCGCCGTAGTGCTCGCACCTGGGAACTGGCCCATGTCCAGCTGCGCCGTGCCCTACACACACGTCAGCTTAACGCCGACCGCCGTCGCCTCCCTACCCTGGTTTATCACCCGGGCCAAAGAGTGTGGCTATCCACCCAACATATAAACCTACGGAGACCTTGTAAAAAACTTAGTATATCGGCCCGTTCAAAATACTCCGTCGAGTAAACGCCGTATCGTACCAACTCCAACTCCCCCCTCAGTACCGCATTCATTCCACCTTCCACGTTTCCCTGTTGAAGCCCGTCCATTACAGTCCCATGTCTGCCCCCCTCACATTCGAAACACCTCCCGAACCTGTAGAAGTCGAGGGCCGACCTGCTTACATAGTTCGGGAACTGTTGGAATCTCGACGGAGACGACACGGTCTGGAATACCTGGTGGACTGGGAGGGCTACGGCCCAGAAGAACGTTCATGGGTGCCAGCCAAGGATATTCTGTGTCCGTCTCTCATCACTGACTTTCACGCTGCCCACCCCGACTCCCCCGCCCCCAGGCGCCGTGGCCGCCCACCCTCCTCCCGTGTTAGAGCGGCTGGAGCCGCTCGTCAGAGGGGGGTAATGTTAGGATCAACACCCCTTCCTCCGCCCTCTGATCACCTGCTCCTTTCCACTCCCCTTTCTTCCTGTATATATACACCCCTCTATCACTTCCTGGTTGCGAAGTATTGCTAACCGATGTTGCATACCGAGCGTTATTATTGCCTGCCTGCTTACCTATGTACCGACTTCTGCTTACGTCCTAGACCTCGTCTCTTGCCTAGCGATTTGGTACCTCCCGGAATCTGCCTGCCCGTGTCGAACCCTGACTGTCCTGACAACGCCCTTTGCAACGAGTTCGCTTTATGCTATACTACTAACATCTCGAGCATAAGTGTACTGCCTAGTAAAATAAAGACGAACTCGTTTCCGCATTTGGATCCCTCTCTGTGTGGTCTATTCGTAACACAGAGCTTTCTCCTTTAAAGCCCCTCAGTTATGGAATAGCCTTGCAGTTCAAATCCGAGATTCTGACACAGTTTTAATCTTTAAATCTAGACTTAAGACTCACCTATTTAATCAAGCCTTCAGTTAGTATTCTACTTGTGATGGTGTGGAGCTTGGGGGGCCTCCAGTCATTGAGCTTTCTGGTAAATCTGAGATGTTGATGCTGTCATCCAGCCATGTCATGTGATCACTCTTGTTGTGACAATGACTTGGGTGGAAAACAATG
This sequence comes from Brachyhypopomus occidentalis, assembly GCA_020368025.1. NCBI lineage: Eukaryota > Metazoa > Chordata > Actinopteri > Gymnotiformes > Hypopomidae > Brachyhypopomus > Brachyhypopomus occidentalis. The sequence goes on from JAGXOD010000052.1 coordinate 607,922, forward strand.
TCTCAGTAAGCCCTCTTGACTGTGGTCACCCCCAGGCCCTTCCCTTTAGTTGTGCTGCTATAGATAAGCCTCCCAGAGTCACATGCTAATCACTGGCACGTGAGCTATGTATGTCTGTTAAATCGATGGTTGTCTAAATTGATGTTCTCAACCTGTATTTTATATCTTGATTGCATGCTTCTATAAAAAGCAAACGCCATACAAGCACCTAGCAGATGGTCTGGCTTGCCAGTGGATGTGCCGATGCCGTGGTTGGATGTGCCATTGCCAGAAGAGGACGCACTGATGCCAACTCCTACCTGAGGCTCACCATCTACATTGAAGGGACTGTGACTACTCGGCCTGGAATTAGAACAATAACTATAGAACTATATTTGAACTATAAATACAGACTTCTGCTAGCAGTCCGCCCAATGGAGGATGGGTTCGCTTTTGAGTCTTGGTCCTTCCAAGGTTTCTTAAAAATTCTTGCCATCTTAGGGAGTTTTTCCTTGCCACTGGCTTGCTCATTAGGGATCTGGACCCATACGATTGTAAAGCTGCTTTGTGACAACATGTCACATAAATAAATTTGACTTTGGAAAAAAAAGTGTGGTTCAAATCTTTTCCCAAGGATGTCTCATTTGATTGGTCTGCTTAATAGATTACTTACATGTGTTTCACCTGAGCCTTTCATGTAGCAACTCAAACATTTCCCTCAAAACAAGTAAATAGAATTGGTGAACCTCAGGGTAGTTTAAAGTTCTTCAAATACTTGTGATGATGAAATAAAAGAATCAACAGAAACATCACAAAAATCTAAACAACTCAAAAAGTTCACAATACTTGTCACGGTGGAGCGTCGGATTTTGATGCAGAGACAAATGACCTGATTTTGAGCATTCATTGGTTTATTTAGCGTCTTTTTACACGCAGCGCTCTCCAGCGCGCACACAACATTCACACGCACCACTCCACTATAATGACTCTAACAAAGACGAGCACGGGACACTGCGCAAGCACACATTAAATAGACGAACAACACTATTCCATCGTGATGACGAGACGAGCCACAGGTGAGACTAAGGAACACACCCACACCGGCACACACCCACGGAACTACACATAAGGACTCAGACGACATAAACACGCCCTTAGGGAGGAGTCCGGGGCGTCACCGTGACAATACTAGGCTGTCTCATTGATTAGGCTGTGTCTCAATTGGTACTAATGGGTCCAAAGTGTGCCAGGAAAATATTCCCCGCACCACCACCACCAGCCTGACCCTTTGATACAAGGCAGGATGGATCCATGCTTTCATGTTGTTGATGCCAAATTCTGACCCTACCATTTGAATGTCGCAGCAGAAATCGAAACTCATCAGACCAGGCAACATTTTTCCAATCTTCTATTGTCCAATTGTGATGAGCCTGTGCGAATTGTAGCCTCCAGTTTCCTTTTTATAGCTGACAGGAGTGGCACCCGGTGTGGTCTTCTGCTGCTGTAGCCCATCTGCCTCAAGGTTCGACGTGTTGTGCGTTCACAGATGCTCTTCTGCATGCCTCAGTTGTAACGACTGGTTATTTGAGTTACTGTTGCCATTCTATCAGCTCGAAACAATATGGCCATTCTCCTCTGACCTCTGGCATCAACAAGGCACTTGTCACTTTTGCAGTTACTTGATAGCCCACCCTCCCTTCCCCCTTTACACCTCACCAGGCAGAGGTGTTGAAAGGCTGTCATTCAAAACCACCAACACCCTCCAGACTAACAAAAACTATGCAATTCAAAAGTAAACAGATGTAGCTCTGCAATTGGAGAGCAGACTACTTAAAACGACGCTCCGATGTCGCTGATAGGTTGAGAATTGTTTGTTGTTCTCAGCAAAGGAAAGGATTACGTGTTTGTATAAGATGTCGTGAGCAAGCAAATAAAGGTATTTAGCAACATTCCATACACTGTTTGAAAGTGTGATACTGATGCTTTGATAGTAAATGAATTTTAGGTGACAAAACATGAAGTCATCTACATGTCTTTTTAAAAGGAAAATTTAAAGGGCGAGTCAAGTTGCACGTGTAAACCACATGGTATACACAAGGTGTATTCAGAACGGGATTTCTTGTGAACAGTTGCATGTAGATGGCTGAAAATCATAATAGTGTGAAAACTGAAGCGAACAACAGAAAAGAAGCGGAACTTCTCAACGCTTAAAAACCAAGCACAGGTCAGAGCCGTGACGCATGGAAGATGGGTGGACTCGGACAGAAGGAGGAAGGGCGAGGCGGTAAGACACAGGGTTAACCCGCCTTTTCACTTTAAAGGGGCCCAGAAAATGCAGAGTCAGTTTTCGGGTACCTCCATGAACCGGCAAGTCCTTAGAGTCCTTGAGCAGAGCCTTGCGGGCCCTCTGCAATGTCTGCCTACAGCAACAAACCAGGGCCTTAGCCCCAGACACCAACACCTCCCCCTCCTGGTCTGCGAACATGGGCGGAGCATACCCATAAAGGCATTCGAAAGGCAACATGCCCAGGGATGAGTGCCACAGGGTGTTATGGGCTACCCATATCAGCTGATCGGACCAGGAGAAGGGATTTGAGGAGGCCAGGCAGCGCAGGGTTTGCTCAAGATCTTGGTTCACCCGCTCGGTCTGTCCATTACTCTGGGGGTGAAAACCGAACGAGAGGCTGGCCTTAGCTCCCAGGAGTTCAAGAAAGGCCCCCCTGAAACGGCTGGTGAACTGGGGACCCAGATCAGACACAACATCCGGGGGAAACCATGCATATGCACTACATGTTGTAAAAGCAGGGTTGCTGTCTTCCGAGCAGACAGGAGTTTAGGCAAGGCTATGAATTTACTGGCTTTGGAGAACTGGTTGACAATAACCAGGATCACGGTGTTGCCTCCCGGGGCAACCCGGTAACGAAATCCATAGATAGGTGAGACCAGGGATGAGAATGGATGGGGAGTGGGTGAAGCAGGCCCAAGGGTTTAGAGTGTGAGGTCTTCCCCTGAGAACATACCTCACACACAGCCACAAAGGTGCCCACCTCAAAAGCGACGCCAGATAAGTTCCAAAATACGCTGCACCCCAGCATGAGCCTCGATTGCCGCCCACTCCATGACCTTCTTCCTCAAATGTGTAGGGACATACAGCCAACTTGAGGGGCCCCCGTCCCAGGTCGGGTTCCCAGACCAACGCCCTCTTAACCGCCGTCTCAATGTCCCATTGAATGGGCACCACTGTCTTAGCAGGAGGGAGCATGGTCTCAGGGTTTTGGGGTTCCGTGGGGGACTCCCACATGCGAGAGAAGGCGTCAGGTTTAATGATTTTGGAACCGGGACGGTACAACAGATTGAAATTTAACCGCTCGAAGAAGAGGGACCACTTAGCTTGTTTATGGTTGAGCCTCATGGCCTGCTAGAGGTATGACAAATTTTTATGGTCTGTCCCTACCAGAAATGGATGTTTGGCACCCTCCAGCCAGTGCCTCCACTCCTTGAGCGCCAGTTTGACCGCCAGCAGCTCTTTGTCACCCACATCATAATTGTGCTCAGCAGGGGTAAGACAATAGTATGCGCATGGGTGTAACTTAGGGGGCGTCCCAGACACCGCCCCAACTCCTACCTCAGAGGTGTCGACCTCCACTATGAAGGGGAGTTCGGGATCCGGCTTATGGAGCACACGGGCATAGATGATGCGGCTCCTGAGGTCTGTCTGGGCTTCAGAAGTGCATAAGAACCGTTCAAGTGCCTTGCTGGTGAGCACAGAAAGAGGGGCCGCCAATTTTGCAATTTTGAGACATTTTAATTGAAGTAGACAGTTGGGCCAACATATTGATTCATAATTTTGGTTCCATTTGAGAGTATCTAATACTATGCTAATCACTAGCACATGAGCTATGTACAATTAAATCAATGGTGGTTAAATTGACATCCACACACTCAGTCTGTACTGTCCATCTTTTTGCATGCTTCTTCCCAACACGACTGCATGCAAGCACCTACAAGCACCTGGGAGATGGTCTGGCTTGCCGGTGGATGTACTGATGCCGGGGTTGGATGTGCCATTGCCACAAGAGGACGTGCTGGCTCCTACCTGAGGCTCACCATCTGCACCAAAGGGACTGTGACTACTTGGCCGGGCCCATACAATTTGTAAAGCTGCTTTGTGACAACGTGTTGTAAAAAGCGCTATATAAATAAATTTGACTTTGACTTCTATGATGTACAAAAGTATTTGCAATCAATACATCAACTAACAAAATAATCCACGACTGCTTCAGTTTCACCAAACAGTCACTTGCGTGTGTTCTGGAAAGCTTAGTGTAGCATTGCATAGCGTAGCTTAGGTTAGAATGTTAACAGCCGAATTGGCTTGCTGTATTATTGTACATGTCTACTAAAGGCAAACTATCACGAATCATGGCAAGTGAGGTATCATCTTTTCAGCTTCGGTGAACTATTGGTTAGAACAGCTATCACTGTTGTTAGTGTTAAGGTGTTGAAGGTGTTGAAGGTGTTAACTTGTCGCTTTTGCAGTTACTTGATTGGACCACTACTCCTCCCTCATTCACACCTTGCCAGGCAGAGGTGTGAAAAGCTGTCATTCAAACCCACCAGCTCACTCAGGTCCAATGAAAATGACGGAATTCAAAAGTAGACCGATGTAGCTTTGCAATTTGAGAACAGATGATGTAAAACAATGCTGCGAGGTTGCTGATAGGTCGAGAATTGTTTGTTGTCCACTGGAAATAAGAGAATTATGCAATTTTTGTGATGAAGGGAAAAAGCAAATAAATGTATTTACCAACATGCCCTCCGTTTTAAAGTGTGATACTGATGCTTTGATAGTAAATGAATTTTAGGTGACATAACATGGTCATCTTACATCGCAAACCTGCCTTTTAAACAGACATTTAAAGAGACCCACGTGGTCCACTTGTTTACAACAAAACTAACAAGCCAGATTTCTCGGGAAAGGCTGCATGTTGAAACATAGAGGTGGTTCTCCAGAAGCAACTGGAGGACTCTTCTGATGTGAGCGATGTGCTCTTGACGGGACCGGCTATAAATCAATATGTCGTCAAGGTAGACGAAAGCATACCGATCTAGGGCTTCACGCAAAACCTCATTTATGTAACGCTGGAATACAGCTGTAATAACGTGCGGGAGAGGGTAGGACGGGTTCGACCCAAGCTGGTAGGAAAATCAGCAGGAGGCGAACAGACAGAGGAACTAGAAGGTTGCTCTGGTTGGCTGACAGACTGTACGGCTCCAAAATCTGTTGTAGTGTTTGCTGGTGTCTTCCCAACATTTGTCGCTGCCTGGACATAACCACTCTTAAGTCCTCCATTTCTTATGGAGTGGTGAGATAAATTTTCAGTGGAGCTGTTCTGTAACGCGGTGATTAGCGGGACAGTCTAAGCCCCGTGGGACTAACACAGGGCGAACCCACTGGCGAAACCACAAAAGAAACGGGAAACGAAAACCTCTGCCAAAACGATGCGGGAAAAAAAAGCGAAAAGAAAAACACCACACATGGTACGGGAAAACTGGAGTGAAAAACAGAAAAGATGCGGAACTTCTCAAGGCGTAAAAACCAAAAAAACAGAGACAACAAAGGATGCCAGGGGAAGTAGCTGGCTCTCTAGAGCGAGCAATGCTCAAACAAAAAACCCGTCCCAAAATAATCAACGAAAACGGATAGCGGGAAAAACAGCAAAGGAAAACTTGAGATGGGCCAGGAAGCGGTGCAGAAGTGAAACCACTTGAAAATACAGATAACGAGAGAGACGAGACTGAATGTAACGCGGTACCGATCGAGAAGGCTGGCTGCAAACGCATAGCAAGAGGCTACAAACAACTCAGCAGTGATGTACTGCAACTGTCCTTTCTAAATAGGGGAACAGACAGTCGCAGCCCATCACTGCTGATTGCGATCTTGCTACTGGGAGCTGGCTCAGGAGCTCCCCCTACTGGCGGCAGGTGGGGCGATCCTGGAGCCTACCCTGACAAATAGAAGTTTTACCTGTAATAGTTGACTGTGCAGCTATGTTAGCTCTGTATGTCTGTTTAACATATATTCTCTTCTTTGTTTGACACACACCAGTTGAGTTCGCCAGCAAGGTGGCTTTTTGGAAACATTTGAAAAAAATTTGTTTTCTCATTCTGCAGCTATAAACTAGTACTTCTTTCTTCTCTGTGTGCTTCACTTAAGTTCTATGGGTCAGGGGCCATTACATATGCCACAGTTTTCTCAAAGGACTCCATTACATAGTGCCACTACTTACTTCAGGGAGATTTGATCTCTTTACGGAGCTTTGACCTCAGGGTAGTCTACAGTTCTGCTGTCTAACAGGTGCAGCATCAGTAACTGGAAATTTTTATTGGATTATGTTAGTATACCCTGTTATCACTATGGATATACATATCTCTGCACTCAACCAGTTGTTCCTTGCATTTCCTGTTTGCTAAGTAAGCAAAGATTCTGAAAAGGCAAAGTATACAATGGCAACCAGTCATAAGACAAGAAACACCACAAGATTACTCAATACTTTCCCTACATTTAAAGCTAAGCTTTCAACTAAGGTGGCATAAACCAATGTGGTCCTACCCTGAAACCCAGTAGCACATACTAAACACATTGATCCTGCAGGCACCATCACAGCAGAAGGTAACTTTGCCTTTGCATAATTCACTGATGATAATCACTGCTCAGATGATAACTGATGAAGTTAATATGGCAATAATTAATTGCATTCTTTAATTATATTCATGCAATTTCAGCCAGGGACATTTTCGCGGTCACTGAATTTTCGCATTTTCAACCAAAATGCCACAGTGAGCAAGAATTTTACCCATAATATGAAAATTAAGCTGCAAATAGGGAACTGAGAGGCCATTTGCTGCATTCAACGTTAACCACCCACAGTCTCTCAGCAGAGGTGTTTAAAGAAGCTCAGCATCTTCATGGGTAGAAAATATTTAAAGGTCAATTATACACCAGTCCCACTTACAAGAATTCCTTTGCTTTTTACATTTTTTTCACAACACAGTGTTAATAATTTGTGCTTAAAGAAGAGTGTTAGCTATACCTATAGTCTAAGTGTACCTCACAGCATTCAACAGTTTGTGTCTGCAGTTTTCTCCATTACTTTTTGTTGCTGTTGTTTACTGTAAACATATCAAGGTAACCTATACAGCTAGAATTTGTGACCCACTTCTGTTTTCAACATGGTGTACTACTTCTCATAGTAGTATGCAATAAAGCGTCCATTATGACACCAGAAGTGTACTACTGTCATTTGACCATGTGCACTTCATAGTGGTGCCAGGTGGATTCTGTCGAAATTCCAAAACAGCATGTTTTTTAAAGGTGCACTATGGGACTGGTTTGTTAACATTGAAGGTAGTCACATTATTGAGGCAAGAGGAAAAATATCTGCTAAAATATGTGTCCTTCTGATGTCACCCTATAAAGCATAAAATATTAATTAAAAAGTCAGAGCTATGTTGAGTTTTTTTCAGACATCTTTACATATTAACATAATGCACACAGGCTCAGAATGAAGGTTGGGCTCAGTGGGCAGGTTTCCCGACTAATGTTAGTCGGGTCTTTTCTGACCATGCTAATCTTTACCTTGATGAAAGCCATTGAGCGGGATAAGAAAGATATTGCTGAATATAGAGATGTTGGAATGGCAAAACAATTTTCTTTCAGGGTAAAGAAATGATCTGAAGAGAGCTGGTAAGCTAAAAGTAAGACTGACAGAACTAACATCAAAAACATTGGCTTGGCTTTCCAAGTGCCATGATTCAGGAGTGATAGTGAGTTGGCTCTTATTGCTGAACAGGTAAGTTACATTTGTGGCATGCCATCTAAATACCGAAAAAATTTATTATTAACAATTTGAAATCACAAACTTCTCTTACCTCTTAGAGATCTGATTGTAATGGGGCGTCGGTCCTGAAGCATGAGGGACACGCCCAGTCTCTCTCTTTTACAAACACACACCTACTCAAGCCCTGCCTCAATCGCAGTCACCTTGTTATTAGTTTCACCTGTAAACTGTTCGGTTTGCCCTTTCCTAGACTCTACATTGGACCCACAGGTAGCTGCCATCAGTGATGTGCATTCCATCCATTCAGACAGCAGGGAAGTCTGTGTGCATGAGCTCTGCTGTTATCGTTTTGCTGTTATTAGCCGGTGTTTACTTGCTGCATCGCGAGCTTACTTTATTTCTCTCTCTGTATATTTCTTTCTTTTGACATTAGCGGAAACCCAATGTAACAACAATAACCAATGCAACAGTTAAAATAAATCTGGAAAAAATAACGGCACACAGGTGGCGCAGCAAAGGAGATGGAAGCAAAACATAAAACACATGAAACAATAGAAACAATATGAACAGAAGTCACATGGTAGCCATAGCCACATCACCATCACATGCAGGCTGTTGTCAGGAAAGCACTGTGAAAACCATACTATACGTAATATGGATTCTCATCACTAAAAGTAGCTATATTTTGTTCTCATCGTTAAGTTTGAGTATCGAGCCTGAATGTAAAAATTTGGAAGATACACTGGCAAATGATACCTATCCTGCTAAATTTATCTGATGTGATGACAAACTGGCTGGTGAGGGTGAAATGACATGCTGTTGTAACTTTGAACGGGTTTAATACATTAAACCTTAAACAACAAGGGATCAGAGAAAAATCAAGCACAGGAAGAGCACAGCAACCTATAGAACTACAGGACTATAAAACAGGATTACAAATTATATAAAACACCATGATGGAAATAACAGGAATTAATCTGGTACAGGAATGATAAGGCAGCAGAGACAGCATATGGAAAAGCACAATGTTGTCCAATGAAGTTTCAGAGGATTGCTGATTAAATTGCTGAGAGGACAAACAGGTAACAAGAGCCAGGTGTTAGTAATCAAGAGAAGTGGAACACTGGGTTCACTGCCAAAGATGTGGGGGTTGTAGAAAGTTACTGATGATAACTAATGTTTTCTGGGGCTACTGCTTCATATAAGGTTACCATATCTAACTTTTGACAGAAAGTACTGATAAATTATAGTAGACAATGTTAAAGCAATGGATATTCAGCTAAAAAACAACAAATAACATACACATGGTCTTGGCATAATGTTCTACACAACAGTACATTCTCTTAGGAAGAAGGCCAAGTATGCTGACCTGGTGGCCAAGTGTTGAAGGAATGGGTGGAAGGCACAATGTGAGCCTATTGAAATGGGCTGTAGGGGCTTTGCAGGCCATTCTTTACATCGGGCCCTGGGACTCCTAGAGATTTGCGGACTGCGCAGTCAAAGAGCCTTGAAGAACATCATGGAAGCTGCTGTAAAGGCTTCACGTTGGCTCTGGTTGAGAAGGGGGGATGCGTGGCGGAGCACGCTCCCTGGACACGGGGACTGATCACCCCCGGCTGGGTCACCCACGTGAGGGTGTCTGATGTAAGACCTGAAACACCCCATGACCCCAGTTACATCACTAAAGATCTGTCCAGGTTGCACTGGAAGGTGTATATAAATACAAATCCAAACAGCACACACTATGGATGACAAAGGTTGCCAAATCCACAGACTTAAATACTGACTCAGCACTAGCTTAATATTCATATTGATAATTCATTATTCAACCATTTGTATTTAAACATTAAATAGAGTTAACAGACCTAACCTGCTGTTTAAAGTTAGAGCACTAATGTATACATTTTATAACAATATATTTTATATACATTATCATTGCATTAAAAAAAAATATATAGTTATAAAGAGTTTACAGTGCACTTAGCATTATTATACTTTCAGGAAACAAACCCCAGAGGGTTTCATTTATAGCCCCACTAAGCCCTTCCAAGGTTCTGTATGGAGAAATACATGTGTAATTAAACGGTTCTAATAGCCCCTCATAACAGTTACATAAAAAGCACTCATGTAAGTAGCTTGATGAGTAGGATTTCTCATAACAGCAATATAATTACAAGTGTTTTGCAGTTTGTACAGGGCTATTGACAACAATCAAAGCAGCCCAGTTTTATCATCAAATGTATCACCCCCCACTAAGCATGTAAGTGTGCACGGATAAGTGCGCATGGATACTCTGGACCAACACAGTGGAAGAAGACAGGCTATGGCTCAAAAGATCAGGCATGGATCTTGTTGTGTACTGTGAAACATAAATGTTCAGTAGAATCTTGCAAAATATTCCAGGATGGATAAATGAAAGCATCATTAATCATTGTCTAGAAACACATTTGGATAACACAACATTGGTGATTTTATCGTTACTAAATTTTAAATATTTTTTCACAACCATTCTCTTTTGCAATTTACTTTTTAGAGTCAGTGATACTCTTGGAAATGAACCAAATGGGCATTCTGACAGACAGGTCAATACTTCAATGATGAAGTGCTATTTTACTTTTAATTAAGAACATTGATTCTAAGCTGCATTCAGTTTTATCAATGTCTTGTTTTTCATTTGCAGCATGGTCTTTAGTAATAGAAACCAAAATATAAAAGAACAAGATACATTTAGTTTGATCTGTCACATTTTTTTCTGTAATCCTGGCTTTGACTTTTCAGAACATGTTAAAAGGGAGGTGTTCAGAGTTGTCACAGCACAAAAGACAGATGCTCTGTCACAGATTGCCAGGTCAATTTGGCTTTTTTCAATGAGGTCATCAGGTACTCATCTTCTCTTTGTCTGTGCTGAATTAAGCCCACAACATGCCCTGAACATTCAGCAGTGTGGTCTGGTATATCAGCCAAACCCCCTCCAAGATCACTTTTCAAACACATAAACCTCTTTATTCGTAAGCATATGTAGCAGAGTGGGATTCGGGCGCAATCCCACTAATTCCCCTTAATTGCAACTAATTACAACTAATTGCAGTTGAACCAGGTCAATCGCTGGGCCGTTCTATTTGGGGATTATAAATAGGGGGTTATGGCTACTTCGGCGGACTTTCTACTTTCTCTCCGCATCTAACAGTATTAACGGTGTGTGTGTGTGTGACGTGGTTGACCCTGGCTTTTTTCTTTGGCGGACTGTAGCTCAACGTTCCAGGTATGGCTCGTTTCGTTGTCTGACCGCTGGCGAGTGGCATGGGCTAAGAACTAACGTGTTGTGCTGTTTCGTTGTAGTTTAGTGGGTGCGTCGTTGGAAACACTGTGGCGGTATATATCAATGGTGGGCTGTTGCCGTTTGCACTTTGCATGCAGCCTTCTAGGTAAGGCAGGTATGTTCGATAGTGATTTTTTAAATGATGAGTGTATTTAAAAAAATTTCTTTGTTAAGCAACAGCGCTGTATGATGAAGAATTCGCGGTGGCTGCCGTGTCTACGGACTGATTCCCATCGCAAGGGGGAAGGAAGACATCAGCGTTGTATATTCTCTCCTTGAGAAGTTTGCGGGGTTGTTCCAATTCCCTGTTTTGTCTAGGGGTGTTTGTGATTTGTGTTGTCTGTGTCCGACTGATTGTATGCATTGTGATTTTTGGTTGTTTATATTACTATATTACAAAATCACATGACACAACAATCTTACCCGCCCAGTCCTCAATGTACCTGAAACACGTTCCACCTTCATAATGCATTTCCCAAAGAAGCCTGAGTACTCCTCATCCACAACCACTGACTCCTTCAGCTTCTTTGAGAATTGATGCAGTTTTTAAGGCAAAAGGTCACACCAAGTACTGATTTGATTTATATCTCTCTTGTTCATTCACTGTGCATTTTGTTAACTGTCAAATATTTTCTAACATAGCATTTTTCCATTTGAGTATTTTTCAAGCCTGCCTAAAACATTTTCACAGTACAATTTACACTACTCAGTTAGAGATAGTTGGCTTTTGGATGAAATTTATGGAAAACATAAACTTCATGCTACTGTGAAATTATATCATGAAAGTAGAGCATTTAAGTACAAGCATGCAGTGGTGAGTTCCTCATCTCAAACAATTTATTGTAAGAAAAGCCAACAATAGTGGTAGTTATACCCCAACAAAAAAATGCCACGATCTCAATAACTTGTCATGTGCCCTTGAGCATCAATTACAGCTTTACAATGACATCTCATGCTGTTCAAAAGTTGACTTATTGTCTGCTTAGGCATCCCACTCTTCTTGAAGGGCCCTCAGGTCATTGAGGTTCTGGGGTGCAGAGTTACAAACCCCTAAATGGTGACTCAGCTGATCCCATAGATTTTCCATAGGATTCAGGTCTGGAGTGATGAATGCCTGGAGTTTTGTGGCATTCATCATCCTGTTCCGCATGTTCACAATGAAGTAGCCATCAGTGTGGGATGTGGCCAAAGGACATCCACTTCTATGCCTGTCTGTGACTCTTCTAGTCTCTCTGTAGCAATCTGCTGATGACACTCTGTGGACTCCCTAAGCTCAGTGGCCACTTCCATCTGAGAACATCCTGTTTGAAGCTTCGCAATGGCAAGGTACAATCAATTGTTAAGTGTTGGCTTGGTCTCATGATGTCAAAATGTGAACAGCATGATGAGGACTGTTTAATTACCAATTCTAATTGAACCAGGAAATATATTAGTCAATTCATAGATCAAACACCTGTTGTGAATTTTGCTGTTAAGCTCCTTGTTAGAGACCAGCAAGTTTGTCATGTCTAGCCAAGCACCCCTGTCAATCATGTATTGCTTTTTAGTCCATTCAATTACGCCCCGTGTTACTTCCCCTTCAGCTGTGTCTCGTTTGTAATTACTTCTGGTATTTAAGTCGTCGTGTTGTCTTTGTTTGTTGGTCATTGTAGGTTATGGCGATTGTACATGTTATAGTAATACGGATTGTGAGTGCGTTTGTGAAACTTGTTGTGTTTATGTGGAGTTTGTTGCCTAAGTCTTTCCTAGCATTCAATTTAATGTCAGGTTACTTGCCAAGTCTGTTGTCTTTATTTCAAAAGGGTCTTTAGTCTAGTTGTGATGGGTAGGAGGTGTGAACGAAAAGGAAGCAATCACACCAAGTCTCAGAGAAAAGGAGGGTTTTAATGAATAACGTGCGCAAACCAAAGTCCCGTGCACTGACCCAAATTAAGGATACAATAACCAGCAGTCAACTGGTACAAAGACAAGGCATATATAGACAGACAAACGACCATCAGGTGAGGGAGCTAATAAGCCCCACCCACCTGAGGGACGCACACAACGCAACAACACCAGGACAACTGCCGCTGTGCCGTAGGTGACCGGGAGGGGGAGCCTCCCTCACCCTGACACTAGTTCGTCTCGTTAGTACTTTGTGTCTGCTTGCCTTGTTAGTATTGTGTTTTTTTTTTTTTTTGCCGCATCGATCTCGTGTTGTTTGTATGTCCTGTGTCAATTTGTGTGATATCGTGGATGTTTCTAGTAAAACATTATTGTCTAAACCAATCCCCTCAGTGAGTGTGTCCGCATCCTGATTGCGCAACATCCACCGCATCACAAAGTTGTGCAACAAGTATTGAAACATTGATATATATATAAACATCTGTTGTTTACATACAGATACACTGGACACATTGCTCAGAGATGCTGAGATTATGCAGCTGCTGCAGTGTTGTTGGCTGCATATCTGTGATGCAACTCTCCCGTCCCACCACATCCCAACGGGGCTCTAGAGGATTGAGATCTAGTGATTGTGGAGGCTATTTAAGCAAGTTGAAATGGAAAATAGTTGCGGTTACTAAGTGCTTTTTGAATTGCTCAACATAGGTGGCTGAGGGTGTGTTAGAGTGATGAGGGGTGTAATTAGTGAGCGGGGCTCTTAGATTTATGTGACTTAAAGAGTGCTCCAGGGAATCTGTTACTGTTCACTAATAAAAATACGTAGTATGCAAAAGTACTAAGACTGCACATCAGTATGGCAGGTTTATACACCTTTAGTACAGTTAGTCCACAGTTTATTGTGGTTTAGTAAATCATAAAAGAGTTTCTTCCACTGTGTTTGTGTCCACTGACTTGTTGTAGTGACAGACAATGAATCAGAATCCTTTTAGAGATCTTGAGAAGAGTCAAGGCAATGTTTTTCATAGACTGTAGTGTCCTAGTAACATTATTTTTGTAATGTTCTCATTGAAGTTCCCTGCTGCTCCTTTAATGCACTGAGGTTACAGATCTTAAAGGGCTCTGTGTAGAAGTTACACACTAACTGTAGCAACAGAGGAAATACACAATAACATGCATTTTTATTTCCTACACCTGTGTTTGAATCTCTTACATATCATCAGCTATATTTGAATCTCTTACATATTATCAGTTGTATTTGAATCTCTTACATATCATCAACTATATTTGAATCTCTTACATATCATCAGTGGCTGGTTGACTTGCAAGTGTTCCATTTCCTTCTGCAGAAGGTTTGCGCTGTAAGATTCTGCATAGTGCTAAATGCCTAATGCTTCAAAAGTAAGGGGCTATGTGTGTGGAGAAAAGCAGAAGATTTTTCCAATTTCTTGCTCTGAGGGTCGACCATCACAATCACAGGAAGTGCATTCCTTCATAAAGTTTAAAACTAACCATCTCTGGTCCATTAAGCATGAAGTGAAAAATGTTAACAAAGGTTTTCTTTCAGCCCCTCTGCTGGGGACCCAGAGTTCACCACCCCAGGACTGAGGAAACCCTTCTTAGCAGATTCACCAAGACCTTAGTCTGAGGAATTATGGCTTGCACCAGGGCAGAGGACCCATTTATGGCCTCTGTTGTTTAACTGATGGATTCCTAACCACAGAGCATCACCCTTTGGAATTTGCGAACAGACCTATGTCCAAGAATGCCAGAATTTATCATGATTCTTATAACTCTATATTCTTGGATAGGTACTGGAATCCAACTTGGATAGCTTGGAATTATTCTAATAAAGAAAATGATAAATTATAGCTAAAGAATACAGGATTATCTGATCATGGAGACAGCAATATTCAGTTTCTGGGACAAGACAATTCTACACTGTGCTATCAGGACTGTCACAGTGACACTCCTGGACCCCTCCCTTTGGGCGCGTGTTGGTGTCGTCTAAGTCGTTATGTGTAGTTCCGTGGGTGTGTCGGTATGGGTGTGTTCCTCAGTCGCACCTGTGGCTCATCTCGTCATCACAAGGGGATAGTGTTGTTTGTCTATTTAATGTGTGCTTGCGCAGTGTCCTGTGCTCGTCTTTGTTTGAGTCGTCTTGTGTGTTACGTGTCGTAAGCGTTATACGCTAATCTATGTAAAGTGTACAAATAAACTATAAACCAAACGAAGCTCGACTCCACATCCTCGTCCGCTTGCCCACCATTACAAGGACTGATGTTTGAACATAAAGATTAAATCCTGTCTCATTATTATTGAAATGATTATGTGAACTGTGTTCCATATTAATGCATATATATTATTGATCATATTTCCCCTGTTTACCATGTTATTCACTTATGAGATTAATATCACATCTCTTTTATTCTTATTAGTATAATGTTATTATTATTGTTACTACTAAGGTGATTACCTCCTCAGCTCCTCAGATTTGAATAATCATAGGCATGACAGCTAGTCCCTCCTTTCTCGCAATGTTCTTGGATCAGTACTAAAACTTCGTAACATTATAAGAAAAGTTAGTTGAAGTGGAAGTCGGAATTTGGAGTTGGAAAGAAGCCAAAACATCGCTACAAGAAATGTGCCTGGATTTCTACGAAAACGTCAACCGCGAGGGAATCCAAGAGTTAAGTATATTAAGTAAAGCCTAACATCTGTTTAGACCATGAGTTCATTTAAACACACGTAATTTGCTCTAACACGTGTCGCAAAGTTATCTTGCCTCCGGTGTTCGTTTGTAGAGTTAGGGTTAGTTCTGTCTTCAGAAGAAATGAATACAAATTCTACAGTAGCACATAAAGACTGGCCAGCAAGCACACCTGTCCAAGTCCACGAAGGCCTTGATTGCTCAACCAAGTGTACAGCGGTTCTGGAACAGATCTGCTCATACATCGTCACTCAACTTCAAACAGCTGGGTCACTGTGAGTGCTTGGTATAACTTCGGAAGGTACGCGTGGATTTATTTTGGACCTCAAAATACCACGTATTCCTGCCGGTGTTTCGGTGAATTCAGTTCCCCCTGTTCCCCCTGAGTGCGCATGTCAAAATCATTACGTATTTGGCAGACGCTGAGGGCAGGGCTTAGGCAGTCTTAGCTTCCCCGTGTTTTATCATAATTTCTTTATATTGTCCAACTATCTGTACCACCTTTACACTGAGAACACAGGGGGAACATATTTTTCCATTTCCAGAGACTGGGAACCATTTTTTCCTAGTCTCTGGTTAAATATGTTCCCCCTGTGTTCTCAGTGTTGTGGTGGTACAGGATGAGTAAAAGTTACTGAATGAAGTGATTAAACACAGATATAGATAATCAGCACCATTACTGTACTGTAACGCCGCGAGCGGCGGAGAAGTAGTTTGCGGACACAAACGCTGAGATGAGCGAGATTTATTAAAGGGCAATCCATAATCAGAGTCGTGTACACGGGCATGGGTCGAAATATCCGGGGAATCCAACATTGAAACAAAACCAACACGCAATGACATGATTTAACAGGAGTAACTAAACAGAACAGAACTACAGACTAGTACACGAAATAATACACAGGGCAGAAGACTCACATAACACGGAAACAGAATGCGATGCAAATAACAGGCAGGCGAGTTAGACGGGTGACAGACAAAACAACACGGTCCTCAGGCAGACAAAACACAGGGTTTAAATAGACAGAACTAATACAGGACACCTGACTAGGATAACGAAGGGCAGGGTACAGACACAAGGCGGGACTATGACACAAACAGGCACATGGCTATCACAACAGAACAAGCACGGACGACAGGAGGAGGAGGGCAGACGTTACATGTACTTTATATCATCTCCAGCTTTAATTCTACAAGGGGAACCACTTTTCCCAGTCTCTGGTTAAATATGTTCCCCCTGTGCTCTCAGTGTAAAGGTGGTACAGATAGTTGTACAATAGAAAGAATTCCGATAAAACACGGGGAATCTAAGACTGCCTAAGCCCCGCCCTCAGCGTCTGCCAAATACGTAATGATTTTGACATGCGTACTCAGGGGGAACAGGGGGAACTGAATTCACCGTAACACCAGCACCAGTGAACAGCCATCTGAGCCTGGAAGACTCTTGCCCTGAGTAAGGCGCCTTCATTCATCATGCCGCTTTGATGCCAGTCTTGTTCTCTGCTATTATTATTTATACTCACTACACCATTAGCTATTTCGACCAAAGTAGCATAATACATTTTAGCCAGTTCTTTGCTTGTATTTCACACCTAGCTTTCATCTAATTTTAGCATAGATGCAAGACACGCCACTATCTTCCAGTTGATAGTTTCATCCATAAGGCATTTCCTCCATTTTCATTTACTTTAATCATCGTAGCTTTTGGTTTGGTTAACATTGGTTTAAATAGTCTGTGGAGTTTTCTGTTTCATAGTTAAACTTAAGTTGGTTTGAGTTGATTAACTCTCTGAACCTAAACCAAGTTTTCGACCTTATGCGTTGTATGCATTTTAACGTTTAATTGTTGATATATATTAATCAATAAAATTTGTATTTGTTCATTAAACCAATTACTGAGGCAAATATAGTTCAACCAGTTGTATTGGGTCACTTTGCAGACTCTGAGCTCATCATTTAATCTATTCCAGTTATCAAATACATATTTCCTTGAACTTTGAGGGTGGTGCCCCTTATAATTATTCATAATTAATCAATGTTGCTATGTATGCATGCATCTGGTTCACAGCATGTGTCCTTCCTCCTGAACTGAATCAGTATTAGCACTGTAATTCTACTATACAATATTATTTGTATTGTAGAATTAGTATTATAATACATGACAATTAGCAATGTATATTAAAGGTCCATCTTTAAGAAGTCCAGAGCTGTTAATGGAGTACATAATAGGTAGCATGGTATGCCACTCTTAATTTCAGCAATAACTTAATTGCCAAGCTTTCCAAATAAGATCATTCACGCTTTGACCTATTAATCTGAGAATAAATAAAATGCTCTGTGGGTTTTCTTTTAAGTATTTTAGTAATAAGAAACACGAGTTGCTTGTTGCCAGGAAAAGAAAGGGGATGTTTTAAGCCTTAGACCTCATAATTTCATGAATGCTTTTTGTCTTAGAACAAATGTACTCAGTGGAAGCCTGTGGTATCTTTATTAGGGACTTGTTTATTAGGCTCTATATGCTTGATAGGATTTTGTGTTTTGTGATCCTCTTCTCATAATCATTATAATGGTTTTGCAAGACTAGTTGATTTTGTCAGGTAATGCATTTTTTTCACATAAATATGCATTTAGTGCCATGACCAAAACATTTGCACCTAGAAGGTGCATGTGTTGTAAATGTATTTTCACACTTCCTAATCTCCACAGTGTTAATCCAAATTTCCACAACATGTAGTAAAAGAACAAGATAATGCACTGGGCATACTGTAGCATATGAACATGGATAATAAATCAGTGATGAGTCTGAACAGTTTTAGTTTGAGCAGCATTCTACAGATTGGCCAAGGGTCTTTAACTGTGCAAGAAGATCCTTGAATCTGCTCTTCTGTTATTCATTTGATGGCGGTTCTCAGATTTGAAAATTGATGCAGTTCATTTGCTTAGCATTCCAGCATAGTGCTGAGGGTTGAGCTTTTCATGTTATTTTGCAGGATTATGGAATAAATGAGGGTGCAGTAGTGTGTTGCCCTCTAGGGAAATAGAATATGTATTTGCAGATCTCTAAGGACTTTGAAAGAGGTTTAACATTATAATTTCAAAGTACATATGAAATTTAATGTAGCTTTTGATGTTGCTTAACAAATTTTGTGATATAATGTCTAAATTGATGTGTTACCTTAAGAGCCCAAGGTTACATTTTCAGAGGTTCAAAAGATGATTGTTTGCTTTTTTAGAGTAAAATTACACATAGACTATTTTGATTATTGAATTTGTGCATGCATATCACTAAATTACTATGAAGAACCTATGACACAAACAATTTTCCTATAAATGCTGGCTGTCCTAAAACCTATTTTTGTTTTGCTTCCTGTGTCCATGTGGTCTTTGTTGTTGTCATCCCTGGCTCCATCTTTGTCAGTCTCCAACCTAGGTCCATGTGGCAGAGCTAATCAGGATACAGTAAAATGACATCTACTTCAGGATAAAGATAACATGCTTTTGACCCATGACGTTGTGTTTAATCAAAAAAATTCTGAACTCAAGAAATAAATTAATGAGCCAGTCCCATTAATGCAGATATTTATAGGGATTAAGTGTTATAGAGATTTGACCATATACTGTACATTTTCTGCATAGTGATAATGTCTAAATGTTCATTTGAAGGTTGTGCAACTGAAACATTCTTCTACTCTTGCCACTACCACTATTTAGGCATGTAACTATTATACTACCACCATTAATGGACTATGTAAGTTTTAACTCACAGGTCCTTGACGAGGCAGATATTTAACAGAAGTCAATCAGGACCTGCAACCTGCTTTTAGCCCTGTTTTGCAACATAGCACAGCCAAACTCCAGTCATGCATGGAGCCTGACCTGCACTTTCCCACACCCCTCACAGCAACTCTGTCTGCCATTAACTCAATGCCATCCTGATGACTGATGACAGACATCTATTTTCCACTACTTGATACGGAGCCATCAGACTCCTCTGAGGGAGTGGGTGTCCCTTGCTTTTGGATGTTGTTCCAGTTCAGTGAGTCAAGGTGAGCTTTACACAGATTGCCACACATACACATGGACACAACTATGTGAGTCCATGAAAATGTCACACTGTCCCATAAGGAGCTGGCTAATGTCGGGACATGTGGCTGGCATGATCCAGGCCATACAGTGCTCCTGTGCAGCTGTGCTCTGCTGAAACCCCCTGCTGAGGGAGACTAATTGTGAACATTATTGATTGCCAGCTCACAGCCCTGCTTCTCCTTGGGTTAAGATGACTGATGGACTTGTCACCTTGTCATCCAGCTGAAGTGTTTTTCCCTCCTCCCCTTTGTTCCCTATCCAACATGTTGAAAAATTTCTCAAAGTTTGCCATTGGACAGCTGTTAAATTCTCAAGCCTCTGATTCAGTGAGGGGAAATAAAGAGCGAGATTAAGGCTTATACCTTAGAGTATAAAAACTGAATCTTGTATGATCTGCTTAAAACGCAACCAAAAAAAACCATTTTCATGTAGCATGGTCATATTTGCAAGAGGCAAAATAAGGTTGAAAAATGATGTGTGTGCTTTTCCATGTCAATGTCATTGTACAGTACAATGGTGTATAACTATGTAGAAAACATCTAGTCAACAGCAGTCCTGTGGACAACAACCAATAACCTGTGAAGAGATGGAGAACGAAATCTTCACACAAAATGTTCTTAGTAATGGATGTTAGTTGTGGAGGTTTTCAACTTCTGACATGAAGTATAAAATCTTGTCCTTGATTTTGTAATCACAGGTAGTGATTGAACCGCCCCTTTGTATTCACACCAGACTCCTATGTAATAGGGGTTGGAATATACACTAAATAGACAGAAAGAACACCTGAACACTTTACCTTTATACGTTTCTTGGGCATCCCATTCTAAAATCCACAAGGGGAGGAAGCTAAGGGGCAGTTATGGTCTGGTGGTTAGGGAACTGGTCTTGTAACCGCACGGTCGTGGGTTTGATTCCCAGGCCTGAGGCCATGACTGAAGTGCCTTTGAGCCAGGCTCGGGCTGCCCACCGCTGTGTGCACCACAGCCCCCTAATGATCATGAGTGTGCATTCTGACTGCACATATGGGAAAATGTGGAGGACAAATTTCAATTGGAGTGAAAATCACAATTGACAATGTGGCTTAACTTAACTTAAAATCGTGGGCATGAACTCACACTGCCAGTTGGAAAAGCTTTCCAATTAATTTGTGCCCATTCAAAGAACATTTGTGAGATCAGTGTTCCAACCAATGTTGGATGAGAAAGCCTCCAAAAAGACATTTAAACTCATCTCAGTTCAGTGGGGTTGAGGTCAGGGCTCTGCAGGCCACTGGAGTTCCTCCACACCAAACGTGTTCAGCCAAATCTTTATGGATGTTGCCTTATGCATAGGGATACAGTCATGCTGGAACAGGAAATGGCTTTCTTGAAACACTATGGGTTGAGCTGAATCTGAATATGGTATTCAGCAAGGCACAAGTTGTGGACTTGTTTTACAAATATTTATTTTGTACATTACAAATTAAATTTTTTTTAAATTATTTGTTTTCAGGAAGGAAATATGCATGTCAAATAGAGTGCCCGTCAAAGAGTGACGGGCAGAGAGTGCCCTGTTCTGTCAAAGTGTGACGGGCAGAGAGTGCGAACTAAAAGGAAGCAATCACGCCAAGTTTTCCCAAGTCAAGGGAAAAAGAAGGGTTTAATAAATAAAGTGCGCAAACCAAAGACCCATGCACCATTCCAAATTAAGGAAACAATAACCAGCAGTCAACTGGAACAAAGACAAGACATATATAGACAAACAAACTTCCGTCAGGTGAGGGGGTTAATAGGCCCCGCCCACTTTAGGGACGAACACAACGCAACAACAACAGGACAACTGCCGCTGTGACAGAGGAGACTGGTACGGGGAGTCTCCCGTACCGTGACACAAAGTTGCTGGGCCACTCTTTCAGAAGACACAGGTGCAGTGAAGCTTGTTTGACCCCGGGGGATATTAGATTAGTATTCACTAGTTTGCCCTGTAACTTAGCCTATATTATTGGCTGGAGAATTTATGCATGTTGGCAGCACTGCAACTGCTCACTTGTGTATAAATGGGCAGGCAACATTCCATTCAGTAAAACAAAGCAGTGATTACATTTCCATAATATATAAGAAACATTCAACAGCATCTGGAGTAAACACAAATGTATGAATCATCTTAAGGAAATCATCCATTAGGAGGGGTGTCTATATACTTTTGGCTATATACTGTAGTATACATGGACATTAAGTGCTATGATCTGAACACCCATGTTCAATTACATAAGTTAAAGACCGGTTACCAATTATGAATGTATACCAGCCTCTACTTTCAGTTTAATGAAATGATTTCTATATAAAATAAATGGTCTGTCATGGTCAGCCCTTGACTTCTCCCTCGGGTTTGTGTGTCTATGTCTGTGTTTGTTTGTTAGTGAGGTTCTTTCTGTGTGTTTGTTCATCTGTCTCATTTGTCGCACCTGTTGCCTGTCTCATTATCGTTGTGTTGCACTAGTGTCTTGTTGATGTCATAGTATTGAATGTGTCAATGTTGTACTTGTTGCTTGCCTTTGTTGGAGTCTAGTCCTTGCAACATGACTGTGTGTTTAATGTTGTTTGAAATAAACATTCA
This sequence comes from Brachyhypopomus occidentalis, assembly GCA_020368025.1. NCBI lineage: Eukaryota > Metazoa > Chordata > Actinopteri > Gymnotiformes > Hypopomidae > Brachyhypopomus > Brachyhypopomus occidentalis. Next base: position 630,333 of record JAGXOD010000052.1, read on the forward strand.
TTGTGAACCCAGTGCCTCTGCTTCGGTATCCTGCCTTACCCGCATTACAGAAAGATGAGCGGCACAGGTTGACTAAGGGTAAGCATGGGGGAAAAGGGCAAGCACTACTGTGCACTGCCCACTGTGCTCCCTAACACCATTGCCAATGCCTAAAAGGATAGAGTCGGGTTGCCCTCCCCAAGAATTCCCCTTCTTGGAATACGTGGGTAACTGTTTGTTGGAGGAGCAGAAGACGCTGAGAAGAATCTATCCATCCATCCATCCATTTTCTTCCGCTTATCCGGGTCGCGGGGGCAGTAGCCTAAGCAAAGAGGCCCAGGTTTCCCTCTCCCCAGCCACCTCTTCCAACTCTTCTGGGGGGGATACCAAGGCGTTCCCAGGACAGCCGAGAGATATAATCTCTCCAGCGTGTCCTGGGTCTTCCCCGGGGCCTCCTCCCAGTTGGACATGCCCAGAGCGCCTCTACGTGGAGGAGCAGCGACTCTACTCCGAGCCCCTCCCGGATGACTGTGCTCCGTACCTTATCTCTAAGGGAGAGCCCAGACACCCTGCGGAGAAAACTCATTTCAGCCGCTTGTATTCGCGATCTCATTCTTTCGGTCACTACCCGGAGCTCGTGACCATAGGTAAGAGTCGGAACGTAGATTGACCAGTAAATTGAGAGCTTTGCTTTTTGGCTCAGCTCTCTCTTCACCACAACGGTCTGGTACAGCGACCGCAATACTGCAGCCGCAGCACCGATCCACCTGTCAATCTCTCGTTCCATCCTTCCCTCACTCATGAACAAGAACCCGAGATACTTAAACTCCTCCGCTTGAGGCAAGGACTCACTCCCGACCCAGAGAGGGCACTCCACCCTTGTCCGACTGAGTGACCATGGTCTCAGTTTTAGAGGTGCTGATTCTCATCCCGGCCGTCTCGCACTCGGCTGCAAACTGATCCAGCGAGAGCTGTAGGTCTCGGCCTGATGATGCCAACAGGACCACATCATCTGCAAAAAGAAGGTGTGGAATTCTGAGGCCACCAAACCGAACCCCCTCCGCCACTTGGCTATGCCGAGAAATTCTGTCCATAAAAGTTATGAACAGAATCGGTGACAAAGGGCAGCCTTGGCGGAGTCCAACTCCCACCGGAAACCAGTCTGACTTACTGCCGGCCATGCGAATCAAACTCCTGCTCCGTTTGTACAGGGACTGGATAGCCCGTAGTAACGGGCCCCGTACCCTATACTCCTGGAGCACCCCCCAGAGGAATCCCCGAGGGACACGGTCGAATGCCTTTTCCAAATCCACAAAGCACATGTGGACTGGTTGAGGAAACTCCCATGCACCCTCTAGGACCCTCGCAAGGGTGAAAAGTTGGTCCAGTGTTCTACGACCAGGACGGAACCCACATTGTTCCTCTTGTAACTGAGATTCGACTATCGAGCTTCTCCAGAACCCCTGCATAGACCCCTGCATAGACCTTACCGGGGAGGCAGAGAAGTGTGATCCCCCGATAGTTGGAACACACTCTCTGGTCCCCTTTCTTAAAAAGGGGAACCACCACCCCGGTTTGCCAATCCAGAGGCGCTGCCCCCGATGTACACACGATGTTGCAAAGACGTGTCAACCAAGACAGTCCCACAACATCCAGAGCCTTAAGGAACTCAGGACGGTTCTCATCCACCCCCGGAGCCTTGACACCAAGGAGTTTCACAACTACCCTGGTCACCTCAGCCCTAGTGATGGGCAAACCCCCGTCCGAGTCCTCCAGTTCTGCTTCCTCTATGGAAGACGTGATGGTGGGATTGAGAAGATCCTCGAAGTATTCCTTCCACCGCCTAATGACATCCCCAGTCGAGGTCAGCAGATCCCCAGCCCCACTGTATACAGTGTTGGTCGGGAACCGCTTTCCCCTCCTGAGTTGCCTGACGGTTTTCCAGAACCTTCTCAAAGAGTCGAAAGTCACTTTTGTAGGTGCGGGCCAAATTTATTAAGTAATCAGTCTCATAAAATTATCTACGAAATGGTGGAAGCTTAGATAGCATTAACTTTACTTAATTTAATATAAACTTGATCTATCTAAAGTCTGGTCAACTTCCGCAGCCCAATTGGTTGGATAAACAAACTTTAAATCTGAAGGTTTTTAGTTTGAATAATAGATCTGGCTTCAGGTTATAATGGAGAGACAACAACTCACACAACAGCGTTTAACACATAAGACATTTATTAAACACACTCCATAAACAGTATAACAAACAAGGGACTGGGGATCGTCTAGCGTGTGTGTGTGTGTGTGTGTGTGTGTATGTATGTGTGTGTGTGTGTGAGTGCGTGCGTGTTCGGGTACGTGTGTGTGGATGTGGATTCAGGTACGTGTGGGTGCACATGTGTGGGGGGAGGTCTTTCAGACAAAGAGAACTCAGCGGCGCGAAAACCAAACTAAGCTCTCCTCTATAGCCACAGACAAGAGAAACTAAGACAATAGATGGGGAGGAAGTTTTACAGGCGAAGAGAAACTCAATGGCGCGAAAACCAAACTAAGCTCTCCTCAATAGCCACAGACACGAGACTAAGACAATGGATGGAGGGGGGGAGTTTTATAGTCGAAGGGAAATTCACTGGTACGAAAACCAAACTAAGCTCTCCTCTATGGCGACACGATATTGCTGGTCACTAGGCAACCCCAGCGAGAGTATAGCCAGACCCATGCGTAACTATAGTAACGTAACTATGGTATGGTGAAACCGTACAATTGATTACGCTTACTTTATCGGGGATTTGCGCGCTAGTACCCAGTTCAACTGGTTTAGTACAACATATATGACATTAATACATTTAACCCAAGCATAAGCACAGACGTAAATATTCACATTCAACAAGCGTACAGCTTTATATTAAGTCTGCCCAGATGCACAGTCTTACTTGGTGTTGCCCGTCCGCGGCCCGCGCAGTAGGCCAGGTAGCCTCTTGAGGAGGACTCCTTCGTGCGCTTTAGTGAAGAAAAGTTCCGCTGGATCGCGTTGCTCCGGGAAAAGTTCTGGTAGCCGGTCAATCGGCGGTCCCTTGACGTTCAGTGGAGGGGTTTTCACGGTGAGGATTTTAAATCAACTTTTAAATGGAATTCGCGGAGGTCCGGCCGTCGCGCGAATGTTAAAACAGTTCTTGGATTCGGATGGCTAGCATAAGTGGTTAGGTAGACAAACTTGTGAACTAATTTATCCTTACGACGGTCGTTTATTGCACGGGGCCCGAGTGCAGAACTAATACCGCTTTGTTCTCGAAGGTGTGCGCCCGCTCTTCGTCTCTAGGTAGCTACTGGGTTGCAGCCAGGTAGAGAGACCGGACAAAGGGGGATTCCCCCTTTTAAAGGGGTTTGTCTGGTGATGTAGTTACATGTCCATTCTGACTAGGGCAGTGTTACTCGGGAGAGTGCCCCCCTTTGGTCTGTGGAGGCATGGTACCTACACTTTCCATGGTCTCACCAAACTCTTCCCACACCCGAGTTTTTGCCTCTGCGAAAGTCAAAGCCGCGATCCGCCTGGCCCTCCTGTACCTGTCTGCTGCCTCCAAAGTCCCACCGGCAAACCAGGCACGATAGGACTCTTTCTTCAGCATGACGGCCTCCCTTACCCGAGGTGTCCACCACCGGGTTCGGGGATTGCCGCCACGACAGGCACCCACAACCTTGCAGCCACAGCTCTGATCTGCTGCATTGACAATGGAGGCACGGAACCAAGCCCACTCAGACTCAATATTTCCGGCCTCCCTCAGGATGCGGTCAAAGCTCTGTCGGATGTGGGAGTAAAAGACCTTTCTGACAGGTTCCTCTGCCAGACGGTCCCAGCAAACCCTCACAGTACGTTTGGGTCTGCCAGGTCTGTCCGGAATCCTCGCCCGCCATCTGATCCAACTCACCACTAGGTGGTGATCGGTTGACAGCTCAGCTCCTCTCTTTACCCGAGTGTCCAAGACACACGGTCGCAAGTTCGATGATACGATTACAAAATCGATCATTGAACTGCGACCTAAGGTGTCCTGGTGCCATGTGCACTTATGGACACCTCTGTGCTCAAACATGGTGTTCATTATGGACAAGCTGTGACGAGCACAGAAGTCCAATAACAGAACGCCACTCGGGTTCAGATCGGAGAGGCCGTTCCTCCCAATCACGCCCTTCCAGGTCCTACTGTCATTGCCCACGTGAGCATTGAAGTCCCCCAGCAGAACAATGGAATCCCCAGAAGGGGCACCTTCCAGTATCCCCTCCAAGGACTCCAAGAAGGCCGGGTACTCTGAACTGCCATTCCGTGCATAAGCACAAACAACAATCAGAGCTCCCCAACCCTAAGGCGCAGGGGACACTCTTATCTACCGGGGAAAACCCCAACACACAGGCAGCGAGCCGGGGAGCTATGAGTAAGCCCACTCCAGCCCTCCGCCTTTCACCCTGGGCAACTCCAGAAAAGAATAAAGTCCAGCCTCTCTTGAGAGGATTGGTTCCAGACCCCAAACTGTGTGTGGAGGTGAGCCCAACTATATCTAGTTAGTATCTCTCAGCCTCACACCAGCTCAGGCTCCTTCCCAACCAGAGAGGTTACATTCCATGTCCCAAGAGCCAGCTTCAGTAACCGAGGATCGATACGCCAAGGCCCCCGCCTTCGGCGACCGCCCAAACCACAATCCACCGAACCCCTAGTACTACCTCTCCCACAGGTGGTGGGCCAATGGGAGAGTGAACCCATGTAGTTCCTTCGGACTGTGCCCGGCCGGACCCCATGGGTAGAGACCCGGCCACCAGGCGCTCGCCGAGGAGCCCCTCCCCCAGGCCTGGCTTCAGGGTGAGGCCCCGGTAATCCTGATCCGGGCAAGGGTATCTGGGTCCTGTTTTTAAATTCCATAGGGGTTTTTTTTTGGACCACTCTTTGTCTGGCCCATCACCTAGGACCAATTTGCCATGGGAGACCCTACCAGGGGCATTGCCCCCGACAACCTAGCTCCTAGGATCATGTAGGCACGCAAACCCCTCCACCACAATAAGGTGGTGATCCATGGAGGGGGAAGAATCTAGCCTGTCGCAAAACTTCCTCTAGGGCACACTAACTTTAATTTCCTGTTCCAGCATGACTGTATCTCTACGCATAAGGCAAGATTGGCGGATGTCTCCATCCAGGAGGTACACACACCTCGAAGACTGTGACAGGGAGTACTTGGAGGAGGAGGCCAGTCCCCCTCCATCTGAATACTCATTAGAGACACTGGACTACCTAGGTAGGGAGGCTAGTCTGCCTCCATCAGAGTGCTCACTGGAGATGGTATATTACCTGGACTGGGAGGCCCATCTCCAACCATCCACTCTCCAGGGGACTCATCTGGGTTTCCCTCCTACCTGAAGGAGGCAGAGATGCCAGAAGAGGGTGGTTTCTGGCCAGAGGAGTCCCCCCTTTCCTCTGACGAGGCAAACGTGATGGAGGTCCCAGAGCCCGACCCACTGAAGGATACCCAAATGGAGCATCACCCCCTCCTTGAATAGCAAGATGCTAACCCTAACCCTAGGGTTCTCCAGCTGAACCTAGGACCAGTACACGTTTCTCAGTGGCGCCCCCAAGCTGCTGCATTCACCCCCAACCCGCGTCGGCCGTGGTGCGTTCCATGGGGGCCCACTTTTTTACCCATGATTCCCACGGGGAACCTATGAGTAAGAACAATATAGCCATCATTTTGTAGTGCAGAAGGCTGAAGATTTTCTAATCCCTACAGGCCATAATCACAGGAAGTGTCATAAAGTTGACTCATTTACCGTCTCTGGCCCCTTAAAGGGTCTTGCAGCAAGAAGTGAAAATCTCCAAGAAACGGTTTCTTTCAGCAACCTTTTGCTGAGGAGCTCTGAAATCATAAGTCTAGGAAGGACCGTTACCCACAAATTTGAGGAACTAATATTATCTGGACTTTCCGCAGCTGCCTCTCCCCTTCAGATATTCATCAATACTCATCTCCAAGAAGGCAACATTTCAGAGATTCTTAGAACTTTTGCCACAAGACAGACACTGGATAATAATCTAGCCTAAATGAATTAACTTTGCAAGATGAGTCTAGAGACACCAAATTTGCCATCATGCCAGCCAGGGGAAGGACCCTTATCATCAATGGAGGAGTTAAGGCTCTCGGGTCTTCAACTGATGTTTCCCTACCAGTGTATGATTAAGAACTCTGGACTGAAGTTGATACCTAGGTTATATCCTGTGTCTATACCATCTGAACATTAAGTGATCTGTAGTTGATATAAATGCACCACTTAGGACCTCATATGTATTAGGTATTAATGGGTACAGTCCAAGTACCATTCAGTGCATAATCATTACGTGCACAGATCACACGTTGTGTTTTGTTCTTCCTGTCGTCTGATATTCGTAGGTGGACTCGTTGCTACCAATCGTCATCTGGACATGGACAATCAACATCGGTGTGTTCCACCAATCTGGTTTCAAAATGGCTTCACCAGCCCACCAATGGGGCGCGTTAGGAGGCGGGCGTTCATGGATAAAGGAGAGATACATGGATGGAGGAGAGAGAGAGACAGATACCTGACTGACATTTGGCAGTGAATTGTCTGTGTAAAGTATACTGGGGAAATGTAGTGTGCATGTAAGAATCTAAGAATCTTGGTGGTGGTGTCAGGTCTTTGCTGTTTGTGACATATTTACTGTTTGTGTGGGAGGCTACGGTGGGATAGGTTTATTTTTTGTTGTTTGTAGTTCATTTCTGTTGTATAGGTGAGTTAGGAAAGGGGGCGTCACCATTGTACGTTTTGTTAGGTTTAGGTGGTTTGCTAGGTAGGGTAGAGGTTTTTTGTTTCTTTCATTGATTTGATGCCGCCCGTATCCCACCATAGGTCAGTACATGAATACACGTTTATTGTTTATTACAGACGTTTATTGGCAGTTACATGTAGCCTGTTGAGCGGTTATGACTTTTATTACTTGTATTGTCCTTGTATACAGTGTATAACTTGTATTGTTATTGCATGTATGGATCAGTATGGATCAGTAAATCAGTAAATACTTGTATTTGGTCACCATCAGTTTGGTTGTTGTGTGCCTATTATCGTATACCACCCTATACCCAGTAGCAGTCCTATGCACCTGTTGGTTACCCAAGTCTCGTTCTCTATTAGAGAACGGAGACGTAACATCTCCCATGCATTATTGTGGATCATATGCATTTTAGTCAGCAGTGTAACTGAACAATAAGTTTACTAAGATCACACCCCTAAAAGTTGCTTAAATATATATATATATATATATATATATATATATATATATATATATATATATATATATATAATCAATTGTTTTATGGATTTCCTTACTCTTCTGAGCCAAGTCATCCCACATGTAATACTTGTGACATTAATCATTCAATAAATTTGAACATTCATTCATTCATTTGATCACAGTGGTAAATAAATATTTTGGTCAATGGCATTAGGTCACTGCGCGGATTCAGAACCCCGTTTCATAATTCATAATTAATAAGTATATCTGCTACCTATATTGATGCCCCCATGTGAGGCATCAGCCAGAGTTGCTACAGTTTGTAGGTATACAGTACAATATATAAGAACAAACATTCATGTGTCCAGGTACCTTATTCCGTCAGTCCGTATTGCAATTGCCTTCTTTCCATAACAGTACAGTTCTTGTCTTGTCTTGCATTACTGTTTCTTGCAGTAACTTATTGTTGCTCTTATTGCGAGGGTCTGCTAGGGATGGTGATGTTGTACATTGTCACTGTCCCTGAATGTATTCATTTCCCCATGTTTTTGCCCAACCTCATGTTTCCATTTTTGTCCGTACCCCTTCCCATCACTGTGCTCGTGTTTGTCCCCGTGAATATGTCTGTCCCTGTATTTGTGTGTTGTCTGTCTCACCGTCTTTCCAGGGAGAGTGTTTTAGGTGGTCTTTTGGTGGACTCTCCCCATGGGGGAGCCCTCCTGGAGTTGGTCACTGCAGTTTCCGGATCTGGCATGGTTGTCTGTATATGTGTTCACTTGTCTCATATATCTAATGTGATTCAATGTGCTTGTTGTATGTTTAGTATATATTGTGTAAGGTTGTCTTTTCCCGTGCTCGTGATGCTCTCAGTATAGGCACAGTAAGCATTCTCCAATCCTATGGTTGTAATGATTTAAGGGTTAGAGGATGCAGAGACGAGTTGCATACAATACGTAGTTTTTTATCATAAACGATGGCTACCAAAGTAGCAAACAAGCTCATGACTTGGACTCACACAAAGACGAGCAGGGGACAAGACTAACACATAATAAGCCCCGCATGTAACACATTAAACTAATGAGACAGGAGAACACATCCACAAATGACCACACCCACAGGAAGCACATATATAGATGCTGAGGGAGGGGTCTGGGGCTGTAATGTTACAATTGTGTGGTTTTAGTTGGTTTTAGTACATGGTGACACACAATAGTGATAACATAGGACTATCATATGAATTGCCTGCTCAATTACATCTCAATTAAATTATATCTTTGCCCCTCTGTCACACATGAAAAGAAGCAAAGTTTTGTAACTTTGCAAGTTATGCAAAGTAATGCGATATGTCAGCATAAAGTCATGAAGCAGCTACAAAATGAACCAATCACGCAGTCATATTACAAAATGAACCAATCATGCAGCTCCAGCCATGGTGATAGGACAGGACACATTCTACACCTGCAGCGAACTACATCAAAGCTCACTAGAATTGCAGACCAACAATTTCAGAATGACCAGATGTCAGTGCTCTGGACCACTCTTGGGCTTTCGCATGTGAACAAATGTACTAAATTCATGAAGCAAGCAGACCTGGGTCCAGAAAAAAGCTCTGGTGTGAAAACATCCTTAGGGTTTATGTGAGATTGCACAATACATAATATTTCATTAATGTTAACATTCATGTTTGCATTTATTTGCATTTATTTAGTTTCATCATGTTTTCAGTGGAGCTACAGAAAATGGCATTATCTATGTCCAAGGCATTCTTGAAAGACTCAGTATATACACAGGGAGAGCAGTACAAAACACCATAAAACAAAATTATTCAAATTATATAAGTAGAACCATTTATTGACTTCAACAGAGGCTGCAGGGTAGCTAAGGAACAAAAGGTTAAAGTTATCAACAAAATCCACTCACTGCTTAGGTTTTGAGTTAAAATCGCAGGGAAACCGCTTAGAGGTCTTAGAGGTCTGGGTATTTTTCTTGATACTTCAGTTTCCATGTCTAAAAGGTGGCATTAGCTTGACTTGATGTTGTTGAAAACAATAGCAACATTAATGTCCTGAAAGTTGATAATTCTTGCATCCTAAATAGGGATATCCTTACAATAATCGCTTTTCACTGGGTTTACTTGCTATCCTGAAACTGTTTCCCATACGTTTGCTGGAGCTCAATAAAACCACTTCCCAGCAGAAGAAATCTTAAGGAACTGATATACATGAATCGCAAGCCACTCTCAACTGTCATCGGTCAGCATTTGACCAGCATGGAGGATCAATCTGGAAGGTGTAGAGAGCTATGTGATTGGTTTACTGATTTTCCACCGTGTAAGGTTAGACATGCTTTTTCAAATAACGCTTGGCAAGAAGTGTAGTATTTGTAAACAAGCAGTTGAGAATAACCTGTCACTTCTATAATACAGAGCAATTTTGTTGACTCAGAACACAGGAAACATTTCCAATTTATTGAAAGTCTACTGTGTAATGAGCAATCTATGAAATCGACCTGTTCTTTTAAATTTGTTGTTGAATATGATAGCCAGCTCAGTCCAGCCAGCTGAGTAACAGCAGTAACTCCATTTTGTGATGGATTGACAGTAAAATAAACTGTTACTTCACTCTAGCCTCAGCTTTTCTACAACTCATTTACAGAAGCACTGCAGAAAGAGACAGATACATGAAATAACTCCTGGACACATTATTAAAAATCTACAGTTTGTATATTGTTTGTATAACAAGCCAATGATGGTTTCATTTTGTAGCAAGCACTACTGTGTTTGTACAACAGATGAGTCCAAAGCTAACAGATTATGTTTTCCTCCTGAGAACAGCTTATCAAAGCGTCATTAAGCCACCCGTGGCCCCCTGTCTTATATCAAGGAGTAATGATCCGTGTAATGTCTGTCCTCTCCCTCACGGACGCGCCTCTCCTCCTTCAGCAGGAGGCTATTTGGCATGAAGTAGCCAGACAAACATGGTTGACCTCTTTGCAAAGTCCTTCCAGTGACAACATCCAGTCTGTTATATTATAGTTGAGATGTTAGATTGCATTTTATTTCATTTTATGACATTTTTCTTTTAAACATAAGCCACCATGTAAAAGAATGTAAAATAACACAATGTTTAGTGTATATTCTGTTTAGTATGAGCATTAATTAAAAGTTGGATTATGAAAACAGGTGTACATATGGTGGTGAGATTAAGTAATTAACCTTTTAGAATGAGTGTTTCTCCACTGGGATGATGAAATTAGATAAGTTTGCAATGATAGCAAGTGTAATGATAGTAGTTTTAAGTAGCTGGTTAGAAGCTTTGCAGAACCAATAGGACAAATGTCATTGTTTTTTGCTCCCTGAAAAATTACATTCCTTTTGTTTAACCAGTTATTTTCTCACATTTCAAAAATCCTTTTCTAATTGGATCACATATCTAAACTCTTACATCATAATGCATTTCTTCAAAATGTACTGCCACTGTTCACATTTATATTCAGGGTTAAACATCCCATTCAAAGCTGAAAACAGGCTTCTTATTTAGAGAGCTACTGTAACGGTGGGCTCCGCCTCCCGCCCCTGTTTTGGTTTTGTCTTTTCGTGTTCACGCCCCTGTCTTGTTTCCATGGTTTCCTTCTGTGTTTTCGTGTCGTCACGATTATCGTCAGCTGTTCCTTGTTTCTGTTTGTGTATTTATACTTCCTGGTTGTCTCTTGTGCTTTGTAGGGTATTGTCGCTTGTCACGGTGTTTCATGTCTAACGGCTCGTAATGCTATGTGTCTGCATTCTATAGTGGAGTTTAAACGCTATGATTGTTGATGTTAAGGTTTATGTCTAGCCCGGTTTCGTGTTCGCGTATCTCCCGGTGTTTGATCTTCCCATTGTCCTGTTTCCCGTGTTTGCCCGTGTCATAGTTTGTTAGTTCATTGTTAAGATTTACGCGTTCTATGTTCACCCGTCTGGTTAGTCACATTAGAGTTGTTCCTGTCGTCTTCGTGCTTGTTATAAGATGTGCTTGGGGTACTGTTAGTGAATTCTGATGTCTTGTCAATTAAACGTATTCTGTTAAGGTCCTCCTCACGTTTCGTCTGAGTCTCCGTTTTAGTTTTATGTAAATTCGTACATGCTCCTGCGCCTGCGTCACGCCACGTCTATAGACGGACCGTGACAGAATACCCTACCGAAAAAATGACGCAGCAGGAGAGGGCTCTGCAGGACCCGCTCCCTACAGAGGAAAGTAGGGAAGTGGGGGGCCTGGCTGACCTCTTCGCACCCTATTTTGATAAGGATGAGAGTGGCAACCCGAAGGGCTTACCATCCCTCACCCGGTGCCCCGATAGTTACGAGGGAGTGGGCTGTAATGCGGATGGGTTCGCTCTGCAATGCAGGGCCTATTTCCGCTTCTTGACCCGCCCTGCACCCCCGGAGGCAGGCTTAGTGTTGTTCATGAGGTCCCTGCTCGCTGGGAAAGCATTGGAGTGGGCTGACATCATTCTGACACACAGGGTTGAGGAAGCCTGGACTGTGGATGGCTTTTTGGAGCTACTGACGTCCAGGTTTTCTGGAGTACTACCGGACACTCCAAAGAATTTTTTGGGGGGGGGGTAGTACGGTAGAGGCTGCAGGGCAGCCTGCGGCTGAGGAGCCTACAGACCAGCGGCCTGCGGCGTGTGCATGAGGTCCAGGAGCGGCCTGCACAAGTGCGTGAGGTCCAGGAGCGGCCTGCACAAGTGCGTGAGGTCCAGGAGCGGCCTGCACAAGTGCATGAGGTCCAGGAGCGGCCTGCACAAGTGCGTGAGGTCCAGGAGCGGCCTGCACAAGTGCGTGAGGTCCAGGAGCGGCCTGCACAAGTGCATTCCGAGACCCAGGGGGGTCTTCCACGCCTACTGAGACCCAGAGGGGGTCTTCCACGCCTACTGAGACCCAGAGGGGGTCTTCCACGCCTACCGAGACCCAGAGGGGGTCTTCCACGCCTACCGAGACCCAGAGGGGGTCTTCCACGCCTACTGAGACCCAGAGGGGGTCTTCCACGCCTACCGAGACCCAGAGGGGGTCTTCCACGTCTTCCGAGACCCAGAGGGGGTCTTCCACGCCTTCGAGACCCAGAGGGGGTCTTCCACCCTGAGACCCAGGGGTCTTCCCGCCCGCTGAGACCCGGAGGGGTCTTCCCGTCCGCTGAGACCCGGGAGGGGTCTTCCACGTCCGCTGAGACCCGGGAGGGGTCTTCCACGTCCGCTGAGACCCACGGGGGGTCTTCCACGTCCGCTGAGACCCGGGAGGGGTCTTCCACGTCCGCTGAGACCCACGGGGGGTCTTCCACGTCTGCTGAGGCCCAGAGGGGGTCTTCTACGTGTCCCACGACCCGGAAGGGGTCGCCTACACTTCCTGGCCCCACGACCTGGAGGGGGTCGTCACCTACAGTGTCTGCCCCTGAAATGACTGAACTGCCCCACGGTGGGCCAGGCCTAGAACATTTGTTGGACTCAAATGTGGACATTTTAAGCGTTATGCCCAGGCTACCTTTCGTCCCCTGCTCCATCCCTGGTTTTTTGTTAATCCCGTTCCTGTAATTGTCTCTGTACGTGTTTCCATACCCGTTCGTGTATCTGTGTCATGTGGTGTGTTTTCTGTCCCAGTCCCTGTGTCAGTTCCCCAAGTAATTACCCATTTTGTCCCAGTACACGTCTCCACAGTCTTGTCCCTTCTAGCCTCTGTCCCCAAGATCCCCAGTGTCCCTAGCCCCGCGCCTGTGTCCGTTCCTATAACCCCTGTATCTCTCCCGTCCACTAGGCCCATGTACTCGCGTCCTGTCGTTTCTGCTCTGCCTTTTGATTTCACTGCCCCTAGAGTTTTTCCCAGTCTTGGTTCCCCGGTCTGTCCTGTTTTGTCCCGCCCTGGGTCTAATGTCTCTGTTCCTGGCCATGCCCCGTGGATTTCGGTTGTGTTTTGAGTTTATGGTTTTCTGGTTTGTGTGGTTTTGGTTGTCATACGTGCCCCGGTGTGGCACGTTTTGGGGCGTACTGTAACGGTGGGCTCCGCCCCCGCCCCTGTTTTGGTTTTGTCTTTTTCGTGTTCACGCCCCTGTCTTGTTTCCATGGTTTCCTTCTGTGTTTTCGTGTCGTCACGATTATCGTCAGCTGTTCCTTGTTTCTGTTTGTGTATTTATACTTCCTGGTTGTCTCTTGTGCTTTGTAGGGTATTGTCGCTTGTCACGGTGTTTCATGTCTAACGGCTCGTAATGCTATGTGTCTGCATTCTATAGTGGAGTTTAAACGCTATGATTGTTGATGTTAAGGTTTATGTCTAGCTCGGTTTTCGTGTTCGCGTATCTCCCGGTGTTTGATCTTCCCATTGTCCTGTTTGCCCGTGTCATAGTTTGTTAGTTCATTGTTAAGTTACGCGTTCTATGTTCACCCGTCTGGTTAGTCACATTAGAGTTGTTCCTGTCGTCTTCGTGCTTGTTATAAGATGTGCTTGGGGTACTGTTAGTGAATTCTGATGTCTTGTCAATTAAACGTATTCTGTTAAGGTCCTCCTCACGTTTCGTCTGAGTCTCCGTTTTAGTTTTATGTAAATTCGTACATGCTCCTGCGCCTGCGTCACGCCACGTCTATAGACGGACCGTGACAGCTACAAATGTATCTCATTAACAGCCTAAATCATCTACTTATTTCACCATCACAGAATAATATCTATTATATTTTCATTGTAATTACTTTTTTTATTTCATATGCTTGAATTAGTTTATTGTTTTTTTTTACTGTAATTTTACTTCTCTAATTATTTAGGGAGAATATCTCCTGCAACTGATATAAAAAATGTACCTTCTATAAGGATAGTGGGTTTCCTGTGGAATTGCATTTCCGTAAAGCTGTGAGGGCACTGTAGCGGACGGTTGATTCCGGCTAGGGACAAGTGTGGAATACATTAGGACTGTGGGTGGGAGGGCAGGGTGGACCACAGTATGGTAGGGCCAGGCAAATGAAGCGCTTCCAGTCATTTCAAGGTCATTCCATGGTACACTGACTCCCACAAACACATTTCCACACTGGGCTTTTGAACACTGCACATATCTTACTTCTTTGCCTTACATTCTGTGCAAACGTATTGTTTATAAATAGATATAGTCATGGGTTTTTGAGGACCAGAATGGTGCTGTTGTATATGATTAAAGACTGAATATGCTCATTATAGCAAAGATTTTTTTTCTTCAACATAAGCTATAACTTGGTTTAGTGCTGCTGTGTTGGTTAGTCATTTACTAAACCTAAAACATAGCTAAAACTGAGACTGTAGTTCTTTCCAGCTAAACCCTAACTAATGTCACAAAAGTATATGTAATTAAAATGTACTACTTGTATGCTTTCTGACAACTTCACACAGTATAATAAAATATGAATGTAGAGGCGATACAATGTATATTAATTTCAGTTCTGGCATGTTCAGAAATACTGATGTTCTTAAACTCTTCCCAGCCTGCCTCCGTCTACTATAATGTCACATCTGTGGATTCTGCCCCAGATTATATAGCTGAAAGAAAGAGACAAGCCAAAATATTTACTACAGCCAGTCTGACTCTGTCTGGCTGTAGCAGTAGCAGCCAAATGTGTTGCTGTAGAAATACAAATATAACATACTTAATGTAATACATTCCAGTAAGTCCAGATGCTGTCTCTAGGAGAATGCCGAAGTAGTGATTTTTGTGCATACTAACATATCTGTAAGTGAATTTGAACCATGAGTGGTAGAACGACTGTTGTATAGGGGAGAAAGATTATTCTAAGGGTCTGCACCCTTAAGTGCCCCTAAAAATTAATTAGGCAAATGAACTTGCAAATTGTAAACCTATGCATAGTGTAGTGAAATCTGGACACCTTTTTAATGCTGTATTCCTGAATTTTATATTTGATTTGTTTTTTGAGTGATATTTGAGTGGTCCTTTGTAGATAAACACTCCACAGACTCTCAGCAACACATCAACAGTATATCAATGATGTAGCAGTTGAAATGCATCTAATACATTTAGCAAATTAGCAATTTAATGAGATCATTTAATGAACTGTGCAAATAGGTTTTTTTTATAATTTGATGAATTCAGGTGTTTTTCTCTTTATTTGGAGTGCCCAAGTTCGTATCTGTAGATATTAACATGAGAAGTCACTGAACATGTAACAGATATAAATAATGCCATCCTAGCAAACATATTAAATACCATCTTAGAGTACTGAAACTGTCACAGATATGCTGTTAACAACATTATGTCATGGATTTTCACTGGATTTTGGTGAGGGCTAGGGTTTGGGTCAGGATTAGGATAAGATTTTGGGTTAAGGTTAAAGTTCTTTAGAGTATCGCTTGGTGTAATAAACTTCATTTATCAAAATATTAATGTCACTCTGTTGAGAGCTTATTAATCATCTATGATGAACCACTCAGAATAAAGTGTTATCCATTTTTTTAATTAAATAGGAAAGTTCTGAGCAGTGCTTCTAACTTTGTGGACTGATTTAAATTCAGGAAGCATCTCAAGCACCACTTTTGTGTGTTAATTCTACAAGTCATCATGCAGAACCAGGACCTCATTAATTGATGTCTCTCTCATGGAAAAAGGACAGTAACCTGAATCAAACTGGACTTTGCATACAGCTGCCATGTGGTATCTGTCAGTGCCCTTCAGCAGGAATGTGATGCTGAAAATAATGGCCCCCAATTAGCACGAGACTGCTGCTGGCCTGCTTCCTGAAGCCATGTTCCCTCTGTGCATCAAATCAAATGACTACCCTCCTGCTTCATGCCATCCACCTCAGTGTGCATAATGATAATGAATCTTGTGCGTCTTAGGTTTAAATCCTTCTGGCAGACTGTGGTGTCTGAAGCATGTTCTTTTCTCTCATTCTCACTCTCTGTCTGTCTCTCTCATTCTCCCATTGATATTTGCACTGCCAGCTGAAAATATGGTGTAAATGCCTCTCAGCCACTTTGAGCTGACCTGGCATATACCCACACACACAACTAAATTGACTTATACAGCCACTGGGTCTCTCTCTCTCTCTCTCTCTCTCTCTCTCTCTCTCTCTGTTATTAATCTGAGGATCTCCTGTCACATAGCCCAGCTCAAAATGGACGCCCCACTAAAAACTATTTGTTTTGGCTTTAGAGGCAAAGCATAACGACAGCAGAGCGTTTTGAGGGGAGTTCGCAGGCCTTTTCTGGGTTAGTGGCAGTTATGGAGGAGCGAAGGCAAGGCGGAGTGTGTAGGGGGTGGGGTTTAGGGGAGAGCACAGTGGGTGACAGATGCTGTGTGGTGACACAAAGTGTAGAGATATAACCAAACATGGCTGTGGAGATTAAATGGCAGTGTTCTTCTGAGGTGTTTATATGTGCAGGTCGGGCCCGGGAGAAGGACAGTTTCTCCATAAGAGAGACGTATGGTCCGTAACAGTGCGCCGCGGGAGCTCGATTGCGTTTGCCAAGTCGCTGCTTTCATCCGTCTTCTCCGACTCATTGTCATCGGGAACAGGAGCAGCGTGGAGTTGGAAAAGGCAAGGGGGACAGCAACAGCAACAACGACAAAAATGTACTGCAGTGAAACGAATCAGAGCCGAAGATGGTGGCCACGACACAGGGAAGTGGAGGGAGGATCAGAGGGCTTGGGGACTCCACACCTGCCCTTCTTGCGAAGGACCAGCATGAGGTGGTGGTGGGGAGTTTCCTGGAAATGGGATTTTCTGCATGGCTCCCTTTGCAACAGTAATAAGAGCCAGGCCCAAGTGAGGACACAGGACACAGACTCTCTGTGTGGGAGTGAAAAAGGACAGACACACAGGTTTTAAAACAGATGGATACATTTGATTGAAGAACAGAATGAATACTGACTGGATACACAGTGCAAAAGTGTATATGGTTCTAGTTTTCAAGTGGTCAGTTTTATTAACTCATGTTCAGCCTTGTGTAGGTATAGAAATGATGGATGTGTCAAAATAATTCACCGTTCAAAATGTTAATTGCAATAAGCCTGATGACATAAGTTGGAATGTCATTTATACATACATTTATAAAAAGGAAGTTGGTACCAAATGTACTGCAAACCTCCTGGAAACATTTAAAGAGATTATACGAATTACACATGGTTTATACATGCAATTACACATGCAGAAACTCATGCAACATCAGAACAGCACAGCTGAAGAGATGAACACACTTGGTCAAATAATTGGCATGAAAACTGCGAGTCCCTTTGTTTTTGTTCTGGCTGGGGAAAGTTACACATGAGGGGAGTTATTCACAAGCCCAGGGGATCAATAGGTATATTTGGCTCTTTTAGATGTAATTGATTGGGTCCTTATAAGACTCCACAGCCACTCAGCTTTTCTTTCCCTGATGTGTTGCCTGGACACATAAACATGGCCATATGTTTGTGAACATGTCTGGAGGAAGTCAAAATCAAGGGAAGCCTGTGCTGAAGCCTGTCTGTCTGTCTGTCTATCTATCTATCTATCTATCTATCTATCTATCTATCTATCTATCTATCTGTCTGTCTGTCTGTCTGTCTGTCTATCTATCCATCCATCCATCCTTTCATCCATCTATCCATCCATGTTGTACAACAAACACATTTGTTATTTTTAACATGATATGTGTCCTTCACTGATACAACTCAGATAAAGAGGGTGATAAAAGCCATGTAGAATATCTATACTGGCTGGCGTAATTATAGTGCATCTTGGTACACCGATGCATGAAAATTACTACAAGTGCCTCCCACACTGCATTCAAGATAACACAGTCCCCTGGAATTGCTTCAGAATCAACACAATGGGCTTACTTCATCTCATTATACTGTATACATTGAATCACTGAAGCTTTCAAAAGGTAAGGCAGCAAAAAAGAGAATACCGTAATGGTAAATCCTGGAGGAAAATGTGAATAATATACATGTGACACACTTACAGGAACTTACAGGTCGTTAATAGTAATGTTTGTTAATAACCAGAGCAGTCATAATAACAGCAAAAAATGCAGGGAAGGCTGTGTTATTTAGGTGGAAATAAGTTGAATAAGTAAATGTGATTCTTGCATATGTTTTAGGCCTCGGATTTTCAAGCATTTGGCTGTCAAATTAAGCTACCTCGAGACCAATTGAGTGACCAACTCTGTGTTCTGGAGTTTCAAAAAACAGCCAAGAACATCACTCACCAATACTTAAAAACATACAAAATATTGAATTCTGACATGGTTAAGGGGAGTTGTTCAGTTTTTGCTGTTGAGGCAAACACTTGAATGGAGCACCTTCGAGATGACGGTGAATGAGAGGTTCACTGCAAAAAACGTTGGCAGAGCAATTTATGACCTACATGGTGCTATAACAGCATGGGCCAGAATCCTTAAGGTATGTGTCCTGCACTCCATTCTGCCAATCCACATGTACTACTTCAATGGTATGGAATCACATGATGTCTCTCTCATGCATTCAGATTTCCTGCATGGAACTTATCAAAAAGTAGCAAAAGTACCCCTCCCCCTAACATTTCTAATTTCCGATAAAGTGCATCTTACCAAGTAATCATTAAATATTGTTTAAGTGAGATGTATATTTGTAAAGTCGGTATCAAGCTTGAAGAATGTTTCCTGCTTATATAATCTTCTCTTGCTTCTCTATAGGTGATGAACTAACTAAAAATCTGCATCTGAATAGCAATGTCCTACAATTCAATGCCTGGGTTATAATGTTAGCATCAGTTTACAGCAATGAACTCATCATGTCCTTGGAAATGTTCCTGAAGTCCTGCCCATACCTTCACAGACCCTAATGACAGATTTATATGAGATCAAAGACTCTTGAAATACTGCTAATAAAGGACATTCAAACCCTGTGAACTTCCCCCCCAAAAAAGTTTTGGAGCTGACAGCATGGGAGTTGATGTTGAAGGTAGATGTTTTGTAGAGGAAAAAAACCTGTTGTCAAGGGAATTACAGTACAGGTTGTCAGTACAGGCATTTCACACGAGGAAGGTGTTCACTCGCACTTTGAAAAATTGTGTTGGACTCAAATGGCACATCAAAGGCTTTAGTATTCACTCAGCACAGAACAGCTGGCAAATAAAGGCACTTGATATGGGGAAGACTCCTTATTAGAGGATAATAATAGAATGATTGCCACATCTTTGAGATATTTTACATTATTAGGGTTTTTCATTATATATACACAAGGTTATATAATATGCAAGGTTCTTGTCCATAAAACAACTACATCAACATTATTGTCAATTTGAAAAATAAACATTTCTGCATACTTTTCTGCATGAAAGAGTTGTGTTCCTGGAAACACTGATTATAGTTTTTAAATTCACAAAGTTTTGCAAAAGTACAAAATATAGTTTGAGTACAAAAAATAGTTTTGGCACTCAAGCTGTTTTCTAGGCTGGGTCACCAGTGAAAAATATTTTTAAAAAATCCTTTAGGGCTACATAAAGCCATGTTAAGCACATTGTGGAAAACATTTAAATAAATTAATTAAGAAAAAGAAATAAATAAAGTATAAAGAACTGAGGGTTGGCTAGACTTGTACTCATAACATTTATAAACAATTCTGGCCTTTAACTTCAGGGGCAATTATTTTACATTATTTATTTCCAAAGAGCTTTTAGATTTTATTTTACAAACTTGCATAATGAAACATAATATTAATATTACATAATACTATGCAAAAGTAAAATTAAATACTGCTGTCCATATGTTTTAAAAGAGTTGTGCTTCTTTTCCCACTATTAATGTTAACATTAATAAATCACCTTTTCAGATTTTGGTACAATTTGCACATAATAATGACATACTACACATACAGAAAACAATAACTCATAGCAAGACACCCACTAGTGGACCAGGGGCATGTGAATGGCACTATGTAAGGCATTTGTTTGAGGTTTGGTGTCACATCTGTCAAAACATTTTGTGATAAGTGTAGCTGAAAGACCTACAAACTCTGTTACCCCAAAACGTTGACAAAGTCTGTAAACACTTGTAAGAAAAGTACCCGGTGTCTTAAATTTTGTAGCTGCCCTAATGCTTCAGATTATTGAGTTTTGAAACAATTTCTTTGAACGGTTTCAACTTATATTGTGCCATTAGACCCTATCTTCTACTTTGCAATTAATTTAGTGCTGCACCGAGATCCTTAGTTTACCAGCCTGCAGCGGTCAAAAGAGGAATCAAAAGAGACTGCACTGTTAATAAAGTTCTTTCCTCATACATGATGAATGTTACATTCGTTATGAATATTTTAGAGACACATGCAATTTTGATGCCAATTCAGTCTCCTATCTCTCGTAAGTATGCCAGAGTCTTCTTTTGTATTTCTGAAATAGGGGTGTTAGGCAGTCTACGTACTGTTATTTCCTTCTGTGCTGTTTCAGTGCTGGTCAATCAACTTGTATTTTAACTAATAAATTCAGTTAACAAGCCTGGGAATTTTCAAATTCAGGTCAAGTTCAGTGTTTCTGTAAATCAATGCTTTACTGTCACCCCTTGTTACCGTAGTCTATTTTTACATTTTTCAAAAGGAAATTTTCATTGAAATGTCCATTTGTTATACGTTCAAGAAAAGGTTTTAATTGACCAGGAGTATGGGCACAGGTGTCTGATTTTAGCGCGTGGGGTACGGATATTTTATATGTAGCGCGTGACGTCAAGAGGAGTGTCGTCTGAAGCCGTTGAAATAGGGCAAGCTGTAACGGCGCGAGCCACTCATAGCTGAAGAATGGACCGCTCATGCTAAGAGTGTAAACGCAGAATGCGTACGTGCTCGCAGCCTTAATTCAATAACACCAACTGTCACGGAGAGAAATTGGCACTGAAGTTAGCGGGGTTTTTGGAGAACCTACACAGCAAACGCCTGGCGGTTATTTACTCACCATTTCAGTCTCCCGTGGAATAATACAGGTAGGTAAACCACTGCTTACACAGGAGATTTTATGTGTATTTAAAGGTGCTTCTTACTTATTGTTTTTACATAGTGTACGATGATACGGTGGGTATGCGACAAAGTCGTTGCTATGTTTAAAATCATGTACATGTGACGAGGGCAGTGGCTGATTTTAGTCATAACCGTTCTTCGGAGACTGACGCATGGATTATGCAGTGTTCCAGTTCGAAAAACTGTCAACAACGACAGTCATTTGTTTTACCTAAACTTGTTATACATGCTCTGCGATGAAACGTGAAGATTAGACGATACGATGTTTGGTCAAACTAATGTTCCGCAACTAACAGCAGTTTTAGTTTACTTGGCAGTTGTTATGTGCCGCCCTGCCGACCTGTGGTGACTGCTGCTCCTCATTACGCTGCTCGTGTAGTTCATGCATCATATCTCTCAATCTTCTAAACGTACACCTACTGCGCCCAAGATCACTTGTGTAATGGTAACCTACGCTTTCTGTATGCAGAAAATAGCTCTATCATATTTAGACATATTGGCGTTTGATAGGGAAAAAAAAAACAAGACTTACGCGACATTTAATCAGGATTTTGTCAGAGTAGCTCCAATATTTATCCGCTTCAGTGAAACAGTTTAACAGTCATGTAGTAGCAGAGTGCACAACATTCAAAACATCCAAAACATCGCTGCGTGATGGAGAGATGCATCACATCACATTAAGCAGTTTTAGACCTGATATCTGCGTTGATGCGCCATTAATAACTTTGTGACATCTGCGTTCTCGTGTAGTATTTTAAATGACTAATGAACGGAGGAATACGTTCAAAACAGTTTGCGTGGTCGCCCGAGATGCATTGCTATCCAAGTGAGCTATCCATGGTCCTGAAAATGTCCAATGACTCGCAAAAGCATTAGCAATACTACAGTAACTACTTCATTCGGGGGGAAAGTGTTTACACCGGAAAGCTCGATACTTTTATTCTAAAGATAACTGATGTTTTTTACACCGTATAGTTTTATGAATAAAGCAAACTTTATTAATGAAGTTTAAAAATATATACCTTAAAACAGTTAGGTCTGATAGTAAATATCACTTTTGCTGCATTCAGTTAGATTTATTTGCGTTGCGGCTAAGACCCATCAAGTAAGTGAGCCTTCATAGACTGCTGCATTTTGGATGGCTTGCCTCCATCTATTTTACAGTTGCATTTGCTAGTCTTTGCTAGTTGATTTTGATATTGTTTTAAATGCATTTCTGATTACTTAACATCTGGCATGACTAATTAAAATATCTTGTTGTGTTGTTTTGAATAGCACAGAAGTAACCTCGTACAACATTTGTAAATGAGGTTTAAATTGTGGCATGCAGTCCTGTCACTAATTAATGAAAATATTAAACGTTAAATGGTTCTTATGTAAAATTTGGAACTTTTACGTTTACATTTTTCATATCAGATTGTAAGCTGCAGATATCAGTTACATGAAATTACATCAAAATTTCCAAGTTTCCAAAATTTAATGTGGGTATACAGCATTCAGAGTTTCACTGGAACTGACTGCTAGAGAGAATCTATTTGGCTTTCTTATCAAAACCAATACATGCACTTAAAGTGCTTTATTCATCAACATGATGTTAGCATTATTTCAGTGTTGCCTCATATTGGTTTGGTGTATTAAATTAATCATCTGTCCCTATAGACATGGTAATTGAATTAAACCTCTGATACCTTTCACTATATAGGCTAGAGGTGAGTAGCAGCCCATGCTATTGGTTTTCCATTGCTTATATGTGCTTGCAAATATGCAGACCCTTCTAAAGTACACAGGTATGTTGTAATGCACAGAAGAGGAAACTAGAAACCAAACTTGTGCCTTGGAGGTTCACTGAGCTTCCTGCCATTTCGAAACTCTTCCCATCAACCCATAGAATTAACAGTGACCTTCAGTGCAATTGCTGTTCCACATTACTACTAGAAGATATTAAAATGACCAGTGTAAGATAAGAAGTTACAGGTATGAATGAGTCTGAGACTTTGGAGTCGGGCGCATTGTCAGTGTGTATTTTCAAATATCTTACATTTAAGAAACTTCTGCACAGTTTGAATGATCACTCCTGCCCTTATTCAAACCATTCTTTGTAATGAATGTTTGATGCCATCCACATGTAATAATACTCACTTTCTGGGCATACAGGAGTGTAAGTTCTAAAATTTCATAAAAATAATAGAAAATTTTAAAACACATGAGACTGACTGACTGTTGCTGTGAGTTCTGAGTATTTGAAAACAGCATAAAACCAGAAATTAAACAAACATTACAACATGGACAAGTAAGAAATATTAGCCTTAGTAATAACTCAAATAAACTCACGGACCTATAATAAACATTTCTAAACTTCACTTTGCTTTAAGTAAATCCCATCAGTTATATTTTGGTAACACCTCTTTGGTTCAAACTATGACACAATTTACATCTGATAAATGTCAAGGTGATACAAGTTACACATGCTATGCTGTGACAGTTAAAATCACAAGGTAAACTATGGAGAAACTACTGAACTGCTATTACTACTAAGCTACTACTAAACTACTTAGTCTTTGTGCATCTATTGTGCACACCATTTTGATGAAGCTAACATGACAGCAGGCTATGACATCAGCAAACACTATTTAGAAATGGATGGTGACAGATCTGGTACTTGTAGCTGTACCTGTGTCTCTTTCAGCTGGCTTCCCACTGCCCTAGCAATACTGTGCCCAGCATGCATAAATCCTCTTCATATAGGTCTGTATGTCATTTTGTCATATAAAAACTTCTGCTTGGTTAACCTGTAAACCTTGGGTCAGAGTGATAGCAATAAGGAAGACGCAAGAACATATACAGCTGATGGACAACTTAATATCAACGGCCTGTTCATATTAGCTACACACGTACAGGTTCTAAATTTGAAGGGGGAATTCATGTGTGGCAGAATCAATGCAGTGAGGCTATCCCTGTGCTGGCACTTTGATAATAAAGTCATCAATACAAGCTAAAAATAACCTCACTTTTTTAAAGAGAACATTTTTAGAGATATTAGTTCATTTGTGTCACTCCTATAATACTGACTGATTATAGGAATGTGGAAACACTTCATGTTCAGGATTATATTTGATATAAACATCCCTGAGGACTCAGGGAGCACTCAGAAGAATGACTGAAAATGCATTTCCACAGTGGATGCACTGTAGCAGATTCTTGGGAGGAAGGTTTCATTGAAAAGTTTATAGACCACATATATTTAACTTGAAAGTATTGTTTAGAGTATTGTCTTAGATTGCATATTTAGTCAGCTGCACATATCTAAAAACTAATAGATAAACATAATTTTGTGGGTTATGATGACTTTTATAAAAGGTATACTTTTATATATGATTTTTGACCCATGTAGTAATTTGATATGTTATAATTCTGAGAGGATGGCTTGAAGGTGACACTGCTCCTCTGAATTCAAAGACAGGTCTCTTGATGTAACAAAGCATATTTGAAAGCTTTCTATATCACCTTATGTTGAGATATGGAAGTTTCTTTTAGGCATCCGGAACAAAGCTGTGGTTCACATTCTGTGGTTCATCTGTTGACTGAAGAAAGTTTCCATTGCAGATTTCTTTGCTGAGGTCATATTACTGTCGCACATCTCACTTGCAGTTTTAAAATGCAGTAAACCTCACTCATGCAGATGACTGCCACAACATAGCTGGTGTGTGGATACCTAAGTGGCACTCATAGCTCTCACTGAGCGTGTCTTGGACTTCCACAGTGTCCGGATGGCAAGCTGGCTGGCGCAAGATGCACTCCATGCTGTGTTCTCTTGGCTAGGGGCCATAGCTCTGACCGCATGTGAGTCAACCAGCTCCATGCAGGAGTAGAGGCACGGTGATGACAGGTGCATTTTGAGGGAAAGCTGCCTGCAAATAGAGAACACAGCACACAGAGCTGACGCTAGCTAGATTGGTCGCACCATTACTGTTGTCAGATATAAAGGGAAGCAGCAAAATCTATGGCCTCATCTCTGTTTGCACACTAATATCAAACAGGGAAGAAGGTCCAGTAGGTTTCCATTCTAATCAAATCAGTATTGATTTTGTGTCAGAGGCAAAGGAGGACAGACATACAGGTTGCACATATGCCAGTGAGGATTTTGTCTTGTTCATATAAGCAGATATGTAATTACAGTGTGTGCACTAAAGAAATTCAGCTGTTTATTGCATCCACCATCAATTCAGCAGGACTGTTGATCTAATAAACATCTGTATGAGTCACTGAGATGAAGCCTGTAATGGTGCTGGATGTTTCTGAAACAAATCAGTGCACCATTTGACAGCACTGCTGAATTAAAATCACAAGGACGGGGTATCCCCTCATTGTCGGAAAACCATTCACCATTCTTATTTTGTTAGTTACATTTTTAAGGATAAACTGTCTTAAAGATCAAAGTAAATGGTGCATTAAAAGTCTGACATTAGACAAAAATTGACAGAGGTAATAAAAATACCGTCATGCGTTTTGAACTTACTCAGAAACTTGTTCCGTGGCGGACAGTTGCAATAGCAATTATCGCCCGAGGAGAGCAGCTCGATAGTGTTGCTGAAGTGTCTAGTGGCTAGATTAATTAACTGAGTGGCGATAAGTTTTGACATTGCCCATCCGTCTGGGCTGTATTTGCTTGTGGCTTTGAGTGGCAGGATCTCTCCTGCTTGGCTTTGTGACACTCTGCTCTCTGCGACAGGCCGACACTGATGGGAGGGCTGGGCATTTGGGCACTCCCCGTCCTGCTTGGAGCCTCTTTCTGGCGGGCCTGCGAAGGACGCGGTGGTGTTGAAATGGACAACAGAGCACAGGATGTCCCAGATGGACTTCAGCAACTGGTAAATCCTCTCACTTTTTCTTAACATGACTTTGCTTACTTTTTACAATTTCTTGTTTATGATTCACTATTCAATACACTTACATAAGTAAGTTCAATACACTTACAACATATAAAAGTGTGATCCGAATAATTTGTTTTTAAAAAGTAACTAATTCAAAATAATTTTCTTTAGTTGCACTTATAATGGCCAAGAACAGTTACAGAATAATGTGAAAGTAAATTACAGTTGTCCTGACATTGTTCCCCATTTATTCAGTGCGGCGTTAGTAATGAATACATGTGGCTACGTCTGGCCCCCCACAGATGGCAAAATCTGGAAATGCTCGGCAAGATCCTTAAATTTATCAAGATGACACCACTTTTTTTTCTGCTCTGAAACGACCCCCTTTAATAAAATTACACTTTTTCCTGATCGCATAAGACAACCTTATGATCATTTGCTTGTTCTAGAAGTCCTACTGTCTAACTCAGTACTTTTCCACGAGTTATATTTTGTTGCCTCTCTTACACCACACTTGAAGGATTTGATTTTACGCCACGTGCAGGCAATCCTCACAAGCTCTCTCTAAATCAATTGTCCCACAGACCTGTGAAGCAAATGGAGTTTTGTACCCTCAACCCCATACACCCCCCTCCACCCCCCACCCTCCTTCATCCACACAGTTGTTTTCCCCCCTCAATTCTTTGTGCAATTAAGCATGAACCCCTCTGGTCTGTTTTCACTCTGTCTTGCCTGTGGGGTTCCAAGTTGGCAGGGTAGTGAGGGAATGTCACTGCATTGCACTCCCGCTTCTGCAACCTTAATCCCACTGCACAGACACATTCTCAGGCGTCCCCGCCAACCAACCGAACCCTGGAGAAGGCAGGGGGGTATAATGGTTGTGGGGGGTTCATACCCTGTGGTGAATTGGAACAAATGAAGGTGGAATCCCTTGCAGACACAAATTGTCTGCGCCAGTACTGCAAAACAGAAAAACAAAGAAGAGACAGCATAAGTAGGCAGCATATACTTGTACCTGGAAGTTCAGTGTAGATGGATTTCAAAGGAACTTAAAAAATAACTTATTAAGTTGAAAAGTTCTTGTCCTCACACATGCTATTAAATCTGTGTCTATAATCTAGATTTTACTTGTTTTGGTCACAACTCATTTATATACTTGATAACAACTTGTAGCATTTAACTTAGATGCAGTTGGACAGGACCACTTAGATGCAGTTAGGGTATGTTTATAAAACATACAGGTTTTATTGATTTATGACCTATCTAGTGTTTGTCACTAGACAAATAGGTTTCATCAAACACACATACACATTTCCAGCTGTGAAAATCTGATTTACATATAATGGAAATGAGTTCTAAGTATTCATAAACACAGTTAAACTGGTTCCTTTGTTTTTTTATTGCACATTTATAGAGCATGTAAAATCAGTTGCAAATTACACAGGTCTTCCACAGTACAACATTTTAATTTCATCCATATTTGGTAGATAACTGACTTATTGGAATTTAATTATTTCTGTCCTAATCAAGTGTGCTCTAAAGTCTACATGAAGGGCTCAAAAAGGTGGGTTGAAGTCTATGCACCACTGAGAAGATGTATAGATTACGATTGTGACCAGTCAGAGTTGCGATGCATATGTAAAAACCCTTCATTTTAAAATGGGCACATTAAACAAGTAATCATACTTTCATCATTGTAACTGTAACAGTAAATCTTGCAAAAAGGGCTTTCAGTTTTTCAAGACTTTTAAACACAAAGGTCAACACTCTGGTGTAATGACTGGGGGGAGTACTGTACATGCTGGAAAGCGTCTTGCTGTCCAGTGACAGAGAAGACCGTTGTAAATTAAGATCTCTTTTATTCAATTCAGGATAGACACTGCAACTAACCTAATGCATATGACAAATTTTGTAATTTCTGTAATTAACATGCCTCTTTTGTAATTTTACCAAGAAATTTTGGGTGTACAGGCAGACAAGGAAGTACAAGAAGTAGGTGCGAATTTTTAGATTAGTAATTAATAGTGCATTAACAGTTTGTATTTTCAGTTGAAAATAAATTATAAACAAATAAACTGATAAATAAACTGATAATGAAATAAAGTGAAACAAAGAATTTACATAACAATAAGCAGTCTAATAAATTGCTTTTTGTTGAAATGTTGTTGAAAATAGTTCATTAAAGAATGGTGTGATACGAAATGAATAAAGTGTAAACAAAAATTCATACGCCTATATTATTTTATGTTAAAAGTAAAAAAAGATGAATAAGAGGGCTTTGAAGTATTTAATTGACGTTATAGTAACATAAAGGAAATGAAATCATAAAAAAATGAGAAATGAATTAGAAAGCAGGCTAATTTAGCAGGGTGCTTTATTACTTCATCTGATGTAGGTTCACAATATTACTATATGGACACTAGATTTTGATCCTGGCTATGACCGTGGTCCTAACTCGTTGAAGTCGAACTATGACCCGTACCAACAGTGCTAGGCTGTTGCAACTGAACTCAATGTCTAGCAAGAGTCTGCAAGAAGGGGAGAAGAAATGTTAGCATAAAAAAGAGGGACGGTGAGAGTATTAGCAGGGAGCAGACATCCTCAGCTCCTGACCCTCTGTGCCCTTCCATCACAGGGGTGATTAGCACTTTAATTAGACAAATATCTGTGCACCTAAAAGCTTTTTGTGGCCCTGTGGTCCAATCTCTTTGTCTCACTTCATCTTCAACACAGACACATCCAAACAGTTACAGTTAATCAAAAATTACTTAGGGAATAAACTGTGACCGTAAATAGCTTGGTAGCATGTGGATGTGATGATGTAAATGCTATGATATTGCAATGTTTGTTAACATGGCGATGGGATGTTGCAGTGCTTATGTATTGATTAATTGCATAACATTTTAATAAAGTATAATTTAAAAAGCAAACACTCCAAGTAATGACATGCAATAAATTCCAAAGCTGGCAACCTTAGAAGCGTTTCATTGTGCATTTTAGCCGTTAATAGTCATTGTAATTCCTTGCTTTGGCTCCCAGTTTTATAAACAACAAAATCTGTTTTTGAGCATAAAGGATCCCAAATGGGATCCTCAACTTGTTACCTGCCCAATAGATTGACAGAAAATAGAGCATTGTGCCTTTTGGAGAAGTTGTTTGATCTGAGTAATTGATCTCTTCTGGGTCAACCAATTACTGCAATAATGTACACACACATTCACAGTAATCACAAAAAGACATTAGGGGTCTCTTGCTCTTTTGAAGTATAAACCATGTTTGAGACAAGTGAGAACCTTTATGTAACCATGCAACATTAATGATTACATCTCATTCTCTCCTGTTATGGTAGACTGGAAAGGCTAGTGTGGGAAACCAATTTCCATAATATGAATTAGATTGGTCTCAGTGGTGTGTTATCAACTAGCCTAATATTTCATGCTTCGAATTGGACTTTTACAATGAATATGTCCATACAGTTAATGATGACTGACAGTTCAGTTAACAATGAATAGTGGGTCTGGTTCAGCTGAACTCTTTATAGAGACTCTAAAAGCAATAATATGCTGAATGTATCCATTTGCATCTGCAGTAGATATAATAAAAAAGAAATTTTTTTTTGCATGTGATTATGTTCTTTTAGTATTTAGGTTACCATGAAACGCTCAGGGACGTCCTGTCAGCATGTTATATGTGTGATGCAGCCAGAGTTGTGATTTTAATTTTCCATAAAACATAACAGGCTTGGCCAATTGTGGTCTTTATGTCACCCATTTACTGAACATTAAAACACGAGATAAGGAGCTCATCACACTACAGTCGACACCCAGCCAGGAAGACACGCATGCACACAAACACACACACACTCGGCAACTCAATCACATCTCCGCTCCCAATCACCCACTTATTGATTGATCACTCACACCTGTTCCTTAATACACGTCACATGTTTACTCCCATGGGTACTATCCACCAGCACTTTGCATCAGCCACTGTCAAGACTAATGCCTCACTCTCTACGTCTTCAAGGACTGCTCTGCTCTGTTTATACCCCTTTTTGCTTCTTTGCTCGAATAAACCTGACTTCAACCTGCCCTTATGCTCGAAACTCTGCCACTGCCATGTTGCATTATCGCAGATTACCGGTAATGAAATTTTGTTTCAAAACATTAGATCTCTAATCTTCACCTATTTTGAAACCTGTCATTTGCAACATCAATTAGCTGAACAACCCCAGACATTTAAACCTCAATATGTATATATCTTAGTGAGAAGCAAATGAACATGTGCAGACAGGATGTTTGGTTTTTTGCAGATTGTGGGATTACACCTGCAGATTTGTGGGATTACACTGACAGCACCCCTCCTCCTAACATATTATTAAAAGAGTGATTAATTTATTAAAGAATTATTAATCTTCATGTAAATGTTGCCAGCAACGCCTGAGGGCCAAACACATCAGAGTCTCTGCTGTGTGCCACCTCCCTTGTGTTCTATAGGGCACAGTCAGCACATGATTTTTCAATTAAGGAGTGTCTTCTCTTTTCCCTCATTATAATCAGCCACTCTGATTACTAATAGTTTTGTAGTTGTAGCTTTTAATGTGAAAACGGCATGACTGTCTATGTGCAGGACAAGAGGTGATTAAGTCAGGCAGCTCCACAGCTCCAGGAGAAGGAGCTACAAGTAGTTAGAGGCCCTTCCATAGAGTTGACCATAAGCCTGTCAGGAAAACTAGCCGGACTTTTAAGTTCGGCTCTAAACAGTTTAATCTTTTCAGGACCGAAAAGTAAAATAAAATTCACATACAATTCACATACAGTGAAATCTGCTTCTTGTAATTAAATGCTTGCATACACTCCTGACCCGCTGTTAATGAATACACACAGTTTCAGTCTGCTGATGGAATTTCACTGGCAACATTTCAAGGAGTATAAACAGGTGTGGGGAATGGCAGAAGACATGCTGTAACATCCTGTGTACAAAAAAATCAAGCATAATGACGAGCATTAAAAAAAAAAACTCACAAAAACTGTCCAACATTGCTCTAAACCTTATTAAGTCTTTAGTGTCTCGAGTGACCTTAACCATCTTGTGTCACCATGTGTTCATCAATACCATTCTACTTTAGAGATACTTCAAAGGGAATGATTGGCTCATTCCCATGAAACAAAGGTCACACATTTCCATCATTCCATCTCTGTGCAACACAGTTCTGGTGTTAAGACAGACATGTGGTGGAACGGCGGAAGCATTGACTGCATGTCAGTAATTGTCGCGATTCTCAGCCATGCTGCTAAGACGCATGTGGCTGCATGTGAACACTCCCCTAAGGGTGATCAGGCTTTCTGAACTGCCAGCCCAGAAAAAAAACTCAGACATTTGCTTTAGCAGTCTTGCCTTTCTCAAAGACAGCCTTTGTACTGGGACTGGAAGGATCTTGCAGGGCAGAGTTGCACTGCAGGGCTACTTTAGAGTTTGGATTCAAAGCAGTTCCATTGAACTAAAACACATTGGTGGGAACGTAGCTATAGCGTTCTAGTCTCACGTGCTGCTTCTAGTTGTTTTCAGTTGCGCTGGGAACTAGGAGCACAGTCCTGTTAGCATGCAGAGCTTCATTAGAGCAAGCAAAGTTCATTCATTAGCATGGCAATTTAGTACTTGTTATTTTATTCGCTGAGTGAAATATATAGTCTTCCTGTGCCAATTATCAGATTTTAATACTGAAAGGAAGTAAAACAGGTATCCACTATGTGTTTGAGCTAGAGAGTGGTACAGTGCAGTAGTGGAGGATACAATGCAGCAATTCTGAAGCAATACATTCCAGGCTGTAATGGGTAAACTCAACTGTGTAAAACGAAAGCTGATGACTTAAACTATGGAGAAGCACTGTTCAGTTTTCCTACAGCTTAACAAGCTTTTTGCCTCCTTTATTGCAGCAATATGAAGGGGCTGAGAAGAACCCCAACCAATGTAAGTAAAACTTCCTTAACTTAACTCTGCTTAACTTAAAGCTACTTTTGTTATTTGTGTTTGGTTGACTATGACTATTGTCTGATCGTCAGTGGACATCATGCAGATTTTTTTATTTCCATCATAAATTTTACACTTGTGAGATGCCCATGATAAGTTGATGTCTTTAGACACATTACTGTAGTATCTGCTGGCACATGCAATAACTTTCCATAAGAAGATTTTGCTATTACTGTGCAATCTGCTTTCACATTTTTTTAATTCTAGAACCTTCTATTAGTTTGTCTGACATATTAATTGTCTCAAATATTGTTTACTATTGAATTTATAGTAAGCAGTAATATAATATATATTTTCATACCACATTCCAATTTTCTGTATTACATGGCACGTGAGACAGTAGAACGATTCCGGAATTTGGTTGTTCAGGTAGAGTCTCAAACACCACTCTGCACACATCGAGAGCATGAGGAGGTCCTTGTACTGGGAAAAAATTGCACTTGCAACAACAGCATGCTTATATTTGGCGAAGCCTAAAAACCCTGCAGAATTAGTATAAGCTTTGTTTTGATACATTCTCAATGTTGCTTTGCAGATTTTACATGTGCAAAATGACTGATAGGGAACTGACAAGAAGACTTATATTGTAAGAATATTATGGACAAGGTATATCAGGCTTTCAGTGGATCCAGTATCACTCTGTCTCTTCTATGAGGTACATGTCTAGCAGATATGTGACGGCTGCACAGATTCTTTGCAGCACCTTCGATCCTCTGTTGTTGATTCAGTTTCCTCCATTCCGATAGCTATTTCCAGCTTGGACAGCCATATAATGCAGATCTAATGGATAAATACATACAGATAAGGGAAAGGCCTTTCACATAAATGTTTTGCTTCTCTTCTACGGTAGAATGATGACATTTTTCCTTAAAATATTTGAAATTTTCACATTGACTGTCAATTCCTAGAACTCTCTTGGGACTAGTTATTCCCTGTCTGCATGAACTTCGCAACCACCCCAAAACAAGCAAACCACCCCATATCCTTTTCCCCTTTAACGGAGAATTATAGAATTTCTGTATATGTGTGTGTATGTGTGAGTGTGTGTGTCATTCTGTAGCAAATTACCTCTGTCTCTCTTGCACAGAGCAGCCTTTTTATTGTCCTATCTGTGCCTCTCCCTTCCAGACTCTCGTCCAGACATTAATCAAAGCCCCCCCCCCCCACACACACACACACATACAACACAATTTTTTTTTTTTTTTTCCCTGAGATGATGACCGTCATATCTACGCAAATGCCAACACAGTACCGCATCAAGTTGTCACCCTCTCTGGCCTCAGTCACCCATTATAAATGGTGTGGTGTGGCTGGGACATACCAGGTCAGCTTAAAGACACAGCTAATGCACAGGGGAAATAGTTTGAAATAGCTTCCTTTTGTGGTCCAATACAAGGCACATTTAAATCTTTACTATTCATCTGCTGAACTGCTGTAATTCATATTGCCTGAGGTACACATAGAGACTTAATGCGGGCTTTCTTACCATCTCGAATTAAACAATAGCACGAGGCAAACCCGGGTAAGCAGCCCTGTGGTTCATTTAGGTGGTAATTGGGCTGGAATTAGATAGGGCATGAGCTGCCAGTGGGGTTTTGTAACAAGCTCTAAGTGACTTAGCCAGAGGGTAGAGGAGAGGGCAGAAAACCGAGAGAAAACAAGCCTATCATGAGAGATCAAAAAGTTTGGAGAGTAAAAACTGGGAGAGAGGATAACAAAATATAAGTGGAAAATAAATTGCGACTTTGAAAGTAGTCCTTTTCACTTGGCAGCACTCAGATATTTATGGATGTATAACAAAGCAGATTTGTGTGGATATAAGGGCTTGTTTGATGTTTTAAAGGACACTATACTCAATTTAAATCTAGCCTTAAGCCCTAAAATATGTTAGCTCATGCAAAACTTTAATGTCTTTTTCAGCAAATGTGCATATGTTGAAGCATCTTTGTAATACTGAAATACACGTGATAACTTAGTAACTTAATGTTTTATTGAATTAAATTTTTGTAAGAAAGTAAACAGGTGAAAGGTTACACATGCTTATCCGTCCCTGCTTTGCTATTAAGAGAATGCCAGATGTAGGCCTGTTCTGACCTGAGTACTTTTACCTACTAGAACAGGGAGCCCTTGCCAATATTGGAGGCTATTGTTAGATATTACTGAGCAATGTCACTTATAAGTCACTGTCATCTCATTCAACCATAAATCCCTAGAGATGTATAATTTCATTATGCTGAGGCCTAATAAACTGCACACAGTGTACAGTCCATAAAATATACCATCCGAAATCAGTGAGCCATCAGAAACTTAATCAAAATGTCAAATTACGATGGCCAAAGGGGAATGTCTCCCTGCCTCACAGGGATTGTAAGAACAGTTGTAACACTCCCAAGTCTCCTTAGAGGTGGCAAAGCAGCAGTTTTTAGCCATACTATTAGATGCTTGTCAAGGAACAGAAAAGCAGTTCTCCTGAACAGCTGTACTGTGAGGGAGTCTGCATGAATCATGAAGCTGCACTATTTTTCAGGTATTGATTTCGATTTGCGCTCTCTTTGGTGAGTGTGTTCATCTGGAGGCTTTTTGAGTATAGCTATATTTTATAAAATTATAGCAAAGGACAGAAAATGGGGTTGAAATCGGTTAATAAAAGTATCCTTATGTCCTTATTCAGGTTAAAACTTCAGAAATTGCCCAAGACCAATGACTTATCACATTCAACAGGTCCTTTTGTTTCTGTATAAAACTGACATCCTTGAAATTAGTGTGTAAATGAAAATGGTTCTGAGCTTATTGTTTTGGAGATTGGGAATAACACCACAGAGGGAGGGTGAGGGAGGAGGGGAAGAGCGGACTACGATTAGAACTGCATTGAACAGAGTTCGTTTGCATCTGGGGTGACAAGCAGCTTCCTAAACATGGACATTACAATGGCACATTTACTACCAGAACCTCAGGGTGCGGCTTTGTAGGTGAAAAAACCCAAAGCCCAATCAAATAAACATACAGAGACCAAAAAGACCACAGAAAGATCATACAAAAGATAAAAAAAAATTCAGACAAGCTAAGCAGTCACAACGCAGGTATATCACGCGCCGTTTCATCTCTCTCTCTCTCTCAGAAAGAGTTTGAGAATAAGTCCTGTGGGAAACCTCATCGGGTGAGGTCCTCTGCAGCACTCTGTCACTCGGCAGAGGACAAAATGTATTTGCATATTTCGGGGGAAGTTGGAATATGAATCAGCTGCTGTCATGCCAGAATTCGTGACTCAGTAAACAGTCTGAGTTTGAATGCTGACAACACGCCTGATGGGTTACCAAGGCCATGTTAGTAGGACACTCAGGCGAGGCTGAAATAGCCAACAGAAGTGAAAATGAGCTACTGGTGCGTGCAGTTAATCTGTTCTCACGTCTGAATGAAGCATTATTTAAAGTTTGAAGAAGCCACAAAGCAATGACAGTGTGATCATTGCTTTACGAGCATTCATGCATTATTAACAACTAAAATGTCAAAGGTTACTTAAAAACATCCTGTCAGTAGTTCTGGCCTGTACTGACATGAGGGAGTTGATCTATAGTATGTAACATGAAGATGTTAGAGCCAGCAGGTGAAGAAATAGCTTCCCCAACAGCCTCATAGAGATTTTGCAATTGGCAGCCAGCCCAGAAGTGAGGTGGCAGGGCTCAAATGCTGCATGAAGAATGGGCCAGAGTGTCATTAATAATTAGCACTACAATGCATGCACTGATTGTTCAAAGGGAGGTATTGGATGAGAAGCTAGAGAACTCAAAATGCCAGCTGCTTCAGCAGACTGTATTAGGATCAGTAGGCAGACTGCTTTAAAATTAGTATGTAAAGACATAGAATTTGTCCACATATCAGTACGTCTGATATGCATTAGCAATGTTGCCTGAGGTTTGCTTTGCTTTCTGTACATTCTAGAAGCAATCTTTAGTTGGATTTAATTACTGCTAGCACGGTTTCAATAAAATATCGTTTGATAAAGTTGTGTTTATGTTTTCATAAAGTAATATGTACATGCTCAAACATTTACAATGATAATTTTTTTAAACATGTTAATTTTTTGGTGTTAATATGACTTATTACACATCTTTGTGACTGTGAATGACACCATATGCACTCTGCTGATCTGATGATTACCAGTGAGGATTTCTTAAAAGCCATCGGCATAAGCTAATTTTGAAAAGTGTAAGAATCTGGTGGAGACGGATGTACAGAATCACAGCACATGTTTCTGCAATAATGTACTGAGTTAGAAAATTCTAACACAAACTGTGATTCTATTTTTAAAAAATCACAATTCCTGTTGATTTAGACGCCAACTTTTGATACTGCACTTAAGATTCATCTCAGCTCATGCTTATCATATAGTTTTAGTTTTTATTATTTCAGCCTTATGTTTTGATTCATTGACAAGGTGACCTGGAGTCCATGACTTATTTTTTTAAGACCATAACCAAGCATGTTCTTACAGAAGTGAATACAAAAATACAAAAGGTAGCCTCAAGAAAAATGGTCAACCTAGTACTCTGAAAGCAATTAGACAGGTTTGTGTTTTTTTAAGCACTTTAGAAATACCCTGCTTATCTTCCCTTTATCTTCCCTGGAAAAGAGAGGTCTATGACTGTGAGGATCTGACTCGTTCAAATAATGAGCTACAGCTGCACATGTAGGCACTGAGCAACTACCCAATTTACTTTAGAGTATCAAAAACCTATAGCCACTTATATATACTGTACTACAGTGCTTTTTGAACCATTTTACATATTCTTATATATTTGATTAAAGGATGTTTTTATTATACTTACAAAGGGATATAAGAACTAAACTGATCTTTGTCTTAGCTGCTTAGAGAATAGCTGTTATAGAATTCTTATATGCAAATGTAAATCTATATATTTTATGAGCCAGACAAATAATTTGTGCTTGTTCACATGTATTTTAAGGTTATATGGCTTATTTGGTACATGTAACCAGTGCAAGCAATATAGATTTCCACAGCCATAATGTTTCATGGCTTACCGATTTAAATACATCATTTCTGTGTACAGACATTATTTACTATGCTCAACGGTGCCATCCCTGAACACTTAGAGTTCCTGTGAGTATTTTTGTATAGTAGCCACTTGTAGATCCCCTGGTGGGCCGGAGAAACCTGAATTCAATGCTTATTCTAACAATCTTGCTAGGTATTGTTACATTTTGTAGCTATTAATGACCACGGGCATTCTGATATAGGTATTGTTCCTGTCAGAGAGAGGCGGCTTTATCTGCAGGTCTGTTGGATGCACGTGTGGTATGGGAAATGACTTTTCCCAAGCACTTCAGGTGAGTACCACACTTGGCAGCAGTCATTCAGTCACATCTGATTTCTTTGATTTCTTCTTTGGGCAGCAATTTTTCTTTTTGGATTTTGTAGCATGATTAATATAAAAAGAAAATGTAATGAACTATGTGGAATTCCGCCAGGACTCTTAAATAATAGACTCTCAGAGACAAATAAATGCTGTGCAAGTTAGCAAATGAGGTTCCTCATAGAGTGTGTGACGCTTTCTCTGTTCAAAATCATGCCACACAATGAAAAATAATAAAAATAATAATAACAACAACAGGCAGCACTGTATGTGGGTGGCTTCTGTGGCTCTCACTGGAATTAAAACACTGAATTATTTATGAGCAGGCACATGTGAACCTGACTCAGATGGCAAAGTAAGCACAGCATCAACACTCTCTCTCGTCACTGCGAGTGTAGTGTAGTTCAGTCTAATTGGAATATATTGGAATGCCCCAGAAAGTCAGGCATATGATTAGCTTCCAAATCTTCTAAATCTTTAAGATTTAAATTGCCAAGAAAGTGCATTATGCTTTACTGCTGTTTTGAGGTAATAAACTGAGTAGGAGAAGGTATGTGCAGAAATAAAAAGGCTAAATGGTCAGCCTCTATCCTAACATGGTGAGGTTATACTGTATAACCATCATTTTAACTAAGCTCTCTCTCTCAGGCGTACACACACAATGCCAAGAAGCACAACAAAATGCCCCTCTAATTTTTCCTCTGTACTTGAATGCAAAGTCGCTTGTTTGATCTTCCATCCCTGTGATTAAGTTGCAGCAGTTGTTTGAAAGCCCAAGCCTGCCAGACGAGGCATCTCACCATTGTGTGGGATCACGAAACCCCTCCACTTTGACATAGTGACTTCAAATGTGCCCCTTAAGTTTGCACCTGTTTCCCCAGTCCTCATCTTCTCCCATATGGAGATAGTTTCAGGTAGAAATGCTGAGTTTATCTTGAGAGTGTGTAGTTTATGGTATGCTGTTTAAAATACTATACTACAGCGTGTTAATGAGGTGCACTAGTTAGCATTTAAAGGACATGTGGAATGTATCAATCTTGTCCTGGATACCTCATACCATGTTAATCTTGCTTAATTAAGATCATTTCACATTTTCAGATGGAAGGTGCTTTCCTTTGTCTTTTAATATTGTTGCATAAGATAGAAGGTGTACAAGTTGCACATTAACTATATTTTGAAATTACAGGGTTTTGGAAGTGTTTTAAGAATTATATGAACTGATGTGTTCACAATTTTATCAGTGTGACAAATCACATCCTTTTACCTGTAATAAGGACTTGATAGGAGAATTATTGGCAACACTGAGATGAGATTTCTTCTGAGGGAAGAAAAAAATCGGAAGTAGAAAAGTCATTCGTCATTCAGTACCCATGAGGAATACCTTTGGTAGGTGAAGAATGGATTGCACATTCCATCACAAATGGGGCAATTTGTGCAAATAGCATGCGTAACGGTGGTTCTCTGGACCTCGGCTGTGGATGTGCATGTGGAGCCCTGAGAGAGGTTCCTCACCTCCACCACATCACTTAATGCTGCAGAAATGGGTCAGTGGAATGAATCAGGAGTGCCATTGGATAAGGACATTGGTGATGGGAAAAACACATTAGCCAAAAAGGAGCAAAGTATAGCAGCTTAACTTCAATTTATGCTTTTAGGTTGCTGCTGATATCTAATTCAGAATAATTAGACCTGAAGTCAATAGTCATGTAAAGTGCAAGGCTGAATTACACAAAGGAACTTTTTCCTAAATAATAGTGTCACAATCGACACCATTGTGTAACAGACTTTTAATATGGTTTATTGGGCACAAAGTTTTAAGTAACAATCATTTCAGTTGTGATTCACTGTTGATGTGGAACTGTATTGCTTTGTAAAGCTGTTAAGAACTCAATTCAAAGCTTGTCAGTATCAAGGTGAGAATGGACTAATAATTTGCATAATGTCTTTGTCATGTAGGTCTGTGGCTTTGTATTTATTATGCAAAAGACACTATAATTTGTCACCCAGAATGACAAAGCACTTACACTGAAAAAACTTTTTTTGCTAAGAGGACATTTATATGGATCCACTTAAAAGATTTTTAAACGGTTTCATAATTGGAAAATATATTAATTCACTATAATCTAACAAAGAATGAAGAGCAGACATGCTTGAACCATGCCATCAGTCCACTCAGTCCATTACATTAACAAACTTTGTTAACCTGCCATTGACTACATATGAATATATTTAATTAAGTTAATTTCCCACAATCCTTGTACCCTCTGAAAAGTACTTTCCACTTACATTAAGTAGTCCAACATTCATACATAGTAGACTTACATCTTGCCTGAAGTACCATTCTGGTGTAGTACTTGGATATATTATGTAGCATTACAGCTTCAGCATCAAAATACCTGCAGATGAAGACATTATTATTCTGTGGGGATTCTGCATGAGAGAGCGTCCCTCTAATGGCGATTTATGAACGTCACTGTGGGGATGCCCTCAGCATTCATGACCATGGTGCAGTGCAGAGTTCAGATGAACCCATCTGTGTCATGACTGACTTGCATAGCACCCAGCTATGGAACAATAAAGCAGATTTAGTGTGATATGAAATATTAACCTTGGTCTCTGTGAATATTATAATGGTAGATAAAGCACATAGCACATACACACGCACACGTGCATACACACATAAACGCACAAGCACAACACTTGTTTTCTTGTGCAGTTGTAATGTTGGGGGTGAGCTTGAATCATTGAAAAATGGGTAAGCGTGACCATCTTTAACATCTTCCCAGAACACTGGCCAAACTGGGATCGCATGAGACTGAGGAGCTAGAATGGGACTCACTGTTGAAGTGGAACCCAGCCACACAACATTCACCTACATTTTTTAACCTCGATTATTTTGTGACGCTGACCTTTGTCCATTGCATTTGAAACTCTTTTGGGAATACATAAACTAATGAACTAATCTGAAATTACCAAATTCTTTTTTGTTCCATAGCCCTATAAATGGCATGATGCTTTTTTCCAGCCAGTATAAACCGCAGAAAGATGATATTCTGGCTCATGCAGTGACAGAATGAAGTGTCTTACAGATACAAATTTGCCTATGTCCCTCCCACAGAAAGCTCACTCTTGGCAGAAGCACTATCCTTTATTAGGAATAAGTGATACTTAATCTACTGAGTTATCTGTAATGCTACTGTTATAGTCCAGCTCACATAATGCACTCGGCTGAGTAAGACAGACGCCACGTGTAGTCTGTTAAACTGGTTTTCTTTCAGCTCATTACAAGAGCCAATGTGCAATGCATAATTATATCCATCTATAATTGATATCGTATCTCAATATTATTTAGTCAGTGACACAGTAATGTAGAGATTTTCCAGCTGTCTGGACTGACTATCACACATAATTCATTCATTTCATTTTTCATTGGAGTATAAATATTTTAAACATGTGTCCAGTAAAGGGATCAACTCCAGATTGAGTGAGTGTCTTTTTTTTTTTACATTTCCTCACAAAAAAGGATCAGCATGATATTCAAATTAGATTTCATCACTGGTTGTGGGAATATTCACAGAAATGAACACAACTGTTAACCATATGAGATAGGAAAATGTAATTTTAGCTTCATCCCACACACACACACACACACACACTTCTACTCACATATATTTAGCTGAGTTTAGTAAAGCTCACAAGTTGCAACTAACAAGTCAATACTTTCACCCACTCTTTAAAAAAATCCACAAACAGAATAACATGTTTGACTTTTCCTTTTACATATTCATTTCTTATCTCCCTTTTATGAATTGGAGAGGCGTGAGGCTGACAGGTGTGAACAAGATGCTGCAGGTGTGTGTTTGTGTTTTGTCACTGGGTGGGGAGGGTGTTCAGAGAGGACTGCTGTGCAGCTGGATACACTTTCCTTTGCCACCTCCTGCTGTGGAGAAGGCCGTGGGCTGATTTAGTAGCGGGTGTACACGCCTTCATGCTGCGGTGTACCGCACTTTCAGCTCGGAGGCAGCATTGGCACTTTGCTTTTGCAGCGATGTGGGTGTACTGCAGATGACATACTCTCAATTTAAGAATTACAAAACATCAGCAACAGTACTGCTTAAGAGACTTGGGGAGTGTACAAGGAGATGGTGAAGAGAATAGCTGTTCAGAGCTGTGAACCTTCAGTAATTTTACTGATTTTTACTGATTTCTCACACTGTCACACCTTGTTCCCTTGTGAATGTTTAGCGAAATCACTTGAGCTGATGTGTTTAGATATGATTAGATTGCACCATATCCTTTCACTGAAACCACAGCCAACCCCAAACTGTGTTTGAGTTTACCAACAGAAAGCATAGTGAAGACACACACAGTTAATCTCAGGATGTATGTGGTGGTTTCACTGGCATGCCAGATTTAGTTTCCTATTGCTGTAATGCAAACACTGTCCTTCAAGTTGCACCATTTCATAGCTATGGCTTTAAGTCATTATACCTATAGAATGGATGCATTATTAGTCAAGTGGTTAGCACCAAGCATTTCAAACATGGCCCCGATATTAAATACGGTATTACTTATATCATCCATTTCATAGTTTTTAGAATGATGTTAAACAGTTAGAAAGAAATGAAAGAGGCAATTAAACAGGTCAAACTCAACTAACATTGCCCTTTGACATGTCAAAACAAATAAACACAAATTTGCAGTCAGAAGGTGTAAAACATCGTAAAACATACAATGAAAAGATCTGCCAGTCCATCACTATAAACCTTCAGGAATTAACTAATGACATTTATAGAGACCGCATCTGGCAAGTTTAAATAAATATAAAATAGTAGCATCTTAGCTGTACTAATTAACACATGCAGAAGTAATGTAAATTCACATGCATAGAGGCTCAGTGTCAACTGGCTAATAACTAGTTAGGAATATCTAGCCAGAGACATTAGCTACAGCTAGATACCACTATCCTGGGTTCTTGTTTGTGCTTTAATGTTCGTTTCCACTATTGTGTGTTCTTCACATTCCCTATGCCTTTGTGGTTACTTGAAGTATTAGAGCGCTTGATATGAATGAGGTTAGTTTTCCCCTGAATGAACAATGTAAAACTGATGGCTAGCTGCTTTATGCATGCATAAAGTAATTAGCAGACTTCAAAGTAAATAATGTAAGGGGTATTCCTATTTTGCTAGCTAAGTAGGTAGCTTTTGTAGGTTGCATTGTGGTCATTACCTATTTCCTTTGTTTTTCGTTTGTCCTTCCTGTGTTTGTGTAGTTACACCCTTTACTTTTCTGTCATTTTGAACAACACTTTTATGTTTATAGTTTCTGCAATCAATCGAAATTCTTACTAAGTTCCAGCAGACATACTTTCCAGGGGAGTCCACTCTCACTTCAGTCTGATGCCCTCAGTCTTAACCTTCAAATCCACTCCCTCCAAAGACTGAGCATAAATGTTCAGTTTACCCACTTTCTATGCTGCAGAGAAATATTGGGGAAAATGAAAGAGGGTGGTCATGAAAGAATATCCTTGACTTTTACATCTGTTTAAATAATTCATAACTATGTGTAAATGAGTTTATTTTCTATATAAATTCCTATGGATTGTGTTATTTACAGCCAGCCACTACTTTTACTCCGAGGCATGCATGCTCGATCTCGCCAGTGTGGAAGCGAGAGAGATGGAAGCAAGACATCAGCAAAACATGCACCCACTTTATAAACAACTCTAGAAATACTGCAAAATGTACAACGGCAGGATTTCAGAATGCCTTTTCAACCCAAGGTAGAAAGGTTGCTTGTAAATGGGTATAAAGGAACAGGTGAGGCGGAGCCTGCAGGTCACATGTGAGGGAGAGACTATTCCCTCCAACACCAACTGTGTTTTAAAACTCAACATATAAAGCACAGCATGAATCATGATGCTCTGTGTGTTTTGAGCATTGCTTGCGTTGTATTAAGGCTACAGGGAGAGCGATATGAGAGAGGGAGGTGAGGGGAAAGGGAGAGATTGAGTATGAAGCATGGAGGTAAAAGATGAGGCTGCAATATATATATATATATATATATATATATATATATATATATATATATATATATATATATATAACCAACGAAAATATTATATTTATATCTAACAACCAAACCAAAGCTTATTTTTGCAACTTCATATTTTTAGGGACAATAATGAGTAAAATATATTTGCCATTATATGCACATTGCTCGTGAAACAGTCACAAATGTACTGTGATGTATTTATTTATTTATTTTTTATTGCATTAAACATTTTTTACCATTTTGTGACCATTTCTGACCATTTTGCTATAGAATTATTTGGCCAACAATGCTTTTTCTGGTCCAATTAGAGAGAAAGTTTGATTGATCTAATCACAAGACTGTCTGCTATTGTCACGGTCTGCCCTGCCCCCTCCTGTCATTCTTGTGCCTGTTTATTTTTGTAGCCATGTGCATCTTAGCCCCGCCTCGTGTTTTGTATTCCCTGCCTCTCGTTTAGTCTTTCAGGTGTTTCGTGTTAGTTCTGTTCTATTTATACCCTCTGTTTGGTCTTCCGTGTTGCTGGTTATTTTGTCTACAGCCTCTGTTGTATACTTTGTCTACAGCCTCTGTCGTCTCGCTGTCGTAGTACTTTGTCTAAAACCTCTGTCGTGTTCATGTACTTGGCGTTTAGTCTCTCGTGGTATTCTGTTTCAGCTTTGTGTATGTTTCTAGTTCCCTTTCGTGCTCTTGTTTAGATCACTAGTATATTCTCTGTTTCAGTATGTCTCTACGTGTTGGTTTTGTCTCGTGCTCTGGTCAGTCTCACAATAAATCTCGCTCATCTCAGCGCTTGTGTCCGCCTCGTAAACGCACGCCGCGTACAGCGTTACATAATAACCAGCCACCTAAGGACACAGCGAGAGAGCGAGACTCCGGTGAGTTCCGTAGCTGTAACGAGATGATGGCTGCTCCCGTGCAGTTCACATC
The DNA here is from genome assembly GCA_020368025.1 of Brachyhypopomus occidentalis. Taxonomy (NCBI): domain Eukaryota; kingdom Metazoa; phylum Chordata; class Actinopteri; order Gymnotiformes; family Hypopomidae; genus Brachyhypopomus; species Brachyhypopomus occidentalis. The sequence continues at coordinate 674,809 of JAGXOD010000052.1, forward strand.
TCCGGTGTTACAGCGCGAACAAACCGGAGACAGGAAATCCGCTGGCGCTGTGGGTACAGCGGGTTCTCTACGGGATAGACAGGCTATTCTGGACATCTTCCGGTTAGCTGTCTATTGCCAGGAGAACCCGGAAGAGCGCCATGAGCCTGACCGTCTTGGTGACCGCTACAGGGAGGGGCAACCTGTAGCGCAAGACGTGGCCAGGAGGAGTGAATGTGCAGGTGGTCTGTACAACAACACTCGGCGTGCTCTAAAACAGCACTGTGAGCTCCCGATACCTCGAGTGGGTCGGAGCATGCGCAGTAAGAGCCGCCGAGGAGACCCTGTACCTGCATGTTCCTCCAGGATTTCTGAGGCTCCTGTGGTGGCAATGAACAGCACTGCCACCTCGGCAGGCCCCCCTATGGCAGGTGATCCGCCGAAGGATTTTTTGGGGGGAGGTGGAGGCCGAGTGCACGAGGCCCAGGAGAGACCGGCTAGCGCACCGCAGGCCCAGGAGAGGCCGGCCAGCGCACCAGCGGCCCAGGAGTGGCCGGCCAGCGCACCGCAGGCCCAGGAGTTGCCAGCTTGTGAACGGGTGGCCCAGGAGAGGCCGGCTCGAGTGCCCGAGGCCCAGGAGAGACCGGCTAGCGAACCGGTGGCCCAGGAGAGGCCAGCTAGCGAACCGGTGACCCGGATGGGGTCTTTCACGTCTCCTGTTCCCGTGACTCGGAAGAGGTCTCCCACGTCTCCTGTTCCCGTGACCTGGATGGGGTCTCCCATGTCTCCTGTTCCCGTGACCCGGATGGGGTCTCCCACGTTTCCTGTTCCCGTGACCCGGAAGGGGTCTCCCACGTCTCCTGTTCCCATGACCCGGAAGGGGTCTCCCACGTCTCCTGTTCCAGTGACCCGGAAGGGGTCGTCCTCGGTTCCTGTCCCCCTGACCCAGCGTGGGTCTTTCACGTCTCCTCTGACCCAGCTGGGGTCACCGCCGATGCCCGACGCTGCGCCCTCGGTGAACATTGGCTGGACGCAGCTGGACGTCCACGTAGCGCCCCCTGTGGACTCGGGTCCGCCTACGCATCCGGCTGCACCGCGGTCCCCGCCCGTCACGCCCTGCGATGTTCCTCATGTCCCGCCCTCCCTGCCCTCTTGTGTGGCTTCGGACTCATTGTTTTTTCCCTCAGCTGTCCCTGGTGTTTTTTTGCTCGTGTTGTGTTGCCTGTTTCTGTGCCCGTGTGTGTTCCTGTTTCGGTCCCGTTGTTGCCTGTGCCTCTGCTTGTTTCTGTTTCTGTTTCAGTTCCGGTGTTTGTGCCAATGGTCTGTTGGGGTTTCGTTTTCCTCGTGTGTTTTGATGTTTTTTTTTTCTTTGCGCGCTCCGGGTGGATGCGCTTTTGGGGGGGGGGGGTTCTGTCACGGTCTGCCCCGCCCCCTCCTGTCATTCTCGTGCCTGTTTGTTTTTGTAGCCATGTGCTTCTTAGCCCCGCCTCGTGTTTTGTATTCCCTGCCTCTCGTTTAGTCTTTCAGGTGTTTCGTGTTAGTTCTGTTCTATTTATACGCTCTGTTTGGTCTTCCGTGTTGCTGGTTATTTTGTCTACAGCCTCTGTTGTATACTTTGTCTACAGCCTCTGTCGTCTCGCTGTCGTAGTACTTTGTCTAAAACCTCTGTCGTGTTCATGTACTTGGCGTTTAGTCTCTCGTGGTATTCTGTTTCAGCTTCGTGTATGTTTCTAGTTCCCTTTCGTGCTCTTGTTTAGATCGCTAGTATATTCTCTGTTTCAGTATGTCTCTACGTGTTGGTTTTGTCTCGTGCTCTGGTCAGTCTCACAATAAATCTCGCTCATCTCAGCGCTTGTGTCCGCCTCGTAAACGCATGCCGCGTACGGCGTTACAGCTATCACCAGTCAGGTTCATCATGACCCTTTTCTGAGGGGAGTTGAATATGAATATTTATTACCACATGGGTTAGGATTAGTATTATTATAAAGAAAATATGAAATGTTTGCTTTGGAGACTTGATTGATTGGTTGATCAAATATATTGAGGAATAAGGTCGACAGAAATGCTAGCTGTGACGGGCAGGAGGTGCGAACGAAAAGGAAGCGATCACGCCAAGTCTCAGAGAAAAGGAGGGGTTTTAATGAATAACGTGCGCAAACCAAAGTCCCGTGCACTGACCCAAATTAAGGATACAATAACCAGCAGTCAACTGGTACAAAGACAAGGCATATATAGACAGACAAACGACCATCAGGTGAGGGAGCTAATAAGCCCCACCCACCTGAGGGACGCACACAACGCAACAACAACAGGACAACTGCCGCTGTACCGGAGGTGACCGGTAGGGGGAGCCTCCCTCACCGTGACACTAGCTTAATAGTCCTGTAGCTAAATGATAACCCAGCTAACCAGAGGGCTAGCACATACATAGCTAATTATATTAAGTTACATTGGTGATGTTTCATTTCTGTCTCCACATCTTAGCATAGCAGCACAAATGGAATTTGTGGAATTTACACATGTGGTTATGTAGCCGGTCTCCTTCGTTTGGTGAATAAATAGCTTGAGCTGAGTTGTTAATCTTATCAGGCAAGCAGAAACTGTGATGCTAATAGAGTCAAAACTGCACCTCATTTATAAAACCCTAGTAACTAATCATTAACTATTGCTCATGCAGGGAGTTGCTCTAACCAGATATCTATTGGTCCACAAAGTTTACTTTAATGTATCATTTAGTGTAATGCTAATTGGGCAGTGTACAACCACCTAATTTTAATGCAGCTAAGTTTTTTAAAATTGTACCAGGAAGGCAAACTTAATCAACTTCTAGCTGTCTGTTAACGGTTTGTTAATTCAGGTGACCAAGAGCAAGATCATTTCTATTTCTCTATTTGGCCTCCAACACTCAAGTTATTATTTCAGATTTCAAATTCAATATAAGAGTCTTATGGTAAAGCAAGCATCCATTTTTGTCTGAACATGGCACACTCTTTTTAATCCATTTTATCTTTTATCTCCATTTTACTCAGCTTCCTGGGTGTGGGAGAAAATGCCCACAAGCTTCCAGTGACAAAGAAGAGGAACAAGCAATCTGCAGGGTCCTTGCCTCGTACTGAGGATGCTGTGCATTAGCAACTGTGACCTATGTTTGAAGAACCACTCATACAAATTACAAGAACCTCTAGACTTAAACACATTTTAACAGTTCAAAATTAGATGTTGTACCTTCATTTTGACATCAGACATCGCTTAAGATAGGGGATGTCTGATATCATGATCATCTTTCAGGTGATTGTAGAAAGGGACGTTTTACTCAGACTACAGACAAAGTTAGAGTAGGCCTTTCAGTGGCATCTATTAGATACAGATTACATAAATGTTGAGTGCATCAGTAGGTTGACTTCTTTGAATGAAGCAGTATTTACACTTTAAATCACACTGTAAAAGTATATACTCAACATCACATAAACTGGCACGAGAGAGCAATATAGATAGCTAGCAGAAAGTGACCTCCACAAGCAAGACATGTATCTTGAGGGAAAATATGAGATTGTCATACAGAATTATTTCTTGCAATAGAAATAAATAATGGTTTAGTGTAACTTAGTTTTCACTTATTGCGTTAACCCATAATCCTTAGTGACTTGATTGTGAGCAACACAGATGTTGTTATTATCACATATAATGAATGTGAAGAGGATTTCATAAGTAGCCTCTTTCACTGCAGACAGTCCAGTACATCTCCAGTCAATGATCATATATGAATTCTCCATAAACCTGTTGGCTACTCAGAGGTGAACAAAGGCAGCAGGCAACATATGCATTACACAGGGGCACTATGCCAGGGTGGAGTGTGGGTGAGAAGCAAAACAAAAATACACTCATGCAAGATACAAAATTGTGTGTTTGTTGTGTTGTTGTTTAATTAACATAGGTAGCTACATAATTTTAACTACATAATTAGCTACATAATTATAGACATAATTTTGAAGTTTCACAGCCGGAGCCAGAACAGGCTACATATTTGTTATCGCTGTGGTCCAAAGACTTTGGATGATAAGTTAAAATGTTATCGTATAAGATTCTAAAGTGGAAGATTTTGCCATGCCACTCTAAATTATCAACTTGTGACACAGAAAAGTAGCCGAGATGGAGAAAGCTCATAAGTAAATGTCAGGGGTGCAGTCGAAGCATTATGATATAACGCAATCATCCAGTTCAATTTAACATTATGTTAACATTACCATTTAACTGTAACTAGCTTGCTTACTAGTTATCTTTCAGTATACTAACACTGTGCTTAACCCACTTGTTAATAAGTATTCACATGACTCTCCAACGGTGCCTTTTGTGAAAGTGCTGTGATGATGAAATATGTAGGAGGATACCAATCATTGTCAAAAACGTTGAGTGACCAGCCACTCTCTACTTTGATTGGATAAATCACTTGGTCAAACTTGGTCTGTGATTTACCAGCAATAGCTTTATTGATCAAATAATTTAATGTCAATACAGGATAAAAAAATTTAGTTGCACAAATACAGAAATATAAGTTTCATTACATATATGAGAAGTGCAGAAGCCACAATGCATGACACTATACATTTATGACACAGTTCATTCATTGTGTTTATTTTGCAAATCTTTTTTTTGTAAACATTTAGAAACAATTTAATACTCAGTTTTTGCAAATTCCAATTCATTTGTGGATTTTTTTACATGTATGTAGGTGCACAAATACAACAGCACATTTCAGTACATATGCAAATATTGTTTCAAACATTTTTTGATTCTATAAGGGAGAGACAAATACATGCCTGTATATGTAAACAGATACTTGAACAAGAACAAGAAACTAGCAGGTGAACAAGAAAGTAGCAGTAGCACAATGACATCACAGTGATAAATAATATCAACATTTTTCTGAAGGCAGAAGGTGCTATGATACACTTCAAACATCACATCACAGTTGTGTTCTGGAATGGAGTTGTTGATGTGTCATCATGATTGACTACTGCCATTGTGTTAAATAAGCGTGATAATTTAATGATTGTCATACTTAAGATTACTGAAGCATTACTTCAGATTACTATATTACTGCATTATTTTGTCAAGGATCCTTGCATGACCATCTTTGAAAGTTAAAGATAAATCCGGCCAGACTTCAATGTATAATTTTCATATGCCATGTTAAAGCATTGGTGTTATTGAGCACTGTCAGAATACCCATGTAGAGTTTGGCCTGTTTCCATGTTCTTCAGGTACTTCAGAGTACTGATTGAAGATCAGTTCCCATCTGTCCACATATTTCTGGCCTAATTGCATTGGTGTATTTGTGGTTAACCAGTGGATTTTTCTAACACACATATACCTTAAAAGTGCTTGAATTTGTCTTCGCAAAGGCCATATGGATATAGCAATGCAAACAACTAACATGAAGGAAAATTGAGTAAGCAATCTCAATTATTTGTTGTTATTTGCCCCTCCATTTCCCTCCACCCCCCCCCCCCCATCCCCCCATTCATGGTTCCATGTAAAATGTTTGGGTGCCCCTTCAAAATATCAACTGAGAGTTTAATGTATTGCAAGGCAGTCAGATGTCCTGGGAATATAAAGCTCAGTGCAGCTGATGGAAGCCATTTGTCTGGAAAAAGATTCTTGTACCTGAACACAAGTGTGTGTTATGTTTTACTATATAAAGTCAATTAGCCTGACAAGTGGTAGTTATAGCTGTGGCAACAGCCAGCAGTTCAGCACATGGAGACAGACGCCCTACACTAATGCTAGCAGGAAACAAAAATAAAAAAGGTTTTGTGTGTTTTGTTTTTTGGCGTTTTCCATAATTGCTTATTGCAGTCCCTCTGACAGAGTGCTGTCGTAGTGAGGACAAAGAAAGACTGACAGGGAAGACATAGAGAGAGTGTCTGTCCCAGAGTTAGACAGGAAAAACAGCTACTTTTGTGTGAATGCTTGCAGTGTCTAGAAAAACCAATAACAATCAAGAATCGACTGACAGTGACACTCATCAGCTACAGAGCTGCAAACACAGAGAACAAACAAAAAGATTCATCAGTCCACCAGTGGACATGTAGAGAATATGTCTATTGATATCTTGGTGGAATTTTGCTATGATTGAAGAAATGCATTCATGTACAATACATTTCTGCTGCACCTGCAACTTTACAAATACTTATATAAGAATATAATAGTTAAAATGTATAAAAAGTAAAAAATTATTTAGGGGGTGGGGGGTGGAGACTCAGTATTGCTAATGGTAACTAGCTCCACTTCTAGAAATTGGTTCATTCACTTCCTTTGTAATGAATTTAAGCTTTGTTTCTTTTTCTCACTTAGCTTTATTTAATTTTCTAGAGTGTGAGAAGCATATCTATGGAAACAAGGAAGACTGAGATACTTCTGCTTTGCTCAGACCCCTTCAGCACTTGCTGTTATGAGAAGCATTAATGCATAGGCCAAGTATTGGCGTATATAAGGTACAGGATATGCAATATTTTATTGAACACTCGCATGTGCAACAGCTACATTTACTCATTTTGCATTTCATGGAAACGCACAACATGTCATTATCCATGAACTGTAATTACCAGATTTTGTGTTTTTGCCCGAGTTATTACTTCTGTCAAACATGTAATTTGCAATATGAGACCACAGGTGAACTTAGCCAGTAAACCATATTTTCATGAGCATGCAGATGTGGAACCTGGACATGGGTTGATGCTGGGTAAAGATATGACAAATGTGTTCTGATTTCACCCCTGTGTACAGAGGATGGTTATTCATAAATCCAAGCCCTAAGTGGCAAGTTACTCAAGCAGAACAGCTGCCCTCTGGCCAATGCACAGATGTTGCTGGGACTGATGCTAGCTAAGGGTCAGAACTACCAAAGCTGCAGTGGAGGCCTAAATGACACGAGAATTTGTCTGAATTAGTAATCAAGACACAGATACTCTAATCGAAATGCCTTCTCATTTGATTAGATTGATAGTAGTCCCAAGGACCATTATATATAAGGAACAGGTGCAGAATTCAGTGCATTTAAAGCTGTAAGCTTGGTGTATTGGCGACATCTCTGTTGGAAATAGGTTACTGCATGAAATGCGGAAGGGGATTTTGTAATGTTGTGCTACAATCCATTTGCGAGTACATTCGTGTTGAAAGAGGATGTGTTGGACGTGTTCGTGTTGGTGATGGAAATGTTTTCTCAGGGTGTAAGTGATTAATTTGCTGTTTTAATCGTATCTATATATCAGTATAATGTTGGATTTGCATTTGAGACCTTCTCAATGCAGAGATGTATAAGAATAAAAACATCACAGTAGTATGATGAACTTTAGATATACAAGTGGCTGGCCAATCGGACAGTGAATCTTTTTATCTAGGTTGCTATTATCGTGTGCATAAGGAATTTCTCTGTACAAAGTTATGCCAAAGCAATATATATTTGCTAGATGCCTTTTTGGCTTTAAATCTATTTGTTTCACATTGTCTGTCTGAAGTTGGGTAACATAACTTGAGTACTTCAATGCAGCCCAATAAAACATCAATTCATTTAGCAAGATAGACATCAGCAACTGTGGTTTCTCCAGATTTTTTAATTTAGGCTTAAAGCATAAAATTGACAATGAGAAAATCTAGCAAATTTTTTCATTTACATTTCACATTTTTTGCATTTAGCAGATGCTCATATTGAGTGTGACTTACAAAAGTAGTCTATAGTACAAAAGTAGTTTAGGCAAAGGACAAAGTCTGAAGCAAAAAATATTAAAAGTATAGTAAAAAAAGTATAGTAAATAGTAAACAAATTGACTAAATATTAATGAATTGGCGATTTTCAGTAACTAGCTATCAAACCACAAACATAAGGTACCTGTTCAGTAATAAAAAAGTCTAATCTGGAGTCCAGTTTAATCTGGAGCTCAAACTCTGTCACTCTCCCTTTTATTTTACCAGCTCTCTTCAGTTCTGCGTTCTTTGCTTTGACCATGGGTAAAACTGCAGAGGTTAACTGGGTTTACCGTCCTGATATCTCATATTTGCTGATATCTCTCTGTACACTGTACATTTCAGTACTATGAGCCACAACCCCAGTCCCAATGCTCAGGTAACCAGCACATAGAGTAGGACCTTTTTTGGAGTCTCAGTGTGAGACATTAATACGTAAAGAAAGCTGACTTGGTCTGAAAGACTACCACCATATCCAACCCAAGAGCTCTGACTTTTGAATGAATATTTTATGCATTACAGGGTGACTTGCAGGAACAGAAGGACACACATATTTTATCAGATTTTTCTTTGTTGTCTTGACTCAGTAATGCAACTTCTTTCAGTTTTAACAAGCTTGCATAGTGCTGCGTTAAACAACGACTAATAAACTTACCACAAGGCTTACTCTAAACTTGAAGACATGTTGTGAATCAGACCTCAACATCTAGAGTAGACAGTATACACTCCTGTATATAGTACCACAGGTTCCCCACTTACGTAGTGAATTATTACAAAACTTGGGAGAGTTTAAGAGTGAGACAAAGTACCCAGTCCCTAGACCCATGTAGTGCTTTCAAATGAGCAGCGCTAAGCACTGTTCCCTATGGGGCCAGGTTGCACGATGACGACATTTGCTTTTATTATGAAGTCTTACATGGTCCACTGGAATTGTTCAAGGCCAAATAATCCCATCAATCTTCATCCCCCTCTACATCAAATAATAGAGATCACCCATATAGATATTAATGCAAAATGCCTCCATGATGTTGAATGTATAAAAATCACAAATTGTATTGGTCCCTTTTGCTCAAATAGGCTGTTTGTGGGTCATCAGTATGGTTTGAAGGAGATTTATTGTGGGACAAAGCAAACTTTGTTTTCTTTGTTAAGTATCCTTTTAGTATTTTTGCCTTTTCTGCAAATGGTAACTTATATTTATTTTTCTAGTAACATAAATTAATTAAATTATTAATTATTTACTTTAGACAGTATGTGGAACTTGACTTGGCTTCAAGCACAAAAAGCACAAGGGTGCAAGATACAAGATAAATATTCACATCCAAAGACATGTCTTTTTTCTCCTTGAATGTAACCTTGAGTTTTAATATGGCAATGTCAGGTAGCCACCACAAAAAAGCAATTTCATTCGCCATGGAGATCACTCAGTTGCAGAAATCGCTCCGCATCTATTATCCACACAATGGCGCACGCACAGTGGCACCTGTGTATAAATCACATAGTCACATTTCAGCTTGAAATAGCACAAATGTTTACTGCCATTAATGATTTTTAAATGAGCTGTTGTAGGGAAGAACTAGGATCAGGAAGCACTTAATTGTTGCAGTCACACTGGACATTTAGGAAGTCTCTGGGGGTTGGGTTGGTGGAGACATTATTTGTGCAAGATACTATGAGCTGGTCTGTCATCATTTAAAGTGTATCTTTGTGCCTGTTGATAGATCTCGTATTACCACCGGGACAGGACTTGGAATAGATTCAAGGTTATTCCAAGACTCATTAATTTTGTCTGTGTTATCTTTCAATATGTATTTTTGAGGTGAAAAAATAAGTCATCTTCTTTTGCATCATGGTTTGGTGAATATTAATAGGATTGATAATTTTTCTGTCAACACCTTCTAGAGAGCCATTTGTCTTATTAGAATGTGACTTTTGATTTTTGATAGTGTCTAATGCAGTGGTGTCATCATTTCTCTTCAGTTCTGATTGTTATCACCTTATCTTGACTTTGGGTCACAGACATCACTACAGTAGCTGGACTATGTATAATTCATTGAGACAGAACTTTTCTCTTCTTAGTAACTGATCCCAAAAACAGCATAATCAGGTAGGTAGACGTTTAAGGTAAAAACTCTGGGTGGACCATCTTACCAGACTTCATTTAAGTACCATCATTTAGTCAATGTTTACTGCAGTTAGGGTCTTCTTGGAACAACATGGGCTTAAACTCTTTGCTCAGGTGTATAATGAAAACAATCATCAGTTGGGCCCAAACCCATATCTTCCTAAACACTTCCCCACCTTCTCTGCTACATTCCTTGCCAACCTCACTGTTTCTCATCTTCTCAAATAAACCTCTGTGTCGTTGTCTTGTTTTCATGCGAAGGGCCTCATGCACATGCACTGAGGCACATCACAGCGCAGTGGAGTCTGCAGTTGTAGCAGGACTTACAGCATAGGGCCATGCTGGGGGGCAGTGTGGGGCTTGATTGAATTGTTTCCTTTCCCGTGCCCCTTTCAAGAACAGTGCCTAATTCTCGCTCTGGGGGATTATTTAAGAAGAAAACGGTCTCCTTTTTTCCTCTCTTTTGCGCAGTGATTTTCTAGATCACACATTCTTCAAAGACTGGATTGATGTATCTACATGTGTATTAACTGTTGTGTATAACCCCGCCCCCACCCCTCTGAGCAAGAAGTATACAGTACATCATAATCCCCCCCCCCAACCCAGCCCCCTGTTCTGAGTGGGCAGAGTTACTGTGTCATTGATCCATTTTCAGCAAATTCACGGTGCACTGCAGGGGGTATAAAAACATATTAAAGAGATTCAAGGGGAGCTGCAAGCTTCTTGAAATTTGACAGCACTTACCAAATGCAAATGTACCTTGTGGCCTGCAGGCAGGTGAGGCCTTCCACACTGGAGTGATTTGCATGGACAGACAAGCATTCCTTTTGATGCTGTCACCTGAAAATCTAATGGAGACCTGAAAAAAAGACATTTGGAAGAAATTAATTCAGAGAGACAGAGAGAGAATGAAACAGAGGAAAAGAGAGGAAAAAGTTTTTGCTCTTACATATTCAAAGCTCTGTTAACATCAAATATATGGTGATGAATATTAATGTGGACCATTTTTTAATACTGTCAGGACTGTAGTGATTTAAGTGATGCAGAATTTCCTTCAGAGTTACACAGGTTATTTCTGCTGGTTTTAGTATTAAAAGTGTGTTTAGACCAATAGCGCAATTTATTATTTGTATAATTTTTCAATATATTTTTTTCTTCCTACTTTATTTACACATGATAGAGTAACACAAGATCTTAGGTGTTTTGTTGGGCTACTCAGTATAGGCTACAGTATGAATAATAACAATAGCAGATGGCGGACTGGAGCCTCTCAGAAACGTGTCTTCAGATTGGATGGGTTCCATGGTGCAGTGAATCCGATTTGACATCAACCCATTTAATGTAATATGGTCAGTCTGATGGAGGGAACACCCAAGACCTCTCCTCAGGGTGAAGCAACACCCAAGACCACTCCTCAGGGTGAAGGAACACCCAAGACCTCTCCTCAGGGTGAAGGGACACCCAAGACCACTCCTCAGGGTGAAGGAACACCCAAGACCTCTCCTCAGGGTGAAGGAACACCCAAGACCTCTCCTCAGGGTGATGGAACACCCAAGGGCACCAGCTGCCCATTTAGATCATGCTGCCCTGAACCCCCCACCCGTGTCACTGCAGCCCTCCCTAGCCAAAGTAGCCTGGACTGCACTGCATATATACTGTATCTCTGGGACTGTAATGGAGTTAATGCTGTTAACATGTGTGGACAGGTACATGAGCAAGTCCTCACAGCTTATTCAAACTTTATGAGAGTATACTCCTGCCCCCATTTCCCCGTGCATGAATTATGTGTTTGCTGGGCAGTGCACTTCTTTTAACCCTGATTTCTGTTGAATCATTGATGATCAACAGGGTCGGAATTTGCTTTTAGCGCTCCCCGGTGGCAGAATCCCCTTAGCTGAATAATAACTCATAATATCATAGCTCCAGCAGAACGGGCTCATCTGGGGCATGCTGCCTTTGTGTCGCCACATGCTAACGCAGCATGTGACCGTGTGTGTGTGTGTGTGTGTGTGTCAGTAAGGGACGGTGTTGGTGGTGTAGGGGAGGAGGTATTTCTGATGAAGGCTATGTCATTAGATTTCGTGTTCATGCTTCCTGAAGCAGCATTGATACCACTGATGCTGATGTCAGGGCTTTTGTTTTGGACATGTCTGTTCATGCAGTCTTATGTGGTCGCCTGATTTTCCACTTGGGATTGGCAGGAGTCCCCGCCTTAAATCTCAACTCATTTCCTCTATCGAATTAGCCTGTTCTTTGATGCAGTTTATAGTTAACTAGGATTAACTGTCCCTGTCTGCTGAACACAAATGGACACCTATGCATGCAACCGCAAGCCAGCACCATGAATAAGAAACACTTCTCAGCTAAAAGGCAGAAGCTTGATTAACAGACATGAACCTTTTTCTTATGATCCTTTCTAAACTCAACATAATCATAATGCCAACCAATCATCAGGCTGTTTAACATTAGAAAGCAGGCAGGATTCGTTAGGGTTCACCTTTCAGGACAGGTGGACATACAATGTTTTCAATAAGTGGCATATAATGGAGGTACTCAGCTCTAGTCCTGAAGCTCTGGTACCCTGTAAAAAAGTATTTTGGACCTCATTATAAATAATGGGAAATAATTAGTGAATGTGGGTCCAATCAAATTACAATCATATTGTTCTGAAACTTGAGTGTGATGAGTGTGAGTGTGTATTTACATGCATGCATGTGACACTGTGTCCCGTTGGCCTAATTAATGCTCCTGTTCATGTCTAGATCATACAATACTCGATTTACTGCATGCATTTACTACATAGTGCATGAATTACGTGAGCCTGGACAAGAATAGTTGTGGAAAGGGTTTTTTTTTATTGATAGGTATGTTTAACCTTTGCATACTTGATACCCAGGGACACTTTGCAAGATATTTTAGTCAGCAAGCTTTATCCTTCGTGCACTATAATATTCCGATTCAGACAGAACTTGTCCTGTTTCAATCTGTATGTGAAAGGCATCAGGAGTTCTTCGCTGGGGCTCTTACTTGACCTCTGAGCCTTCCATCACATGGTTGCTATTTTCCAGAAGAATGCATTTTTCTTCTGCAACGTGACTGTGTACAGTGAAGCTGATGGTAACAGGAGAGAGACAGGCTGGAAGGGGCCCCGTGGATTTTTTTAAATGTATTTTTTTATGATACCTGCCAGTGCTACAAGACACACTCATGGGATGTGGAGTGGAGGCGACAGCGGTTTTAGTGATCCATCGCAGCCGTAATGTTGTAGTGGTGATCTCCGATTGCTTATTCACCAGTGTATCTGTTATGGGAGTACTGAGACGCACAGAGTAGCGTTGCTCCAGCCTCAGTGTGAACCCACATTGTGGACATAACAAGAGCGCAGTGTGCTAAGCTTCCTTGGGGAACAACTCACAGACAGATCTTCCCAGAGTGAGAGCTCATGGATAGGCTGTTTGTACAAAGTTTGTCTACTTCGCACTACTGGGCTGTTTGTCTACTTTCATCTGAGCTATTTGTTGTGTTTCTGAATTCATATGGGCTCAAATTGGCGCCAGCCTGTATACTGTGTGGATAAATTAACTTGGTGGAGCATTGTTTGCGTCCCATGAGTTCACATATAAAATTCACCTTCTATGTTGTAGTTTATCTTTTCCCCTAAAATTAAAATGAATCATCACATAGAGAGCTCCAGTGCAACTTCAGGTAGTTACAACATAGTTAAAATATATTTCACTATTATTTTGTTATTGCCCAAGGATTATAAACATACAATATGGAGCATACCTAGAATTTGAAGGTGGGGAGAGAGAGAGAGAGAGAGAGAGAGAGAGAGAGAGAGAGAGAGAGAGAGAGAAAGAGAGAGAGAGAGAGACAGAGAGAGGAGCTAACAGAAATGTCGAAGAAATAAAGGTATAAAGAGATGTTCTCTTTCAGTGCATGATTGCTTTGAATTTTCCAAGCACAAACCTATGCCGCTGTTTTTCAGCCAGCATATGTTGTAGTGGCCTGGATAGAACAGGGCACATGCAGCTTCAGGCTGGAACAAAGGATCCCTGGGCCCACAACCCCCCACACACACACACACATGCAGTAGCCTTGAGAATCGCCGCCTCTCTTCCAGAGGTGAACTCTGGGTGATGCTCCACATCCTCTCTGTCTCAGGCCCAGGGCTCAGGCTCCCCCACTCCCCACATTGACAGGTTGCTGTCAACACCACCCCAGGCTAGTAGCCCACAAACACACCTAAGAGGACATGATGGATACTCAACCTCAGCGATCTTCAAACACTACATGAGGGGTGTAGGGGGTTTTGTAGTAACACTTAAGCAATTTTTTTGGGAGGGAGGGTGCATTTTTCATTTGTTAATTTTAAGGTTCATATAGGTATCATGTATAAGCTACATGATTGCTACTTCCAGCCACAGTCACAGGAAAATATTGGATGAAGACCTCCAGAACCTTAATGAAATTATGTGTTTCATAAATATTTTGATTCAATATTATAAATGATTTATAAATTATTATTTATAATACTGCAATAAAAGGATTTCCATATTAGCATGTTGGTTCAGCTTGGTGTATGTATACACATCTGAGGTGTCCTGTTTAATTTAGCCGTATTGGAATCCCATATCAAAGGATAATGTCGGTGGGGACGGGAGCATTTTAGTCTCATTCATTTGTTTAATACTTGCTCATGCTAGCATTTCAAATCTCAAATGTCATGTGTGGGCCTTTAATTCCTGTACATTGTGTCCGCTCTGTATTTCTATCAGTGTTTGTTTCATCCATGTTTTAGTTCTGCTCCTTCAGTGCTTATGGTACAGGATTCTATGAGTGCATATGTGCTGTTTTTCACAGACAGTGGCTTTGTGAGCTTTCAGAGTTTTATCCTGCTTATATCCATGGGGCTCTTTTTTATCCATGAACAACACCTGCACCAACATCATCTGGACACAAAAAGAAAACGGGCAGTATATCTGAAAAAATGTAGGAGTGTTTTGGCTACTCACTTTTTGCTTCTGGTTAAAGTGCAGGAGTGGTATTAGCAGTGGTTTGGGTAAACACACCAGCCCTGTCTGCTTTTGTGAGTGCTGGAAGGAGTCACATTAGCACCGTCAGGGTTGGGTTTCTTTTACCGAACCATTTTAACCTGATGTTTTATTCAGTACTTCTACATTATGTCTGCTGCAGGTGAAGCTTTTGTCTCAAAGAAATATGCATAATTGAAGGATTAAGGTTGCTACTGTTATACTCATTGGAACAAGGCAAATACAAGTTGTAATAACCAAACCGCATTACTGTGGAGGTGCAGTTCAAAAAAGGTTCTTCTATTATTAAAAGTTAAACCAGTTTGACTGCAAAATTTTGTTTTTACATAGTTTTACATATTTTTTTACATATTCTTTTTAAAATGGACAAGCAGCACTCACTTAAAAACTTGAGTAAATGATGTATGTAATCAGTGTTGTAATAATTTGTATTTATTTCAAATTACAAATTATCCCCAAAACATTTTGCTGTATGAAACAGAATAACTATTCAAAGATTACCACTGAACCAAAATATGTTAGACACAACACTACCGTGGTGTGCTACTCTCATCAGAGACTATAATGTTCTTTTTTGGCATAAGTGTAATTTGCTGATGTGTGGGAAAAAAGAATTTGCAAAGTGCAGTGCTGTTAACTTTGGCCCAGGATAATGCACCGCAGTCTTGCAGCTGTTCCTGCTGTTCCTGGGGCTGTGGGCACTGGCCAGCACTGCTGGAGAAGATCCCTTTGTCTTGTAGTCCATGGTTTGGGATTGATCTGACTTTGAGTAGACAAGTTCTATTAAAATCCTCTCAGGACTCCATGTGGAGCAGAGATCCTGTTATTCATGTCTATCTTACAAACACACACGCATACACACACATAGTTGTGAATTAATTATCTAAATTGATGTGATTTGATTATCTAATTAACATTCCGGGAATGCAGCCAAACCAGTGTGGAGTTCTGCCATTAATTGTCTTCCATCACATACCTGAGAAATACAAAGGAAAACAGCCACTGCTTGGTCATTCTGGAAGCAGAATTTCCTCATTACATGGAGAACGTGTTGCAGACCCTGAGAATGTGATCTTTCACAAGACACCATAAAAATAACATCAAACATAAATGTAGCAATGACTAATGGCAAGCACTTCTTATCAGCCATAACAGATTACACTATAGGGTTGAAATCAATTCTTAAAATCAATTCTCATTTCAAGTCAACTGTAAAATATCCAGCACACAGATATACAAAAATCTTTTAAGTGAGTATAGAATCTGTGTGCAGCACAGAGACTGCCTGACTGGAAAGAAGGCAGTCAGACAGACACTTCCCTCATAACTACACAAGTATATACTCTCATTTATACATCATATTTATTACTGTACTGTAATTAAATGATACATTTACATTATCCATAAAGGGTAAATGGAATGTTTAGACTGTATACTGCTTTAGTGCACCCTGCAGTTGGGACTGGGGTGAGGTTAGTACTGTGTACTGTGTGGATATAGTGGTGGACTGGGGTGTGGTTGGTGGTAATGTGTGGTTGTGGTGTAGGACTAGTTGTTGTGTGGAACTGAGATGTAGTTGGTTGTTCAGTGTGGTTAGTACTGTGGTTGTGCATGTCATAGTTGCTACTTCTAAACTCTAAGCCCATTAGCTCTCCTGATTCAGGTTGTCTAAATGCATCTGGTCCTGGCATTTGAATCCCTTATTCAGAGGTGTCAAAAGAATTCACATTCATTACTCAGGTAGAAATATATATACTAGTAAATTTTTACTCCAGAAAAGTATTGATAACCAAAATTTCTACTTAAGTAAGGTAACAAAGTATTTGTACTTTGTTACTTCGTTACCTCTGGCCTTATTGCTGGTCTCTGAAGGTGATTATCTGAAGGTGTGTGAAGGTGAAGGTGTTATCTGTGGCCATACTGTTGTATAGTTATCTCTCGCCAGTCTTAGGCACTCATTATTTTCTGTCACTTTTATCTCTCATTGGATTAACTATAGTTATCCTTTCTATGGGCCCATATCCTGCTTAACGAGATGTAAAATTCTGAAGTGGAAGTGATCACATCACACTATCATTATGTGCTGTATACAGCCCTATCAGGTATGTGCTGTAGTCAGATCCAGTTATGAGGCTGGCATGCTAGCGACCATGGCTAAAAAAATATTTCTGAATGCAGATACAGTGTGATGTAGACTATACGCGTGCCATTTGTCACACACAAAAGAACATTTAAGAAATAGGTCACTATTATCTCTGACTTCTGTGTGTTTTTTCAGCCACCTCCATGTCTGCATGCTGAACTGTTTGCACCAGAATAGCACCAGAATGTGAATTGTTATACTTGTGTGGTTGTTATAGATGTAAACAACAGAACTGTCCAGAACGATTAATGTAATTTCCCTTTAATAGTGGCGAGAATCTATCAACTATTGCTTTTCCAATTAATTCTATATGACAAGTTTTAAAGTTGCTCTATAATATGCCATAATATCCAACTGGCTTATATAATAATATAAGAATTGCTTTTCTATCTAATTATACTACATTGATTTTCTCTCCTGGCTAGTTGTAGCTTAATGAAGGGCTCGTTAATGCCACAACACGCACACATACACACAAAAAAAGTTTGCCTGATTGAAAAAATGACATCTGCCAGACCAGTCTAGTAGAAATACATACATTATACCTGTACTCAGTGGCCAATTTGTTAGGCACACATGGTGGGTGTACAATTACAGACCATGGTCCATCTGATGCCAAGCTTTTGTGAGCCACCTGTGGCCTATTCATCAATGGTCCATTTCTACCACAGGACCACTGCTGACAGTATATTACGGAAGAACATTTTCAGCGCAGCAGTGACACTGACAGGGCAGTGGCACAGCTGTGGGTGTTGTGCTGCTACAAGGGTACCAGGCACTGTGATGTTGCTGGAGGTCTTATTCTTCAAGCTGACAGGGGCCCACACCACAGATATAAACCTCCAACTGAGGTCACATGGTCAGAAACTGACTACAGGCACAGTTAGGTGATGGCTTTTTTAAAATTGTCCTTGGCCACACGTGGACTGTGGCTATACAGGTTTTCTAACAAGGGATGGTGAATGAAAAATTATTAAAATCTTTACATCCCTATACAATTTTTTAACAGAAATATACATGTGCCAGGTGCCCCCATACAATTATCTGTATTTTCATATATGCAGAAATGTTCTCTGTTTAAATCCACCGCACATGTATCAAAATTGCACACATGTATCAAAAGGTGTTTATACCACACTTCTGTCTGGAAGAAGACTCTCTCTTTCAGAGTATCACAGGCAGCCATGTGAGACAGTGAGTGCAGCAAACTGGCTCGTTTTATCTTCAGGAAAAATCGTTCCGACAGAAGCCCTTACCGCACTTCCAAACAGTAAGAAAACAACTTTTGTAAAAGTAAGGCTACACAAATAACACATATCAGAATGGCTGTGTTTTGACAAGATTCGGAAAAACAGCCATTTTCGTTCACTGTGGTGACACTGACAGTGTTCCCAGCAATATTGTGTCATTACTTCCTTGAGATTCATTACTCTGCTTTTCTTATCCATGATGTAGTTTGGCACCGAAACATGGCAGATGTAAAGAGTTACCATACCCTTAAGTACCAGTCTCAGTCTGTCAGAGCCAACAGACAGAGGCAGGTGTAAAGATCGATAAAGCCTTATCGGGCAAACCTGTGAGACAAACGGAGAATCTTATTTGCTTGGTGGTTTCAGCTGGGTTTCTCTGTATTTATCAACACCACGAGCACCGTGGGGCACTTCTGCTTCTTTCCCTCCTTTCTGTTTCTGTCTCTTCTTATTCACTCACTGTCTCCCTTTCTTTCTTTCAGCTCTGCCTTTCTCTGTTTATCTTGCTAACATTCAACCCCCAGTCAACCTGCAACAAGCAGTGTTTTACCATAGACACTACGCGAAATGGACTCATCTTCTCACTGAGCTGAATGCTGTGCTCAGATTTGTTATAATATTGTACTTCACATTAGTCTCTAATTTGTCCCTTGATTCATTTATATGCTTCATTTTCCTTGTGGAAAAAAGGGGAATGGCTCTTTGGTAGTCCATGTAGACAAAGTCAGTAATTCATTTTTTTGCCACTGCATTTTTTAAATGTCTTGGAAAATTTAAATGTACTGATTGAACTGTTCAGTTCTACCTATTAATGGTTTATTTTTATGGTGTCCAGATGTCCAGTGTCCAGTGCTTTACATATACGTTCTCTGCTGTATTTACCTCTTCAGTAGAGTATGTGTTTAGTGGGCTACATTTCTTGCTTTATATCTAGCCTATGACAGACACAAAGGGTTGAAATGAGTTTGTAACTGGTGGTTCATGTATTAACAAAGGTGTAGTTTATAAGTACAGGTTTGATGCGGTACCATACCTGTAAAAATATGTTCCAAAATAACAATGAGATATATGATGGCTAGAATGAAGTAATATTAAGTCTTACAGCCTTTCAAACAGTGTTTCAGTGAACTAGACATTTCTTATGGGATGTAAGGTGAAAAAGGCCACCAGGGTGAATATAAAACATGTCCTTATTCACTTTTTCATCGAAAGGATTAACTCTAGATGGCAGATTAAACTGTGGGCTTTCACATGGTATCATAATATCAGCTGATATTCAGATTGAGTTGTGATGCCAAAGGTCACTGGTGGTCACAGGCGTGTCATCTTGGAATGTAATTACATCCATCTGGTTTAGAATAAATAAAATAATGGATGAGATTATCAGATATTGGAAAGCAGCTGACCTTGTTTATCCATCCAGGCAGCTTTTGTGTGAGAAATTGTAGGTGGCCATGATGTCGTCTTGATGTCCACCAGTCTCTGACCCTAACTCCTCAGCCTGACTGGAATAACATGAAGAATTTTCTATCTGAAGACTGGGTTGAGTCTCAGATAAAAATCAACACAATTCAGTTTGTTCCCATCATACTACTGTAAAAATACAAACAAATGCACACTCTCCCTAGAATCTGACTTGTTTTGTTCGTACAAGAAAACATTTGCATTAAATTTGGCAGACTGTTAACCAGAACAATTTACAAGCGTTTGTCAGTAAGACAGTACATGCGCTCCCTGGGAACTGACCCCCAGACCTTGGCATTTCTAGCACCTTTCTGAACCTGCTCAATCAACTGAGCTGAAGGAATGCAAAACCAGACATCTGTTAAGCATAATCGTGTTCCTACTGCTACCTAGCTGCTGTTACCTTTTTGGTTTATGAGAACATAAGCTTCTCTAATCATGAGTACTTTATTATAGGTTAAACAAGTTAAGGTTTTACAGTGGTAATGAGCGTAAATAGGCCAGGACAGATCTCAATCTTTAATTTACAAGACGTGCTTACATGCAAATTATGGGCAGCTGGTAATCAGACATTACAGTACCACGAATAGCTGAGCAGAAATATCCATACTAGATATTGGCACAAACTAAATAATTGAGAAGGGAAATGACATTTCATCTGACATTTTGGAGACTTTGTCCAGCTACGGTAACTTCTAGAGTAATCTCCCTGGGGAAAGGTCTGTTCTTAATATCAAAGAGGGACATGTTCTCATTATGCATGCTTTTACGGATTACAGTCTCCTTTCTACTTATATTTACAAAATTTACAAAAAGGAATAAATTAATAATATTTACTTAGTTCCAACTGGTTGAGATCCAGAACAGTCCAGTACTTAGTGAAAGTACCCCAGAAATGACTCCCGAAATGACTCCCAAAATGACTCCCGAAATGATTCTTTTAGAGTGCTTGTGATTATCTGTTGGCCAGACTCTGGAGCT
Organism: Brachyhypopomus occidentalis; assembly: GCA_020368025.1. NCBI lineage: Eukaryota > Metazoa > Chordata > Actinopteri > Gymnotiformes > Hypopomidae > Brachyhypopomus > Brachyhypopomus occidentalis. The sequence continues at coordinate 695,548 of JAGXOD010000052.1, forward strand.
AATGAGGCTGTAGAATCAGTGGATTAACTGGAGGAAAAAGAGCAACAGCTGCAGAGCAGTCAGCAAATAAAAGATGTTTGGCAGGAGCAGGAGGCTTGTGGCCACGTAACACCACTGTTCAGGCATTCACTCCGAATGGATCACCAAATCACTCTTTAGCTTCTTAAGAAATCAACAACTGAAGTGGTTCTTAACAAACATGGCTGACATTTGAGAACTGAGACTTTGTTTTCAATTTATCCCTCTACAAATAGCAATAATGTGGCCGTAAAGAGGGAATTCGGCTGTTGGCAAGAATATACAGCATGGAGGAGAAACTTGGGAAAAGATACATAATGCGAAACAGCAAGTGAAAAGTGAAAAAAAGAGAGGTCTGACAAATGCAGGAGTTGGCTAAGCGCTTAATCTTTGATGCTCAGAGAATACTAACGATCCACTAATCATCTTCGACCTTGACATGGGGCAACAAGGTGACTTGGGAGCTGAAGTATTTGCAGGGCTGCAAATTACTGGCAGAGATATGGCGAATAATTAGTAAACTGGAAGGCACTAGGTGTGTACTCGCTCCTGTCCATCCCTCCCAGAGTGTCTTTACCTGCACTCCTTGCCATTTGGTGGGCACTGTTTCGTGCTGATCCAGAGTCAGACGTCTGGGCATGCCTGGCTGTGTGTGTGGTGCAGCGGGTTGTGCTGTAATTAAAACACCTTTATCTCCAGACTCCATGGAAGGCTGGTGATTATTCAGCACACTGCCAGGCTGAATACATTCAAGTGCTCAAGAGAGCCGTTTAATTTACGTTTTTGTGAGGTTTCAGGAAAATAAAATCAACTCACCTCCTGGGTCTTATATATATATATATTGAAGGATTTATACAAGCCATTTATGTGAGGTTTAAATATAGTGTGTCTGTTCTGTTTCTTTTTGCTACTTCCGCACTGTGACTGTGGGAAAAACCTGACCTCATGAAGATTTCAAATCCAAATGTTTTTTTTATATATATATATAATATGCTTGGGAATGCACGTATTGATTTTGAAATGTTTGTATTATTTATTATATATTTATTTATTTTAATTTCCTAAGAATGATCTGTTAATCCATACCCCATGCCCCATCCCTAACCTTTTGAACAAGTTTGTTCAAACGTGGACTAGCGAGACTTCATTGGCGGCATAGAGGCTCCCCGAACAGCAGAGGCGCGGGCTCACGAAACCAAAACAAACAATCAAAAAAAATGTCACAGTCCATGTGCTGGACGCTGCTTTCTTTGCACCAGCGGCCAGCCCAGGCGGCCAGGACTCCAGAGCTTCCTGCTCTCCAGCAGAGCCCAGTGAAGCTGCTAAAGCCAGCGTGGCGTGGTTGCTCCTTGGCCCGTAAATCCAGCCTGTGATCCCAGTAGGCACCGCACCTCTTGGGCTCCCAGGGCCCAGTGAGATCAGTCCAGGGTGGATGGCAGTGACACTCAGCAGCTTTTGAGCTGCTTTAAGTGCAAATGGAGGAAATCAGCAGGGAGCACGGGGGTCGCCATGGCGAGGGTGGAGGAGGGAGGGGTTTGTGGGGACTGATGTTGGATGGTGGACGTTGCTGACAGGTGCTCCCTGACTGTCCTGGAGTGGGAGCAGTGTGTTCTCGGTGGATCTGTTTTTCTTTGACAGGAGTGTGGTTGACTGTCTGTTCAATTTCTACATATTTTGAACTGTGGAGTAGATGGATGACTTTTTGGTCATATTTGACAGACATGAGTATAGAGATACTTTATGAGCCTGGGATTTTATTTAGGAGGAAAAATGTCGAATTTTGTTAAAATGTTCTTCTTTTAGCTATACCTCAACACTTAGAACCTATAGATAAAACGTTCTTATTTAAACTAAAAAGATGATATTAATTATCTTACATGCTGTCATAGTCAGACAGAAATGAAATGAAAATGCTGCTGTTACCTTTGTGGTGTGTTTAGTGTAATCTGAGCCCTGAAATTACACTAACTCAGCTCCATTTGCTCTGCTTCAGCTGGGGGCCCATGCAGAACGACCTACTGCGGAAGGGGCCGAGAGTGTGTGGTCAGACGCCAGACGGGCCGGGCGGAGTGTGTGTGCCAGGAGAAGTGCCGTGGCTCGTTTGTGCCCGTGTGCGGCTCTGACGGGCATTTCTACGAGAACCACTGCGAGGTGTACCGGGCAGCCTGTCTGCAGAAGAGGAGGATCTACGTTGTACACAGCAAAGACTGTTTCTTCAAAGGTAAGCTAGTAGCATTAGATCAGCTCATTGTATCCTTCTCTTATTGTTGATGTTTAACAGCAACAAAGACAAGTAAACCCCCTCCCTCCCAACTCACCCACCTTCACCACAGTGTTCTTTTGTTGGCCTGATACACGCGCTTGTAACTTAAGTGAATCCATTAACGTTTTTCAATGAAACCCATTTTCACTGCAGTTAAAGACGAGTATTATTGACTGCTGCCTGGCTGGCAGACATGGCCGTTCTGTGTTTTCAGGAGAACCGAGCAAACGTTTCAGCGTCCAATTCTAGGACATGGCCGAACACTAATAACCTTACTTCAATCATCTAACACACTCCTATATATTTAAGCATATATATATGTCCGTGCTCTTTTTCAAAAATGTGTGAAGAATAAGTCCCTCCTCACCTTCTACCCTTTGTCCAGCTCTTTTCTTTCACTATACATATTATAAACACAGCAATGCCCTCTGAATGCTGACTCAGTGTCAAATTTAGCAGGTATTTATAACGTGCAGTTTGGTGATGTTCCATTAGTCACAACAAGAATGTCTTTGGGTGATTCATTCAGCTACCCAGGGGCGAAGCCTTCTTTTAACAATTCCAAGGTTATTTTCAGCTCTACTGATGGGAACAGCACAGTACTCTTTCCTATACATAACAATGCATTGTGTTTACAATGCCACCATGCAGAACTGAGGCACAAGGTCTGGGGAAGTCCATGTGCATGAACAGAACACAGGAAGTGAGGCTTTGGGTTTTAGATTAGACGGTGGCACAGGAAGAAATAAATAAAATCCCAATTTATAGTAGAAGTCGTACACATCTAATATGAATCTGCCAGGTATTCTCTTGCCACATCACTGCTCGTATCACTGCTTTCCCACAGAGCCCTGGGAAAACACAGGCCTCAAAAAAGAGCCATCATTTTATGCGCCGTGAAGGGATTGCTTATTTATTCCAGATTTATCATTTTAAATAGGAAGAACTGATGTTGCACAGGAGTTAATATTGATGATTAACAATTTATGTGTATTTTGGTAATATTTGATATCAATCTAATATTATTTGCCATAGCAAAGTGAGGTTGCATTTGTTGTTTGGACAAATTTGTCAGGATCCTGTTATTGACCTGTTACTTCATCTGCGTAGTACTTGAGCCTGTGTTTAGATCCGTGCACATGTACCTTTGGCGTGAATACCATGGCCTTAAAGTGCTTTATTCTAATAATGCTCAGGGATGGATTGAACCTAGAAATTGAGATCTTGCTTTGCATACAGGTGAGGGTACAGCTATAAATAGTCACAGGCCATGGGGGATTAAGGCCACAGAACCTGGAAGAAAGGTGATCCCATTACATCAACATCAGGAATTCCCAGGTTGCCTTTTAACTGGCGACAAACATGGCTATAGGTTTTTCATTCTGCTCTTCCACTCACAAAATCCTGATAAACCATAAGAGGTCATGAGCAAAGATATGTTATACATAAAGAGTTTCTTGCTGTTCTTGGTGTTGTTATTGTTATTAGCTGTAGGCTATATATGTTGAATGCACACATATGAGTTTGCAGTCTGCATGTCCTCCATTTCAGTTTTGGGGGCTGATTTTGACCACTCAGAAGCCAGGAGCTCCTTCACAGAACATGTTGTATTATTACAATCAAAGCCTCCATTCTCTTTAAGCTCAATAGAAGTCTCCCTATCTCTCTCTCTCCTTCTTTCTCTCTCTCCCTCTTTCCCTCTCTTTTGCTCTGTGTTTCTCTCTTATTTTCACACCAATTGACAGAAGCGGTGATGAAGGGGGCTGTAGGTTATTGATCCTTTCTTCATCCCAAACTCTCTTATTTCCAAAGTGGTACTTGCCTGTTTGCCTTTAAGCAGAAATACACTTTCAGCACATATTTTTAATGCTACTGGTAGGATATATTATTGGCTATTCGATAATATCGATGGAAGCTTTAGGCTGTCACTAAACAGTCATGAGGGGCAACAAAGCTTTTCTAAAAATGCAAAGAACTTGTATAATCATTCTGTCGCTCATTCTACCCCCTGTCATACACAGTTATTTCTTGAGGAAGCATTGTGTTTGAAACAGGGGTTCTCATATACTCATGTAGTCTCCTATGTAATTGATAGTCAGTGATGTCATTTTGTTGTAAAAGATCTTTTTTAAATGATATTTATCAATATTGATATCAGCTCTATCAACATTTTATTGTTCACGTGCGTTTTTACTTTGCTTTGATGAAATAAACATTTTGGAGATGGATGATCGGTGTAGGGTGAAAGGTCACAATAGTAGAATGTACTTTTTTTGTTTGTTTTTATGTACACCAAAAGTTGAAGTTCATCTGGAAATTTAACACTAGAATTGGTTTATCCAAATGCTGTTTTAATGGAAACACTGTTTCAGGGCAGTATACTGCTAAAATCAAAACTCATTTCCCATTATTTTAAATGTAATCATTTTACAAAATATTTTCTGAAAAATAAAAAAGCTATGAGGTCACGTACATACAGTGTTTAGGATTAAAAAGTATCTATAATCTTGCAGAATTTGTGGACTTTACCAACCCTCGTAGATCAACATCTTTTAAACACTTTTCAAGTACACATCACTGACTCTCAATACAGCCACACTAATTTCTTCTTCTGAAACAAACAAAAATTGTTCAGTGTGTCTCAACCTAATTAAAAAGAAACCTGCTTCACAAGATCACGCCTTCCCTGAGACTGAGCTTTGATTACAACTCACAAGCTCAGAGCAGCAGTAAGGTTATGGCAACATGCATCCCTTCAGGCTTTCATCTCTGGCTCAACCATCGAAGTGGCGTGGTGGATGTGGAGACTTGTTTGGGTGTGGAGTGTGGCTCTCAGTGGGAGCCTTGTGAAGTCGGAAGTGGCTTGACCCCCACCCCTCCCCTCCGTCTCCGTCAGTATGCAGGCTGCCCTTGAGGACAGCTGTCTGCCCCAACGAAAACCAAACACTGCATCATTGCTGGTATAGAAGAAGTTTGGAGAGGTTTCAGTTTAGATGATAGGGAGCACATCTTGTGGACATGTCTTCTAATGATCAGACTTAAACCATGGTGGATTTATCTGTCAGGAGAGTATTGCTCACCCTTGCTGGGGGCTGATGGTGGCACAGTTTGATTTGTTCTTGTCACAGCCCTTTGGGATTGATGTGTATTGGAAGAGTAGGCCATCAAAGCTGACGCTTTTTTCTGAAGATGGATCTTCCAGGCTTCACAACATACCGTCTTAGTGATCAGTGAGAATCTGCTCTTTGCCTTTGTGGGTCAGATCAGATCATGGAGATGCACTAATTCTTCTAATGATCAGATTTAGGTCTTGGTGGGGTTAATTCTGCAGAACTTAACTGCATTTGTAATTTCAGAGTGGAGTGTGCAATTTTCCAAAGTCATACAAAAAACCTACTTTGCTTGTTCTTTATCAGGGCCACCAGTCCAGAGCCAGGTGTGACCATGCCTTTCGTAACAGCCCTCAATTTTTCTTGTTGCGTCTGTTATTAATGAGCTTTGGAAGGAACCCCATCCTTCTTTCAGTAAACCAAATACGAAGGGTCCCTGAGTCCCCTTGGTCACATGGTCACCTCATTAACTTGATTGGCCCCTGGAGATTCATTATATTAAAGTATTTGCTATTTGAATTGGATGTTGTGTCCCAGTTATAAATGTCCCTTGTTTCTTCATTAGTCCCTCGCCTCATAAACATCGGTCTCAGACACTTGAGACAGTGCATAAAGTTCCTTTGGACACTGTGTAGTGCATACTCAATGATATTTTGTTAGTGCTGACCTGCCAGTGCTGTATATTTTGATCATCATGTCCTTTGTAGCTGACTTTGTGACAGTGTTCTGTGCGATCATGAAGTGGCAAACTCAGTGGGGGCAAATCAGGACAGCTTCCAGTGAAGACTTATTAAGACTGTGAGGAGCAGCTTTAGGCATTGTTTGGGGCACAAATATCCTTTTGTCAGGGAGCTTAATCAATTGCAGGATTAGGACTTTGGACTCTCTGGAGTGTCTTTACAACAGACCGCTGTCATGTACTCTGTTGCATGGAGCTAAAAAAGCTGAACTGGGAGATGACTCTAACACAAACTTCTCCTTTCAACACATGCCCAATCACCTCAAAAACAAAATAATCTCCTTTCAAAGCACATCTTTAGAACTGCCTAAGAATCTTTTATAATGCCATTATCACTCTCCATGCCGTTTCACTGGAGACGACAACCTGGCACAGTATTCTGTCTGGGTCTTGGTTTCAATGGAAAGGATTTTGCTTGACTAAGCTTTACTCTTCCCTCAAGCTATTAGATTTGAAATGGTAAATTGGAGTTTAGAATATCTCAAATTATGCAGCCTCTTTTGTTGAAGATTCAGTTCTCTAACATGTTTTTGAAGTTGTAGTATAGACAGCTAATTTCTCAAAATGCTTGGACACAGTCCATGAGGGGCTGGACAGTGACAGAGATTTTGGTGCTTCAGGATGCTGAAGTCTGCAGCGGTAAATGTCTACTAATATGTAGAAAACACAACCTTCATATATACAATACACACATTCTGAGGGCCATAAGGACCTGATATGTCTTAGCCAGCAGTGAGTTGTTGTATATGATTGGCTCACGCTTATAATACCTAGGAAAAGGTCTATAGTTGATTTTGATTTATTCATTTTTTTTTGTAGTCATGAAATGTGGGAAGTTACTTTAAAGAAAGACCAGCATATTCAGTGCTTCACAAAATTCCCCAAAAGTTTTGTCATACACCATCTTACAATTTGCTCTCTTTCTAAGGCACAACCTGCTCCAGCTTGCTTGCGCAGTATGTTTTGAAATCAAAGCTAGTCATCCATTCAGTCAGCACACCATTCGGTTTCTGAGTGGAGAGGTTTACTTTGCAAACACAATCTACCATTGACATGTTTAGATAAACTGGGCCAGGGGATATTGTTGCTTCCTTGGCTGAATGACACTTTACAGCAACATTTAACTGTTTTTTCTCTTCTGGCTTGTTGGGATGGGCTGATTTTACATCTGTTCATAAAGATATCTTTACGAGCTGGAAACGAACAAGTGCAAAACATTCATTTATTCTTCAAGTTATGGGCTCTGTAAATCATTAAAACTCAGTATCAGTAAAATCAGAGTTTAAGGAAGATGACTGCTATCAGAAAGTTATATTACTTACCAGAGGTTTTCCAAAGCCAGAATGACACACACACACACACACACACACACATATATACAGTGTATAAATATACATACATATTTTGATGGCAGCATTTACATATTTATGTTGGCTATAATTAGGCCAATTGCATTCCAATTCTTTATGCTATTTTAACTCATTATGCTTATGATGGCTATGTTAGCTGTTGAAGAGTAAGTAGCCATTACCCACAACTTTCTACAGTGAGGCATAATTCACAAAGTGTGTCTTCAGCCCCATCACAGCTACAGCCTCTCGCCACCCCCCCATAGAACCCCATCTACAGCCCCCTGTGTATTTTATTAAAATTTTAATTATGTGAATATACTGCCTAAGCTCCAGAACAAGAAAGAAAATGTGTAAAAATTACATTATTGATGTTGCGTCATTCACCTGACACAACTCATCCACCAAATCTAGATATGCTACTGCACACAGCCTCTGTGCACAGACTGCTTTCACTCATTCTGCTCAGATTCCACACGGCATAACGGAGCTTTGCCTGCAAAGCTGTCTCTGGAGATGTGTAGCCTTTTCTGCAAATTCGACCCAGAACAAGTCAGTAAGGAAGGGATGCTGGATTCTGAATAATAGCTGTTAACAAAACCTAGTTATGGAGCAGTTTTGATAAGTGATGAATGCAGAACACTGTTTTAAACCAATGCTTTGTCATTCAGCATGTTTACTTGTTAATTTCGATTATTTTGCAATTGATCTGGTTCATTCATCACTTATTTTGTGAGCTATGCTTATATTTTTTAAACATTATTTGAAATAGTCTATAAAGTGAAGTTTGGATTTTTATTTCACATCAGTGCAGTTTTAACACTGGGTAAATCTACTCAAGGGTTTTAAAGGGAATCAACTTGATGGAAGCACTCCAAACCCCGATCGGGATTTTCTCTAGTTTTGTTTGTTTGTTTATTGTGGCAGTGGTGGGAGATGGATGGGAAGTGCTATAAAGAAAGCCTTTTCAACTTATATACACATGCATATACAAACACTTTAAAATAAAACAAATTGAATCACCATTGTGATGCAGAAAGCAATCTGCTTAAATTGCATAATGTAGATAAAACAAAATAACTTAATGTGTTTTAGATGGAAGGCCCATCCCATTTCAGGACTGCAGTCATCGCAGTCTCACCCATCTGTGGTCACCAGGACTCTCTTTGTTCAGTGGATCAAACACCATCAAACACCACGGACACCATCAAACACTATCAAACACCACGGGCACCATCAAACACTATCAAACACCACGGATGCCATCAAACACCATCAAACGCCATCAAACACCATGGACACGATCAAGAACCATCAAATACCATCAAACACCACAGACAGTAAATAGTGTCTCGCTCTTATGGTGCCAGTATGTGTTCTGGAACCAGTTGTCAGGTTCCCGCCCACTACTGTCTACTGCATTTTAGACCTGCCTTTTTTTCGCCCAGTCCCTCCTCTGTTGCTGTGTTAACTACTGAAATATGACATGCAGCCCCTATACTGGCAGACACTCAATGTTAAAATCAGGAATCAGGACTGATGGACCAGAAAGACTCAGGACAGCCCGTATCCATTATATGGGGACAGTGAACATCCGAGAACATGATTGTCTTGCAGACTGCAGTCTGGTAATGGCAAGCCAGCACTCACACAACAAAAAAACCCATTGTTGAATTTATATAAGCCCAGATGGACACAAATGAACACGGTGAGAGTTAATTTAACATTATAAGTGTTAATTCAACACTGGGATCTGTGCTGTGGAGAGTTACTCTTTTGGAACGTGGCACCCCCCCCCCACCCCCTCACACCTTGTTTGGTCTCACAGGGATTCTGGCCATGCTGTCAAGCTTCCTTCCTATTTTCTGCCCTGTGTAAAATTGGTTCGGAGATGAAGTAGAATGAGAAGCTTAAGGGGGAAAAGGGGGAAAAGATAGCATTACCTGCCTACGCAAACAGACCTGAGGTTGTGTGTGTGTGCATGTGTGTGTGAGAGAGAGAGAGTGAGAGAGCAACAGAATTCTACTGAACTTATCCGATCTCTGAAATGAGGTCTTTAGAAAGACCCTAGGCTGTAACTTAGTGTCAGATAAAAGCATGAGCTAAAGAGTGATAAAGGTTAACACGCATTTATTTTAGAAGCAAGACTTCCTCACAGCTAAGGTAATAAGTCCCCTACATAGCATTATAATGCATTCTGAAACTGATCAGCCCTGCGCTGTTGAGTTAGTTAGGAATGCTGTGTCTATGAATGTCATGATCAATTCGATTTACATTTAAAAAGATCTTTTGAGTATGTTTTAGGGTTTAGGCTTACTAAATCAGTCTACAACTGTATTAACAAGATACCACTGGAGACCAATGGTGTATGGAAGGGCCATGCGGGACATGGCATGTAATACTAACCCTAACCTGTTCTGCTCAGAAACAGAAAAGAAAAAACTTCACTTCTGCTACTTCATTTTTACCCCACAAAATAATGAAAGGCAAAAGAAAATTATAATCAAAGAAAACAACAAACAACAATAAAAACATATAAACTGAGCGTGAACAATGAGTCACTTTGCCTGTGTGTGTGTGTGTGTCTTTCTCTCCATGTCTGACCTTCTTCTGTTGAGACCGCCATATTCGCTGTGTGCAATGCAAACTCTCTGATCACAGGCTAGATATGTTGTCCACAGGGCACGGGGTCATTAGTGGTTCATGCACATGCTTTCATCTAGCTCTGCCCCCTAACCCCCCCCCCCCCACTGTCTTTTCGTCCATACCCCGTTCGCTCTCCGTGGATCAGATCAACTCAAATTGCTTGTTTTGCATTGTTTCACGTACTGGTTTTGCTTAATTGAATCTGTATCTGTAGTTTAAAAAGTCCCATGTGATACAACTAAAATAAACCGTTACCTTTTATTTCACGCCTAACTCTTTTGCTTTCTGCTTTCTCTTTGATGTTGCATTCACGCATCAGAGTTCTGGGATAAAAAATCCCTCTACAGATATAGGGACTGCAGTTCAGCATGTTCCACGGGGAGATGCAGTCGCTCTCTCTCTCTCTCTCTGATTCTGTTTTCAGGTCCCCTAAGGGCTCTGGCAGTTAAAACAGCCGCTAATACCCTTTGACGCTCTGCCCTTTGTTCTCATTAGGAGAGGGCTAACTCCTCATTCAGGCACAGACTCCTGGCAGCATGGTGGAGTGTCTCCCAAATACCCAGGACCTTCTCTGCTGCTTCCTCTTGCTCTCTCCCAAGATAAGCAGCGTTGCCTTGGGGAGTTGACGGTGCATGTTATTGTTTTTTTCCGTTGGGCTCCCGTGATGTCCTCAGAGATGGACATAGAACACAGGCGACCTTCTCAGGAGTCGCCTCTTCTATGTGACGACTCCCTCATGCCTCATGCTAGTGTGGGAGTGTGTGTCTGTGCACACGTCCGTGTGTTTGCCACGGGATGAATGCTGTATAATTGACTATGATGCGTGCTTTAAAAAAACAAATTACTCTCAGCAACTCGCACTAGACGTTACCCCAACAGCTTGTGGAGGGAACAAATACGTAGTGTGTATTGAAATGATGTAGCTTCATGTGTTTCTCAACTTCATCTAAGATTTCCTCTGTGATTCTCCTGAGATAAACCAAGACCTCAGGAAAAAAAAAAACAAGCAACAAATACCCATACATAAGTAAGTAAGAGTGTGTGCAGTCAGTGTGTGGTTAATTGAGAGCTATTATAAATATTAGGAGATGTTTTTTCTCATCTAATTTAACTTCTGGTACTGTAAACTTGTCTGTATAGTGATCTTCATTTGTTCATATGTGAAGTAATTTGGAATGTTTTTTTATAATATTTTTATAATTGATGATAACTGAACACTGCTCTTCTGAGTAGGCAAAATTGGAAAAAAACAGGTATTGAACACAGAGTTCTAGCATAGATAGATTTTGCATCATGATCAACAACAATATTGACATTTAACACGTTTTCTACCTTTACTATAGGCAATTGTGTACCAGTGTATTTCTTAGACCACAACACATTAAGATAAAAGTTTGAATAAATGTACTTTTCTTCAATAACCAAATTACACGTTTGTTAAATACATTTATTGAAATAAATTTTATTTAGATACTATAAAAAAGGTTTATAGTGAAAAGTCATTGTGTAATTGATGAACATTTCTAATTTTATATTTAAAATGTAATTATATTTTTATTTTCATTTAAATGTCAGTTCAATGGAAAGAGAATATATCTGGAATAATAATCAGATCAGTCCACTTTTGGGACAGAACGTAAAGGGCAGTGATGAAATGAACTGCTAGCAAAGATAATGTCATCCTGCTAGGCCTTGATCGTTCAAACGCATAAAATGGCGAACTTCCAATCAGTCCATTCCTTGGCTGAATACGCAGTAGCTGTGTGGATGAGCGATCACTCTTCTAATCTGTTCAAGTAGAGCGAGTTAAAGACTATTCCCTGACACAATGCATCTGTGACAACCAGAACTGGTCAAACAAGAATCTTGAACTGTTCTCATTGCAACTTTAAAAGCCTTTGGCCTCACGAGAGGGGTGAGAAGAAGCTCATCTGCTGCTGGCAGAACATCTGTTACAGACCACTACTCTAGCACTTCAGAAACCAGAGCCAGTGACGAAAGTCGCACCCCATCCCTATTAGACCCCTAAAGAGGACAGGACTGACTCCATTTTTATAGCCCGCTGAAAGAAATGGAGCGTGGATCCCTGAAGCTACTCTCTGAGCCAGTTCTCACACTATTCCCAAAGCCTGTATTTGTTCTTCTCTATTGTAACCTCCAGGTCCCCTCCCACTTACAGACACATACACACACGTGCACACACTCACACACACGCACATACATGCACACATACATGCTTACACACATACGCAAATGCACACACATACACACATAAACACACATAAACACATGCACGCACACATATGCATCCATTATAGGCAAAGTCAGCCCAAGGAAAAAAACTCCAACACTGCAATGCTGATCTATTAGATTCCCCCAAACTATGCCTCTAGTGTATCTGCAATAATTAGAATAAAACATAACCCTTCTCTGACTGATATCCCATACTTGATAAAGTGAGTCACTGAGCTGGAGATAGAAATAGAAAATAGTGTGTGTTTGTGTGTGTTTGTTAGTGAAAGGTCTTGGTGTTTCACTCATCTTCACATTAGAAGAGTATGGCAGAGTCTTAGTGTATCTATATTACACATTTCACATGGACCAAGCTAAATCATTTTGGAGTCACAGTGTTCATGTGATCTGGCTATTGCAGTACTCCAGTGGTATGCTCAGTCCCAGAGTTATCCAAAAGCAATAGAGACTCACAGAAGCTGGAGTCTCTTGGTCTGCATTGTAGGATGGTGTGTCTGATGCCACAGTTACTGAATGCTTAGTCCCAGTACCAGGTGCTTCACATCAAGTGAAGATTGATGTTGCCAGAGTGCGCAATTAATTGAGAGCTATTATCAATAACAACCCAATGTCGTCCGGTGAATCTTTTGGTGATTTAAATTATATAACGATCAAAGACCGACAATGTTAATTACAGGATTACAGCAGGTAGAGGAATCAGAAATAAATGTCAACAGCTGGCAAGCCTAATACATTACTCATTCAAAGTCAGATGCTAACACATTATATCATTAGTGCTGTAGGTATAAATAATTAGCAGCTTAGTGTAGCCCTTAGTGAGCCTACAGAGACATGTTTTGGTCAAAAAGAAGGAGACTACTCACACATGTTTAGAATAAATTAGCATGACTTCAGTTTACTACTCAGCAGCACTCCATAGATGTTTAAAACTTAGTCACCCCTCCATGAAAAAAATTGGAAAAAAATCCTCAGCCGCAGTAGAGGTTTGGTTTTCTTTTTTCAAAGCCATCTATGAACCTGATGAGGTTCCATCAATGTTTATGGTTCAGTTTAATCAAACAGCAGGAGTGCCATACTACACCAGCTTATGTCATTCTTTCCATCCAATTAAACCCCCTATCTGGACATATTCATTTTCAAAGGCCAATCACATTCAGACATGAATAAGACTGTAACCTTTAAACAACCTCTATTCCTATTTTAGACACTAATATATTCCACTGTATACAAATCGCATGCGAGGGTCCTCGTGTGGGTCTGCTTACGTGCGACGGCTGTGCGTGTGAGCAGAGCTTAGCCGTCCATCAGTCAACCTCTGGGCTTTTTTTTAGTTGTTGTTTTTGATAATTTGAAGTTCCATCCTGTGCAGCAGCAGAATCACTCTGTATGCAATGATACACTGCACTCTTTACATAGAGCTCAACATGGGGTATTTAATATAGCATGGAGAGAACAGCACGCCATACATTCTGAAGGCGGTCACGTTTTCTTCTAGCCTGAGAGATCAGGTGTAATGGCCTCTCAGCTAGCCTGGTATGCTCCACTGTGGTAATTAGCAGGGTGGTATGGGAGAGATGCCCGGAACCTCCTGCTGATCTTCCTGCTGAGAGCAGCTCACTGTTTCTGCCTCCTGCTGCTGAGAAGCTCAGCAATGCTGAGAAGAAGCATCTCTCCTCCTGAGCCTGAGATGTGCTGTCGTGGGAGCTGTTTCAGGAACCTTATCAAAATTTCAAGGGCATCCTCTCATACGAGAATCAGTAGATAAGACAGGGTGATGCAGAGAATAGAGCAGGGATGTGTACCTATTGCACTAGGCTACCATAGCACAGTAAAAGCGATTCAGAGATTAATTTAGCATCAATGCTTATGAATGAATTCGGATTTTATGGTTCTAATTCAAACTGTTCAGTTGTGCTGAAATCAGTCCTGTGCAAGTTCACTCAACAGATTGTGTCATGATGTCAGTTTGCCTTCGGATTTATTTTTAAGCCTCCTGACCAGTCTCATAGCTCTCACCGCAGCACTAGCGAGCATATGGACTGTCAGATGAAAGACTTTGGCAACATAAGTGCAAGGTCAGTTACACCCTGCTAACTTGAAACGAATGGTAACCAGCCTTGAACTGCTGACTGTTGACACATAAAATGAAGCCTTGTAGCTGTACTTGCCTTTTCAGGCCGTAGTCCAATTATAAACGCATCTGACACTCCATAGGATGCTGAGGGTGATGGATTGAGTACCTGTTTTGTGATTACAGCACAAATTCTTAATGGGGTGATTAGCCTGCAGACTAAGGGCATGTTACTGTTGTTCCTCAGATCTCTAATGGCCACATGAGGTGCTGGGGTAAAGCCAACCGATGCCATAGCACAATATTTCATAAGCTAATATCACTGGCCTACAGCTATGGCACTAATCGCTATAATAAAAAACAATTATGACAGGTGGTGGTTAGAACTTTCAAAAGGGGATGGTCAGGAAACCTGCACATACTGGGAAATGATGGCATGGTATACATGCTATCGTTATACACTATATGGCCAGAAATATGCGGACACTTTGCCATCACACCCGTATGTGCATTTTTTATTACAAAAAACATGGACATTAATATGAACTTGCCCTTCTTTTGACACTATTACAGCACTTTTAGTGCATGTGAGGTCAGAGACAGAAGGGACTGTGAGTACTCGGCCTGGAATTAGAACAATAACTATAGAACTATATTTGAACTATAAATACGCACTTCTGCTAGCGGGCTGCCCAATGGAGGATGGGTTCCCTTTTGAGTCTTGGTCCTCCCAAGGTTTCTTCCTAAATTCCTGCCATCTTAGTCTGAGTTTTTCCTTGCCCCTGTCGCCTCTGGCTTGCACATTAGGGATCTTCACCCATACAATTGTAAAGCTGCTTTGTGACAACATGTGTTTTAAAATAAATATATATATATATAAATAAAATTGACTTTGACTTTGACTTTGACAATTGATGTTCCAATTCATCCCAAAGGAGTTCAGTGGTGTTGAAGTCAGGTTACTGTGCAGGACACTGGAGTTCTAAGGGGACTAAGGGGACAAGCCTAAACAGCCCCAGATCAGTACCTCTTCTACAACCAGTGTTACTCTTTAAGCATTTTGGTATGTAGTATTCTCCTGGCCTAAATCCACCCAGATTCATCCAACAGTCCACCAGACAGAAAACCGTGATTCATCACTCCAGAGAACTATCCATAGTACACTTAACCACTTGAGCAAACACTTGGCAATGCACATACTGATCCCACCATTGTGTGCAGCTGCTTGTTTAGAGAAACCAATTTCATGAAGCTTTTGGCACAAAATTGTTGTGCTACTGTTGCTTTGAGAGGTGGTTCGGAACTCTCTGTTGAGTGATGCAACAGGAGGTGGGCGTGTCTTTACCTGCTATGTGCTTCAGCAGTTGCTGGCCCCCCTTGATGAGTTGGCTTGGTCTATGGCTTAATGCCTGAGTTGATGGCCCTGTTACATGCTCTTGTATTTTCTTTTTATTTATTATTTTTACACCTGTTAGCAATGACTGCAGAAATACCTGAACTGAGTCACTAAGAGGTTTGTATACATACTTTTGGCTATATAGAGACGTTATTAGAGTAAATTTAATTATTGTTTATCATATCATCATATCATAAGATCATAAGTACCTAATAAGCAGCATCAATGATAAAACCAAAGACCAACACATGAATTCATATCCAAACCAGAGGAATGATGGTTAAATTTGAAGAAATAAATGTTGCCAGCATTTACATCACTTAAATGTTCATTTAATTATCCAGCTTGAGTCTGAAAAAAATCACATTGAAAATTTTACTACTATTTTTTATTTTACTACTGATTTGCTGAACAGATTTACTGATTTCTGGAAAGGCTGTAGGGTTGTTTTAAACTGATATTATCCTCCCCTAAGTCTCAGCTATTGTGGGACACCAACACTATCATTATATTATGAGTTTAATTTTCCCTCTGAAACTGCAAAATATTCAAAGAAACGCTGAATTTTAAAATGATGATTTGTCAAAACTACAAGAGGGACAGAAGCATACACATTAAAATGATGAAAACCATGAAATTAATAATTTCAAATCATTCAGATTGTTTTTACTTATGCAATAGCAAAACAATTATTTGTAATAACTATATGGATGAAGATGTTTAAATTAGTAAACAGATACATTTCACATCTTCAAGAATATAATCTCATTGGTAAGCAATATAATTATTCCAGACACGTTTCACAAGACTCATAAGTTAGGTATATGACAAATAGTAAGTAATAAGTACAAGTAATAATAATAATAACTAAAATGGTCTGAATCTGGCCAAGAAGGTTGCACCTCTCCTGGCCTCAGCTGCTGGCCTGTGTTAAGAGTACAGTGGGTTGAAGGCAGCAGTAGCCAAACCAAGTCTAGAAGTGGGCTGTGGAACAGGGCGTCCCCCGTCATTATTTATGGTGCTGGACACAACTGAAGGAGCATTATTTATGGTGCTGGACACAACTGAAGGAGCAGTGATTCTTCTTCCTCACCAACTTTGCTGAGAGCAAAAGAGAAAAACGGGCATGGGGCACCTTTCTCTCTTACTCAAAGATGGCTGCCTCTCTACCTGCCTTTGAAATGGAGGAGGAAAAGGAATTGTTCTTGGAAGAGTTTGTCCACAGGGAAGAAGGGGCAGAAAAGGGGTAGAGAGGTAGGGAGGTAGAGGGGCAGAGAGATATAGAGTTAGATGGGAAGAGGGACAGAGGGTTAGATGGTGTAGAGGGGAGGAGAGGTAGAGGCTGATACATCTGAGTCATTTGGGCTGAGATGCAATCTGTCTATTCTAGCTCCCAAAACAAGACAAACAAATGGGCACACAGAACACAATACTTTATGCTAATGCTAGACTTTCTTAACTAGATTTTGAAGGAACCTGAGAGGTGTTAGGACTTCCCTTTATAAGAGTACTGACTGTTCTGGTTGATGTGTGTCTTTTCTGCTGTGAACCACTATACAAAATCATCCCTTCCAAAGTTTTGTGGTTGATGTCAGTGTTCATCTGATATACATGCACTGCACTTGCATTTGCTGACAGATTTCAAAACAATTTATTTCAAAGTAACCCACCAATTAAAACAATGGCTTGTTATTACAGAATGATCCCAAACAGGATTCGATGTACTTCAATGAGTTTAAATTAGTTTATGCACCACTTGTTTTCTACAACAAACCACACCAGCAAAAATGTATTTATTTTTTTTCCATGGGAGACATAAGTGATAAAATTGATATACTACGGGTCAGGAAGAGGGGTCTACTGCGTATCCTACTTATATATGCAGGATATTACAGCCACATTGTGAGTAAGAAGCTTAGTAGCACATTGTAAAATTATATGTTGGAGAACAAGCTTAGTTTATGTTTCCCCTGCATTTATCTGACACTTCGCACCAAAGTACCAAACACTGGCCAGCTGCACTCAGATTTCCATTAAAAACAGCTTGTGGTTAAGTGCCTTGCTCAAGGGCACAGAGGTAGTGTAACACTGACTTGCCGGGCAATGGATGCAGCCAAAACACATTCTAGTATTAGTTATGCTTGTTGCATATTTTCATAATTGTTTTATTTTAAAAAAGGGCTGATTATGAATGTGATTTGACTACATTGTTGTAGAATGGAGCTGGACGTTTTGTTACCTAGTTGCGTTTAACTTTACTAACACATGAACAAGGAAATGGCATTCTAGTGTTGAATTCTCTTTCTGGCTTTCTGGGATTTTTAGGCCTCTGTCTCAAAACGTAGATGCACTGTTTCACTTCAGGTAGCTTCTCACTCTTTTATGCTCCAGTGTCCTTTGATCTGCCCCATGCACATAACCACAGACATCCATTGCCATATCTCACCAAGAGCTGACTGCTGAGTAAAGTCAACATGAGAGTTTTTTTATTCACTTCCAGACCATCTTCTGCCAGGTAGGTAATTGGGATCACATGGTGTCTTGTCACTGGATTTAAGGGATTATCTTTAAATCCATTAGCTGACTGTGAAGAGGATGGTTGAGGAAGTGTGTGTGTGTGTGTGTGTGTGTGTGTGTGTGTGTGTGTGTGTGTGTGTGTGTGTGTGTGTGTGTGTGCGTGCGTGCGTGTGCATGTGGGTGTGTGAGGGAGAGAGAGTGAGAGAAAATGGAGAGCTCATTAATGGTGCTGATGAATAGGATTCCGCTCCAATGAAGGTGCCTGAGGACAGTATGGCAGAGGGTACGTGACTGTCTCTCTAAAGAAAATGACAGGCAGAGGGAAAGAAGACAGAAAAAAGCCACTGCAAAAGCAGTGCAGTACAGGTCTGAAAAAGTGAATTACAATGCAGGCAGGGAATGTATCTGTCATGACTGCTGACACTATTTTACTTATCCTGCAATAAGAAAAGCAGTGGTTTGAAATGCAATTAAACTACTGAAATTGGTATTGAAATTAAGGGAGAGATCTTCAGTATTTCATATCCCAGTTTTATCTTAATTTAACTATAAAGAGTTGTGTGAAATCCATTCAGATCTATCAAAAAAATCTATGAAACGAGCTCGGTTTATAACGGCCGCTGATTAACTGGTGACACTAACATATAAACTTATGTGTCATCAGTGTAACTGTAAAAAGCTGATTGCAATGCTTTCATTCACCCTGATGTAACATAAAAGGAGAAAGGCAAGAGTCCTAGAATGGATACTTGTGAAATCCACAGATGATTTCATACTGCTTTGAAGAGTGATTTGCCAAACCAACATAAAACTCTATTTGAACCAGACAGGTTTGATATGAACAATTTTTGTGCGCAGATCAGGATATCATGGCCAGCAGTATCAAAGGCTGTGCTGAGAAGTACTATAATCAGAACCAGCCCTTAGCCACAGATCATTTTAAACACTGATCACAGTCTCTGAACTATTAGCACAGATGACTGACAGAAGGTTCTCCAAAACACTTGAAGTGATGAATTTTTTTAACTAAATAAAAACTGAAAAATAAACACTCAGAAATATTAGGTTAGATACAGGCCTGGAATGGCTTAAAAATTGCTGGATCAAGATGTGCTTTCTTAAGCAGTAGCCTAACCAAAGCAATTTCCATTGCATTTGAGAATTCTCACAAAGGACATTGGGGAATTCACCAATAGCTGAAAAAATCTTAGAGACAAAAATCTTTAAAAAGGCAAAAGTATGTATGTGGTATGCATAGGCATTTCTTTCACCTTTTACTTTGTGTTTAAGAGCCCAGGATTTAGACCATGGCATCATTCCTAAAGTTTCACCTGTTCACCCTATGTGCCCCCTGACCCTCTGTGCTCTTCTGGCTGAGCTTCTGACACATATCTGCACACTCATCGCCCTCTGCCCTCTACAGAACATCCTGATAGTATTGTACACACGGACACATGCAGCCTTACTCCAAACACATGCTCTATTCAGCATAGAAGGATGTGTGTGTTTGTGTGTGTGTGTGTGTGTGTGTCTGTGCAAGCCTGTCTGATGAACATCTCTCTCTGGCTTTCCCTCCCCCTCTCTCTGAAGCAGACAGGCAAGATGCACATCAGTGCGTGCAAACTCAAATTAGCTTTGTAACACATACAGTGCAATAGGACTCAGTGTCCTGCTGAGGAACAGGACTGATCCTAAATCAGTTATGAATACAGGTTCTGTTATAATACTGCCTCATCATATAGCCCTTTTGCAACGTACCAAACAATATTTGAGTGGACTAAATGTAGAGCCATCCAATGACCATTTCAGAGTAAAACAAACATTGTAAGCAAGAAGAAAATTATGCCAAGAGCATTAGGACTTGCATATCTTTCCATTAAACAAAGCATTCAGCAGAGAAGCAAAAAACACATTTACTTTACTCTGATATGTTATTTATGCACTTAGTGGTTTAAAATGAAGGGCGCACTGGTAATAGGTGCATTAAATCTGCAAATGCATTGCATTTAGGATTACAAACTACTATTTCTAAACATGAAAATCTTTCAGATATACTGGACGGGAAAAGGTATATATGAACGAGTATATACATGTCCATGTCAGATCAATAAATCAGTCAATAATGAGACCAAAACTTGGCAAATGTCTATGCAATAATAAGCTAGTATTAAATTAAGATTGATTTGGCATGTTGCATCAAAGTGCAATCTTAAACCTGTTTACTTGCGATCGTAAACGTGTGTGTGTGTGTGTATGTGAGTGGGTGTGTGTGTGTGTGTGTGTGTGTGTGTGTGTGTGCACACGTGTGGATCTGCAAGAGATGAGTCTGTGCCAACCCCATCAAATTGGCACAGTAGTAGAATTCTTTATGCGTGTGCGCTCGAGCTCGTGTTTGTGTGTGTGTGCGTGCGCGCCTGCATGCATGTGTGTTTGTGTGTGTGTCAGGCACGGTTTAAAAAAAAAAAAACAATGGCAAAGTTAAAGTGTCACTGACTTATTAAATCATAAGGTGACTGGCTTCTGGCAGCCTGAGTGCTCACAAAGTGATGGCCTTTGAAAGCTACAGCTGCTGGAGCATAAGGGAGTGTGGCAGGATTTCAGGCTATGAGGCAGAGGAGAAACAGCAGTGGAGGTTCAGAGCCTTCATAGCATTCTCACCTGACATTCCAGACGCTCCAGACGTGGTGTGTTCTGTTGACTGGCTGATGAAATCTGATGCAGCTTATAATAAGAATATTGGTCAGGGTGGCTCCTCCCATGGTGACTGTTTGCATAGTTACTTTGCTGAGATTGGCCCACCGGAACTCGAGTCCCACCTTTCTGCACAGGTTCATATTCACCTAGGCCTGCTCCTCCTTCATGCACTCTGTAAGACTACTACATACACTATATACTGCATACTATATGTACTACATACACTATAATACTACATACAGCATGTACTACATACACTATATACTATATAAAGTATGTCAGAGGTGGACATTCCAGGTTCAGAAAGTAAAAGTCCTCACCAAGATTTTGCTCAGGCTTCTTGGATTGTGTTGATTCCACTAATTTTACAAGCTTGAGTAAAATCCTGGGAATGCGTTTTATTTTCTGAACCTGGAATGTCCACCTCTACAGTATGTACTACATACACTATATACTACATACAGTTTATGTTGCATACAGTATATACTACATACACTTTACTGAACCTTATTTCTAGTTCTCATCTTTTTATGTTTTTGGGTTTTTGAACTTCCCAGCCTGTTAGTCTGCTCTTTCAAGTTATTGAAAATCTACATATCTACAAATATATCTACAAATATATCTAATTTGCATTTGTAATCTGTGACTTATGACTCCACATGTCATACATTTTACATATAGAATTTCTACAGGAATCACTTCTTAAATAAGATCAAATGATCCTTTATTTTTTATTTATTATTGCTCATGTACAGAAAAAGAGGATAAAACATATCCACATAAACTGTGTATAGCTAATTGTAGCATGGACCAAAACTTTAATTGTTCTGCTTCTTAGAAATAATGCAATACCACCATGAAAATAAATATCAATATAGTCATATAGAATAAAAAAAATGAAATGATATTCCAGGTCCAGGAGTAATTTTGCAACTTTTCGTTATGATCTTTACTTATTAATATTTCATAAGATTAAGATCGGAAAAAAGACCTTCCAAGATTACGCCTTGTACCTAATCCTAACACATGTAATGTCATAATTTCTCAAGACAAGTGGTATGCAACATGAAGGTTTATTTACACGAATAGTGGCTACACATGTAGCAGACACAGAACATTAAGGACATTGACTCACAAAGGCGAGCACGGGACAAGACTAATGCACACAATATATATTGATCACATAATGAGCAAACACATTGGACTAACGAGACAGGTGAATACATACATAGACAACCACACCCACAGGAAGTACATATATGGACATCAATATGACCGAAGGGAGGGGTCTGGACAGTAAGATTAGCAACATAATTGCAATTGCAATCCATCTGTCTGTATCTCCTCAATGGAGAGTCTCTGTATCAATATGCAAGAAAGAAACCTTTATAATCTTGCTCTGGACTTTGGGATACTAAACGCAACTTTGCTTTTTTTATTTTCAAAATGTCACTGAGATGATTTGAGTGAGGTTTTCATGGAAACTATGGCTTTGCCCTATATTCTGCTTTTGGTTTTGGTTCGTTTTAAATTTTAATCATTGTCTCCTTAAAGTCCTCTAAATACATTTATTGGTTTATCAGAAAATGTGGATGTGATGGATATGGCAACCACAGGTATTTATGTATTGCAGGTATTTAATGCAAACTAGGCTGAAGAGGACTTCCCTATTGTTTGTTGTTTGGTTTGACTGGGTAGATATGCATACCCACTGTCTAGTTTAGCATGTTAAGTCCTGGGCAAATCACCATTGAACTACACATAACTGTCAAGTCAGTATCTCATGTGGCTGGTAAGATCACTGCTCTCATTTGCCTAAATGAATTATTAATACAACCATTATTAAGGCCATTATTAATTTGTACTGATTCCTATTGCTCAAGAGACCTGTAGTTTTAATCCTCTGTTTGGTGTGGTAATTGGATTTGTGTATGTGTGCGTGCGTGTGTATGTGTGTCTGGGTATGTGTGCGTGTGTGTTTAATGTATTAGTTTTCCCATTGACTAATTATGTGAAGACTTCAAAATGCTTGTGAGACAGGCTGTGAGCAAGATGATGACACTTCCTGTCATAAATGACAAGAGCGACAGAACTTATGAATAAAAGTATCCTGAATTTGATGTCTGTATTTTTATTTTACCACTTCATTTGCACCTTCTTGATATCTCCCTTAGCTACATAATTCATAAAACAGACCAGACGTGCTGCAGAAAATGGTGTGCCCTTTCAAACATCAGTGCAGGATACCACAGAGCAGTAGTACCCAGCCTGCTCTTTGGCTTCAATTACTACCTTTAGCTGTGAGTAACAAGGAGTCCTAATAACATCCTTCATTTCCTTGTCAGTTCCTGAGGGTGTCTGCCTCTGTTTCAACTCTTTCCTTAATCTCAGTGTAGGAGCCATGCTGAGAATGAGACGGCTTTTGTCAGGATTTTTAATTAAGGGTCCTTTGTCAATAGGCTCTGGCTTCCCCCATTGTCATCAAATTAGCCACCTGAACGATCAGGAGAGATGGAGAGAAAAGGGAACGATGTGTTCATTTCACCACTCTGTACCACATTGCTTTGCTCTTATAAATTATACTACATTCAGTGTGCAATCAAAGGAAGGATGTTTTAAAAGAACGATGGAAAATGTAACGGAAGGAAAATCTCGTCACGTCTGCTCAAAACTCAATTCGCGGGACAGTAGGGAGCATTCGCGTCTTCAACACGCTGGCTGTGAGTGACAAGCTTGAAGGAAAGGAACCCTGTTCTCGATCTGAATGAGGCTGAGGGCTAGTGGGTATTTTAATAGCTTCAGACCTCAGCTTTGAAACATGTCATTCCATTTGACAAGGCGCTGCTAAAGAGAGAGGGCCCTGAGCATTGTAAGGGTGCGTTGTATCCCCCACAGATGAAAACGGAGTACTGCTGAATATAAGACTGGGTAGGGAAAGCTGTGTCCTTTCATTTGGGTGTTTCACATGGTGTATTTAGTAAAACATGTTAGTCATTGGAGCTGTCTGTATTACATGGCCTTTCATCTCTCAACTGCTACACTACAGATGTTTTTTTCTTATTTAAATGAATTCTTTTTACTATGGAGCCATGATTGTGGTTGTATTTACATATCTGCAAGGATTTGCTAACACTCAGGCACTGAATGTTTGACCCACATAAGATAATGAACGGGGGGGGGGGTGAAGTCAGATGGTGTGAGCCCCTGTTATGTGTGTTTGTTGATTTATTAATTTGCCCCTTCATTAGTTCTGTTCCCTGGCTAATGACTTCTGTTCATTCTATTTACCTGCTTGCAAAAGGAGAAGGTTTGGGTGGGGCTGGAGGCAGGAGAAGTGCTTGTAATCACTAATGGCTTTGACATCACACCTTCAGTCTGGAGGCCCCTCCAGGGTAACGGGGTTGGCCAATCACGCCATTCCTCTGACTCCTGTTTGTTTCAGATAAATGGGAGTTTAAGTATTGAAAGGGGAAATAATGCACATAGATTAAATGTGTCTGAACTGAAATTTAAAAGGAAAATGATTTACAGTTAGTGTTCTTTTCATGGTTTTAAATCATGCACTCTAGAGTTTCTCTTGTTTTTTATTTATTTATTTTTTTTTGCAATGGCAGATAATTTTGAAATGCCTCTTGTGTGAATAATGGCCCCAGGTGTCTGAAGCAGACAGTAATGCTGTCCCAAAAAAAAGAAGAAAACAAAGAAGGAAACACAAATAGCAGTCGATATCCGACAGGTTACAGATGCCCTTATTATGAGTTCAGACATGGATCAAAGAATGTGATTTGATTCCAGCTGCATCTCTGGCTTCAAATCCAGTGTGTATGAAACATACTAATCTAGTAATAGGATTCTGCAGTGTGGCCTGATACTGAACCTGATACTGAGTATCAACACATAATAATCCACATGGTTGCATGTCCATGGCAACATATCATTTGAAGTCTTTTATGACTAAAATGTACCAATTCTATTTCTATTTAAAGTACACAAAGTACAGTAGTGCACTTTAAAGCAAACATTCAAAGGCAAAGTCTAGATGAAAGCACACAATCTAACATGAAAGTAACAACTTCCATCTCTCTTTACCTCTGCCGTGGTCTGAGGAGCCGAGAAGAAAATGAAAGCACTGAATCTCTCACTTCGCCTCTCACACTCTCACCCTCTCACCCTCTTTACCATGGTATGCCAGAACAGTTGTGGAGACATTGTTAATCCTCTTACAGATGTATCATAGGCTATTTAGAGATTAATAGAGACCTACATGGTTATGTGATGAGCCTGTGTTAACAATAAGTTGTTTTCAGATCACGTACACTGTCTGGTACACAGTATTCATTGGTGCGTATTGATGTTGGAGTAACCATATGTAGTGGTGACCAGATGTCACTTCTCATAACATTACATTGGTATTCAGTATATCTTTCACAAGACTGAATTTGTTCTGAAATTATGTTTTGAATTGACTGTTCAGATAACACATTCCTTTAGAATGTATATCATTTATGTAGGCGTATAGGACCCTCGTTCAGTGACAAATCAAACAATAGATCAAGTGTTCCAAGCTATGCCATTTATTCAGGAAGTAAATTAATATTTTTGTCAGATTATGCATAATGTCAGTCTGGTATCAGTGAATTACCTTTCATAACAAGCTTGTTCTCAAAATATCTCAAATACTGTTGATCTTTGACAGTCAATAAATTATAAGCCACAGAATTTCACAATTTCATAAACCACAGAATTATGTTATTACTTGTTTGGTACACATTTAACCATCAATAAATGTTACTGATGTGACTTGCCTATCAGGTTGAGATCACATAGAATATTGTCATGTGGTTTTACACCCACTCAGCTAGTTCAAAAACAGCTCCAGACTGCTAATGAAAAATGTGATAGGCATGTCCAGTACAAGTGCAGTCATTTATTAGCAAGACATGCTGCTTAGAACAGGATAAAAAGGCTGAAAATTCAGTTTTCTGGTTTTCGCAAGTGGGCTTATGTTCCTCTTTGTCTTCGGTGTGAAATCCCCATTTAATCTCTTCATTAGTCCCACAGTTTCTTTACTGAGTGACCCCAAATACCTTTGAGCCATGCTGATTTCACTGCTGATTTAATTTAATTATTCTTTTGTAATATTACATTACATTCAACCTTCCTAATTAGTAGAGCAGATAGGAAAGAGAATAGGTGTGTAAAGAAATACCACTACCACAAATTGTAAATACCCTTGACTAGTATCATATACTTCATATTTTAAGAGACTAATAGACCTTGGTGACCCCTTGAGTACTGCATATATTCTTACAACACTGGCAAACCCTTATGGTTTTTTCAATAGCCCTTTACCACAGCCACGTTTTATCAAAGCATTTACTCAGTGAAAATAAGACATACATGCTGCCTCTGTAGTTAATGTGTGTCATAAATATACAAGTAAGGTGAAGTGGTAAATATAACTTGTAAACTGTAGTGTGAATAATAAGATTTAAAAATGAATAATAATGTTCCTCCTAAAATAATGATCTGAAAGCATTTATAACAATTTGTGATACATTCACAAAGGGCAACATATGCATTCATAGTGGCAGAAAGGTTTTTGAGGAAGCTATTGTATAAGTTGTATAAGGTCTTCTCTGCATTAGAAGCCTTATCATAGTTGATTAAAACTGAAATGAATGAAAAGGGAAACTGGAATGAATGAAAATTCCTGTTGTATACTGAATGCATGTAGAGATGTTTCATTAACCCCAGTAACATCCAGGGAAACAGGGAGCTACAGTGTTTACCTCAGGTGCTCCAGGCATAACTTTTGCCCAGGAAAGCCTAGGTAATATTTTTTGATAATTATGACCATTTTTGATTTTGTCATATACACACACACTGGTAGTGATAATAAAGGAAAGTCATTCACAGAACCAAAAATGTTGGATGTTGTGAAGTTAATTACCTTCTCAGATGCAGAGCATGTAAGAACATGTAAAAACACTCCCAGGCACACTGAAAGGGCATGGAAGTTAAAAAAACGAATGGTGCCCCATGACAGACCAGAAATGTCAGTTGGTGGCTGTCCTTCACAACACTGCTACAAAGGTCACAGCCTAACTACTGGCACACAGCGTAAGGGACAGTACAATGGGAAAACAAGTCACAATGCTTTCCATGACAACAGAAGAGGAAGTATTTTCCACCATTACTTCCACCACTCAATAAAGTAATTTTCATAGGTCACATGCCACTAGGGACCTTTTCTTCACCACTTAGTATTTCATACTAAATACTGATTTGTGTGCTACTTCCTTAAGGGTTACTTGGAAAATCTACTTATTTTATCTTTAAAAGTTGGAACCATTTCTGTCTTTGCCTCCCATACCAAGCAACCAGTGCAAGGTCAAGCTCCCCACTCTAGAGGTTTATGATGGGCAGCTTCATATGGTGAGAGAGGGCCTCAGTACAGCCAGCTCACCAAGCAATTTAAAACCCTAAACTCCCCTAGGGATACAAGGCCCTTAGTCTGGGATCAGTAACTGAAAGCCCACATATTTCTGTATTGTACAGTAGCCTCCAGGTCTGGTGGAGAAAATTGATGCTTAGAATGTAATCAAGGCTGGGGCTCGTAGTCTTAATCTATTTACTTTGCGGCAGGTTGGCTATTGTTTTCAGCTAGACATGGGGCTCAGTGAAATGCAGTGTGCATATAAAGGCTTTGCATTGTGTATTTGGGGAATTTATTCGTAATCTTGATTAGGGTCATTGTTCAGTTTTGCACTTTGAGTGATGTTGAAGGCATTCAGTAGCTACAAGGATGCACAGTTAAGATACAGGGTTTAGCTGATGGATAGATACAAGAGTAACTTCTAATGCCTATGCCACATCTCATGCATGTACATATTCTGAATTTCTTTTTTCACAAATTCTCTAAACTGCATAATATATACATTATACATGTTATATGTATTAATGTTGCCTTGCCTTGTCAGACTGAAACCCTAGCCCACTAGATTATTGTGATCACAATCACAATTATTTGTTTCATATAGCAAAACATTGGAGCTTTTTGGACATTTGGAGACATTGGAGGATCATTGCTTTTTAAGATTCTAAGTTTTCCTATTACTGGAGTCCAAAGCTTACACAAAACCTAAAATCCTTGCAAATGATGATAGGGGCTAACTGGCTAGGAGCTGACTGGCTAGCATCAGACTGACTTCAGGGCTCTGGCAGTTGAGTTGTATTGTCCAGGTGTATGGTATGTTTTGTGGAGGCATGTCATGTGATTGCCAGCTGAGAAATATCATACACTTTAACGACATTTCACCAATTGCAGATTTCAGAGTGCATAATGGATAAGAGCGATTTTTGCATTCACCGTTAAGTTGAGCTTAACCACTATGTTCACGTTTTCCAGCATGTTGGGTTTTACCTGCTACTGTTCCTGAGAGAGAATATTTGGTTTTGTCTGAAGTCTTACTGCCCTTTGAAAATGAAGCTAGTTACTGTGTCAGCATTTTCTGAAAGAAGCCCATCACAAGGTCATGCTAAATTGCAATTTCATTGTTTTCACGCTTAGCATTATTTGGTTAAGGACCTGACAAAAGTTGAAAAATATATTTGAGCAGATTCAATGGAGCATAGATTACCTCCACTGTTGGACGTGGCCCACTGAAGGAGGGTGGAACCATGGGTCTGTACTCATTCACATTCACCTCACAGCCTTCCCCACCCTCCTCTTTGTAAAACAAGGATTCTGCAGCATGGCCTTTTGTCTGAGTGCAAACATGCATAGTGCCATCATCATCATGCACCATCTTTCACTTTCAGCCTGATCCAAGGAAAAAGAAAAAACAAGGGAGTAAAGAGGGTTCACCTACTTTCATCCTGATCCACATCCACACCCACGTGCAGCTTCCATAATATCTCACCATCAGAAGCCAATGTTATTGCTGCAATGCATATTGGTCGTGAAGTACACACTGTGTACTAGACCACAAAAGATAAATGATAAGCTTGCACAGCAACAGTGCAGTTTTTACATTCATTCATTCATTCTCCGTACCGCTTATTCCCACTAGTCAGGGTCACAGGGGGCTGGAGCCAATCCCAGCATCTCCAGGCAAAGGCAGGGTACACCATGGGCAGGTCACCAGTCCACCACATGTCCAACACACACACACCTACGGGCAATCTAGAGTGATCAATCAACCTAACATGCATGTCTTTGGAGTGTGGGAGGAAACCGTAGTACCCGGAGAAAACCCACACAGGCACAGGGAGAACATGCAAACTCCACACAGAGCAGCTCAAACCAAGAATCGAACCCAGACCGCCTTGCTGTGAGGCGACAGTGCTAACCACCACACCACCATGCCGCCCTGCAGTTTTTACAGATTAGGTTAAAAGAAGTGAACAAAAAGAAATGGAGTGAATATTAAAAAAAGGAAGGTCCTATGATTAATATTTAATTCAATAGGCAAAATATGGGTGGGGTTATTAAATCCTGATTGTTCACAACAGGTGAACATTTTACATAGTTTGATGTGCCCCATGACACTGTGTCTAAGGCTGGGCCTTCATAAACGTTGATGCAATTAGTCAGTAACATTGAGTCTAATGCTTAGTAACTTGTTTGTCTACTTCATACTGTTTATTCATGTTCTGGGAAGCTGCAGTTCCCTCAGCATTAAACATAATGTGACAATGTTAAAAAAATGACTTTTGAGCTTTTTCCACAGTGTAGTACTATTTATTTCAAAATCTGTAGCCATTTTTTGATGATAAAAATTAGTATTCTCTCTTGAGAGACTCAGTATGGGAATCCCTTACCACCAAGTCAGATTTGGCTGTTTGTTTTAATATTCAACCTTTGTCTTTCACTTGCATTGTTCTCCTGAGATAATAATAGTGAAAAGTCCATTGGATTTAAGCATCTTGGTGACAAGAGAGATTTCAGGTAGTTTGAGGGTGTGAGACAAACATAAATTGTGAGTGCAAACAGATAGTCCTTGAGAGGGATTTACTGTAGGGCTTTGAGGAAAACTAGTCCTCACATATCCACTTCTGAGCCAACCTGACCTGAGTTCTTCTGGTTTCTTAACTGTGGACAATTTCAGAGCCAACAGGGATGCAGTGGGCGAGGGATGAAAGATTTTTTTAGAGCAGAAATGAATCCAACCCAGACTATTGGAACACAGCATCAATCACCTGTTGAAAAATAGAGCACTTGTGCCTTACATGACACACGTTACTGGAAGAGGTGGAATGGGAGTAGTAATACTCTACTCCATGACACCATTCCACCTCAGACACTTTTCCAGCTTTATAGCTGATACAGGTAAAGGGACCTGGATCATTCAATGTTTTTAGCATCAGTTTTTCATTGCGTCAATCGCATAAACACATTGGTGTAGTCAAATCTAGAAAAGTCTAGTCAGATTTCCTGAAAGAAATATTAGTTTTGCATATCACTTTCAAAATAGTCTCAAGACTCAAGACTCAAGACAATTATAAACACAGTCTTAAATGCAGCTATCATAAGGTCCCATATTGGTTTACCCATTGTTTATTGATAAAGTCTGAGTTATTTAATGTATTTAATGTAGTTATTTAAAGAATGATCTGATTTTGGTTGGTCTGTGTGTCATGTCAGTTAACCAATAAATTACTGGTAGTCAGCAGAAAATGTATTTAAAGTATACTGCTATTATTTTGAACAGCTAGTATCTCTGTTGTTATTGTTTGCTACATTAATAGCATCAGTGATGTTGTTATTTATAAATGTTAATTTATGAAATGTTCTTTTGTTAGCTTGTCAGAGATGCAATTAGCCAACCATTTATTAGCTTAATGACTTACTTATCAAATTATGTAGCTTCTTGAATTTCCTTTATAAGAAGTCCTTACTTTGTAAAAGCTGTCTGTAGGAAAGTCAGAAGACCTTTTTTCAAAATGTTCAATAAATGTTGTTCTGCTGCTAAGTAACAAGAGGGAGTTATTATTGTAATTCTCGGTAGACCATATGGATGCTAAAATATACCATATGTACATTGTGTCTGTGTGAATGTCTGTGTGTGTCTTTTTGTGTGCACGTGTGTGAACATATGAATCTTTCAGATAAAGAGAGAGAGAAAGGTTATAAGACCTTTCAGAGGGAAAAGGAGATAATTGAAGACTTGGATTAATGGCATGTCATAACAACTTGTGCCGTATCACCGCTGACCTTTCCCATAACACACAGAGTTGATAAATGCACTTCATTACCAGTTTTGAAAAGTGTAAAATGGAATTTCTTCCTGTCTTCCTGCCAGGTTCATCAGTGATTGATAAATGAGGGAATAGAGAAAAGATTGAATTGTTGAGTTGACCCCAATCCCAATGTCATGCTAATGGAGGACTGTGTCTGAACAAATATGAAAATATAAGTATAAAAGCACTGTGTTATTACCTATAACACACCATATATAAGATGAAACCTTTTATAAATAAAGACACAGTCATAAATAGTAACAAACCATGACTTCTGACATAATGTACATTTGTGTATAATTGGAAAGTCCAGTTTGTAAGTATGAACAGAATTTGCAAATGACTTGCCATTTAAAGGGCATTTAACACCACATTTCCTTAGAATCATGGTCTTTTTGTAAAAAATGTATCCCAATAATTTGTGACAGTTTAACTGCACCCATAATTTTCTCACTATGGACATGATACTCCTGAGAAGCAATCAAAACGGATTATCAGAATTATGCGGTAACACTAAAACCGTTGGTTTGAGATTACATGGGCCAGTACCCAAATGCATCATTGTTCTCTTTTGGTATTCATCGGCTAGAGTTATGATCCAGTCCTCAGCAGGGAGTGTGGCTACTCCAAACGTTGGGGGGACGTTTCCTGATGACTTATTCATGTATATGAAGCTTTAAATGCTTCCTCCGCTCATCACTTCAGAGGGAACTGGTGAACACTCCCTAATATTGTCTGTCGTCCTGGCCTTCATAGTGGCAGTTACAGCACACTTCCTCTCTGGTGTTGGGTACTAAAAAGCAACTCAGCGGGTGGGCGTGTCAGCATCATTTTATTGCACATAAGGGATAAACACCCAGCCAGTGCACTCGATTAATCATGGTGCGCTCGTTTTCTTTGCAGGCTTAATCAGTGTGAGCATTGTCAAACAGCACAGGATTAAATGCAGAACTGCTTGGAACCCTAATGCTAATCCTCCACACTTAGAAGAGGAAGGAACACTGAAGGAATGCCGCTGAATGCTTACCTTATATGTATATTATAAGGTATATCATGTATATTGGCATAGATTCAACAAGGTACTGGAAACATTCCTCAGAGAGTCTGGTCCATATTGACATGATAGCGTCACACAGTTGCTGCAGATTTGTCGGCTGCACATCCATGATGTGAATCTCCTGTTCCACCACATCCCAAAGGTGCTCTGTTACTGTGGAGGCCATTGGAGTACAGTGAATTCAATGTGGTGTTCAAGAAACCATTCTGAGATGATTCGTGCTTCATGACATGGCCCGTTATCCTGCTGGAAGTTATCAGAAGATGGGTACACTGTGCTCATAAAGGGATGGACATGGTCAGCAACAATACTCAGGTAGGCTGTGGCGTTGACATGATGCTCAATTGGTACTAATGGGCCCAAAGTGTGCCAGGAAAATATCCCCCACACCATTGCACACCACCACCACCCTGAACCATTTATACAAGGGGGGATGGAACCATGCTTTCATGTTGTTCTGACCCTACCATCTCAATGTCGCAGCAGAAATCGAGACTCATCAAACCAGGCAACGTTTTTCCAATCTTCTATTGTCCAATTTTGGTGAGCCCGTGCGAATTGTAGCCTCAGTTTCCTGGAGTGGCCCCCAGTGTGGTCTTCTGCTGCTGTAGCCCCTCCGCCTCAAGGTTCGACGTGTTGTGTGTTCAGAGATGCTCTTCTGCATGCCTTAGTTGTATCGACTGGTTATTTGAGGTACTGTTGCCATTCTATCAGCTCGAACCAGTTTGGCCATTCTCCTCTGACCTCTGGCATCAACAAGGCATTTGCGCCCACAGAACTGCCTCTCACTGGATATTTTCTCTTTTTCCGACATTCTCTGTAAACCCTAGAGATGGGTGTGCGTGAAAATCCGTCTATTTGTGTTGTGCGTTTGCTCGTCTATTTTGTCTGCAACTACTACACAGTAAACTCTATCATATGTTTATCAGATCACTGTGATCTCCTTGCATCAGTGTGCGGGTGATCTTCATTCTTCTATTTCCTCTCTTTTTGCCTGCACATTTGTAGTAAGTCTTTTGGGATTGAGCGCAACAGAACATCTTTACTCAAGCTCGGGTTCTCCACCAGAAGCCTGGGAGCTTGAGGGTATATGCACAGGAGGGCCAGCTGAAAGGACACTAATTAAACTCATCTGTTTTGTCTGCACAGTCGATACCTGCACGATGGCTGAGTACAACAGGCTCAAAGGCTTGTTGCTGGACATGCGGCCTGGAGATTTGGCAGAAGGGGAGAGCCCTCCCATAAATGCAATGGAGCAGAGAAAGGCGCTCGTTATCACCATGTTCAAATATTTGGATATGAATCACGATGGGCATCTAAGCAGTGAAGAACTAGCACAGGTAATGTGTGTCTCTGTTGTGTCTGTGTATGTGTGTCTGTTGTGTCTGTGTGTGTACCATTTTTTTACAAAGTAAAACATGCACTACATTGTAAATAGTCTGATGTTCTCATCATTCTGGGTTTTACTCACTGTTTCCTACTACATGCCAATGGCATGGCAGACTGATCTCAGTAAAGTAATGTAATTCACTGTGTCTCAGTGGTCTCGCGGATAGATACATTTTCTTGATCAATGATTTGATTTATTGATTCATTCACTAGTGGAGGGAATAGGTCATAGTTTCTCTATCACACACACACACACATATATATATATATATATATATATATATATATATATATATATATATATATATATATATATATATTTTTTTATATGTATATATATATATATATATATATATATTTTTTTTTTTTTTTGTCATAGTCTTGCTTGAGTGTAATTGGCCTGTATTCTGTTCTTTTCTAGATTTCTGTGAAGGAGCACTTAGAAGACAGTCTGTTGGAGTGCACCATGCAGGACCTGCTGCGTTACGATGACTACAACAATGATGGCATCCTCAACTTACAGGAGTTCTACACAGCCTTCCGTAAGTTCCACTTTAGCCTGCTTCTGCTGTTCAGCACCCTTAGGTCAACTGTGGATCAGTCCAGATTATCCCCATTCAGACTGTGCCACAAACGTGTTCATTTATTTATTTATTTTGTTCAGATAGGTGTCATTATATCCATCTGAACAGCTTGCTCCATCTCTGTGAGCACCTGCTTATTTGGACTAATAGCACCTAATCACGGCTCCTGTGATGACATTTGAACGGTTCTGGCTGAAAAGTGTGGGCAACACGGCAGCTGAAGATCACTCCGTGCCATTGCAGGTCCCTGACCGCATAAAGCCAAAGCACTTCACTCGTTTTACACAGAAACCTCCAATAATGCACACCGCCAGGCCAGGCACTTAGGGCAGTTATGGCAGTGGAAATTACATATCTGCTTTGCGAGGAAATAAATCAAGTCATTAACAGTAACATGTGACTCTTATTTCTGAGATTTAGTTAGTGGGGCACAAAAACAGCGGTCCATTAAGCAATAGCAGTTGTTAGCCAGAGCAGTGATGGGTTCTGGGAGGCTTGTTTCCATTATGCTGTTCCTTTGTTTTAGATGCCAGATGGGCATCGGCATCACTGCCACTGCCCTGAACATGCGTGGTCATTCAAGCTGTTTAACTAGGAAATGAAGAACTGCACAGAGAGCAATAAAACATGAAGTTACTCAGGCAGTGCTCAAGGTTAACTGTGGGGATACAAGAAGAAGAAACAGTTTGAATAGGGGTTTTTGTAGAATGTTGTTTGAGTACATCATCTCCATAGAGAAACTCAGGTGTTACATATGTGGGAAACGGTGACACTTTACTGAAGGACACTGCTCACGAGGTTATGACACATACTACATAAGCCCTTCATGACAACTGATCTAAACAGAAAAACATTTTTAAATGCTTATTACAACAAGCATCATCTGCCATAAATGTTGCTTTGTCAACTTTGAAGTGAAGTTGATATAACTGTCAGGTGGTATATCTTTGGTGACATGAGGATGTGTCACACCATTGAGTGGGGAGAAATGTCATCAATCAGTGCCCCTCAGTAAAGTGATGTCATCAATCAGTGCCCCTCAGTAAAATGCTACCCAGCGTTCTGTAGTTCATTTGCGGTCAATAGACTCATTTAAAGTATCAGCAGCAGTGAAGATAGTAGGTATTTCCCCTGGCAGCAAAATGATGGAAATGTATAGTTTCAGTGCTATTTCATGGATCATTATTTAGTCAATCTTAGTATAGCTGAATTCTTCTCAGACCCCTTATTTTTCATTTTGCTTTCATTGATGTTGTTTGTACTATTATTGTACTATTATTTATAATAGTACAACCATCCCAGAACTATTGTACTATTATAAATAACTTTCATCCAAACATGGTAAGGTTGCAACAATTCTCCATTCACTATCACCATAGCAAAGTGACAGACAAGGAGAGAACACTGTCATTTCTGAAGTTCTCTATGCCAATGCATGTGTTGTCAAGACTTGATGATATGTATATCTAGTGTGGTATCAAAAAGGAAATCTCAGACAGAGCAAGTATTATAGGATTGTAAAAGGTCTGGATGTCTCAGGCAAAGAAGATGAAACGAGCGCTGAATGTTGTAGTCCAGAAAGCTTTCAGACTATGGAGCTCATAATCTCACTCCTAGATAGACCCCAACATCCCCCCCCCCCCCCACTCCCTGCATTTTGAGATATAGCTGGCTCTCAGGAGATTTTGTACTTTTGAAAATAAATAAACAAATAACACAGAAGAAAACAAATAAACAAACTGGAATATCCCGTTATCCTTTCAGTACCTTGGTATTTCTTGCATGGTCAGGCCCCCTGTTTGCAAAACCATATAGGTTCTAATCTTATAGAGCACTGCCAGAATTTCCATCCAGAACACATATAAACATATGGGCAGTGAGCCGTAAATGTTCAGCAGTCCTCTGAAAGAGCTACCGATACAGATAAAGCAAGCGTACGGACTCATGGAGCCTTATACAGGATGGCCAGTAAGCCTTAGGTGAATTAACAGTCATAACAAGGAGCACCCCTGGTTGACTTGGTGGAGATAGTTGGCAGTGGTGATCTACAGTATCTGACGCAGCAAGTGGGTCTGCCTACTTCATCAAGAAGATGAAGATGAAAAGAGCACAGTAACACAGTCTGCTGTATACATATATATAATAACATATATATAGAGAGAGTGAGATTGTAATAAAGTACAACGTTTCCAGAGAAACAGAACATTTCAGACAGAGGTCCTTCATCAGCTGTGCAAGCAAAGTGCTTCTGATTTAATAGGAGAAGGAACCAGTATATATATGAAAATATGATGTTTAAATCATCACATTCATTCCAAGGTGTTCAACAGACCGATCAGCAAGTCTTCTCTTGGTTTTTATTGCAAGTAAATGCAATAGGCAACTCCTGCTGTGGTGCATGGGGATTAAATATCTATCTATCTATCTATCTATCTATCTATCTATCTATCTATCTATCTATCTATCTATCTATCTATCTATCTATCTATCTATCTGTCTATCTGTCTGTCTGTCTGTATGTCTGTCTATCTATCTATCTATCTATCTATCTATCTATCTATCTATCTATCTATATATATATATATATATATATATATATATATATATATATATATATATATATATATATATATATATACAGGAGCTGATGGTCCATATTGACATGATGCATTTGCTGTAGATTACACCACATTCCAACGGTGCTCTGTTGGGTTGCGATCTGGTGACTGTGGATGCCATTTGAACTCGCTGTCATGTTCAAGAAACCAGTTTGAGATGAATTGAGCTTTGTGACATGGCACATTACCCTGCTGGAAGTAACCACCAGAAGATGAGTACACTGTGGTCATAAAGGCATGGAGAGGTATTGTTATGGTTTGGCTTAATTGGTAATAAAGGGCCTAAAGTGTAAAGAAAAAATCCACATCATTACACCACCAGCAGAAGCATAAACCGTTTACACAAGACATGATGGATCCACGCTTTCATCTTGTGCCCAATTCTATCCCTGCCATCCAAATGTCACAGCAGAAATCAAGACCCATCAGGCCAGTCAACATTTTTCCACTCTTCTGTTCAATTTTGGTGAGCCCATGCAAATTATAGCCTCAGTTGTGACAGGAGTGGCACCCACTGTAGTCTTCTGCTGCTGTAACCCATCTGCTTCAAGTATTCAAGTATTAACATGTTGTGTGTTTAGTAATGAGTAAGTTACTGTTGCCTTTTTATCGACTATCAAATCTGCCGATTCACCTCTGATCTCTGGCATAAACAGGGCATTTTTTTCCCAGAGAACTGACACTCACTAGATATTTTCTCTTTTTCAGGCCATTGTTTGTAAACCCTAGAGATGGCTATGTGCAAAAATCCCATTAGATCAGCACCTTCTGAAATATTCAGACCAGCCCGTCTAGCACAACCATGTCATATTCAAATTCACTTAAATCACCTTTCTCCCCCATTCTGATGCTCAAGTTGATCTTCAGCAGGTCATCTTCACCATGTCTACATGCCTAAACGCATTTCGCAAAATGCTTTCACAATAAATATCGGGATTCAAAAAATTCCAGAGTTACAGTAATCATCATCGTGTTGTTACTTGCTATCACTTAAACATAATTAAAGATTGACCTGCATCACTTTACATCAGCTACATATATATTGACAGAGACAACATATTTCTAATTTTGGTTCTGTACATTACCACAAAGAATTTTTGAACAAAACAATTGCACAAAAATGTAAGAAAATAAAGCAGAAGGAGAGCTCAGAAGTAATTGGACAGATTAAATAATTGTAACTACAATGTTTATTTCTAATACTTTGTTGAAAACCCTTTGTTGGGAATGACTGCCTGAATCTTGAGCTCATGGACATCACCAGACACTGTGTTTCCTCCTTTGTAATGCTCTGCAATGCCTTTACTACAGCAGTATTCAGTTACTGTTTGTTTGTGGGCTTTTTGTCTGAAGTTTAGTCTTTAACAAGTGAAATACTCAGTTGGGTTGAGATCAGGTGACTTGGCCATTCAAAAATATTCCACTTCTTTGATTTTTTTATCTGTATTATGAAACACCGACCAATCAGGTTGGCTGCATTTGGCTGGATTTGAGCTGACAATATGTTCCTGAATACCTCAGAATTCATCCAGCTGCTTCTGTCCTGTGTCACATCATCAATGAACACTAGTGACCCAGTGCCACTGGCAGCTATGTATGCCCAAGCCTCTGCTGTGTTTTACAGATGATGTGGTATGCTTTTACCATGAGCTGTAACATGTCTTTGCCATACCTTTTTCTTTCCATCATTCTGGTGGAGGTTGATCTTGGTTTCATCTGTCCAAAGAATGTTCTTCCAGAACTGTGCTGGCTTTTTAGATTATTTTTTTTAGCAAAGTCCAATCTAGCCTATTTATTCTTGAGGTTTATGAGTGGCTTGCACCATGCAGTGCAATGTGAACCATCTGTATTTGCTTTCATACAGTCTTCTCTTTATAGCAGATTTGGATATTGATACGCCTACCTCCTGGAGACTGTTGTTCACTTGGTTGGCTGTTGAAGGGGTTTCTCTTCACCATGGAAATTACAGTATTATCTTCAGTGGGTGTCCAGGTCTTTTTGCATTGATGAGTTCACTAGTGCTTTCTTTCTTTTTCAGGATGTACAAACTGTAGATTTTGCCACTCCTGGTATTGTCGCAATATGTAGGGTTTGTAGGTTTTTTTTCTGTTTTTGCAGCTGGATGGCTTGCTTCACCTGCATGGAGAGCTCTGTTGACCGCATGTTTTCTTCACAGCAAAATCTTCCAAATGCAAGCACCACACGTCAAATCAACTTTAGGCCTTTTATCTGCTTAATGAGATAACAAAGGAATTGTGCACACCTGCCCATGAAATAGCCTTTGAGTAAATTGTCCAATTACTTTTGGTCCCTTTTAAACAGGGTGGCACATGTTAAGGAGCTGAAACTCCTAACCCTTCATCCAATTTTAATGTGGACACCCTCAAATGAAAACTGAAAGGCTGAACTTTGTATCTATATAACTGCATAACTATAACGTGAAAATGTTTGAGTAGACAGGTAAAATAAAGAAAATTCTTGTCAGTGTCCAAATATATATGGACCTAACTGTATATGCTACAGTCATTTCATTTGCATTTTATTTCAGAGGCAAATACTTTGATAGCTTATTGTCTAGAGAGAGCATGTGAATTATAAATGTGGAGAGACGGACAGTTCATGTAAGACAGAGAGAGAGACAGAGGAAGGAACAGTGACTGATCAGTTATCATGTTCATGGTCAGTAGGGGGCTCATGACACCCTGTTGTCTTTGCTTGTGTGATGGATCTTCTCATTTAGAGTTTTCTAAGGGTGATGAAGGTCCACACACATCACAGGGAGATCACAACAGCTCTCCTGGGTGCAAATGACTACATTAGCAATGGCAGAGTCCATTAGACTTACCAGAAGACAATGACCCTGCCTCACTTGACCTCATTAAGAGCATTCTCTTTTGTCGGCTGAAACATGGTCAGAACCTGAGGTGCCCTTTCATGTTAACGCCTGTGCTCGGTTCTCCTGCATTCTATTTTTCAACCAAAGACACTAAGGATCTTCAGCGAAAGTTGCTTAAGCAGTTCTTGTTCGTATTCACTCACAGACAGGTGCATGTCATGCTCAGTTCTGTGTCTAGCTCAAAGGACTCTCAGTCTTCATGACTAATTGGCAGCATCTGTTGCTTCTGGGGCACTCCTTGGTTAATTACAACATGCCAACGACTTACATTTACATTTACATTTACGGCATTTCGCAGACGCTCTTATCCAGAGCGACTTACAAAAGTACAAAAGACTTCCTTCAAGCTCTACACCCCTTCCCTCTACCCTGTGGCTAGACATGACACATGTCTCTGTCCATTCAAGTGTCTGTCTAAGCCCTACTTGTGTCCATCGTTGCCTGCGTGGGCAAGCAGTTGTCATGTGGAATAAAGCCTGCTATCCATTTAGTTTCACATATGGACTTGTTGAGAAACATTTCCATGGAAACTGTGGGAGCCACTGTAATCTTTGCATAATCTCTTTACAATGTAAGAGTGGGGCTGTCCCCGCACGTAGGAGAGGATTGTAGTGTTCACTCAGATGTTAGGCACTTTCACTTTTTGAACATATTTCTAAAGTAAGATTCGGCTTGAAAATGCAACTCCTGGAAGAGTTAAATGATCGTGGTTAGTAGCAAAGAAACTTTGCTTGTAGTCAAACAGCAAGAAAATTGGATTGCGTGTTTTTGGGGGAGCCTGTAGGCGTAGCTGTTTAAGTTTGTTCAAATTTCTCCCAGGGAACAGTATGCCTCTTGAAGTGATTTACATTTGCCAGAAGTTCGTAGTTAACTTTCTATATGATGAAAGTTAAAGTAAATAGTCATTTTTCACAGGACTTGAAAACTAAATTGCAAAATAAAAGAATGCCAAGCAGAATTCCCTCTGAATTTACTAAGAACATGTTTCACATGCATATTCTACACATTAGTGACACATTGGTATTATTTAACAGCTAGTATGCCAGTTGCAGCTTTGAAGACTTCTCCCTTTACCATTATACCCTTTTTTCTCTCCCAAAAAACATTTCATGCACCCCCATCTTTGCACTCTATGTATGTATGTACACCCTGAAGCTGCAGCCTTAGTCCTGGGGCTCCGGATCCACACCAAAAGCCTCGGCTGGGGCCTCTTGGCTGTTACCGTCACAGCATGTGGGCTTCTTTTATCTTGGGCTTCCAACTTGGGTGCCTTGAGTATGAAATAATTAATTACCACACCTCCGCTCGCTCCTTCGGCAGGCTCAGGTGCCCTCTGTGTCTTCAAACAAGTGCAACGGAGACCTGAGGGGTTGCCTCATTCCTTGGCTAGCGCTTCCCAAAGGTACTGGCTACATTAGGGATAGGGAGGCCCTCTCTGATCTATATGAAGTGCACCGGTGTCGCACGGAAGTTCACGAAGATCAGTTCAGTCCTTCAGCTCTTGAATGTTTTCTTTGAAAGAAAACAAACACATGTCCTTTAAGCCCTCTGTGATATGAGATTTGTAGCTTATTGTTTTCCTTCTGAATTTTTCCTCATACATTTTCCTGATTTTACATTCATTCTTCTGATGAATGTCTGATGAATGTAAGAGGCATAATGATCTTGGCATGAAGTCTTGTACACTGATTACCACTCGTGGCATACACTACCTTTCAAATGTTAGTAGCATATTGAATACATTTTAATTTTATGGATTTTTCT
Source organism: Brachyhypopomus occidentalis (assembly GCA_020368025.1). Taxonomy (NCBI): domain Eukaryota; kingdom Metazoa; phylum Chordata; class Actinopteri; order Gymnotiformes; family Hypopomidae; genus Brachyhypopomus; species Brachyhypopomus occidentalis. The sequence continues at coordinate 737,157 of JAGXOD010000052.1, forward strand.
GATTTCTGATTTTCACAAATATTGTGAAATATATATATATATATATATATATATATATATATATATATATATATATGGGGGGACAGTATGCTGAAAGGCAATATCTTTTTAATAGCTTTATTGGTGTAGAAAGTAGTGTGTTTAGCGTTTAACTTCACAAACAATGACAACTAGCACACACAGAGGACTAAAACACAGAGTGGACACAACAAAAAAGACGATCAAATTAACACAGCATTGACACACATTATATACTTTCAAATAATAATACCCAACTGCACCACATTGACGAGACGAGCCACAGGTGAATACACACAGGAATACATATATGGACAAAAAACGGACCACACATACACATGCCTAAAGGGAGGGGTCAGGGACCAGCTTCTCAACAATGTTTTTTTAATTTCCTTTTTTATGAGGATGTGGATACACTTTCTTTTAAGATATTTTACCACCCTCCAAAATAATGCTAGGTTATTAGCACTATCTGGTATCTGAAAAGACCTTTAGATAGTAATCAGTCTGAGCCCTCGTGAACAGATAGCAAAATCTACTTCTAAGCTGTCTCTCTAAACCCAATAATCTGCAAGCTCCAGTGAGATGATGGCCTTTGCACCTTTGTCCAGGATTGTTTTTTGCTGTTGTTGTTGTTTGTTTTGGTTTGTTTATTTGGTGGGGGCAGGAGGAGCAGAGGAGTTGGATTATTGAACTCAAAGCACAAATGGGATTAATCCTGATTTTTTTTTTATTTTAGAAGTGCCTTGCTTCTTAGACAAAGAATCAAAAATGTGACATAAAAGTATCTGTGTTCATCAGAACGTTTTGTTTTTTCCTTGAATAATTCTAGACCTTAATAATCTAATAATCTATTTACCTAAGTAATCTCATTCACTCAATTGCAGGCTACGGAGCAGTGATCATAATGTCGCATAATGTTGTAGCAATGCTTGCTGTATGCCTGTAGATTTTTTGTGAATGATTTATGAAGGATATTTTGATATTAGAGATTAACTAGATATTACTTTAGATCATTTTGCCTCTACACCTTGTATCTTGAATATGTCAGAATATTTTGTCAGATCTAATTTAAATGAACATCACTGCCATATAGAACCTAATAATATTCATTACCATTAACGAAAATGAATGAATGATAAATAATCCACAGAAACCTATTTCACAATTTCTTGTCTGGAAGATATAATAACAAATCACATATATGGCAAACTGGCAAAAGTCTTTCATCTCATTGTCACGCTTCTGTTGATGCAGTAATTCTGACACAATTGCCAGCGAGTTTGACAAGATTTGACTGCTGATAACTTTTAAAGCTAATATCAATTATAAATTAAATCTTATATCTTTAAAAAATACTACTGCCTATGTTGTTCAAACATGAAAAAATGTTTTGTTTGGGATCTCCTGTCTTTGTCATAATGTTGAGTTTGGAACTCAGTTAAGGAGATAAAAAGAGTTTCTGCTCTGTGTTTTTTTGTTTATTACATTATGACCGCTTGCAGGCCTTTTTTGATGGAAAAGAAGAAACTCCAGTAGGACAGTTATTGCTGTATCAAAAAAAACAACCAAACACTATTGAAATCTTACTGTATTGTTGTTTTCCTCATGTCTGCGGGCCAGCCGTGCGACGTGAGTTATAGCAGACAGTACAAGCCTTTCTAGCTGTATCATAACTCTTTCAATTAAATAAATACAAAATGGCCAGCTATTTAAAAAATGTCAAGAACTCTTTTTCCAAGGAAGATCTCTTTATCATTTCAGTGTTATCACTAATACATCATTTGATCCCATGACAAATCAAACTCATGGCAAATCATACATTCTCACCAGCAGATTTTAGAGACCTTGTACATTAAGCTTTGGTCACTCCACTGCTGAGCTCTATTGCTGAAAAAACATGAGTGCTGTCCAATTGACCAAAGCACTGCTTATTGAAGAACACACACCTTTTTGAAGAGTAGATCTACAAAAAGTTATGGACTGAAAACTGGGTCTGGGTTGACATAAATTCTAGAGGTAAAATTTAACATAAATTCAATTTCAGATTTGAATTTATTTGTGGAGCTCTTTTTACAACAAGATACAAAGCAGTTTTACAGGAATCATGTAAACAGAGAATCCAGGTCCAGTTCTCTAATGAGCAAACCAAGGTGACAATGGAAAGGAAACCCCCCCTAAGAATAAAAGGAAGAAACTTAGCAAGAACCAAGGCTCAGGAGAGCCCACCGTCTTGTGGTCAGTGCAGAACATCAAACTAATAACATGTTTTGAATGTAATATGTTTAAAGTTGCTTGTTTTTTAAGTTGATGTATAACATCAAACTTTAAGAAATAACTAAAGAATATTTGCCAAATATACTCAGTTAGAACCAATAAGTAGTTTATGCAGTCCACTCAATGAAACACTCAATACAGTCTAGCAGGAGAGCAAAGCTATTCATTGTAGTCTCCATGGCACCCAGGGACAGTTTTTCATCTCTTGAGGAGAGTAGGTGGAACATGCAAATGCCTGTCAGGTACAGCTGGTGGGTCCATGGCAGTCTGGCTGGTCTGAAGGAAATGTGAGCAGGAACTCTCCTTCAGGGTCAAGTTCAGTATTAGAAGAGATAAGAGGGGCTGGTGTATATCTTAGCAGAGAAAAAAGCAGAGATAGTTTGGAATAGACTGGACAGTCATATATGATTTATAGTGAGAACAGTGATGCCAGCAGAACCAGCTAAAGGTTTTGCTAAAAGGTGAGAGCCAGAATGTCAAGCAGACATGATGGCTCGCAGAGACGTCATTTAAACACACACACTGTTTCGGTCTTATTTTCATTAAATCATTATGTAAGTGGCCCAACAGTTACTCCTTCACATAAACAGGCATACTCACTAAATCAAACATTCCGTGGTGGTTTCAATTAATAATCTACAAAGGTTTTAGTGACTGGAAAATCATCCCATATTGTAAATGTCTTAACTTATACATGTAAACAGAGGACTGTGTGTCCAGCTGACAAAAGCTTAAAGTTTAATAACAGATTACAATGCTTATTACTGTAAAGTAACTATTAGGTTTTTCAATACATGCAATTATTTCTATAGCAGGAGATCACAGAGTACACATACACAAAGGCCCACATTCAAAAGCTAATCGTACAATAAAGCAATGGGGAAATCTTCATATATTATGCAAGAACATATTTGGTTATTGTACTTGAGCTTCGATCAGATCCATTAGATTTGATGGCAGCAGGGGAAAAGGTTTACTGAGAGTTTGATAAGTGTATAATAGGAGCATAACCTCAAGAAATGTTCTAACACCTCTGTAACTTTTCTTTTTGAATACCTTTTAGCTTAGCCAAAGCTATGTGTGGAAAAAGATCAATAACAATAGCCTGTTTTGTTATTAGAGCTTTTAAGAATGTTATGTATTCTCTGCAATAAAAAGGTGTAAAACATTGAACCAATCTTTGCTGCCCAAATGGAAAAAAACCAATAACCATTGTAATAGCAATGTATTTTTGTGTGATCAACACCATGGAAAAAAAGCAAAGTGTTCATTTTTATATGGGCGAACACATAAAGCAGTATGTGCAGCATAGTGGTTTTCTCATTCTGGTACCAGACTGCTATGTTACTTCTTAGCTTTTCTTCAGTTCTGTGCACTAGTGCTATTTTTACACTGGTATACCCTTTACTACGACCAAGTGTCTTAAGTGTTCCAGATGAGGAGTAGTCCCCAAAATCCCACAAAATCAGATGAAAACAACACCTGCCATTTGTTACAGGAAGAAAATATAGAATTTCTATACTGTAATAATCACCCCATCATCAGAATTCTGAAAGGCCAATCCTCTCCCATTTGAAATCCAGATCCCTTTCAGTTTGCTTATCAACAGCCTTGACTTGGATCTCCTTCTGTTAGGCTAGACCATGACTCAGATCTTCTGTTAGACTGGACCATGACTCAGATCTTCCACCCTCATTTTGAATGCTGATTTTCCATCTGAACTTCTCATGGCTTCTACTCTATATTCAAATTTGCAGATGACACCATAGTAGTACACCTGATCATCCATTAAAATGAGGCTTTCACAGAAGAGGTCCAGAACCTGGTGGTATGGTGTGCTAATAATATAATCTGTCCCTCAACACCAAGAAGACCAGGGATCAGATCAGGATCAGTTACATCACTGATACTGAAGCCAAGCATGTGACCCTGGGGGTCCGCCATCGAGAGCATTCTAAGAAACTACTGTACATTAGTGTGGCGTAGGCCTTGTTTCTGAGCAGAATCTCTCCAGTGGATGGTGAAAACCACGCAGCCTGTCACCAGTGCTCAGCTGCCGTCCTTCTGAAAGACATTCATGGTAAACACTGCCTACTGAGAGTGAGAGGCATCATCAAGGGCATCTCACACCCAAACCATGGGACTGGATTGTTCACTTCGATCCCATCTGGGAAGTGCTACAATATCACACTAACAAAGTTTGGAACAGAGTTTTTTCCTCTCTGCCATCAGTCTACTGAATTTTCTGTAACAGCATTAACCTCTGGCCTTTAACCAATCCCCGAACTGCACTTCATTTAATTAATTATAGACAGTTTGCAGAGCCCTTACACTACAATATTACTGACTCCATTCGTTTAGGGCATTTGCCATTTATTCATCTGTATGGCTTGTGTTCCACTGATTTGTTATGCACCTTAATACTTATACTACATATTATAATTCAGACCCAACCTACTTGCACTATATACATTGTTAATTGCATTTCAGATTAGATGTTATCTCTGTTTCATTGGCATAGTACTTAGCACAATGGCAAAGTTGAATTTAATCTAAAATAATTATATTGAATCAGTAAAACAACAAAACTGACATTCATTTGTTTTAGCAATTGCTAAAAAGTGAAAGATTAGTGATTTAAGACTCGGTTTCTGTTATTTATCTCAAGCTTGTAACTGCTTTCATTAAATAATCTTAGCAACTATTAGGACATTTCATGGTCTCCCTCTATCAGGGCATAATTCAGTTAGAATTTACACTACTAAGTTTCTTCGTTTAATAGACTGATGACAAACTAGGTGCATTTTCAGATGAGTTCTGTTCACCAGTGCAATATTACAGAAGTATATTTAAGGTTTTAATGATTTTTTTTTTATCTAGAAACCCTATACTGACCATTATTGTCATTTCTAAGATGGTGTCCTGTCTATACACAATAAAGGCAAGTCTAAACTAAATGAAATCATTAGCACAAGCACATTCAGTAGAGTAGAGGCATCTTGGGACCATAGAGGTCCTCCACCTGGCACCACACTGCTAAACTGCAGCTCTCGTTCCTTCTAAAATGAGAACATGGAATTTTTAGATAGGATCAAAGAGCATAAACATTAAAAAGTGTAATAAATCCATCAGTCAGGACTGAAATAAGACAGGTTAACAGTCTCCACGGTTAACAAACGCTGAGGCATCAACGAACACTGAGGCATCAGCGAACACTGAAGCATCAACAGCTACAAAGCAGTGCTAACCCCATAGCCTGTAGGGCCAACCCGAATCTCAATGCAGGAGTGATCATTATTCACAGTGGCTAGTGCTTGGCACTATATTCAGCTAAAAGTCAATATGTTCACACTCCATTGCTTTCCTTTTCCATATTTTATAATGATCTATTCCCTATTTAAAGAGACCAAAAATGACTGAAACATGCAAGAACCTTGGTTGAATGTGAATACAGCTGAAGTGGTGAAGTCGCACCCTGCATTTTTAGCCAAAAACTGTAATATATCTTTATATATTTATATATTTCTGATGTGGCAAGCAAGGAGCCCTTATGCAAATTTGCAGCCATTTTTGTCAAACAATAATAATTAACAGGTTAAAATACAGGGCAACTTCCAAACGTCTCTTGTTTCAGTAAACATTTCTTTAACCCTCAGGCAGGCAATTAATCATGTAATTTGCCCTTCATCTCCCTGCTGGTTAATGTGGCCCATAGGGACTGCTGTGGTAAGGGGTACTAAGGAGTGTTCTCTCATTACAAAGAGAGGCTGCACCGTCACTGGTCCACTCTGAGTGTTTAGCCTCTGGATGTATTGCTGACACGTTTTATTGATGGCCCTTAAAATGTTTATAAGTTACCATAATGTGACATGCTGTGGGATTGTATCAATCATTCACCCAAATGTATATTGACATAGAAGCGTATATAGATTTAAAATACATTTGCTTTTTTGACCTAAACCTTGCACTGTCATTATTTACAATGGGTGCTTCTTAGTGAAGGCCCCTATGAGTGCAGACTAAATTGCTGTGCTGATGCCACCTTGCTGCAATTTTGTTTGGGGCACTTGTACAATGACTGGGAATAGAGGTGATATATGCCACAAATCATATCTGATAAGTTATTAAATATATTTATAATCATTGTGTGTAATTCAGTAGTGCGTATTTCAGGAGTGTGTACTTCAGGACTGCGTACTTCAGGAGTGCATAATTCAGGAGTGTGTATTTCAGGATTGTGTATTTCAGAAGTGCATACTTCAGGAGTGTGTATTTCAGGAGTGCATGCTTAAGAAGTGTATATTTCAGGAGTGTGTATTTCAGGAGTGCATTCTTCAAGAGTGTGCTTCATCCCCGTCCCATGAATAAGATTCGAGGTCCAGTGCGGCAAGAGTAACTGGAGTGATTGATCGTCCTGTGCTCAACACCACTGTCCTTCAGCTCAGCAATAACAAACCAGCCAATTGTATTTCAGTTCCAGCAATACCTCAGTTATATTAGGCAGTGCTTCTTTCCTTTCCACTCGGATTGACCCTCACTCAATAAACATCACCCTTTTTTAGACCTCTTATTTCCAAAACTTACTGTTTGGATAACTCACTGATTCTGACTGGACACATTTAAAAAAAAATTTAAACAGTGCAATCACATAAATGTTGGAGGAGCTTTTTTGTGGTTCCAAATAAGGTTCTTACAGTAATTGGATATCCACCAGGTGTTTTGCCTTTGGTAAGTACCTGTGGGAGTTTTAGGTTTTTTTTTTTTTTTTTTTTTTTTACTTTAACACCAAATACACATACTGGCTTACCCAGAAAATGTGCTGTCATTAACTGCCGTTGTTAATTTATTCAAAAAGTAGTGTGAAATGTGCTGCCATATGGAAACCCTCCTCTCCCCCAGTACTATGCAGTCTTGAAAAATAATTAAAAACCAAGAAATAGTTGCACATGTTTTGCAAAGTTTCTTTAAAAGTTTCTTTAAAAAGAAAACACTTGTGCTCTAGCCATTGTATAAATCAATGTCCCAGAATGGTTACTTTTAATCTTGGTATATATGGGATTAACTGATAGAATTAGTGTGTGTATGTGTGTGTGTGTGTGTGTGTGTGAGAGAGAGAGAGAGAGAGGGAGAGACAGAGAGAGAGGGGGAGAGAGAGTCATTGTCATCCACTCTTCCTCTAACTTTCAGAGTCACTTTGAGCTGATGGACTTAATGCAGAGTGTCAAGTTGCTACTGATGCCACTGAGTTCTGGCACAGAATCCCAGGAAGGAAATCAAAGAAAGCACATCAGTGTGGATCTCATAGCCTTTACTGCTATTGCTTGGGTTTAGTTTCAGTGAAGTGCATCACCTGCCTATACACAATACACTAAACACTACACACTATAAACTACACACTATACACTACATACTATACATTGTACACTACACACTACACACTATATACTATACACTATACACTATACACTACACATTATACACTACACTCTATACACTATAAACTACATACTATACACTACACACTATACACTATACAGTATACACTATACTGTATACACTATACTGTATACCCTATACAGTATTTTTTGTCCCAAAGATAAATACTCAATACTGCATTTGATTGCTTAGCATTTTTGTTTTATTTTGTTGGTTTAGGGTTTTTTTTTTGGTTACATATCAGCACTTTTCTCTAAGCACTCTTTCATCAGCAGTGATTAACTAAAATGGATCAATAATTTGCAAATCCAAGAAAAATCCATTTCTTCTTCAGAGTGGCTAAATTGATGAGGAGAGAATGTATGACTCATTACAGAGATAATGTCATGTCAACCTTCTCCAGTGGGGAGCGCCACTGTGGTTGGCAGATGGATAATTTGTCTAGCTGTTCCAGAGAGGAGGCCATCATCATTTGGTCAGGGGTTGTAAACGATCTCAAATAGGGCCTTTCTTTATGCCGAATGTGCAACAAATTGGTAGGCAAAGCGAATGTGGCAATGTGGAATCATGCTTCGTATTTCTCCTGGGTGGCTGGGCTTGGGAATTAACAGTAAAGCAGGGACTGAATCATATAAGCTGCATTTGTTTGGTATTTTGGTGTTGGTGTGGCATCACAATACGAGAGAGTGCATTGGAGGCTGAGTGGCTACTCTGTCAAAGGCTGACATGAAATCCATTTAAGTATATGTACAAACATCTTTGAAGCCTTTGAGACAGTTCAACAGCTCACGTGAAGTGAAATTCTCTGGTTAGTCACTGTACCACTTCCAACTGTGCTGAAATGGTCTGAGTTGACTAGCGCCGGCCAGAGACACGTAATTTCACCATGGTCGACTTGCAGCGATGGCAAATACGACTCTAATTTGACAGGAGGATCAGGTGTAGTGCACTGGCTCTCCCCCTCACAGTGACGAATCAATGCACTGGGGTCGTCGCTGGCCTGCTCCGTGCGCCCCTGCCTGTCACCTCAATTACAGTTCTTTATTCGAAGGAATTAAATGTACCTGGAACCAGCAGGCAAACATAATGGTGGAAGCTGGGATGCATCTGCTGTTTTCACTGGAGGATTTTTTTTTTAAATGCACGGCATACATACTAAATTGCTCACAAAATTGCAGTAATCAACTCACAAGGCGCTCTGTACTCCGAAGAACTGGGAAGCCTCATTTATTGAATTACATCAGTGTTTGCTGGCCCAAGGCGGTTGAAACAGTGGTGACTTTGATCGTGGCTGAACATATTTTCTTGTTATTAAAATGCTACTTTCACGTTTCTGTAAAAAACAAACTGTAAAAACACACCAATATCTACTCAACTTTGCCATATGCAATGAAATAATTGTTTTTACATGAGAGAAGATTTCCTGTTCAGCCAGAGTAATGTTATACTTAGGACTACTTGCACAGCTCAGAAATGTATTCCCATAGAATATGTTTCTTAAAAGTCCATAATGTGAGAATGAACATCAAAGTTTCATTATCTGGAGGAACCTGAGTGTATGTATGACTGGTTGTGCTCTTGTGGGCTGGCAGAGGCAAATGTGGTTGGTATTACTTATACAGCTCCAGAAACGTATTGTTTTTCATAAAAAAAAAACCTGCAGCTAACTCATTTGAACATTGTGGAGTAAACCAAAGGTCTCTTCTTCTGTATGTGCACACCTGAGGATCTCTCCTTCGACACCGTTGACCTTAAACATGCACCCTAGAAAGTTTTGTGCTGTGTGGATAAGTGAATTATTTTAAAATTTATTTTGTATTTACCAGGATGGTAACACAGGTTCATCTCTTAAAGTTTCCAGATCCAATGCAGAGATTTGAGAGAATGTGTGCAAATGCGTGTGATCTGTGGTGAGAAATCTGCACTGCTTCAGCTCTGTTGCTCTCTTTTAATTAGTAAGCTGTTATTGGATGTTTCACAGATTCCTCAGATATCTCATCTGCTTGACCTGTGACTATGAAATATGCTGCTACCATGTAATCTGCTCATGGTTTATATAACGTAAATAAAGCCTTTTTATTTGAAGTCTGAAAGTGATATATACTACATCCTCTGCCTTTTCATATTCTTCAGGTACATTGTTTTTTTTTTCTTGTGTTTTCTTCTATTAACTGTAGTTGCATTTTATTGCTTTTTTTTTAATTATTTCACTCTTGGCTCGATAACAGGTATATTTTTCATCTTGGTTCTGCACATTTCCCCCATGCAATAAGCTTTCACAACCTTTGTTTCTATTACTCGTACAAGGAAGTGGAGAAATAAACAAAAACACTCCCAAGTCTTTAAATGTGTTGAAGATAAATAAATATAAATGTAAAAAAAAGTAAATTATGTATCATTAGTTTATATTACTAGCAATCGGTACAACCATGATCAAATTGATCAGAAACAAAATTATATTGAGCATATTATTTAAATAATTTAAGGCAAGATCTATAGCGCTTCAAACATTTATCTCTTATGCTGAGATGACTCCATCTTGGAAATCACTATATATGAAGCAATCGAAGGTGTTTCTGCAGTAACGATCCAGACCATCACTGACCCAGGGTCAATCAGACATGTAGGATTTATGGCATCCTCTTACGGATTCTTTATAGTGGTTGGGTGAAAGGGCCCAAAATGAGGGTGACTTGAGCTATTTTGAGTTTCATGAACTTAAAAATCAATTGAAACGTCTAACGCCTTTTTTGATTATTCCTCTTTTTCAGAGGTTGTTCAGCTCAGTCTCCCTGAGGAAGAGAGGGTAAGCATCACCACTATAACTGTGGGCCTAAGCACAGTGCTGTCCTGCACTATACAGGGGACACTGAGGCCACCAATCATCTGGAAGAGGAATGGCATTGTCCTCAACTTTTTGGACTTAGAAGACATTAACGTGAGTCTCCATATCTAGCTCATTCTTAGTGCTTTGTCAGACATATAGTAATTATTTGACTTACCAGGAATATTAGATGATAGATGAGTAGTTTATGCCTCATGCATTTAACATGGATGTGAAGAGGCAGTTGGGGAGGTGTTTTGTCACAAGGACATGTTCCCTTATCCAATCAAAAGAAGCCTTTTTTTGTGTGAGATCTAAATGAAAGGGCCAATTGGTGAGATTCAAAATCAACACAAAATGTATCAGCTTTTCAGAAATGTGTGCTCCAACATAATTTAATTGGACAGCTGCTGAACTAGCTAATAATTATTTCAGAGTATGGGGCTCTGTTGGAGTCCAGTTCCACTGATGTTTATCAATTAATCAATGGTAAAAATAAAAAAGCTAATAAAAGCATCCATCATATTCTACAAGAGGCTTTCATTTTTTGTTCAATTAACGCTCATGCTAACTTTGCATTATAGCTGGCACATTCATTATAATTACAAACAATAATGATTTTGGTCTCAGGAGCCAGTTCAGAAGCCATGCTGATTTCAAAGACCACAAACACATTTGAGAGGGAAAAAAAAGAAAGATATGAAAAAGCAGTATGTTGTTATTAGGAATGGCTGCTGGTATAATGAAGTGCTTTGTTCAGTTTACCTGCATGTCTGACAGCAATGGCCTGTGTTTGTCCACTGGCTGATTAGAATTTTCTAATTAAGTTGTTAATTAAGTCCTTGTTATGTGTTGCTTCAGTGACAATAGCAGACAGGTCAAGAAGAATAACTACAAGAGTTTGTGGGTTTTTACATTGGCTTTTTACATGACTACACATTTACATGTTACGCATTCAAAACTACAGCTCATAACTAATGTTTGTAGCATTATTTTTTTTATTTTTTATTTTTGCTAAAATTTGCATAGAAACACAGGGAGATTTAAAAATTATGAGCAATGCGCTAAAATACATAATACATAGCTAATTAACTTAAGTATATAGCTACCTGTTGATGAAGGGGAACTGGTCAGCGTTAACATTTCAGGCTAGGCCATGGTGACAGCTGTAAAGGGAGTCACGTTGGAGAGCTTATTTATTAATAATTACATATTATTGTTCTTTTTTTAACAGATCAGTAAAGTAGTACACAACCTTATATAACAGAAACAATGCTGTCACTGATTTAACCATATTGTATTGTGCACCAATACACTAACTGCATAATCGTTGCCTACATTGTAGTCAATACTGCAGGGTACAAGCTTAAGTCACTTTGCCCATAGCAAAATGTTTTATGCATCACTTGTGCTGTCACACAAAGCAGATCTCCCTAGCAATTAAATTTTAGTACCGATGTTTTGGTTGACTGATTTATATTTACCTAACATTTTGTCTGAATCGTAAGAACTGTGCACGGGTTTCAGAATCAATATCCTCGCCACACATTAAGATGGGAACGAATGTGATTGAATGTCTCACACTACATGCACTTTCTGGCTTCCTTCATGGCGATTTTCTGTGGGTTGAATGAGACCTCTTTACTCTGTGTAACAAAAGTCACTATGTTATTTTATTGTGAAATTGGGCAGTTTACATAGAGTGGCTTCCTGTCTGCAGCTGGTGCTGTGCAAGGGAGAGGGCCGCTTAGCTGATCCTTTGCATTAAAGTAAAGGCCACGTCAGACATGCAGTTTCCCCACAGACAAAAATTCTTGCTCTGAACGTGTTTCCCATTCAGCATCTTGAATTTAAATGAACTATCGGATACATGACTGGTGTTTTAATGATGTTGAAATTGCCTTGTGTAAATTTACTATTTATTATGAATTCAATTCATTCTTATATGTGAAAATATTTCTTTTACACATGCATTATTTCAAGAGTACAAACGCATTATGTCAACACATTATTACTTAATGTAGCAAAATATATATATGTAAAAAAAAATTGGGGTGGTCTGCGTGTCTAACTATTTTTGTAAAGATCATTATACAAATGAATTCTTAGTTGTTCTATGATACTCTAGGCATTCTCTGTTTTTGCATTTTCTTATATTTTTGTTTAAACATACTTATAGCATAATACTCATATATTTCATATAAAACAATTCACAACAATCTCAGTTCCCATCCTAATGAGGTTCCATCTGACCCAGAGTACTGCATAAAGAAATAATAAGGTCCTAAAGCTGGAAATATGGTACAATTTTCATCTACATGAAACAGTTATTGCAGAATTATTGCAGCAACAACTGTAACAGACAAAATTAATTTCTTGGCTTGGTTTACTAGAATATAACAGAATGACACATATAAGCATTAAGCTGCCACTCTATAGCTGTAGCAACAGGCTAGCAGTGCTTTCTAGGTCAGTTCTGTGCAATCAGAACTTAACTGACTAATGGTAACTTTTACTCTATGCACAGTTCTCTATATTTTATGTATGAAAATGTTGTGTATGCATATCAGGTGGTTCATTCATATTCATAAGTGGTTAAAACCCACGCTTTGGTCAGAGCCAGGTTAAGTCTAAAAAGTGGACACTAAAGGCTGACAGAAGGTACACAGGGTGTACACAGCGGACCTTAAAGGTTGAGTGTATACAGTGAACAGGATCCTGGTATGGTCGGTTAACCTTATTGTGCACTTGTGCGATGTGCCAGGAATGGTTGATCACAACTTACAAGTGACTGTAAATTGAATGACTGCCTTCTACATAGCTGGAGTAATATAGTAGGTATAACTAATCAAGTAATCAGTCAACATATATGATAAAACGTCAGTGGGATTTTTCTGTCCTGACGTAGAGTCCCACGGACTGTTAATCTACGGCTTGTGCATAGTCCTGCCTGTCAGGCTGACCCTCTCCAGTGTCACCCCATCTAACCACAAAGCTTGAGCTCATGAACCCGCACGTGAGAGGATGATGCTACCAAATGGGCCTTTTTGTTGTTCAGAATCACTTATCTTCTGCACTCATCCAACTGCAGAACTGTTTAATACCTTAATCTCCTCTTGGCCGCACTGAAACCCCAGGTGAGTTCTAACATCCCTGAAAAAACAACTGCCTCTATTAATCACTCTAATGTTGGTTATATTTTTAACCCTTGCCATTTATCAGCCCAAAGAAGCATGGCAGGGTGGCACAAACCCCTGCACCCGCTCACTCACGGGACGCTGTTGATTCATAGGCTATGACTAGGGCTATGAATCTATCCCATGACTCCCTGCTGCTTTGGCCCCTCCCTTTCCTCTTTCCTTTTCCTCTATTAGGACTTCGGTGATGACGGCTCCCTGTACATTACCAAGGTTACAACCATCCACATGGGGAACTATAGCTGTCATGCATATGGGTACGAGGAGCTGTCCCAAACCCATGTGCTGCAGGTGAATGGTTAGTAATAGCACATCTCTCACATCTAACTTTTTTTGTTTTAGATGTTGTAGATGTAGGGCAGCCACTCCGCACTCAGACTGCAGAACTTGACTACAATCTACATGTGTATCTCACAGTATACCACTTAATCACTTTCTTATTGTGTTAGTTCACTACTGAAGCTTAGGTGCTGTATTCTATTCCTTCAAAGCCAAACATGTCACGGAACTGCACTGGTCCTTTTGTTTTGATTTCTTGTAAATTTGTTTTTCTGTATTCAAAAGCAAAAGTAAAAAAAAAAACTCTAAAGCTTCTAGTGCATAATAAACTATTCTCATAACAGGTAGTTGCATGGGCCTTTTTATCAAAATGATTTGATGAACAGCCCTCCTTTCTTACCAAAGGCTCCCAGAAAACACAATACTGTATCAAATTAGAGATAACAATCCAGTTTTAGTGCTTTGATTAATTGCCGTGTGATATATGCATGGGAAAAAAGGTGCAGGAAAACATTTTCAATTAACAGAGACAATAAGCATGATTGTTATGTTTCATCAGAGGGGGACCAGGCTAATTGAAAACTGATACAGCTGCATAAGAAGCCTTGAGCACGAGCCAAGTTTTTTGTTGTTTTGAAAGCAACACATCTCTCTCTCCCTCCTGTGGCAGTCACCACACAACACTGACAAATAACAAATACTCCGCAATTTATGAATTCTTCCTCACTGTGGCTGTCTTCCTCAGTCCCTCCAGTAATCCTGGTCTACCCAGAGACTCAGGCCCAAGAACCCGGCGTAGCTGCCAGTCTCCACTGCCATGCGGTTGGCATTCCTGACCCTAAACTCACCTGGCTGAAGAACGGCCTCGATCTCCAGCCTCACAGCTCCAAGCAGCTCTCCCTCATCGGTAAGTCCTCCAACCTGAAAACCATTGGCTGTGTTCCAATTACGCCCAGTGTGCGCAGGAAGTAGCTCGAATCTTGGGGGATACAATAATACATATCCTCATTAGTCTTCACTGTTAGCTGCTCGGTGAATAAAGGCTAGAATTTCTTGGCTGTATTGCATCTAGTCGCAACCATAAACTTTGAAGACGTAGGGCAGTTAAGGCTTTTCTTATCCAGATCAAATTGCAGGAGTGAAGCCATGGATCAGTGCTTTAAGTAAGAGGAAGATTTCCTTGCGTTCAGCAGCCTGAGTCAGTGCCTTGCTGGCTACAGAATGCAAGAGCGCAGTACTGGCTCTTGCCGCCGTACCTTCCTTACTGTTTTGACCTCCTTGGCCCCCCGGCAGTCTTTTTAATTGCCGATGCACATTGGCCGGGAATGAAACATTTTCTTCGCGGGAAGAGCTGCTTGTTTACATCCCACGCCTCTCTGATTGCCTGGATCATTTAATGAAGCATACAGGCACACTTAAAACACCCCAAACCCACACAGCCCTCTGAAGATTTCTGAGATTACACTTTCCATTGTTATTCAAGCACTTGGCTCTGTGGGAGGCTGTCTGTATGGGTAATGATAACATAAACAGCCGTTCATGAGACGCCCGATGCACTGTGGTCAGCCATGTGGCCCCCTTCTTTTTAAAAGCAGTTTCAATTTCAGCAGGATCGCAGTGGAGCATCGTTTATGGAGCACCCCCCTCATTAGAAGACACTTTATTGGATGTGTGTGGGTCATTACTCGCTGTAATAGGCAGTTATCGACGTCAGATGGTTGAGAGTGTGCGGGTTTCTTATAGTTCAGTATGAAAACGAAGTGCTTTCGATTCAGGTCTACTGACTGGGTGAATGGGGTAAATGGCCATTTTCAAGTGTCTCCGCAGGGCACAAACATGGAGAGGTATATGTCTCTTTATTTATTCATCCTCCTCTGTGTGCTGATGTCTGAATTTACACCATTCCGGAATGGCTACTTAGACAGAGATGAATGCTAGCACTTCATTCATTGTGATTTAATGAAACTTGCATTTGTAGTACTAATCCAGAACAATTTGAGGATATAAATTTTATATAAATGAATGTTTAACCTAAAGTTGATAACTGTGATTTGACCTTTATAGTTTGACCTTTATAGTATAGATACTAAATCACTATGCATGGTCAACAACCTTTAATTTGACACTGCAAACTCCTGGTTTCTGTAACTGCTCTGGTTCCTCTGTCTAGTTTCCAAAGTGGGACTTTTATGTTTTCCTAAATGAATTTCCACATGAAGACGCAAGGGCTGTTATTATAACACCTGTGTTGTTTCTCCTTGTGGATGTATTTCACGAAGAATTCATCATCTTTAAGATCTATAATAATTATAAACGAGTTATCATTACAAAGCATAATAGGATGTGTACTGAAGGGGAATGCAGATAATATTCCAGATTGGAATCTGCATGCTGCAATGGAGAAGAGCATTTCTGCTACAAGTGAAGGTGCTTTTAGCTCACTACTGTCTCCAAGGAAGATGGATCGAGATCAAGTCCACACTTCAAAGAATAAAAGGGGAGAAATGGTGTACCATGAGGAGGCTGAGGTGAAAGGAAAGAGAGAGGGGCATAGAAGTAGCGGAACGTGAAAGAGAGAGGGGGAGGGAGAGAGAAAGGGAGAGAGAAAGAGAGAGAGAGAGAGTGGGTGAGAGAAAGGGAGAGAGAGAATAAGAGAGCTCAGTGGACATGTGCATGTTCTTTGCCACATGAAAGCATCAGACTCAGACATTCTTCGGTTGGGATGTGTTTCAAACATCGCTGTGTTGTGATCAAGGCAGCCGTGGTGGTGAGCGATGGATCTGAGGATGCACCCATACATCACAAAGGGCCATCATATAACACATGTTCCAGGACATCACACATGGCACAGCTCTGCCCAAGGGATCATACCACTGGAACTCTTCTCACCGTCAGCATCATTTTTTATTTTGTTTTTTTTTCATTCTATCACCTGCGAAAACTTTCATGGTTAAAGTTGATGCCATGAGTGGATATGACTTTTCAGTTTCAGTACAGAAAACATAAGGATTTGATGACAGTGTGCATACTGATTTTCATACTGATTTTCACTTTGTTAAAACGTTCTGTATTACAAAAGTACATTTTGTACTTTGGAAAGAGATTCTAGCCTGTTCCGTTCTGAGTGATTTTTTATCAACACATGCAGCCCAAAATGTAAAGAGAATAGAAGATATCTGTAGTAAAGGGAGACGGAGCTTCCTCAGCAGGAGATGCACCTCTCACAGAGAGCAGGCTTGTTTATATTGTTTAACACACCTCACAAAATATAGATGGTGTTTTTTGTTCTTCCTCAAGGCACTGGAACACATTGTGGTGAGTCCTGCTGGGAGGACGGTGCCCTCTAGCAAGGGTGTCTCACTGCTGCATGTGTGCAGTTCAGAGCCCAGTATGGAGTGAGACAGATCGGCGTGATGTGGCTAAGATATCTTGCCTTTGCTTCGTCTCCTCAGCCAACGGTAGCGAGCTGCATATCAACAGCGTGCGCTACGAGGATACAGGAGCGTATACATGCATTGCCAAAAACGAAGTCGGAGTGGATGAAGACATCTCGTCTCTGTTCATAGAAGACTCTGCACGAAAGACTCGTGAGTAGTGATGTTAATAATGAGGCAGTTATGGAGCTAGATCTACGTATTATTGAGTTGGTATCCTACAAGCCCTTGGCCAGTTCTTTTTGGCACTGAGACTGTTACAGTTAACAACTCTGATATCTAAACAAGTTAAGCATTCCTGCACTGTTATACACTGCTTTACGAGGGATTAATGTTTTAATCCTCTGCTAAATTTAACATACCAATTCTAGCACTCAAATATACAAAACATTTAGGACTCTCTCTCTCTCTCTATCTCTGCATATACATATTTGTGTCTGTCTGAGGAGTGAACTGTTGAATTTTGTATATAGTTTTCATAACCATGTTTTTCATATTTTCTTCTGAATTCAGAGCCATCTAAACATATCAGTTGCTTATTGGCTACAGTTTGACAGATACAGAATATTTAGGATCAATGTGTAAAGTAAGATGTAAACACGAAATGCAACAAGAAACCAAGAAATAAATCCTGTTCCCATTTATTTATTCATTCACTTGTGTTCCTCTAACTCACTACTAAGGTTACATTCTTGTCCATGAGAGCAATCTTACTTTGGTCACTGTAAGCACAGGTTTAGATGTTCTGATGTGCATAGTACATGTTTCAAGGCCTCCTTTGATTTGCTCAGCTAATGACATTCACATAAAAGCTTGTTGTTTAATTCAATTGAGCACTAAAAGATTCTGGAGACATGCCAAATGTTTCTGGGATAAACGCTTAATGTCTTCCTGGCAAAGGCAGTATCGCAAGACAGATGACAAGTAGGAGTTTATGGGACCACTCTACATTCGGTCAGCTAATTGGAAAAAAGTAGTTTACCGAAACCAGAAGCAGAATTCTCTTCTTCTCCCTGTATGTATATATCTAATCTGACAGTCACTGACCACATAAAATACTGGGTTATTTATAGACTGTACTGGCCAGTAAGAGCATGAGAGTTCAATTTACATTGAAGCTTTCCATAAGCTTTCTAATCATATTAATGTGTTTTATACATTTCTGTGAGCTTTTGGTCCTGAAAATTAATTCTGAATTTTTTTCAGTGATGTCTTATGACTTGAGTGATGCTACCACTGAAGTTCAAATGTCTACAGCATTACAGCATTGATTAAATTGTCTACTCATTCATTCAGAAGGATGGATGACGTAGTAATAACTTCAGGATCAGACGTTCATTTTGCAAAGAAGAATAGCATAAACAGGACCACTTCCGAATATATGTTGCTATGTCTTCAAATGTGAATATTGTGTAAATCATTAGTCCTTTAACTGTGATCATAGAAGGACAAGGGACGGGGAGACAGAATTACATAAGGGCTAAGACAAAGAGCTAAGACATAAGGGCTTAAGACTTATTCACTTCATAATGGTGATCATATATTCTTTTTTCTTCTTTACACTTCCTGGAACTCGGCGTTTGCAGTGGCAAACATTCTGTGGCGGGAAGAAGGTAATATGATTACATGTGTGTGTGTGTGTGTGTGTGTGTAGGTATGCGATCAAAAAGCCACCACAATTCAGCTCACATTGCCCAGTCCACCTAAATCGAGTGAGAGAACTGTGACTTGGGCGGGGTGAATTCTTTCAAGCAGAGATTTCTGACTGCCACACTGTAGTTGTCAGCATCAACACCACCACTAACATGCACAGCCTATCTGAGGACTTATCTGAGAACGTATCTTTTACACCTTGAATCTCCTGACAGCATGACAGCTTTGCTGTCAGAGAAAGCATTACTCTGCTACTGTGCTCCTGCTAATTAACAGCTGTTGTTTGCTGTCAGGTGACAGACCTGCAACTGCATCTTTTTTTTCTTTTGGTGTCAGTTTAAGCTCCACTATCTACAATCAATTTTCATAGACTAAGAACTCCACTGTTTGATACTGTTTCCCTACCTGAAGGGTCCTGAATCTCTCCTTTGTTGTGCATGTGCATGCACTATTAGGTGAATTTTGGCTAAAATGCCATTCATATGAGTTGATATGAGTGTGTTTTTTTCATTCCAGGTCTGAGTGTGGGAAATATGTTCTACGTTTTCTCAGGCGAAGGCGTCACGATACTGCAGCCCGCTGACTGTGAGATTCGGCGGCACATCAAGCGGAGTGAAAGGATTATGGCCACCTACGTAGGTGCTCGACACGCTGAGCAAGGACAATCACCACAGTTACTGAGAACCACCACTATCACCTTAGAGTTTTAGTATTAAGTTTGGGGTGCTTTCATCTTCATTATCACCATATATATCAGGTGTTCATGTTGTTCCCCTCTATGCATCCTGCATTTGAATATTACCCACATTCCAGTGTTTAAATGACAGGATCTGTGTGGACACAACATGAATACACTATCTGTGTATAGTAACATCTCAGCCTCTGGAGACAGTGTAGATCACAGAGGAGATCTTGATAGAAGAACAGAGCCAAGTACTCTTACAACGCTCTTTCAGCACAGTCTTCACCATTGTTTTGAAAGATCATATCCTCAAACTACCCTGTATTCTTTTGTCTGTAAACCAAAAAAAAAGAACTAAAGAAAAATGGCACTATTTTTTACATGGTTTTATAGGAGGAAATGTGTCCCAAAAGTGAGGGGGTATCCTCCCAGCACTGTGTGTGGGGCGCAGCAGTGAATGTGCGGGAGAAGTACATCTACATCTCCCAGCCTCTACAGAAACGGCTGCTGCTCATTGATACCCAGGCACAGAAAGTAGTCCAGGTAGGCCGACGCCTCTCAGTGAGCCCCTAACCCTAATCCTAATCCTAACCCTGTGGTTTAACAGAGATCTCAATGTGGTGCCATTGTTTATTTCTGTGCCTCTGATTACCTTTCTATTGTCTGTTGGATTGCAAGGTTCTTAATGAAGTTGAGGCTTGCTTATACTTTTTAATGTACTCATTGATCTTTTACTGTCATCAAATTGGGGTTTTAAGACAAAGAACTGACAGTCCTGACATAGGGCAACACTGTGAGGAAGTTAAATAATTGCAATTCTGCGCAGCAAAGGAAGCGTGAGAAGAATGGAAGTGAAAGAGGGCAGGAGTGAGAACAGGAGGTGACCAGTTTAAGAGAAGAACAGAAAGATTTTCTGGCATAGAGCAGAAACACCACTGATAGTAGCAGGTCAGACACACTGCTGTGATGGGGGGTGGTGGTGCATGTGTGTGTGTGTTTGTGAGTGTGTGCGTGTATGCGATAGGGTTGCAAGTGAATGCACGCCTTCAGGTCTGAACAGCCTTTGACTGATTATTTTAGGCTGGGCACTCACATCGGCAGCTAGCCAATAACATTGAGACAGCAATCATGTCTCTAGATCATCTGACAAATTATTCTACCTGCTGCCATCCCCTCTGATGAGTTCTTCTTTCCATAACGTGGGGTAACAAGACAGGCTTTTCATAGTTACAAGCATATCAATACCATCCCCTTTTCCTGAAAATGTTCATTTTGAATGCACTGAATGTTTTACGGCTTCTACTCTTTACTGATTAGATGTATTAGTGAAACAGGAGTTGGTGATGGAGACTTTGTTGGAGACAACTTTGAATTTGTTGAAAAGCAATTGCATTGATTATAGACAATAAACACCAAGCCCCAACCGGCAGAATACATTACAAAATATCATAAATATTCTCAATATACAACTGGCAATTTTACTGTAGAGCTGGGTCGTGTTACTGATTTTCTTAAATAGTGTTACATTTAGAAGTAAATGTACATTTCTATACAGGTGCTGTCTGTGCAGTGATCACAAAGATGAGAAACGACACGATGAGAAACTTGTTGGCTTATAGCAACAACAACATACATAAAAGAATATCCATATGAATACATACATAAAACAGAACAAATTAGCAGCATAAATTTCAGTTACAGAGCACAGCAGTAGCAAACATCCACCAGGCTAAGACATGCAGTGTAACTTGTACAATATCACGCACCACAGAATCACGAGCGCACAATCACTAATGTAGATTTTCGCTCTTCAAACACGGAGCATGTAAAGACAAAATATACAGCATATGAATGTGTAATGTTTAATACTGCATGGCATCCTGTATAGCACAGGAGTTGTGACAGAACATACGTCACCACTAAGATTAGTCCTGTCATCTCAGTGCCTGCTGATACCCAGAGGAGGGGATCCCCTTTACTCTCCAGTCCTCTCTGTCTGTTCCCTCATTTTCCACAACAGGGACTTCTCTCTTGCTACCTTTTTTTCCCTGTACTGTCTTTTTTTCTGTGGGATAAACTGATGATCACACAGTCCCTCAAGCTCACAGGTTGTCCAAAATGGGAAACTTGAAATGAAAATTCTCATTTTCTCATTTTGTCTCAGCAGAGCTACGTGGTTTCTTCATGTGGCAGAATGTGTGGTTTTATTTGGTATTTCTCATAATGAACTAGCTTGAACCCAATGACCAATGAGGCATCGGGAAATCCAGCATTTTTCCAGTGTGTGTGGACCTTTCAGTAGTTTGTACTTTTTAACCACTTGTATTTTGTACATAATTATTCTGCATATTAACAGTAGAATGTGATATATAAGGAAGTCATATATATAAATATGTACATAATGCACATGAAGTTTCACATGCTTTGTTTTGAAACAAAGCAATGACTTCATCACTATTTCTGTCTGTGAATTTACCTTTGAATACTTATCTTTTTATTTTTTAGAGTGAGTCATGCCAGTCAATCTCACTGATTTGATGTGCACATGAGTTTGAATGCTAGCCTAAAGGTCATTGCCATGAGCTTCGTTTTCTCTCTTTCCTTGGTATGACTGGCACGTCGCTGATAGGTAGCGCCCCACCCATTAAACCAACACAGGGCTCCGCACAGGGTTGGGCTGCAACAGAACACATGTAAACTCTGATATGTACTCAGAATACGAAAATGAAGTATTTAGCTCATAACACATTTTGACAAAGCAGCATTCAGAATACAGACAGAAAACTGACAATCATTAATAGAGCTGATAAACGGCTCAGCCTTTACACACGTGCCTTTTGAACATCCATTTGAAATGTATTCGTAATGTATCTTGGAATTGTAACTCTTTTATGATCACATTAATAAATATGTTTAGGACAGTATATTGAGATTTTAGTCACTTTTTAAACATATTCTGCATGATGCCAATTCCTCATGGCCGATATGTGGATAGCAGTGATCCGCTTGATGGCAGTGATCTGCTTGATGGCAGTGATCCGCTTGACGGCAGTGATCCGCTTGATCCGCTAGTAGTGGCCACTTTTCAGAGCCTGCAAAATGATTCCTGCATGGTGCTTTGCTTCTTAGAGTGCATGTGTGACAAGGATCTGATCAGATTTACTCACCCGACTCAGTGTTCTACCTGTTTGTTTGTTTTTTTCTTCCTCACAGGCTGTGGAAACAGACCCAGTGCCAGTCCGGCTCTTCTATGACAAATCCCATGACCAGGTGTGGGTGCTGAGCTGGGGAGACATTCAGAAGACAAACCCCACTTTGCAGGTGATTGAAGAGATGCAGGGAGGCTTAATCGGATCACAGACACATCGTGCACATCCAATCCCAAAGTCTAGTGCTGTTGTTTTAATGCTAGATTTAACTTACACAACCTTTGCTAAAAGCATTCAGTGATTTATAGTGAGGTTTTCTTTAATGTATGTATGTGTTTTCCCATATATTACAATGCAATGTACAGTGTGTTGTTCTGCACCTCCTGAGGTTAAAGAGTGCAACCGAGTCCTTTGATTTCAACAGATATTTAATGAATATGTTCCAGGTGTGGATGCCACACATCTTGTATGGGATTTAGGTGCATGGCAGGCTCATTGTTGTCTTACGTTTGGGACTGCCGTCATGCTGTTTATGACTTCCCGGATTGTGAGAAGTTCAGAATAGGAAGGGGAGCACCATAAGACACAGCACATATTATTCTTTTTTCACAAAGGAAGAATTCCATTAAAACACTGCAAAGCCTCCTGTCCCCACACAGTGATATAAACCCACCTTATTATCAAGGGAACCTATTTCAGTTCTCATCTGGTTTCCTTCTCATGGTGGCATTGTAACGTCGTTCACATTTTCTCCTCATTGAACCAAGAACTTCATGCAAGAGAAAGGCAGCGAAAGGTCTTTGCTCCTTGTTTAATTAATATTCATGTCATATCACTCAACGTGTGGAAAATCTCCTTTTCTGTCTCTGCTTGCTCAGACTGCCCACACACATCATGCCACAATAGTAATGAATAATTACCACAAAGGGCATGAATCACTCAGATGCTAAGGAGCAGATTTTACAGGGAAGCCGCGTAATGGGCTGTGGGGCATATGGATGCTCACCACAAATAAATGGCGTGATAATATCATGATCATTTGAAGCACGGTAATTGACCTGGGCATTTGCAATTTGCGGAAGCTAGGAGCAATACTCCACTTGAGCAGTGCAATATCAGACCAGGCATTTTTTTTTATTATAAATGACTTAATATCCTTAGTCAAACATCTAACTTAGATCATCAATTCATTACATTAAACAAACGAGCAAACAGGCAGCGGTAAGACAGAAGAGCATTTTATTAGGTTGGCCCTGTTCCCACAGCCAACACAAATAGTCTGGCTTTGACAGAAGGAAACAGAGCTGTCTAGTTTGCAGCCGTAATCAACTGAACCAGATACCTTATAAAGACTGAATTATGGACATCTGTTGTGTAAAACAATGAAATATGTTTTAAATAAACAGGATCCTGCAGTGTAGATCGTGTAGTATTATGGTCCCAGACAATATTGAGTTCGTAATATTGGTTGGGTGTGTGACTAAGGATCAAAATGCAAATGAGAAAGAAAAGAAAAAAAATCTACCTTCACTCTGTGTTTTTTCCTGCCCTCAAAATGTAAATTTGTTCCCATTTATATTGCCTATGAAAGAAGCGCTTCATATATTTAACTGCTGAGTTGCACAGGGCTAGGCATGTCTTTCCAACCACTGGTCATCGTTAAAGCATCGAAAACAACACCATTTCCAACCTAATAAGGTGGCTTTTGTAATGCTGGGGTGTTGGAGGCTGGACGCAAGTAAGCAGTTTAATGAACAGATGAACAAAATTAACAACAGTACAAAAACATGAAACAAAGACAATTCCAATGCTAACCAAGAACAAGTGATAACACTAACAGAAAACACTAAAACAGATAATAACTAAGACATGAATCAGCAAGCTAGCAAACAACATTCAAACTCATAATACTTACAACCACACGCACTATCAAACAAAGACAAACCAAAAGATATAACTGATGAGAACCAGTAATAGAACTAGAACTAGAAATACAACATAGAGCATGACAATATATATATATATATATATTAGAGCGAAGCACTAGAAGCATAAGCAGAGCATAACAACTTGCAAACATGCATACAATGACCAATGATACAAATGGTAAAACACAGGGCTAAAATACACAGACAATCCAAGAACCAAATGAGACACACATGAAGACCATGATGTGAAACCAGACACAAATAGAAATTTCAAAATAAAAGCACACAGAGGGGAAACCAGGAAACAAACCAAACCAAAACAAGAGGAGTTGCCGAGGGGACCGTGACAGCTTTAGTATTGTAAAGCATTGCAACTGAGTATTATCTCAGTTCCTAAACTAATTTAAAAATGTCAAAGTCATATATGTAGCTTACTGGAGCTTTTTTATGTATTTACTTATTTAAACAGACTGTAATCCAATCTGGAGACGGAAAACATATGGACCAGCTTTTCTGCATCATGTAATATAGTATTTTTCTACTCTTTACAATGTTCCTGAGGTGGAAAAAACTCAAAATATTTTAGGAAACTGTAATGGTGAAGGGAAGGCAGGATCCCGAAATGAGTATACATACAAAAGTATCTTTAATTAGTTTAGCGCTGAACACGTAGACAGCACGAGACTCAACAAAGAACATTACATTGACACACACTAAATACCTTGAGATAAATTAGAACCAAGTTTACCAGACGAGCCACAGGTAAGACGGATGAACACACGCACATTGGACCACAACCAAAGAAAATACATACATAGACATAACCAGATGTAGACTACACATACACACGCCCAAAGGGAGAGGTCAGGGGCTGTACCATGACAGAAACATAACAAGATGTAATTGAAAAAAAACATCAAACAATCAATGAAAAGTGTGATTTGGCACCAGAATCTCCAATACAAATCATAACAATGGATAACAATTTTTTCCAAAGTTCTTAATCAAAGTCTTAATCAAGTGTCCTTCAGACAAATACAGGCACGTTTTTTTAATTATCAAAGAACAACAATTAGCAACCAGCTACACATACTTTGATCCTAAATTGAGATTAGTTTTAGATGCTTTCAATCACGTCCTATTTAATTCCAATTTATGTCATTTTCATTTTTGCTCTCCAATCTTTCCTTGCCTTTGTTTTTGTTTGCTACAACATGACAGTTTCTATTCGACTCTGAAGAAGTCTGATATTTTTGGTGAACTCTGGGCACATTTAATAATGCACATGCTTTTGGGAGTGTCCAAGAACAGACCATAATAAACCATTTGTCATGAGCAGCAAAGTGGAGCCACACCAGAGACACCAAACATGCTCCATTACCATGGTGATGAGATAAATCTCAAAAGCAGTCCCTAGCTCTGTGTGCATGAATCTCCTTTAAGCTCCATAACATGAATTTCGCCTCTACGTCCAGCTGTTTACATCTATGTGCTGCTTTTTATTGCATCATTCAGCGGGTTCTGCATGGCAATGTTTTGAAATGTTGCCGTTACACTTTACTTACTGTAGTATTGCACTGTTTCAGGTCATTGTGCAGGCAAGTGCAGGGGAGCTGCATCACACCATCCCCATGCAGCTCCAAAGAGTGGAGGACTTCTATATCCCACCCACCAACCTCATTATCACCCATATTAGGTACGAGACTCTAGGTCACCTGGGTATAACCTCAATAATCTCATCAACATAGTAATTCCTAAAAGGACAAATGGGAAAATTATCATTGTAATTAAAAAAAAAGTACTTAATAAGTGTAAAAAATTACTATTAACCTTTTTTTTCCATTGTCACCTCAGGTTTGGGTTTGTCTTCTTGAAAGCAGAGCCTGCAGTGCATAAAATTGACCTGGAGACCTTCCAACGTGTCAAGACCATCAGTTTGAAGAATTATAGCTGTGTGCCAGCAAGAATGGCCTATACTCACTTGAGCGGCTACTACTTCATCCAGTGCCAAGGGAAGAACCATTCCAGCCCACAGCTCCTCATTGACAGTGTTACCGATGCCGTCATTGGGACCAACCACGGTGTCACCGGGAGTCCCTTTGTGTCACCTGACGGTCGTTATGTTGTAACACCAGACAGTCAAAGCAAGAAACTTACAGTTCAGACCATCTCATTCCAGGGTCAACTTCAGTTAAACCATGAACTGAACATCTCAGCTCCTATATCAGACTTGGTTTTCCAGCCATCATTCACAGAGTCTAACCAGTATGTGGCAGTTGCCTCCTCGGCTCAGGGTTCTGACCTGCTCTTCTCTGACCTATCCACGGGGAGAACCAAGCTTCTCAGGGATCTCAAAGAGCCCCTTTCAGCCAACCACTGGCCCTGGGGTGACACCAACAGGGTGGTGGTCTCCAGCAACCCGTTTGGACAGTACTTGGTCACACCATCAGCCCAGTCACTCTTTGTTCTGGATGGCAGACAGAGTAGCCTTCACTGTGAGGTGTCAGACATCAAGAGAGGAAACACAGTGGTCTGGGTTGGAGAAGTATGAGCCACAGACCGCTGGCCGGTTCTGTGCTGAACAGTATCAGCCTGATGAGCTGATGCTGCCAGAACTTTTCAATGGGCGCAGGTGGACTCAACCCCAGGACTGAGCAAAAGGAACACACATGGGTTATTGTAATAATTGGGGATAGGCACACAAACACACACACACACACGAAGTTAAAGACAACTATTAAGAAAACCTTTGTTAAGAGGGATTGGGTGATGAAGCCCTTCAGTGCAACAGTGATCTATGAGCACTCACCTCCAGGAGATGTACATTTTTTGCACTTCTTGTAACTCTTCAAATATAGTAAGTTAAGAAAAAGAAGAAAGAATAGATGACAACCTTTGAAAAGGAACTATGCACAGAGCTTATATTTATTTCTTTAGATTTCAGTCTTTTGGTTTTATTTTGTTTGTTTGTTTGTTTGTTTATCCAGGAGGTCTGTCCTTCACCAATGCTGCATATAATCACGATAAGGATTATGTCTGTAAAAAAAAAATCTGACTTTTTAAAACTGTCTCTTGCTAGTGAACATGATAGTGTTTGTCTGCCTCGTCAAAATGTTTCTGTACTAGAACTGAATCAATGGTTTGTTGAACATGCCTGTCTTTGTTTAGTCTGTTAAACCTCTGTCGGAGTTCTGTTGATTATTCATTCATTAAATGTTGAGCAAAAATGGGAGCATTTCTTGATCTAGAAATGAACTTGTGAACACCTCTGTTACATACCACACAAGATCTGTACCCTTTTAATTAATGACATACCAATGACATCTCAAACATGATCGATTCATGTCCTGTTGTTCATCAGTTTTTATTTTTTCCTTTTTCATTTATTTTCTATGCTTTCAAGTGACCCTGAGAATGTTTGTGTTGCTAAAACTCCTGATATGAGGAGTTAATCAGGATCATATTCTGAGTTAATCAGGATACCGGATACTAAAGGTACATTTAAGTCTTTATATCTCCGATGGTCACATTTTTATTAAACATGCGACGGTAAAGGTTAATTTTAAAACGTGTACACGAAATGCAGAATAAAAATATCTATGGAATAAAACCTCTATATGATTTAGGCTGAATATATTAATATATTTAATACAGTCTAAAACAACATCAACGCCATTTCTGACTGTTATTGGATGTTCTCTTACAAATGCAGTGATCACAAATTGTTTAGGCTCATTATATGAGTAAAATGTTTTATTTACTGCAGATACTGACTAACCTTTTATAGAAATGCTTCCTTCCTTGGACTTAATTTGCTAAAATTCCACAAAAAGAATTTGAATGGAGAACCAGCTGTGTAGTAACACAGCTTTCCTATAGGTTTACATCTTTATTGATTTAATGATTTCATAACCTTTTTCAAGGGCAAAAAAAATTTAGACCACTGTTGCACTGATGTAAACTAAGACTAATTTAGAAACTATATATCTCCCAGTTTTGTGCAAGTTGCTAAGATGAACACTAGTCAGATGTACAGTATAGGATATAGGTTTGTTAGTATTCAAGACAACCAGGTGGATTAGGCTGAAGTTTCATGGCACATTTATATGGTATATGTCAATTTGAGCATTTTTGAGCATGGCATACCAAATTCAGATCCTCTGGAAAATCACAAAATTAAATTAGTTTACCAAGCTTAGTCAGGTGAACTGAAATTGATTTTAATTCCAATCATTTCCTGTGTATGGTTTTGAGTTTGCATCTTTTAAATGTACTATTCACGTGTCCCTGTTAAAACCTTGGACCTGACATGAAACCCAACCAAAACATACACCATGTCAGTGTGGTAGACATTAGACTCACTGTTGTAATTCTATTGTTCTTGTTAGAACACTGAAAAAAATGTACAGATTTCAATTTTGTGTGTTCTGCTTTATGACAGAAATGGTTTGTAAAAAAATAATAAAAATACTACTAATAATTGTGGCTGTGTCAAGTATCCAATTACTTTCAGTGTTATAGATGGACAAGCTCAGTGTTCAGACAGACTCATTAGCTGCTCACGTGTTTCGGGGGCAAAACCTAATGTACCCTAGATAGTAGATGTCCTTTGCATGGTTCTCCTCAAATACACCTTATATGCTGGTTTAAGGTGCAGTGTTTTGTTGAAATGTCAGGCTGACTTTTACATATGCAGACAGGGACTATGAATTTCGTCTCTCCTCATGTTTTATTTAACTTCCTTCATTTGTCTTTACACATTTATTTTCTGCTGCAGTTTCGGTGCATAATTCTACAGGAGTTTTGTTTTCGCATGTGTACTAGTTATTTTTCATATATATTCGTCTTACCTGCACAATTTCATAACATATTTTATTTACATATTTACTTTTTAAATTGCAATTCGCTGCAATTTAAATTGCTTTGAAAATGAAGGGTGATCAAGTTGTTCATCACAAAATAAACTGACAACCATATTCTTTCCATTGCAGCCCAAACAGACACTATTTTTGTTGGAGATGTACAACAAGCAGATGTTTGCTTATATAATATCAATATGTTTAATGTTTGACATTAAAAGTCAAGGGCAATATGTGTAATAGGGCATATGTACTGTAGATATATTAGTAAGCCACTAAAATATTACCACATGATTTAAGACTTACCGCATGATGTAAGTCTCATCAGCAGGACAGAGTAATGCGCCCACAGACAGTGTATGACATGATGTGTATTGTGATTTGTGCACTTATCAGGTTGATCATAGGAATGAGGGCAACCAGTGATAGCACCTCCTTTTGGAGGTTGGTTTGTACCACATCTGGAATGTAGAGAGATTGGATTGTATGCATATTTAACTATGAAAAAATGTGTATACACGTTATTTTAATGCTCATGAGATGTGGTTGATACCTGAAAAGATGTTTAAACCATCTCTCTCCTTTGAATCCCTGTGGCTGCAATAGAACATTCCAGACCCAAGAGAGGTGGGGTTATGGGTATAAAGCCCTGGGTAAATTGCAGTTAGGGGGGCATCCATCTCTGCTGAGGGAGACGATGTGCATGTGAGTCTGTGTGACTTGCAGTCCACAGGCTTTATTTCCTTTAACCTGCTGCTGTTTAGACTGAATGACTGCTTATATGGACTATTCTCTGTCGAGAGTCACTCTTGAGTGTCTCTTACTGCTCCATTTTAAACTTTAAACTTCTTTTTCTTTTCACTGACTTCTTTTTGAGAACATTTGTCAATAAACCTTTTGCTGAACTGAACCTTAGAGACTACTTTTAATCTGTCATGCTTGAGGCTCTTTCACCTCTTAACCCACTAACCATTAAAACACTACAAATGGTGGCAGCAGTGGGATGGCATTGTGAGGCCATCAGGAATGTGCCCATGGTAACAAACACCCTGCTGTGAGGGGTTGTGAAGCCCAGTGTGAAGCCCTGGTGAGGGGCAAGGGTGTAATCTTGGATGAAGGGTGGATGCGTGAGGGAAGGTGTGAAGTGCAGGGGAAAAATCCCAAAGGAGAGGGCATGGCCACTGATCATTGGAAAAGTGTGATGGTCATTGGTCATTGTTGTGATGGTCAGAGAACATGTTGCATGGGAGACCTGGGTGCGGTTGCTGCCCTCAGACTTTGCTACACTATTATTAGTCAAAAAGATAAAACGGGGACATTTTTATTTAAATTAAAATATTTATGAATCATCTTTCACTTTTAGCTTTGTCTAAAATAAAGACTATTGTTATTCAGTTATATTAAGGAAGCCATTTATTTAGATGCACGAACATCTACATTGTAAAGGCAAATTAACGAAGCCATTTGTTTAGATGCATTAGCATCTACATTGTAAAGGCAAATAATTGCTACATTATTATTAGCCAAAGAGTTCAAATGGGGACATTTTTATTCAAAGGGAAATCTTTCACTTTTAGCTTTATCTACAATGAAGATTATTGTTATTCGGTTATATAAAGCCTAACCCTAACCAATGATACTCGTTGACCTTGATAACATAACCCTAGCCTGGCAGTTAGGATAAAGTATTGTTCAGGTCAGCATTAGGGTTAGCAATTGGTGTGACGGGCAGAGAGTGTGAACTAAAAGGAAGCGATCACGCCAAATCTCAGAGAAAAAGAGGGGTTTAATGAATAAAGTGCTCAAACCAAAGACCCGTGCACCATTCCAAATTAAGGAAACAATAACCGGCAGTCAACTGGTACAAAGACAAGACATATATAGATAAACAAACGACCATCAGGTAAAGGGGTTAATAGGCCCCGTCCACCTGAGGGACGCACACAACGCAACAACAACAGGACAACTGCCGCTGTGAGGGAGTGTGACCGGTAGGGGGAGCCTCCCTCACCGTGACAGACCCCCCCACCAAGCCGCACTATGCCCCAGTGTGCGGCCCACAGCGGCAGTACAAAAGACGCAAGACGAAGGGGCAGGAAGGCGGGGACAAGTCAGGGTCACACATCCTGCGGTCCTGGAGCTGAAACAAAACACACAACACAGATTAGCTCCCGCCTCCCTGGGCGGGACCCTGGACCGGTTGGGCCGTCAACAAAACACAAACCACACCCCAGTTGGTCACAGGGCCCTCAAAGTGTGCGTGTGTGCAGGTTACCTCCCTACCGCACAGTTGAACGCCTCCTGTACGTACCTCTCGTCTCGGGGCAAACCCTTTCACCCAGCAAGGCGTGACTCTGGGCAACCCTGAGTCTTCGACAGGAGCTCTTCAGGCCGGAGCCCTCTGGTCCCCACAAAGTATTTAAGCAGCATAGAATAATTCTGTAGGCAGTGATTGCATTTTAGAAATGCTTGCCATGGTTTTTGTGCAAAGAATCATGTTATTTTGTGTTGTTTCGTGTGATATTTTGGTGTGGCACATATGTAGCATATTTTCCTTTGTCTTATGTTAGAAGACAGTGGCATAAGGTTGTCCCATGTTGATTTCCACTAATATGACTTTACAAATCTACCATGGAACTATAATCAGCAATGAATAAAGCAAATAATTTTATCTTGATGAACTATATAGGGATCTGGACCCATACGATTGTAAAGCTGCTTTGTGACAATATTTGTTGTAAAAAGCACTATATAAATAAATTTGACTTTGACTATATGTATTCTTTGTGAATAATTTCTAGTAAATTCAGAAAAAAACGTGCAATTTTCCTAGGACGAGCTATAGTAAAGGAAAGCACAATGGTATTGTCACGGTGGAGTGAAAGATTTGGATGCAGAGACGAGCAATCATGGCAGATATATAAGCAAGCAGCTTTATTTAAGCTTATTTGAACAGAACGCGCTCTCGGGCGCTGACACAAAACAAGTAACAGTAACGACTACTCCACTAAGGTGACTCAAATTAAGACGAACACTGGACACTGCACAAGCACACATAAAATAGACGAACCACACTAGCCCCTTGTGAAGACAAGACAAGCTACAGGTGCGACGAATTAACACACTCACACCGACACACACCCACGGAAATACACATAAGGACATCGACAACAGGAACATACGTCCACAGGGAGTGCCCAGCGTATATATGACACCTCGGGCCCACACCTATGGACGGTCCCGTGGACGCCGGGGACTTGTCCGGGCGTCGTCACCCCCCAGGTGGGGGCAACACTGTCACACACCTCAGACCAACCTCCCTGGGAAGACAGGGGAAAACACGTTAGACAGTAACGACAACGACACAGACACAAAGACACACACCGGCACATTAACTAACATAGGCACGAAAGGAAGAAGGGGATTCGGGATTAACACTGGGATCGACAATAACACTGGGATATATAGAGCTGAGGTAATAAGGAAGGGAGCTGGGGAAATAAGGGAGGAAGCGGAGGGAATAAGGGACCAGGCTTCCCTGCCTGCTTCCCCGTGAACGCTGGAGGCCTGCTGGGGTTTGCCGGTCTACCTCCCCTTCCTGTCGCGGCACCCGGGGGTTTTCTCCCCGCCACGGGAGAGGCAGGCGCCTTCGCCGGCTCCTGGCACTGGGTGGCACTGTCCACCTTCTTCCGAGGTGCTGCCGGAGGTCGCTGGCCATTGAGTGGCAGACCCCACGGGGTTTCTTGCTCCGGCCACGTCACCCTCGGGGTTCGTTGGCCATTACCTGGAGGACCCCTTGGGGCTTCCTGCTCCGGCCACGTCAGCCTCGAGGAAGGAACTACTGGTTCCTCCCCGACGCTCATCTCCACTTCGGAGGAGCTGTAGCTCCTCTTGCTGGCCTCTAGCCGCTCACTGTCCCTCTGGCAGTCCATCGCCTCATCCTCTGACGTATACTTTCCCCTCTCCCTATGATCCTCCGTGTCCTCCGAGGGAGGGAGGCTAATGTCCTCGCCCCGCACACTCTCTGACTCTGACGCTTCTTCAGAGGGGAGAGGAGTGGCGTCGTCGCTCATGTAGTCCTCTGTGCCCCTCGAGCACACAGAGGGAGGACCCCCTTCCTCCTCGGAGTCTTCCCCGGCTTCGCTCGCCGGCTCTGACGCATACTCAGAGGGGGGAGGGCTGACGTAGTCCCCCACGTAACGTTCTGTGCTCTTTGAGGACACAGAGGGGGGACCCCCTTCCTCCTCGGAGTCTTCCCCGGCTTCGCTCGACTGCTCCAACGTGTACTCGGAGTGGAAAGGGCTAACGTAGCCTTCCATGTATCCCTCACGTGCTGGCTGGCTCGCTCCGCCATTGCAGCATCCGCGAGTCGGCGGTAGTAGCCCGCCAACCCCTCCTCCTCGGCCTCGAGAGGGTGCTGCCGCAGGTAGTCGGCTATTCGTTCACCCTCGCTTCTCGAGTCCGTCTCCGGGTCTACGGCCCGTGGGACCGGGGGGAGCACGGGACGGGACCGGTTAGAAGGGGCTTGCCGGTGCCCTCTATGCGTGCCATGCCTACTGGCCCTCCTCCCCTTTCCACGGTGTCCTGGCATCCTTTTGCAGCTCGTCTTTCTGTCACGGTGGAGCGAAGGATTTGGATGCAGAGACGAGCGATCATGGCAGAGATATACGCAGCTTTATTTAAGCTTATTTGAACAGAACACGCTCTCGTGACACAAAACAAGTAACAGTAACGACTACTCCACTAAGGTGATTCAAACAAAGACGAACACCGGGCGCTAGCACACATTAAATAGACGAACCACACTAGCCCCTTGTGAAGACGAGACAAGCTACAGGTGCGACGAAGGAACACACTCACACTGACACACACCCACGGAAATACACATAAGGACATCGACAACAGGAACACACGCCCACAGGGAGGGGTCCGGGGCTGACCGTGACAGGTATCATAAATTGTATTGACAACTTAACTAACCCTTCTTTACTCCATCTAATGTGTATAAGTGACAGGTCAAATGTCCAATTTAGGAATTTTTTTTTCCGCTTTGGTCCCAGAACATTTGTACAGTTTACAACATTTATGGTTAAACTGACCACCCACGCAATCCTATGTTTTGATAAAGAAATGGTTTGTGGAAAATAAAGGTAAAACATTCATTGATTTGGACCATAATTCCCAAAAAGTAATGAAACAAGAAACTCAACCCGAGTCTCAACCCTTATTTTAATGCTTTACAAGCACTGAGACTCAGTCCTCATTGTAATGCTTTACGAACATTGAGTCTCAGCCCTCATTGTAATACTTTATGAAGACTGAGTCTCAAACCTCATTGTAATACTTTATGAAGACTGAGTCTCAAACCTCATTGTAATGCTTTGCAAACACTGAGTCTCAGCCCTCATTGTAATGCTTTATGAACACTGAGTCTCAGCCCCCATTGTAATGCTTTATGAACAGTGAGTGTCAAACTTCATTGTAATGCTTTATGAACACTGAGTCTCAAACCTCATTGTAATGCTTTGCAGACACTGTGTCACGGTGAGACGGCAGGGAGTCCACCAGAGGGCACCCACCAGCACACGGAGCACCAGACACACCCCCTTATTAGTTAGGCGCACACCCCCTCATCCTACTGCACTACCCCGGTCGCAATCACCGGAGTATTAACACCTGTGCACTGTCCCTCACGCACATTTAAGCCCACAGGTCCTGCTGTCCAGTGCTGCACATTCCAGAAGCCTGATGAGAAGCTGCTGCCCTGACGTCTCTGCGCCCTCTGCTTCCCCGAGAGCATCACTGGAGCCTACGGATCTGCGTCACTATATGGACTATCTTCATTTTGTATTTTCAGTTACCGTTTGCTTCTAAGCCTGAGTCTTTTATTTAAATATGAATAATAAAGAAATGAACGCCAAACCCTCGCCTCCTGCTGTCCACCACTACCCGTTACAGAATGTGCAGCCGGGTGCAGCGGGAGGTGGTGAGCCTACCGCGATGGAGATCCTCAGCGCTCAAGGCGCTTTACTGGGACAGCAGCAACAAGAATTGGGTGAGCTGAAAATGGTCCTACAATCGCTAACCAGCTGTGTACAATCCCTCATCCTGCAGGCTAACACCCCTCCGCCGACACGAAGGGAAGGAGTGAGAATGCCGTTAGCTCCTCCTGAACCGTACGGAGGAGACCCTGAAAAATGCGAAGGCTTCCTGGCTCAGTGCGGGTTATATTTCCAGTTTCCAGGCGTTCATTAATGAGGTTCTCAGAGAGTATCTGGGTAGATGTGTCGTCGCGTACATCGACGATATCCGCATCTACTCTTGCTCTCAAGAACAACATGGGCATGATGTGCGAGCCGTACTCCGCACTCTCTTGCGCGATCATTTGTATTGCAAGCTCGAGAAGTGCGAGTTCCATCTACAGGAAATAAACTTCCTGGGCTATACCATCCGGCCCGGCTCTGTACTCATGCAGAACTAAGAGGATGAATGCTCGGCAGGCCCGCTGGTCTTTGTTCTTTTCCCGTTCCAGGTTCCAGGTGACGTACCGTCCAGGGGAGAAGAACGCCCGTGCCGACGCGCTATCACGTTCGTTTCCAGGCAGCGCGGAATCCACCAGCGAAGAGCCGATACTTCCTCCCAGCTGTTTTTTAGGCGCAGTAGAGTGGGAGATAGACGGAGCGATAGCAGTGGTGAATCCTCATCCTCACTGCCCACCGCACCGCAGGTATGTGCCCCTCGCGCAGCGCACCACTCTGATACATTGGTCACATATCTCGCTAGGAACAGGACATCCCGGTTCTACCCGGGCCTCCCAGCTCCTAGGGATACGCTACTGGTGGCCGGGGATGCACCGGGACATCTTACAACACGTCGGTTCCTGCGCAGAGTGTGCGCGCAGCAAGGTGCCTTGAACGTCGCTCGCTGGTAAGCCGCTACCTCTTCCAATACCCAAACAGCCGTGGACGCACATCGCTATAGATTTCATTACAGATCTGCCGGTCTCTGAGGGAAATAGCGCCATCCTCGTCGTGGTGGTGGACCGGTTTTCAAAGATGGTGCGATTCCTGCCCCTGCCCGGACTGCCAACCGCCTGGGAGACTGCGGATCTTCTGTTCAGGCACGTGTTCAGGCAATGTGGTTTGCCGGAGGACATCGTGTCTGACAGGGGTCCGCAGTTCACATCGAGAGTCTGGCGTGAGTTCCTGTCAAAACTGAACGTGACCGTCAGTCTCACGTCAGGCTACCACCCCCAGGCGAACGGGCAGGTGGAAAGGGTAAATCAGGAACTTGGAAGATTCCTGCGGGCATACTGCAGCGAGCATCAAGA
Source organism: Brachyhypopomus occidentalis (assembly GCA_020368025.1). Taxonomy (NCBI): domain Eukaryota; kingdom Metazoa; phylum Chordata; class Actinopteri; order Gymnotiformes; family Hypopomidae; genus Brachyhypopomus; species Brachyhypopomus occidentalis. The sequence continues at coordinate 774,223 of JAGXOD010000052.1, forward strand.
GGCATGGTGTACGCTGCTCGCGTGGGCGGAGTACGCGCAAAATTCCTTGGTCCAGGCCAGCACGGGAAAAATCCCGCTTGAATGCGTACTCGGCAGACAACCTCCTCTGTATCCGTGGAATGCGGCGGCTTCGGATCAGCCCACTGTGGAGGAGTGGTGCAAGAGGAGTGAGAGAGTCTGGGAGGACACCCACCAAAGCCTGAAGCAGGCAGTAAGGCGTTTCCAACAGAAGGCGGACCGGCGGAGATCGGAAGCGCCTTCATATAAGGTCGGTGACAAGGTGTGGGTGTCTACCAGAGACGGGAGGCCCGAGGGGTGCGCGTCTGGAGGGATCCTTGGGGGGGGGGGCTCTGTCACGGTGAGACGGCAGGGAGTCCACCAGAGGGCACCCACCAGCACACGAAGCACCAGACACACCCCCTTATTAGTTAGGCGCACACCCCCTCATCCTACTGCACTACCCCGGTCGTAATCACCGGAGTATTAACACCTGTGCACTGTCCCTCACGCACATTTAAGCCCGCAGGTCCTGCTGTCCAGTGCTGCACATTCCAGAAGCCTGATGAGAAGCTGCTGCCCTGACGTCTCTGCGCCCTCTGCTTCCCCGAGAGCATCACTGGAGCCTACGGATCTGCGTCACTATATGGACTATCTTCATTTTGTATTTTCAGTTACCGTTTGCTTCTAAGCCTGAGTCTTTTATTTAAATATGAATAATAAAGAAATGAACGCCAAACCCTCACCTCCTGCTGTCCACCACTACCCGTTACACACTGAGTCTCAACATTCATTGTAATGCTTTACAAACACAGGTATCTTGCACTCACAGTAGTTTTCCAAAGGGCTACAAAGCTGAAAAAAGCAAAATTCTTAATAATTTATATACCCTTGTCCTTTCTTCACCAGTCCATAAAACATGAAGACAGCATGGCACCACAACTACAGGCTGCAAGGTGATGCAAATCAAGCAGACAGGACAACTTGCAGAACATGACAAAGACACATAAACCTGTAACTAACAGTCTAGAACAAGAAACACCAGCCAGAAAGCAATAGCTGATACCACATGCAGACCTGTTGACTAGATGTCATGTCTCATATGACTAAATTAAATCAACAAAATTGTCACGGTCCGACTCCTGAAGGGGCGTGACGCAGGCGCAGGAGGACAGAGGAAGAACATTAACGAACGGGTGAACTGAACCGAACGTAACACACGACAAGTGACGAACCATAAACCGGAAGACTAAGGGGCGGGACACGAACACAGGCGAACGAAGGGTTTATTTGCATACACACCTAAACGGGAAACTATACAAACAAGAGGAAACCAGTATCATTAAATACACGAGACATAAGACACGACACAGGGTAATGTAACCGACACACACACAGACATACGCAGGCGAATGAACATAAACTGATACCAACTAAACATACAGGCGAACCATGAACGAAGAACTAACCACGAATTAAGAAGTCTAAACATATACGAGAACAGGATCAGAACAAACCGAACATTTACAGACATAAACCATGAGCGGGGGGGAACAGAACAACAGCGATACATTACGCAGGGAAGGCCAAGTAGAATAACACTAGACACAACTACAGAAAACAACGGGCAAAGCGAATCGCAACGTGAAACTTAGAAACGTGACACAAACCAGGAGGCCAGGGAACAATCTCGAACACAGAAACAAAGCTACCAGACAAAACAGAGAACAAACTTGAGAGCGAGGAGAAAACGCACGTGAAACACGGACCATGACATTTACACACAATAACCCACAAGTGACAAGAGACATAGAGGGAGTATAAATACAAACCAACAACGAGAGACAGCTGGGAATGATCAGGACAGGGCGTGACAAACAGAAGGGTAACCATAGAAACAGGGCGGGACAAGAAGGACGACACAGAAACAGTGGAGGAGGGCGGAGCCAGCCGTTACAAAAATGAGCTACTCGATTATTATGACTTATGTTTCCCAAAAGGGCGGCATGGTGGTGTGGTGGTTAGCACTGTCGCCTCACAGCAAGGCGGTCTGGGTTCGATTCTCGGTCTGGGCTGCTCTGTGTGGAGTTTGCATGTTCTCCCTGTGCCTGCGTGGGTTTTCTCCGGTACTCCGGTTTCCTCCCACAGTCCAAAGACATGCATCATAGGTTGATTGGTCACTCTAGATTGCCCGTAGGTGTGAGTGTGTGTGTGCGTGTTGGCCATGTGGTGGACTGGCGAACTGCCCATGGTGTACCCTGCCTTCGCCCGGAGATGTTGGGATTGGCTCCAGCCCCCCCGTGACCCCGACTAGCGGGAATAAGCGGTACGGATAATGAATGAATGAATGAATGTTTCCCAAAATGATACCTTGTTATTCAGGTGTAAGTACATCTATTGTGGATAATAATTTTCACTTAAAATTGCAAAAACTACAACATCCCAAACAATTGTTGGCAATAATAACCAGACATGTTTAATTTAGTTTAACTACTGAATAGACTTGAAGTTTCTTCAGGCTATTCATTTAAGTATTTCAGTACTGACATCTCAGTTTATCCATACGATGAAAGGCAAAAAACCCTCTACTCCTAGTTGCTATAAACACAATGTACCTCTCACAGCTTGTAGCAATAAACCTGGCAGTAAACACGATGACTGAAAAACATGAGGGGAAACAGACACACATGAATAAAGTATATTTGGAATGAAACAAACTTTATCTGGGTGTGTAAAGGGTATCAGGATCCATTAGGTGTCAACAGCATATTACAGTATAATGTACTATTACAGTAATATTACAGTATAATGCTGCACCAACAACAGTGTTAAAACAGAACATTTCAATAACTTAGCTTCACCTGCATTTAATAGGCAAACAGGAGACAAATGCACACATTTCATGTACTACATTTTTCCTATGTCAAATAAATTATGTACAGTATTTCATTTTCTTAAGAAGTAGGTTTTCCAATGTTAGCCAAGAGATTATTTCAGTATTAATTAATTTGATTGTTGTTTAGTAGCTCAACTTCAAATGGCTGGGGTAGCCTTCCACAAGTTTCCAACAGAACTTCACTGGAAATTTTGCCATTCTTCGTTATAGAACTGTTGTAAGTCAATTAGATATAAGTGCTTTTTAACCCTCGTATTCAACTCAAATATAATAACATTTTTTTTTCCTTGGGGTCAATCTGACCCCAGGGATATTTACCTCCACAAAATGATTTACAGAATATTATTTACCACTTTTTTGTGACAGGCACTTTGTTTATTTGTTGAATACATAAATAACCCCTTGAAAATCAGTGAGTTGACCTGTCCTCTAGCGCCACCATCAGGCCAAACCTTTAAATTAGAATTAATTTATCTTGAATTTTTCATACAAATCTTCTCAAATTTACTTCTCAACATTAATTAACCACAAGTTTTGTTTTGGTTATGATGTATAGGACCTTTACTGTAGCGCCACCATCAGGAAAACTTTCAGGTTGAGAGCACATTCTTGACTCACAGAATGACCATGTTGATTAATGTTGGTGACTCACCCTTTCCTCTCAAACATATTTATTTACTTATTTTTTTATTTACATTTTTTTTATTTACTATTTTTTGTAATATATTTGTGGCTAATTACTTTAAGATCTCGCTCACCCCTCCTCTTTTGTTATCCGGGCTTGGGACCGGCAGTGGCAGAGTTATAGTTTTTTTTTTTAGATATTTTTTTCTAATGTTTTCTTTTTGTGTGTCATTTTTTCTGGGGGGTCCATTTGTGAGACAGAAAATGGATAATGAGAACATGTCAGATACTGTCAGAAAACATGGAATAGGTTTTCATGCCCACAGTCAACTTTTAGTCTTTAGATACAAACAACATGAAAACAACATGAAAATCCACCCATTTGCAAAACAGTGTGAACATGATAGTAGTAAAAACATGAAACAGTTCTTTATGCCCACAGTAAAGTTGTTACAAGGCGGCATGGTGGTGTGGTGGTTAGCACTGTCGCTTCACAGCAAGGTGGTCTGGGTTCAATTCTCGGTCTGGGCTGCTCTGTGTGGAGTTTGCATGTTCTCCCTGTGCCTGCGTGGGTTTTCTCCGGGTACTCCGGTTTCCTCCCACAGTCCAAAGACATGCATCCTAGGTTGATTGGTCACTCTAGATTGCCTGTAGGTGTGAGTGTGTGTGTGCGTGTTGGCCATATGGTGGACTGGCGAACTGCCCATGGTGTACCCTGCCTTCGCCCGGAGATGCTGGGATTGGCTCCAGCCCCCCCGTGACCCCGACTAGCGGGAATAAGCGGTACGGATAATGAATGAATAAAGTTGTTACAGGATGTGCAGAGTGTGCATGCTCCTTCCAGACATATTTTTTGCATTTTGAGCATTTTGCTGGTCTTACAATCGTTTCGGGTCGGACAGACAAAATATGGAATGTCTTCGGAGACATGGTGGCTGGAAATATTGCTCTTCCAGTCTCAGCATTCCAAAGGTTTCCTGTTGCTTCACCTTTTCATTTGTAAACTCCTGCCAAAATTAGCAAGCCAATGTAGGCTTCCAAGTCAACTACATCCAAGTCTTTCCAACTGTCCCCATATACACGCTCTAAATTTGTCATCCCAAGTACAATATTTTTTTATCAATCGCGTTACGAAGAGCTCGAATGATGACGATGTCATCAACATGGCTGACTGCATATCTGGTGGGTCCTGGAACCATTTTGATAATTTTACTAGCGCTACATCTACCCTGCTGTTTCAGTGGGGAAAGGGACCATAGTATCTTTCCATTTTTGGAAGAGATCATGTCTGCAGTTGGTTGAGGAACAACAGGAGGGTCAACACTCATATCACATTCATATCAGATGAGAATTCCTCAATATCAGGGTCCTCCTGAATACAGTCCTCTGTTTCTGAGACAAACTCCTCTAAGTCACTTTCACTGTCCAAGAGCTGTTCCAAAACATCTTTGACAGTAAACCTTTTCGCAGAAGACATATTCAAAGAGAGAGCGTGCAGATTGCATTATACTCAGAGCACAATGAGGAATGATTTGGATAGAGGACTGAGATGCAAGCTTTTATATTTGCTCCTCCCTGATTTTGCATGAACTACCAATGTCCTTGCAGGAATACCCCGCCCTCCACAGTGCGGGAAAAAACAGTTCTACTTTGACAGTTGTGAGTCAGACGTTCACACACACACACATTTATGCCCATGGTGTGGGAAATATCAAAGTTCTCATAGGAATAGAACAAAATGTATCAACTGTACCTGCAGGTGTGGTCATGTTAGGTCACACACACTGACAGACAAGTTTTAACAGCTTGACCCCTGAGGACGACCAATGCGTAAAATTTGTTTTCAGCACATTGAAAAAATATCATCATGACAATGTTATGCTTTATCAGTTGTACCCATCAAATTAGGAAAAGTCTTGAAATATGAAGCAAAATTAAAAAAGTCAACTTGTAACGGGTTACGGTGAGCAGCGGGAGACGTAGGTCGTTCACAGATGTTTTTATTTTCCATCTTTTCAGAAACAAACAGAAATACTCAGGCGTGTAGCAAGGCAAACAAAAATAGAAAAGACTTGTAGAATTCTCCTTCCGTCCGGTGCTGGATCCTCCAGGGTATAATGGTCCTCGTAGCAGGCAGGCTCTCTTCTTCCTCTAATGTGCAGCACCGGACGACCGGACCTGTGGGCTTATATACCTACGGGTGCATAACTCAACAGGTGATTAGAATTCTGGTGATTGTGATCTTAGGAGGGGTTGAGAGTGAGGAGGGTGTGCCTTTGTGCAGGTGATGAGCGCCTAAATACACGTGTGCGTGCGTGCGCCCTCTGGTGGCTTCCCCGCCCGGCTCCCGTGACATATCTCCCCCCCAAGGATCCCTCCAGCCGCTTCTTTGTAGGACGTCCCGGGCGGCGCGGAGCAGGTCGCTCCAGGTACTCACGGTGGTAAGCGGTTAATAAGGAGGGGTCCAGAACTTGGGAGGCCGGCACCCACGACCTTTCTTCAGGGCCATAGCCCTCCCAGTCTACCAGGTACTGAATGCCGCCTCCTCGGAACCTGGAATCGAGGATCTTGTTCACGACATACGCGGGACCATCCGGCAGCATCATCGGCGGCGGAGGTCCTCTCTCTCCCTGTTCCTCCAGGGGTCCCTTCTTGTAGGGCTTCAGGGCGGAGGCATGGAACGCTCTGGACACTTTTCTGTCACCAGGCAACCCGACCTTAAACGTCACACGGTTAATGCAGTGTGTAATGACGTACGGCCCGACATAGCGGTCCCCGAGCTTACCTGGCGCTCCAAGCCTCCCATCTCTGGTAGAGATCCACACCTTGTCACCCACCTTATAATCAGGCGCCTCCGACCTTCTGCGGTCCGCCTTTTCTTGAAAACGTCTTACTGCGATTAGCAAGCGTTGGTGGGTGTCTTCCCAGACGCGCTCACTCCGCTTACATCAGTCTTCTATGAGGGGCTGATCGGAAGTAAACACATTCCAGGGGTACAAGGGTGGTTGACGACAGAGTACGCATTCAAACGGAGTTACTCCTGAGCTGGTCTGGACCAAGGAATTTTGAGCGTACTCGGCCCACGTGAGCATCGTACACCACGATTCCTGATGCTCACTGCAGTAAGCTCGTAGGAATCTTGGAGAACCGATCTACAATCACAAGGATGGTGTTATTTCCTTCAGATACAGGTAGATCGGTGATGAAATCAACCTGCCCAAGGTTCTTTGGGTCGGGTAGGGGATGATAGCCTGGCGTGAGGACTTACCGTGATGTTGGACATGCGAGGTTTTGGTGGACCCGGGATGTCCTGTGCCTAGGGAAGTATGTGCCCAATGTATCAGGGTGGTGCGCTGCGCCTGAGGCACATACCTTTTCTCCGGCGGGCAGTCGGGATGAGGGTTCGCCGCCTCAATCGCTCGATCAATATCCCAGTCAATAGCTCCTACAAAGCACTCGGGAGATAGTACAGGCTCTTCGCTGGTGCTCTCTGCGCTTCCGGGAAATGATCTTGATAGCGCATCGGCGCGGGTGTTCTTCTCTCCAGGCCGGTATGTCACCTGAAAACGGAATCTGGAGAAGAAAAGAGACCAGCGTGCCTGGCGAGCGTTCATTCGTTTTGTAGTGCGAAGGTATTCCAGGTTCTTATGGTCAGTCAACACGAGGAAGGGGTGTGCCGCACCCTCCAGCCAATGCCTCCATTCTTCAAATGCAAGGCGCATTGCTAACAACTCTCGGTCACCGACACCATAACAAGAAAGTTTTCTAGAAAAGAGCAACGGGGCGAAGAAAAGAGCCTTTCTTCAACCGTTGTGACAGTACGGCTCCCACGCCCACATTGGAGGCGTCTACCTCTACAATAAACGGTTTTGTTGGGTCCGGCTGGTGAAGGACAGGCGCATTGACGAAAGCCTGCTTCAGACGTTCAAAGGCTCTCTTGGCGGCTTCGGTCCAGACCAGCTTTTTTGCCCCTCCGCACAGTAGATCAGTAAGAGGCTTCGCGATAGAGCTAAACGCGCGGATGAACCGCCGATAGAAATTCGCGAAGCCCAGAAACCTCTGAAGCTCGCGCCGTGTGTACGGACGAGTCCATCTGGTTACCGCCTCCACTTTGCCTGACTGCATGTGTACCGAGCCTGGCTGGATGTTATAGCCAAGGAAGCTAACCTCCTGTAGATGGAACGCGCACTTCTCAAGCTTGCAATACAGACGATTGCGCAAGAGAGTGCGGAGTACAGCTCGTACATCATGCATATGTGTTCCGCGGAGCGTGAATAGATGAGGATGTCGTCGATATAAGCGACAACACATCTACCCAAGTACTCACGCAGAACCTCATTAATGAACGCTTGGAAAACGGATGGTGCCGACGCCAAACCATAAGGCAAGACGCGGTACTCAATGTCCAGAGGTGGTACTGAACGCCGTCTTCCACTCATCCCCCTCACGGATGCGGATGAGGTTGTAAGCGCTGCGTAGGTCTAACTTGGTGAAGATTACTGCCTCTCGCAACTGCTCCAGTGCCGACGGCACCAGAGGCAGCGGATAAGCGTAACCCACCAAGAGGGAATTGAGCCCTCGATAGTCCACGCAAGGCCTCAGACCACCATCCTTCTTTTTGACAAAGAAGACGCTAGCTGAGGCCGGCGAAGTGGAGGGGACGATATAGCCCTGCGCTAATGCCTCACTGACATACTGCTGCATGGCTTTCTCTTCCTCCAGGGACAACGGGTAGACTGCTCCTCTTGGGGGTTTACTCCCCACCTTGAGTTCAATTTTGCAATCCCAAGGACGGTGCGGAGGGAGCTGTGTAGCCTTTTGAGGGCTGAACACTTCCGCTAGATCCTGGTACTGCTCTGGTATGACTGGGTGCTTTTCCACGCTAGGACTCTCGACTGTGGTGGCTTGCACGAGAACGGGGGCGTGGTTAGCGGACTTCTCCTTTTCTCCTCCCCACTGCATTATTTTGCCCTCCCGCCAGTTAATCTGAGGTTGGTACTCTAAGAGCCAGGGCAACCCCAACGTGATATCCCGCGTTAACCCGGGGAGAACACAAAAAACCAAAGGGAGTGAAACACCTTGGATGGTGACAGTGAGGGAGGGGGTGTGACAACGAAGTACTCCGCCCGCCACAGGCCGGCCGTCCAGTGCATACACTTCACGAGGTTTATCCAGCGTCCGAAGCGAGATCCTTAGTCTTCTAGCCAGCGTCGCACTCATCAGGTTCCCCGAGGCTCCGGAATCGACTAGAGCCGCAATATCCACAGACACAGACTGGTGAGTCACCGTTACATCCAGCGTTAGTAATTTTCTTACCATGGAGCTACTCACCCGGGCTTTCTCCTCTGGCGTCAGAGAAACTCTCCTATGCACCGGCTCAGTAACCCCTAGCTGCATGGGTTCGGTAGTGTCCTCCTTCTCGTGTGTGTGGGTTCCTCTCCATCGCTCCGGTCTCGGTATAGGCGATCTCCTCCTGGTTCCTCGGGGCCGTTCACGTCTCTCCGCTAATAAGCGGTCGTACGTAATAGCCAGGCAGGTCACGCCGTTTAATGATTCTCTCTCTTGGCGACATGCAAGTTCAGCCCGTAAGTCGGGTTTTAGGCTGGCCAAAAAGCCGCCTCGTTCCACTCACTTCCAGCCGCTACGGTACGGAATTCTAGGGCGAACTCGGCAGCAGATCGGTTCCCTTGTTTCATCCCCAGCAGATCTTGACCGCAAGCTCTGCCTTGCCGGGGATGATAAAAGACCTCTTTAAATTCAGTCTTAAACTGTTCATAATTTTGGAGGAGGGGGGAATCTCCAGTCAGGAGAGCAGCTCCCCATCTCAGGGCCTAGTCCTTGAGGCATGATATGATGTATGATACCTTTGCTCGGTCGGACAATGCAGCTTGGTAGGTAAAGTACAAACTGCATTGCGCCAGGAAACCCTCGCACTCCTCCGGGTTACCTCCATACGGCTCCATACGGCAAGAGGTAATCTCACGCTCTCCACCTGTCGCGGCGGAGAGGTCATAGCCTGCGAAGAGAGCGTCTGAACAACGTTACTTAATGCCTGCAGGACCTGACGGAGCTCACCCATCTCCTCTTGTTGTTGGTTGAGACGCTCAATTTGCGCGTTGAGCACCTCGATCGCAGATGGCTGGCTACCTCCCGCTGCACCAGGCTGCACATTCTGTAACGGGTTACGGTGAGCAGCAGGAGACGTAGGTCATTCACAGATTGTTTTATTTTCCATCTTTTCAGAAACAAACAGAAATACTCAGGCGTGTAGCAAGGCAAACAAAAATAGAAAAGACTTGTAGAATTCTCCTTCCGTCCGGTGCTGGATCCTCCAGGGTATAATGGTCCTCGTAGCAGGCAGGCTCTCTTCTTCCTCTAATGTGCAGCACCGGACGACCGGACCTGTGGGCTTATATACCTACGGGTGCATAACTCAACAGGTGATTAGAATTCTGGTGATTGTGATCTTAGGAGGGGTTGAGAGTGAGGAGGGGTGTGCCTTTGTGCAGGTGATGAGCGCCTAAATACACGTGTGCGTGCGTGCGCCCTCTGGTGGCTTCCCCGCCCGGCTCCCGTGACACAACTAGTATTTTTTGAATGATAAACATTGAACTGGGGTCAAATTGACCCCAAGTATAAGAGCAGGGTTAAAATAATTTCAACAATGGATAAAGTGAAAACAAATTATTGACAAATATAAGGAATTTCATCAGAGGTTTTAAGGTTTTATCAGATTTTAACAAGGTGCCAGTAGAACAGCTATCTTGACCGTGGTTATCTGATAATCTTGTCTGATGTTCGGTTTCAGCACAGAAGTTGGTGGTTTGATAACCACTTTAATGTTAGTTCATGTACTACTTCAGGTTAGAGTCGATGTTATCGGTTGGTGGGGAGTGCACTAGCATTCAGAAGCAGACATAATTCATGAAATCAGAATTGGTACAAGTTATCTAATCTATGCACTTCATTGACACTCTTGCTGCCATGCTCTGGAAACAAAACTATCTCCTTTGGCTGCAAGAGTCACAGACCATGGAGACCAGGTCAAAGCGATCAATGTGAAGCACGTTTGCTTTTTCAACCTGGATGTGACAGCTTGTAGTGAATGCCTGAGCAATAAGAAAAGTGGTGTGCTAATGAACAAGCTTCTGTAAAAGAATCTAATCACTAGATTTTCTAGAAGAAATGTTCCCTTGATTTTGATACACTGCTTTTTTGTTAGGCCAAATATTGATATGTAATTAGATGCAAATGCTGCATCAGTCAAAATTCTTTACATTCTTAAACATTTTTTGTCTGATTTGGCAGGAGTCTCTGATAAGTGTTTGATTTTTGAAAAGCAGCAGAAAATCTCTTATGACACTAAGCTGAGAGGAAATTTTAGGACCATATTTGTGAGCCATGACAGACTTCATCAGCAGGAACAATTGGTTCTCATCAGTCAGTAATTCACAGCTTTGATGAATGCTACATATGAACACACCCATGCCACCTTGTGTCGTTACTGTATGCTGTGAACAAACCTTCTGAACCAAACTCATCACATTGTCCTTATGGCCATAGTGTGCAACTGTAGTCTCAGTGGTAGGTAGCACAGGAGAATAGTGGGGAGTTCAGTTCATCAATGGAAGGTTTGTGGGTTCTGGCATCTGAGTAAGAACTCACTGAGCATTGGTACATGCATGCCCATATGAATATGTTCTTGGTGTACTTTATTAGAAGTTGTAGTCATTAAACTACTAATTTAAAAACCTAATCTAAATCTTCATGATATGTCCATTACCGGCCAATTTCAAACATGTCCATTATTTACAAAGCACTAGAAAAAGCAGTTGTCACAACTACATGCCTTTTTGCAGAAAAATCATCTCGCTGAAGTATTGCAGTCTGGATTTAGACCACGTTACAGCACTGACTGAGGAAGTTAATGATCTTTCAATCTCCTTTGAGAAAGGATATGTATCTTTCTTACTGACAGATCATTGTACGGTTTTCGACACCACTGACCACATCATATTCCTGGATAGACTGTAAACACTCATTGACATTAGAGGTGTACACTCCTGTTTCAAATTGTACCTGACAGATTGTTCATACATAGTGAACGCTCTAAGCTCTCAAAAGTACAATATGGTGTCCCACAAAGGTTAGTTGTGGGTACAAAATTATTTACATTGTATTTGCTATCTTTATGCTCAATTATTAGCAATCATGGTATTAGCTTCCATTGTGACATGGAATGGAAAATAATCATTTATATCTGATAATCCTGATGACTTCCATTGTACTGTCCTTCCAACTTCACTCTATGTAGAGGAACTTACAGCAATGTCCAACAGTTCTTCTATTAACACTCTGAAGACCATTGCTCTTTGTCCACAGGTTTAATAATGTAGACAGTGTAAAACTGAATTAAAAATATAATGTAGCCCTGGTATAGGTTTTCCTTTTTTTTCTTCTTGATGATTTGTTAGTATGGGAGGAGTCGGGTAATTGCAATCTTCAATGCGCCTGTAATTAGGCATGTTATAAGGGCACCTTGGGGTCCTTAGAGCAACAGCGTGGCTAAGCAAAGCACCACAACGGGACAGGTTTGGAGCGCGAGGCTGATTTTATAGAGTGTTTGCTTGTAAGGTATGTCGCATTTTCAGTTATGTATTCTGCTTTTAAATGTGAGGATTGTATCCAGTACTAAGTGTTTTGTCCTGTTCTTATAGCGAGGGATATGCGCAGACGAGGTGCCTTGATTCCTGGGCGCAGTACTATTTTGGAACAGAGCTGAACTGGAGTATGCCATTACAGCTGTGTTTTGGCTTGGTTAAGAGCAGGTATGTTTACCTTGCACAGGGAGTTTTATGGACTGGGTATTTCGTTAAGATACATAACTGGAGGGCAACTTTTAGCTTTGGTCGCTAACCACATGTGCCTTTTTAGTTTTGGTCAACAAGCCCCTAGCTTGTTGCAAATTATTATTTGAATAATTTGACTCGCTAGTTAGAAGTGCTAAGGTTGGTGCTTTATATATAGTTGATTTTATGAAGTTGGAGTACCAATTGGAGTTGGGATTTTTTTGTGGGTATTCACTAGTGTCCTTTGTGCAGTGTAATATAGTTGTGACGGGCAGGAGGTGCGAACGAAAAGGAAGCGATCACGCCAAGTCTCAGAGAAAAAGAGGGGTTTAATAAATAAAGTGCGCTAACCAAAATCCCGTGCACTGATCCAAATTAAGGATACAATAACCAGCAGTCAACTGGTACATAGACAAGGCATTTATAGACAAACAAACGACCATCAGGTGAGGGAGCTAATAAGCCCCACCCACCTGAGGGACGCACACAACGCCACAACAACAGGACAACTGCCGCTGTACCGTAGGCGACCGGTAGGGGGAGCCTCCTTCACCGTGACAATAGTGTGGGATTGCTGCGGTGAGATTCTGTGTTAATAAGAGTGTAATCACGTGTGTAACTGAATATCCCGAGTTGGTTTCCCAGCTTTCATAATTGAACAAGTCCTTGAAGGGATTATATTTTAAATAAAAAAAAAAAACCAACAGTGTTTCCTGTTTTATTGCAACTCAGAAACCTTTAATAAAGTTTTTTTATTTTTTCTAAATCCATGTTTTATTATCTCCTGCGGAGCTCCCCTTGCTCCAGGTGTAAACCAAGGGGTGGTGTAGTCTGACACTATACATAGGGGGTGCCACATAACAAAAATACAATTACAACATATTGTATTGTAATTTCCATATACACTGTCCCTACAGTGTAACATACCTTACATCGATGTTATATTACTGTGCTCTAAACATGTGCCTTCAATAATTTCTGAAAAGGAAATAAACCTGTATGTTGACTAACTTTCTCTTTCTAAATCCCGATAAGACTGATCTCATCTACATAATCAGCTCTACATGTGTCTGTGCATGCGTCTCCTTGGATGGTATCAACATGGGACTAGTCCTCTCACTGGCAACAATGCATCTCGAACATGTCTGGGTTTCGCCTACGAACAGGCTGATACTGCCTACGGATGTTGCCAGTAGATGATCTTGTGTTGCCATCTCAGAATCAGCAACCTGTATTAAAACCACATTGTTGACTGCCTCTGTGTTGGTCAATGTTTAATGTATAGCTTTTTCTGTTTGCATTGTGGCTGTGGTGCCTTGCTCCTGTTTATATCCAGTGTTCCATTTATATGAAACAACAATACACAATTTATTATTAAATAAATCTGCCCTCAAAGGCTATGTTCACATTATAAAAACACATTGTTCAGTTCCAATTCTTTTTATCAATTCTAATCAATTATTAGGTTGATCCAACACAGTATTGTATATACGATGATTAGTGTCAAGGTAAGCTGGTCCCAGCATTCAGGAGGAGATTGCCCACTTCCAGACACACCTCCATAGTGTCACTCCCCTGTTCACCGTATCTCACCTACTGACACACCCCTCATTACTCATGCACCAATTAGTCATTTGTTCTGCCCTTTACAGCCTCACCTTCAGTTCTGTGTATTCCTTGAGCCTGCCTTGAGAAAGCTAGCGTCGTACATACCCCGAGATCATCGGGATCCTCTCCATGCGCCTCGAGTATTGCTTGGGACTGTTTATTGTAGTGCCTTTGTGCCGCTATTCCTTTTCATTGGTGAGCTGCATCTTTTGTTTTGCTATTAGAGACATTAAAGACATACCAGCTCCCATTTCACCTCCTGCTGCTTCCCTCCAATTACAATGAGCTTTTAGCCATAGCTAAAAGCATTTTAAATGCTTTTTTAAAAAACGTGAATTTAGTAACTGTCACTATGAACAGATAGTAAGTTGACTGGATATATGAAAAAAGTTCCAGTTGCAGTTCCTGATTTCTCCAGCCAAAAGGTTATGGGAACCTCTGCTTAGTAGCGTTCAAGTACACAATCTGCTAGCCATAAAAATCATCATAATGTCAACTACAGTAAATGTCAATGGTAAAATGATCAGATTATATGAAATTTTGAACTTCTATTTAGCACTCTGAGTGAACTGCGGCAAAATTTACCCGACAGTATGTATTTGTGTTTGTGCAAAAAAGTGGTCAGAGGTACATACAACCCATGAGACCAATTTGTGAAAAGGTCCTCTTTTCTCCAAGATTCGCCACAAGGCAGCTAATGGCAGCTTCTCTCTGTCCATCTGCTGCGCTGCTCTGGTTTCAAATAAATATATATTATGTGTATTTTATAAAAATCTGACGTACTGCAGTGAATAACTACCAAAATAAATTTTTGTTCGTTTGTTTGTTTGTAATATGCATTTTAAAAGTTATTCATAAAATTTTTGTTCATAATTATACTTCAAGTGACTTGCCCTTCATGCACTTAATCTTTAGATCAGCAACTCCTTCTTTTGAGTGGACTAAAGGGGGAGTTTTGGGGTGCAGTGGTCAGGCTTGACCTAAAAGGTTGAATACGTTTCCAATTCTTCATTCATCTGCTGGCCAAACAAAGAAAGATGAATTGAAAAATCAAAAGCTGGCATTTGTTGACACAGTAAGCTACAGTTAGCCCATGAAAACAGCCACCAATTACCACCAGTTTTCTTAGTTACCACCACAGTTTTACAGTTTTCTCAGTTACCCCCTTGGTTTCCTTTTTTCACTTAGGAACTATACTCTCACTCTTTCTAAACGTGCAGTACCTTGAATGTGAGGATGTGAGTAATTTTTTGTGTTTTTTTTTCAAAACTTTTATTGCAGGAGTCTGTGTGTGGCTTTTCTCTTTAGCAAGTTCACATGGAGTTCAGGACAGCCAAGACCTCGAAGTTTGGATCTGAAGTTATTCATTTTAAATTGCATCGATCCATAACACCCATTAAAGGACCCTGGCTCTTTGAGGCAGTGGTGCTTTAGAATCTGGGATTCTACTACTTGACTCATCCGCAGACTTGATGGATAAGCAGTATACTCATAAATATCTTCTGGTAGTTTTCCAAGAATGTCTGGGAGTAGTTGGATGAGGTCTTTACTGCTGAAAAGAGTCCCATCCTTTTTGAGATTTTCATTGACTGACAAGTTGAATCTCTGTGCTGGACGAAAAGGGTAAGGGTATTATAAATTCTGAGGGTGGACACTGTGAACAGTGGCCTGAGCTATCTTTGGTGATGAGACAGGCAGTGTGTCACTACTTGACACAGAATAGACACAAGACTGATCTTCACAAGACTGATCAAAAAGAGAAGCATAGCCATCAGTCATGTCAGTCACATCAGTCAGGGTCAAAGTTACTGTGCTCCAGGATATACACATCCTTAATATCAGTTGTTGAACATAGGGAGAAGTAATCATTGCTAAAATCAACATCTCAGCAATTCCAGAGGTATCAAAAATGATTGAGTGCAGTTCTTCCACTGTCCCTGGAATTCCATATGGCAGTGGCAGTTTACACACCATGGTCCAATTGGAGATGGACAGGTTGTTAAATCAGACAATCAGAGAAATATGTTAATAGGGTAGTGAAAAGGTTTAGAATGAGCTTTACCAAAATGTGTGAATTACAAATAGTAATGCACCATTAAACACAGGGAAATGATGATGATGATGATTATTATTATTATTAATAATAATAATATTATTATCCCCCTACCGGTCGCACTCCATCTCAGCGGCAGTCCTGTTGTTGCGTTGTGTGCGTCCCTCAGGTGGGCGGGGCCTATCAACCCCTTCACCTGATGGTCGTTTGTCTCTCTATATATGTCTTGTCTTTGTACCAGTTGACTGCTGGTTATTGTTTCCTTAATTTGGAACGGTGCACGGGTCTTTGGTTTGCGCATTTTATTCACTCGCACTTGGCGTGATCACACACCTTTTAGTTCGCACTCTCTGCCCGTCACACAATCCATTTTTAGAAGCTTCTTAAAAGTAGATACAGATGTGCACGTGTGGATTATTCATTAATTACTAAAGATTAATTAATATTATATCAGTCTCATGATCTGAGGGTAGAAATCCTATGCTGTACAGTAACCTAATAGTTTTGGATATATTTGCCATGATGACCAATTTAATGAATAAATGCAAAGTGAAAGTCAAATTTATTTATATAGTGCTTTTCACAACACGTTGCCACAAAGCAGCTTTACAAGCGCATGGGTCCAGATCCCTAATGAGCAAGGCAGGGGCGACAGTGGCAAGGAAAAGCTCCCTAGGCAGGGACTAGGAAGAAACCTTGGGAGGACCAAGACTCAAAAGGGAATCCATCGATGTCCATATTTAAAGTTGTAATTCTAAGTCGAGCAGTCACAGCCTCTCCAGTGTAGATATTGAGCCTCAGGTAGGAGTTGCACTCGACACGTCCACTGGTGGCAATGGCACATCCATCCACATCATTGTAGCAGATGCCTCACATGGGGCACCAATATATGTAGCAGATATACTGATTAATTATGAATTATGAAACGGGGCACCATCCTGATCGCTCAGGAACCAAGGTTTTGATAACAGGAATAGGTGGAATATTTGTCTTATTACCCAAGGGTTAAGTTCTGAATCCACACGAGCCATCGGAAGACCTTTTGCACCTTCAAAAACATCAACATACAACATAACTGAAGCTAATTGTTTAAACATGTCTGAGTCATTTGTTGCTTGTGCTGAATGTGGCATGTATAGTTACCCTTCGTCCGTCAGTAGTAGTAATTTTGTATGTGAAAAGTGTAGCTTAATCATTAGCCTGATGGAGAATGTGTGACGTCTTGGCGGCATAGCCATAGGGATGAGCACCATTCAGTTCAGGTTCATGTGTCGAATAGGTTTGCCCCACTCAGCGATTCACTGGCTGAGAGCCCTGTTA
Organism: Brachyhypopomus occidentalis; assembly: GCA_020368025.1. Classification (NCBI taxonomy): domain Eukaryota; kingdom Metazoa; phylum Chordata; class Actinopteri; order Gymnotiformes; family Hypopomidae; genus Brachyhypopomus; species Brachyhypopomus occidentalis. Next base: position 791,570 of record JAGXOD010000052.1, read on the forward strand.
AAAGAGCTCTGGTTATAGGAGATTCACAGCTTCGACACGTGAATGTAACTACCCCTTTAAAGACACCAGCAGCCATAGTCAAATGTATCCCGTGGCCTAGAGCGCCTGACATCAGGGCTAACCTAAAGGTGTTGGCTAAACGTAAATATTCCAAGATAGTTATACACGTCGGCACCAATGATGTGGGGTTGAGATAATCAGAGATTACTAAAGATAACTTTAAATAGGTGTGTGAGTTAGCGGGGACGATGTCAGATGCTGTAATATGCTCTGGCCCCATTCCAGGTCGGCGTGGCACTGAAACTTATAGCAGGTTATGGGCGCTACACTGCTGGATGTCTAAATGGTGCAAATTTTGAAGCAGGACGGCATTCACCCCTCTTGGGAGGGTGCTGCTCTCATATCTAGTAGTATATCCGCTAGGTTTAATAGTGGTAGTGTAGGAGTAGTTAATGGGGATTGACAAACCAGAGTCGAGGCCAGGCAGCAGACACACAGGCTAAACCAACTGCGAGCTGTGAGGAGACGTCACCTAGGTCACAATGGATTGAAACTGTATCTGTTCTTCGAGTATCAAAAAACTGTTCTCGTAAAATTTGTAGATGACTCAGATATAGACGTCACTCAAAAATCAGGCTTCAAGTTTAATTCGTTTGAAAATCTCATTCTCACTGTGTCAAACTCATCATCAACCAACAAAGCGAAACAGTCGTTTATGTTAATTACTATTTACCACCCCCCTGCTTCATACACTGAGTTTTTGCAGGAGTTTTCGGACTTCCTGTCTCTTATAGTGATATCAGCTGATAAGGTGATTATAGTTGGTGATTTAAACATCCACTTTGAAAATCTGCATGACTCTTTTAGAATAAACTTTCAAGCAATTCTTGATTCAATAGGTATCTCTCAGAATGTGTTGGGTCCTACGCATAATTTTAGACATACATTAGACTTAGTATTGTCGTTTGGAATCGACATATCCAGTTTAGCAGTACATCCTCAGAGTAAGGCCGTCTCTGACCACAGCCTCATAACATACGAGTTGTGTTTGAACGTCGATATTCATTGGCAGCCCCGCTACGAAACTAAACGAATTATTACATCTAGTACTATATCTGCGCTCATTGATAGTTTACCGGATCTGACAAACAGGGATCTACCTGTAGCTCCGGAAGGGCTAGAGCATATTACCAAGCATGTCGAGTTTTCTCTCCATACAGCTTTAGACAAGGTTGCGTCATTGCGATATAAGAGAGTAAATGAGAGAAAGATGGCGCCTTGGTACAACGATCACACACGTAGTCTCAAACAAGCCATAAAGACAATAATCCAAGACTATTTAAAACTGTATCTAGCCTAACTAGAAATCATGAAGAAATCGAATCTCAAATCCCACAGGAGTGCAGCAGTAACAGTTTTATGAAGTTCTTTATTGATAAGATTGATAAAATTAGGGAAAACATTTGTCATGCTATCTCAGACCCTGTCAACCTGTAAATGCACTCTGACAGCTGTCTAGTCAGCCCTGGTGCTTTTTTGGAGTTTTTTTTCCCCAATTGGTCGTGAGGAGCTTATTTCATTGGTAAAATCTGCCAAACCCTCCACATGCATTCTAATGCCGTACCATCTCATCTACTCAAAGAATTACTGCACAGTAATGTAGAACCCTTGCTTACCAAGTTTAAATTTCCAAAATTCTAGAAGAAGTAGTTTCTTCGCAACTCTCTTCTTTCTTACAGACAAAACATGTACAGACACACCATTGATCACAATATTCTTCTGAATAGGATAGAGACACTGATTGGCGTGAGAGGTCAAGCACTCTCCTGGTTCAGATCCTACCTGACAGATCGTTACCAATTTGTACTTGTAAATTACAAATGTTCAGAACGTACAAAGGTAAAATATGGTGTCCCTCAAGGAACTGTATTGGGCCCCATATTATTCACATTGTATTTGCTGCCACTAGGCACAATCATTCGTAGACATGGTATTAACTTCCATTGCTACGCAGATGATACTCGGTTGTATATATCCTGTAATCCGGATGCTGTATTTTTGTTACTCTCATTCCATGCGCAGGTGGGGAGAATAAACTTCCAGTTGTATGGCAGAGTGTGTTCTGTCTTTCCATCTTCCACAATACACAACGCAGAGGGTCTCGAGGCTCATGGAGGTGTAGTCTAGTCAACTTGGGCAGGGAGACACACGTACAAACAAGCCGGTTACACGAGGATGGTGTTATTTCCCTCGGAGACCGGCAAGTCAAGTTAGATGAGGCCAGGCATCTCAGAGCTTGTTCCATATCCTGGTTGACCCGCTCAGTCTGGCCGTTAGTCTGGGGATGAAACCCGGACGAGAGACTGGCCTTAGCACCCAGAAGACCCAAGAAGGCCCCCCAGAAACGACTGGTAAATTGCGGCCCCCGGTCAGAAACCACGTCCAGGGGAAAGCCATGAGACCGCACCACGTTGGCGAGAAAAAGGGCCGCCGTTTCACTGGCCGAGGGGAGTTTAGCGAGAGCCACAAACTTGGCCGCCTTAGAGAAACGGTCCACAATAACGAGCACAGCAGTGTGACCACGAGAGGGGGGCAACCTGGTGATGAAATCTAGGGACACGTGAGACCATGGTCTAGAGGGAACAGGGAGCGGACGCAAAAGCCCAGCTGGCGGCGCCCGCGACGACTTGCCCCTGGCACATACGACACAGGCAGTAACATAGACCCTGACGTCTTGATCCATACCGGGCCACCAAAACCTCCATCACTTGCTTACGTAGTGGCGGGTGGACGAACAACCGTCCCGGCGGATCACCCCCGGGGCCTGGGTTAGCGACCAGGGACTGTTTGACTGCCGATTCAACATCCCATTGAATGGGAGCGACAACTTTAGCCGCGGGGAGTACCATACCGGGGGTGTATTGAGCAGGTGTCAAATCCCATTGGCGAGAGAGCGCGTCAGGTTTGGCGTTTATGGCCCCGGGGCGGTAGGACAGGACAAAATCAAACCTGTCAAAAAATAAAGACCACCTAGCTTGCCTGGAATTGAGACGTTTGGCCTGCTGGAGGTAGGCTAGATTCTTATGGTCCGTCCAAACCAGGAACGGATGTTTGGCCCCCTCCAGCCACTGTCTCCACTCCTCGAGAGCTAGCTTGACCGCAAGTAACTCCTTATCCCCAACATCGTAATTGCGCTCCGCAGGAGTAAGACGATGAGAATAATACGCACAAGGGTGAAGTTTAGGCGGCGTGCCTGAACGTTGGGATAGTATGGCCCCCACCCCTTGATCAGAAGCGTCAACCTCCACGATGAATGGGAGATCGGGGTCAGGCATAGCCAGTACGGGAGCAGACGTAAACTGGTCCTTAAGGACCTCAAAGGCGTGTTGGGCCCCAGCAGACCAAACGAAGGGCCCAGGGGTCTTTTTAGTCAGGGCGATAAGGGGCCCCGCCACAGTACTGAACCCTTTAATAAACCTGCGATAAAAATTCGCAAACCCCAAAAACCGCTGAACCTGTCGTATAGAAGTAGGGACAGGCCATTGCGCAACCGCACGAACCTTGGATGGGTCCATGGCTAGAGAATTCTGGCCCACTATGAACCCTAGGAAGCCGACCTCCTGAACATGAAACAATGACTTCTCGAGCTTCACGTACAGGTGGTTCTCCATGAGGAGCTGGAGAACTCTCCGTACGTAACGCACATGCTCCCTCTCCGAGTGGCTATAAATCAAAACGTCATCTAGATACACGAAGGCCTACTGGTCCAGAGCTTCGCGTAGTACCTCATTGATGAACCGCTGAAATACCGCAGGTGCGTTCATCAACCCAAAAGGCATCACCAGGTATTCGTAGTGGCCGGAGGGGGTAATGAATGCGGTTTTCCATTCATCCCCCTCCGGCACACGAACCAGATTGTAAGCACTTCTCAGGTCAGGTTTGGTGAACACGGTAGCTTCTTGTAAGGCCTCAAAAGCGGTCGTCATTAAAGGTAATGGGTGGCGATCCTTCACTGTTATTTTGTTAAGACCTCTGTAGTCCACACACGGCCGTAAACCCCCATCCTTTTTCCCAACAAAAAAGAAGCCAGCACCCGCAGGTGAAGAGGAGGGTCGGATAAACCCTGCCGATAAGGCCTCCTGGATGTACTCAACCATAGCTTTCCGCTCAGGGGTGGCTAGAGAAAACAGTCGCCCCCTAGGAGGGCTACAACCAGGCAACAGGTTGATGGCGATATCATAAGGTCTGTGAGGAGGTAGGCAACTGGCTTTCTTCTTGCTAAAGACCTCCTGGAGGTCATGATAGGCTGGGGGAACTCGTGAAAGGTCAATGGGTTCTGGAGGTTTGTTAGTAGCGGAGACAGGATTGTTAGTGAGACAGGAAACCTTACACAGAGAACCCCAGTTAAGGACGGTGCGCGACAGCCAATCGACCTCGGGGTTGTGGTGCTGCAGCCACGAAAACCCCAGGATAAAACGCAACTGAGGCTTACAGGGGTAACGTCGCGAGGATGTGATCGTCGGGTGTGTTTACGCTCATGCCGCCGGTTATCAAGACGAACCGTGAGGGTTATAAGAGTTTCTAAATCCTCTGGCAGCTCGCGAAAGACTAGTTCATCCTTGAGCTCCTCCGACAACCCCTCCATATAGACGGCTATAAGAGCTTCGGAATCCCACCCACTCTCAGCAGCCAGGGTACGGAACTCTAACGAGTAATCTGCTACAGACTGTTTTCCCTGTCTCAAGCGCAACAGTCGCGGACCCACTACGCCTCCAGACGAGGGGTGGTGGAAAGCGTGTTTCATCGAGAATTTCTCGTACGTAGAACAAATCTCACTTTGGTTCTCCCAGACTGGGGTAGCCCACTGCAATGCCCTGCCCGAGAGAAGAGTCAGAACATAGGCGATCTTAGAACGTTCTGTAGGGAAGCGAGACGGTTGCTGCTCAAATATCAGGGAACACTGGAGCAAAAATCCTCTGCATTCCTCCGGATCTCCGCTGTAACGAGCGGGAGAGGGGAGGGGAGGATCAGGGCGCGCTGCAGCTACAGGCTGCATAACAGGTGGAGATTGAGGCACCTCGCGGGGTGTCAGGCTAATTTCCCTGATGGCCTGCACAGCCTCAGCCACCCGCTGAAGTTGTTCAGAGAGCTGATGCAGAGCCTGGTCATGAGCGCCCAATAACTGGCCATGCCTAGCCACCATAGTCCTCATATCAGCTCCCTCACGAGGCTCAGCTGGATCCATGTTCTGGCTGAACGCGGTGAGTAACGCGGTGAGTCACGGGGAAAGCGATATCATCGCGTAATATTGCGAAACGAGGGGATCCAAGTGCCAGCCTAAGCAGGGTAGAAACAATTAGCACAAACGAAAAAAAAAAAAAAAAAATACGCGGAAAGATCAACGCGTCAAAAGGGAAACAAAATACGCCAGGTAAGTAACTGAGAAAAGATCCACCGCCGGGGAGGGGTGTGATGGCGTAGTATGCCGCTACCCACAGGCCTGCCATCCAGTGCATACACTTTCCGGGGTCATTCCAGGGTCCTCAGGGGAATCCGCATCTTCCTGGCTATGGCCGCTCCCATCAGGTTCCCCGACGCTCCCGAGTCCACTAGGGCGAAAACCCCAACAGACAAACGCCTATAAGTCACCGTAGCAGCGATAGTGAGTAATTTGTCCACCAAGGAGCTACTTGGGTGAGCGGACTCCTCGGGGGTTGGATCGGCTGCTCCGAGTTGCATGCGTCGGGTGGTGATCTCTGACAGGGAATCCTAGTCCTAGTGTGGCCGCCTCACTCTTGTATCAACCTGTCGCACGTGATGGCTAATCTCACCACCTTGTTTAGAGACTCCATCTCCTGGCGACAGGCCATCTCGGCCCGCAGTTCAGGCTTTAGGCCTGCCAGGAACATGTCAACGAGAGCTGTGTCGTTCCACCCTGAACCGGCCGCTACCGTGCGGAACTCCAGGGTGAACTCCACAGCTGACTGAATCCCCTGACGCATTCTCAGCAGGTTTTGTCCACATGCCCGCCCCTGACGTGGGTGGTGGAATACCTCCTCGCAAAATGCGGCGAAGTCCTGCAGCAGGGGAGATTCCCCTGTGAGCAGCGCTGCTCCCCATGCTAGAGCCTTTCCTGTGAGCCTGGAGATAAGAAATGAAACTTTGGCTTGGTCGGTTAATTGTTCTTGATACGAGAAATAAAGCCCGCACTGAGCCAAGAATCCCTCGCCTCCATACGGCTCGGGGGGAGGCGGTGCAAGGGGCAGTCTTACGCCCTCGACCCGGCTGGGCGCAGGGGTGCTAGCCTGCAGAGAGAGAGTCTGGACACAATTGCTTAGACTTCAGCTCACCCAGCTCATAATAAAGGACAACGTAAAGGCTTAGAAGCAAAACAGAAACAATATAAATATATTCAATTCATTTTTATTTATATAACACATGTTGTCACAAAGCATATATGAGGCGTTATCACAGTAGCAGTTCGGGGATGAGCAGGGCTGAAGAGGCTTCGTTGAGGCTCAGGTTTCAGCAACGTCACTCGCAGGCTTCTTCAATGTACAGCACTGAACAGTTAGACCTGTGGGATTAAATACTCTGTGAAGGGAATGTGACCAGGTGTTAGTATTCGGGTGATTGGGATGGAGGGAGTGGCATGTGATGAGGGGGGTGTGCGCCGAAGTGATGAGGGGGTGTGCCTGGTGCTCTCAGCTCGGGCACGTGCTGTAACGCCTGGGGGTCAGGCTGTAAATGAGGATCCATATGCAGAGTGCCAGCAGTATTCTCTTTATTCTCAGTAAAACACACACAAGAGGTAATGCCAGGGGAGACGACAGATCGGGTAGGACGGCACACACACACAGCCAGGTCCGAGACGAAGGCGTGGTCAGGCAGAGGTACCAGAGGGCTAGACGGGTGCAAGCGACAAAACCAGAACAGGATCAGAAAACCAGAAGATAATTAGAAATTTCACGGAGAAAACGCTTGGTATGCTCTCGAATAGAGTTGGCAATACGCAGTGAGAGGCGGGGAAGGTGGACTTAAATATCGACTCTAATTAGTTTTGACTGCGAACAGCTGGTCAGTACTCTGGCGAGTGAGACCTCTGGTGGCGAACGGTGGTATTGCTCTCAGATCTTACAGACCTCTGGTGGCGAACGGTGGTATTGCTCTCAGATCTTACAGAATCCCCCCCTCGAAGGGGCAGCTCCTGACGCCCTGGCTCGCCCGGGCGGCGTGGGCGACCTCGAGGCCTGGGCGCTGGACGGTCCGGGTGGGCAGCGTGAAAGTCCCGAATGAGGGAGGGGTCCAGGATGTCATCAGCGTCGACCCAACTCCTCTCTTCTGCCCCATACCCCTCCCAATCTACCAAGTACTGTAGAACCCGCCCTCGTCGCCGAGAATCCAGCAATTCCTGAACACTGTAGGCGGGGCTACCGTCGACGCCCAGAGGCGGGGAGGCTGAAGCTGGGGGAGACGGGGACGCGCTGGAAGAGATAACCGGCTTGAGTAGCGAGGCGTGAAATGTGGGGTTGATGCGGTAATGCGGAGGCAGCTGCAGTCGATAGGACACGGGGTTGTCTGACGCAGTATCTTGAAGGGGCCTATGTAGCGGGTTCAACTTCTTACACTTAGACCTCAGCCGGAGATCCCTGGTGGATAGCCACACAAGCTGTCCTGGGACGGTACACAGGTCCGCGCCCGGCGTCTCTGGTCCGCGTGAGATCTTCTGACGCCTAACTGCTCTCCGTATCCGCACGTGGGTCTCCTCCCAGACCTTAGCGCTACGCTGAAACCAGTCATCAACAGCAGGCACATCCGAAGGCTCCCCGACCAGGGGAACATAGGCGGTTGATAACCTAATATGCACTGAAAGGGCGTGAGTCCAGTGGAGGAGTGGGTCAGGGAATTTTGTGCATACTCAGCCCATGGAAGGAACGCACTCCAGTCATTCTGTGCATCACTGCAGTAGGAACGCAGGCACCTCCCGATCTCCTGGTTCAGCCGCTCAGTCTGTCCATTAGATTGAGGGTGGTACCCGGATGTGAGGCTTACTGTAACGTTCAGCATTTTACAAAACGACTTCCAGACATTAGAGGTAAATTGGGGACCACGATCAGACACAATATCTTCCGGAATGCCGAAGAGGCGGATAATGTGTGTGAATATCACCTCTGCTGTCTCCAGAGCCGAAGGGAGCTTGGGTAGTGGGACCAGACGGCAAGCCTTTGAGAACCTGTCTATAGCCACGAAAATACAAGTATTACCTCGGGAGGAAGGTAAGTCCGTAATAAAATCTACAGCGAAGTGTGACCAGGGGCGCTTTGGCACAGGGAGGGGCTCCAACAGACCTGCCGGGAGCTGACGGGGGGTTTTGTTTTGTGCGCGCAGATTTCACAGGCGCTGACGTGTCGGTGACATCAGCCGACATGTTTGGCCACCAATACCGGGCTTGGACCAAAGTCACAGTGCGGTGTATGCCTGGGTGGCCAGAGCTCGGTGAAGAATGGATCTCCTGAATTATCTCCGGTCGTAGGGGCGAGTGGCACAAACACCTTTCCCGTCGGGCAGTCATAAGGAGGGGGCTCTAGGGTGTGAGAGTGACGGATACGTGTGTCCAGGTCCCAACGAATGGGGCAGACAATGACTGAGGGCGCAATAACGGGCTCGGGTTCCTCCGGGACTCATTTTCAGGTTCGTCGTGCAACCGGGATAACGCGTCAGCCTTAGTATTTTTGGAGCCGGGCGAAAAGTGAGACTGAAGTTAAAACAGTGAAGAACAGTGCCCACCGAGCCTGACGTGCGTTCAGGCGTCGTGCGGCTCGTATGTACTCCAGGTTTTTATGGTCAGTGATGATCAGGAAAGGGTGCCGCGCGCCCTCCAACCAGTGACGCCATTCCTCTAGCGCCCGACTTAATGGCGAGAAGCTCCCTATTTCCCACATCGTAGTTGCGCGGCGGCTGAGAGTTTACGGGAATAAAAGCGCACGGAAAAAGCTTCGGCGGGGTGCCGTGTCGCTGCGAGAGGATAGCTCCCAGACCAGTAGCTGAAGCGTCTACTTCCAGAACGAAGCGGGATCTGTGGGTCCGGGTGTTTCAGGATAGGAGCTGAAATGAAACGGCGCTTGAGGGTGGAAAAGGCCTCTGTAGCCTCCGGTGTCCACCGTAAGTTCCGTGGTTTCCCTCGTAGAAGTGAAGTGAGAGGTGCTGCCACAGTACTGTATCCCCGTATGAACCGACGGTAGAAGTTCGCAAATCCGAGGAAACGTTGGAGTTCCTTTACGGTACGAGGAACGGCCCACTCCGTGATGGCCCTTACCTTTACGTCATCCATTGAGACACCCTGGGGGTGATCAGATAGCCCAGGAACTGTATGGTCGTCTTGTGAAACTCACATTTTTCTAGTTTCGCAAAGAGGTGGTGTTCGCGCAGTCTGCGCAAGACTTCCTGGACATGGAATAGGTGGTGGTTAGCATCTTCGGAATAAATTAGGATATCATCTATGTAGACGATTATGCATGTATGTAGCAAATCTCGAAAAACCTCGTTCATGAATGCCTGGAATACAGAAGGCGCATTTGCCAACCCATAAGGCATGACCAGATACTCGTAGTGGCCATTGTTAGTGACAAAAGCCGTCTTCCACTCGTCTCCCTCACGAATACGAACCAAGTTGTATGCGCTTCTGAGGTCAAGTTTAGTGAAAAAATGCGCGCTTGTCGTAGCTGCTCTAGTGCGGAGGGGACTAGAGGGAGCGGGTGGTTGTTCTTTACGGTAATGTTGTTAAGACCGCGATAATCAATACAAGGACGGAGGCCCCCGTCCTTCTTCTCCACAAAGAAAAAACCCCGCAGCCGCTGGGGAGGTGGACGGTCGGATGTAACCCAATTTAAGCGCCTCCTCGATGTAATCCTCCATAGCCTTTGACTCGGGCAAGGACAAGGGGTAAACACGACACTTAGGTGGGGAGGTACCTGGGAGTAAGTCTATGCTGCAATCCCAGGGTCGATGAGGCGGCAGGGCAGAAGCTCGTGACTTACTGAATACATCCGCAAACGTAGCGTAGCACGGGCGGTAGGTGGCTCGATGTGGGCGTACTCGGACTCTCCACAGCGGTGGGCCGCGCAGACCGTAGCCATACAATTCTCGAGACAATACGGGCTCCATTTGGTGAGCTCGCAAGTGGACCACGACAATACTGGGTTATGTCTAGCCAACCACGGGTAACCTAAGATTACGGGGTCATTAGGGGAATCGATGACAAAAAATGGCAATGATTCTACGTGAAGGATTCCCACGCCGAAGAGACAGTGGGACGGTGACCTCACTAACCTTACCCGTCCCGAGAGGCTGCCCATCTACCCCATGTATAGCAAAGGTAAAAGCACTAGGGAGAACGGGGATTAACATCTTCTTTACAAACGACCGATCTATAAAGTTTCCTGCCGCTCCAGAATCGATCAGTGCGTGGGCATTGCATGAACTAGCAGGCCAGGATAGGTCGACGCACAAGGTGAACTTTCGTGTATTGATAGGGGGCGTAAGAATGCTACCCACTGCAAGCCTTCCGCGGTTGGCCAGAAGGCTGCAGGCATCCCTGTAGTGTCCTTTCTGACCGCAGTAAATGCACAGTCCTCCCGAAGGCGACGTTGTCGTTCCTCACGGGACAGCCGGGTTCTCCCCCATTTCCATGGGTTCGGCTCTAGTCGGGCGGCTGGTAGACGGCAGTTCGGCTGGAACAGGGTAGTTAGTACGACGTGCACGAACTAGGTTGTCTAGGCGTATGGAGAGTTGTATGAAATCGTTCAACGACATGGCTTCTCCCTTACAGGCCATCTCAGCCCGTAAGACTTCGTTCAGGCTCTGGCGATATACTGACAGGAGAGCCTGTTCATTCCAACCACTCGAAGAGGCCAGGGTGCGGAAGTGGAGGGCGTGTTCGGCGGCGGGACGGTTGCCTTGTCTGAGGCGGAGCAGAAGTTCACCCGCGTCCTCCCCTGTGGGTGTATGGTCGAATACCTCTTTGAAATGTTCCTCGAAGGCAGCGTAAGAGTCCCGCAGCGGGGAGGCAGAGTTCCACAGCTCCGTTGCCCAGCTCAGAGCCTTGTCCGTAAGCAAAGTGATTACAAAGGCTACTTTAGATACCTCCGTGGGGAATGCGTGACTCTGTAGACTGAAATACAATGAACACTGTAGCAAAAATCCCTTGCATCTCCCTCGGTGATCCGTCATATTTCTCGGAGTGGCCAACCGCACCGAGGGAGTGGGTGGGGTTACCGGAGGGGATAGACTGGCTGTGGCCATACTTCGAACTACCTGAGCCAGCTCCTGTACGGTTCCCTCCAAGTGGGTTATATGTTGATCATGAGCTCCGAGAAGGGTACCTTGAGAGATCAGGGCCGGGTATAGACTGGACGGGTCTGCTGGATCCTGAGAAGGCGAAGTATTCTCTTTATTCTCAGTAAAACACACACAAGAGGTAATGCCAGGGGAGACGACAGATCGGGGTAGGACGGCACACACACACAGCCAGGTCCGAGGACAGGCGTGGTCAGGCAGAGGTACCAGAGGGCTAGACGGGTGCAAGCGACAAAACCAGAACAGGATCAGAAAACCAGAAGATAATTAGAAATTTCACGGAGAAAACGCTTGGTATGCTCTCGAATAGAGTTGGCAATACTTCGCAGTGAGAGGCGGGGAGGTGGACTTAAATATCGACTCTAATTAGTTTTGACTGCGAACAGCTGGTCAGTACTCTGGCGAGTGAGACCTCTGGTGGCGAACGGTGGTATTGCTCTCAGATCTTACAGACCTCTGGTGGCGAACGGTGGTATTGCTCTCAGATCTTACACGTGCCCTCTGGTGGCCTCCCGGCCGTGCTACCGTGACACATACAGTACTTCTTCGTCTAAGATCTTTAAGTGTTGGCTCAAAAAAAAACCCTGTAACTAAAATTCTTCATAATCTTCAGCACAAAATTGCTGAAAAGATTTAGTTTAGTGTCAATTGGAGCAGAAAGGTGACATCAGGTAGTACCCGATACACAGTGTGTTTCTTCCTGCATGTACCAAGAGCATTGTATTTTTCAAAATCATCCCACAGAAAAGTGTTTCGTAAAATATTCCCTTCTTTTGTAGGCAGAGGTAAGATGATCACCACTACTCAAATCAGTGCTAATCATAGCCACAGCAAAGATCCTTTACCACTTTTGACACAATGGCCTCATCAATTTTGCAATTGTGCCTCCTCAAGCAAGACTGTAAAAGATATTTTATGATGAATGTAAAGTCTGAATGATAGATAAAAAGCAACTGCTGTTCAACTTCATCAATGGATCTGATGGGTACATTAAATATACTCTCTAGTTTAAAAAAAGAAGTGAGATTTTTTTCAATCAGCTTTGTGTCACATTACCATCATCTCCAATGTCATCAATATTAGGTTGATCATCCTCCTGATTAACTGAATCACTGCAATCAGCTGTATTTGAAGAGCTTAGCAGGTCTTCTTTCAAGTAATCTAACAAGTGGGGAGGATGTTTGCGACTTCTGTCGGGAGCAAAAGTTACATAGAAGTTAGTTTTAAATTGCAGTTGCAGTTACTTTTTTTGCAGACCATGATTTTCTTTTTTAGTTGACTATTTCAGATGATGTCACTGTTTCTTGGGTTGAGTGTTTTCTTGACAGTTGTGACCTGAGACTACCTCATGTTTTAAAAGAACAAAGGCCCACATGCCTCACACACTCACAACCACACGCATGCCCTCAACCACTCCCCCACTCTCAATCTCCCACATACTGACACACCCCTCACACCTGCAGCCTATTTTGCATTTCTCCCTCTACTTAAACCCACAGTTCTACTCCTCCCGTGCTGCTCATGGAAAGGCAGACGTCAGTACAAGTGCTGTTGGACTTCCACACTGTTTCTAAAGACTATTCATTTATACTTCGCCAAACGCTCTGCTAGTCTGGTTAAGTGCCTTGTGTTCGTTATTTGATGCTTTAAGAGTCTTTGCACACTTTGTGCTGCTGCTGTTTGTTCAGTTCTGTGTCAATATGGGAAGTAAACCCACCCTCACCCACTGCTTCTTGTTTAAGAACGACTAACATACACTAACACTAACATTACCTAGCTACCATTATCCCCCATTCAGACTACTGAAAAGCTACATGTACCTGCTGTGCTTTCTTTCCAGATGTTTGGAAAAAGAACATGGCCACCAGCATCTTTGTTTTTCGAATGTGGCAGAATTTACATAAATTGTGTAAAAAGAGTGTTTTTTCTTTGAGAGGTACCGTTAAGAAATTCACAGTGATTCACATATCTGAAATGTATAAATACAGATTTTAAATGTAAATTGACTTGTAAATTGACTTGTACATTTGTAATGTTAATGTAAAGTGAGGAAGTCTTATTACTGTATTAGACTATTAAAAATCATTAGATAGTATTATTGGATATTGGATAATGATCTACAAACGTCATGATGGTGATTTTGCTTGTTAGCCAACCTAAGAGCAGATTTTAGTTAAGCATGTATAGAAAGATGTTTTATTGTTCTAAGTCAGGTGGAGGCATTGCATGATTTTCATTAAATGATCCACCTTACCCCAAGATCCAGACAAAACCAGTCTGTACTGACTCACTACTTAAGACCGAAAACTCTCAATAAAACTTTTAAATTGTGTAGCCACAAACTATGGGAATGTGAAAATAAATCTGTGCTGTATATAAGTATACCAAAACTTACAAGGCAGAGAACTGTGATTTTAAGAATGATCCCAGATGCACATTATAGCTTCACTTTGGATGAAACGATTAAGAACTATAATGTTCCAGCTAGAGAACTTCCATCTGCATGTGATGTGGAATGGACAGAAGTAGCAGAAGCAGCAGCTCTAGGTGATGTTTGCATTTCTGGTCTGTTAGTGCCAGCAGAGAGTCAGCTTCAGCTTGGGAGGCCATACTGTATTACAGCAATTAGCTACAATCAGTAGTTTCCATTTGCAGCCAGAGCATGGTTCAAACACAAGTTTAATAGCTTTCATTATATTTTGATATGCAAATGACTGAACAAAAATGGCTTCAGTTTTTCCCCAGTTGACTATTTTGGCTTCATTACATTTTTGACTGATTCTAAAATCCATGTCTCTTGATATTTTTTACCACAGTGAACCCATGGATCTAAATAATTGAAAAAATGACTAGACTGATAAATATAAATGGTAACTAAGGGTACATGATTGGAAGCCAGGCATTTACTGATGCTTTTAGATGCTGCTGCACAGATTCCTGAAATATATTCCATATTTAAATGTAGTTATTTTTGTTTTGTGATGTTTTATGACCCACAAGTAGTTGACAAGACACTTATTTTTATGATGTTCTGTGAATACATGAGAATTTTTCAAACTTCAAGTTTAATATTATCTGAGTCTAGTTTTAATCTCATATAAGAACTGCTAAAGCAAGAACTGCATGTCCTGAAAAATCCTCAACTTGAATTATAAGCAGACAAGAGACATTCATTCATTCATTATCTGTACCACTTATTCCCACTAGTTAGGGTCACGGGGGGCTGGAGCCAATCACAGCAACTCCAGGCAAAGGCAGGGTACACCATGGGCAGGTCGCCAGTCCACCATGGCCAACACACACACACTCACACCTACGGACAATCTAGAGTGACCAATCAACCTAACATTCATGTCTTTGGACTGTGGGAGGAAACCAGAGTACCCGGAGAAAACCCACGCAGGCACAGGGAGAACATGCAAACTCCACACAGAGCAGCCCAGACTGAGAATCAACCCCAGACCGCCTTGCTGTCAGGCGACAGTGCTAACCACCACACCACCATGCTGCCAGGCAAGAGACAAGTTAGCTTTATTGCATTGAAGGGTATTTAAAGAGATCATTTCATTTTTAGCAAAGAACAAATACGGTGGCATTTCTCCTTCAGAATGATTTTATTGTACAATCATTTTGTATGCATAAAATGTGGTAGACAAGTCTATTACTTTTGTATTACTAAAGTCATTCAATTTTGAAAAGTACATAAATGTAGATTATCTTTTTGATAATTAAATATTTAAATAGGCAGCACAAGGATTTCTTTTGGATTAAAAAAAAGTGTGCTTTAAAGAAAGATTACAGCAACACTGGTATCCTGCAGGTTGGAAACAGTTTTCAAAAAGGCTCTGAGCAGTCTGACACACCAACATGCTGAGATGTTGCTAAGATCCATTCGAACTGTACAGATATTTGGGACATTTTTCTTTTGAACATGTAGGTTTTCAGAGAAAAAAAAAATTGCATATTGCTCTGACAACAAGCCGTTCAAAAATGGAAATACCTTTTTAGGCAATATATATGGTCAGTACATCCACAGCAAAGGCAAATATTCATTACTATTAAGATTTACAGTACATTTAACGGATTGTCTGAAGTAATGCACTCTTTCTGTTTCAAAGCAGTCAATATCACATTTCCTATACCTAAAATGGGTTTCTCAGAATGAGAAAGGCACTTAAAAATGATTATGAAGTTAAGATAAACAAAGCACGTTAACAGGACCAGATGTGGCGGTCTAATGGGTTCTTATGAGAATGTGGTGTTTATGTGTCTGGGCAGGCTTGACAGCTTGGCATTCACCATTTTCCAGGTCTTCTGGACAGGGAGGGATGAGGAAAGGAGTGCAGGAAGTGTGCAGATGAGTGGAAAAACTGGAACCCCATCCCTGAAGCTGGCAGAGCGGCCCAGCACAGGGAACTACAGATGGGAAAATCTCGACCTTCTTATTCACTCTGGCAGTGACAAGTCGCAAGGACATGACTTGATGCATGATTAGCTCCCTTCCTAAAATGAAAATGAATAAGGAGAGCATGTAGGACAGGAGCTGTCAGCCACTTACAGAAAATTGTCAGATTCAATTAATTAGTGTGGGAAAACTATGAGGGCGTGAGAATGTGATGAAGAAGTGTTGGAGAGAGGCATTGAAGAACAGCTGCACAGTAGGGGTGGGAGGTTTAAGAGGCATCGACAAACAGGGACCCTCAACAGTAAATGCAGCACAAGAAAAATACCAATGAAAACCTGAACAGACAATACTGGAGTGAGCATGATAGATAGATAGATAGCCCCACAAAGTGTGCGTGTGTGCAGGTTACCTCCCTACCGCACAGTTGAACGCCTCCTGGACCTATCTCTCGTCTCGGGGCAGACCCCTGCACAGAGCCGGGAGTCACCCTGGGCAACCCTAGCCGGCCGGGGGAGACCGCCCCTCATGGGGAGGTGCATAGCAGGGTGGAGTCCTCCACCCTGCCAGAGGTTCCAGGGGGGAAGCAATCCTTCCCTATAGGTGACCGGTCACACCCCAGGGCCAACCTCCTACGCCCTCCATGCCATAGACTGTGGCACGGGACCCTCCATAGCTCCCCCCCAAATACACATTTAGGGGAGGGGAGGAGCGTACAGGGAATTACAATTAACAACTCACAGGCACGCTAGGACAAAACCGAACACACAAGACAACACAAACGACATGCGCACACTGCACTCGCTAGCGCCAGTCCACCGTCACGTATACACACAGGACTGGCTTAACGCAAGGCACGCGCAGTCACACAAGAGGAGAGCACTGTTGTGGTCACAAGCTCTGTTCACCACCGTGCTACATAAAGTGCAATACACAAACAAACATTTAAGCACGGAGGGACGAGCAGGGAGTGACCAGGCTCCCACACACAAAACAACATAACAAATAACACGCAGACAAACACTTATCACGAGACATGACCACGAACGAAGGAGAAAGTAAAGGAGACTGGCGGCTTCTGAAAGTGGCTGGTTATTCTGTGACGGGCAGAGAATGCGAACTAAAAGGAAGCGACCACGCCAAGTCTCAGGGAAAAATTGGGGTTTAATGAATAAAGTGTGCAAACCAAAGACCCATGCACCTTTTCAAATTAAGGTGAACAATTAAGCTGAAACAATAACCAGCAGTCAACTGGTACAAAGACAAGACAGTATATACAGTATATACACACACACACACACACACATATATATATATATATATATATATGTCTATATACAGTATATAGACAAACAAATAACCATCAGGTGAGGGGGTTAATAAGCCCCGCCCACCTGAGGGACGCACACAACGCAACAACAACAGGACAACTGCCGCTGCTGCTGTGATGGAGTGCGACCGGCAGGGGGAGCCTCCCTCACCATGACAGTATTTATTAAAGTGCCTGACTATACAAATAGGTTTTCAGCCTAGCCTTAAATATTAAGACTGCTCCTGATTCTCAAACACTAAGATCTTTATAGTAAAAAGCTCTGCCCCCTGTTGTAGGTTTCTCTATTCAAGGTACTAATAAAGAACCTGCAACCTTTGACCTAAGCAGACATGACAGGGTGTAATGCACTAGGAGTCCAATAGGAGTCCAAATGTATGTCATTTGAAGTATTTTATAATCAATGTGAATTTTTTTTTAAATAAATTTGCTAAAATAGAAATAATGTGATCAAACTTTCTAGTTCTAATAAGAACTTTAGCTTGTTTAAGCACTTTTAATGGTAACAGCTAGATAGTAAGGCATTACTGTAGTCCAATCTGGAAAAATGATAAATACATGAACAATGTTTGCAATTGTCACGGTGAGGGAGGCTCCCCCTACCGGTCGCCTCCGGCACAGCGGCAGTTGTCCTGTTGTTGTTGCATTGTGTGCGTCCCTCAGGTGGGCGGGGCTTATTAGCTCCCTCACCTGATGGTCGTTTGTTTGTCTATATATGCCTTGTCTTTGTACCAGTTGACTGCTGGTTATTATTTCCTTAATTCGGAGCAGCGCACGGGTTTTTGGTTTGCGCACTTTAATTATTACACCCCTCTTTTTCTCTGAGACTTGGCGTGATCGCTTCCTTTTTGTTCACACTCCCTGCCCGTCACAGCAATGTTCATGAGATGGTAAAAGAATGTCCTAGAAATGTTATTTACATGAGCTTCCAAAGAGATAATGGGATCCATAATTACACCAAATCTTTAACTGTTAAAGAAGGTGACTTTGATGTGATATGATTAGTAGACAATCAAATTTATTATATACTTACAGAACACACTCCTGGCTGCCTGTTAGCTCTTCTGTTTTGTCAGGTTTAAGTGAGAGAATGTTTCTCAACATCCATTGTCTGATGTCCTTTACACATTCCTCAGTAACAGTAAAATGGCACTTGTCCTCTGGTTTGGCTGAGACATACAGTATATCTGAGTACAATTGGCATAGCATTGGAAACAGTGTTTATGTATATTTTCATAGAACACTACACAGGGTACCTGTAAAGGGTACAGCAGACAAACATTCAGACAACACTAGCTTGCAGCGTAACTATGTCATCAAGACCTGTCATGTAAATTAGCCATGTCACTAGTAACTAGACTAGTGGAAAATCACAAGTATTGAAGTAGGTCAGTTTAGCAGTGTTTCACAGCTTCAAATTTGTTACATTAAATTACATTCAGTAATTTAATAACATGTCCACAGATACACCCATGTTCCCATTTTATCACTAAAAACTAATGATTTAAATACTGCTCTGCCTATTTCTTGAACACAAACTTAGTTTATTCTGGTTCACATTATGTTAACATGCTGTAGCAAACTAGAGGTGCTGTATCAACATATCTTATAGTTACTACTACTAAATCTATGCCATAGAAAACCTCTATGCTCTGGTACCTTTACTTGTATGCAGTGTACAACAGTTGTTTACTACCTTTACTGTACACTATGGGTAACATTACAAAGAACTATATAGAAATCTGAATTGTCCCCTATTCATATGGACAACAAAAATACAAAAAAGCTCACATTCTAAATGGAACAATACATGGGTGTGAATTCAGACATCATACGATACCAATATTCAGTGCTGTCATATTATATTTTTAATGAATCATTCTCAAAATGTATCAATTTAAAGTGATATTGTTTGTTTGCATAGGTCTCCAACCCATTTGCTGTGTAAACTCCACATTTATGCAGATGAAATATAATAATAATAATCTTTATTTTTATAGCACCTTTCATACATACAGGCAACTCAAAGTGCTTTACAATGTTGTACCTATGTTGAATCACTAAGGGTGTGTTACCTATATTTATATCCCAGTGAAACAAACTACAATTCTGACTACTGTTTATATTTTGAAAGAATTAAATGATTTTTCTAATTCACCACATTTAACTTACATTTTTATCCAAAGCAACTTATAGTTATGACTGATTACAATTTGAGCAACTGAGGGTTAAGGACAGAGCTCACAGGCCCAAAAGTGGCACACTAAGCACTTTTCCGGATGGTCTTATTGTTCGACCAGGTCTGTTTCTCTCACTCTCCCCTTGGATCATTCCCTGTCTGTACCTTAGCCTGTTTTTTTGTCTCATTTGGATTATCTGGACTTGGACTGCCTGTGACACTGAGATTGGATTACGTTCACCCACCAGCTCTCAGCTGCTAAACTCACCCCGTTCCGAACGATCCTGTTAATAAACTGTTAATAAAGCTACCTCTGATGCCAAAAACCAAAAAATGGCGCTGCTCAGCTGGCGACATGGAGGAGGATGTTTGCTGCTTTCTGTCTTTGTGGTGGGGGTGTTTGTTGTTATGCAGCCCAATGTCGGTCTATGTTGGGCTGTTAGAGCGTTGGATTTGTTATGTACTGTTTGGTGCTTTAAACATGAACGGCGTACGGGGAAGAAAAACGGAACAGGATCCTGTCTTTAGCATTAGCATGGCTAGTGCTGTCCCACTGGACTATTCGTGGCGGTGCCGTCGAGACTGCGAGCAGGGGCCAGCAAACCTACAGCTCAACGGAGTTGCTTCAATTACGGCTCACCGGTCTCTTACCGCCAATCGGCTTGTTGGACAATGTGCCAAGGGAGATACTACTGTCCTGTGAGACACGGCATCGCTGGTGGAGGAAACCCAGGAAGAGGGGACGGAGAGGCGGCGTCAGACAGCGCATTCGGAGAGCAAATAAACTGCCGCTACCGCCTGTGATCCTCTGCAATGCCCGTTCCCTCAGGAATAAGTTGGACGATCTGCGTCAGCAGGTTGGAGCCTGTTGTGAGTTTCGGGCGTCTGGCCTGATGGTTTTTACCGAAACGTGGTTTGGAGATGATATACCGGATAACAACATACAAATTGATGGTTTTTCCCACGTGAGGCTGGACAGAGACGTAAACTCAGGCAAAGTAAAAGGAGGGGGTGTGTGTGTTTACATACGTGACAGTTGGTGTCGGAACATTGCGATCAGAGCGAAAATATGCACCCCGGATTTGGAACTGTTGTGTGTTACCCTGCGGCCATACTACCTGCCAAGGGAGTTTACTAACATCCTGGTGTGTGCAATATATATTCCACCAAGGGGCAACGCTAAAAGGGCAGCTAAACAAATTACTGAATGGGTGCACCGTTTGGTGGAGGGCAAACCTGATGCACCCATATTGATACTAGGTGACCTCAATCATTGCAACTTGGTGTACAATCTTCCTGGTTTTTATCAATATGTTAAATGTAAAACCAGGAATAATAATATACTGGACAAGTGCTATGGCAATATTAAGGATGCCTATATAGCCAAAGCCAGACCACCTCTCTGTAATTCTGACCATAATGTTATCTACCTGCTCCCAACATATCGGTCAGTTTTCAAGTCTTGTAAGCCTGAAATGAAAACAGTAAAGGTCTGGACAGATGAAAAGAAGGAAGAGCTGAAAGGCTGTTTCCTGTGCACAGACTGGGATATCCTCCTGGAAGGGGCAGATATAGACAGGGCTACAGAAGTAATCACAGATTATATTACATTCTGTGTTGATTTTATCATTCCTCAAAAAACTGTTAAAAGATATCCAAACAATAAACCATATATTAATAAGGGTATCAGGGAATGTATTAGGAGGAAGAAAGCTGCGTTTCTTTCTGGTGATTCCATAGGGGCCCGAATGGCTCAAAAGGACCTCAATGCCCAATTAAGAGCAGCCCGGCGGCAGGCCAAGGATAAGGCAGAACAGAACTTAGCCACATCCAACACAAAGGATCTGTGGGTTTCAATCAGACAAATGACAAACATGGATGAAAAAAAGGAAGCCCCTACCTGCCCCTAATGATACTGCTAGGGCCAATGAACTCAACGATTTTTATATGCGCTTCGATACAGGAATTAGGAGCAATTGTACCGTAGTTTTAGAGAATGTAATATGTGACTTAAACAGGGATAGAATTGTAATTGAACAACAAGCAGTGACTAAAGTCTTGAAGGCTATGCGTACCAACAAAGCTACGGGTCCAGACCGTGTGTCGGCCTTCTTGCTGAAAAAAAAAACTTTTGCTGAAGAACTCACACCTGTTTGGCATAAACTATTTCAGCTTTCTATAGATACTCATACTGTGCCAGTACTCTGGAAAAAATCTCTCATTATCCCAGTCCCTAAAAAGGTCAGCCCACAGGAAGACAAGGACTATAGACCAGTGACACTTACATCAAATGTTTTTAAATCATTTGAAAGGCTTATGCTTGAAAAGATTAGATCTCAAGTGGAGCCACTACTTGATAAGTTTCAATTTGCCTATACAAAAAACCGCAGTACTAGTGATGCCATAGTAACTCTAATGCATCTGATTTTGAAACACATTGAATGTCCGAATGCATATGCCAGATTACTTTTCATTGATTTTAGTTCAGCTTTCAATCTTATACAGCCACACCTTCTTCTCAGCAAGCTAGCTCAGGCAAATGTAAACCCATTTTTAATTAAGTGGTATTATTCTTTTCTGTCTGATAGACCACAACAAGTGAAGTTTAATCGTGCGCTATCTGACATAACGGTATGTAGCACTGGTGCCCCCAGGGGAGTGTCAGTTCCCCATTCTTGTTTACTTTCTATACAAATGATTGCGTTAGTAAGGAGGCAAACCAATTTATGGTAAAATATTCTGATGATATTGTCCTCCTGAGTTTGTTAACAGGTACCTCTGACCCAAACACATATAGCATGGCTGTAGGTAAACTTGTGGCTTGGTGTGACACAAATAAATTGGAGATAAACACAAAGAAGACCGTAGAAATGGTGGTGGGCTCTCGTTCAGTTGGCAATCTTGACCTTGTGACCATTCATGGGCGCACAATCGAGCAGGTGAGCTCTTTTAAATATCTTGGAGTCCATATAGACAGTGATCTGAGTTGGAGAACACAGGTGGCTAGTGTTTGTTCGAGAATTCATCAGCGTCTTTATTTTCTGCGCCGACTCAGACTATTTGGTGTTTGTAAAAGTATTATGCTGATTTTTTACAGAGCTGTTGTTGAGTCCATCTTGAGATATGGTATTACTGGTTGGTTTGGCAATTTAACGGTTAAATCAAAAACTCAAATACTCAGTCTGGTCAAGACCGCAGGTAAAATTATGGGCACTCCTACCCCCCTTAGCCCGCAGGAGCTGTTGGAGCAGGCATTATACAGACAGGCAATGAACATTGTATTAGATAATACACATGTGCTGTCTTCTGAGTATCACCTTATGAATTCAGGTAGGAGATACAGGATTCCGTTATGTAAGCATAATAGGTACAAATATTCTTTTGTACCACTGTCAATCAAGATGCTAAATAACACCAAGGTTTGACTGTACCCCTGTGTGTCTGTTTTTGTAATGCACTCTCAAGATTCGTCATTTGTACACATGGTGTTGTCCAGTCATATCTTGTGTTGTACTGCAGTATGTCCTCTGTCCAAGAAAAATTTCTCCCTTGGGAGATAAATAAAAGGAACTTTGAACTTTGAACTTTGAACTTTGATGCAGTCTGCGTCTCATCATGTACGCAACATCACATCCACCCATAATTAATCATTCCTTATTAAACATTCCTTATGCCCAGTCAAAGAGGAGCTGAACCCATGTAGTGCAATTTCTGAAAATACTACTGGCTACATGTGTTGAAAACGGCACTGTCAGTGTTATCAAAAGCTGCATTCAAATTAAGCACAATAAGCAGGCAAGGAGTTCCATTGTCAGCTACCATTACGTATATTGAAATGTGTCTTTTTCAAGGACACATTTGGTTTTCAACTGTGGTACCAGTGAATCCTTTTAAAGGTTCACATTTTCTATATAAAAGGCACCTTTATAATTTATGTTCTTAATTCAAGAACATTTAGGAATTCTGTGAATCTGAAAGAATACAGAGCTGGTAGAAACAGATTTATAGCTGTTATTAGTGTGAAGGCGTGGATATCAAGAGCATACTGGCAAAAATAAAATAAACAAAGTAAATACTGAATTGGCACAATCTGTGTCATTCTCATATATACTGTACATATATATGGGGAAGGGATGTACTCTAGATCAGTTTTTGTTCTAATAGTGTGTGCCTGTTAAAACAGTATTTAATGAAATACAGGGGGAAAGGAGAAGGAGAACACACATAAATGTACAGCACAGATCTGACCCATGTGGTGCCAGAAAGAAGAATGGGATTAAAACATAAAAAGAAGCAAAACCAACCAACACATACTTAAGAAAAGGGAGGAATAGACCTAATTACTCTCTCTATACATACAAAATCAATACAGAACACAAAAATATAGAATAAACCTGGCACATGCTCCCTAGTGTGATTAGCAAATTGTTCTACATTGTTCTGTAGTTACTGCAGCACAATACAGTATTCAAAATGTTTCAAATATAGTAATATGGAAACAGGTATAATGCTCAAAACTGTTCACAAATCCTAACATGGAAACAGTTGTGTGGGGATGCCATGTCCTGACTACACTGCCAGCGACCTTTATCCTACAAGCTTCACGTTCAGACTGATGTCCCCTACTTGCAACTTGAAATCAGTGAAGGGACAGAAGGAAAAAAAGAAAATACACCCAAAGGAATGCAAAGGAACAAGGAGATAACATTAATAATAATAACAAAACACACACACACACGCACTCATGCACACACGCACATACACGATATTACATATATGAGGCACTTTGCTTGTATAGCTGATAAAAATCTCTCTCCAAAATATGAGAAAAAGAAGTAACAAACTAAAAAAGAAGTTACATACCATGTCAAACTCTTACAAAAATTAGTTTGGATATTGGATAAAGAAAAACAGATGTTTAGGTGTCACGATCTGCCCTGCTCCCCCTGTCATTTCGTGTTTTGTTAGCCATGTGCTTCTTAGTCCCGCCTTGTGTTTTGTATCCCTGCCCCTCGTTATTCTAATCAGGTGTCTCTTATTAGTTCTGTTCTATTTAAACCCTGTGTTTTGTCTGGTATGTCGCCGGTTATTTTGAATCGTTATCTGGTCTCTGTTTTGTACTGTGTATTCTCAGCCCCGTGTTTGTTCGTGTTCTAGTCTGTAGTTCTGTTCCTGTTGGTTGTCGTTGTTAATCATGTCTCTTCGTGTAGGTTATGTTTCTATGTCGGACTCCCTCGATGATTTGACCCGTGCCTGTTTATACGACCCCGAATTTGGATTGCCCTTTTATAAATCTCACTCTCCTCAGCATTTGTGTCCGCCTACTTATTCTCCGACGCTCCCGGCGTTACATTAGGATTATATACAATGATGATTATTCTTTTAAAATATACATAGTAATCTGTTTCACTGGCATGTAAATATGAGGTGACATATGGGGCATGCAGTCATCTATCAGGAGGGGGAGGAGAAAAGAATACATAAATAAAAAAAGATTAAAAGGTACTTATGTTCATTGTCACGGTGATGCTCCCGGACCCCTCCCTTTGGGCGTGTGTTTACGTTGTCTGCGTCTAGGTTTGACCATACATGTACTTCCGTGGGGGTGGTTAGATGTGAGTATGTTCATCCGTCTCACCTGTGGCTCGTCTCGTTTTCACTCGGGGTTCGTGTAGTTTGTCTATTTAATGTGCGTTTACGCAGTGTCCCGTGCTCGAGTGTTATGTCGTCTTGTGTACGCTACCAAAGTAGCCCGTTGCTAATAATAAACGTTTGTGAGTTGGACAAGTTTCCACTGCATTCTGTCTGCGAACCTCGGGTCACAGAAAGACGAGCCGAGGAACAGAATGCCAGGGTATGTGCGGGACAGAAAGAAGGCCAAGGGAGGAAAAAGGGTAAAGGGTAAGCACCAATGCGCACCCTCTCCCAGGTTGTCCCGCATGACCGAGGGCAGGACCACCATGACACAGAGGGAGAGCAGAGATTTCTTCCTCTGCGCTGATGAGGATGTTGGCACTGCGGAGGAGCTGCACGACCATGTCATCCAGTGTGCGTGGGATGAGGAGGAGAAAGGGTTGGAGGAGTATTACCGTGAGCTAGCGGACCAAGCGGTACGCAACCGACCTGTCCAGGCAGCGAGGGACCCCTCCCCCCTGCCTGATAGATTGTCCTGTGGGAGAGCCCTATTTATGTGAGCGCCTGGACTGTGCACCGAACCCCTCCAGAGTACGAATTCGAGGAGGAGGAGACGGATGAAGCCAGCCCCCCCTCCATCGGTGTGCTCAGAGGCTACCGAGCACTACGGGGCAGCCAGCCCCCCTCCGTCGGTGTGCTTGGAGGCCACCGAGTACTACGGGGAGGAGGCAAACCCTTCTCCGTCCATCTGCTCGGAGGCAAACGAGTACTATGGGGAGGGAGCAAGTCCACCATCGTCCATCTGCTCGGAGGAGGCCGAGCGTTACGGGGAGGAGCCAAGCTCCTCTTCGCCGACACGTATGGACGACTACAGCCTATCGCCCTCGGAATACTCAGCCAAGACGGTGAAGGGCTGAGGGGAGCAGCGCTCCCAGGCTGAGAGTTGTTCCTCCGCGCCTTCGGAGGAGAGCATGGAATGCCCGGTGGAGAGTCCCGAGGAGGTCAGTATGGGGAGCCACCACTCCTCAGTAGAAGAGTAGGAGATGGAGGACTAGGAGGAGGGTGCTACCCACACGTTGACTGCAGTGGCGCGTGCTCCAGTAGCGCCTTCCTGGAGGGCGACAGCATCTGCCAAGCCCACAAGGGGGTGGTTAGATGTATGTTCATCGGTCTCACCTGTGGCTCGTCTCGTTTTCACTCGGGGTTCGTGCAGCTCTAAAAAGTTGTTTCACACATTGGGTAATAATTAATAGTTTCAAACAACTGTGATCTGCCTGTCTAAAACTGGACATTGTTGAGGATCACAGTGCACTATTTGTGAAATTGTTTGCATTCTAGGGTCACCATATCTTTAAAAATACAATGCAAACTCCATTCTAATACGCTATTATAACAACAATGTGGGGCGGCATGGTGGTGTGGTGGTTAGCACTGTCGCCTCACAGCAAGGTGGTCTGGGTTCGATTCTCGGTCTGGGCTGCTCTGTGTGGACTTTGCATGTTCTCCCTGTGCCTGCATGGGTTTTCTCCGGGTACTCCGGTTTCCTCCCACAATCCAAAGTCCATCTTAGGTTGATTGGTCACTCTAGATTGCCCATAGGTGTGAGTGTGTTCGTGCGTGTTGGCCATGTGGTGGACTGGCAAACTGCCCATGGTGTACCCTGCCTTCGCCCGGAGATGCTGGGATTCGCTCTAGCCCCCCTGTGACCCTGACTAGTGGGAATAAGCGGTACGGATAATGAATGAAATACCCCGCAGTGTCTCTGGGAGCTACCAGTGCCTTCTCTGCCGCTGCTGTCGCGCGCGCACGCGAAGGCAGCCCTGCTGCCACGGGATCCAACTTCCCTGAGAAGTAGGCTACTGGTCTCTGCCGGAAAAAATTTTCCATTTTTTCCATTCCAAGTTTTGCATTGCACAGTCTGCTGAGTATTACAAGGTGTGACTTTAGGTGTTGGAGTGAAAATCCCAGGACCAGTATGAAAAGTGTAAATTATATAGGGGAGAGTGGGGTGAGTTGTGCTGGCTGTACCATCAATTTTTTGTGGTGTGGGTAGTTTCTTATGCACATCTTCTCTAGGGATGACTCCATCATTTTCTTTGAAAGTGAAGATGGGCTTTCCATCCACAGACCTCTTACTACTTCCCCTTAGAAACTTTACACTGATGTCTGCACCATCAACCTTCTCAACCAATCCAACATAGTTGTAGGATTTGGTTTTGCCTGCAAAGTTCACAATGACAAAGTCCCCAGCAGACAGATCCTTGTCGTCATCATCATCATTCTGGACATCTGAACTCTCATAGTCACATAGTCAGTGGTGTCGTTAAGTGGAATGGAAAAGTCACTCTCTTCTGAGCTACTGGAGACAATCACTTTCTTTTTTGGTTTGTTCGGTTTGGTTGGTATGGACCCTTTCAGAGCTCCTCTCTTCTTATTTTCATTCCTTTTCTCCTTTTCACTCCTTTCATTTTCTCTGTTGTGTGTGTTCTCGAGGTTATCTTCTGCTTCATCATCGTCAATCAGTTTAGTTTGATTTGATTCTTTGAGAGCCCTTTTCTTCTGCCTTTTATTCTTTTTCTTTTCCTTTTCAGCCATTTTATCTTCTTTTTCTTTTTGTGCCTTTGTGCAGGTCAGCAGCAGCACTAGTGGAAGGCTCTTCTGGGTTTGGCCTCTCTGTTACCATTGATGGGGCATAATCTTCATCTGGGAAGATATCCCTGTTGAACGGGAATATGCCCGTCACTCTGAAACCTGATGTGATGTTTCTGGGTGTCATTGCCGACATGAATGCTTGGTTAACAAGTTGTAGGACCTCATAAATCGTTATGGTTCTACCAGGAATAGTGTGCATCCATCCATCCATCACACTGTTGTAGTAGATTTTCATTGAGTAATAACGGTTGCAAACGGTGTGAGGTGGCATTTCTTCATTTCTTCGTGCATACTCAAAAGCCAGTTCATGGCATTTCATGGGACTTAGACCATGAAGCATTGTTGTTAGTGCCTTTATATGTTCTGCCAGCTCTTTCTCCATATGTTCATCAAAGACTTGATTGGCAAGTCCAGTTCTTTTATATCGTTATGAATTTGTACTAGTAAACAACGAATGCTCAGAGCATTCTAAGGTAAAATATGGTGTCCCACAAGGATCTGTACTGGGCCCCATATTATTTTCATTATATATGCTTCCACTGGGCACTATCATCCGTAGGCATGGTATTAGCTTCCATTGCTACGCAGATGATACTCAGTTGTATATATCTTCCAATCCAGATGATATCACCACTACTCTCAAGATTGAGAATTGCGTCCAGGACATTAAAAACTGGATGGGGTCTAATTTTCTTCAACTAAATTCTGATAAGACTGGGGTGCTGATTCTTGGGCCTAAAGCTGCTAGAAGCAGCTGGGCTGATATTCCCCTTACCCTAGATGGGTTTTCAGTACCACCTAAATCTACCGCAAAAAGCTTAGGTGTCACTATTGATTCGGATCTTTTATTTGACATACATATATGCAATGTCACTAAGGCTGCCTTTTTCCATTTACGTAATATCGCCAAGCTGAGACACTTACTTTCATTAGCTGATGCAGAGAAGCTGGTCCATGCTTTTGTCTCATCAAGATTGGACTACTGTAATGGTCTTCTAATTGGATGCTCTAAACAGTCCATCAAGAAGCTACAACTTGTACAAAATGCTGCAGCTAGAGTCCTAACTAAGGCTACAAAATTCGATCACATTAGTCCCACTCTCGCGCATTACATTGGCTTCCGATTAAATATCGAATTGAATTTAAAATTCTTCTCTTAACGTATAAGGCGTTAAATGGTCTTGCCCCACATTATCTGAGTGAACTCATTGCTTACTACAACCCATCTCGCCCTTTACGCTCCAAAATGCTGGATTTCTCCTAGTCCAAAAATTTGTAAGACTACAGCCGGAGGCAGAGCTTTCTCCTTTAAAGCCCCTCAATTATGGAATCCGAGATTCTGACACAGTTCCAATCTTTGAATCTAGACTTAAGACTCACCTATTTAATCAAGCCTTCAGTTAATATTCCCCTAGTAAGGTGTGGGGCTCGGGGGCCCCCAGTCATTGAGATTTCTGGTAATCTGAGATGTTGATGCTGTCATCCAGCTGTGCCATGGCATCACTCAAGTTGTGATAATGACTTGACTGGAAAGCAGTGTCTTCTACTGCCAGAGTGGTCCCAATTCTGAAGAAGCCCACCCTGGACAGCTCAGATGTCTGCAACTACCGACCGGTATCACTCCTTTCTTTCCTATCAAAAATTCTTGAGTGTGCTGTATACAACCAACTGTCTCTCTTTCTCACTCAGAACCTGCTCCAGGACCCCAACCAGTCGGGCTTCAAACCAGCACACTCAACAGAAACGGCCCTCGTAGCGGTGACTGAGAAGCTCCAGACTGCAAGATCATCCAAACGGTCATCGGTTCTGATCCTTCTGGACCTCTCTGCAGCTTTCGACATGGTGAACCACAAGATCCTCCTATCTGTCCTCGCTGACCTGGGAATCGCGGGCTCTGCATGGAAGTGGTTTGAGTCCTATCTAGAGAGGCGTTCTTACCAGGTAACATGGAGAGGGTCTACATCTGCTCCTTGCAGGCTCCTTACTGGTGTCCCTCAAGGCTCAGTGCTAGGTCCTCTCCTCTTTTCACTCTACACCCGTTCTCTTGGTGATGTAATTACCTCTCATGGTTTCTCGTACCACTGCTATGCTGATGACACTCAACTAATGCTTTCCTTCCCACCATCTGATACTCAGGTTTGCAGTCGTATCTCTGCATGTCTGACTGACATCTCTTCATGGATGACAGCTCATCATCTAAAGCTCAATCCCAGCAAGACTGAGCTGCTGTTCATCCCTGGAGCTACAGGTCCTCAGCAGGATCTTGCTCAGCTTGACCCGCCATCCCTCAAGATTCATGGAAGACACGCAACAAGATGCTTCTCTGTCCTGGCACCCAGATGGTGGAACGAACTTCCACTGGCTGTCCGAACAGCGAACTCTCTCGCGGTTTTCAAACGCAGACTGAAGACCCATCTGTTTGTAAAGCACTTATAAGCACTAATCCACTGAAGCATTGGTATAAAGCGTAATTGCACTTTATCTTTAGGAACACTTGCTAAGTATTGCACTTATACTGCATGTAGTCTTGTAGGTATACGTACACTATATGGCTCCATAGCCTATAAGTAAATCCAAGTTGCTCTGGACCACTATATCCCAAACACATCAACCTGATTACCAGTTCCTTTGAAAACATCAAGTTACAATTCCAATATGCCAATTTTACAACAAAATGGCAGTGCACTGTGAAAGGAATTGTAACAGGGTGTACCATCTCCCCATCGTGTTTGTTTTCAGCACACAGCAAAGAATCAAAAGGACCAAAGCCTGATGCAAGTAATCAATACAGAGCAATCTACGGTTTCAAGGATGACCTTTCCATGATATCAACACACATGGTGGTAAGATGGGTCCCAGCGGAACTTGATAGGGCCACATGGACACAGGGCCTTTCAAGTCCAGTAAATAAAAGGTGTCTGGTTATCCAAAAAGGCAAACCAATTCAAAGGTTCAAATGCAAGGTGAAGTGACACCACACATACCAAGGTGTGGGGAGGAAGATCAACAAGCATCTGCAAAGATAGATAGATAGATAGATGTTGGTATGTTTTTATTATTGCTAAATTGCTATTGCTATGATTAGCACAGATTAAGGGAGTAGAAGTACAAGTGTACTAAGCATTTTTACATATTTCGGCACATACCAGAGTGACAAAGTGATGACTACATTTCTCCAGGGCTTTACATAAGGTCTGGACATCTTCTGCTCCCTTCATCATCAGTTATAGAAGAGTTCAAATATGCCAAAGACAGACTGTCCTTGGCATAACAGACCAACTCATCAGGGAATCAGGTATAAGAACAAGACCCAGGCAGGAGTGGGCAGTTCACACTAGTAGTAGAAGTAGTATTACTTCTAATAATTAAAACAATACTGTGATCAAAAAAATGTTTCATGTTAGTTTACTTGATGAACATGATTGCAAAATATTATGACGTATTATTTTTAATAAAATAATTTTAATCCTCATATTCCAAGTGTGTGTGTGAGTGACATAAGTAAGTGGGACATTTCCCAATCAGTAAATGCATCCTACTCTCTTCTCTGACAAGTGTGTATGTGTGACAAGGAAGTGTTTGTGTGTGTGTGTGTGTGTGTGTGTGTGTGTATCAAGAGAGAAAGCTTGATACACACACAGGGGTCCAGGGTTATATGTGTGACCCACAATGTGACAGGGAGCCCTTTGTAGTTTTAGTACTCCCCAGATATATATATAATCGATTCCCTGGAGTAATACTGATGAAAAAACATGACTTCCTGTGTTTGAGTGTCAGAGAGGGGAATGACCCCTGTCTTAGTTAAGAAACAGACAAGCACAAAAAATGACAGATGTGTTCCATACCAACACCCTCCCAAAAACCAACATCTTTTATCTATTGTTAGCTGGCAATGACCATTCAGTCAGGACTTGTGATCACTGTGTCATTATTACCGCATATGTAATACATAACTGTAAAGGAACTCATTATTGTTCATGGAGTGAACTCATTGCATACTATAACCCATCTTGCCTTCTGCACTCCCAAAATGCAGGATTTCTCTTAGTTCCAAAAATTTGTAAGACTTCAGCCGGAGGCAAAGCTTTCTCCTTTAAAGCCCCTCAGTTATGGAATAGCCTTCCAGCTCCAATCCGCGATTCTTACATAGTTCCAATCTTTAAATCTAAACTTGACTCACCTATTTAATCAAGCCTTCAGTTAGTATTCTACTTGTGTCAAGTCAAGTCAAGTCAATTTTATTTATATAGCGCTTTTTACAACACATGTTGTCTCAAAGCAGCTTTACAAATTGTATGGGTCCAGATCCCTAATGAGCAAGCCAAAGGCGACAGTGGCAAGGAAAACTCCCTAAGATGGCGGGGAATAGGAAGAAACCTTGGGAGGACCAAGACTCAAAAGGGAACCCATCCTCCATTGGGCGGCCCGTTAGCACCAGTCCGTATTTGTGAACAAGAGGTGGTTCTACAGTTATAGCTTAAAGTTCTTGTTCCCCGGCCAAGTAGTCACAGTCCCTTCGGTGCAGATGGTGCACCTCAGGTAGGAGCCAGCATCAGCACGTCCCCTTACGACAATGGTACATCCAACCCGGCATCAGTACATCCACCGGCGAGCCAGACCATCTCCCAGGTGCTTGTAGGTGCTTGCATGCAGTCGTCTTGGGTAGAAGCATGCAAAAAAGATGGACAATACAGACTGAGTGTGAGGATGTCAGTTTAACCACCATTGATTTAAATGTACATAGCTCATGTGCCAGTGATTAGCATGTAGCTCCGGCAGGCTAATCTATAGCAGCTTAACTAAAGGGAGGGGTCCAGAGGTGACCACAGTCATGAGGGCTCACTGAGACATTGCTTTCCAGTCAAGTCAGTCACAACTAGAGTGATGCCATGACACAGCTGGATGACAGCATCAACATCTCAGATTACCAGAAATCTCAACGTCTGGGGGCACCTTACTAGGGGAATATTTAACTGAAGGCTTGATTATATAGGTGAGTCTTAAGTCTAGATTTAAAGATTGGAACTGTGTCAGAATCTCGGATTGGAGCTGGAAGGCTATTCCATAATTGAGGGGCTTTAAAGGAGAAAGCTCTGCCTCCGGCTGTAGTCTTACAAATTTTGGAACTAAGAGAAATCCAGCATTTTGGGAGCGTAAAAGGGCGAGATGGGTTGTAGTAAGCAATGAGTTCACTCAGATATTGTGGGGCAAGACCATTTAACTCTGCAAAAAAGGCAGCCTTAATGAGTACATTGACCTGAACCAGGAGAGTGCTTGACCTCTTATACCAATGAGTGTCTAAGTGTCAAATGAAAGGGTCTAAATCAGACTGAAATAATTCTAAGACAATTAGTGGGGACCAGGTTTTTTAAGCGGCTTGATAACTGCAAGTTTAAATGAACTTTTCAAGCGTAGCAGTAATTCTTTTAAGTAAATGGGTTTATAGGTTATGCATGTGGAGAGATTCCACCAAAGACCAATTGGGGAGAAGGACTTTTGACCAAATTCAATTCGATGTTTAATGAAGACCAGTTTTAAATGTAATGTTTTTCTATTAAAGCTGATAAGTATGAGGATTTTGCCGTATGGAGGGCATGCTTATATTCACTAAGCTTTTCCATGATAGGGAAAACCCATGGACTGTTTAGAGCATCCAATTAAAAGCTAAAGACCAAATTACAGTAGTCCAATCTTGACGAGACAAAAGCATGGACCAGCTTCTCTGCATCAGCCCAGCTTGTTGGTTGTGATTTGATACATTTGAAACAGTGAGGATGAGATGTTCAAAAAGAATTAAATTTAAATGGTCTATATCAAAAAGGCAGCCTTAGTGACATTGCATATATGTGTGCATAGATTTTAGGCCCAAGAATCAGCACCTAGTTTCAGTCTTATCATTGATTAAAGAATTTAGTTGAAGTCTCAAAAATTAGACGCCATCCAGTTTTTAATGTCCGAATTGGAATGGGACCAGAGCATATTACGGCATCTGACATAGTCCCCGCTAACTCACACACCTCTTTAACATTACCCTTAGTGATCTCGGACTGTCTCAAACCCACATCATTGGTGCCGACGTGTACCACTATCTTTGAATATTTACGATTAGCCAGCACCTTAAGATTAGCCCTGATGTCAGGCGCTCTAGCCCCGGGATACACTTAACTATGGCCGCTGGTGTCTCTAAGGGGGTCGCTATATTCACGTGTCGGAGCTGGGAATCTCCTATTACCAGAGCTCTTTTAACAGGTCGCTCAGTCGGTGTATTACTGAGTGGGGCAAACCTGTTTGACACGGGAATCTGAGTAGAACGGTGCTCAGCCTTACGGCTATGCCGCCGAGGCGTCACCCATTCGCCCCGCTGCGAGGGCTCTAATGCCGGAGCTGGGGACTCGCTAGCTACGATAGCTACGGTGGTGGCAACCGGGCTTGCTACGCTAGGTGCTACGCTAGGTGCTACCGACTCTTTAGGACTCTCTAAAGCCCGGATGCGCTCCTCTAAAAGCGAAATCTTCTCCGTCATGCTAATAATTAATCTACACTTGTTACAAACAAAATTATCCCTACTGACGGAAGAAGAGTAGCTAAACATGCCACACTCCACACAAACAACAGGCGACTCAGACATGGTGAAATACTAAAGATACTTAGCTTCGGTTGAGATGAACTTTGAATGTTTTTCGATGGCTTGTGGAGGTTGTTGTAGCCGGAGTTATGCGTAAATATGTCCACAAAGTCCACAAAATATTTGTAGATGTATCAGATGTAATTAAACAGATAGAAAAAAGGGTAGGCAAAAAACACTCCACAGCAGCGTCAGCAGGTAGCGAAGTGAAGGTGTGGAGCTCGGTGGTCTCCAGTCATTGAGTCTTCTGGTAATCTGAGATGTTGATGCTGTCATCCAGCCATGCCATGTGATCACTCTTGTTGTGACAATGACTTGGATGGAAAGCAATGTCTCAGTGAGCCCTCATAACTGTGGTCACCCCCAGGCCCCTCCCTTTAGTTATGCTGCTATAGATAAGCCTGCCGGAGCCACATGCTAATCATTGGCACGTGAGCTATGAATGTCTCACGTACGACCCAAAGGTCTCCCAGGCTGGGATTGAAGTGAGGACAGGGCGGAAATGGAGGGCAGTAGATGTGGCCGAGTCACAAGGTGATGGTCAGAATAGTGGCTCAGGGAAGATCTGGCCTGTGCAATATCACAGCATCTCAATATGATAAGGCGCAGGGCAAGGAGAGGAGATTACTGGTCCAACAGGAGGTGCAGGCATCAGTAGAGGAGGAGCGGGCAAGCAAGATGATTGGAATGAGACAGCAGGGAGCCTGGACAAGGTGGGAACACGCAGTTGACCGCAAAGTCTCTTGGGCGGAGCTGTGGACAGCAGAACCCCACCATATACGATTCTTGATCCAGGCGGTCTATGACGTTTTACCAAGCCAATCCAACCTGTTTAGCTGGGGATTGGATGAGTCACCAGTCTGCAAGCTTTGCCTGAAGAGGGGTACCCTGGAACCCATCCTCAGCTGCTGTCCAAAAGTCCTCTGCAAGGGGCGCTACCGCTGGCGCCACAACCAAGTCCTGAAAGCCATTGCAAACACCATCAGCACCATGGATGACCCATGCCCAACATGATGAATTCACAAAATTAGATCATTTTCATGGAGCATTTTTTCCGGCGAAAGACAGGCGCAGAGTCAAGCAGAAATGTGGGCAAGAGGTTACCTCTACTACAGTTATTACGGTAATAGCGTCACTCAGTTGATCCAATCAAATCTTTTGTTTGCCCTGTGCAGCCAGTGCTGCTAGCTCACCCGGGCAGAGCCGAGCAGAGCGGAGGAGGTTATGGCTTGTTCCAAAATAAGAAAAGTTGATGCTGAAAACCGCTGTTTTAAAGATGAGTGGACAGATAAGTTTATGTTCATTATTCCTGCAGGGAGGTCAAAACCTGTTTGTCTTATATGCTCAGAAACGGTTGCATTAATTAAAAGTGGCAACGTGAAACGCCACTACGAAACGAAGCACAGCTCTTTTAAGCAAAAAAAGTCCAAGCAGAGAGCACGCAAATTAACTGAACTGCAAGCCCAGTATGACAGATCTACCCGACTCATCACACATACTTTTATAGCCCAGCAACGTGCAAACGAATGTTCACTGAAGGTATCGTAGATTTTGGGGCAACATAAAAAACATTTAATAACGGGACAGTCGTGAAGGAGTGCTTAAATGCTGTTGCTGAGACATTGGAAAACAAAAAGACGATCTATGTGAAAACATAAAACAAATCCCTATATCAGCTTCAACAGCAACCAGAAAATCAGAAATATTAGCAGGTGATGTACTGGCACAGCTTGATGTAGCTATTCAGAGTACACAATGCATATCTCTGGCCATCGATGAGTCTACAGATGTTACTGACAATTGTTATTCTGTTATTTATTGTTTTCTGTTTTCTAAAGTTAACTTTTTTTTGTTCACTTTTTACTTGAACTGTAAGCCTTCAATTCTCTAGGCTTGGACTTCTTCATTTTAAGAGAAAACATTTTATTAGGCTCTGTTTGCACTTTTAAAATGTATTTTATTTTGAGGTTTCTGTTTTCTGAAATAAAGGTTTTAAAATTATTTGCCTGGGACTATTTTTAAATATTGTAAAATAGCTAGTTGTATACCTAAGTGCCATTTGTTAACAGTGAAAATGTAAACATACGGGTGAACAAGACCATAAGGCAAAAGTTGGACTTTTGTTCGGACCTTTTACTAGGAAGAAATTTTAGCTCTGGACCTCAGTGAGTTTTAATTGAATACCCCTAGTGTAGCGGATATACTGATAATTATGAAACGGGGCACCACGCTGAAATTTCAGGGAAATATGTATTTGATAACTGTAATAGATGAAATAATGATATCAGTCTTAATTCCAAAGGGTTGAGTTCTGAATCCACGCAGTGACCTAATACAATCGACCAATATATGTATTTACCACCGTAATAATGAATAAATGTTCAAATTTATTGAATGGTTAATATCATAATTGAAGCATTACAGGGAATAACATGTGGAATGGTTTGGCTCAGTAATGTAACTCAGTCTACACATAAATCTACTAATCTAAAGCAAAAGGGGAATAATAAACTAAACTACTAACTATTATTTGATTATGAGTGGATTATATAGCTAACGAAATACTAAAAAACTCGGATAGGACCAGGGAGGAAAAGAGAGTCTCAGAGAGGAATTAGGAAGAGCACATAATTCCCGACAGAGGCTAATGAAAAGGGCTAATCATATTAAACCAGGAGGCAAATGATTAGCACCTGGCACCCCAAAAAGCATGTATTAATGTCTTACTTGCAGGTAGGAGGACAAGTCTGTGGGCGGTCAACTGCAGAGTTTGAAGGCGAATTTGAATCGACGCGCTTGCGGATATTGGCTCTTGCAGTTTGGCGCTTACACGACCTGGGTCACTTTTTAGAAAACGCTAAGACTGCACAAAGCGGCCCCTTCCGGGCAGCTTCCAACTTTCTTGGAATTGTGAAGACTTAGTAGGACGTCACAGCGGTGGTTTGCAGGTGCTCAGGCCAAGTGCACACGTAGCCGGGTATTTATAAAAACGAATATTTTGTCAATAATGTCATACACACGAGATCGTTTTTTAAAAAGTTTTTATCCACATGAACTCGCACAAATACGCCATTGAGTGTTGTCGTAAACATGCCAAGCGCATAGATGTCAGTATAACATAAAGCTAAAATCTGTGTCAGCCAATCAGAATCCCTCAAAACAAACACAACTTCCTGTTGTCATTTTTAGCCTACTACATACTGGATACTGCATACTGGTCCTTGTAGTAGTATCCAGTACAGTTTCCAGTATGTGACAAAAGTAAAGCATACTACGGGGGTGTGAACATATAGCCACCAGAGATTAGCGCTGTCTCAAAATGTCGGACCGTATCATGAAATAAAATGTAAAATAAAATGTAAAATGATTACAGATATGAATATCCATCCATCCATCCATCCATTGTCTTCCGCTTATCCGGGTCGCGGGGGCAGTAGCCTAAGCAAAGAGGCCCAGGTTTCCCTCTCCCCAGCCACCTCTTCCAGCTCTTCTGGGGGGGATACCAAGGCGTTCCCAGGACAGCCGAGAGATATAATCTCTCCAGCGTGTCCTGGGTCTTCCCGGGCCTCCTCCCAGTTGGACATGCCCAGAGCGCCTCCCTAGGCAGGCGCCCAGGTGGCATCGAACCAGATGCCCGAACCACCTCAGCTGGCTCCCTCTACGTGGAGGAGCAGCGACTCTACCCGAGCCCCTCCCGGATGACTGTGCTCCATACCTTATCTCTAAGGGAGAGCCCAGACACCCTGCGAAGAAAACTCATTTCGGCCGCTTGTATTCGCGATCTCATTCTTTCGGTCACTACCCAAAGCTCGTGACCATAGGTAAGAGTCGGAACGTAGATTGACCAGTAAATTGAGAGCTTTGCCTTTTGGCTCAGCTCTCTCTTCACCAACGGTCCGGTACAGCGACCGCAATACTGCAGCCGCAGCACCGATCCGCCTGTCAATCT
Organism: Brachyhypopomus occidentalis; assembly: GCA_020368025.1. Taxonomy (NCBI): domain Eukaryota; kingdom Metazoa; phylum Chordata; class Actinopteri; order Gymnotiformes; family Hypopomidae; genus Brachyhypopomus; species Brachyhypopomus occidentalis. The sequence goes on from JAGXOD010000052.1 coordinate 829,696, forward strand.
CTCGTTCCATCCTTCCCTCACTCGTGAACAAGAACCCGAGATACTTAAACTCCTCCACTTGAGGCAAGGACTCACTCCCGACCCAGAGAGGACACTCCACCCTTGTCCGACTGAGTACCATGGTCTCAGTTTTAGAGGTGCTGACTCTCATCCCAGCCGTCTCGCACTCGGCTGCAAACTGATCCAGCGAGAGCTGTAGGTCTCGGCCCGATGATGCCAACAGGACCACATCATCTGCAAAGAGAAGGCGTGGAATCCTGAGGCCACCAAACCGAACCCCCTCCGCCACTTGGCTATGCCGAGAAATTCTGTCCATAAAAGTTATGAACAGAATCGGTGACAAAGGGCAGCCTTGGCGGAGTCCAACTCCCACCGGAAACCAGTCTGACTTACTGCCGGCCATGCGAACCAAACTCCTGCTCCGTTTGTACAGGGACTGGATAGCCCGTAGCAACGGGCCCCCGCACCTATACTCCCGGAGCATCCCCCAGAGGAATCCCCGAGGGACACGGTCGAATGCCTTTTCCAAATCCACAAAGCACATGTGGACTGGTTGAGCAAACTCCCATGCACCCTCTAGGACCCTCGCAAGGGTGAAAAGTTGGTCCAGTGTTCCACGACCAGGACGGAATCCACATTGTTCCTCTTGTAACTGAGATTCGACTATCGAACGGACTCTCTTCTCCAGAACCCCTGCATAGACCTTACCGGGAGGCTGAGAAGTGTGATCGCCCGAGAGTTGGAGCACATTCTCCGGTCCCCTTTCTTAAAAAGGGGAACCACCACCCCAGTTTGCCAATCCAGAGGCACTGCCCCCGATGTACACGCGATGTTGCAAAGATGTGTCAACCAAGACAGTCCCACAACATCCAGAGCCTTAAGAAACTCAGGACGGTTCTCATCCACCCCCGGAGCCTTGACACCAAGGAGTTTCACAACTACCCTGGTCACCTCAGCACTAGTGATGGGCAAACCCCCGTCCGAGTCCTCCAGTTCTGCTTCCTCTATGGAAGACGTGATGGTGGGATTGAGAAGATCCTCGAAGTATTCCTTCCACCGCCTAATGACATCCCCAGTCGAGGTCAGCAGATCCCCAGCCTCACTGTATACAGTGTTGGTCGGGAAACGCTTTCCCCTCCTGAGTTGCCTGACGGTTTGCCAGAACCTCCTCGGAGCCGATCGAAAGTCACTTTCCATGGTCTCACCAAATTCTTCCCACACCCGAAGTTTTTGCCTCTGCGACAGTCAAAGCCGCGATCCGCTGGCCCCCTGTACCTGTCTGCTGCCTCCAAAGTCCCACGGGCCAACCAGGCCCGATAGGACTCTTTCTTCAGCTTGACGGCCTCCCTTACCCGAGGTGTCCACCATCGGGTTCTGGGATTGCCGCCACGACAGGCACCGACAACCTTGCGGCCACAGCTCCAATCTGCTGCATTGACAATAGAAGCACGGAACCAAGCCCACTCAGACTCAATGTTTCCGGCCTCCCTCGAGATGCGGTCAAAGCTTTGTCGGATGTGGGAGTTAAAGACCTTTCTGACAGGTTCCTCTGCCAGACGTTCCCAGCAAACCCTCACAATACGTTTGGGTCTGCCAGGTCTGTCTGGCATCCTCGCCCGCCATCTGATCCAACTCACCACTAGGTGGTGATCGGTTGACAGCTCAGCTCCTCTCTTTACCCGAGTGTCCAAGACACACGGTCGCAAGTTCGACGATACGATTACAAAATCGATCATCGAACTGCGACCTAAGGTGTCCTGGTGCCATGTGCACTTATGGACACCTCTGTGCTCAAACATGGTGTTCGTTATTGACAAACTGTGACGAGCACAGAAGTCCAACAACAGAACACCACTCGGGTTCAGATCGGAGAGGCCGATCCTCCCAATCACGCCCTTCCAGGTCCTACTGTCATTGCCCACGTGAGCATTGAAGTCCCCCAGCAGAACAATGGAATCCCCAGAAGGCGCACCTTCCAGTACCCCCTCCAAGGACTCCAAGAAGGCCGGGTACTCCGAACTGCCATTCGGTGCATAAGCACAAACAACAGTCAGAGCCCTTTCCCCGACCCTAAGGCATAGGGAAGCAACCCTCTTATCCACTGGGGAAAACCCCAACACACAGGCAGCGAGCAGGGGAGCTATGAGTAAGCCCACTCCAGCCCTCCGCCTTTCACCCTGGGCAACTCCAGAAAAGAATAAAGTCCAGCCTCTCTCGAGAGGATTGGTTCCAGAACCCAAACTGTGTGTGGAGGTGAGCCCAACTATATCTAGTTGGTATCTCTCAGCCTCACACACCAGCTCAGGCTCCTTCCCACCCAGAGAGGTTACGTTCCATGTCCCAAGAGCCAGCTTCAGTAACCGAGGGTCGGCACGCCAAGGCCCCCCGCCCGGCCACCGCCCAAACCACAATGCACCGCACCCCTAGTACTACCGCTCCCACAGCTGGTGGGCCCATGGGAGAGTAAACCCATCTATTTCCTCCGGGCTGTGCCCGGCCGGGCCCCATGGGTAGAGACCCGGCCACCAGGCGCTCGCCGAGGAGCCCCTCCCCCAGGCCTGGCTCCAGGGTGAGGCCCCGGTAACCCTGATCCGGGCAAGGGTATCTGGGTCCTGTTTTCATATTCCATTGGGGTTTATTTGGACCACTCTTTGTCTGGCCCATCACCTAGGACCAATTTGCCATGGGAGACCCTACCAGGGGCATTGCCCCCGACAACCTAGCTCCTAGGATCACATGGGCACGCAAACCCCTCCACCACGATAAGGTGGTGATCCATGGAGGAGAGATATGAATACAGATTATTAATTTTACAATAGTGTCTGGTAGGGAATTTAGCTAACAGATTTCAAAGCTATATTTAGAGGCTGCTAAGATAACACTAACTAACTAGATAAATAAGGATTGATTATTACCTTCCTGTTGTTTAGTGCATTTTCTCATTTTAAAACAGTGAGTAGTAGAAAATTTATTCTCTAGCAAATATTTATGAAAAATATACTTACATTTATGCTCGCACTCTCGCTCCGCATTATCCGCCATGTTTTGTTTTTTTTACGGAGGGTATGAGAGTGGCCGTGTTGCATGATGGGATGCAGTACACCACGAAGATAGCTCTGTTCGTGTACTGGAATATTTTGTGGAAGTAGTATGTCATCCGGGGATGTTTCGCGTACTGGAAAAAATCTTTTTATTCGCATACTGCATACTGATTTGGGGCCCGGCAAACGGTGACGTTTCAGACAGTAAAAACGCCGTTTTACAAGTACACACGCATACACTAAAACGGAGATTTTCAAAATCTCCACTTTGCCCGGAGTTTTCATTTATAATCGTCTTTGGTGATGCAAAACTACGTTTTCATGTGGACAAAAGCCCCAAACGCATAAAAATGTATTCGTTTTATAAGATACCCGTCTACGTGTGGACTAGGCCTCACCTGTCTGATTTTCGTTTACATTGGTTACTTGCAGAGAACTAACTTCAAGCTAAACTAAAATCAATAACTGTCAGCTGAACAGAATTAACTTTAATTTAACTGAATAAAAGAAAACAAAATTGATTTAGTAGACTAGATAAATGAGATCAAATTTCGACGATGACGATATAAAACAAACTAGGTTAAATACATTTCTCAAGAAATAAAACAAAGATGTCCCTTGGAGATTGGGATTTGAACTTAGTTGCTGTCACATTTAGCCCTCCTCCTCCTGTCGTTCGTACTTGTTTTGTTTTGTTAGCCATGTGTTTCTTAGTCCCGTCTCGTGTTTTGTAACCCTGCCCCTCGTTTAGTCTTTCAGGTGTTTCATGTTAGTCTGTTCTATTTAAACCCCTGTCTCATCTTCCGTGTTGCTGGTTATTTGTCTACAGCCCTTGTCATGTACTTTGTCTCTACCCGTCGTCCCGTTGTCATATTACCTTGTCTAAATCTTCTGTAGTGTTGTTGCGGTAGCGTTTAGTTTTGGTTCTGTGTATTCTGTCTTCCCGTGTCTGCTTCGTGTTCTGCCTTCGTGTTAAAATGAACGACTATCTGGATGAACTGACCAACGCCTGCCTTTTCGACCCTGATTATGGAATGCCCTTTTATAATAAATCTCGCTTCTCTCAGCAATTGTGTCCGCCTCTAAGATCTGCGCCACAATTGGCGATACAGAATAACCAGCCTAAAAAGGACACAGCGAGGAAGCGAGACTCCGGTAAGTCCCGTCGCTGTAACGAGATACGAGCTGCTACTATTCAGTTAGAATCTCCGGTGTTACAGAGAAACTAACCGGGGAAAGGAATTCCCCTGGCGCTGAGGGTACAAGGGGTTCTCAAAGGGACACACAGACTTTTTTAGACATCTTTAATCTAGCTGTCTGTTGCCAAGAGAACCCGCAAGAGCGCCATGAGCCTGCCCGTCTGGATGATCGCTACAGGGAGGAGCAACCTGTAGCACAAGATGTGGTCAGGCGGAGTGAACACACTGATGATCCGTGTAACAACACTCGGCGTGCTCTAATACAACCTTGCGAGCCCCCGATACCTCAGGTGGGGCGGAAAAACGTAAGAAGAGCTGCCGAGGGGATCCTGTATCTTTGTGTTCCTCCAGGGTTTCCAAGGCTCCTGTGGAGGAAGCCACACCTCCTGAGATCAGCCCGCTGCCGCTGCGCCTCCGGTGGTCATTGCCGGGACTTCACCTCTGGGTGTGATTAATGCAGCAGCGCCCCTAGAAAACCCAAACATTTTTTTTGGGGGGGGGATGGTGCTCAGGCCTTTCAGACTGGGCCGACTCGAGTGCCCGAGGCCCAGGAGAGGCCGGCTCGAGTGCCCGAGACTCAGGAAAGGCCGAGTGCCTGAGGCCCAGGAGAGGCCGACTCGAGTGCCCTGAGGCCCAGGAGAGGCCGGCTCGAGTGCCCGAGGCCCAGGAGAGGCCGGCTCGAGTGCCCGAGGCCCAGGAGAGGCCGGCTATAGGCCGGAGGCCCAGGAGAGGCCAGCTATAGCGCCGGAGGCCCAGGAGAGGCCAGCTACGGCGCCGGAGGCCCAGGAGAGGCCAGCTACGGCGCCGGAGGCCCAGGAGAGGCCAGCTACTACGCCGGAGGCCCAGAAGTCATCGCCACCTGTTCCCACGATCCAGAAGGGGTCACCTTCGACACCTGTTCCCGCGACCCAGAAGGGGTCACCTTCACCGCCTGTTCCCCGCGACCCAGAAGGGGTCACCTTCACCGCCTGTTCCCGTGACCCAGAAGGGGTCACCTTCACCGCCTGTTCCCGCGACTTGGGAGGAGTCGTCGCCGCAGCTGACGGTCGCCGCCGCGCTTCCGGTGGATCCGGATCCGTTTGCGCACCTCGGGTGTTGTGCGCTTGTGAGGGGGGTACTGTCACGTTTAGCCCTCCTCCTCCTGTCGTTCGTACTTGTTTTGTTTTGTTAGCCATGTGTTTCTTAGTCCCGCCTCGTGTTTTGTAACCCTGCCCCTCGTTTAGTCTTTCAGGTGTTTCATGTTAGTCTGTTCTATTTAAACCCCCTGTCTCATCTTCCGTGTTGCTGGTTATTTGTCTACAGCCCTTGTCGTGTACTTTGTCTCTACCCGTCGTCCCGTTGTCATATTACCTTGTCTAAATCTTCTGTAGTGTTGTTGCGGTAGCGTTTAGTTTTGGTTCTGTGTATTCTGTCTTCCCGTGTCTGCTTCGTGTTCTGCCTTCGTGTTAAAATGAACGACTATCTGGATGAACTGACCAACGCCTGCCTTTTTCGACCCTGATTATGGAATGCCCTTTTATAATAAATCTCGCTTCTCTCAGCAATTGTGTCCGCCTCTAAGATCTGCGCCACAATTGGCGATACAGAATAACCAGCCTAAAAAGGACACAGCGAGGAAGCGAGACTCCGGTAAGTCCCGTCGCTGTAACGAGATACGAGCTGCTACTATTCAGTTAGAATCTCGGTGTTACAGAGAAACTAACCGGGGGAAAGGAATTCCCCTGGCACTGAGGGTACAAGGGGTTCTCAAAGGGACACACAGACTTTTTTTAGACATCTTTAATCTAGCTGTCTGTTGCCAAGAGAACCCCTTAAGAGCGCCATGAGCCTGCCCGTCTGGATGATCGCTACAGGGAGGAGCAACCTGTAGCACAAGATGTGGTCAGGCGGAGTGAACACACTGATGATCCGTGTAACAACACTCGGCGTGCTCTAATACAACCTTGCGAGCCCCCGATACCTCAGGTGGGGCGGAAAAAACGTAAGAAGAGCTGCCGAGGGATCCTGTATCTTTGTGTTCCTCCAGGGTTTCCAAGGCTCCTGTGGAGGAAGCCACACCTCCTGAGATGAGCCCCGCTGCCGCTGCGCCTCCGGTGGTCATTGCCGGGACTTCACCTCTGGGTGTGATTAATGCAGCAGCGCCCCTAGAAAACCCAAACATTTTTTTTGGGGGGGGATGGTGCTCAGGCCTTTCAGACTGGGCCGACTCGAGTGCCCGAGGCCCAGGAGAGGCCGGCTCGAGTGCCCGAGACTCAGGAAAGGCCGGCTCGAGTGCCTGAGGCCCAGGAGAGGCCGACTCGAGTGCCCGAGGCCCAGGAGAGGCCGGCTCGAGTGCCCGAGGCCCAGGAGAGGCCGGCTCGAGTGCCCGAGGCCCAGGAGAGGCCGGCTATAGCGCCGGAGGCCCAGGAGAGGCCAGCTATAGCGCCGGAGGCCCAGGAGAGGCCAGCTACGGCGCCGGAGGCCCAGGAGAGGCCAGCTACGGCGCCGGAGGCCCAGGAGAGGCCAGCTACTACGCCGGAGGCCCAGAAGTCATCGCCACCTGTTCCCACGATCCAGAAGGGGTCACCTTCGACACCTGTTCCCGCGACCCAGAAGGGGTCACCTTCACCGCCTGTTCCCGCGACCCAGAAGGGGTCACCTTCACCGCCTGTTCCCGTGACCCAGAAGGGGTCACCTTCACCGCCTGTTCCCGCGACTTGGGAGGAGTCGTCGCCGCAGCTGACGGTCGCCGCCGCGCTTCCGACCCTGTTGCTCCTTGTGCCCCGCCCTCTTTTGTGGACTCTGCTCCATTGTTTTTGCCATTGTCTGTCCCTGATGTGCCCGCATTGTCTGTTCCTGATTCCCCTGTTGTCTTTGGTTCGTGTCCTGTTTGTGGTTCTGGTTTGCGCACCCCGGGTGTTGTGCGCTTGTGAGGGGGGTACTGTCACGTTTAGCCCTCCTCCTCCTGTCGTTCGTACTTGTTTTGTTTTGTTAGCCATGTGTTTCTTAGTCCCGCCTCGTGTTTTGTAACCCTGCCCCTCGTTTAGTCTTTCAGGTGTTTCATGTTAGTCTGTTCTATTTAAACCCCCTGTCTCATCTTCCGTGTTGCTGGTTATTTGTCTACAGCCCTTGTCGTGTACTTTGTCTCTACCCGTCGTCCCGTTGTCATATTACCTTGTCTAAATCTTCTGTAGTGTTGTTGCGGTAGCGTTTAGTTTTGGTTCTGTGTATTCTGTCTTCCCGTGTCTGCTTCGTGTTCTGCCTTCGTGTTAAAATGAACGACTATCTGGATGAACTGACCAACGCCTGCCTTTTCGACCCTGATTATGGAATGCCCTTTTATAATAAATCTCGCTTCTCTCAGCAATTGTGTCCGCCTCTAAGATCTGCGCCACAATTGGCGATACAGAATAACCAGCCTAAAAAGGACACAGCGAGGAAGCGAGACTCCGGTAAGTCCCGTCGCTGTAACGAGATACGAGCTGCTACTATTCAGTTAGAATCTCCGGTGTTACAGAGAAACTAACCGGGGAAAGGAATTCCCCTGGCGCTGAGGGTACAAGGGGTTCTCAAAGGGACACACAGACTTTTTTTAGACATCTTTAATCTAGCTGTCTGTTGCCAAGAGAACCCGCAAGAGCGCCATGAGCCTGCCCGTCTGGATGATCGCTACAGGGAGGAGCAACCTGTAGCACAAGATGTGGTCAGGCGGAGTGAACACACTGATGATCCGTGTAACAACACTCGGCGTGCTCTAATACAACCTTGCGAGCCCCCGATACCTCAGGTGGGGCGGAAAAAACGTAAGAAGAGCTGCCGAGGGGATCCTGTATCTTTGTGTTCCTCCAGGGTTTCCAAGGCTCCTGTGGAGGAAGCCACACCTCCTGAGATGAGCCCCGCTGCCGCTGCGCCTCCGGTGGTCATTGCCGGGACTTCACCTCTGGGTGTGATTAATGCAGCAGCGCCCTAGAAAACCCAAACATTTTTTTTGGGGGGGGGATGGTGCTCAGGCCTTTCAGACTGGGCCGACTCGAGTGCCCGAGGCCCAGGAGAGGCCGGCTCGAGTGCCCGAGACTCAGGAAAGGCCGGCTCGAGTGCCTGAGGCCCAGGAGAGGCCGGCTCGAGTGCCCGAGGCCCAGGAGAGGCCGGCTCGAGTGCCCGAGGCCCAGGAGAGGCCGGCTATAGCGCCGGAGGCCCAGGAGAGGCCAGCTATAGCGCCGGAGGCCCAGGAGAGGCCAGCTATAGCGCCGGAGGCCCAGGGAGGCCAGCTACGGCGCCGGAGGCCCAGGAGAGGCCAGCTACGGGCCGGAGGCCCAGGAGAGGCCAGCTACTACGCCGGAGGCCCAGAAGTCATCGCCACCTGTTCCCACGATCCAGAAGGGGTCACCTTCGACACCTGTTCCCGCGACCCAGAAGGGGTCACCTTCACCGCCTGTTCCCGTGACCCAGAAGGGGTCACCTTCACCGCCTGTTCCCGCGACTTGGGAGGAGTCGTCGCCGCAGCTGACGGTCCCCGCCGCGCTTCCGGTGGATCCGGATCCTCCGCCACCAGAAGTCCCCGCAGCGCCACCTGGGGACCTGGGACTGCCTGCGCGCCTTGCTGCGCCTCGGGCCCCACCCATCCCGCCCTGTGAAACACCCCGGACCCCGCCCGTCCCGCCCTTGCGAAGTTCCTCGGGCCCCGCCCATCCTGCCCCTGCGAAGTTCCCGTGTCCCGCCCGTCCCGCCCCTGCACTTTGCCCCCTGTTGCTCCTTGTGCCCCCGCCCTCTTTTGTGGACTCTGCTCCATTGTTTTTGCCGTTGTCTGTCCCTGATGTGCCCGCATTGTCTGTTCCTGATTCCCCTGTTGTCTTTGGTTCGTGTCCTGTTTGTGGTTCTGGTTTGCGCACCCCGGGTGTTGTGCGCTTGAGAGGGGGTACTGTCACGTTTAGCCCTCCTCCTCCTGTCGTTCGTACTTGTTTTGTTTTGTTAGCCATGTGTTTCTTAGTCCCGCCTCGTGTTTTGTAACCCTGCCCCTCGTTTAGTCTTTCAGGTGTTTCATGTTAGTCTGTTCTATTTAAACCCCCTGTCTCATCTTCCGTGTTGCTGGTTATTTGTCTACAGCCCTTGTCGTGTACTTTGTCTCTACCCGTCGTCCCGTTGTCATATTACCTTGTCTAAATCTTCTGTAGTGTTGTTGCGGTAGCGTTTAGTTTTGGTTCTGTGTATTCTGTCTTCCCGTGTCTGCTTCGTGTTCTGCCTTCGTGTTAAAACTAACGACTATCTGGATGAACTGACCAACGCCTGCCTTTTCGACCCTGATTATGGAATGCCCTTTTATAATAAATCTCGCTTCTCTCAGCAATTGTGTCCGCCTCTAAGATCTGCGCCACAATCGGCGATACAGTTGCGGTCTTTTGGCATCAATCCAACTCCTTGTTCTTTCTTGAGAAACGCCTTTTAACTAACTTTTAGGGGCGTGATCTTAGTATAATTATTGGTCAACTATATGGTTGACCACTGGGCCTCGATCACTGAATATTCATTAGCTCTGTCTGGAAAGGGGGGGTTTTCTTCGAGGAGGAGGAGGAGAGAGTGAGAGAGAGAGTGACAACTGCACTCACCCCCCAGGTCCGGTTAGCGAATGCCGATAAGCAGACTAGGTGAGGGCATTATTTTCAAGACAAAGAGAATCCCTTATTCCTAAATAAATTGATTCGTAGTACTTGGCCTAATTAAGTATTAGTTTGGTTCCTTGTCATTCTAAACATTGAGCCATTCTTCATTCGTCTTTTAGATGATAAATGACACATAATGTATAGACAGGTACGACTCTGAGGTCACACAAGAACACATGGAGATGCTTACATCTGAAATAACAGACCACACATTAATACATGGATAGGCATACGTCTAACATAACTCATTACACGTTGATACTTAGTTATACATTAATCTAGATTAATACCACATCAGGATACAGGGGTATCTGTATGTTTAAAATAGTGTAATACACAGGAATGTATAGATGTGCATGCATTTCTGATACTACAGTCCAACAGGGACATGCATGTCTAAACTAGTGGAACGCACAGGAATACATAGATATGTGTATTTTTATAGTAACGCAACCCAAGAATACATGGACATGTATATTTAAAATATTAGAACACATAATAATACATGCATGAATGTGGGGTGATTATACAATAAAGGTGTTATGATGGAATCAATTACAGGCGAGGAATCCTAAGTCCTGCATTTACATCATTCACAGATCACTTAATGTTTGAATGTTATAGGCACACTTTTCTAGGCACACTTTTCTTCTTTTCTGGGTTTTTAAAGAGCTAATGAAATGGACACTAGGGTTTTGAGGATAATGATCCTTCCCTTGGTTGTAAGGTGGTTAGGGAACCGGTCTTGTGACCGGAGGGTTGTGGGTTCGATTCCCAGGCCTGAGGCCATGACTGAGGTGCCCTTGAGCAAGGCACCTAACCCCAACTGCTCCACGGGCGCCGGGCTAGGGCTGCCCACCGCTCTGGGCACGTGTGCACCACAGCCCCCTAGTGATCACTAGTGTGTGTGTGTGTGTGTTCTGACTGCACAGACCGGGTAAAATGCAGAGGACAAATTTCGATTGGGGTGAAAATCACAATTGACAATGTGGCTTGGCTTGACTGACTGACTTGACTGAGTTTGGTGTCTTTGGAATGCTCTCGCCGAGTTGCATCCTCTAGGCTAGATGTTGATCCAGTGTCCGTAGTGGATGCAAAGTTATAAGGATCTCTGAAATTTTTGCACCTTTAGACATGAGTTTAACCAGGAATTTCCAAGAGATGGCACATTGGCTGAAACCTTGGTGAATCAGATAAGGCTGGATAGTAGAATTTACAACTGAAGGTCCTTCCTGGGTTTTGTGGGTTCTGGTGTCTTCAGGAGGGGGTTTTGATCTTCATTTGCACTTTTTATTGCCTTTCTCCCACACTCAGGAGATCAGATAAGGTTATGTCTCTAACTTTAGAGAGGGAGACCATTGTGGGGGTGTGAGTATCTGAGGGCAGAGGTGATGTGTAGAAAACCTTGTTTTCACTTTCTAAACCTTTCCAAGGATTAGATGAGGTCAGTTTCTCACACTCTTTGCGAGGGGAGGTCATCTCTGTGTGTGGTGGTGAAGTGGCCTTGGCTATTTCCACTACAATAGTCTGGCTTGCCAGTGGATGTGCCGTTGCCGTGGTTGGATGTGCCATTGGACGTACAGATGCCAACTCCTACCTGAGGCTCACCATCTGCATTGAAGGGACTGTGACTACTCGGCCTGGAATTAGAACTATAACTATAGAACTATATTTGAACAATAAATACAGACTTCTGCTAGCGGGCCGCCCAATGGAGGATGGGTTCCCTTTTGAGTCTTGGTCCTCCCAACGTTTCTTCCTAAATTCCTGATTCCTGACATCTCAGGGAGATTGTCCTTGCCACTGTCACCTCAGGCTTGCTCATTAGGGATCTGGACCCATCCGATTGTAAAGCTGCTTTGTGAGAACATGTGTTGTAAAAAGCGCTATATAAATAAAACTTGACAGGAAGCCTCAATATAAATTATACCCTTTGAGGTAAACAATAGCTGTGAACACATGGGAGGTCTGGTGATATTATGACAGGGGTCAAGCCATGAAATGTCAAATTTTTAACAGGTCACAAAAATGTATATTATTGTATATTTGCTCTCTTACCTTGGCTGAATAATACCTTGGAGTTAAATTCTCCAGGTTTATTTCACCATATATGTGATTTCATGCTTTACCCCATTAATTTGTAGTAATCGTCTTTTTTACTTATTGATGTATTTACTGCTTGAGTGCACAAAATGTGTTTCTGCTTCTGCTTATTTTTATACATTTGTTGTGAGCATCACATTAACTGTGTCTGGTCTGTATTTTGGCTGTATTGCTGTGGTTTTCAGTATGGATGGATATTTTTGAAATATTGTATGTAGTCAGAGTGACAGCAGGCTATGTCTCTGCTGCTCTACCAGATTTTCTTTGGATATCTTCTGTTTCATTGGTATGCGATGGACATCAAGTCTTTTCAGTGACATCCCCCCACTCTACACAAATGTTCTTTAGTAGCCGTATCAAAAGAAATAACAAATAATTCCAAATAATAAAATGTCTGTGCAGTTTTGACACTATTGGAAAAAACAAAGTCTCACCTCTTCAGAGAGACTTCTCTGTTATGACAAGCCATTAACAAGCATAAAAACGATCCCATTAATTTTAGAACATTAATGGGCTGCTTCAAATTTCAGTCTTTAATTCATTGCTTTGCTTTCATTTCTTCCTCTGTACAAAAGCATAGAGGTGATCATTTAGCAGGACAGGATTCCCGACACCATACCTTGTCATGAAAAAGGAAGGATGTTAACAGCAAGAAATGAGCTGTCAGTTTTTTTTCAAATGTGCTTTTCACAGTTCATAATTGGTTTCTAAATGGAAAACAGATGGATGACATGAAATCAGCTAATAGTTTTGTGAAGATAATGCTGGCAGATCCTCTAGCACATTAAACTGTTTGACGTTATCACAGTGTTTATATATCTGTTTATATATATGTTTTCTCCATGTATTTACAGTCATCCATTATTACTCATTCCCTTGATATTGAAAGAACTACAACCTTTAGTGTAGTAAAATCACTTGGAAGGAAAAAAACAAACAAACTGAGAATCACATTTGCCACCTTTACATTTGTACATCCGCTCCCTACATTTGCCAAGGCAACACCACTGAGAGTTTCTTTATAACACTGAAGGAGGTGGAAGAACAAATATAAATGCCTCCTACTCTTTCATACCAAAACTTTCTGTTTCCTTAAAGCTTAAAAAAATCTGGTGCAAAGTTTCTTACTTGAATGACAATGTTTAATGAAAATCATAATTTCCAAGCATCCATTTTCATCCGCTTATCTGGGTCTGGGTCGCGGGTGCAGTAGCCTAAGCAAAGAGGCCCAGGTTTCTCTCTCCCTAGACACCTATTCTAGCTCTTCTGGGTGGGAACCCGAGGCGTTCCCAGGACAGCCAAGAGATATAATCTCTCCAACGTGTCCTAGGTCTTCGCCGGGGTATCCTCCCAGTTGGACATGCCCAGAGAGCCTCCCCAGGGAGGAGCCCAGGTGGCACCAGATGCCCAAACCACCTCAACTGGCTCCACTCTACGTGGAGGAGCAGTGACTCTAATTTAAGCCTCTACCAGATGACCGTACTCCGTACCTTATCTCTAAGGGAGAGCGTGGACACCCTGCAATCTCATTCTTTCGGTCACTACCCAGAGATTGTGACCATAGTTAAGAGTCGCAACATAGATTGACCAGTAAAGCGAGAGATTTGCCTTTTGGCTCAACTCTCTCTTCACGACAGCGTCCATTGCCGCAGCACCAATCCGCCTGTCAATCTCTCGTGCCATGGGAACCAAGCTCCTGCTCCGTTTGTACAGGGACTGGATAGCCCGTAGCAACAGGCACCATACCCTATACTCCCGGAGCACCCCCTTAGAGGAATTCCCAAGGGACATGGTCAAATGCCTTCTCCAAATCCACAAAACACATGTGAACTGGTTGAGCGAACTCCCAAGGACCCTTTAGGACCCTCGCAAAGGTGAAAAGCTGGTCCAGTGTTCCATGACGGAACCCACATTGTTCCTCTTGTAATTGAGATTTAACTATCGACCGGACTCTCTTCTCCAGTACCCCTGCATAGACCTTACCGGGGAGGCTGAGGAGTATGATCCCCGATATTTGGAACACACCCTCCGGTCCTATTTCTTAGAAAGGGAACACCACCCCGGATTGCCAGTCCAGAGGCACTGCCCCCGATTTACACACAATGTTGCAAAGACGCGTCAGCCAGGACAGTCCCACAACATCCAGAGCCACCATCGGGTTCGGGGATTGCTTGCTCACATTAGTTATAAAGCTGGCATTTTCATGGACATGCATTGAGCAGGAAAGAAATCCAATCACCCAGTGATCCAAAGAGCTAGGTGCATGGAGGCAGGTAGGATTTGTAATTGCAGATGTATGCATCTAAATGACTGCATGTAAAGGAAAACAGTCACTGCTTTGAGATGGCTGCCATGATTAAGGATGTCTGCATGAAAAGAGTCAGCAATTTCTCATCTTTACTCTTCATGATAATTTCACAGACATTTCATTTTAATTTCTCATCAATGTTTTTTATGAACAGTTTAGTCATGAAATGAAAGGTTGGCAATGAATGTGTACAGTGAAAATTGTCACTGGCAAAATTAACACTGTTGAATGATCCTCCTGAACTCCTTTCAATGTAAACATTTGAAATTCTCTAGTACCTGGAATGGCAGGCTGAGAACGAGAATCATAGTGCAAAAAACACTTATGATTACAAAAAACATTATGTTTACAACAAGATACATAAGCATACATTAAATGACCCATACACATTACTCAATCTGGAGGAATCTGTTTGAGCCTTGAATGGATCAAAAAGGTTATCAGTCTTTGACCTGAAGTCTGAGTATTACCAAATCAAGATGAAACTGCTATATAAAACTTCTGTCTGCCAACTTGGATTCTAGGAATTTAACAGGATGCCTCAGGGAGTTACTAAGGCCCCAGCATATTCCAGTGATGTTAAAGTGCATAGGCGGCTTAAACCTGAGGGAAGCTCTGGTTTACCTACATGACTTCATTTTATTTTCAGAAACACTGGTGTATAACAAGGAGCTGTTAATGAACGTCCTACATCATCTCAAATAATACACTGAAGGAAACTCTAAGATGTTTTTTTATTTCAGAAAAAAAGGTAGAACACAATGTTTGAGAGAGTTGTTGAAACTGATCCTATCAAAATAAATGCCCTTAAAACGTATCCAAAGACAAGAAAACTATTTTCTTGGGATCTATGGTTTTTACAGAATATCTTCCAACATAGCTGACTGCTCGGTATCCCCCACTGCAAAAGTGAAGGGAGCAAAGGGAAACATCTGGATCCAAAAGAAAGTTTTACTGAATGGTGAATTCCAGCCTGTGAGGAGGTTTTCACCAGCAGCATCGACAGTTTAACCTTCCTTGGGTTTGCAGATCCTAAAGGCCTTATTTTCTCCACACAGATGCAAGTTTAGGCCTTGGGTTTGGCATTATTCCAGAGTGGATCAATGTATCAAATACACAAATGAGTTTCAAATTCTACCTCTCCTGCCTTTCAGATATCTTGACGTAGTAATAAAGGTGTTACAAAAAACAAACAAACAGACAAGTTTCAAATTACTTGTATGAAAACTCATTTCATGGTGATACCTAATAGTATTGCTCTTATATTTTGGCTTCTGGCTACAGGTGACTGTTGGCTCTTTCTACTTTTACGTTACATGACAAACCTTGATAAGTTCCAATACCATCCATGGAGCAAAACCAAGATGCTGATGGATTGCCACAGCATCCATATGGGGACATGATAAATTATGGTCTTTTTTAGAAACTCAAGAATGGGTTAAACACATTTTCTTTATCATATAGATACCAATGGAACATTTCAGCTCAACCATGCCACTATGAAAGCAGTGTGTAACCAACACATAGTTGTTGGTGATTATGGAGACTGCAAAGTTCCAGAAACTTTAATGGAATCACTGCCTACATGCCCAGAAGACATACTAGACATCTTATATTTTCTGTCTGTTGAACCTGATCAAAGTTCTTCTAAAGATATTCTTGTTATAACTGACTTCTTCATCAAGTATGCAGCAGCTATATCTACCCTGATCCAGAAAGCCTTCATGGTCACAAAATCTTTATGAGAAAACTTGTGCAAGGGCCATATTTTGAGTCATACACTGAGAGCTCTGTGCAGTAACAAGTGCAATGACAGCAACAAGTGGAACTGACTGTCTCTGTAAGATGAACTCATAGACTCTCTGTGAAATCCAAGAAATTCCATTATCCAAAGTTAAGAAATCTCATTTCAGTTTAAATTATTCAACAATTTTGATTTCTGTGTGTAGTTTGGAGCACCCACAAAACCATTTAACATGTCCTTAGTGCATTCAGGGCATGTTTTCAGGAGGGGAGGATGAACCACAGAGTAGAGAACTACATGTGAATATAGGATTCTAGGAAGATTGATACAGTGGTTATGTTTTTTTCTTTTTTCCTTTACCATCTGTATTGTATTTTCAGCACTCAATTATCTATATTATACCCTAACTCAGATAATGATTGTTTATTGGTAATACATTTGGGATGTTCAAACAAATGCAAAGTTAAAATGATTTTTGATATAATATTTAATGTTTCTTTAGGCAGTGGCTGCATTATGAAATAATGTGTTATATGTTGCCATGTATAATGCAACAGATGGAGTTCAGATGCTTGCGGAGAAGATCAAACAGTTCACATCACAAGCCAGAGAGTGCAAAAACAGCAGCAGCAGGGCTGGCCATAGAGTAAATGGGAAAACAGTCCAAAAAGTACAATACCTGCAATCAGTCCATGTCAGCGAACAAACCAGGAAGGGATGAAACGGAAGAAAATTGAGAGAACAAAACATGCTGTATACCAGGAGGGCTAACACAGGAACTGCTTGGTATGCACAGATAAACCATGGCAATACTTCACAAAAAAAGAGTGAGACATATTAAATAGACAAAGAAAAACAAGAACAGGTGTACACAATTAACAATCAGGGGAGGTGGAATGCAGGAGTTGGCTGAGGTTGGTGGGACTGGTTGAAGTGATAGACGTGCTGGTGGAATGAGGTTTATGGGAGATGTCAGGGGCAGGGAGCGTGACACCCCAAAATAGTGGCATCTGTTAAAACTTCAAATTGTTGGTGTTTACATGTAAATATGTAGTTGTAAAGTAGCAGGTGCCATTACATTTTAGAATGGTTAATTGGTTAGCTTACAAGCTGGCACAGTTTATTCATTGTTTTGAGCTTCTCACAGATTGTATGTAACTATTAAATCTAAAGCAGCTTTAAACCCCTGACTCCTCCCTTCAGGTGTGTCCGAGTGTTTAGATTTGTTCTTGTAGGTGTTTGTTTCCATGTGCGTTTTGTAGTTTGTGAGTTACGTGCATCACCTCTCTCTTGTCATATGGTGATGTGTTGCACATGTTTCTTGTTCTGTTTCTTGTATTTAAGTGTGTGTCTTGTCCTTGTTCCTTGACTGTTGTTGTTACGTATAGAGAGCATGACTTTCATATTTGTGTTTTCTAGCGCTAATGCACTATATACAAATAAAAATTGCATGTAAAGTTCTGTGTCATCCAGGCTTCCTGCATAACCCTCACGAGCATCACAAATAATTTTTTGAATAAACAAAAAGCATGTTTTTTACTAAATGCTTTCTTGCATAATGGTTTCTGCATTGGGGTGTAATTTTGTCAAATTCTGTTGATGCACCATCCTCAATGCTATATAATGTAGAAACATAGAAATACTTTGATGTAAAGCTTTTCTGTGAAGGCCTGTTTCTATATACAGGTCATGATAATCCTTCTTGGATGAGTGAATTGATCTCCTTCCAATCTTGACATTTGGAATTTCGAGTCTAACACCTATAGTGGTGGGCCAAGCAAGAGGACCACACTTGGGACAGTTGCAGAAGATGGTCCAGTAACTGTCATAGTTGTTATAAGTGCACGCTGAAAAGGTGGCAACATCACACATTGTGCGTGTAATGTGGCATTGGACACAATCTAAGAGTATTTGTTCTGTGCTGCTATTTGAGAGGTCTACACATAAAACACAAATGTAAAATGTCAAAAATGAATGAAATATATGATTTTGTTCAGATATTGTCCTTATGGTTTAATGTGTTTTTCATTTTTGGAAACATCAGGAAAGCGGTAGTATGTTTTGAAGCTCTAGCCAAAGTTTCGTTTAAAAGGATACAAGGGGTTTAAAGTATCATTTATATATGAAATATCTTTTTTATGCTCATATTACTTGAGAATAATTCATTCACGAAGACTCAACTGACAGACATGAAGGGTCAGAGCATTGCAAACAGAACCCAGGAGCTCTGACTACATCACCAAACAAGCTGTAGACGAATCATCAGCAAAACACAGGAATTGTGACTATATGAGCAGGTGGGCTTTAGACTAATCAACAATAACAATAGTTTTTAGTGAACTTTTTTCAGTCATACATGATCAGGCAGGTTCTCCATTCCTTTGTACACACCTCAATTTGAAGGCACTCCTATTTATACTGACCTTAAGCACATAGGCTACACTAATACACAGATACAACAATTAGCGTTACTGATCAAGGATGTCTTCTTCATTTCATGCATAGAATAACACTTTGTGAATGGACCTAAAAGCTATAAATTTGTACAGACTTCTGGATGGTGTGTATTTAGTCAATAAAGGGAAATGTTTCTTGAAGAATCCCCCCATCCAGGGCATATCTCAATCTTTACAATGTTCTTTGCTGTTCAAATATGATCATTTTCAGTTTCTTTATCTCTTATCACTGAAATACCACACACCCATTTGCCATTTGCTTTTTATTTGGCAATACAATACCAACAACAACAACATAATGAACATACACTGACAAATGTCAGGTTTTGACATAAAGCATAATGCCAGCTCATGTTTTAACCCCTGTTTCAATCATACCATCAGTTCATGGAACACTGGCCTAGCTTAAGTCAGCTCAAGTCATAAATCCTGCTGAATAAAATGACAGAGAGCTGATCTAAAATCCCAAACCACATCTGGGAGATTCATTGTTGAAACCTTATAACTGAGTCCAGAGCTTCAGTGTGAAATTATATGAGAGGCTATATTAAAACCAAAGACCACACAGATGGTTGTGACTTCCAGCATGGACAAGGTCCACACTGAGAGCTGGAATCCAGGGTTGGACGGTCCAGGGTTTGTACAGAGCACTGCCAAACACAGCTCCTCCAGGACTTTTGTATGGGTCTGGGCAGGCAAAACATACAGCAGATGGACTCTCAGTCCTCCAGATGAGGCTGAATTTGCCTGCTTATAGATTAAAATGAGGTCACAACACTGATTACAAAAAAAACTGTACAACGTGCCCATGCCTTATTTGTATCAGTAAAAATGGGTATGGTTTGAATATTTGGTGATGGGAAAGGTTTTATAATTCCATATTTCAAATGTGAAAGTAATTCCAATATTATTTTAACACACAGTTTTAGTATCCAGTTTGAATTCACAGTTAATCAACTGTGGTGACTGTGACTTTAATAATTTAATAATTGGGCAAAGTAAATTGAAATACATTGTCGTGGAAAATGCAAAAGAACTGCACATTGGTTCACTATAATGAAATTTAAATGACAAATTAAATATGCTAATTACTGACAAATACACCCATGTCTGAATCCTCTCCAAATCTAATTCTTTCCATGGTTTTTCTGCACTAAAGGAAGGGGCACATATGCACAACACCTTAAGTAATAGTCAGCACTGTAGAATAATGTATTGCATTTTCATTTAATTTATACAAAGGTGCTAACATCAAAAGAAACTATAATATTTATGTTTATGCAATGTGCTACCTGAGACACTTGTGCTATCTTTTTCTGATAGCTGCTATCTAGCACTATGTAAAATATAGTATTAAGCCTCTATTCATTTATAAGTCTTTTTTAAAATAACTTATTTGATCCACTTTTGTTTCTGCCTATTTACATTCAGTATCTGGCATATCATATATGCACTTAGCAAGACAAATTGTTTGCATGTGTAACATGCCTGGCAAATAAAACTGATTCATATTGTGGTCCACAAGAGAGAAGGTACCGTCATGTCCTGTTTCTGCTGTTATTTAGACTACTATTTTAGACAAGCATGGATATTTACAATGGATTCAGATCATAGACAACTTCCTTTCTCATTGAAAATTACTTATATTTATATATATTATTTATATACATTTTTGATAATGTTCTTTTTTCATTTTGCTTCAGTGGTTCTCAACAAGCAAAAGATGTTGAAAATCCCCTGAAAAAAAGGATAATATTGTGCCATTACGATGATTACAAAAACATGTCTTACAACAGCAGCTACAAACAAATTAGCCAACAAATAATAGTGTCTATCATTAAATGTAACTGATGGGTGAATGTAATATGTGCAGGTCACAAAAGCATCACCCACTACAACAATATTTCAATGGCTTATTATACAAGGTAGTTAGGACTCTGCTCACAGCCAGTTGTCTACAAACAAATGATCTTGTGGTGCCCTTTCAAATAGGAAATGTCAGATCAAATGCCACAGAAATCTGGGCCAGTGATGGAAGGGCAGTTGTGCATGCTAACAACAATTAAGAATCTCCGTTGGTGTCTTCATGACAGTATATGTGTGTCGGAGCTGACAAGACCAAACCACTGTGTCTTTGTTTTCCTGAGCAAGCTATAGGATGTGAAGATTAGCTGCCACCTGCTTTGTGATTCAGATGCTTCTTCAAATAGATTATGTGGGTTTTCTGCCAAGTGTGTGAAATGTGTGAAATATCCACTAGATTAACAAATTCTAAATACTACTGATAATAACAGGGTCTATATTACAAGAAAACAACAAGGCCAAACTCTATTATGTGAAGTCTTATTTGTCTACCCCTTCTGTCTGTGTTTACAAGCACTTAAAATCGAATTTATTCACATAGCACTTTTTTACATGTTGTCATAAAGAAGCTTTACAAATGTAGTCCAGATCCGTAATGAGCACACCAGAGGCAGAAGTGATGAGGAAAAACTAACTAGGTGGAAGTAAGGAAGAAACCTGCGGAGGTACAAGACTCAAGAAGGAGCCATAGTAATGGACCCATCCTCCATTGAGCAGCCGAGCTAGCAACCAGTCCACACTCTATTATGTTGTGTTTAATCCAACTGGTCTGTAAAGATCAGTGGTCTGGTAACAAATATCAGGTCACTTTTGATTTGTCAGTGGTGGCAAACACTTCTTAAAGAAGACAGAAGGAAGTGTGAATGAGTGGCAGGGGATAGGGGTGGTATTTGGGGCTCAGATGGACAGAAGCTGATGGACAGAAAAGTTTAAGTCAAATCAAATCAAGTCAGTTTTATTTATATAGCGCTTTTTAAAACACATGTTGTCACAAAGCAGCTTTACAAACGTATGGGTCCAGATCTCTAATGAGCAAGCCAGGGGCGACAATGGCAAGGAAAAACTCCCTAGGCAGGAATTAGGAAGAAACCTTGGGACGACAAAGACTCAAAAGGGAACCCATCCTCCATTGGGTGGCCCAGCTAGTAGTAGTCCAAATTAATAGTTCTATTTCTAGACAGAGCAGTCCCTCCAATGTGGATATTGGGCCTCAGGTAGGAGTCAGCATCAACACATCTGCTGGTGGCATTGGCACATCCATCCATGGCATCAGCACATCCACTGGCAAGCCAGACCATCTTCTAGGTGCTTTTATGGAATTGTCTTTGTAGAACCATGTAACCATATACAAAATTTTAAAGAATTGGTCATTGTTCCCTTTCTATTCATCTAGCCTATGTATTTAGTAATATTTAGGTAGTATTTTCCATGCTGCATTTTGTTATTTGTGTTGATATTGGTTTAACATGCATAAAACTGTTGCCATTCTGTGGTTTTAGGTGAGTGGTGTAAACGAGTACATTAATATGTGTGTGTAAAGAAAATCTACAAATAGGAGAAAAAATAATGTTGTATGAATTAAGTTTGTGAAATAAATGGTTTCAGCAGTTTTGATACATTCGCTGATCAACCCAAACAAGGCTCTCTTACATGTTTGCGCACTGAATTTAATTTATTTTAATTGCATTCCTAATTAAATATGTTGGCTAAATAGGTCTGTCAACTTTTTAGAATAAACATATTGTCAGTTTGAAGTATAATAATCATGCAGTCCAGGCATAAGTCATGTGGAGCTGCAAACAGACCGGTAAACATTCACTGAATACACACCATTACCTCTTTGAAGGTGAACATCAGACCATTGCAAAATAAAGGAAAATGAATACTTTCTAAGACATCAACCACCTTGAACTGAGAAACTTCTTTGTAGAGACTCCCTTAAAGAAACACATGTTCAGAGGTGAAATGTATTTACAATACAAACAATTATGGAGTGTGTGAGATAAATTGCAAGGGCTGACCAAAGTTTTTCTTTCACCTGGTTGTAAAACAAATTTCAAAACTCTCCCCAAATTAAAAAGACAAAGATGAATGGGGTAAAAAGGCGAGTAGGTCCAACGCCCAAAAGTTTTAGAGCTCTCTCCTTGAATTATGCTATTTGTTTTCCAATTCGAATGGCCTTAGAGCTCTGCTTTCAACAAATTTTCAAGCTCTCCAGAGTGAGAGAAGAAAGAAAGAGGGAGTGAGCAAGAGAGATAGTTGGGGAAGGTGGAGCAGAGGCAGGGTGCTCTCAGGGCATCATGTATTCCTAATAGAGTCAGCTTCATAGGGTCGGTCCTTCTACTGGAGACTTCAGGACAGGAGACACTGAACTCTCTTCCTCCGCCTGTCTCTCTCACTCTCAATTACTGTCTCATCCCACCATCACAACCCCTTTTTTTTTCTTTCTAGCACTCTCTCTTTCTCCCTCTCTCTGTCCTTTATATCCATCTTCATAGGGCCATGTGGTCATGTGTTCACATACACAGGGATGGACAGTGTTGCACTCTAATCTACTATGTTTTAAAGAGTAGATCTAACATTTCAGAAGCAAAATTGACATACCTAATTTGTTATAATGATCATACATCTGAGAGCAGTGTTTCAGCATTCAGACAATTCTTAGAACAATAATTCAGTCAAACCATCGTCTGAGCTAGAGCCAGTGCTCTCCCAGCCTTTGTGGCATCATGCAGAGATCACAGTAAGGAGACAAGGGTTGTCATTGGGTTGCTTCGTTCTGACCAGCTGGTTTTAGAGACTGCATCCCTATGGGAGAGAGTGATCTGACATGCCACTGACATCTAAACTAAGAACAGCCTTGTAACTTATCTTTTTTATTTATTTAATGCCAGGAGGCCAAGATATAATTCTTACCATTGGCTTGTTGGCTTGCATATCATACAAAGAACAGTTTTTTATAGAGTATATATATATGCCTTAAAAGGTTGAATGCTGGGATGTTTTAAATCTTTTATAAAATTGCAAAACAACAACAATAACAACAAAAAAAAATGATTTCACATCAACCTGCCATTTTGGCAATATTCCAGAGGAGACATACTGAAGCATGCTGCCCATTCTCTTTCTTACCTGTTTTCCCTTCGATTCTTTGTGTATCAGCACCTCTCACATATTTGCACTCTCACACAGATTGTCTGGCTTCCTGGCTTCCCTGTGTGATGTCGCTGTGTGATAGCTTATGTGTCGCACTCCTCTGCTCTGAGTGAAGGCATCAACGAGCAGAGTACCGTTCCCACGGCAGGCAGATACAGGAGGGTGATATCCTGCCTGAGCAGCAGGAGGTGTGGCAGCGGGGTCCTGGCTAGAGTCCCATCACATAGCTCCAGCCTCAGAGAAAAGCCATCTTGCAAGGCCCTTAGTGTTTTGCGGGAATAGAGAACACGCCTCTCCCCTTTCTCCCTTCCTCGTTATGGGGGGCAATCCATCCCTGCAGGCCCAGGAATGGATTGCCGGGCTGCGCTTATCTGGTCCGACACATGGCAGGGTCTCAGGAATCAATTCTTCAGCCGATCGCAATAAAACCTGTGCTGTCCTGTAACACCAACTCCACCCCGCTTACACCCAGTCCCACCCCCCCGGTGACCTGACGCTCTGAGTAGAAGATGCTGTTCTAGACACGGCTGTTCAAACACCACAGCAGCCACAGGCATGATTAAGACGTTACAGGAGAGTGGAGGCGATTGGGATGAATGAGGCCAACGATTACACTGCTCCCTAGTGGCCATGGACCATATCGACCTCATATATCACAACACAGCCTCTTAGCCTTTGCTTGCTACAGTGCATCAACCAACCTGTCGAGCAGTGGTCAATATTAGAACACTGGGATATAGTGGCTCAAAAGGACAAACCAAGTTGTCATTTTTACAAAATGGTGCAGTTGTCCCCAATTTTATATGTTTATTTGAAATTAACTTTATATAAAAAATATCCCTGCTTTGGGCAATTAGAAGGATAGGAAACTCAAGAGTATGACTGTGTAAAAGTGAACGATGTGAGGGAATGAACTGATCAGAGGCATGTTCACAGATGCAGTACGCAAGACAAGCAGTTTTCCCCTCTCAATATCATAGAGGACTTTTGGCTTTATTGTTAAGTTAAGTCAAGCCACATTGTCAATTGTGATTTTCACCCCAATCGAAATTTGTCCTCCGCATTTACCCATCTGTGCAGTCAGAACACACACACACACACTAGTGATAACTAGGGGGCTGTGGTGCACACGTGCCCAGAGCAGTGGGCAGCCCTAGCCCGGCACCCGTGGAGCAGTTGGGGTTAGGTGCCTTGCTCAAGGGCACCTCAGTCATGGCCTCAGGCCTGGGAATCGAACCCACGACCCCCCGGTCACAAGACTGGTTCCCTAACCACCAGACCATGACTGCCCCATGGTCTACATTAGTGAAAACCAGAGTGTTGCTGATGAATAGAAGCTGGAATTAGGGCCGTGAGTTTATGGTAGCTGCTCCCCAATAATTCATCTGATGTTGTCCACATTAGCCCTGTCACAATTGGACATAAGCACCCTGAGGGGGAAAGGTAGCTGCATAAATACAAGATTATCTGAGCATTCTCATGTAAGCCATCATATTAAAAACATATTTTAAAAATTAGATTCTACCAAATTTAAGCATGATTCAAATGACTCATGAGACTAAAGGTCTCAGTCTGCTCTCACAGCATTCTGCTGCTGCTACTAGAGCAGTGACACAGAGCACTGGGGAGTGAAATTATGAAATATTGATTTGTGGCCTTTATGTTCCTGATGTACATTTTCTCAAGGTGACAAAGATTACGGCGTGATGGGTGACTGCTGGAAATAAGTGCGTTTTCAAATCAATGAACTCGAGGAGGCAGTACAGGAGATCACCTAGGAAGGCCAAGGTATAAGAAAGAGGAAGAAAGAGGAAGATTAAAATCACTTCAAATGTAATCGATTTTCAATCCAAGCAAACTTTAATATATAGTTTGCTACATGGAATTTACATGTTCTGGTCTATGACATTGATTCCATTTACATCTGAGAATGTAAAAATGCCTATAGAAGAGGTGTAATCCTCAGTTGATATATGGGATAAAAACAGTCAGTCACAGAGAAAACAAAGTTAAATTAATAATAAATGGACAAACTCTCACTGTTCAAACTACCTTAAAGTGAATCCCAATGTTTGATTTAATTTAGGCACTGTGCTGCTTCTGGAAGACCTTTTCAATGTAAAGAGATGTAGGTGCTAGAGTAGTGTTAGAGTTCTGCTGTATTTCAAATCCAGCTGCTGTATTGCCATGTTTGCTTTAGCCTTATAGACCGCAGTTGGAATTTACACATACTTTAGGTTTCAGCACATTGTGTGTAACACTGCCATTCAACTTGATATCAGATGGGTTCACATCCTGGCGAGGTAGATGTGACATACAGATTTCTAGGCCATAATATGACTTTAGAAACTATCACAAAACATACATAATAATATTTCTTCTTGGATGTTAAAGTGATGGACCCCCTGTGAGCTGTCATGTTTGGTGGCAATCTAACTGTAGCTTTTCACACATCCTTCCAACATCCATACCTATTGTTTCACTTGCTTATGGAATAGTGGCCCTTGTGTGAAATATCTTCTGTGAAGACTAACACTAATATAAGAGCTATAGACCAGAGTATTCAGGGCTTAAATTAACGTGCGATTTTATAATACTTTTAATACACCTAAGGAGGAGCACATATAGGAGCACAGAGCAAGATATCGTGCATATATTAATGGCTTTATTGACGTTTTAACATGGTTGAGCAGTGCATGTAAATATCCATTCCACTGATAATTACAACTACAACTTTGCATATGATTTGCAAATGTAATTATGATATAATGGCAGGTATAATGGCAAAGTGGATTACTATTGTACATTTATTTCAGCCATATGACTTAAGGTAGGAGTGCTAAAAATATTGTAGAATAATTCAGTCAGTAATACAATCATTTATAAGTTGATGCTTGATATACAGTCTCTGATCAAAACAGAAGCAAAGGCCTGAAATAATTTTTCAAACACATATCTTGCGACCGCTGCTTTGTCGGCTCCCTCTCGTGTATCCCGCATGGCACTAATAGTGGACCTCCCAAGGAACTGCATCAACATCACTGTGTTTCAGGCTATATGTATGCGAGGTCAGTATAATGCATTAGCGTCCCCAGCTGATAATGGCTTCTTTCCCCTGTAAATAGTGTATTAGTCATCAAGCAGGATTAACCAGCAAGCACTGCTCACAACATTGTTCTTTCTTTCTTTCTTTCTTCCTTCCTTCCTTCTTCAACCATCAGCAGCTTGCCTTTTTCAAGGCTGGGAAACATCTATTAAAAAAAGAATGTGATTTAGCAGCAGCCCCCATCGGAGATTAACACAGCCTTTTATGGTCAGTCTCTAAATCAAGACAGGAGAAAGGAATGAAAAAAATGGATCATTACCCACTTTGGGGGCAATAGGTGTCATATTCATGCCCACCTACTGTATGTTAATATCTACTAATATTTATATCTATCTCAAACCAGTGAAGCAAATTTGTACTGAACAATGACAAATGCAAAATTATTATTTTCGGAGGACCAGAATGTTCTGTACGCATGCAACGCTCAGGGTTGTATGTTGACTTGAAAGTACTTCACTCTGAATCAGTCCTTGTAAATGCTATAAAGCTATTATAGGGTCCTGTAAAACAAAATTTGAGTTCACATGCTTTTTCAGGATTGAATTTGGATACTGTTTAAATATGGATGACCATTACGGTGAAAATTAGCTAGTATTCCTCCTTGGTTTAAGTAATTTAGTTGTTCAGTTTACTTTGAAGGCTCCTTGGCCAGCCTCTGAGACACTACTGGCATGAAGGAGTTAATATCAAATGCTTGTTCTGATTCATGATTCATGATTCATGATTCAGATGCTCATTCTGATTTATGAGTCTCCTTTGCATTTAATCTTTAAGGCCTTCTCGGATTGCCCACTCCCTGATCAGGGAGAGTTCATAATTTCTGTTTCAAAACTTTGTATCCCTAGGTAATGTTTCGTGTGCTATTTCTGCTATCAGCCAGAGTGCTATTTGACCCATTTCAGAGAATAGCTGGTGTTATCTAGTTGGCCCCAGACACAGGAGCGCAATTTGGGGAAGATGGAGTGTGTGTCAAATTCAAGATAAATCTTACAAATACAAGTCATTTTCTAGCATTTACCTGGCCTATCTTCTGCTGCTTTTTAATGCACATTTTATTAGTTTGCTTCAACTGCCGAAGAAAGCTGAAGATATTTCTCCAAAAATGAAGGCAAAGAATTTGTATAGATTCTATAGCTACATATTTTCTTCTAATATTCTACGGACCAATCCCATTTCACCCCTCGCCCCTACCACTTGACCCTACCAGTCCATTTTTGCACATTCATGCCTAGGGGTAGTGTGCTGATCTTTGTGGTGATGGAGAGTTAGGGTGTTTAGGGCTACATAGCCCTCCAAATGGAGGTTTTTCAAAACACTCAAAATGCAGTGATAGGAGAAATTTCTCAGAATGTTTGCAAATCACAGCAAAATGGATGTACGAGTGTCTGGAGAAACCCACAGATATAAATATTGTCTATGCTAATGAGGATTTTCATTTACAACCTTTGTATTCATTTCAATGTATACATTGTCTGTTCCTTCTTAACAAGCAAACAAACAAAATTAATTGTATAATAATGTATCAGTATCTAGCTTGCTAACATTATTGTTATTGCTGATTTGTACATGATAATCCTGCATTTTGATATATTTTTTATCACTTTAATTCCCTTTGAAAGCATACGAGTGTAACAAAAGTCCTGCAGAAGGGTTGCTGAACTTTACAGCTCCTGTAGTATTAGTGCAGACTGGCAGGGTTGCCTACAGAGCAGTGTTAGTAGCCTGCTAATGAAGCAGTGTTACTGGCTAATGCGTGAAATTGAAGTTTTGAATGACAACTGCAGACAATCTCAAAAGGATGGTGGTGGCCCACACAAGAGGGCCCGCCACATCTGAGGACAGCATTTTGGGAATGTTTGCAATGTATGTAAAAACCATAAGGACTTGTGAAGGGCTGTCCTGTTTGAAGGGGAAGACATCAACCACTGTCTCTTGTAACTCTTGAAGCGGTCCAAGGGGTGTAGTGGAGAAAGAAAGACATTTTCCATCACCCTTGCTATGAAGACCCAAAGTTCACAACCCCAGGACTGAGGAAACCCTTCTTATCAGACTCACCAGGGAGTTCTCCCAAGAACTCCCTCACCAGGGAGTTCTTGGGAGATGGCAGCGTTGGCATTACTGGAGGTTATTGCTAATGGCCGAATTCGCCGATAGCGCGTTTTCCGTGACCATTATGATTTTGGCCCATGATTATGACTGGCTTATAAGCCGTTTCAGATTTCCAAGAGCTGTCCTCTTGGAACTCTGTGCTGAGTTGGAGAGAGAAATGGCGAGGAGTCGCGCATTGCCAGCTCCTTTACAGGTGCTGACCATCGGCTTCCTGGCAACTGGCTCGTTTCAAAGAGAACTGGCAGACCGGTCAGGGATATCCCAGTCATCTTTGAGCCGTGCCATGCCAGCTGTGTTGGATGGGATCATATGCATGTCAGCTAGGTATATAAAGTTCCCATATGATGCGGTTGACCAGGCAAACATTAAAGCGCAATTTGCAGCGATAGCCGGTTTCCCGATTGTAATCGGAGCGATCGACTGCACACACATTGCTATAAAGGCACCATCTGAGGAGGAATTTGCTTATGTGAATAGAAAACACTTTCATTCCATAAACGTGCAAATAATCTGTGATGCAAAAATGTGCCTTACTAATGTAGGGGGCGTGTCTCTCATGTGCGCTAAATTCCACGTTGATTGGGATGTACAAAAGAAACGTGCGTGGATTACGTCGTAAGCACGGTTTGATACATCCGGATTTTTTTTTGCGTACGCCATTTTCTGGATTTGTCCGTACGCCAAGTTTCAGTAAGAAATCCACGCAAGTCTTTGTACATGAGGCCCCAGATCATGTAGCCTGCAGTATTCAGTGTCTGAAACATAACCAGCCAATCATATAATGTGCTATCAGGACTGGTGTTTGAACATGAAGATTAAATCCTGACTCATTATTATTGAAATGCTATGTGAACTGTGTGTTCCATATTAACGCATATATATTATTGATCATATTTCCAGTTTTACCATGTTATTCACTTATGAAACTATTATCACATCTCTTTTATTTACTGTTTTATTATTATTTGTGTTATGTATATGTATTAATCTGGCTATTGTTACTTCTAAGTCTGCTCCAGTATGGTCAATTAAGGAAACCTGTTAAGTCGTAGGTGGCTTTGGAAGAGTGAATACCACTGAAATGCCTTAACTAATGTATCCTGACCAATTCTTCTTTATTCCTAAATGATGTACCTGCAGGAAAGGTATACATTTTTCACTGTCTGTGGATATGTAATTTAGCTTTTTCTACCCTTGCCATGCTTCTGTGTCTTAGTTGTTTCATTCCTTTTGTTTCCAACTGGAGGGAAATGCCTTAACGTTGCATGACAGATAGTCCCTCCCTTAACGCAACACCCTCAGATCAATAGTTAAATATCAAAACCTAGGGAGAATTGAAGTAGAATTTGGAGTTGGAAAGAAGCCAAAACATCGCAACAAGTTCTAACCCCTAGAGAAATGTGCTTGGATTTCCGCGGAGGCGTCAACAGTGAGGGAAATCCAAGAATTAAGTATTTATGCTTTTAAAGCCTGACACCTGTTTAGTCTGTGAGTTCGTTTAAACTCACTTAATTTGTCCTAACACATTGTCACTAAAGTTATCTCGTCTCCCGTTTTGTTTGTAAAGTTAGTGTTAGTTCTGTTCTTCGAGACGTAATTCGACTGTAGCGTATAAAAGACTGGCTAGCGTGCACCTGTTCAAGTCTATAAAGGCCTTGATTACTCAACCAAGTGGAAAGCAGTTCTGGAACGGACCCGCTAAACTTCAACGAACCTTTGGGACAGCTGGGTCACTATCAGTGCTTAGTAACTTCGGAAAAGTGCGTGTGGTTTTATTTGTGGGGCCTCTAAATACCACAGCAATCCGAGCATGGGAGACTCTAGCTCTGAGTAAGCCAACTTCATTCATAATGTTCTGCTCATAGTATTATTATTCTCACTATTATTATTATTGTCACTATTATTCTCACTATTATTATCCCGACCAAAGTAGCATGATGCATACATTTTAGCCAGTCCTTTGCTTGCATTTCAGACCTAGCTTTATCCATTTTAGCACACCATTATCTCCCAGCTAATAGTTTCACCCATAAGGCATTTTCCTCCCATTTTAATTTTCTTTAATCGACTTTTGGGTTGGTTAACAATGGTTTAAACGCTCTGTGGAGTTTCCTGTTTCATAGTTAGCTTAATTTCGGTTGGTTTGTCTTTCATCTGATTCAGTTAATAACTTGTTAAGTCTCTGAACCTAAACCAAGTTTCGACCTTATGCATTGTATGCATTATAACTTTAAATTGTTGAGATCCATTATTCAATAAAATTTGCATCTGTTCACTAAACCAATCTCTTTGGCAAATATATTTTAAATCAATGGTATTAGGTCACAGCGCAGATTCTGAACTTCACCCTTCGGCATTGAGACTGATGTACACCATTTCATTTATTCCCGTTATCAAGTGATATTTCCCTGAGAATTATTCATAATTAATCAATATTCCTTATAGGGGTTAGGGGTAAAAATAAGAAATGACACTGGGACAAATATAAAATATAAAAATGTATAGAAATAGATAAATATATAAATAAATATTAATTTTACGTCATGTGTAATGCGACCATGATGTTACTGTTGCTGGTCTCTGATTATAAATATTAATTAAACAAATGTCCCTCAATCCAATGAGTAAATGTGCATTTAGAAAAAGAGAGAAAAAAACATATGGAGAGCAGAATTGAAGTGAAAGATGAAAACTGCAGTTTAGAGAACTCTTCACTGACTGCTATTGATTTTGGTTTCATCTTTGATTAAGATGTAATGAACTGTTTTACATTGCCTGGCTTTCTTTTTAGTGTATTTGGAATATTCTGTAATGTGATCCACAAGCTTGATGACATCAGCTACAGAAAAATTTTTCTCTGATAGCACAGGACAGGGGGGTTGGCAGTGTGCAGCGGTTTGACTGTTTACTATCAAGAATGCATACATCAAACGTCTGCCTTGTGCTGAATCATCCAGGAAATGTTGTGGTGTGACTAGCGGTTATTGTCTTCAGAGCTTTGTCTCTCTGTGCTTTGCATCATCCTTGTAGCTTCTCGATTGTGTCCTCAGCTGGGCTCACTGGATGTCAGCTCAGTTCCTGCCAGTTGCAAATAGTTGCATTGTTTCCTTCAGTTCCACATTAGTTACCATTTGTGACTAAACAAAATATCAGCTCCAGATAAAAATAAGTCACTATGTACTAAAACATAATCTAAACTTTTCAATAACACCATTCACATGTTAGATATATTTCTTTCCTGTTTCTTAAACAAAAAGAAGAAAAAAGATAAATAAGACATAAGTAAAGATAAAGAGCACATTTGGGGGAGGAATGATCCCTCTCTAAGCAGCTGTGTCACTCATTCCATTGGTTAGGGGCTTTGAGTCCCGCATTGTAACATGGCTGTTAAAACTTTGAGGGACCCCAGTGCTCCGAAGAAAGTCCCATGTGCGGGCCACTGAAACAAATTAATTTAAACAGAGAGGAGATGCCTAGGGGGTTCCTAACCTCTGGAGAGGGTGTGACTACCAAATGCAGCCTTGGGGCGATGTTAAAGTTAATGTAAACGTGACTGGCAATCCCTCTTTTCTAATCACAGACCTTCTGAATCAGGACTGTGAGTAGAAAAGAAAATAGATGATAATAATAATAGATAATAGTAGTAGTAATAATAATAATAATAGATAATTCAGATAATGTAATGTGATGGATCAAGACTGGCTCCCATCTCCTCATATTATCATGGTACAAAAAATGTTGTCAGTTTATATTGTTCATGGTGCAATGTGCTAAGCTGTATTGCCATGTAAATTTACCAAGCTAGGAAACAAATGGAGCAAAAGTGGAACAATCGCGTTTTATAAATGAAATGTCATTCTAAAACAATTTTACAGACGTCAAAGCAAATGCACCCACATAATTAAAGCCTGGCAGACAGCAAACACAGGCTACAGAGGACATGAATGCAGCATAAGCCCTGATTGAAAGGAATTTAGGAAATAGAGGAAACATATATGTAATATTCCCTTGTAATATTACTTTTTCTGTGGAGAATTAAGGTTATCAGAACAAATGAGTGTAAGCTTTGAATTTTCCTGCACACTTGACTGAACTGTAAAACTTCTACAGCACAATTGCAGATACCTATTCCCCTCCGCGCACAGTTCTTGTAAAAGGAAGCACATTTTAAAGGAGTTTCTCAATGGCACGGTGAAATTTCAGAAAGATGAGTCAATGAATGACATTATGTCAGATATGTGCTCTAATTATTGAACCTGTCGTGTTACACTGAATATAAATTGAATATGTGCTACAAATGGAATAAGTGTTGAATCTATTTTTCAATTCATACGTTGTTACAAATAAATGTATATGTCTTTAGTTCTTCTGTTTTACATTATTGCCATTTAAGCCTGAGAGGTGCAGAACATGTTTCTGGGGTAAGTTAACACTACTAATCACACCTTTGTGCCTACAGAATGGGAGAGTTCTCTGAAGCTGAACTGCTGTGTGCCTGAGAAAAACTCACCTACCTCTCTGGACTCTGTGGGAAGGGCGAAGCAGGCATTAATCACCAAGCTTGGAGCGGGTGTGAGTGTGGCATGGTACCCGCATTTGATCCCAGCAGACCACTAGCACATTATTGCCACTTGTATAGCCGTGGGGTGGGGTTGGGGAACGATGCCAGATTCATTACACAGGCAGCACATCTCTAACTTGTGGTTTCTCACCTTTGAAATGGTGGGAGCTCTCTCTGTCTGTCACATGTCTGCAAACACACACACACACACACACACACGCACACACATACACACACACAGCCTATCTGCAGCATTGAGATAAATGTTCAATCTCTACAGCTTCCACCATTTTCTATACCAGGGTTGTAAATTAGGACTTGGACTGTCAGCAGTGACTTTGCCTACATGTTTCTGCCTTCCCTCATCTCTCCTTTTCTCCTCCTTCTCATCCTCTTCTCCTTCTCCCCTCCTTCTGCTCATTCACTGTCAGGGTAATTCCTTGGCATTGATAAAAGTGCTCCCAAAGCATGCTCGCTAGTATCAATCAACTGATTTTCTCCTCTGCCCATGTCTCTCTTACAGTGCCTTAGGAAGCCTTCTCTTAATTAAAACAGTCTTTGAATCTGGACTCTCTTACTCCAAACAGTCATGTTCCTTCCCACCAGTTTCCCTTGCATGTTTATAGAAGTACGAGCCAAGCTTTGGGATTTCCCCTGTAGTGTCTTTAGGCAAACACTGGCCTGGCGAATCTATAGGCTGTGATGAGTCAGTCGCAGGCACAGACACGAGCATGTGGGAGCCAGGATAAATGGTACAGCCTCATTCCCCCTGAGGGGCATATATCTGTCTCAAGGAGGATTTAAACCAGTCGGATGTGGGATTTTCAGCCACCCACACTCGCTTACCTCAGGCGCACACATGCGGCAGACCTGACAGATTCACTCTTCCTCGGGATATATGCACGACACATCTTTTGACCTGTTTTCTGAGGCTCTATGACCATAAACTGTCAGCTTTGCAGTGGCTAGGTGGGGGACAGTATGATTCTTGCTCGTCGCACAGTTTGTTTTCACAGGAAAGAAATGCGAAATTGCTGCGGCCATGTCTGGGTTCAGCCTGTCTCAGTCAAGAGATTCAGACCCTGTTGACATGGCTTTCATTTCAGATCATCATTAAGCATCACAATGATGCAACTAAGTCCAGAAATACATGTTAGTTTCATCATCCTAGACCTTATTTGTCACTATTGCTTGGACAATATGTTTGTAAATCTAAACTCCAGACAGATTTGGGTGATTTGAAGCAATTGGCCTCTGTCCTCATCTGACCCTCAAGTTTGTTTGAAACTTTTGTGACCCCGCCCCCCCCCCCCCTCCTTAATTGAGTTAAAGTAATTTGGAGACCAGTGCATTAGCGCCCTCTAGTGATTGAACACTTCCTCAATGAGTCAAAGGGTTACCTCTAAACAGCAAAGATTTATCCAGCATTGCTCCAAAACATGGATAGGACTATTCAGCAGAACGACTTTGTAATAGCTGTTAAGAATGAGTGCAGTCTGCTCCTAAATAGAAGGGTCAGTGATTCAATAGTAGGCTGGTCCTCGTTTTAAGTGGAGATTTTGTTTGAATGTTTGTGCTGTCTTACCCTAGCTATATAAAACCCTGCTATCCTGCTGAACTGCTGCACTCAGTGGCAATGTTAGAAATGTAGGGAAATTAAATAGCCATGATTCTATCTCCACATACACAACAGTTCATTAGGCCTTTGCCCCCTCTCAGGATGGCTCCAGAGAGATCGGTCTAGTAGGACATTCACACACCTGAGCTAAGAATTCAAGTCCTGTTTCAATCAGTTGCTGGTGCTTTTGAAACACTGCAGTGAGCTCATTTGTTTAATCGTTTAGTGCTTCGGCATTATTGTGTCATTTCTTTGTGATGTCACATCACTATGCTTCATTATGGCTGCAAATGAGGCAAATGTTGCAATTATGAGTGAACAGGCAGATATGATTGTTTCCCAGCAGTGCAACCTTTTTTTCTGTCAGCTGAATGCCTTTGTCTGCACTACTCGCCTCATAGACAGGCCGAAATTAATCTTTTAGTGGCAGTATTTGCATATGTCAGTGCATTGATTGTAAGTAACAATAGCTTGTACTATTATTACAATCATTTAATATTAAACAGTTCTTCTTTTTAGCAGAACATCCCCAAACAAACCAAATATCGTTTTTTGCAATCAAATTAAACACTGCACCTCATTAGATGGATCAATACTTCATTAACCCCCGAGAAGAAAGTTCGCATCAACAGCAAAACAAGGTGACAGTTACCACACAATGTGATCAGCAAAACATAATAAAATGTCATGGCATTCATTACAAGTATGGAAGTGTTTTAGATACATGGTTAGTTTGGCAAAGTGGGGTCTTCAAAGTCTGTACCTACGTTAAATGGGCTTTTGTTTGTTGGTTGTTTTTCTTTAAGGTATCCCATACATTTTGAACAGTTATTTTGAACAGTGCCTTATAAATTGTTTCTGAATAGAGAGAAGCATGTCAACCCTTTACATATTAAACTGTAATATCGTTTGAGCCCAATGATGTTTGCTTCAGTATTACAAACTGTCAGAACTTTTTTGAAGAACAATATTGTTAGTTTACTTTGTGTTAAACCTATGTGTGACACCCACCATGTATTGACCAATACACAACCTCTGAGATAAATGATGATCTAGAGGTACTTGGCACTGTGTTAGTTAGATTTTCCCCTGTTGGGGTTCTCTGTGGACTTTCAGGAGAGCCCATTACAAAACTGACATACTCCCACTGTCCACTTGAAACACCTCCATTTACTGCCAATTGTATAGGTGGGCAGTTACAATCTGTAGCCCATCTGTTGCTGTGCCCATTTTTGACCTCCTCTCAATCCCATTCACAACTGGGCAGCTTCTGACCACTGGACCAGTGCTGATGGAATATACTATTTTGATGGCCATTCTCAACACAGTAATAATACAACAGTTGGTGTTTCGTGAGAACGAGAACATCACATTCTCAGTCACATGTAGTCACATTTTAGATGTTGGTGAAAGCAAACGTTTCTGTTGTGTAATTATTCCATTCGTAGGCATCAGTATTTTCATTGTAGTACACCACAATATTCTCACTATTCTATGTGTCCTGCTTTTGATGTACACTGCAAAGGTGGATGTCTGGAGAGCAAGGCAGGTAAATTGCCCCCACCCCTCCCCTCAGGGTTGCACAGAGGCACACTCCTGACCCCTAACCATGGGGCTAAAGCCTTCAGACCATCTCTGAATGTATCACATGTGTCCTTGACATGGCTTTGACATCCTGTTTTTTTTCTATGATGTAGCCATCCATTATGGCTCTCTTCGTCCACCGAGTGACCCAGCCGGCCCACTTTCTCCTCTGACCTTTTGCCTACCTACGTCTTTTTTCCCTCCCCTTAGAAACAGCCACTGTAAATCTCCTCAATGAGGTTTTGCCCCCTGAACGGATGAGGTTTACTGATCGCACCATTCACCTACCCCTGACCACATGGTGCCTTTTTGAGACGTGACAGAAAGTGAATGAGTAATAGACCAGGACAAGACGGCAACATACACACACCTGAAACCAAATGTCCTTTGCTGTGGTTTGCTGTGGTGATTTCTTTGGAACCTTATGTTGAGTTGCAAAGAGCAAACTTGTTTCCTTTCTTTCCTCTGCGCTTTGCAAACCCGTCTGGAGCCTGTGGAGTGGTGTATTTGTGTAGTCCTCAACTTTTCAAATTGTTCCTGTATATATGGAATTGCTGGTACATATGGGGAAGAAGAAACCAAACGTGTTGGTTGCTCACAGCCCTTAGGAATGCCCCTTCCATTGCACACTAACTGCTGGGCGCAGGGAACATTTGCACACTGGTCACTGGTTTTTAACGTCAATTAAAATCAGGAGCATGACAAGTCCCCCATAAAGGAACTGCTCCATGACAGTGGACGCTCCCTCTGCCTGCTCTATGGTCCTTGAATGAGTTATGCTAATGGTGGCCCTGAGTGGCCAAAATGCCATTTAAATTTGCATACGGTGCTCCCTACCCCTTCGCTGAGTTTGGGAAGGGGAGGCCCAGCTGGATTGACGGTTTATTGGATTGGATTGATGCCTCATGACGTGCCTTCACAATGGGGCTCACTCCATTTTTTGTGGATCTCCAGATTCACTAGACACAAATGGAATCGCCACGACTGTGTTCGGCACCATGGCAAACCTGCTGTCTCTGCAGTCAGGAAAGAGGAAGTGATGATAATACTGTGACTGATGTTTATGAAATGTTCGCTGGGGTGCTTGGAGCACACAATGACATATTTAAACATCCGAATTGTTCAAATAGAGCACCATTTTGATGTATTTATTTGCTTCACTTAATACCTACACAGTCTCACTGTGTCACTGCATATGCTGCAACATATAAACGATGACAACCAAACACATCAAAAGTAATTGAAAATAACATTTGACAACAAGTGAAGCACAGCTCCATAAATTAAGAAACAAACTAATATAAAAAAATCATTTATATTCATTAGCAGACGTTCTGCCTGGAGTCTCCCTTCACTCCTAACTTGCAGAAATGCCAAATGTTGGGATGATATAAGGAAGAAAATTACTCTCCCTCCCACAAGAGGCAACAAATCATTCTTCACATGAGACATACACAGCACACTCGCGCATGTTGTGTTCACACCCTCAAAGTGTAAAAGTGCAACCCACGGCCCGCGAGAGTGAGCTGGAGGAGGCAGTTTGATTAATGTTAAAACGCATGCATGCCGGAGAGATGTCATCCCTCTCCCCAGCTAGAAAGAATAACTTCGCCACGACTCTCCCCCTAACAGGAAATGAAGCATCAGGAGGGAAATCACCACGACTGTGACCCAGATGAATTTGTCTGCTACCACGAGGCCTGTCTTTGAATCCTGTCCGTGCTCGTCTTCGACCAGGCGCTACGGTTTTCGGCGGTGCCAAGGACAGTGTCCTCTTAAAGGGAAGACGTGTCCAGAGAGCATCTCCACAGCATCTTTCACATCCACCCCCCTCTCTGCAGTGTCCTGATGAGATCAAAAGCCACGCTAAAATGGAGGGAACGAACGCATTATCCGTCCTCGAAAGCCGCAGCCAAAGGACTCCGGATCTGTCTACTTGAGTCACAAAACAAGCATGCCTGCTACTCCTCTGGCCCATTTCAGGCCCCTTCAGGCTCTTTAGAGAAGACAGAGAGGCAATCTCAGGCCGAAAATCAGCATGTAATGGGAGGGCGAGTCCGCCCCAGTGTTAACGCACACCACTGTGGACAACAGTCTGCGAGATGTTGATCTGGGTGGCGGCTACGCGGGTCCTGCTAATCCCATTTGCTTTTTGCCTCCTTTGCTTCCTCGGCAGGATGCTGCGGGACAGAGAGGCCTCTCCAAAGAAGAAAGGGCCAATCAAAGGGGGATTTGTGTGTTTTATCAGAGTGCTGCAGAGAGCCTCTTCTTTGTGTACAAAGGAGATTAGACCTTAAACAGCAGACAGTGAAATTGAGACCCCCACTCTGAACATGCAAATTGCAAATCTACAAAAAATTATCTAATCAAAGTGCTCTGTGTTCAAACATGACTGAATCAGCAGACCAATACACAACTGTATCGGTAGACCAATACATGCAAATCGAATTATGGGTTCTGATTCATGAAGCAATGCTTTGGTATTTGTTGTTTTGGATGGTCATGTCTAGGTTTAGAGAAGATTTTCTCTTTGACAAAAGACAAATTTTTGAATACATTTTTTTTAACTAAATCAATTTGATTTCAGTTCACTTTATTTAAGCAGATATTTTTCGAATAAGCTTCCACAAGGCATTGGTCCAAAATGCCATCATATGTGCAGGTAGCTGACGTCTCCACAAGACAGACGTTAGAAGTTGCGCCGCAGCAGGTCGTGCCCTTGCAGAAGGTTCTCGCAGTGCAGCACCTGGCACAGCTGCAGGAACAGATTAAACGCACATATGCTGCATGCAGCATTTTGGAACGTGCACCGTGGGACCGACAGTAAAAGTGGCGATTCACTCACCCCCTTCAGCCCAGCCCAGCGAGCCCCTTCATGCCAAGCTGTGGAGATCAGTCAAGGATACGTGGCAAAACCTGCCAAGAGCAGTAAAGCATAATTTTCCTCTGTTAATAAATGAAAATATCGTGCTGTAAATGGCCATTATTTATTGGCTATAATGTAATTTAGCTTCTCTGCTGTTCAGGGTCGAGTTTTGCCATTTTGAAAAGTTGGAATTGGTGAGAACTGCGATGGAAAACACTGGTCTTACAACAGAGCGTAGGGTAGACTGCACCCTGGAACTCATTTATTTCTGATCTAAATGAATTGGCTGACCTGGCCAAATCTCACATGGTAATGACTTCAGCCTTAAACCTTTTTATGGCCATGACCTTTTTCAGACCTGAATGTGCAAACTGCTCTTCATCATGGGAAGATTTTTCCAAATCTGAAATGTGCTGTGGTCTAGTCATTATGACTCAATGCAGTGATATATCATTTTTGTGATCTCAAGCTGTATGGATTTCTAATACGGGGCTACAGTTGGCTGGAGTAGGTGGAGTGGACTGGGCTCATGAGAAGAGGAGAGGAACATTTACAGGCAATTCAATATGATCTATGGAAATCCAAGCTGACAAATGTTCGTAAGGTGAACACTTCACTGGGATGACTTTTAAGGTCTCTCTGAAGGGTTCTGTCCAACTCCAGCTGAGCTTATATGAAGCAAGAGTAGACAGAAACAGATGATAGTTAAATATGAAAATCACAATAGCGATAACATAGAACTAACCAATTACTGAAGATTGTAAGCTAATAGTTGTAAATTTGATTGAATTGTAAATTGAAGACAATGTCAAAAATCCACCAGCCAACACTAGTGTGGACACTGGGAACACTGGAGAACGCTAGTGTTGACTGAGAGTGAACACTGGAGAACACTAGTATTGACTTAGGGTGAACACTGGCAAAAATAGGCAACAATAAAGTATAACGTCCATTTAGCCTAAGGGAACTGCCTCAGACTTTTCAGGTCTGGGTTTGAGGAGAGGAGGCCATGAATTGAAACTTAACAGAACTGCTACAGCAGATGTCTTAACATCAGGCACTTATGGACAGTATGCTAAAAGATATTTAAAAACACCTAAGGACCACTGTGAACATAATGTGTAGAGTTTATTAAGAGATCGGAATGAGAATGGTTCCCAAATAATGGGAAAGTTGCTTAAGGAGTTACGTCAGTTAATATGTAAATATCCTATGTGAAATGAGCAAATGCTACCATATTAATAATACTGGCATTTTGAATTAATTAATCCAAAAGCCAAGCTCAGAGCCATATTCATAATGGCATTTCCTTCATCTTTAAGGCATCCCTTTTTATGGACATTAATAATGAAACCTCTCAGAACACAATCGTTTGAAAAGGTCTTTCAGGGAGATAAGGAGGCAAACTTACCATGACACAGAAAAGGAAGAAGGAAGTTTTTTTTTTGAAGGTATGATTGTCCTGTTCAACACCCTTTGTCATTATTTGACATGCAGGGTCACCCATGTATTTCAATTTTTCAGTTTCAGATTTGTAGACAGCAGGAAGCCTAACATATTTTCTTTCTGAAATGATTTCTTTTAGAGCATTCCCTGCAATCCACTTTTCTGAAAAAAGACACAATAATAAAATAATAAAGGCCTCAAACAGCAGGATGTCCTTGGTCACAACAAACTCAGAGTTCAGTATAATTCATTTAACTTTTCTCAAAATAGCCTCTTTAAGGAAAGATATATTGCCTTCCGGCGACATAGAGTATCGTGGGGTGGAATACAGTGTTGTGAGGTTGTGAAAGTGGGAATATATTAGATTGACTGTCACCTTTAGCCTTCACCACAATTGCTGTCAAAGGAGCAGTTCAGCAAGAAATCATACCAAACTGCCAGGTTTGCAAAGTGACTCTGAGGGGCAGCATGCAAGGACGCAGGGATTCTCCAATGAGGCATCAGCATTAGAGGCAACTGCATTAGCAATGATTAAAAAGCCATTGTGCTAACAACGTGCCATTTTCATCTAATCATAAGGTCTGTTTTATGCTCTTCCATTATGTGCTGAGTCTTCTAACATGGGGTTTAAGGTTAAGAAAGATATAATCTAGAAATACCCTTATCCTTAATGTTCTTGTTCACTTTAATCACATACCCTTTTGCATCAGCTATTCTTTTGCCACAGCTATAGTTTAGTCAGAAAACACATGCAAATGTGAAATCAGATTCAGAACTAAATGCTTTTACACACTTGCGGATGAATAAGCTATTTGCTAATGCACGTGTACATTTATAAATGTGAACAATGCATTGAACATGAAAACATAAATGGGCCAGTTATCAGATCAATATGAAATTCAGGGCAAAATAAAGCTGAGGGAAATTAATGTTCTCTGTAAAAAGATGTCACTCCTGCCATGGCTTAACCAGATGTGGCTGTATGTGGAGCCTTTATATCGTAGGTATATATCCCAAAATATTTTTTTCTGCATAGGACATCCATGTGTTTCATTGAAAACCCACTGTCTCCTTTATTCTCAGTTCTTCTGGGGGGATTTAGAGAATTGGTACGTCTTTAAAGATGGTGGAGTGCAATTGGATTCCAGATTACATTTAGAT
This sequence comes from Brachyhypopomus occidentalis, assembly GCA_020368025.1. Classification (NCBI taxonomy): domain Eukaryota; kingdom Metazoa; phylum Chordata; class Actinopteri; order Gymnotiformes; family Hypopomidae; genus Brachyhypopomus; species Brachyhypopomus occidentalis. Next base: position 871,653 of record JAGXOD010000052.1, read on the forward strand.
TTTATTCACTGCATTTATCCATGGTATTTTATCCAAAGTCACGTACATTTATGACTGAATACAATTACAGCAATTGAAGGTTAAGGAACCCAACCTTCTCATTACTAGTCAAGTACCATAACCACTGAGCTACTAATGTCCCCAGGTCATGGGTTGGAGGAGGTAGAGTTGAGACTTGAGATTCACCACATCAGTGCCATTTGTATCCTGCAGAGATCTGGCTGGCTACAGTCAACTAAGTATACCACATTGACTGAAAAGCTAGAAATCTAAAATCTAAGAAATGCTTTCTGAAGGTCTTGAAGTCATAGGAGAGGACAGGTTGAAACTCATAATCTCATAAACATCTCAAAATCAATATGACTTATCCTTCTCTATGCCTATCGAGCTTTATCTCTCAATAATCAGTCAGGTGGAATAAAAGATCTAGGATGCCACGTCCCATAATATGTATATGAAAACTGGATCCAGTCTTACCAAGCATGGCCACAGTAGTGCAAATAAGTTGCACTGATTGTGAGACAGTTCTGAGAATGACAGTAGAGATGATTTTGTTTAGTCTCGTCTTTATATCAGTCGTGGATGCCAATACATGGAGCACAAGTAATTGGTTCTTATCTCTATGGGTGTACATTTATTGACGTGGTGATCAATCTCCAAGGGCACAGCAGAGGAGGGAGGGAGCATGCACTATGCCAAGTGCAATTTGGTCAGACTGTGGGAAATTGATAGAGCAGAGATGGTGGAAAACCACTTTCCTAAATCCCCAGCTCTGCCAGGGGTTTGTTTTTTGCATTCGGAGTTTAGCTCAGTGCTTTAGAGGAAAGGAAAGAGAAAGAGAGAGTGCTTCTCATACAGCACAGAAAACCAACACATTTTGCTATACATCTGCCTTATCTAGAAGCATTGACCAAAGAACTCGAGTACTGTTTGCACAACACCAAAACCTGTTGACGCCTCGTCACAACACCAAAACCTGTTAACGCCTCGCCGCTGATAAGCATCTCAGATTACACAATTTAATAGCTTAAATAATTCCTATGCCTAAACCTCCTTGGAAACATGGAGATGAAATGTTGGAAATGCACCTAGATATATATGTCCATTTGTGGCAAATTTGCAGCTGTCACATGGCAACACATCCAGGCGCTTATGAACAGCCAGCAGTGCAAACTCCGCCCGGTTGCAGAGTGCGGGAGGCTTTGGCAGGCCCGAGCTTACCATGATGACGCCGAGTCATGCCTGAGCTCACCATGGCGACGAGTCAGTCGGGATGCAGCGCTCTCAGCTGAGACTCTAGCAGGTGTCGTGCAGTGAGAGGCTCCTCGCAGCGCGAGCGGGGAGATATTTTGAGTACTGTAATGAGGTGAAACCAGGCTGTGACCCAAGACTTGACAAAAAAAAGTCTTACTTTCAGAAATCCTCATGTCACATGCTCTCAGAGGATGCTGTCACCAGAGGATGATGTCATTCAAAGGTGAGGCCAGTGAGAATTACCTGTGGAAATATTACTTCCCATGGTTCAGCTCCTGTATGATTGACAGAGTTATCTTAAAGTTAGTGGAATTTATGATCTGATTATGATTTCCCATGTGAACCAAGGCTTGTATTTTTGCATATCTATACATCTACAGTGATATTGAAAATATGATTTTTTGGTCATTTTCACCATGTCTTAAATAGAAACTTTAAGAATGAAATGCACAATAATAAATCACTATTATTACAACTTGAAGATAATACTATAGGTAATAAAGTTGGAAACTGTAATATATATAATAATGTAATGTAATATGGCTCAGACTTCAATCAAGATTAAGACTTAACAAAGTTGTTGCATGCAATAATTATGCAGTAATCTAAACCATGTGAAGTATTAAAGTATGTAATTTCATATAGTTTCATGTTAAACTCTCTGGGCAGCGTTAGCCATAATGCACTGGCTTCCTTTGACTTTGGTATAAAACTTACCCTAGGTCCCTGAGCTGTTTCTGAAATATGGAACAGCCCAGAAGCACTCATATAATGTCTCATAATGGAACATGTTGTTGTATCCTTAAAGTCAGTGAAAGTCCTCTCTCACACTAAACAGAAGGAAAAAACTTCATTGAGTGCATCAAATACATCGCATATGTCACACAGGACAAAATGAGCAATGGCAGTACAAAAACAGCATACAAGGAATGTCAACAAGTGAAGCATGTAGTCCCAGAGAGCATCCATGTAATGAATAATAGCTGCTCTGTAAGGAAAAGCTTTGTGCATTTGCATTGAACATTGATTCTGATTGGTGCTGTGTCAAAGTCAAGAGGTCGTCATGAGAATGAAGGGGCGGAAGAGAAAGAGAGAGAGAGAGAGAGAATAAAGTAAAAACAAACCAGATGCCAGCGTTAGCCACAAGGGCCATTCCTGCCTTAATGTACTGTGCCTCTCTCAAGACACACATAACCTTAACACACACTGTTATTCTGGGGTATACAATATGAACAGGGTCAATTTAAACTCACCTTTCTATGATGAGGGGAAAAACAACAACCTTTTAGAGGACACACACACACACAGTTATGATGCAGTGCCCCATTCTAGGCAAACTCTAGAAGTTATAGAGTGCATCGCAGATGAAATTAGGGCTTTCTTCACAAAAGGTGCTTTTTGGGTGTCTAGTTTTCATGCCTCGTGATTTTCTGTACCTCTACGCGAGAACTGTTGCAATTTGCACTCCCTCTGAATCATTTAATCACAGAGGAATCAGAGGAAACAGCAGTAACATGAAACCCTTAGCAATCACTTTCCTCTGGTTTTACAATGGCAGTAAAATGCAATCTCTGTCTGTTAAAATTCATACAGATGGATTATTTGTTTATTTATTTCATTTTGGGGGCATATATTTATTTACTTTGGTTTGGCAGCAAGTAATTCATAAAGCAAACATGCAGATACAGCATCAGACTTCCGGCCTATGGAGTTGTATTAGTGAAAAGGAAAAGCTGGCACCAGGTCAGGCTCCAGGATGTCACTGGACATCCGCAATTTTAGAATGATCAGCAAGAAAGACCCTGGCTGCTTATGAAAAGAGACATTAACAGTTTTAACAGTTTCTGAAAATAGATCTGGGATGGACAGTTAAATATACTGCAACTAGATTTGCAAACCTGACATCAAGCATGAGATCTTTTTACAGTGAGATTAAACATGTGCTCCAGGTTTTTGTTACATGTAGCTCCACCCTTCATCCCGGTCTTGTGTATTTTCCCTAGTCCCGCCCTGTTTCCATGGTTTCCCTTCTGTTTGTCCTCCCTGTTTTGATCGCTCCCACCTGTGTCTAGTTAGTTCCTGTTTGGTAAGTGTATTTAGTCTCCTTGTGTTTCGCTAGTCGGTGTTCGGTCATGTATGTGTAAGTCTCTATGTGTCCTTGGTTGTCCAGCTCATGCACGTAGGTGGTCTTTGTTTCTTGCGTTCAGTTTTCTTTGTTGTATTCTTCTTATTCGCCGTCATTTTGGATCTTTCAGTTCGTTCTACGTGTAGTCTGTTTTCCTATGTTTCCTAGTCTTCGGTTTGTTTGCTTTCTATTTAATAAACCTGCCTTCCGCATTTGCGTCTTGTCTGCCCTCCGTTAAAATACGTAACAGTTTTTATGAGGCAGGTTGTGAACTGAACCTTCTAAATTCACAGGACCAGGATGGAATATTAATTAATAACTTTTTTAGATATATATATTTAATCTGTCCTTCTCTCATGTATCTGTGTCTGTGTGTGTGCATGTGTGGGCTGTGCTTATGAGTGTAAATGTGTGTGGTGTGGCGTGGTGTGTGCATTCCCATGCTTGAAAGCTGAAGTAGAGTGGGGTGTCTGGTCTAGGGCTGCATGGTCACAGCAGCCAATTAGATGTCTGTTGTCAGTTAAATGGCTGCACCTGCTTGCAGAAGAGTGAGCGACCGGGAGCAACAGGCCAGCCAGTCAAGTAAAGTCAAATTTATTTATATTGCGCTTTTTACATCACATGTTGTCACAAAGCAGCATTACAATCGTATGGGTCCAGATCCCTAATGAGCAAGCCAGAGGCGACAGTGGCAAGGAAAAACTCCCTAAGATGGCAGGAATTTAGGAAGAAACCTTGGGAGGACCAAGACTGAAAAGGGAACCCTTCCTCCATTGGGCAGCCCGCCTCCAGAGCGACTCCTCCCAAGCGCCTCCTCCTGAGCGCCTCCTCCAGACCGCTTCCTACCGAGCGTCTCCCCCCCGAGCGCCTCCTGCTGAGCGCCTCCTCCTAGGGGGCTTCTCGTTATCTCCCTCATTTCCTGCCATGCTGCTCCGCCCTCCCCGTGCCCTGCTTTGCATGGAAGTCCCGGATGTGCTGCAGCCTTCTGATGAGCCAAGCGGTTCCACCACGCTCTTATCTGAAAACGCTGGTTAAATCACTCCACGGCAGCCCGCTATAGACTGTGTGATAAAGCACAGTGGGATTTCTTCACTTCACCATCTGTGCTGCTTTTATAGAGACATCTGGAGGGGAAAGAGGGTGCCATGTCAAGCCCGTAAGATCAGAGAAGACCACACTTGCACCTTCCATAAAAATGTACACTTTTATGTCCTTTATCTATTGCTGGTTTAGCTTCTCTCTGTGTCTGTTTTTATTGACATTGATAAGAGCTTTGTATGTGTATGAGCATTAACATTTGATTCCAGTTTTGAAGAACTGCATATATAGCATATATACTATACACTGATACAGATATTTATACATTTACATTTACGGCATTTAGCAGACGCCCTTATCCAGAGCGACTTACAAAAAGTGCTTCATTGTTTTACTCAGAACAAAATCTCTAGCTAGTTAGTTTAGGCTAAAATCAGGAAGAAACTTTAAGCAAAGATATTATTAGATACAGTCAGTATGGACGCCTAGATATACTCAAATATATACTGAAAAAACCCTACTTAAAAGATAAAATCAAGAAAAGTCATTACAGTCACAAATATTTAATAAATGCTAGTGTAGTAAAATTTAATTTAAGTGCTCTTGAAACAGATGTGTCTTCAGTCTTCGCTTAAAAACAGCAAGAGACTCTGCCATTCGCACACTCAGGGGAAGTTCGTTCCACCACTGAGGTGCCAGAACTGAAAAAAGTCTGGATGCATGTTTTCCGCGTGTTCTGAGAGATGGTGGGTCAAGCCGAGCTGTGCTTGAAGCTCGAAGAGCTCTGGGTACAGATCGGGATTTGACCATTGCCACCATGTATGGAGGTGCTGGTCCATTCTTAGCCTTGTAGGCCAGCATCAGGGTTTTATATCTGATGCGGGCAGCTACAGGAAGCCAGTGAAGAGAGCGCAGCAGAGGAGTAACATGGCTGAACTTAGGAACATTGAAGACAAGTCGAGCCGCCGACTTGTATATTTGTATTTATACACACACTGCTCAAAAAATGAAGGGAACACTTAAACAACACAATGTAACTCCAAGTCAACTACACTTCTGACCTGTTCAGTTAGGACGCAACACTGATTGTGAATCAGTTTCACCTACTGTTGTGCAAATGGAACAGACAACAGGTAGAAATGAGAGGCAATTAGCAAGGCACCCTCTATAAAGAAGTGGTTCTGCAGGTGGTGACCACAGACCTTTTCTCTGTTCTCATCCTTTCTGGATGATGTTTTGGTCACTTTGGCATTTTGTCAGTTCTCTCACCATAGAAGTAGCATGAGGCGGTGTCTATAACCCACAGAAGTTGCTCAGGAAGTGCAGGTCATCCAGGATGGCACATCAATGTGTCCAGAGCATGGAGCAGATACCAGGAGACAGGCCAGTACACCAGGAGACATGGTGGAGACCGTAGGAGGGCACAACCCAGCAGCAGGACCACTATCTCCTCCTTTGTGCAAGGAGGAACAGGAGGAGCAATGCCAGAGCCCTGCAAAATGACCTTCACCAGGCCACTAATATCCATGTTTCTGCTCAAACTGTCAGAAACAGACTCCATGAGAGTGGTTTGAGGGCCCGACGTCCACAAGTGGGGCTTGTGCTTACAGCCCAACACCGTGCAGGGCGATTGGCATTTGCCAGAGAACACCAAGATTGGCAGATTCACGGATGAGCAGGTTCACACTGACCACATGTGACAGATGTGACAGTGTATGGAGACGCTGTGGAGAACGTGCTGCTGCCTGCAACATCCTCCAGCATGACCAGTTTGGCAATGGGTCAGTAATGGTGTGGAGAGGCATTTCTCATGGAGGGCCGCATAGACCTCCATGTGCTACTACTACTAAGCCTCATTTTAACTTGTCTTGAGGAATTTCCACTGAAGTTGGATCAGCCTGTCATTTGATTTTCCACTTTGATTTTGAGTATGATTCCAAATCCAGACCTCCATGGCATAATAATTTTGATTTACATTGATCATTTTTATTTTGTTCTCAACACTTTCCACTATGTAATAAATATTTTCAACCAGAATTTTATTCATTGAGATCTAGGATTTTGGTGTTCCCTTAATTTTTTTGTGCAGTATACACACTATACACACACACGCACTATATTGCCAAAAGTATTCGCTCACCTTCCTTGACTCACATATGATCTTAAGTGACATCCCATTCCTAATCCACAGAGTTCAATATGATGTTAGTCCACCCTTTGCAGCTAGAACAGCTTCAACTCTTATGGGAAGGCTGTCCACGAGGTTTAGGAGAGTCTTTATGGGGATTTCCAGAAGCACATTTGTGAGGTCACATATTGATGTTGGACAAGAAGGCCTGGCTCTCAGTCTCCTCTCTAATTCATCCCAAAAGTTTTCTCTGTGCAGGCCAATCATGTTCATCCACACCAGACTCTGCCATCCATGTCTTTATGGACCTTGCTTTGTGCACGGGTGCACAGTCATATTGGAAGTGGAAGGGGCCACAAAGTTCTCACAAAGTTGGGAGCATAGAATTGTCCAAAATGTCTTGGTATGCTGAAGCATTCAGAGTTCCTTTCACTGGAACTAAGGGGGCAAGCCCAGCTCCTGAAAAACAACCCCACACCATAATTACCCCTCCACCAAACTTTACACTTGGCACAATGCAGTCAGACAAGTACCATTCTCCTCGCAACTGCCAAATCCAGACTCGTCCATCAGATTGCCAGATGGAGAAGCGCAATTCGTCACTCCAGAGAATGCGCCTGTACTGCTCTAGAGTCCAGTGGCGGCGTGCTTTACACCACTGCATCCGACGCTTTGCATTGCCCTTGGTGATGTATGGCTTGGATGCAGCTGTTCGGCCATGGAAACTCATTCCATGAAGCTCTCTGCACACTGTTTTTGAGCTAATCTGAAGGCCACATGAAGTTTGGATATCTGTAGTGATTGACACTGTAGAAAGTTGGCAACCCCTTCGCACTATGGGGTTCAGCATTCGCTGACCCCACTCCGTCAGTTTACATGGCCTACCACTTCGTGGCCAAGTTGCTGTCATTCCCAAACACTTCCATTTTATTATCATACATCTGACTGGAATATATTAGGAGTGAGGAAATTTCACAACTGTATTTATTGCACAAGGGCATCCTATCAGCTCCTGAGAGTGACCCATTCTTTCACAAATGTTTGTAAAAACAGCCTGCATGCCTAGGTGCTTAATTATATATACCTGTGGCCATGGAAGTGATTGGAACACCTGATTCCAATAATTTGGATGGGTGAGTGAATACTTTTGGCAATATAGTGTACAGTATAGTGTACTCCAAATTAAGGTTGCACCGAGTTAACGTCCCTCAAGTACAAACTATTAAATAAAGATGTAGCCAACTATGCCATCCTGGGAATTGCACCCAGAGAATTTTAACTAAGGACTACAAAGGACTACAAATAGCACATTTATTCAAGAAAAATACAGTAATAAGTTAAGAAATTTTAACAGTTAAAATCACTAAGACCATGTCAATAAACAATTAGAACAATAAAATAGCACAGGAGTGGTAATTCCAGCACCTCGCTGGAATAAGTGATCATGTGACTCGTCGCGATACAAATGAAACATAGATGACTAATGCAATGTCGAAACACGCCTATAGGGAGAGGCAAGGCTCATACGTACACGCTCATACCACAACACCCGTGCCAACACACACAAAACCCAGTGATTCCACGGGCCAACTAACCCATACTAAGACACCACTCTCCTCCACCCCTTTGAGGACATCAAACTGAAACACTAAAGCCTGGACATCAAATAGTGACTGCAACCTTCCTAGCAAATAATACATATAAATACATATTTACAAACCACTACTTCACATACCTTGACATAGCCGCCACTCGGAAGAGGAGGAGCAAAAGCAGGAGGCTTCCCCCAAACCCTCAACCAGCCTTTTTATAGGGACACCACAATAAGCAATTAACACCCACGCCCTAAATAACAATCAAGAACCCCCAATAAACCACAGTGATCCCTCCTTATCCTGCCACATACACATCAGTAGGAGTAAAAGTTTTTTCTTTCAACTTTTTTTTAACAAATACCAGGGTAAAGTACGGTCTGATCCAAAACAATCCGCAGTCTGGTCTTGTCTCAATCCAAAACATTGTTTCCTGCTTCTGCTGTGATTGAGGCAGCCAGTGATGGAGCCACCTGATGAAGGATTCTCAGAGTGACGTGCCAAAGGCTTCAGTTTCCTGGCATCCAGAAGGGGCATAAATAAATAAACAACAAAAAATAAAAGAAATAAATAAAAGTTCCACAGTCTGTTCACCTCAACTCCATCATCATTTTGAGCTCTGAGCTGGATCCCTGCACCTGAAAGCCCCTTCTAATTCATCACTGCCAGAATATGATTGAGCAGCTGAGCCTCCTGTAATCACATCAGGGATATGGATATATACGTGGTCATGGAGGGTAAAAATTGGAACCGTAATGCAGGCATTGATCTGGCACAAGACCTCTGTGGAGAACTCAGCAACATGACTTGGTAGGCTACCCTTGAATTACTGACAATGACAATATGCTAAGCAGTTCTTTTTGATCAGTTTAAATATATCGAAGATGTTGTGAATTAACACTTACTACTAGTTAACTATTAGTAGGTCACCAGACCAAATAAACACCATGCAGGAACAATGAATGCTGATAGAGTGAAATCAAGCCTGACAGATTTGGGGTGTCTAGTGACCAGTTAGTGCACATGTTTTCTCATCCACCTCCAAACCACTCCATCCAATTCAGAGAATCCAATCTCCTGTACATGGGGAGGCCTTTTACTGGGACAGCACTTCTCTGGATGGGAATTACCAAATGTGATTGGCTAGATATTGCAGCAAGGACCCCCTTCATGGTGCGACCGGCCATTTCCGGTATTCGTCACAGTCATTGGCATGAATAAAAGATGATGAATTTGTGGAAGAAGCTCACGAGGTTGTGATGCAGTGGTCCTAGAGCTGCCCCTGGCACACAGTAGTGACCAGTGATTTGCTACAGAAAATCAGAGCAAGTGTGTTCCCTTACTCAGAACACATGACTCCAATCATCAGCTAATGACCATGCACTTCACATGTTCATTTGGGTGTGTTAGTGCAAAGTGAAGTCTAAAGGCTAAAGTGTTGTGGCCCCAGACACATGCTCACTGGCATAATAGCACGCTCTCAGAAGTTCACTGTGATCTGTCCAAGTATATGAGCACACTTACATTTAGTTGCTTTTTATGTTCATTAGATACACAGGGAGGGTCCTTTTGGGGAAATAGTATTTGAAGAGCATGACAGGTTTAGCTTTGATGAGGAAGAACTCATCAATCAAGAACTCAATCAGTGAGTCAACTGAGGTGAATATATATTAACTCCAAAGAAACGGAGAATGACTTTGTAACTATCTATGTAACTATATATGTTTTTCTCTTTAGGCTATTAAATGGATATATGCACAAACACATATGCATTTACATTATATATGTTACCATTGGGAATAGTTATAAACAAACATGGTGTCAACTTTCACTGCTATGCAGATGACACCCAACTTTATATATCAGCCAAACCTGATTACAAATCCAGATTAGGAAAAATTGAGGCCTGCATAAGAGATAATAAATGTTGGATGTCACTAAACTTCCTCCACCTTAATGGTGACAAAACGGAGGTTCTCCTTCTGAGCCCAATGGCCACAAGACAGAAAATACCAGATCTAATGCTAAATTTTGCAGACTACCCCATTACTCCTGGCTCAGTAGCCAAAAATCTCGGCGTCTTATTCGACTGTGACCTATCATTTGATAAATACATAGATGATACTACTAGGATAGCCTTTCTACATCTCCGTAACATTGCCAAGTTAAGAAATGCATTATCCCAGCATGATGCAGAAAAATTAGTACACGCCTTAGCTCCAGATTAGCTCCAGATTAGACTACTGTAACTTGTTACTGTCAGGATGCTCAAATAGGAATCTAGTTTTGAAAGTAGTTCAAAATGCCGCAGCCAGAGTTCAAACTAGAACTAGGAAATTTGATCATATCAGCCCAGTCTTATCGGCCCTGCATTGGCTCCCAGTAAAATTCCGTATTGATTTTAAAATTATTCTATTGACCTATAAAGCACTGCATGGACTTGCTCCTGACTACCTCCAAGAGCTTATCTCTTATTATGAACCCCCACGTCCACTAAGATCACAGGGTGCTGGCCTCTTATTAGTTCCAACAATTAATAAGGTAACAGCAGGGGGAAGAGCCTTTTCTTATAAGGCCCCCCGACTATAGAATAATCTTCCACAATGTGTCTGGGACTCTGGCACAGTCTCAATCTTTAAGTCTAGGTTGAAAACTTACTTGTTTAGTTTAGCATTTGGTAATTAATGTGCCCCCTTAGATAAGGTTACAGATCCAGGGGTTCATGGGCAAAGGGTTTTACGGCAAACTGGGGCACTGGTGTTGTCATCCTGTCACTGCACGTGGTCACTCGAATTTGTTGACTGTGTAGTGGATGGATGCCAGTGTCTCAGGATGCTCCCAAGTCTGTGTTACCTTCTGGTTCTACCTTTTAGCTAGGCTGTAATAATTTAATTGCCGGAGTCGCTGCCTCACTCTAGAAATGTTTACATTTCCTTTGTCCAACATATCCCATACAGAGCTAATTGTCCCTCTCTTTTCCCAATGGCTGCCCGAGAAATACCGAGACAAGGAGAGACGAGCCTTTCCTGTTACCCACCTATTTAATCAAGCCTTCAACAACGCCATACAAGCACATAGGAGATGGTCTGGTTTGCCAGTGGATGTGCCGATGCCGTGGTTGGATGTGCCATTGCCGCAAGAGGACGCGCTGATGCCAACTTCTGTCTGAGGTTGACCATCTACACTGAAGGGACTGTGACTACTCGGCCTGGAATTAGAACTATAACTACAGGACTATATTTGAACTATACTTGAACTATGAATGCGGACTTCTGCTAGCGGGCCGCCCAATGGAGGATGGGTTCCCTTTTGAGTCTTGGTCCTCCCAAGGTTTCTTCCTAAATTCCTGCCATCTTAGGGAGTTTTTCCTTGCCACTGTCGCCTCTGGTTTGCTCATTAGGGATCTGGACCCTTACGATTGTAAAGCTGCTTTGTGACAAGTATTGTAAAAAGTGCTATATAAATACATTTTACTTGACTTGACAACAAAATTACAGCCTGAAAACGATCAAATAAAATGAATCAGTGCAATTTAAACTGATTTTCTGTGAACTGTCATTTTCAAGGTTGAACCATTTGAGCTGATTAGGCATTTGCCTGTTTGAGTCATTTGAGTCTGGTCTAAAGGACACTTACTTCATGCTGCATCATATTAAATCTCAATATTGGAACTCCAACTGGGAGACCTTAAATCTCAACATTTTTAAGTCGTCCATAAGCACGATAATGCCTTACATATATTATGAGTTAGGACCGTCACATAGGACAAGGCTTGCAACCACGCATTTTTCCACACAGAATCAATATGTCAATGCTGCAGTGCAATAAGCACTGCTTGATGAAAATATCTACTGTACATGTGCACACAGCACATTGTCAACAATGTACATTCTTAAAACGATTTAGTTTCAGCAAATTCCAAGAATTGAAAGGTTTCGGGATTTTTTTTTAAATAATACCGTTTTTAGAGTAAACAGGAAAATAGGCTAAATAAACCAACTGTTATACATGAACTGGAACATATTAAACCAATGCTAGCTGATAACTACCAATCTGTGCCAAACTGGATCCATTTAGTAACTCTACCACACATCTCAATGCATCAAAGGCTGGGCTTGTTTCCACTGCAGACTTTGAGTGCAGATTTCCAGGTAATGAATATTACATCTGTCTTTCATTTGCATGGAGGGACTGCAGCAGCGTCTCCCTCTTCTCTCTCTGTATACACATTGCCCATTCCTCAAACATGTGCTGTATTCACACCAATATGCTGTTCGTCACCTTCATATCTCCAAATAAAATCATGCCATCAGCATGAGGTCGGAAAACAGGGCAGACATTATATGGCCTTAAAAGAAAACCTTGAACAGCCTTGGAAAGAGCTTAACATTTCCCAACATGCATTGCAGCACACACAGAAAGTAATTTGCATGTACAGCAGAAGCCAACAGGAGTCAATATTCATCTGTCCACTTATGACCCCTAAGAACATCTGAGGAGCAATTGTATATTAAGCAAACTTCTCAGAGCCAAAAGGATTTCAGATCTGATAAAGAGGAATGGGAGAGGTCAGAACTGTGTCTGTTTGGCATTTCCTACAAGTGTCAAAGGAGTGAAGAGTTTATGAAGACGAGTACAGAGATGGCAGCTCCTTGCAGTGTGATTGGGAAGACTCTGGCATCCCTTAGCAAAAAGTAGTATACGTAAAGTTCATTTTATTAAGTATACTTAAGTATAAGTATAAGTATAGCAAGTATACTACAGACCATATACTTTAAGTGTACTAGAAAGTATACCAATTTAATACTTCTTCGGACTAAATTGGAACATTTCTAGTTTATAAAAGTATACTTTAAAGTTCATTTTAAGTTTTTAAAAGTACACTTTATAGTATAAAACTAGTATACTCATCTATGTACTTGGTATATCCCTCTAGTATGCTTAAAGCATACCACAAGTACACTTATCAATATACTGCCATTGTACTTGTTATATACTTCTAGTCTATTTTTATTGTATATTTTAAGTATACTGTTAAACATTGGTTATTTCACTAGTTCACTTTAAGTTTGCTTGGCATATTACTTATAGCTTAAAATTTAAGTATTTGAAATACATTCCTTAAAATATTGTCCTGGCAGTGAAGAAAGGAGTCTCACACGAGAAGTTCATTTCAGCTAGAAAATGAACTTTGATAGATCTACGTAGGTTTTTCAGAATACTTCATTGCCCTTAATGGCAACTACCTCACCCAGCCGCACCCACATCACAGTGAGGGTGCTCCCGGCTTTCCTCACAGAACAAACACATATGCATCCTCCACACACTTATAACTAGAAACAGCAAAATAACTACATGCAAACTCACACATTAAACGGATTATTTATAATTTCCAGTCTCTCTCGCCTATCTCCCAGCAACCTCTGCTGACGAGTGGGCGGGGCTTGTCAATCTGTATGTCCGGCGCCGTCTCAGTATTCTTAAAGTTTACTGTATGTACACAAGAGTGTGATGCATTTACAAAATCACAAGACAGAATGTTGAAAACAAGTTCGATATATTTTCAAACATTTCACACATTTCAAAAAAAACAAATACATTTACTGGAGAAAAGGAAAGGAAAAAAGTGCACATTTGCATTAAATGTTAAGCATGAGTCATTGACTTGACCTTATTATGCACTTGGAGCAAGATATAGTAAGTATTATACAAGTGTAAGTCTTGGTATTAATGTACTCAGTCTTAGACTTCTGTTTATACTTCTGTGTATAAGCCAAGTATACTTCACTATACTATTCTTAAGTATCTAAAATTTAGTTTATAAAAAGTCACCTTCAAGTATACTTCCTCAGTTTTAGTAAAAATAAGTATACTCATAGTACACTTGAATAAACTTATTTTTGCTAAAGGGTATTAATGTACTTAGTCTTAGACTTCTGTTTATACTTTTCAGTATAAGCCAAGTATACTTCACTATACTATTCTTAAGTATTTAAAAAATAGTTTATAAAAAGTAACCTTCAAGTATACTTCCTCAGTTTTAGTAAAAAATAAGTATACTTATAGTACACTTGAATAAACTTCTTTTTGCTAAGGGATGGTTCTTCAGCTCGACAGCAAGCTGGAGAAAATCAGAGTTCACTGTCAAGGCAAGCTCAAGACCCAGACCGTCAAAAAAAGGCAGGACAAAGCTTCTCCTATATGAGTTCAAAGACATGTCTCCTCTTATGACTGCATTTCTGCATAGGGATATGTGCATGCCCCCATAAACCTTGGTAGCAGTAGGCACTCATACACTTATACACTGCCTTTCCAAATACACAACCACTGTAACAGGTTCTGTCTAGTTATTAGATTATTGCAGCAGGATCTGTCCAGTCACTAGATCACTGAAGCAGGATCTGTCCAGGCACTAGATCACTGTAGCAGGATCTGTCCAGTCACTAGATCATTGCAGGAGGATGTGTCCATTCACTAGATCATCGTCATAACCAATACCATGCAGCATAGTAAATTAAGGTAAAAAAAAGTTCTTTCCACAATGGTAGCTAGACCATAGCAATGGGCAATTTTATTTTCTAGGTGTATCCCACAAATTGTGAAGAACTAGATAAACAGAAGAGGAATAATAATAAGAATAAAATGATGATGAAGAAACATGTAACGAGGCCATGTTTTTCAGCCATCTATTGTGTGGACAGCTGCTTTAATCGGTACACATGAATCTCTTTAATCTTTACACATGAATCTATGCCTGTGTGGTGATGATCTCTTCAGCTGCACCTCAGGGTTAGCTCACTATAAACAGCACTATTTGCTTTTCAGGCACATCCTCTTAGTGAAAGAGTGACACTTCCATCTATGGTATCCACAGAAATTTAACCTAACAAAAAAATAGGATAAATGCTAACTTTCATCACGTAGCATCTATCTGAACTAGACTATATGCACTATGCTACTTAGAACTTAGACTTACGTATCATGTAGTGGTGAAAAATGCATTGAAAAATGTTGGATCCAAATCCATTATGACCTTTCATATCTATTACAAACAATACATCACTTTTTGTCCACTTTACAGCTGTACAGATCTCAACAAGGTAAAATCTTTAGATTCTGTATGTGTCCTTTCACTACTCCTTAGGGCCATGACTATCAAGTCAAACAAGATAATGAATGCCAAACTTCATTCAGAGAATTCCACAGTCAAGACACTGCACTGTGTATTGAACCCAGACAAGTCAATACACAACAGAATGACACAGAAAAAGTCACACTGACCACTCTGGTTCCTCTCTGTATTTATTAGGTCACGATGAACTATGTCTCAACCCACAGTCAGTCTGTGGCAGCTGATTAAAGTTGGCATATTTAATAATATTTTTGCTGGATTCATGTCAGGCAGTTTGCAAATGGCTTAGCCACACCAACGATCAATTAATGGTGTCAGCTGTGGGCAGGTGGGCAGCAGCTCAAGTGTGGTAAATGCCTTTAATGTCTTGCATTTTGTGACCACACCACCACTGGCATGTGTAAATACCTGAAGGAAAAGAACAGAGAGGGTGACAGTTCTTTCACACCACAAACTGGACTGTGATGAAGCCTGAGGGTTTGCTCCTGATCCAGCGATGGAAACAAAGTAGCAAAAAGTTCCATCAACCCCTGGTGTTTGTGTTGTGTTTCTTTAACCACCTCCTACCATCAGCTAGGGGTTAGGGTGAATCTTTGATATATAAATAATAGAACAGTACATAGGAGTATATAAATAAAGAAACTATACAATAACTGGTAGAGTTCTGTTTTCCCATTTTGGCTTTCTCTTATTCTCTCACAAAACAGCTGAGGAAAAAACAAACCACTCCAGTTTACAGCAACTGCAAGCTGAGGTAGCTAATCCCAGGATTATTTTGCTTGTACTGTATACATCATTAGGACTAGGTAATCACAGAGAGGCAGAGTGACAGATGAAAGGTGAAAAATGCACCTGCGAGTAATGGAGTGTAAAACAGAGCAGAATTAAAAAAAAGCTTTTTATGCACAGGAGCACCAAGTTGGTACACACACAGGCATATATATCAGAATCACTTTATTCCGCCAAGTATGTTGCACATACGAGGAACTTTCCTTGGTGAGAGCTCACATGTATGACATACACAAGCACACAAGACTGTTACAAATAACACACTAGAAATATGAAATACAATAAATATATATTGGATATGTATAAGGCCTGTGTGTATTTGTTATATATATGTATATGTGAATATTATGTATGGTGAATAAGTGGCTGTAGATATTATTTACAATTTACAATTACAATAACTTACTATACAGAATAGTGCAAGTGGGCAGCAGTGTTGGTCAGTGCAGTGAGTTCTGTACATATTGAGTTTAGCGATCAGAAATACAGTTCAGTTGAGGTGCAGGATGTCACTGTGGTGAGCACTGTGGTTGAGGAGAGCTACAGCTCTGGGGAAGAAGCTGTTGGCGTGTCGTGTTGTGCTGGTTCTGATGGACCTGAGTCTTTTACCAGAGGGGAGGGTCTCGAAGATGTGATGTTCAGGATGAGAGGGGTCAGCTCTGATTTTGCCAGCACGCTTCCTTCCTCACCCTGCTGGTGTAGATGTCCTGAAGCGTTGGCAGGTTACATCCGATGATCCTCTCTGCTGTCCTGATGATGCGCTGCAGTTTGGCTCGTTCCTGTGAGGTGGAGGAACCAAACCAGATAGTGATCGAGGATGTGAAGATGGATTCGATGATGGCTCTGTAGAACTGGATCATCAGAGTCTGTGGCAGGTTGAATTTCTTCAGCTGTCTCAAGAAGAAAATTCTTTGCTGGGCTTTCTTTGCTATGGAGACCGTGTTCCTCTCCCACTTCAGGTCCTTGGATATGATGGTACCCAGGAACTTGAGTGATTCCACAGTGGAAACTGCAGAGCCATTGATGCTGAGGGGGGGGAGGGAGGGGGGGCTGCGTCTGAAGTCAACCTCCATCTCTACAGTCTTCTGTGTGTTGAGCAGCAGGTGGTTGCTGCTGCACCAGGAGACCAACTGTTCGACTTCCTGTCTGTAGGCAGACTCGTTACCATTAGTTATGAGGCCTACCACAGTGAGATCGTCAGCAAACTTCAGGATCTTCACAGTTGGTTCCCTGGAGACACAGTCGTTGGTGTAGAGACTGAAGAGTAGGGGTGAGAGCACGCAGCCTTGCGGCACTCCAGTGCTGAGGGTCCGGAGGTCCGATGAGTGTTTTCCTAGCCGCACCTGCTGTCTCCTGTCTGTTAGAAAGTCCAAAATCCACCTGCACATGGAATCTGGCACTGACAGCTGGGACAGCTTGACTCCCAGGAGCTGCGGCATCACTGTGTTAAATGCCGAGCTGAAGTCCACAAACAGAACTCTAGCGTAGGTTCCAGGACTGTCGAGATGCTGCAGCGTGACGTGCAGGACCAAGTTAACTGCATCCTCGACAAATCTGTTAGCTCTGTATGCGAACTGCAGGGGGGTCCAGCAGAGGGCCTGTAATGGCTTTAAGGTGGGATAGGACCAAGCGTTCAATTCAATTAAATTCCAATTCAATTTTATTTATATAGCGCTTTTTACAACACATGTTGTCACAAAGCGGCTTTACAAATTGCGTGGGTCCAGATCCCTAATGAGCAAGCCAAAGGCGACAGTGGCAAGGAAAAACTCCCTAAGATGGCAGGAATTTAGGAAGAAACCTTGGGAGGACCAAGACTCAAAAGGGAACCCATCCTCCATTGGGTGGCCCGCTAGCAATGTCCACATTCACAGTTCATGTATAGTCCAGATATAATCCTGTAGTTATGATTCTACTTCCAGGCCGAGTAGTCACAGTCCCTTCAGAGTAGATGAGCCTCAGGTGGGAGTTGGCATCAGCACGTCCTCTTGCGATAATGGCACATCCAACCACGGCATCGGCACATCCACTGGCAAGCCAGACCATCTCCTAGATGCTTGTATGGGGTGGGTAACGGAAAGGCTCGTGTTTCCTTGTCCCGGTATTTCTCGGGCAGCCATTGGGAAGAAGAGGGACAATTAGTTCTATATGGAATATGTTAGACAAAGTAAATGTAAGCATTTCTGGAGTGTGGCAGCGACTCCGGCAATTAAATTATTACAGCCTAGCTAAAGGGCAGAACCAGAAGGTAACACAGACTTGGGAGCATCCTGAGACACTGGCATCCATCCACTACACCGTCGACAAACTTGAGTGACCACGTGCAGTGATAGGATGACAGCACCAGCGCCCCAGTTTGCCATAAAAACCCTTTACCCATGAACCCCTGGATCTGTTACCTTATCTAAAGGGGCACATTAATTACCAAATGCTAGATCAAACAAGTAAGTTTTCAACCTAGACTTAAAGATTGAGACTGTGCCAGAGTCCCGGACACATTCTGGAAGACTATTCCATAGTTGGGGGCCTTATAAGAAAAGGCTCTCCCCCTGCTGTTACCTTATTAATTGATGGAACTAATAAGAGGCCAGCACCTTGGGATCGTAGTGGTCGCGGGGGTTCATAATAAGAGATAAGCTCTTGGAGGTAGTCAGGAGCAAGTCCATGCAGTGCTTTATAAGTCAATAGAATAATTTTAAAATCAATACGGAATTTTACTGGGAGCCAGTGCAGGGCCGATAAGACTGGGCTGATATGTTCAAATTTCCTAGTTCTAGTTAGAACTCTGGCTGCGGCATTTTGAACTACTTGAAGTTTATTTATATTCCTATTTGAACATCCTGACAGTAACGAGTTACAATAATCTAATCTGGAGCTAACAAAGACGTGTACTAGTTTTTCTGCATCATGCTGGGATAATGCATTTCTTAACTTGGCAATGTTACAGAGATGTAGAAAAGCTATCCTGGTAGTATTATCTATGTATTTATCAAATGATAGGTCAGAGTCGAATAAGACGCCGAGATTTTTGGCTACCGAGCCAGGAGTAATGGGGTAATCTACGAGATTTAACATTAGATCTGGTATTTTCTGTCTTGTGGCCTTTTGGCCCAGAAGGAGAACCTCTGTTTTGTCACCATTAAGGTGGAGGAAGTTTAGCGACATCCAACATTTAATATCACTTAGGCAGGCCTCAATTTTTCCTAATCTGGATTTGTCATCAGGTTTGGCTGATATATAAAGTTGGGTGTCATCTGCATAGCAGTGAAAGTTGACACCATGTTTATTTATAACTATTCCTAATGGTAACATATATAATGTAAATAATAGTGGTCCTAGGATGGAGCCTTGCGGGACTCCATATTTCACTTCTGAGTGTTTGGAGGGAATATTATCAAGCTCTACAAACTGATAGCGATTGGTTAAGTAAGAATTAAACCATGAAAGGGCTGTACCCGAGATTCCAACCCAGTTTTCTAACCTTTATAGCAGGATCTTGTGATCTATTGTGTCGAAGGCTGCACTAAGATCGAGAAGCACTAATAGAGATACATAACCTTGATCAGAGGCAAGAAGGAGATCATTTGTTACTTTAACTAGTGCTGTTTCAGTGCTGTGGTGGGGCCTAAATCCAGATTGGAATTTTTCAAATATGTGGTTCCTGTGCAGATATAAGCATAACTGTTTGGCCACAGCTTTTTCTATGATCTTGGATATAAATGATAGGTTCGAGATGGGTCTGTAGCTAGATAGTACATTAGGATCAAGATTTGGTTTCTTGATCAGGGGTTTAATGACTGCTAGTTTACAGGATCTGGGCATGTGACCCATTGTGATGGATGAGTTTACTATATTTAAAAGAGGTTCGATTACAACTGGTAAAACCTCTTTGAGTAATTTAGAGGGAATCGAGTCTAATGTGCAAGTAGTAGAATTTAACAATGAAATTATTTTCTCCAATTCTAGTTGTGGGAGTGGATGAAAAGCTTCAAGCTTTTCTTCTAATGCTAGATTTTGTTCAATATCAGCCAATCCAGATGACAAACCAGATGAATTACCTATAAAAGGATTTATATTTAGTCTAATATTCTATATTTTATTATCAAAGAAATCCATAAATACATTACTAGTTAGGTTCCTGGAATCTGATGTTCAGCGCTGGTTTGATTTTTTGTAAGTTTAGAAATAGTACTGAAAAGAAATCTAGGATTATTTTTATTTTTTTCGATCAGTGAGGCTAGGTATGTTGACCGTGCTTTAGTAAGTGCCCCTTTGTATTCAATAAGGCTATCCTTCCAGGCACAGTGGAATACTTCCAGCTTAGTAGAGCGCCAGTTCCGCTCTAATTTACGTGCTATTTGTTTTAAATTACGAGTTTGGTCGGTGTACCACGGGCGAGCTTTTTAAGTCTGACCTTTTTATGTTTGAATGGAGCTACTATATCTAGAGCTGATCTACAAGTATTCTCTAAGCAGTCGGTTAAACTGTCTAACCCCTCTGGATCTGTTGGCGAGTTGGCTAAAGTCGTTAAATCTGGGAGGGTTTCAGTAAACTGTGTGGCGGTTGACGAATTTATCGAGTGTTTTAAACAATTCCGAGGAGACTGGTGGGTATTTAGGTTAAAATGTAGCTCGAATGAGATTAGATAGTGATCGGAGATTGCTGTGGTTTGCGGAAATGTATTTATATTAGCTACGTCGGTACCCAGCGTCAAAATCAAATCTAAAGTATGATTGTGATAATGAGTAGGTCCTGTGACATTTTGAATAATACCGACAGAGTTCAATATCGAACTAAATGCCCTTTTCAGCGGATCCTCTGCCTTCTCAAAGTGTATGTTAAAGTCTCCTACCATTATTATTTTGTCACTACGTACTGCTAAATTTGCTGCAAAATTACTGAAATCGTTTATAAAGTCTGAGTAGGGCCCTGGCGGTCTGTACACATTAGTGAGTGAGAGAGTGTCATTGTTTGTAGCCGGATTAGTTATATTAATAGATAGCATCTCAAAAGAATTGGAGAGATCATAGTGTTTCTGTTGGACTTCTAAAGAATTTCTGTAGATTATGCATATTCCTCCTCCTCTGCCTAACAATCTTGGTCTATGAATATAACTGTATCCCACAGGTGTGGCCTCATTTAAAGTTAAATATTCGCCAGATCGAATCCAGGTTTCTGTGAGACATAAAATATCAATTTTCTGGTCGTTTATAATCTCGTTCACAATAGCTGTTTTAGAATTGAGCGATCGAATATTGAGTAATCCGATTTTCAGATTGGTTATATTGCTACTAATAATCGGATGCGAGGTTTGAATAGTAGTTAAAAATTTTGGACGGACTATTTTAATTTTCCTATGATTGAATTTAACGCGGGGCACAGACACAGTCTCAATCCTATAGGAACTTGGTGACGCCTTTTGGCAGCGTGCAGACAGTCGGGTAAGCCGGTTTGTCTGCGGCCTGGTCGGGACTCTGGATTGTCAGCAGCTCCTAATACTACTCTGCCGACTAATTAACAGGCTATGGGCTATGCTGCAGGAAAGCAGGGCGGCGCCATCCCGAGTGGGGTGGACACCATCCCTGCCTAAAAGACCAGGCTTGCCCTCGAAAATTCTATAGTTGTCAATATAGCCCACAAGATTTTCGTTACACCACTCAGACATCCAACGGTTTAACGCCGTGAGCCTGCTGTATTGCTCATCGCCGCGCCGCATTGGGATGGGACCAGAGCAAATTACTGTTCAAAGACCTTCATGACTATGGAAGTCAGAGCTACTGGTCTATAGTCATTAAGTCTGGAGATGGTGGATTTCTTGGGAATTGGAATGATGGTAGAGGCGGGAAACAGGCGGGAAACAGGCGGGAACAGAGCAGAGTTCCAGTGATCTGTTGAAGATCTTGGTGAAAACTGGTGCTAACTGGTCACTGCAGTGCTTTAGGGTGGATGGAGAGACTGAGTCAGGCACCGGAGCTTTCCTCACCTTCTGTCTACTGAAGAGCCTTTGAACATCTTCCAGATTGATGGAGAAGTGTGCAGGGGGCAGAGGTGAGAGAGCCAGGGGGGGGGGAGGTTGACTGAATGGGGCAGACAGCCTGAAGATTGTCCTTTGATGGCTCAAATCTGCAGTAGAATTCATTCAGGTCGTTGGTGAGCCGGTAGTCGTTAATCAGGAGTGGGGTCTTTCTCACCTTGTGATTGGTGATCTGCTCCAGGGCTGCCCAGGCTGAAGATGGGCCATTAGCAGCAATGTGGCTTTTCAGCTGTTCAGAGTATCTGTGCTTTGCTGCTTTAATCCCTTTCTCCAGTCTGTATTTGGCCACTTTGAAAACAGTCCTGTCCCCACTCCTAAATGCTGCCTCCTTTTCCCGCCGAAGCTGCCTGAGTTCAGCAGAGAACCATAACTTGTCATTGCTGTATTTCTTGTGTGATGTAGTAGAAATACAGCAGTCCTCACAGAAACTGATGTATGACGTCACGATGTCCGTGTACTCTGCCTAGTCCGTCTGCCGTCTCTTCGAACACACTCCAGTTTGTGGATTCGAAGCAGTCCGGAGCTTCTCAATGTCTCCACTGGTCCACCTCTTCACTGTTGTAATGACAGGCTTATTGGTTTTAAGGTTTTGCCTGTATTTCGGGATGAGGTGAACAAGGTGGTGATCGGAGTGCCCGAGGGCTGCGCGTGTGACCGCGTGATAGGCGCCTTTAATAGCGGTGTAACAGTGATCAAGACTGTTTTTCCTCTCTCGTAGCGCAGGTGACGTGCTGTCTGTATTTGGGCAGTTCGTTCGTGAGTTTCGCTGTTGAAGTCCCCCATAATGATGAGCAGGGAGTCCGGGTTCTCTCTCTCAATTTTTAATACCTGTTCAGCCAGCTGTTTCTGCGCATCAATTGTGCGTACGTTTGGCGCGATGTACACGCCAGCCAGGATGAAGGAGCCAAACTCCCTGGGAGAGTAGAACGGTCTGCATTTGATGAAGAAAGATTCCAGATGAGGGGAGCATGAGCGTAGCAGTACCTTGTTGTCTGTACTCCAGCCGCTAAGGTAGAAGCAGATTCCTCCACCTTTGCTCTTGCCACTTAGCTCTGCGTCTCTGTCCGCTTCGATGCAGCTGGAAACCGGGGATGTGCAGCGCTATCCGGGATCAGGTCGGAAGCCCAGGTTTCCGTAAAGCAGAGGGCAGAAGCGTTCGCGAAGTCCTTGTTGGTCCGGTTGAGTAGGAGTATCTCTTCAGTTTTGTTGTGAAGAGAGCGCAGGTTGGAGAGGAATATTGATGGTAGAGGGGTCCGAAACCCCTGCCGTCTCAGCCGTCTTTAGCGCCAGCTCGTCTGCCTCTGCGCCGGGCTTCCCCATCTCCTCGCCAGGCCGAGCAGTGCTAACGCACCCGATGTGAGAATTTCAAGAAAATTGGAAGGATCTTGAAAAAGCTCCGGGGTAAAAACTGGTGAAACATTGTCCCTGAAGGTATATAATTGTTCCTTGCTCCAACTCACTGAATTTGAGTTACAATAAACAACATTAACAAACAAAAACACACACAGGACTGAGGAGCTCGTCACCGAGGCCGCCATTCGCGGCGCCATCTTGCTCGCAACTTTTACAGTGTTCTCTAGAATTATTGGCCTCCACCAAAAAAAAATCTTTGTTCACTTACACCAAAAGTACACCAAAAGGGTCAGAGCAATCTGACCCTTCAGTGAGGTAAAGTTACTCAGAGAAAAACTCTTTTTGCATTTAGTACTTTGTGTTCTTTGGCCAAGAGAAGAAGACTTACATGAGTCTTATCTGAGCATTCTAGAGGAGGTTGGATAGCACATATTAATGGATCCTGTTATTTCAACACCTCCATAGCTTTCCAGGTGCTTGGACCCCACTTATGGAGTGTCCTATGATGTGCTCTGCATGTTTCTGTGGTCAGAAGGCCATGTTTCTGTGGTCATACTGGAGTGCTTTAGATCGTTGTAATGCATCATAATCCACAGCTCAACTTCAGCCTGCTAGCATAGGTGACCAGATATAAAAATATTAGTATTACTGATTTTTGAGAGAAAAATGTATCCTAAAAAGATTCCAAGGCCTTTTGGTCTTTTTGTATGTTAGTGATCTTAGATCACTAACATAGTTTAAAATGGGGATTGTTTCTCCATGACACCAGATACAGCTCTGCTGTTTGTTACCAAATAGCTCATGAAAAGGGGAAAAAAGATTTATCTCATTTGTCCATAGAAGGAAAATTCCTTTGACATTTAGTGAACAAGTGAAAGTAATGTTCTTATGTGTGTGGTCGGATGAAGAAGCATCTGGAAATCCTTCAAAATAGTTTGTAGGCATAAAGATGGCATCTAATTGTAGACTTAATTACTACAGGATACAAATCCTGCAATCAGCTGTGATCTCTTAAAAAATTGTAAGTATATGAAAATAAACTATATTGAAAGCCTAGTTTTAATTTGATTACAAACACTCAAACACAATTTGTTGCAATATTTCTGAATAACTTTGAACATGCTTGTAGTGTTACTTCGCCTGTCACCATGGGAGCATGTTATCACCACAAATTGCTCTATGAGTCTCTAAGGTGTTTATGCTGTCTACAGAGACAGTGCTTACGCAACACACAGCCACACGTTCACATTTTAAGAGAATACAGCATTTGCCTGCCAGAGGGCATCAGTTCGAAGTCTGAAAAAGGGAAAACAAGAGGGCAGAGTAAGGATGAAATGAAACTGAACACAACCACCATCTTGTGAGGCTTACAATTCTTTAGAGATCATGGGACGAGGTGTGCGTGTGATTTTAAGTAGCCTGTCCTCACCCCCCCTTTTTACAAATGTTTGATGCGACCAACTCCCTTTGAGTTTGCGCACGTCTGAGAGAGATGCTGGTGGTTATGGGTATGGATATGTCTTAGGGAACAAGGATTGGTCAAACCAGTCCAGACAGCAAAGCAAATAACAGCTGCATGGAATGGAAAATACACACCGGACAGTTGTCCGTTTGCTGCACAAAACAAATGACTTCCATGATTTCCAAGATGAGTCTGTTTGTGCCAATTACTGGCCCTGGAATACACAGAAAATGTACCCAGAATGTACTTGCCTGTGGAGCAGAAGCACATGAGTCAAGGAAGGATGAAAGATGAAAAAAACAACCCTTTCATCAGGTTTGTGGTTGTAGTCTCCAACAGACACACACGCACACACACACACACATACACACACGCTCCATAGGCATGAGACCACAGTTATAATGTAAAGTTGTCCATTCATGTATGCTGATGTCTTGGAAAGTAAATGTAAATGGAATTTCCCTCACAGGTTATATCAGTTTATTCAGTAAGAGTCTTTATATGTCAAAATGTAATATGACTATGACGGTTCTCATAAAACAGATTATGCTGCACTAGAGACTGAGCAGTAGTAAAGTAACATTCAGGTACAACGTTACATTGCTCTACCATGTCTCTGTTCTTTCAATATTAAATACCATACCAAATGCAATATACTGGAACCATTTCACAAAATGATCTATTTGCTTTTTGCAATACATTATGAACACATCATAGTAAATATTGTCATTCCAAATTACATCACTTCATGGTTCCCAAGTCACGTAATGAAGTGAATACAAATAATCTGGATCTTAATTTAAAATGTAATACAGAATCAGAGAAGGACAGAAAAAAAAGAAATATATATATACTGTATATTGCTCCTAACACAGGGATAGTCAACCCAACGTGAAACCAGAAACTTCCATAGCCATCCAACCTGCAGAAATACAGAATTTATCAAATGCAATGATAGTTGTATAGGCTCATTTGTTAGCATTGATAACCTGATCTGCAACACCTAGGCTGCCTTCATCTGCACACTGTTCTGTATCGTCAGCCCTGGGCCCACCACAGATCACTCCTCTTTGACCCCTGCAATACCCCTGCTGACTCACCTTGGATACAGTATCAGGCAGCGTGAGCGCTCCCCTTAGTATCAAAGACTTTGAATTTGAAAACACCACAGTCACAAAGTCAGAAATGAGTGGACTACTGGGGAGGGTGATTGGAGAGGTTGTTAAATTGGCATTAAAGTATTAAAGTATAAATTAAAGTATTATTGACTAAAAGCTTGATGGTGCACAGTTGATATTTCTACTCATATAGGTATTGGAGAACACCACATATTTAAAATATTTAATTTGATATTTAATCACTTTAGGAAAGTGTTCATTTGACATTTTAATATAATAACTCTCTTACACTGAATATAACACTGTAATTAACATATAGTCATAGAAATAATGCAAACAAACTGTGATCATGGACTGAATGTTCATAAAACATCTTTCTGAGGTCCATGCTTCCGAGGTCCATCTCATATCACCTCATTCTCAGGACAGTATTCGTGCTGTTAGGTGACTGCAGAGTTTGTCCTGAGCTGATATCCCTGCCCTGTGAGTTCAGGGCGTCATCTCACTGTGCCCTGTTTCACCGTGACACGGAATGACCCTCGAGCCGTCTCTGTCAGCAGAATGATCACACTTGGCACACAATCTCCTTTATTAACCTTGAAGAAAATGGAACAGGACACAAAACTAGTAGATTTCTTTGTGTATGTCAGTCGTCACAAACGCTGACTCGCTGGTAGAGGTGAGTAGTAACTTTTACTTGTTTACTTTGAATATTGTCAGGTCATTACAGATGACGGGTTCTTTTTCTTGTAATCAAACATTCCAGACGGGTTTGTTTTATAGTCATATTCTCATCAGTATAAACGAGCGATTCATTTCACACTTTCACAGGTTTTCAGTACTGGGGAATGAAGTCCACTGACAGACTCCCTTTTCTATTTCTCAACCAACATCATAAGCCACAAGCTTCAGCGCTTTAGGCATTAACAGTGGCGATTAAAAGTGTTCCGGGGAGGGGAGGCATATGTTCATTCACGAAGGAAAAGCAACAAATGAGGGAAAACACAATTGACACAAATGCAATCATCCCCTCGACAAAGGCCTAATCAAGTTGTTTTCAGAACAAACGGATTTTTGCCAGTTTGTGCTCTAATAAAACGGGTAATCATGCAAAAAAAAGAGGCTTAGTTTAGCAGTCTCCGTACAATTCCTTTAGCTATGTGGTCTTACAGTCTGAAGTTCTGTTGTAACTTTCTGGAGTGTACAGCCACTGCCACCTGGAGTTTTTATTTGGAATTGCACCTACTCTCTCAGCATTTTAACTCGAAGGAACAAACATATATAGATACGTGCTGTAAAATGCAGAAGAATTCACAATAGCTTGAAACATAACTAATGCAAAGTGTAAACTCACCATGGGAAAGTAAAGACAAACATACAGATTGCGGGGCTTCAGTATTTAACTGAAGTTAAAGTCACCAGGCCTGGGGATCAGGCTGTCTCTCTTTGCAGATTCTTGGTGACAGAGGGCCAGAATAGGACTTTAGAGTGAAGTACAGAAGCCCAATTAAGTACATGTCAAGCTTTTCTGCAAGACATCAGTTTTAGTTAACCTTTCCTCTGGTTTTATTAGACATGAGCATCAAATAATGAAGTAGATTCATGTCTTGTGTATGAGAGAGAATTAAAGTATTTTGATAGGATTGTGGATGCTTCTTTTAGTTTTGTGTTAGGCAAAGAACACTGACATGGAAACTTAGAGTAGAACCTTTGGTGCTCAAGTGTATGAAGTTTAATGGGTGATTAATTTGCAACGATTATATTTTTCTTCTTTTAATCATCTCCTTTCCTTCTGGGTTATGATGTATAATATATTATGTGTGTGTAACATCAGAGTCATTTCCAGAGAACTTAGCTAAAGAAAAATCCCTAAGAGAAAGAAGAGCTTTCATGGAAGAATTGCCTTTTTACCACCCTGAAAAATTCTCTGTGAACTTCCCACTTCTTTGATTTGGCATTTAGCATTCAGGTCTCTATATGTGCATTTTTAACCCCCTATCCCAGCCCAGCGATTTACATATCAGTTATAAAGAATTATTAACTCCTCTTCTGAAACCCACTAGATGAATCTATTTTCCTATCAGCAGTCATCTTTCGGGGTTGTTTTAAACAAATACTTAACTTTATAATTTACTTATTACTCTGTGTTGGTGATATTCTGCCAGCATTGGTTTTGAGAGGTCATCATCTCTCACAGGAGTATTGAGCTTTGTTATGAATTTGAAAACCTAAAGTGTGTTTGGAGACAGTACTGCATCTTCATATTGATGTCAGACTGTGCCTCTGTAACACTGGAAATGAACTAATTCCATAAATTGTGTCATTTCTCAAGCATGGACCAGGGACCTAATAGGAACCACCTCATAGGCAGCCATACATTTTAGTTACTTGCAGGTAATCCACCACTCCTGGCACTATTGTGCTCTGAAGGCAGGTGTTGATTGTACTGGAGCCCCATATATTTAATTAACAAAGGACATATTTTAGCTAGATCCTTTTAATTTACATTTGTACTGTAAATGCACTTGTAAACACTCTTTATGCAAATACTTAACATCACAATGTATTTAAATTCATAATTCCCCCCAACTATGGTCATTCATGACAGCAGTCACTGAAAACATGACAGAGCTGTCCAGAGGAAAACATGTGAATACACAGAACTGACTAAAAAAGGATCGAGTTGCTCCATAGAATACTGCGCTGTGTTGCTTAATGGACTGGTATTCTCTGTAATCCTGTGCCACCATATCGGTAGAAGCTTAAGATCATGGGCAAGTCCGATTTCTTCGCCCACTTTCTTCTTTCCAACACTGTAGTTTCATCCCATCTGGGATTAAACTCCTATAGGTCTTTTTCAGCTATTATGCCATTCTTCAACAAACTGTAATCTAGCTTTCCTGCTCCCAAGTGTTACTGGTTGTTTGCCAATAGTAGTAAAGGATCCGAAGTCATTCAGGTATGTGGTCTGTCCTGTAGTAATAGTGTTGATAGTGCTCTAAAGATTTTCTTGGAATTGTGTTTTTGAAATAAAGCGTCTTGCTATGTTGTTGTGTTGGGTTGGTTTGTCAGGCTGGTGACTACATGTCCCATGGTTCTTGTGTTGACAGACAACAGCAGCAGACACCAAAATGCAAAGGAAGCATCAAATCCGTAACTACTGAAAATTGACTTGTGTGTGAACTAACAGTGCCATGGACACATACGATGATAGGAAACTATGAAGCTAAGAAATTATGTGGCCAAATGAACCTTGAAAAGGTGACATTTTGCCCTTTGACCTAATAATGCATTTTTCTTGTATGCTGGTATGCAGTTCTTTCTGGACTTAAGTAGAAACTGCAAACAATCAAACAAACAAAAATCAAAACAAGCAAAAAACAAACAAAAACCACAATTTTTAACTGAGTCCTCACACAACACACTGCAAGTTCATAAAGAGGAAAAAAGGATAAGAAATCACTGAGACATGCAGAGGTTAAACATTAAACATTTTATTACTGCCCCTATTGATGGCTGTAGAATTCCATGTATTTTTTAAACATTCTATCAAACCAAAATATACAAAATATTTACAATCATTAGTAAAAATACAAGAGAATACATGAAAATGTCTTTCTAAAAGACATATGGTATGTTTACAACAGCAACGCCATGGGTAGGAGGACCTGAAGACAAAGGAATTAACCTAAAAACAAAGCCAGACTGTACAACATTTAGTGTTGCGCTGCATCGCACAACTAGGTTATCCTTACCACTGGATATTTCAGCCACACCTTCCTGTGGTCCCCATGAGAACATACAGAAAGCAAGTGATGATTCTCACAGTGGTGCCTTGGGCAATGTTCTTATAGACCTGAAACCAGAGTATGTTGGCTGTCTCAGCAGGTATTGAGCAGCAGGTAAGAGATAAAAAATATATACATTATACATCCTCAACAGAGACATAAACATCTCCTTTTATGGACTTCACACATATTACTCTCATATTAAATAAGTGCTTCATGACTTCTAGACCTCATTAATGGTCTGGTGATGGCTACAACATGTCAGGACTTTTCTGGGCTAAGAGTATTTGCTGGATCTATCATGTCTGATGTACACTGTCTCTCCATTTAAAAAGACAAAAATATTCCTACTTTAGATCTGGTCAACAATGTGCTATGAAGACAAAAACCCGAGAACCCTAGAAAAAAAGCTTCCGTAGTTCACAATGCCAATGCCTAGTTTTCTGAACGCATTTAATGAGAGAAAATTTGCCCAGTAGCCTAAAATAATTCTTTTTGGGCCATATGACTACAGTTTAAGAGTTCTTCCTATTAATGTTAAATGATTAAAAAAACCCTCTGGTACTACTTCACACTGAATATCTGAGTGCTACACAAACTGCCCCAGAAGTAGCAGTTAACATTTGGTACATAGCTTAGAATTTCAACAAATGGCAGTTACAGCCCCTTCCAAACCCCCAATCAGGGATTTAGAAAAAGGTGGTAGATGAAGGAAAGGCTACTGGCATTTTCCCTCAGGAGATTCAAAGGATGATCAAAGGCTAATGTCTGTAAACTGTGGGATCAATAACCATAATCTATCACCTCAACAGATTACCAATGCACTTTGTTAATTAAATTTATCCACTAGACAACTGTTGCGTTAAGACCAAAATCCTATGTCAACACAGAAAGGTTTACCAATCCCTGATTGTGGACTTAAGAGGTGCTAGGTGATCGTTCCGCAGAAGAGAAGCTCTATTTCGTCTCATTCAGAACGTCAAGAGAGCAGGTTACTAAACCAGCAAGTAGACGTTGAAAGACATTTAATGATGTCATTCAGTGAGAGCGAGGTGCGCTAGCTACAATGGACCACCATGGAGCTGTTTGAATAACACAACAAAATGGTTTCCATGTTAAGCTTTTGCTGGTTGTGAAGAAGGGAACACAAGGGGGAAGTTACATAAGCCACTCACTGTTTTAAAGTCTTGCAGATTTACAGGTTTGGACACTCTACGGAAAGAATATCCTCTCATCACCTGTTCTTGAGCATGTATTTGTGCAGCTCTACTTGAACCCGCATTAGAATAAACCACATGTTCAAAACATGGACGTTTTAGAGAAAGGCAGGTGGCATGGACTTTGGATTTCTGCCTGGTAACAGAGCAATGGTGGTGTTGATGGTAGGGGCATCATAACCATGACTTTTATTTTAATAAAATATTCAAAATACAGACTTTATAGAGGGCTCTTTTCTACTATACATGATCAATAACATTAATTTACAACAAAGAAAAAATATATGTAAAAATCCATTTATGAATACATATATATATATATATATATATATATATATATATATATATATATATATTACCATTAATATTTTCAAGTCATTGTTTGGAAAAAAAAATCTGAAAAATGTAATACTCCAGTTTAATCCATTGGTTTTATACAATCTGTCCACATCTTAACCCTATAAAACTAAGGGTTAGTTAGAATATAACGTACAAGTAATATTTATATACTTGCAGTACGCAACAACAATCAATCTGGCATATTTAAAATACTATACAAAATGTCAAAATGCCATTGGCTAACAAGGAAAGAAAATGCACATGTAGCATATAAATATATTGGCCCTCGACACCAAGACTCGTTTCTCTTTGTATATATGTACAACCTGGAGGAGGAGCAAAAAGAATATTTACAGGTCATTTACAAGTGAGATGGTGTATGAGGTACTCAGACAACCAAACGGTTACAGATTCTGCATCTACATCGTTCTTATTGCTTTAAAAAGAAAAAAAAAAACTCCAATCAGCCTGGCACAATAAAATAAAAGACTTCAGTTCTACGTCATAGATGACAGCTAGCTCCAATGAACACTGTAAACAAATTGTAAGCATCACTGTAAACACATTCAAAGAATCCTGTATGTAAAAGTTAAAATGTTTTAGATCTGGACACATGCCTAATTATACCACTATTATGATTCTACAGTGCCACTGCGGCTGCAATAAAATAGCAAATGTTTAATATCTTACAGCAGATAAGCGCATCCCCCCCACGACTCTTATGAACATACACAGCACAGTTCATTAAGCAGACAGCAGTGAGAGTGCCACAGAAGAGCCTGATCATTTGGTCTCTGAGTAAAGCGCAGTTCAAGCCTCTGCGTGAAGACGGCATGCCTGAGATGCTACGGTCAAGCTCCTCTAGATCACATTACTCTCATGCTTCCATTTTCAGACCAAACTTTTTTTTTTTTTAAATCAAACTGCCTCTAGCTAGCTGTTCATATTTAAGCATTTTCATATTAAAAAAAAAAGAAAAGCCAATTATGTGAACGTCGAAAAACCCCAGATTAAAGAAGTGGATGGGCACATCGGGAATGTCCACTAAACGCAAGCGCTCACAAACCCAAGATTAGGATTATACATTCGAGATGAGGTCTCCTACAGACCTGGTATACTCCAATTATGTAAACACTTTGACAGGAACTAGAATGAACACTTCATGCTCACAGGAGTTTTTAAATGGTTACACGTCGTATTCTTTCTGAACTGAGAAAGGAGATGCCTAAGCTTTAAATGTACCAACACTGTTTTGATAGTACACACATCAAATTTCTCTGGTCTGATACACATTATTTAAGCTATCCAGAAAATCATGAAAATTTAAATTTGCCAGAGTATCACTTAGAGCTAAGTATTTGATGAGGTACAATAAAATGTTGATCTTTCACACCCACACACACACACACACAGACATACACAAAACCCACTTAGCAATAGATTCTTCAGCTGAAAAGCCTTACAACTGAATTTAAAAAAGCAGTATTCATGCCTTCTGCATGAGGTTCAAAAAATATAATTAATATGTAAACTCTGCTAGACTCTTTGTTCATTGGCAAAAATAACACATATGTATATAAAAACAAAACAAAAGGGCCACTTGGTGTACAGTGATGTTTGGAGAGTCTGACACACACCCCTTCCCATTCTGGTATGGAAGGCTGAGAACCGAAGCAACTCTACGAGTTTTAGTGTGTGATGTCTGGTCAAACACACGGCGGTCTGGGGTTTAAAAGGAAAAGGACAGAGGCTGGCATGGGTCTGCGTGGAGTGTGATCAGCATGAAGGCCTCATGAAGATGTCTTCAATGCTTTGGACCCCTTGTTTGTCACAAACACACAAGGAACACACACACACACACACACACACACACACACACGCACGCTGGAGTCACACCGCCGATACCTGCTCATCTGCAAGAGACAAAGACGAGAAAAGACGTCTGAGTGAAAAACAGTGATGAATAATAACAAGCACACAGGACATTTAGAAGAAAAAACATCCAACTACTTTCAACCAGAAAAACGAGTATGAGAAACTACATACAACACACACACAAAAGAGAGAATTACCAAAATAAAGCAATGCATTGTGTCTGGTTAAATATGTTCTGTTCTTCAAAACTAATGACAGGTACAGTATTTACAGTGTTGCCCCTACTACAGAACGACTACTTAAGAGTCATCCTGTCATCATAACTCCTTGCGACAAACAGATGCTAACAGCAAGTTCAGATCTCCAAGCTTGTCTCCAGGCGACCCGGCTGCCAATCAGGGCGCATGCGACGCGTGGGGCACGTACCCTCCTCGCTATCTGCTAGCGCCTGGAGGGCTAGAGAGTGGGGGGTGGCCAGGGAGGCGCGCTGGCCGGGCGGCTGCCTCCGCACCTCGGCCAGGGCCGGCGGGCTGCGCAGGAGCAGCTTGGACCTCTGCAGCGCCACGCTATAGTCGGGCGGCTTTACGTGGGCGGGCCGCGCTGCTCCTCCCTCCAGCGCCTGTGCGTCGCCCAGGGCCAGACCCTGGTAGCCCGGAGGGGTTGGCGGAGGAGCCCTGTACCTATCGTCCTTGCAGGGCGAGGTTACACAGTACACTGCCAGTGAGCGGAGGAGGGGGGAAAGGGGGAGGGTCAAAGGGCAGGGGGGAGGGGAGAACAGAAAGCGAAACAAAAACAGACAACGGAGCACGAAAATTAATGCGATGTTCACAAAGTAACAGGGCACTTAAATGAAATGAAACACATTTAGAGCATGCAAGAGGCGGTGGCGACAGCGGGTTGGTGGCAGGCTGTGTTGTGAGGGGCTGATCCTCCGCTCTATTGTTTTAGGAGCCCCACCTACCCCCCCCCCCCAATTGTTAAATCATCCAGCCAGTCTCAAAACCAGCAGAAGGTGAAAGAAAGCTTCAGAGAGTGCCTTCATTTGAAGCAGCGTTACCACAAAGCTTTTTAAAATTTACAGTAGTTTCTATGAGGACAGCAATGCACATCGAATCTGCTGTCGCCATTACACATTACACACTACAAACCACGGCAGGGCCGTCCGCACGCCTGCTGTGAGGCAGACGGACGGGCCTCTCTCACCTATGAGCCCTCTGTCTGTGGTGGACGTGACTGTTTTGTACACGCCGTCCGCACACGGCTGTCCGTTGGAGGCATCTTCGCCTCCCTCCCCCGGCCGCTCGGCCGCCTTGCGCTTGACGGTGCCGTAGTTTCCCTCGTAGGTGTCGGACAGCGAGCCGGAGGAAGCCCAGCTCTGCCTGGAGTGTCCGAGTCCCGCATCCGGGCGCTCGTCCGGACAGCTCGGCCCCACCTCCACCTCGGCGATGGGGCCGCCCATGGGCGGGTGCCTGTGGTTGGCCAGGTCCGAGACACGCTGGGCCTGCAGGCTCTGCACGTTGTCGTGGGAGCTGCTGGAGCAGGAGGTCCAGCTGCCGCGGCCGCTGTCCGCCGCCTCGGCGGGGTCGTGCGGGGTCAGTTCCTCTCCGCTGTTGGAGGAGGGGAAGGTGGATCCCCGCATGACCGTGTGCCTCGCCAAAGACGAACTAAGATGAGAAACACGGCGAGGGCAGGAAAAGATACACAACACAGATGAGAACACGGGAGTCAGGCCACACAGAAAGCTGTGGGCAGACCAAGGCTACTGTCTGCTGGTCGATTTGCAGCCGAGTAGTGAGGTTACCAGTTGTCATTAAATACGTTCGGAGACGTGGGTGTGTGGGACGAATAATTAAAATGAAACCCAGTGTGTGTCAGTAAAACAAACTTCAAGCTGTCTGTCCAAGATCACGAAAACAGCTGAATCATGTTTTACTAGAGGGACAAATAATTTCAATAAACCCACAGGGGAGAGAGGGAGAGAGAGAGAGAGAGAGAGAGAGAGAGAGAGAGATGGCAGTGGTTCCAGAGGCGCCGTACCTGCTGCTGGGCTGGCAGTGGTTGGCTGCTTGCTGGCCGTGGGCCGCTGTCTCCTGGACGTTGGCTTTGGTGCCGCTGCTACGCTCTTCCGCAGGGCCGGCGGGGGCCGAGTCTGCTGAGCAGTTGCTCACGATGCTGGAGCGCGAGGAGATCTCACTGTGGCTGGAGTCCGACTGCTCAGTCCTCGCCGCCGGCATCAACGCGTAGCCTGCCGCACGTACACACACACACACACACACACACACACACACACACACACACACACACACGGATCAGCCAGGGCACTTCTGCCGCCTTTTACAAAAACCTGGGATGCTGCTAAAACAGAATTAACCTTGGTACGGGAACACCGGTTTATTTCAACAAAACAACAAAAACACTGCTTATGGGGAACATTGCAACATTAGTGACTAAAACTGTTGCTTTCTGGCTGCGTGGAAAGTCCTGGTCCACTGTCCCTGCAAGCAAACACTGGCAGCCTCGAGGATGCCATATTTCACTGTGCCTGCAAGCGCCTTTGCTCCTTAGTTCTTTTTCATTTCATCTTCCAGCATTGTATCTTCTTAAAAACTACGGAACTTCTAACAATTGAAAATATCTATTCAACTTGTGGGGAATGTTTCCTGTTCTGCGCTACAGTGCAGTGGCCGTGAACTCAAACGGTCTTCCTCCTGTTGTGCCTGTCCCTGCGCAGCCAGACGAGGGCTCGGGGCTTCTCCACGGGCCGAGTCTCCGTCCTCTCTGCGTGCTCTGGCTGTCTAGCGGAGGTGCTGCCCTGTCCTGTTCCTCCCTGTCTGTCCCTAGAGCTGCTCCTCTCCCGCAGAAGCCTGAAGCGCGACGGGAAGCGCCTCCTTGGAGGGGGAGACGCACGGATCTCCAATCGCGCCCCCGTCTGCTGGCTGCCTCCCTGCCGAGTCATCCTCTGGATCTGCTTGTGGAGGAAAGTCCCACCTATGCCATAGCTGCGGCGTGATGCCCCTGCCCTGGTGCTGGCCTCACTGGCGAGGGACGACGAGGAGCCTGACAGGTTCGGCAGGCCGCACTCCTGCGTCTTGGCAGAGCCGCTCACTGGAAGGGAGACGACGCAGAGGAGCTTCAGTTAGCACCAATGAGCGTGCGAATGTTTGTGGGCGCGCGCGTGTGTGTGTGTGTGTGTGTGTGTGTGTGTGTGTGTGTGAAGGATCACCTTTGCGAGGAGAGCTCTGTGGCGATACCGCTGGGCTGGAGTGGAGGGAGGAGACTGTGGTTGGGCTATCTTCACACCTCTTCCCATTGCTCTCCTCTGAATGGATGGATGGTTTCTTCATTGCCTGTGGCGAGCTGGAGCCTGCAGGACAAGAGGGCTGGTTAAGACACGGCATTTTGAATGCACTTTTGGTCAGAAAGCCAAAACCAAATTTTTCAAACCAAATTTCATTGTAAATTTGTTCTTTAATTAATCCCAAAAGCTTTGAAGTAATCTTTTAAAATGTACAAATGCTATGAAGCAACATATGGACTGCCAAAGACACTGGAAAGCGTGGCAACACAGGAGTGAATGATAAACAGTAAACATTCAGTGTCTTTGACCTACTAGTTGCTTCAGGGAAGTAAATTTTGATCCTAAACAGAATGAACCTGAAATGGTAAAATATGGGTCACTAGTGCAGGGTCAACATCAGGTGCTCTTCAGTTATATTAGATGTTACACAAAGCAACATTCAACCACTAGTTATGGGTAGAGTCCCTACAGTACTTTCAACCACCAGGGGGCGGCATTAATTAGGCTAAGTCGCTCAAACTGCTCTTCAATGCAAAAGGTTAAAGCCACAGAGCATGTCACAGAATTGAGCCCAGCAGCTACCCGGGACTGCGTACCTGCGCCCCCCTCACCGTGCACACACCCCTCACCGTGCGTGCACGCCACCCCTCATCCTGCACGCCGCCCTCACCGTGCACGCCCCCCCTCACCATGGATGCCTGCCAGGTCCTTGGCAATGCTCTTCTTGCGCAGCGGGTTGAGGCTGACGGGCGGCACCTGTAGCACCTGTGAGACGCGGTTCTGCGGCCTGGAGGCGGCCGTGCCTGAACGCATCGACACGGGCGAGGCGTCTGACTTGGTGGACCTTCTCTCGTTCAAGTTCTTCGAGACTGTTGGGACAGAGTGCAACATAAGGGTGACCTGAGGGGTGAAGAGAGCCCCACGTCCATGGGCAGCTCTGCTGGGGATCTAGTGGGGCTCTAGTGGGGCTGTTGCCAGAGCTGAGCTCTGATTTTCCACTATTGTGTCGTTTTGGACATACACAAGACGGAAAAGAGCAATAACTATAACCAGAGCAAAAAGCCAGCTGATAAATGAGACAACAGCTGAACTGGAGAATGCAAACATAAAGCCTGCCCTGGTTATCTGATAGCACAAGCAAAACAGCTTGCAAAGTTCATATTCACAGAACTCAATGACTTTTCACAACTTTCATAAAAGGCAGAAGGCTGACTATAATCTCACTCATGTACCTTTAAACAATCATTAACAAATATGCTGAATGTGGCTTAAAGATATTTAAATTGTTAAATATGTATGTTATATATAGATCTACTACCATGTCAACTTCAGCTGTCAGTGAGATTAGTTTATTGTATAGGCTATAATTTGGTGTCTAAGCTTGCATGCAGTTGCACCACTAGATGGCAGCAATGGCACAGGAACACGCTCATGAAACGGCTGACTGAAACCTGCAGTTCAGGTTCCTTTCCATATTTATTCCAACTGTTCCAGGATCTGTCAAGCATCCAAGAACAGAGACACAAACTAAAAAAATCCAACAATATTAAAAATTCATTAAACGCACTGAAATTCAAATAGGGTTGTCTTAAAGGGAATACCCAACCCTAAAGGAACTAAAGCTTGGCTGACTTGCACTATACAGATCAGATTACGCCAGCAGTTTGTTTATTGTACTTTGTTGTATATTGTATATTGCTCTGTTTCTTATATTTTATTATGCTACATTTCCTACATTTTATTCTGCTATATTTCCTATATTTTCTGAGGCTGATCACACTGACGCTTAGCCACGATATCGCCTTTGGACGAAGTCTCCAGTGATCTTCCTCTCCACCGCTGCGATCTTTTTACACGAGGCGAGTGACTCACGTGTGCTGTAGGCTGGCTCGCACTGCAGAGACATGATCTGGAACTTCTCCTCGTCCGTCTCAACCCGCAGGTGCGCCAGGTACTGCTTCACCTTGCGCGCCATCTGCGCGTCTTCGTAGAGCTTCTTGGCGTTGAGCAGGGAGCTGCGGCGAGCGCGCTTCTTGTGGCTGCCCTGCACGTCCAGCAGGTTGGAGTTGGTGCTGCCCTGGCTCAAGGACCTGAGGGAGAGCAGGGAAGCCGAGATGTGAGGGGCGGCAGAGGCGATAAAAGGCGGACGAACAGACACGAATGGCGACTGAGGAGTCACGTGGACGAGAGGTTTTGGGCAGCTGGAACCGTCGGTGCGTCTTTACTTCACGTTGACTACTTAAAGGCTTTTTTTTTTGTTTGTTTTTTGAGGTCCCTAATGAGAGAGCGGAACCTAATTTGCTGGCAAATGGCTGCTAACAATCCTTCAGGTATGCCTGTATTAGTTACTGGTTCGCCATCAAGGGTTATACCAGAGAAGAAACTTGTGGAGAAGGATGTGTGCTGGGTTAGGCCGCCATGCCTCGGCAGGCGCAGCGAAACGACTAATCGTCCCCTAATCGCATACACCTGCTCTCCGACTGCAGTTTGGCATTCTGGAACAAATCTGATTCAACCATGCAACCAGGGTCTGGCTCAAACCACGTACCATGCTCAAATAAAACAGGAGGGCCGTCTTTACCAAAAGAAAGCAAACGTTTCACACGAGGCCACAATGGTTATTGGAATAACAATAAAGATGAT
The DNA here is from genome assembly GCA_020368025.1 of Brachyhypopomus occidentalis. Classification (NCBI taxonomy): domain Eukaryota; kingdom Metazoa; phylum Chordata; class Actinopteri; order Gymnotiformes; family Hypopomidae; genus Brachyhypopomus; species Brachyhypopomus occidentalis. Next base: position 910,838 of record JAGXOD010000052.1, read on the forward strand.
GGGACAGCCATGGCTGGATCCTCCACACGAGAGCTCGAAGCTTCTGTTTGTACATGAGGGAGAAAGGAATGGGGATGAAGGGGTTAATGATGATGCTTAGAGAGCATGCAGGAATGCAGCTGGAGAGAGGGACAGATAGACAGAGAGAGAGAGAGAGAGAGAGAGACACTTACCCTAAACTCTTCCATCTCTTCTTCCTGCAAGCAAGAGCCATGAAAAAGGAGAGAGAGGAGGGTAGCAGGGCAGAGAGAGAATCAGAAAGAGGCAACACTGCCCCCCCCCAAATCTACGCAAATGTCTGACTGAACAGGAAACCACCACCAAAGACTGCACATCAGCTGGTGTCCATTGTAGAAAACTGGGATGGTTCCAGTAAAGATGACTTCACCAGTATTATAATGAACATGACCTCAACAGTGTCATCCAACGAACAGGATTTCAACAGAATGCCACACCCCAGAACGACCTCGACACAGTGACATATTCAAATAGTAAAATGGCTTTTCAGTGGTGTCTCGTGTCTGTCAGCTGTGCCTTACACCACTTTTTAAAACTAAGTGTTTATTAAGCCCACTGAGCAAGGGTTTGCATCACGTGTTCTCATAATTACATTATTTCTAACATGGCAGGTCAGTGATGCATTGCTAAATTAGTGCAGCGATGCACTGGTTCCAAGGGTCCCTTAGTTTACTTACAGAACAATGCACATTTTGACTTGTTCACTGGTGGCCATTAGTGTACATGTTCAGTTTCAACCGGATGGTTTCACCAACCTATTCCACCTGCCGGGTGGGTGGAATACAGAGGATGTACTTTCTGAACCTGAGCTACATGCCTGTGTTGGTTATTATTTTACTGCCGGGAAGAGAACTGTGTACATGCTAATGCATACATTGGTAATTCTCCAGACAGGCTAATGCATCACCGTCCAACAGTGAGCGAATCATCAGGTGATCGGGCGTGTGTGTAATGAACACTGCCATAACAAACCTCTGCCGGAACATGAGTGCCGGATCCATGTTGGCTGAGGTCATGCGAACAACATGGCGGATCTCCTTGGCGATCATCCGGAGCTTCTCGAAGTTCACCAGGCCATCCACATTTGTGTCGTTACCTGAGCCGTAACAAAAGAGAGAAGCAGAAGTTGGACAATGAGAGGAGGAACATAAATAAACTGTAAAACTACAGTATTACATCGTCTTTTTATTCAGTTAAACCGAGTGTTTTTACTTTGTTCTTTTAGTTTACAGGCATTTCATGACCTGGTAAAAGACATTGTGATGTGCAACGTCACAGCTTCCACATACTTCGTTCATATCAGTGACTCAAAGCATAATCGGCTGCTTTCTGCCCAAAAAATATCTGCTTCTGATCACAAAGGTACTTTTTCTAGCGCCCTGGGAGTTCTTCATCTTATCTTCACTTCCGTAGGGGTTAGCCAATTCTGGCATGAGAAACGAGAAATGGATGAGACCCGAGGAGAGGAAGCGAGGCAGGGCTGGATAGAGGCAAGACAGAGACGTCCAGGACGAGGACGAACTCGCCGTGCCGTTCGCTTGGTCCCGCAGTTAGCAGCATGCAGTTGTCACGTTTCAACACTCAAAGGCTGGTTTGTTTCATAATAATTGAAAGACTACACGTGACTTCTGGTTTGACCTGCCAGTCACGATGGGATCAGCTAACAGTAAACAGTAAACGAGGAACAGATGATCATGTTTGCATCACATCAAACGGCCCTGATGGGGTTTCACTCAGTTCTCATCAGGTTAGCACAATGTGGGGTTTCATTGTTCTCGTTATAAGGTTAGCACGGTGAGGGATTTCACTCAGTTCTCATCATCAAGGACAGTACGGTGTGGGGTTTCACTGTTTTCATCATCAAGGTTAGGATGGTGAGGTATTTCAGGAGAAATTCCGATATCTACATCTATATGAACGTGTGTGGGTTCGAGGGCGCTGTGTGCGCTGACCTTCATGCAGGAACGTGAGGTCCTTCTTGACCACGGGGAACAGGGGGATGATTGGCGGCTGGACACTCTGACTGCTCAGGATGTTGCGGTATTTGGCCATGTTGCGTGACGGGTCAAAAATGTCCTGCAGGTCCCGCAAGAGCTTCTCATACTTGCTGGGTAGCTTCTCCCATGTGCCTCGGAGCCGGGCAACAGGTGCAAGGCTCATCCCGCTAAATACAGGTTCACACACACAGACACACCCCCACACACACACACACACAGAGAAACAAATAGACTCAGAATGACTCAAAATAAAAATGCACAGCAGGCTCACACATTCAACAACGCATTCAAAAGACTTCCACATTCACCGCATTTGTCATCCTGTTTTTCATCAGGTTTTAGGTTCTGCCAAGTTTAAGTCACTAATGCCCAAATTATTCTATAACTCTGAACAAAGTAACATGGTCACCAACACTTGGTGGCCAGTTGCAGACAAAGTATACTCTTCTGCACCATTACTACCGAATCCCCAACACAGGTGACTGTTTGAATGACCACAGGTTTCAGGAAGCACATAGCAGGTGGCATCAAAACACCAGTTCTTTGTTCAACACGCAATGTGAATACTGAAGGCATTAAGAAACACTCCCCAGACTGCTAACTGACATCCAGACGAGGCAGGCTGGTTTTGGACTCTACGAACTCTACGAACTTATACGAACATATTAATAACCCGGCGTTTAACTGAAGGCAGATGTTCTTCTACCGTGTGGTTGAGAGAGCCGAGGGTCCCTCAAGTAGAAGGAGAGATGGCCTGGCACCCCGCCTCCCCACTCCTGGCCGCAGGAGACAGACTGCCTCTACGCTTGCAATGTAAACAAGCAGCAATATGATGTCACCGCGTTCGGAAAAAGCCGCTGCCCATGACAACAGTAACGGGGCGGGATATTGACCGAGCGCGGCACCCGGGCCTTGGGTAAGCCACCAGAGCTCCTGCTTACAATCAATAAAAAAAAAGATGAAGTCATCTTGGTTTTGGAATACAGTCTGTGGAGCTGTGTGTGTGCGTGTGTGTGTGTGAGAGAGACAAAGAAAGGGAGCAGTGGTGTATGAAATCACAAAATAATTTGACCTACAATACAACAAAGCAACTGAAACTAGTTTCCTGTGGTTTACAACATTTTCTTGTGGGATTGCAGCATAGGCAGTTAGATTAGGATAAACACACCGATTAGGATAAACACACCTTCTGCATAAATAAGGTTAGTTTTGCTGATTAAAAGTACCATGTATGGTCATTGCTCAAGAGAAAAACAAATAGCGGCAGTACTGAAGTGCCCTCGCCTCACCTGATGATGGCGAACATGGAGTTGAAGTTCTTGCACTCGCGGCAGTGCAGCGCAATCTTGATGAAGTGCTTGATGGTCTTCATGCGCTTGAGCGCGTTGGACTCGCGCAGGATCTCTGAAGCCACCCAGAAGGTCTCCTGGTTGATGAGCTCCTCGAAACGCTTCAGGTGGCCACCGCCGCCACCCCCGGGGTCCAGCTTGAAGAGGTCGTCCACGTACTCAGTGGACTCGATGTTGCGGAAGATGGCGAAGTCGCGCATGGAGAGCTGCGCAGCCACCTCCACCGTGCTGAGCTGCAGCAGGCCGATCTGGCTCTCGCGCAGCAGCTCTTGCGCGTCCTCGTCTGAGCACAGCGTCTCCGTCTCCATGTTGTTCTTCAGGTAGTACCTGAGCACAGGCGTGTGATGTCAGCGTATCAGCCACAAAGCTTAAGTACGTCAGGCTGGCAGACCCTGGAGGGGCTCGAGCAGAACTTTACAGCCAACCTTGAGATTCAGTGCAGCGCAAATGCGGTTACTATGGGGGACGTGAATTTAAATTAGCAGGACCGAGTGCTGTGTGACATCACTCTGGAATGATACAGCCCATCATTCGAAAACTACAAAAGAAGGCCTTTCCATGAGATTGCATAGAAAGTAGAGGATTAGGCCTTCCATTTATAAACTGGCGGTGCAGCACAGACCCGTTAAGAATCTCGATATTGTAACAAGGTCTACTCCCGTAGCTAATTTCAGTCTGGCTTAGGCTCTATCTTATGTATGTTAAGTCTCAATAAAACCAGCCAGGGCACCGGTGAGGTGCACTTCAGGGGAGGGGCAGCAAACAGCCAGCATTCTCCTGCTCTTCTTTACCTGGAAAGCGTCCAGCAGAGCGGCGCTACAGTGCTGCGGCTAATGGGCCCATAATGAACACCCGCTCCACCGCCCTGTTCACGCTACTTCAACACAAAAGTGACTTAATAGCCTTCAGATGGCGGCTAAAGAGACAAGTGCATCTGCGCTGAAAAAACTTTTCTGCTTATGATGATGGAAACCGTTGGAAACCTGAACCTTGCCTAGGAAGGCCAGCGCGCACTGATAGTGCACCATTATGGTCCCTGGTGAAGTGCCGTTCCAGTGCACTTAAAGACCCAGGGAACCAAAATCTGTGATGTCATCCTACACTTTCCTCTCAAGCTCATGCTGATCCTGTATCCCCGTTTCCTCACACCATTGTCAGGTCTGAGCCACCTTGCCCGATAGTGAGCCAAAGCTCTAATCATTCTACCGAGACCTACATTTTCAAGTTCACAGTATCGCACAAATCAAGTGACACCAAGATTGCAGTGTTTTGTAGTGAAGTCTGCAATTTTTCAGTCTACAGAGCTAGCCATTAAGGTATACGGCTACAGTTTTGTTCTCATGCTGAAAAAAAAATGAGCATAAAAATTTTTTTCATGAATTTTAGAATTGTTCGCATTTGGATTCTCATGGGTAAATTAAAATGTATTACGCTCTGCTCCCCCCAACACCCTTACCCAGCTAGGACTGATGAGCCAAGTTGGTGGTTTTATCATATATCTGTCGCTTTTTCTAATAATAAATTTGCTGAATTTTGGAATTTTAGCATTACCCAAAATATTTTAATAGCTTACAGTGCATTCTTCCTAGGTACTTAATCAATAAATGTAAGCTGAGCGCAATGGCGGTAACATGCTGTGTAAACTCAGGGTTGATAGGAAAAGAAATCCGAGTCTCATGGGTGATGCTCTAATTTCAGGGAAGGCTTCAACCTTCGGGCCTCAGCTTGTGAACACAGCATCCGAACACATCCTTGGGTTGGGTATTGGGGGGGAAGGACACCAGACATGCTGTCTACAGGACAACACCCAGCCAATGAAATATTCATCTTAACCTAGTTGAAGCCAGGCTGCTGGGTAGCGGAAAGAAGAGGAGTCCATTTATTACAAGGGGCTGGGAGACTAGGAAGAATGTTCGTAAAGTGAGAGAACACGGTAGCCTGTCAGTACTCAATTATCTAATTGAAGTGCTTTTCCACTGAGTGAAGGCTTGTAAGAAAGACACCGCCATCATACTCAATCACATATCAAGACCAAAGTAGTGAAAACACCATTTGGCGGAATCAGCAAAGCTTGAGAAGGAGCTTGTGTACGTACAAACCCCTCCCCCCCCGGTCAGTTGTAGTCTCACCTGCCATTGAGCTGAATGCGATCGGCCAGTTTGGAGAGCTGGTCTGGTAGCCGCCGTTGCTTGGTGACGCCTTCCGAACTGACGGACACCTCGCACAGCGAGTACGTGTCTGGGGCAGCGATGAGGCCAAACTCGCTGACCACGTGCGACACCACGTCCTTGGCTGTGGTGTCTTTACTGATGATAATGTAGCAGCTCTGCTGGTCTGCTTTGAAAACGCGGATCACCTGGTCTGGGATGTCTGCGGCACAGGGACAAAGGGGCAAACTGAATCGGTTAAGGGGCTTCAAGTATTTAAGAGCCCAGAAAGTCAAGACTCGTACCACCACCATTTAACCAAGGCCATTACCCAGAGCTCCTTAATGCAGCCAGTGATGAGCAATAGGTGCATCATGCCTACATGCACGCTGCATTGCAAACACATGCATCACTCCAAGAAGCACATTATTACGCAAACAAAACCAGGGCTCAGACAGCAAGCGGCTGCAATAACTGCTGAAAGTTCTCATGTGAGCACTGCCAGACATCATCATCATCATCATCATCATCTCAGGCGGGGCTGCCAACAGTGCAGTGGAGATACGGTCGGTGATGCGGTCAGTCCATGAGCTTCAGAATCAAAATAATGGTCAAATGTGGTCCAACATATCATGACAGGCAATAACAGGCCTTAAACACTCTCCTGCCCTTTGGGGTGGTTAATAGAAGGTAGTGAATTTAACCGGGGCTAAGGCCAGTGGCTCCAGATGCAAATGGGCCTCTGTGAGAGGTGCTGGGAAGTCTCCAAGAGCTTTGAGATGTTAAATGAGGAGACATGCAACAGATTGGATCTGACGTTACAGCGGTACAGAGGTCTGGGTGGAAAACACAACGTCAAACAGTGTTAATATATGGAGAGCACTTTAAGGGATTTGTGGTCAGGAGAAATTGCAAGTGTTTTATTAAATGAGAACACGGCCGACACGCAGACAAGCCAACCATACTACCATACCGCATGACCAGGAGGTACCGCGAGAGTGTTAAACATCAAACAGACAAGAACTCAAAATGCGGTGAAACTGGGGGGGGGGGGGGGGGGGGGGGGCATTTAAACATTACTTTAGGTACGACACATCACACAGGTTCAGCAAAGTGAGCAGAAACCAAAACAAAAATTTGTTGCATGCCTAATCATATCCATACAAGCCCAGGATGCAACAGCAGAAGTGTCAAAGGGCTTATACTCACAGTAGAACCCAGCAGCTGAAAAGCAGGGAAAACAAAGAGAGTTTGGAAACATGGCAGGACAGACGAGAGAGGTACAGTGGAGTAGCAGGCGTGGAGCCATCTCTTAAAAAAAGTCTCTCCGTCTCCCTCCTCGAGACTTCTCAGCGCTCCCCGCCAAACATCTGTTTACGATTGAGTGCGTGTGGCTTGCCACACAAAGAGCTGTGTGATCCTAGCCTGCTGCTCTGTGGTTCTTCAGAACTGGCACCACTCCTATCCATCCACAAAGCGACCGTTACTGAGAACGAGTACAACTGGTTCCTGATCTGCATTTAAAAGCTGTTTTGATGTCATTCTCCATGTAAACATGTCTGTAACGGATCAAATAGATGAGAATTATTAAAAAAATAATAATAATCAATCAGCGCCTTGCCCTCCTCGCGCTCGCCCGCTCAGACAATACGTCTACAATGTCTCGGGCAGGGCTGCATTTCAATTTTATAATGCCACAGCAGTTCCACAGCTGCAGTTAAGTGTCCTGCTTTGTGGATCTCCCCTGAACTCACAGACTCTCAGATTCACTCCTCACCATGTCGGCACTGACTCCATCACCCAAACGACACCCAGAAATGAGAAATAAACAGAGAAAATTAATCCCTAATTAAGCAGTGAGGGAGCGAAGCTACAAGGTAGGTGCTTCACATGGACTTTTTTTTCCCCAGTAGCCAATTACAATTGCAATATATAGCAAGAAAAACACTAAATTGTACAGTCTTCCTAATTAGGGCTGTGTGCTTACTATGACCTTGCTTAAGCATGCGACTGCAGTGGAACAATAGTACGTTGACTGACGCAAACAAGGATGCTGCTGACCCTTTAACCTCCACGCTCCTGACTCCAGGCTCATTACTGTGTGCCAAGCACGCTGCTCCACAGCACGGCTCAGCCAATGAGCTGCAAGATCAGACACCCCAGCAAACTGCAATCACTGAGCCAGACTCTGCTGGTTAATTATGACGGAGTTCCCATTGGCTCTCCTGTCTGCAGAGAGGGTGGCTGAAATATGTAGACATAACAGCCCGTGACTGCTCCAGGAAAATAAGAGCGTAGGGTTGTCCTTCCTTAACAGCAGAGCGTACTGTGCATGGCTAATATTTCACGGATAGGTTTCAAGGATACGACATCGTTCTGGCATGCATGATCTCTTGGTGAAAGCTAAAGCTCTGTTCACAATCCATAGAGGTGATTTTTCTATTGCTGCGCACTCTCCAAAGTTTCCAGACATAATCAGTCACAATGTTTTGTTGTAATAAATGTGATTCGGCTTAGCAATTGTTTAATAAAGAATGAAGTGCGTTGAATGCATTTTTAAACGTTCTGCTTTATGAAGCGCTCATGCCCTGAAGTCTGTTCTTTCACACGTGCTTAAACATAAGTGTCTTTTTCACAGTCTGCAGTGCAGTGCTGATCCTTAGTGGAAATGGCAAAATGTTGTAGGTGGTGCAAAAGATAAGTGAAGATGGGGGAAAAAAAAAGGAGAAATAGTAATTGCGGATGACAGAACTCTGGGCAAATGTTCTGTGGAAGGATAGAGACAAGTCCTGGACCCTGTTCTGAGCGGTTCTGGAGAGCAGCTCTCACAGGGGGAAGCCGCTCTCAGTGAAGCAAGCGTCCATAAACACAACAAAAAAGCTCAAACACTCCTGCACCCAGGGCCCGCAAGCAGCAGGTGAAACTATTGTGTAGTATATGGAAGTAGCTTTGTTTAGCATACACACTCTCACTTCACACGGACAATGGAGACAACGCGACAGCTATTAGTTCCAGGTCACTTGGGGCTCTCCCGTGCGTCTGCTCACACGCTCTGAACTGTGTCTCGAATGACAGACATTAGCAATCTAGCGGCGAACGCACGAGTAGCCTAATATACTCGTGGTTGTAACAGAAACCAGGGGGAAAATAGATCTAGTTTTTTATTTCTTCAACAGACTCCATATCAGATCGCTGTTAGAGGGAGGGTTTTTTTTTTTTTTGGTCCATGACACATGCATGATGCACTGAATAAACCACGAAGCCTAGAGGTGAGCTCATCCGTTTAGGAGGTCCTTTGCAGTGGATTAGAACTGTGAGGTGAGGCTGAGGTGAGGCTGCTTCACCTGAGGGGTTGGAGAAGTCGAGGACGCTGGTGGTGGGCTGGAGCAGGTCGGGGCTGCTGGAGGACAGGCTCCCCGGGATGGGCATGATGGCCACGCTGTGCCGGCCCTGCTTGGTCCCCACGATGCTGTCGTCCTGAGAATGGCACACGCCCCCGTCACTGAGAGAGAGAGGGAGAGAGAGAGAGGGAGAGAGAGAGAGAGGGAGAGGGAGAGATAGAGGGAGAGAGAAGGCTAAGGTATAATAAGGTGTTCCTTCAGGTCTTTGACCTTTTTCAGTGTGATGTACTAAGCGTGCACACAGTGGGCATCTAGATGGTCTGGTTGGCAAGACTGGTGGACCAGAGTGGCTGTACGGTATGTATCAAATATGCATAGAGAAATCTACATAACATTCACACAGCACTACAGAACTGTGAATGGTTCACATGACTAAAATCATGCATCACAAAACGACAAAAAAACGGCAATGTTCATTTACCAAACTGAGGCGTAGGCACGTATGTACACACACACACACACACACACACACACACACACACACACACACACACACACACGTTTCCTGTTCCATTACAGACTCTTCCGTGAGACAGAAATCAAGAGTGAGCACAGGTGTGGCATTCATGCACAGATCTTGGGTGGAGGAGCTGGAGAGGCAGCTCGAGCCATTTCAGCGCAGAACTGAGCGCTCTCTCCTCATGAGCCACCCTGCCTGCGACCTCCACACCCTCACACCACACCCCCTCCCTGCCTGCCTAAAGCGAGGCTAGCTGCTGCTGCTGCTGCTCCTCACGCGTTTGGGAGATGGCTCGGTTCTCAACCTTGTTCTCAACCTCGGGGGGGTCTGGCTGCATATGTGCTGACGTCCATCGCTGGGCGCTTTGAGCGCTCGAGTGGCGTTCGGGAAGAAGGACGAAAGGTCTCAGACCACAGGCTCATTAGAGGAGCTGTAGTTTGAGAGGCTGGCTGCTGAGCAGGGAGATAAATCCTCGCCGGAGCATACAGTAGGTAGACTGCTCTCTACCCACTCACGCATTTGGCTTTATAATTGGTAGCACAGACAGTGCAAGTATATAAGTAGGTTAGTATGATTAACAGGAGCTGCAGAACCGATGCGACCAAGACTGAAATAGCAGCCCTGTATTATATGATCTACTATTAGTCAATTCGTCTCTAAAAACTGCGCCACTGCTCACAACCATGACTCGGCAGTCATGTGCACTAAATGCCTCCGTGACCCATGAGCATGTTTTTGTGTTTAACAAAAAAAAAATATGTCAAATGCACCATGAAGATAGAGAGCGAAACTCGTGCATTCGTGTCCAGGTGAGAGAGAGAGGACGGCGCTGTGTGAGGGTGTCTCTTACCCAAACAGTCCCCTGAGCGCAGGAAGCAGTTGCAAAGATAGGAGACAAGTGACAATAAGCAAAAAGCAAGTATTAAGCAAAGCTTGACCACTTCAAACAGAGCCAACATGTCACACACACATACGCTCGCACACACACAGATCACAGCTACTGGGCCTGACATGCTTGGAATGTACTACAAAATAGTGGTAGGGCGGCTTATCACCTGCATCAATCCGTGACTGGTGTGTTGACAAAACACCTTTATCATAGAGCTTAGCTTCAGCGGCAGAACAGCGCAGGACGCATGGGGGGCGTTTCTGCGTTGCTCTAGCATTAGATAGCGGAGGGCAGTACAGCATTCGGACCACCGCAGGCCGCTGTGTCGCCGCGACGAACCGCTGCTAAAAAGCCGATAGAAGGCAAGCCAGCGCGCGGGTGATCAGGGACGGGGGGGAGGGGACGCACAGGCCTGTTCCCATGGCACGTTTCCATGGAGCCCAGGAAACGGGAGAGACGGCTTGGAGACCAAGGGCCGATCAATTTTGCAGCCGAAACAGCGTTTATACCGAGGGAGATGAAACCCTCCACGTGACCAAGAGGCCTTATGCAGGTTTGGCCCCAAGGACGGGGAAAGAGCAGATTTAGCGGAAGCTGAAATGTGGACAGCGATCAGTGAATGGACGGAGCTCACAGGTAGGTGTCAAGAACAGGACTACGACTCTTGATATGCAGATGGCGGCGACAGTGTCTGATCATTCTCTAATAAGTCATCTTCATTCCAATCAGTATGCACAGTTACAGGCGGCAATAGTCAAAATGATTTAAATTGATTCATATTTATTCATTTATACGGTATGAATATTCACAGCTGACACCATTTATTTGCGTGCTAATCGGAAACTTAGTGGCTGTTTTGGAAGGATTAAAATGAGTACCAAGGCCTTCGGGTGCTAAATAAAAAGTTTCACTTTTTAACAGAATTCGTAAGTAAATCCATAATGCATAATAAATCATAATGTAATCATTTTCATAATGAATCCATGCATAAGTACATAAACCCCACCCTCCTCACCTGAAGGGCTTAGGGGGCAGGATGCTGAATCGCGTCTTTTCCAGCATCTTGCGGATCTTGTTGCGTCCGCCCGACACAGTGTTGGCCTTCAGCTTCTTGTGGCTCCTGCCGTCAGTCTGGAGCTCTAGGTCGCCCGGCAGCTCGGCGATGGAGAATCGGTTGCTCTTCTTGTCGTGGATTTTGGGGATGTGGACACCTCCATTCTTCTTCTCGTGCCTGAGGCGGCTCTGGAGCTCTTTGAAGACTGGGACAGAGACACAAAGAAGAACAAGGCCTCGCCATAACCCAGTCACCTTTCACTGCATTTTTTTTTAATTCGGGCTAATTCTTGTAAAATTGGGCTATTTTTTTTCTACATCGTTATTAGGAAATTTGAATTTGGAACATAATAATAATCTTTATTTGCATAGCACCTTTCATGCATACATGCAATTCAAAGTGCTTTACAGATTAAATAAAACAAAACATTAAAATGAAGCAAAGATTAAAAAAAAAAATTAAGTAATACCATACCAAAGATGTTGGTCTTTACAGTGAGGGAGAGGTGGGTGTTGTTCTTCAGAATGTCCATAGCTTTGGAGTAAGAGATGTTCTCAAAGTTCTGACCATTAATCTCCATTATCTGAGAGGGAGACAGGTAGCAACCAGATACAGACAATAAATACCTCATTTACATTCGTTAAATTGTTTTCACTGCAGGGCCATTTTCTCTTCACAAGACATAAAACATTATACATATTTACATATAAATGCATACTGTATAATGTGTTCATTGCACACACCCTTTGCAGTAACAACAACAATACAATACTTCTATTCACACTACACACAACACTTTTACTAAAATTACAATGAACCAAAAAAGTAAAAAGTATGTTTTTATTACAATATGTACAGACAGTGAACTCTGAAATGACACAAATGTATCAAAGGCGAGGAAGCGACAAATACATGTGAAAAATATAGAGGTGAGATGACAAACCAAAGGAAGAAAGACACCCACACCCTCTCCCCCACCCCCACCGCCACCGCCGGTGTTTAATCTGCTCCCTTTGGTCCACCACATAGAGCTTGCACAAGCGTGCTCTCATGCATGCCCTCGCGTCGCGTGCCCTCGTGTCACCTGGTCTCCGCGCTTCAGGCCGGCTTCGGCGGCCTTGCTGCCCTCCTCCACCGTCTCGACGAAGATGCCGAAGGCCCTCTCGCTGCCGCCCTGCAGGCTGAAGTGGAGCGGGGCCTCGCGAGACGCCTTCTGCAGCGTCACCTGCCGCCACTTGGCTTTAGCGGCGCAGGCGATGTTCAGCAGCCGCAGGTGACCCTTCATTTTCTGGGGTGGTGGAGGGACGGGACGTTTCACGTTAGCGACTACAGGAAGGGAGTGAACCTTGACTTGCTTGACCAGAGTGCTGTGTGCGGTCAACACGTGCAGTGCTTTTACTTTGCAGGGTCCGTACGAGACACAGACATGCAAATCTATGCAAATCTATACAAATAAATATATTATTTTTATTTCAATTATTTGGCCGAGGTCAATGATGCACCCTTTCTTACCGCTTCATCCAACAACTTCTCAAAATCCTCTAGAAACTGTGTCATCAAAGGATTTCCCTCAAAGTCATTAAAGTGATTGTTCACCCACAGCAACACTATCCGTGTAACCTGCAGAAGGGAAAATAAACGTCTTCACGGTTCTGTCACAACGAATGGTACAACTTCAAGATCATATCCTGCAGGCGAGTTGAGGTAGAAGGGTTTGGACGTCTAAATCCTCACTGCTCTTGGGGAAGTTCTTTTGTCGACTCATTTTGAGAGCATGTTTGGTGTGATCTGAAGCAAGACGACAGAGGTGCTAACAGGTCATCGAATATGAACTACCAATCCCCTTAAGCTACCGCGGCGTCTCGACCCAACAAAGGCGTGTTAGACAGCTAAGGGGGAAGATATGTAACCAGAGGTCTTTCTGCTGCTTCATTTTGTGGGTCTAAAGAGAAGAGACGCTTTGTCAAATGTCGCTTCCGTGCAGATTTGCTGAATTACAAAATGGCCAATCAAATACCTGCAGGAAACACAGGTCTTTATTTCCCTGAATAATTTTCATTGTTTGGAATCACATTTTGGTTATGGTAGGCTGGTTTTAAGTTTTAGAACAAAGAACTGTGCAGCAGAACAGGAGGTGAGGGGATGCCTGCTACCACCTCACACTGTTCCCAGTTCTGGTGTATGTAGTGAACTAATGGAGGGCTCAGCCATTGACCAGAGTTCCAGTGCAGACATTCATAGGACACGTTGAACCTTCACCACATCGTACACTTACTATTGGCCTGCAAAGATTGAACTCATTTTATTGAATTTCAGATCTAGTCTATAAGCAAAAGCACTTGGTGTAGTTCAGTCGCAAAACAGGAATCATACAAGAAATTAACAGAACACTAACAGAATAAATATTATATCAATGCACTCAAAACTTTCTCTCTGACACACACACTCACACACTCACCGTGTCTCTGAGGCCATCCACTTTGAACCACTCGAGCAGTTTTTTGCCTACTTCCATGGGACTGGACAGGAAGGTGCGATAGGTGAGGAGGAAGTCCTCGATGTAGGTCGGATCCACCACTGAAGGCTCCTCCACTAAGTGCATGATCAGCCTCTCCGGAGTGCCCTGAATCAACCCATGCAAACCTCATTGTTTTAACAAAACCAAACTCACATTCCATTCACAAAACGTAGTTTCACTGCAAAACTACTGACAACGATGTAAAGAGACTCACAAGCAACGATTTCAGGACAGTAAACTGATTCTTAATGACCACAGAATTATTTAAAAGACCAAAATATGCCGGACTGCAAAACTGATGTAGATGCCGAAAGTGAAATCTGGTTTATTCCGGTGACAGTAATATGACACATTCTATTGCAAAGGTAGGAGTCAAGTGAAGGCAACGCAAAGCCTTCATGTTTGCTCCCCTACAGCAATTACGTGGGATCCTGTGGTGTGTGATAAAATAACAGAGAAGGACAGAACAGAAGCTGAGAGGTAGTGGGGAATTTCAGTCCTTGCAGAACTGAGACGATCACAGGGAGAACAAAAATATGCAGTTTCACTATTACTGTCACAGAGCTGCTCCATCTATATAAGACCTCATGACGTTACACAGAGCTGCTCCATCTACATAAGACCTCATGACGTTACACAGAGCTGCTCCATCTACATAAGACCTCATGACGTTACACAGAGCTGCTCCATCTACATAAGACCTCATGATGTTACACAGAGCTGCTCCATCTACATAAAACCTCATGATGTTACACGCAGATGGATTGATACTACGGTATTCTCAGAGGTACTGGAAAACATGACATATAGTCTCCCTCAGATTCCTTAGCCGTGATAAAAACACATTTTCAAAGCCTGAACAGAACAGGCTGCCCTATTCCTCAAAAAACAAGCAAACAAAAAAACTATTTACTTATTGAACTAATACAAGGCCATAAACAACACGGACTACTTTGACATTTAATGCAAAAAAGAATATGCAGTGTTGTAACTGGTGCAAGTTCAGTATTTGTAAAGAAATTGTCATATGCAGTATATGCACTCCAGTGAAACTAGTGAGTAGGTAGAGGATCAGAAAGCGAAGCAGTTCACACAGGTCTGCTCCACAAAGGGCTAGAGCCTAGCAGAAGCAAATCTGCATGAACGCTGTATAGAAACAATTCATTTGTGTTGTAAAGAGAATTTTGATACAGCGTCACATCACAAGGAATCCAAAAGAATCCTGCTCAGAGGATGGAATATTCTAGAACACAAAATGCTGTAAAGTGAGGCACTTGGTAAGAGTTCCCAGGTGCTCCGGCCTGCCATCAGCCTTCTGCCGTGTGGGGCGCTCGGGGGCCGGTGAAGCCCACTCACCTTGATGACGATGTGGCCCTTGCGTGTTCCGCTGCGGTCCAGCTCTCGGTGCTCCTTCACCATGACGATCTCACCGGCCTCCTCCACCTTGTGCGTGTTCCGCTCCACGTGGTTGAGGATGCGCCAGTAGTCCTCTTGGGCGATGCACACGAACTGGTCGACAACAACATGGGGCAGGCGGGTGAGCCTGTGGTAGAGCAGCGCATTGCTGGGCACCACGACGGGGCACTCCAGTAACAGCACGGAGTCGCGGTGGCAGCACATGGGGGCACTGTTGGGGGAGGGGGTCGCGCTCCAGGGGGGAGGGGGTCGTGCCCTGAGGGAGCAGTGGGGGTGCTCGGCGGAGTTGCTCGCGCAGACGACAGCTCTTCGGGCCAGAAGAGTGCTGCGAGAGGAAGTGAACGCGAAGGAACTGGGCAGCTAACCGCAGCCAAGAAGCGACTACACGAAAGCTCTGACGCGAGCGCTGCCTTCCGCCTGGCTATATTAGGAACTGTCAATGTGTTTCTGCTTCTGGCAGCCACAATGTGACTCTGTGCTTTTGGTCCTCTGCTGATTAACATAATTGTCATTGTTTCTATAAAATGAATAATGTACGGGGGGTGGGGGGGGCAATCTGCGAGACCGACTTTCCAGGTGTGGTGGAAGGTTCCATGCCTGCCTTGGTTTTGTCTAATCGGATCGGTTTAATGTGCTTTGTAGGACCGAGGCAACGGCACAGACAGGGCCGCGGCTCCTTTAACGCAAAGCCGTTTTGGCGGGAAAGCGTACGTGAGGGTCTTACCTGGCAGTCGTCTCCTCTGGTGCGGACCTCGCCGCTCATGTACTGTTTGTCCAGGGAGGCCGTTATGCCAAAGCTGTTCCCCATGCAGAGGTTCTCAGTGCGGCCGTCTGCATGGCCGATCTCTACCGAGCCGTTCAGGATCACGTACCACAGGTCCAGCTGGGAACGACGGCGAAACAAACCCCAACCCGCCCAAGACCGGTTAGCTGCCGTCATCTGAGAGGGGGGAGGACAACGGCCCTCGCTCGATCCCGTCTTAACACGTTTGTAAATCCTCATGTAATGAAAGCGACTGGGGTAAAGAATGGCGCAGTGAAGGAAAAATGCTAACTTGCTCTCTGAAAGTGTTCGAGACGCATGCAACAACCACAAAGTGCTAAAGAAAACACCTCAGAGTGCCACCACAGTCAGAATGTCTGGCATAGCATATTTAAAGGCAGGGACACAAGGTCTATACTGACAAAGGCTTTTGTGCTACACTCCATGTAGTATGATGCTGCATTTAGTCACCATGTGTCACCATGTGTGCGTGTGTGTGATAAAATGTCAAAAAATTTTTTCTCATTCTTGCTCACTTTGACTATGCAGTTTCTTATCGGTGAAATGATAAGTTATACTGTTGGCCTTCACTCCAGCCCCCCCACTACCATCTCTCTCTCTCTCTCTCTCTCTCTCTCTCTGTCTCTCTGTCTCTCTGTCTCTCTCTCTCTCTCTCTCTCTCTCTCTCTCTCTCTCTCTCTCTCTCTCTCTCTCTCTCTCTCTCTCTCACACACACACACCTTATTTACACAGCTCCCACGCTCACGGGGACCACGGAGAGGAGGCGCGACTGATGACAGTTAACCGCATTTGCTTAGTGGTCCTAAGTAATCTCGGTTAATAGCACCCCTGCTTATATACGTGTGTGTGACAAAAAGGTGTTTCACAATGTTTATTTTTCATATGATATGAGTATTTAAGGCTTAAGTTATAAGCCGAGCAACTGAAGTGAAATTATGCAAAAAGTGGATTGGTGAGAGTTGGGAGAGAGATGAGAGAGATGGGAGAGAGATGAGCGAGAGATGAGAGAGAGATGAGAGAGAAAGATGAGCGAGAGATGAGAGAGAGATGAGCGAGAGATGAGAGAGAGATGAGCGAGAGTTGTGAGAAAGATGTGAAATGTGTGTAATGAGGCACTGAGGTACGTACCTCCTGCTTGTCGCGTAGCATGATGGTGCCGGCTTGCTCCACCACCTCAAACACCATAACTGTGCACAGCTCTCTCCTCACAGACATGGTCATATTGGCAAAGGCGGGCAGCTGATGCATGAACTCCAGGAGCTGTTCTGTATGTGAAATCAGCAGGGGGACAGAGGAAGGGGTACAGAGTGTGGGGGAGCAGAGAGGGAGAGAGAGAGGGAGGGAAAGGAGCGGGGGACAGGGAGGTGAGAGAGCGACAGAGAGATGGGACAGTGTTTGAGTGATGGAAATTTACATGGCATCTATTCCCAACACCACCTGCAACACCACTACGTCCGCTGCGATACGCAAATGCGGAAATCCTGGTGTTCCAAAATAGCCTCTCCAGAAATTACTGTGACGCTTCTCTAAATGCCTACAAACCAGAAGGGCTTAATATGAGCCAGAAAATAAAGAAATGTCAACAGCAGTGGAGCATGGCTGTTTTCTCTTCACTGTGCTCTAATAAGGTCAGCCATTTGATGAGCAATCGATAGCAGCAACTGTTCGTCTTTTAATAGCTGCTTGTGTCGAATGGGAGTAAGGCTGACCGATGTCATCGTCGTTGCGGTCCGCGGGCTCCTTCTCCAGGCACTCGCGCACCAGGTCCCTGCCTAGCAGAGGGTCTGAGGCACGCTCGATGTCTTCGTCTTCCTCCTCCTCGTCTTCCGAGTCGACAGGGGCCTCGGGCAGCCCGGACAGGTCCACGTCGCCCATCTCGCTCTCCGTAGCCTGCGTGGGAACAGACATGTGACTGCTGGTCACGGGTACTCGCGCATACCTCCGAGCTCTTGTTTGGCATGCAGAGGTGAAAAGACCACCCTGCTATTGAGACACTTCTAAATCCTAAGAATTATATATCAGCATTTCATTACATTATTTACCTTTATGTTTATGTAGACATCCCAGGTGCTGTGATATTCTACATAGTTTATTTGTAAAGAAACTACATATATGTGTTCACAGCTGCAAGAAGCATTCTTTGGAATGAAAGAACAAAAGAAATTAAAAAGAATTAGTACCTGATAAATATCCGATAGGCTGCTGCTCCCCGAATCGCTTGCGATGCTGCATCCTGATTGGCTGGGTGGCATATGCATCACCTGCTGATGAGGGTGGTCAGTCAAGTGCATCTTGCTGAGGTCTCCAGGAAGCTTCAGAAACAAAACAAAAAAAAAAATAGGAGTGAGGTAGAGTGATAGAAATCTGGCCAACAGCAAGTGCCCCGCCGTGCAAACAGAGTTACTTACCGTCCTCGTTGTGCCCCATCACATTACAGTTTTATGAGAGCACATGGGTAGTCGAGAAACCATAATGAGAACAACAGATAGGAAATGAACAACCAAAAATGACCACAATGGGGGGAGGATAAAAAGTCTTAAATAAAACCACTAGTTCCAAACATGACCGTATTTCTTGGCGTGTTGAAGGGAAACAGCGTTTTGCGTTTGACGGGTGACCTCAGAGGGCCGCACCCCCCTCCCCGTGGGAGGGATGGCAGTAAATCTGAGGAGCGTCGAGCCTTGCTCCATCTCTAATGCCCCAGCCACTCCCCTGTCCGTCATAGCTCACGGAGGAGTGATGCCCAGCTATGACACTGGGCCCCATCAAAACGCCAGCCACGGACCCTGCCAGAGGAGTTAGTGCGAGGCGCTTTACAAACTACCGGGGGGTTGGGGGTTGAGCTGCGGTGCCATTATCTGCCCTTTGAAAGTTCCAGCATTACAACACTCCCATGATACAGCTCAGACCCAAACAGTCGTATAACGGTCATATGAATTATTAGCGCCACAATCAGCAGGAATTGCGCTACATTACTTCAGTGTTGTAATGATGATGTTAGGAAAACAAATCAAAAGTCCATGCCCCGTCAATGTCAGTATACTGCATGTACCACGAAATGACGGCAGTAAATCTATGGCTGTGCACTATTGAGCACACGTAGTAAGAACCTGCAATAAGTACAGAACAACCAGCAGGACCAGCCAGCCAATGGGGCCCAAGCACTTCTGTGCACTGTCCAAAAGGCTCTTCTCCGGCATGGCAACCTAAAGCAGAACTCCACCATGGCCAACATCTACCAGGCTGGGCTACAGACAACTTAACACCACCGTCTTAGAGTGCACGTGCAAAATACCGAAACGAGTTCACCCTACGGGCGTTACTACCACCCCAGGCCAACATGCCCAGACCTACATAAAGCCTTGTGACTGCACCTCCCCACCAGCCCACCATCAGCTCCTACCTTGTCCTATGTGATTCCCCAAAGCCGCAAGCAGAAACTGATCAGCCGACCCCAGGAGACCCAGTGGTCTGGTGGTGCTGTCCTGTAGTCATGTCACACAGACACAGACAGCCTGCGAAATGGCGGGACGGAGCCAGATTTTCACACGACACGTCAGATGGGAAGATGAGCTTAAGCATATAATGACAGGACAAGGCCCAAAAAAGCCCCAACAGCAACGTACTACAATTACAGATAATAATTACGACACAGCCTTGGGTTGTTGGCTTTCGCTTCCAGGGGTTGCATGTGGGAGTACATTAGCCGTAGAGATTACAAGCTTTGCTAAACATCTACTGACTGTTCCACAGCGGTTACACAGTTGTGAGGAATGAGGTCAAAACACTGCCGCTCCTTTGACGGCAGAACGCCAGAAATGGATTCTAAAAAAAATACCATTTATGATGCGCCATTTCCTCGTGAACTGTGTTTAGAGGAGCGCTTTCTCGTTACCCTATCGGCTTCAGTGTGCCAGCTGAGGACACTCGACCCACGACTTCCAAAAAGGTGTACGGCCTCTCCTATCAGAGCCAAAATGGCAGACCCAGTAAATTGTCTAGCAGCTGGGCCCTTATGGAGGGCCAGTGATGTGCCTCCATGATGGGTGTCTTCCTTTCATCCTGAGAATGAGCTTCAGGCATTCTCAGGGGCTCGTAATGAAGGCGCTCGAGAGAAGGGAAGACCCCACTAATTGCTGCTCTCACTGTGTTAATTCACAGTACAGTGCTTAATTGCCGCCGACCACCCTCTCAGTTATGGGGCTCTCCCACTCACACCATGAATTAATGATTACGGCGAGTGATTAAATATAAATGTGCGCTTCAATTCTGCCACATGAATCTACTGCATAAACAAGCTCCACATGGACCTGAAACTTGGACCTCATCCTCACGAACGAGGTACAATTCCTCAAACCGCAGCTTGTGGTCAAAGAAGCAAAGGAACTGCTAGTGTGACACAGACGTTGGATGTCTGCCTCCGTTTATCTGCCTCCTCGGTTCCCACAAGCAGGAAAAAATTAGTGGCAGCAGTCTTCAGAGCTGCATTCCCTGAGAGGCAGCATGGAAGATCTGCTTAGCGTGTGTTTAGCATGTCCTGCTTAGCATGTGTTTAGCATGTCCTGCTTAGCGTGTGCTGCGCAACATGCGCTGCTAGCGTGCACTAGCTGGTAAAGTGTGTTTCTCCGTGGCTCTTACGGGCCCAAGAATAGAGAGCTCTTACTCTTTTTTTTGACGAAATTTCTAGTCCTCATCTCCACATGGTTGCTCCACGCGGCGGAGGAGAGCGCTTTTCACCTGCGCAGAGCAACCTGTGCCTGAGTCATGGAGATAGAGGCTATTTTCCATTTTTATCAGTCCTCATAGACAGAAATCCTGGAGCTCTCGTACATGGACCTGACTCAGTTGTAGGAGCAAGCCCTGAATCACAGTAAGACAAGATAATATAATAGCATATGAAAGGTAAGGGGGGTGGGGGGGCTTATCTATGGAACAGCAGTAGCGGACTGGAAGGGGAACTGTTCCCGGTTCAATCTGCAGGGAAAGAGCAGAGCAGATACTGGTCTGCATTATTCATGCAGCCAGATGTTGAACCCCTCGGTGTCATTTACAGAGATATACAAACACTTGCCAGGTTCACTGAGCAGGCAACGCCACTCCGTGGAGCTCTTCATTAATGAAAAAGGCCCAAGTCCAGCGGCCCTCGCACAAGTGGCAGAGGCTGATGGCGCTATAAAGCAGGCTGCTGACAGAAGGGCGGCTTACGGCAGCCCCGGTGCAGCACGCAGAATTCCCGTTACACAAGGCAATTACGCTAATAGCAGTCCAATTAGCATAACTCCTAATCGTTACCTCTACCTTGAACGCTGCAATCTAAACAGGGCAGGATGTGGTGTGAACAGAAAGGCTGCTAAGAATAAATAGTAAAAGGTGAAAAAAAGGCTGTGACCACACAGGAAAGCCTTTAGTTGAAGAGTTTTCAGCTTAAAAACCAATAGCAGCTGGCAGGGACTACATACACATACATAAGTGATAAGTTGCAGAATGCTCAACAGATGGACGGAGGGATGGATAGATGGATAGACTGACGGCCGGACGAATGGATAGGGACAGGACATTAAGGGCGTTGAAATCCAGTTTCACGCATTCCCAAAACACAGAATTAAAATCCAGTGTCGGACAGTAAAGAAACAGCGTCAGGAAGTTAAGGGTCTGAATTTCATCAGCCTGCAGATGCATTTTCAGAAGGAAGTAACGGCCCTGCTGGGTTCAGATCAGTCTAACATGAGAGCAATTTCATTCATTCACACGCCCCCTTCAGGACAACCTGAGCCCATTCACAAAAAAAGCCCAAACAAAGGAACCATGGGAGTGGTCTCTGCCAATGACCTGCCACAAAGAAGCCAGCGCAAGATGTCAGGCCGGAGAGCGTTAGACGTGGCCTCCTCCCTCGCTGATGGAGACCCGTGGGGAAAGGACTCTCCGAAATTAGCCCCGCAGTGCTCAGCTTTGATCAATGAAGGCCAGCGTATGTCGGAGCTTAATAGCATTAGAGGAGGACAGGAGCAGCTCAGACTCTTCTACATCCCATTAAACTCTGGCTGAACCTGAGCAAAGCGCATCCCGGAGTATCTTACACAGACACTCCCCCCCCTCCCCCCTTCCCAATATAGTGAGACTATCCACCCGGACTCTCTTCATTAAGAGATTCATATGGGAGATTAGAGCAGGAGATGGGGGCTCCGCTGTAACCCTTAGGCAGCTGAGCTGAAGCCAGCCGGCAGTAGGGAGGCGTAAAGAATTGAGGTTAGGATTGAAGCTGACAGGTGTGAAGGCGACGCAGCAGAGAAATGGACAGTGAGATGGAGGGAGATGCAGGAAGAGAGGGAGAGGATGGACATGGCCACCCATCCAGACAGGGTGCCAGAGGAACTCCCCAGTTCACAATACGGAAACGCGATCCGTCCTTGGTAGAAAGTAAGACTCTAGACCTGAAACTCACTGGGGGCACATTCAGGATTTCCAGACTTTCCACTATAAACCAAAGCAATATGAAGCACCATTTACAAATGAAGAATGTTACAAAAATATCCCAAAACACGCAACCACATGCCCCCCGCACATTCTTTTACTCACATGTGTCGTTATAGTCCTCTGTATACAAAAACAGGAGATGTATTAAGAATCCACGCTAAAGCTGTATTAAGGAGCTGCTGAGAAAAAGTGAGCTTGTCACCTGGGAAGAACATGACCAAAAGACTCACAGGAAATGCACTGTGTACATTCCACAACAGTGAGCTGTTCAGAACTCTAATGGTTGAGACATAAAGGAAGTGATTTGCTATGCGCACATACACGTTCATCCACTTTCCTTTTTGTCAGAAGTCTTTGAATTTTTTCGGCAACGACAGATCACGTTCTATTAAAACCAAGAGCAAAAACAGCATTAAGAGATGTGACTACATGCAACAGCAGTATTTAGAGATTGCACTCAAGAGCATTTCATCAAGAAAAAAAAAATCTTAGTTTAAATGCTAAACTACGAATAAAACAAAAGACCATAAAAAATGTAGTCTATTTAGATTAAGCCCAAAACAAAGGTGGAAGAAGAAAAGCGCAGTCAGAGGAGACAGGGCCGTTCTGCCTGTAAAGGATGTTCTCTGGTGTGAATATTCATGAGGTGTGGTGAGGGCAGCCTGAAGCAGGATGCCTGATCTGGAGTGTCTCCCATATGCGAGAAGCAGAAGGCCAGAGAGAGAACTGTTGCAACCAGCTAACGGGCTACCCCACAACGGACTAGCCCACAACGGACTAGCCCACAACAGCAGAGGCCAGTAAGGCACAACGGGTCAAAACAGACTGTGTTGTTTTTCATGAAACACTGTGTGCACACTTAATGAAAGTGGCTGAAATGAACATACTTGTCCTTCAATGAAGATCATAATTTTAATGGTCGCTGGTTGTAGAGGTGTTATGTGGGGTGTGTAACCATTCCTGATTGTGTGAAGAAGACGTGCCCATGTTTATATATACAGTACATGTGTAGACACCACAGGTTCTGCCAGTGCTGTGCCGTGCTGTGGGGACTGAGGGTCTGCGAGGACATGCGGGGACTGAGGGGAAGGGGGAACTCCATGCGATCACCGAGCGAGAAACAGGATGTGTCAGCTCAGGAAGCAGGGTTAGGGCAACCTCCACCATGCTGCCATAGTCGTGGGGAGGCTAAACACTCGGGGCAGCCGAGGAGCCGGCCTCTGTGCCCCATGCCCAAGCTTGCAGATGCTTCCTGTCAGCTCTTTCAGGTCTGAATATGGGGGATGGGGGGTGGGGTTGTTTTCAGGCCAACATATTTGTTCTCGGCCCTCCAGATGGCAGCGGCCCCTGAGAGGCACGCAACGCGCTCGACCGGCACACTTTTCGGAAGCAGGGCCTCAGCACGCGCAAGGTCGTCTCCTGCTTCGCCCATCCGTCCGCTCGACTCCATGAGCGAAAGTGAAGAAGGTCTTTCAAAGCAAACAACAGTGAGGCTTAAACTGCCTGGGGAGGGGGAGACGGACCCGACGCGTTTTGGATTTATAGACGACAATATATAAGGACCCTTCAGCTTCAGCAGACAGGATAATCGATAACACCAAGATAATGGAGACAGCCAGTTATGTGAGAAGCAAGGCTGAAACATTAGCCCCACTGGTTGAGGTAGAAGTGAGTAATTAGATGGTGAATTATGGCATTAGGATGATATGGAAATGGTTAGACGTAATAAGATCAGTTGCACTGATACTCATTGTATAGTCTGTCACGGGCAATTTAGTATTGACTGCTAATAATTAAGAAAATGTCGTATCCTATACCTTGCGTTTAAAATTGCGGCAGTCTCTTTTTATTATTAGGAAGGAATCATGGGGGAGATGGCAAAACACTGCGATCAGTGCAGTAGGTAACTACTAAAATGTCTAACCAGGAAGGGTTTACAGAGCAGAGCTGCTCATAAAGACATCAGGTCAAAAAAGGTAAAGAAAATAAATAATTCAATCAATCTTGAATTTTTACTGTTTGTTATTTAAAGATGTTCATCATAATCAAATCAAAGATAACATGGCATTCAACCCACCAATACAATTGGGTTTGTCAAGAAGCAAATACATTCACAATTTATTCTTTTTATATGTCCCCCTTTTTTTCCCAAACAGTGTAAACTTATATTACTTTCACTGAACACTTCCAGATCACTTTCAAAGTCTGGATCTACCACGCCAGTTCCAAAACCAGCAATGTTTGTGCAAACAAAAAATAAAGCGATGCATTATTTAACTGCAGCTCTTAACGTCTGAATATTGGCCTAACGGAGGCTGAGAGCTTTTAGCTGCCCTGCCCTGGGAGGTTTTGGGTGTCATCTGGACAGAAAGCCGAAGCGATAAGGATCAATGTGCTGTGCATTAGGCCAGCCTGGTTCCCCCCTCCAACTGTAAAATTATGAATCTTCAAAGCAAAGCTGGGCTATGATCGATAAGCCCACAGGAGACGCTTGAGCGCGTCACCTTGAGCTGCTCGCGCTGATGCCGAGTGAAGCGAGACCTATAGGTCGGAATCCGAACAAACCGGCACGAGATGGACAGCTAAAAAGGGTCGGGTCTCGAGCACACCTGGCCCAAGGGTAAGACTTTGACCTTGTTCGTCAAGATATGAGGGGCAAGGTCTGACTGGCCAGCACTAAAGACACATTGTGCCGATACAGGCAGCTGAGCCCGTTGAGTGATGATCTGAAGGTTATTTTTGAAACCGTACATTTTTTTTAAAAATATTTGATTCATACCGCACGTCAAAATCTTCTCCAACTGCGCCTGCAAATCTGATTTGATTCGAATACGATATTAAGCTTCTCTAAATCAAGCTAAATCTGCAGGTAAAAGTGTTCAGGCTTTTCTGGTGGCCTGCAGCTTAACTCCTGCCAAGGCGGAGACAATGGAAAACACTCAAGCGTCTGAAAAAAAACACCCAGCCGGAACATCTGGACTGCCCACACTCAAGTGCCACCGTCTCTGCTCAGCAACATTACACAAACAGCCATGAGTCCTGACAGCAGTTCTAGCGCAAAGTTCTGGAGTGCCTTCATAAGCGGTGATGACCATCTGAACGGCCACGTGCCTGAGCGCAGACCTCCCAGCGCGGGTTAACGAGACGCCGCCCGCTCCTGTAACTGCGAAAACGGGGAGATGGGGGGCGGCGAGGCCGAGTCTGACCGACGGCTTCCCTGAGACGGAGACCGTAAATAAGAGGCAAATAGATGCTAATGGCTTTCAGGGCACCATTAACAATGTGCCAGGAGGTTCGCTGCGAAGATTCGAAGATGGCTGGACACCAGGAAATAAATGGAGATCTAAAAGTGCCGCGCCACACGCGGGCGCTGGGGAACACGCGCTGAAGAGCCATTACCGACCACTGAATTATGCATGAGGGCAGGCCTCCAACTCCCATCACAGACCAATCACGGCGGGGCACGTGAGCAAAAGCTCAGAACTCCTGACTAAACAGAACAATACCGTGAGGGAGTGTGTGCGCGTGTCTCAAATTCATATTAAACTTTTTTTTAAAGCACAAAACCAGATCTGTGGCAATGGGAAAGAAACTACTGTACATTTTAAGCCAATATGAAAACCTCCAAATCTATATCAAAAGAGCACGACACATTGCAAAAGGCACAGACACTGAAGTTGAATACATCCCCTCATCCCTCTGGACCTGCCTCTGAAATGGCAAGCAATCCCATAATTTCCAACAGGCAGCCTAACATGTGACTACTTTCACAAGGTTAATTTTTTGGTGGTATGAGGATAATGACTGCACAGGTAGGCACATGTTAACTGGTTACCTCTCAGAGAAATGAGTGAACAACGTGAAAGGACGATGACTGGTGAAAAATACTTCACACAAATACAACACACATTGAAATATTGCAGTTAAGCTTTGTAGCAGTAGCTATTAAAATAACATTCAGGGTCAGAGGGATAGACTAGACAAACTAGATTTAATCAGAGCAGAATTATGACAGACTTTAATGCCAATGCCCACGAGTGGACCTCTATAAAACATGGGATCGTGTCCACTTCAGTGCTTTGGTGGTCAGTGTCAGCCTTGGCAAGAAAGTCAGGATAGACTGACCCCAGAACTGCTTTTCGTACATGCCTTCAACACAGTGTGAATGAGCAGCTGCATCTCCACTGCAGTGTGAGAATAGACTGAGAAAGCAAGCATCCTCAATCAATCATACTGTAGAAAAGATAATCGATGTGGAAAAGAGCCTTATGCTAATACTTTTCTGTACAGAGCTGATGGATGTTGGTCACTACAATAAGGCTCGTGCCACTTTACATTCTTTATTCTGAATTAGAGTGAAGAAGCAGCTTTGAATTCAGAACAGTAGCTGGAAAGGCATTAATCTTCTTCATGCTTTGGGTACACAACTTTTAAATCCAAAAGTATTTTTTTCTTTGTTTTATCTATCCATCTGATTATTAGTTTATTTATTTCTTTTTACAAACAGGCATCCGGCAGTTCAGAGATGAATAACTGCTTTTTGTGAATTCTTTCTGAGTTAAGATTGACCTAAGGCCGCTTTAATGATGGCTCTCTGTTGGGGTCTTAGTGATTGGTCTGGGGCACAGACTGCATGTGGTTATGACCTGTAACAGGAAGGACCTGCTATAAACCATGTACTCCTCAGCAACTATGCTGCGAATATGGGCGTAAAATGGGACAGATTATTACCTAATACTCTGTTCTAGCAAATTTCTAAAATATTCAATATTATGTTTACATTAAGATGTAGAAGCACAAAGTAATAGACCATATCACGATGAAATAGGACCATGTTCTTTAAGATTACTATTCTAAAATTAAAATTAATTCAACGGTAAAGTATCCATCTATCTGTGAGTTTAGTATTATTAAATTAATTTGACTGCACATCACGTAGTGGTCGTCAATCTTTCCTAATTTAATACATATTAACATGAAACTGAACTAAATTTAAGATGTGCGTCTGGCACTGAATGAATACAAACAATAAAACAGTGTGCACAGTGCATATTGACTATATTACTGCATGGTTCACACCCAAATCAAACACACAGGCCACTTTCTACATGCTCACTTAGCAGAGCACAGACACAGAAGCATTACGACATCACTTACTTTGGTGGACCACGGCTGCAAGCAGTTGGCATAGCAACGGACTAGGAAAGCCATTTCCTAAGATGTGAGGGGAAAGTTTGTCCTTTCACCAGACAGGGAGGGAAAAGGCGGCACTGAAACCAGCAGGCTGTTCACCACGTTCCACGAGGCTCTTCACAGGGCTGGGCTCTAAAGAGTGAGCTAAGAGCATTAAGCTAAATACTTCTGGAACAACAAAAGAATGGACAAGCTGTGAGCACTCCTGGCGGGGTTCATCCCTCGCGGGGTTCATCCGTTCTCATTGTAAGTCATCGCGAAGAACAAACGCTTTTCCATAGCATCACGTCAACGGCGAAGATCCGGTCAAGTCACCGAGTTAACGGCAGCCCGCTCAAGTCTCCATGCGATAAAGAGAAACTAATCCTGGCAAATTCGAGTGTCCCTGAATGCAAAGAAAGGAAAGAAAAGAAAACACACACACACACACACAGCCAGGTCTGCACTTAGCGAGGACCGCGAGCTCCGAACTGAGGTCCGAGCTGCAGGAAAAGTGGGCTGGCTGGGGCAGCGCTCGCGTCCCTTGCAGCCGAAGCTGGTGCGCCGCGCGGCAAACTCCGCACTCCGCAGCGCTCGCGTGTCTGCTGGCGATGGCGGGGTGGGGAGGGGAGGGGCAGTGTGTGTGTGTGTGTGGGGGGGAGGGGGGAGGTCTCCAGCGGTGGGGTCCGTCTGCCTGCTGCGCTGCTCCAGCACCCAGCGCACATCCCCAATGGCAGCAGCGCATGAGCAGCTCCCCCAGGAGAGACTCCCATCCGCCAGACGAGGCGCAACATCTAACGGGCAGGGGGAGGGGGAAGGGGCGGAGCCTAGCAGGAAAGGAATGACATCACCTGTGAAGGGCGCACGAGGGTGGGAGCGGGACCAGGGTGGGGTGCAGCGTGGGGGGGTGCGGGGTGGGGGTGCATTAGGGCTATTGGCCTTCCGCTGGGTGTCGGGGCGGGGGGAGCATCTTTATTGATCGGAACGTATAAAAAGCCCGGTGTCTTTGGTATGCTTCGCGTGCATAAACAACACTGAAGCATAAATCACTCGCCAACAAAGAGGAACAAGAGAGAGAGAGAGAGAGAGAGCGCGAGATGCACGGCTTTAACAGCTGAAGCGCTGGCTGGGTTAATGCATCCCGGTCGCACATTACACAGTCCCTTCCTGCACTCTTTGACCAGGACAAAGGCAGCAGTGTGGAAACCATGCCGATGAGCTGGGACTAAATATAGACCTGATCGTCGGCTCTATACCTCCCCCCCCCCCCCACCTCCCCCCAGTTCTGTCGACTCCTGTTTGTATTCCAGTAGAGACAAAGTGCTCCATTAAAGCGGCTGTAGGATCTCTTCACTTCTGCTGGACCGGCCCGGCAACGCAGACTCAATCCTGTGCTTTGCCTCTCCTCTGATGCAAAAAAAAAAAAAAGGAAAAAAAGGAAAAAAAAAAAAAAAAAAAAAAAAGATGACATCATCTTTTTCTGAAGCAGCCAATGGCGGTGCAGCACTTGGAGCTTTGCGTGGACGGTGGTGGTAGCGGAGACACAGAGTGCAGGGCGTCTCGGGGAGGATTCCCCACTTCCCAGTTAAAAGGAATTAGGGAGAGGTGCAGTCTGCAGTAGGGAGGGTTGCTTTCTGTGATCTTTTATTTAGGGAGCGCTTGGAGGGGGGTGTGGATGGGGGGGTGTGTGTGTGGATGGGGGGGCCACGCTGGCACGTGCCAGTTCAATTCAGCATCGTGTCCAATTCAATTTCAAGTTCAAGCCCATTTTTCAGAAAGCGGGGGGAAAAAAAAACCAACCGGCCAACCAAAACTGTTACAGGCTATTTCATCAATGTCAGCAACTTCCCACAACTGGTTAAGATGAATTTTAATGTCCCACAGCACAGACTGTGATCAGCGATTAAGCCACGCCTACTATGTTGATTTGGCGTCTAATTTCATGCAAAACTGCACGCTGCACTTGAACAGAGACTGCAAGCGGAGGACAGACAGGATGTGCATCCTGTGTCTGGTGTGATTTCAGGTTTACACATTGTGCACGATGTCCGCTCCAGTACCTGCGAACGCAGCACGGCCGTGCCGTCCGGGCTTAGATGTGGCCAGCGAAGCAAAGCAGCGAGATGGTGCGCGGGGGAAGGAAGCAATCCGCCGCTGATGGCCAAGCTGATTAATGCAGTGGCGACGGTGACTAATGAGAGCACAATGCAGGAGACACGAGTAGCCCTGGCTGGAGCAGGCGGGAGGGGGGGTTTGGGGCGTCCCTGGGGTCTCGTTGTCCCCTCAGCATGGAAGGGAGTGACAGTGACGAGACGGGAGTGGGGGGTTTGAGGTTGAGTAGGTGGGGGTTGGGTGGGGGTCCTAGTCTCGCCCCATGCCGCAGCCCACCGAGCTCACAACAATAACCCCCGGGCTTGGTGAGGCGCGTGGGGCAGCTGCTAACGTCTAATCAATCTCTCAATGCTAATTAAGAACATGGTGGGGACAGCTCCTCCAGCAAAAAATCCTAACGAAGCAAATTACTCGGATTTGTTAAACGTTTTACTGCTCTCCCAACGGCATGCCCTTTACTCGGTGAGGTGAAAGCAGCCGGGCCACTACTCGCAATGTAACGAGCCTTTTTGGATTGTGATTTTCAAACCAACACTTTTTAGCAGATGACAGCAATACATTTTTTTTCTGCAGAGGAGTGTAACAAATGGTGTTTATTGCTACGGGCCAGGATCCAAGTTCCCAGTACTGGCAATACCCCCCCCACCCCCCGTTTTGTTGGCTTAAACTCACTTTTCCTGCTACGAAATAAGAAGATCTAAAAAAGCGGAGGAAGCAACAGCAGCCCTGCCGGGGCTCTGGATTATGCACACGGCTCAGCTACAACCCGTCCTGCCGCTGCAGGAATTCCTGCGATTTTTCCTGAGGCCCAACACGCCCACATCCTCGGGGGTCAAAAGGGGGCAAAAAGGGCCGTTCTGGAGAGGCGGGGTGTCCCTAGAGTAGTGGGTGGTTACCCGACTGCCATCTGCTCGTCCCGCGACTCCCAGACCAAGGCGCTGGTAAAAGCAGTCTGCTTGTTGGGGTGATTGGGATGCCTGGCTGTAAGTGGACTGAAAATACGAGCTGTCCCCAGAGGTCTGGGAGGGGAAAGGGAGAGTAGAGGAGGGGGCATAGAGGCCATCATCTTGGCTACTGTGATGTAATGGCCTAAAATTAGCCTTCCAGCGGCGCAGACGGCTTCGGCTAGCAGCAGCCGGAGGCGTGGCTCGCAGGGACGGAGCTGGTGGGGGCCTTTAAGCACGACGCACAGCGCCACCGGGCCGTTCGCCGATTAGATACGGGCCGACGTGACTCGTTAATGCCCGTTTACGCTTCAATGGAGGTTTTTAGCATTCGGCTGCTCTTATAGGCCTGGGTCGAGCACCCGAACACGAGTCCAGAGAAGCACAGCGAAAGAAAAAGGATACCAATGATTAAATGTCAGTTAGGTGGGAGGAGACACAGCATGAAGAAGCACCTCTCACACCAGCTTCATGAAGGGCTTTCGGGAAACAATGACTGTGAAATTCACCCATGTGTCGTAAACACAGCCTCACTGGGAAGAACGCTTTATTGCGGAGAAGGGATGCGCTTAACGAGATTGGTGGTCTTCAGCTTTGATGAGCCCTCAATCAAGAGTGCGTGAGTGTCAGAGAATGGAAGCACTTGTTTGCTCTGCCTTCAACACCTAATCTCTACACTAGGTCCCTATAGAGTGCAATCGTGCATGAGAAACCTTACGAAATTAAGAATGACGGCATAATGAGGTCATGGGTGACCTAACAACTAATGAGTCAGAACTGTTTCATAACCTTCATGAGATGAATGTCTAAAGACTGAGGTGAATCACGGGTGAGCTCAAAAATGAACAGAGGCAATTAATAGCAGACCACTACAACAACTACTGTACCATGAACTGGACCGTAAACCGGACCGTTATTTGAAGATAAACCCAGCATTGATCAAAAGAGACACTCCACATTTTTCTAATGTTTCATCTTCCAGAACCTCTGTGGTTTTCTATTAGAAGGTGCTGGAGACCACTGAAAACGATGTGGATGTTGCTTCTCTGTTTGACGCTATTTCTCTAATATATAGTCTATCATATACATCCACGTTACAGCAGAAGCGTCTCATGGGTCCTTAAGGCCACCAGCCCCAGACGTCTTGCGCGATTTCAGGAAGCACGCTGCCACAAACCCTCTTCCGGCCTACAGCACTTTCTGTCTCTCTCACACATAAAAACAACGGTTTACAATATCTGTTGCTTCAAACCATTGCACAACAACTGGTAGAAAGACAAGCGTTACTACAAACTGGCTGAGCCAATCGTGATCAAGGGGGAATTCTGAAATCAATCTTCTCTTCAACCAGAAAGGAAATAAACAAGTGTGACATTTAAAAAGGGTTTTAAAAAATGGTACGCATATCCAGCAGAGATTAAACTGTTGACACTACAACAGTAAACCATCAGACTATCTAACTCGTCACACCTAATCTCATCTGAAGGCTGGAAGTGCTTATCAGATATATGCCAGCAACAAATTTGTCATCGTCGTTTCAAGCTCAGCAAAACTGGCATTATAATGCCATTTCTATTATTACGTAACCTTGCTTGCACATCTAACATGCAGTCCATGTAGTAGATGGATGAAACATTTAAAAGTTCAGTGTGACATTTGTGTTCCTGCTGCAGGAAAGCAGGAGTTCCCCGACATTCTGCCCACAGTCATGCCTGAATCCCCTGCATGTGGAAACCCTGACAGTGATCTAGGGCCACGTAGAGCAAAACCCATGGTCATCACCTGGGATGCACATTCACGTTTTCCAAGCCGATCGATGGTATGCCGCATGCAAGCAGAGATTAAGCCATTTCTCCAGAATTAACAGATTATTGATCAATTAGGAACTGTCTGATTATAATCTATGACAGCAATTCCAATCGACCTGCCTGTGTGTATTATCCTGGAGGTTATGGTGTGGGTAGCCCAGCACTATGGTGGAAGACCACGTGAGAGAGAAACACTCATTAAAGACAACATTAATGGAGTGAAAGGTTCACACGTGTGCCGTGCACACACGTCTTGTTCTGTCCACGCTGCCCTCACACACCAGGCCACGGCGCGGAGGGGAGGAGCAGGCTTACAACGCGGCACGGCTGTCTACAGTGAAGCGTGGCTGGGAGAGATTACTCAGAGCTGTAACTGAAACTCTCAAAATGGATGTTATCAGCAGGCAGGAACTTTCCATCGC
The DNA here is from genome assembly GCA_020368025.1 of Brachyhypopomus occidentalis. Lineage (NCBI taxonomy): Eukaryota > Metazoa > Chordata > Actinopteri > Gymnotiformes > Hypopomidae > Brachyhypopomus > Brachyhypopomus occidentalis. Next base: position 943,803 of record JAGXOD010000052.1, read on the forward strand.
CACTGGAAATAGCATACTATACCCTGCACTGCTGCGCTGCTCAAGCAGTTATCCAAAAACTTAAGACAATAAGCCGTTGAACGCCTGAATATTGTTCAAACATTAATAATCATGGTCACAAAAAAGTAAGTAAATCATTGTGAAATGACCTGGTCTGTACAAAAGGTTATCTAAAAAACACTGAAAACATTCTCTCAGTGAAACAAGGAAAAAGCTAAACAATACTTCTTCCTCCTCCATTAAAAAAGTCATTCTGAACACCGCCGTGCCATGTCAACCTCAACATTTAGACACACTCAATATTTACATTCCTCTTTTTTCGTACCTCACCTTAATCAACCCAAAGCCTTTGCAACAAATAAGCCGAGGAGCAGGTGAAGTGAGACTCACGGTGGGCTTGGCGATGACCGGCTCCTGGACGTCCGTGACCAGCACGCGCTCCCCTCGGGGGTTGACCCGGCAGAAGCGTCGGCGAGAGCTGCGTCGTGATCCGTCCCTGCCCAGCACGCCGTCCTCGCAGTCGCTAGCATTCTCCACCTGCGGGGCAACAGCGTCAGAGGGGGTCCGCGGCTGCTCCGGCTCCGACGTCCAGCTCTTCCACAGAGCCGAGAGCCGGTGCAAACGTAGCAAGTCCATGGGGCAGATGTCGGGGCAGGTGCCCCCCCACCCCCCTCTCCCCACACCACTAACGAAACTGGACAGAGCGCAAGGGAACCCTAGGGCTCCGGGGCACGCGCCACTGATAGGGCAGCCAGCCGACAGAGAGGCATTTTCTTTTTTCGAGAGGCGCAGGGAGGCAGCAGACCTTAGACTGAGGCCGTGGCTTCCTGCAGGAAACCGTAAGTATGCAAATATTCTCGCTCAAAATGAAAAAAAAAGCTCAGAAACAGATCGGGGCTTTGCGATGAAACTATAAACGAGCCCTGTGTTGTGGCTGCTCCATCTATTTTAAAGCATAAAAACATATTTTTTAAAAACAGGATCAGCAGAATAAAAACATTTGCTAAAAAAATCATTTGCTCTTTGATTTGATATTGTTAACTAAAAAATTAAAAGGCCTTTAAAAGCGTTGATTTATGGTAGGTGAGTTACAGTTTCATAAGTATCACAAGGAGTGGCTTCTATAATCGAGGGCTCTATTACTGAGGGTTTATCATTGATTCAATTGTACCGCTTCAAATCAAATCGATTGAGCAAGTGAAGGTGGCCATGACTACAGCAGAAAATCATGCAGAAGCTGAATAAAGAATGAAGAACAATGAAGTGAAATCTGGGTGTGGGGCAGGGTTCAACCTTCTCATCCTGAACCACTAAACAATCCCTGCCAAACGTTTACTCCCTCTTCTTTTTACCGGTCACTGCTAAACTATAATGTATGCAAGGCAAATACTTTTACTACTGACTTCCTTGCTGTATTATCGTCTCAGCCTGAAGAAGCTTGTAAATACCGGAGTACGTGCCTGGACGGACCACACAGCACGGGATTACCCCTCCGGCAGCCTGACCACGCTGTGATTTGCATTTGGGAGACGAGGGGTAGGACCTCTGTCGTCAGAAGTGGCCTGTTCTACCCCCGTCACACAGCATGGTGGCCAAGGGCACGTGCGTCTGGCGGCGGATGCGCGTAAAGGGCAGCGTGTGGGTCAGGATGGAAGAGGAAGGAAGTCCTGTTTGAGGAACTGTCATATCGGAGCAGCCCAGTCATCCATCAGGGCGGGACGTGCAATCAGGGACGGGACGGTGGAGTAGCAGCTGCCTTCTCATCCAGCCATCCATCAGCGCACGAGTGTCTCTGCTACAAACGCGGTGCATGGATGGAGGATGGAGTGGGAAAGAGGAGGGGAGATCAGTTGTGGGTGGGGTGGGGGCGGGTGGGGGCACACACATGTCTGTGCGCATGGACACAAACAGGCAAAGCCAGCAAAAGGAAAATCTGTGAGCGACATCCTCTCTTGTAATTTCACAAGAGACAGCAAGTAGGTGACAGCACAACGCCAGGTCATCACAGATCAGCAGATTTACAGATTTTGCTCTGTTCATTTCCTGCAGAGCAGCCAACACAGGACGGCAGATACGACTTCGGTTGCTTAGGGCGGAGTCCCGGCGGGCTTTAATTAATGGACCTCGCTGGTCAGTGTGCATTTGGGAAGAAGGGATCAGTTTAAAACCGTCGATCACCTGGCCGGGGGCGGACAACACGGCGGCGAGCGCCAGGCGAGGAGCAGAACGGCTGGAGCGTTCTCGGTTAGAATCGGTGATCGGCGATGGCCAGTTGGGTTCGGACCAGTCTGCTCTTAGGTAGAGCAGGTTATGGTGCGCTTCAACAGCTACTAATACTTTTACAGTGAGTCGTCTCTCCGTCGTCATGGGGCAGCTCTAAAGCAACGTGTCATTTAGCTGGTATGTGGCTGGGCACTCTCAAACCCAGTCCCACTGGATATCTGTCAACAAAGCTGGCATATATGTACTTTTTGGAGATGGCTATCTCAGGAACGCACCCAAGGCCCCCTTCAGTCTACAAACAACTCGCTTGGCTGCATTTTTGCAGGTGGATACGCATCTTACGATCTCAAGAAGGTATTACTCACCACGATCATTTCTGACGGCTGCAGAACGATACATTCACAGCCTCGTCTCCCGCCCCGCTGCTGACCAAAGCTGTGAGGAGAGGGAGAGAGAGAGAGAGCATGTAGTACTCAAGCCTACGTCGCCCTTTCACGTGAAACACGCAGAGAACCAGGACCTTGAACCAAGTCCCGCCTTGTTTATTCGTAGGAACGTCGAACAGAACCGCTCGTGTTTAACAACAGGGCTAGAAAAGACTATCGTAGCATCAAAGTGGCCGGACACCTGGCTTTAGGATTTGAACGAAAAGTAATGAGGGTTGGGGAGGTTTCAGACCGAGGAAACCTATGGGTTCCAGTGCATCTAAACTGGAACAGTCAGTTAGCATGTGGTCAGCAGTAATGCACTTCGTTGAGAGAAGTGAAAGTCATATGACGGCAAACACAATTTGGTTTTTAAATCTCAACTGCGCTTTGATTTCTTTCTTGCCCACACTGTAATTCCCCAGTACGGTTCAGCTATGCGCAGCAGGGGCGATCAGATTGGGCCCAGAAAATCCACATTCAAATGAATCCCATATGAACAAGGGCTCAGTACCCAGGAGCTGTGGGTGTTCTGCTTTAGAGCACCAAGCCTCATTGAACAAGGTCACCATTGTCATCACCACTCAGGCAACGTTGGCTGCTGAAGGCGCTTTAAGGCACCGGTGTGCTTTCCTGACCGAGACGCCGAACTGAAAGCAGAGAGGTTGCCGCAACAACAAACGTCAGCCCATTGGAACCCAGATAAAACAGCGCTGCAATCGCTGCAATTGCGCTAAAGCCCCGCGCTGCTGACAACACCTTGGGCGCTCTTGCCTCGACTTCGCTACACACCCTCGGGGAAAGACAACGATGGAATGCCAGAGGAAGCGTGTTTTAATGACTGCGGTGGCGGTGAAGAGTCTCGCTGGGTGAGGATTAGCATGAGGCTGAATGTCAGTCTCCTCTTTGGGGTTCGATGCGAACGTGTCGGCACACGCCTGTCCTAGTTCGGCGGTGCTGGCAAGAGGTTGTCTGGGAGGTCAGCCTTGCTCAGACACCTCCATACGTCACTGAGACTGGGCCCTGAAAGTGGGCCAGCCTGCCAGCCAAGGTGGGGTGCTGAAGGATGTCTGTAGGCCTTTCAGGCTAGGGAGCCCCGCCCTCTCACGCCCCCACACCGGCCTGGACATAGATGGACGTGCTGTTAAGGGGAAGAGCAGAGTTCGTCTGTCACAGAGGGACTACCAGGAGGAGGGCTGGTAACCTTACAGCAGAACTCTAACCGTGCTGAGCGTAGTTTATGGAACATGATATTATAAAGTGACAAAAGGAGATCTCCCTATAGAGTGCTTTGTTATATTCCGAACGTTCAGTATGCCATTTCTTGTGTTTGCACGGTTAAATACTGAATGGAATACTGAACGTCCAGAAAGCTTGTGACAGAAACCTGGCCCACACCCAAGTTGCTAAGAAGACTTCCTTCATAAAATGACGACCAAGTTAAACATGGCCATAAACAGGGTAAACACAACAACAGCAGAAGTGAAACAACTGGACTGAAGTTCCTCAAGTAGATATAACCAAGGCCTCGGTGTGCTAATCATGTTGGACAGCCTTGGAAATGTCCTTTTATTTTAATGTGTCCATGGCAACACAGACTGCTGACACTATATAAAAAAATAGAACACAAACCCAAGGGGGAGAATCATGGTGAGCGGAGCAGACACGTCACACCTCAGATACACCCTGACCAGCGGCTGCACTGCAGATATGAGAAGTGCTCCACTTTACTCTTTAAACCCTAACATTTATTCTTCTACTACTTATTAATATTATTTATGCGTATAAAGTGCCTTTCTTAATACCCAAGCAAGCTTTACAACACACACCGGTCATATACGCAGATGTATATATGCTACGTTCATAGAAATCAAAGGAAAGCCCATCACGCGACACCCTCATGTTGACATGTTGAAGTCTACCACAGAACACACTGCCATCCTTAACATGCGAAGCTGCCTGAACAGGGACTTAAGTGATCTGAGCGGTTCAAAGATAGAAGAAACGAACACAGGAAGACAGCTGTGGTTTCAGCAGTCAAAACACAGCACAGCGAACACACGAGAGGAGCAAACGAGGCATCCATTACTCACTGTTTAGCTCAGTGAGTCGACCTCTGCCAACAGGTGTACTGAAAGAGTCGAGCTGAATGTTCTTAGAGTGTAATCCTTTTGGCAAGGCATGAGGTCCTTAGCAGTAACATCTCTGTTCATTCAAAAGTAACACAGACACCTGTGCTGAAACTCCTCTTCACATTTTTTTTAAATCATCAAGTAAAAAACTATGTCACCCGACCGGCTGTGAGGAATCCAGAAACATCCAAAACGTCTGTGCCTTCACAGGACACAGTTTCAGCAGATCAAAACTCCAAACAAGCCATCAATCAAAGAGGAGAAGGCAATCCAGAAAACCTTCTGAAAACTCTTGAGGGGGGATGGGGGGGGGGATCCAAACAAAACAAGTTAGAACTTCACTACCGCTGTGCAAGATCATGAATGGGGGACAGTCCCACGCTGAACTTCCCAGCTTTCCTCTCGTCCTGACTGGACGCCCCAGCTTTTCTCGTGTTCTGAGTCACACAGTTCCTGTGAATTCAGCGGAGCTCGAGGACTACAGTGGGAACTTGCTCATTTCCTGCCTGGGTGTGTGTGTGTGTGTGCTCATGGGCTGTGGCTGCATAAGGAACACATGGCTAAGTAACTGTTCGGCCAGGAGTTCCACATTCCATGCCACCCCCCCCCCCACCCCCCCTCCAAAACAGAGCAGCCCTGTGGCAAACATCCCCCGCCCCCCCTTACCAGAGACCTCGAGCAGGGGACGCACACAGAGAGGGTTTCCCACTTCAAGCACCAGGGCTGGCCTGACTTCTTTTGGCCTTGTAGGAAGCCACTGTAAAGTGGAACTGAGCTGCTGTCCCTCAATCGACTCTCGGTGAATACTGTTAATTTTTTATTGTTGTTCAAGTTTGCGACAACAAAGCCAACATGCATATATTCATTGTCCAACATCTCACCCACTTGTTGGATTTGCACAAATGCAGTAATTTAAAGATGACTAGATTTTGTTACTCCAAATTCATATCAAAGACCTGTACCACACCTAACTATGAGCATTTGTTTTAATGCTAATTTGAGCACAAGTCTGATGAAGATGACAGGCTGTAAACAGTACAAAACCTGCTGGAGTGTCTGAGCCTCATCAGACATCTGCATTTAATAAGACAACATGCCCGTCATTATTGGCTGCGAGCGTTACGAGGTGTCATGTGACTACAACGGAATCCAACAGCTATTGATGTGACCGCGAGACACTTCACATCTACCACACCCATGTTTCAGTCTCTCACATTCACTCGTGTTCTGACAACAGACCGTCGTGGAGATCCAACAGGCGTCTGCTACATTGTAACAAATCAAACACAAATATAAAGTATTTGACATGGCAATACAATGACGCAATGCGATTCACATCCCATCCCACCCCCAAAGTAATTTGAAGTGGTACATACCAACACCGTGCCAAGAACATATGATCCTTTACTAAGACAGATCCGGAAAGCAGGATATACCAGCACATGGCGATGCTATCGGGACTGTAGAAGAGACACAGGACAAGATGCAAACTTGACTTATGCTAAACTGCTGGTTAGACATGCTATACATTGGGCTGGGAAAATAATATTTGTCTCTCTAGTGGCCGTCGGGACTCCGCTTTTCTGAAGCCCCCCATCTCTAAATGGATTTCTCGTGAATTTCATCCCACATACAGTGGACCCTTGTCAATGGCAGTGAAAGAGAGCAAACCACTCAGCCCACTCTTCTGAATGAGTACTCTCTAAACGCACGAGCAGCTGTAATTAGAAATTAGCACAGGCCTTGGCTAAGAGCAGGAGCAATAAACCGGCTGGTAACGGGCTGGGTGCTTCTTGCTTTAACTAAATGTATTATTAGTTTTATGGGAGCCTGAGGTGAACGTGTGTAACAGCAGCGGCTGTTTTCAGGAGGGATCCCAATCATTTCCCTATTTCCTGAAATACTCTTGAGGAGAGACCACATAAAATGCTTTCCGGTATCTCCGGAGGAGAGACCGCTCTGAGTCTAACCGGGCCTAGGCCAGTCGTTCCTTGCTCACTTACACCTAGTATGGTTTTTTATCAAATACCTCAAGCCATTCCAATTCAACAGGACCAATAAAACCAACAATGTGGCGCATTGTTATTAATCTTTCTGAGTAATGAACAGTGTGCTGCAGGCACAGAAGAGTTATTAATCTCCTGCACTGGCCGGAAAACTCATACATTATCGCGCATTACTATTCTTTGACATTAATCCATTTCCTTGTGTGTGTGATTAATCTTCTGGCCACGGTTAGAAAGTTTGTTATGACAAATGCAATAATGGAGGTCGTTCTGCTAGGGTAAGCACTTTAGCAAGGCGACAGTTTGCATATCAGAGGCCTCGCATGCGTTGCTTCCTGGTGTACTTACTAGAACAGGACGTGGTGAGCTTCGCAGCGCTCGTACCTGGCTGTTCTGCACATGGACCTGAAAGCACAGCAATGCGGTGTTTGTAATCAGGTGCTGGTGAAGTGGAGCAAAAGCAACAGGTTAGCCACCGTTTCTGCGAGCGACAATGTGATTGAGGCGTACGTGTGCACAGCATCTGTGAGCGACAATGTGATGGAGGACTACGTGTGCACAGCATCTGTGAGCGACAATGTGATGGAGGACTACATGTGCACAGCATCTGTGAGCGACAATGTGATGGAGGACTACATGTGCACAGCATCTGTGAGCGACAATGTGATGGAGGACTACATGTGCACAGCATCTGTGAGCGACAATGTGATGGAGGACTACATGTGCACAGCATCTGTGAGCGACAATGTGATGGAGGACTACATGTGCACAGCATCTGTGAGCGACAATGTGATGGAGGACTACATGTGCACAGCATCTGTGAGCGCTTCTCCCACAAGCCAGAGGTGGTGCACAGGTCTCTTGATATACATAAAATATGTTGCACTTTTGGTACACAAAGTACCAGGAGGTGAATTTTGAATGAACATGTATGTACCACAATGCTGTTACTCCATTCCTTAATTTGTGTACTGACAGTGAGTCAGTACTCTTACACAAGGCTACAGGTGCTTAGCAGGTGCTATAGCTGTTCACTGAAAACAGCACAAAGAGAGTGTAATGCTCACCTGAGTTGATGGTCTCTGAGGTGAGACAGGACATCCATGTGGTAGAGGTGACAGTAAATGTTGTTTAGGTCCTGAGCAAAGCACAGAAGCACCGTGTGTAAGTAAAGACGCTTCAACACTGAAAACTGTGTATTGTCATCAATTACCTGCTTTGTAACATAACACCAACACTTTAGGTCTGGATTACGGAATTAGTGTGGAAATATGTGTTCTAATACAATTAAACATAGAGCTAAGCATGCTGGGAAAGTACGTAGTGAAACAACACACTGGAAGGATTAATCTCCGAAAACTGAGCCTACTCCTCTAGCGGGCATGTGCAAAGCAACAGCAGCTATTAAGAGGTGTGCTCTGTTTGTCAGGCATGTTCCAAACATTTCAAATCAAACTGACATCATCACAGCAGACACACAAAACCTGCTCTGAAAGAGCATCCAGCATGGCCAGCTGTTCAAACTTTAAGCGCAGAGGGCTTGCAGAATGAACATGTAGAAAAAAATACATCAGACCATATTCTGGGGTAACACTGAGGGTTTATTGAGCCTGCAGGCAAGCAGCATTAAACAGGTGGACAGCATGCCTGACTTTCTCCAGCAATACACACACACACAATGCTGACGAACACGCATGCGCACGAACACATACACTCATGGCCCTAATTTCTCTTCAGTATTGCCATGCAAGTCTGCATTCTAAAAACTTTATAGGAACGTTTGGGCTTTTAGTGACCACCAATATATAACCTACTCCAGGTATGTAAAACAGAAGTTATATTAAAAAACAGTTATAAGTTGACAAAATAAAAATAAAGCCACACTGCTGAAGTTACCAGGGGGAATAGCACCTGATGCATCAGACAGTGGATTGGGAGGTGGATGTTAATGTAAAACTGAGGCATAAGAGAGGGGACCCATACCTGACTAAGGCTGACTAAAGACACCAATATTCCAACATCAGCTGAGATTAAATCACAATGTGTTCAAAAATAGGCAAAAGCGGGTCTTCTGATCTTCCCTTTCTATAAAAAAGTATTTAATACAGCCAACATGGGAAAACAACCTCAACTGAACAGCAAAATGATAACTAATCAACCTTATTTGGATGCAGTTCCACTCAAATTTGCATTTCTTGCAAAAATTACATCTTTGTTTCCACAGTGACAGTAACTATGTGATGATGCCAAAGGCAGACCTTATTCAAAATGCTCACTGGTGAGGACCACTCACTCCATGTTACCAGTGAGCTCCATCTTCAAGCACCGGCAGACACTGCCCAGTGCATCACAGGAGGCTGACACAGGTGATAAAAATGGGTAAATGGATCTACAGCACAGCCTCTTTAAGTCAGACACCATATTCTCCCTCATATGCCTCATATAGGTTTTCTATCTTCCACTTTGCATGTTAACTATAATAAAAAGTCACAGTATAGTCATGTGAAAAGATAAATTCACCTTATCATGTTCTTTCTAAAAGGACAAGCCATGAAGCCTCACTTCCGTCAAATGAAAGAATACGCAGTATATACTCAAGGATGGTGTGATAAGGTTATACTGCATCTATGGTTTCCTCAGCACGACGGGCAGGTACAGTGATGCTGCCACCTTCTGGCACAAAGTCCAGCTGTAAATCCGCCTACTGCAGTGCGAGATCTCACAGTGCTGCGCTCACATGGACCGCAGAGGATTCTTACAGAATGGCCATTGTCCCCGCTGGAACAGAACAACTATTGAGATCACAGAATTGCTGAATAAATGTCTTTGAACTCCAAACTATTTTCAGAATTGTAAACACAAGAGAAGAACTTTGTGTAAGCTCTGAAAAGAGAGACTTCTAAATTACACATGTAAGGCAGGCATGATTTTCACTTAAACTGTATAAGGAGTATCAAGTTCCTGGCCTAAAATAGACCAGATGGATGGCACATTTATTCTGACTCTGACCAGTGCCAGATGATAAGCTCATGGTCTCTTCTGATTTCTAGCAAGAGTGAGACATACGAGACATCAATGATCAACTGCGCTTGCAAATATCATCTTAAAAAGTTATTTTAAAAAAAGAGAGATTCAAAGCTGCAGAAATCCCAGCTTGGCAATGACGTTCTGTCAGTCGCTACCATCTTTAATCTTGAGTCCAGTGCCTTGCCTATTTTGTAATATTTTCATGATGATATTTGGATTGCTTGTCTTCAGTGTCTCAAGCTCAAAGGCCCATCTCACTTCATCTCACGTGTTTTTTTGGTTCTCTCCCACTCTCTTGATTTAAGGCATCAGATTTTTTCAAGGAACTGATCCAGGACTGACACCAAAGACAAATTTGGATGAAGTATGAAATAATCAGTAGGGGGAAAAAAAAGCTGAGGGCATGAAAGACTAGTACAGCGTGTCATGGAAAGTCAGGAGGGGGCTGGGCCATGCGAGCTGCCGTTCCTCCACTAAAACCGCCAGACCAAATACGCTCAGGAAAATAAGAATCCCGCCGTTACCATGGCAACGAAGGCAAACATTATGTAATCCCATTTCATTTGCTGATCCTCAAGTCTTTTGATGGAAAAAAGTGTAATAAAGAACACAAGACACCACTGGATGCAGTATGTACAATCGGTGGGTCGATAAAGTTAACACAATAATGTTTCATGTAGAAGATGGTATGAAATATGAATGCTAAATACTTAAAACATCAGGACATCAGCAGAAAACCTTCAATGTCCTGAAATTCATCTGGTTGTTCTGAGTTAATATTGTAAAAGAATTAGTTTAGTGAAAAGTTAACAAAAATTTCCCCTACAAAAGAAATGTACTTCATCAACAAAAAAAATATGTTTGGTGTACAAGCTTGCAAGACTAATGTTTCCAAGCTTATTCCCGTCCACGAGCATTGTGTAAGCAAGTATGAAATCATCACAGACAAACCGCATTTAGACATGAGGGATTCGGTTGTTAATTAAAACAGACAAAAGTGTCAGACAAAATTTATTCTTGCTGCTACTACTACCGTTTTTTTAGCTATGTTACATTTGCTGTGAGCAGATCTGGGAGTAATTGCACAACATTCCAGTTCGTAGGAATAAAGGTCCTGTACTTGTTCCATACATTAAGCCTTGTAGGTCCCGCTAGAAATTAAAATGACCCATTCGAACATCCAACATGTCTTGGCTGACTGTCTACATTTGGAGTAAAAAAGAACAATAAATGAGATTTTCTTTGCCAAACTTTTCGTTTAACAATCAGAGACGTATTACAGAGCTGGCCTATGACCCAAGTCTTCAACTCTGGAAGTCAAATCTAAAATGTCATCCCGTATTTTCCAAGAGCTGGTTGTTAATGTGCGTCATATAACAGCCTTTACCACCTTCTTTATGAGTCAGGTTTTCGACTGAGTGGTCAATCAGTTACAATCAGAGCATGAGCCTCATGCTCAAAATAGTACAAGTACAGTCAAGTATTTACATGTAAATATGCTAAAAAGGAAGGCAGATGTTCAGAGATTGTCTAAAATGACTGAGTGGCTTCTAAAAATCATTTAAAGGTTAATGTCAGAACATTAGTCAGTTGACTTTATTGGCCAACTTGACTGAAAGCAAGCTCAAGCAATTTATAATGAAGTATAAAATGCAAATGATACCATTTTTGCAAGACCTAGAAGACCTAGAAGACCTCAGAGCTGCCGTTAACAGAGCACATTTAGTGATTATGAAATATTAACAAATATTAAACACTTATTCAACTTTAATACATTGCTGACAGATAACATTAGCAGTAAAAGTTATATATTAGAAATCTGCAAAATTAATACACCTGCCTTTATATGATACAAACTTTAAGAATTCTTAAATTCTTAACAAAAAAGTTATATGTGGGTCAGGGATCTGACTACTAACAAATTACAAAACAAATTAATTTCAAAGGGTACTTGAATGTTCTTCAGACTACATAACAAAAACATGACCCAATCGAAACATAGATGCTGCATCACCAAATACCTTCTTAGGCAAATTACTGTGGGATCACCCATGACACTTCCAGAATGCTGACTTAATTTGATGTATCACACTACAAGGGTTTTGTTGGTTGAATGTTGGTTAAAGGTGGGCAGAGAAGGCCAGGTCACACCATCTTCATTGTAAAGTTTGGTATTGGAAGCATCAAAGGGATTGTTTTCAGAGGGACTGGCTCTGATCAACTTGGTAAAGGTCATGCTCTTTATCCTATCAAATATCTGCAACAAGACCTGGAAATTACTTTTTATCCTCTACAATCTTCAATATAGCAACCTTCAAAAATATTGCAACCCCCCCCCCCCCCCAGCTATTGTTTATTAGAGTGCAAAGTAATTCCACTGTGCCGACATGCCGATGCTCACTCTAACTTGTTCACACTCATATCACAGCCTACGCTTGACACCTGGAGGCCAGGCTACACATGCCAGTCAAGAATATGAGCACTGGATTTTGCTTCTTGATCAATTCTCTCCTAAAAAGGCACACAAACCAATGATACACTGCAAGGACTAACAAAACAAAGATAACAGACTCATTGTTGGTGCATTGCTAGTCATGCAATTGGCTCATTTTACTGAATAGTAAAGACATTCTAATACCCAAGTATACAATAACTCCTAGTACATCACTGAAAAGACCAAAGTTTAAATTAAGAAAGGATAATTATAGAGGTGTGTCCAGCTTTAGCCTGACAAATGGCCAAATTAAAAAAATAATCTTAGTTTAATAAGAAAAAGTTAGAATGAAAGATGGTTTAGGCCCTTTAAACCATGTGCTTTGTCCTTTGACCCTAGCATTAGTTACACTCCTACCCAGCAAAATATAAAACAATTAATCACTATTAAATACAGTAGTATTTAAGTATGTAGTTTTTACAATTGGCAAGCGGATTAGCTAAACCAACAAATGTACTGAATGGACAAACAGCAAGGAGATATGGATGCTTAATTCAATTTAACTCAACATACAAATCTGTGCCATCTATTATACAAGGTAAAATGTTGTTGTGAAGGTTGTCATGAAAGTCACCACATGTAAATAAAGTTTGGTCACTTCAAATGGAATAATGTTAACAATGGTAGAACAAGATTCCATTAGCCATTCAATACTAAAGAGTACGTAGCTGTATGAAATGGTGCTACTTGCTTGACGACATTTTTCATTAACATGACAATGGTCTTGGTATTTTTAAAATAATGCAGATTTTCCAGTAGCAAACTTTGTCATTTATTATGTAGGTCAAAAGTGTAGTATGTCAAATTTAAGCTTCACCAATTTCTTTTTCAAATAACCATTTAAAATGATTTATCTGTAAATAAAAAACCATGTCACTTGTATCTAAGTATTTTTTTCTAAATTTAAACGGTTTCCTGGGTAAAACTGAAACTGGCACCTGCATTTACTTACATGATTAATTTTATATTTCTAATTTTTTACAAAATATTTTTCCATCTATACATGCTATGCCCACTGCAAGTCTGTTGTTTGATTTGTGTCCTGTGTTGACCCATTTAATGATGGAGAACTCATTCCTCACAAAGAAATTCCAGACCTTTTCAAGGCCTTCCTTAAAATCAGACTATGTTCAGACTCCTTGCCACTGTCATTAGCTCTAAAATGAAATGAATATTTATAATCATTTTACTATGACAACAAAATAGCCTTATTCCAAAACAACACCGTACTTATATGTGTGTTTAGGATATTATTATTACATACCACATACAAACTATTATGATAATCATATACAGAGGGGTTTCTTCTTTACAGGCAGGTTTCCCAGACCAAGATAAGTCCTAACCTGGACTAATGGGGACTTTCAGTGGTGAATCACACTCGCATCACAATTTAATCCAAGACTAGGCTAAATCCATGTGCAAGAGACCTGACATTTTGTTCCTGTTTATGTTTATTCTACAGGGGGAAATCTGCAGTTAGGAAGATAAGCTCTGTACTTCTGTTTGGACTCCTCTTCTGCTCCGCTTCTGTGGAATGATCTGGCCAGTCTTTGAGAAAGTTTATTCTACTGCAGTAATGTTCGTTGGTTATTGCTTGTGCTGTAACCTGGAGTACAATTCACAAAACTCATGATCCTCACACCCTTTGCCCAAATTTAAACTGACTCAAACCCATGACCACTGTGAAACAAAAGGCTAATCTAATTTACAGCATTTTGTGAACATTATGCAAAAACAAGAAATGTTTCATAGTCAGAGTAAAGCCAGCTACAACTAACTGTTAAAACAGAATGGCTCCCTGTATTTTATTTGCAGTTATGTATTTTACAAGCTTTTGAGCTTTAACAATCTAAACATTACAAAGACCAAAACAAATTATTCTTTTTTTTTCACCCCAAAAGAGATGGTTTATTATTTGTTATCTTATTTATTATTATCTTATCTAAAATTATCTACATTTGAAAATAACACTTCATTGACTTCTAATGGCACATCATATCAAATCAGACATGCATTATACCAAATCTGAAATTAACTTCATTACTAACTGAAATAGAGCATGAACACTGCTCTGCACATTTTTCTATGTATTTGCTTGTTAGTGGCCTATAAATTCAATTAGCTGCTACATTTATTAATATAGCTAAACTGCTTTAAAACATGAGTGGGTTACATCTTGACGATCTGTAATTTCAAGGTGCACTCCTCAGTGGTCATAAAGCTGTGATACTAAACTGGATTAATAAGATGCTTCACAGGCCAGCCTTGTTATAAAAAAATATTACATGAAAGTTAATAATATAACCATGTATTTGCACATCTGAATAGAGATTATAATCTCTTTGGTAAAAATAATAGAAATCCTCAAAGGTATCCTCTCATGGATTTATCTCCAACACATTAAGAAAAGTTTACTCATATTGCATAACATCCAAGACTGGCAGTTCTACAAGCTCCTTTAAACACACTGCCTACAATGTTTGCTTACTTGCACATTCTATTTGTTACATCTATTTTTTATTCTAACTATTTAATACATCATAATATATCATAGGCCTATATCTTGCACATTTATTTATATTCATGTTTTAGAATAAAAATATAATTCTAAATCCTACAATATATCAAACATGTTAAGATAACTTGACAATTTTTTGAAAGTATTCTTAAACCTGCATAAATAGCTAGTCATATAAGTTAAATAATAACTTACACAACACATTACAATACATCAATGAGCCCTCAAACGCCGACATTAAAGTGAAAACCGCAGTCATTGAAATGTCATAAGGACTCCATCTGTTCAAATTAGATTCATATCAGGTACCCAGCCTAAAGCACACACACTTAGAGGCTAAATTACCTCACTGGGGAAGGGCTTTCAGAGGGACGGGCTTTCAGAGGGAAGAGCTTTCAGGGAGCCTTTCTTCTCGCACGAGCGTTCGGCACGAGCGTATCAAAGCATAAGGAATCGTTTATAACTTTAACCTTTCAATAGTAACAGCAAATGGCTAAATTAACCGAGATTACCCCGTGTTCATTCAGGCCAACTATGTAAACTGACCAGTTTCTAAGGACACCAAGTCACGCAAAACACTGCCAGGTAGCTCCAGCTTATGTCGCAAGCCCATAACGTATGCCAGAAACACCGGCGGCAATAGTCAATAGCAATAGCACAGACATGGACGGAACCCGAGATAAAAGACAACCCTATAGTAAAATGCGAATGACAATGTAAGGACACAAGTATTAGTGGGTTTATGCAATTGGTGTGCAGCTACCCAAGTCAAACTCGTGTATATATCTGTGGCTGATCCAAAGCGGTCGAAGACCTAACTTCAAACCTGTTGACAAGACGTATGATTTGGTGATGTGCTAACTAGGTTAACTATCGAAGTGAATGTTATGAATGTTTAAACCGTCAAACATGCGTATCGCCATTCTTTTACATCCTAGTTTAAAAGAAAGATGCTAGATACATAACTTTATAGCAGTAGTTAGGTTTCACCTGGCTGAAATGTATAACTATCAAAACATCGAGCTTAATGTCATCCCGGCTAGCTAACTAAATCATTTCGGGCATTAGTGAAGTGCTCAAAGGGCCACCCCAGAGTTACACACGACCTTAGCAGAATAGTTCACACATTTCGCTAGCTGGTAAGCAAGCTTACTGAAGTTAGACGCATGAGTTACTAACTAGTTAAATCTAGGAACAGAGATAGGTTATCAGGTAGCTAGCTCGCCTAACTAGCCAGCAGATGTTAGAGAAGCTGTTTGCTAACTTTATGTTACCTCTTCACTGCGCCGTGATGGAGCTTTCCGAAGTACTTGCTTGAGTGAAGAATCCATTTAGGAATTAATATTTGACAAGCCAGTGGACATCCAAGAGAAAGATTCTTGCTACTAAAATCCTCAGTCCTTAACGCATTTGCAATTACGTTAAGTCTCCGACACTCCTAAATCCTATCTGCCGGTTACATTGAAAACTGATTTTCTGTTAGCTAGCTAACTAGCTAACTACAAGAAATCAGTACTAGCTACTAGACTAATGTACAAAAACTCTTTTTGAGTAAATGTTCAGAAAAAGTCAGACGAGTAAAAAAGTCCTTCGGCATAAAAATCCATCCTAGCCCCGTACAAAACAAATAAAAAAAATGCGACTTTCTTGCAGCCAATACTTCAAAAGTTTCTTCTCCTCCTCAGGGCGTCTGACTGCAGCTGTGCTTGACGGGGCAGCTGCGCTGCTGGTTGGATTTGTACTGTACTGCAGATCTGCGACGCGCACGTCTGCCTTTCTAGGAAAAGAAGGGCCTCAACTGTAAGGTTCATCACAACTACTGAGGACTTCAATGAGGTACGCCCAACTACTCCGTATAAAGCGAGGATATGGGACAGATAAAAGACTCTTCCAACAAGGTCGCCTTTAAAACGATCTTCAAGGAAACACTTTGTTTTACGTTCAACATTCTATATTCATATACTTGTATCAAGCTTAATGAAAACGTAATGTGTCAGCGTTCTTTTGTAAATGGGAGGTGATGTTTCACAATTTCTACCAAAGAAGCAATTACAAAGAGGAACAATACACGGGTGTAAATGTATAACGTTGACATTTATTGCACAATATTCCCATAAAATTGGGAAAGAATAAAAAGGCTAAAGTCACAATGAAAGACGTTATGTACATATACACAGCGAAAAACTAAGCAATATATACAATTTACATGAACACATGCTGTACTAAGTCATGTATGAAGAAATAATTAAATATAAATACATATTCGAGAAGACAGTGCGTAAGGATCTTCTAACGAAATGAAACAAGTTGCACGTTTCTTGCAGAAGCATCTCATTTGCTATTTTAACCGGCAAAATAAACTCTGCAAAGCCTCTGCGTTTTTTCATGCCACATGTCCATTAAGACTCGGATGCACGCATTACCCCAAGACCAAAAAGAACATTGAATAAATAAATTTGTTCGTTACCTTTTTATAAAATCAATTCATTTTCAAAGGTTATTCCTCATTATTTTTTAAAATGACTGTCCAAGCATACCAAGATTGACATACATTTCTGTTCCATCCCTACCCCATGCGTTTCAGCAGTAAACACAGTATGGTGGCCACAAAGCTCATTGAGTGAAGTTTCAGCATTTCTTTTTTAAAACTCATTTTTTGTTTTACAAATATCCCTTTTAACATAGCACAGCATTGTATTCTTGATCAGAACCCACAAAATGAAAACAAATCAACTTTGCATTTTAATATTTCTTGTAATCAAATCAGACAACTGTTTTTTATTTTTGAGGTAGTGCTGTGCCAGTAGGACAATAATAATGAAAACAAACAAGAGAGTCAAACGGTCGACAGGATCTCCATCCGTTTCACTGCCTGTCATCATCAATTTGCAATGAGATACTGGGATCAGTAAGGTGTAAACAAATAGAACAATTACTTACACATAACTGGCATTAACATGATATGGTATATTCTTAAAAGAAAAAAAATCAATATGACTGATTGTATCAGTAATCCATGGGACAGCTTGGCTTCCTATTGTATGCTTTAGATGGTGCACTGAAGTGAATTTTCATATTGTCGTCACTTTTAAAAGCCACTTGCATTTCCTCTTTGGATTCCTCGTCTTTCCAGGAGGAAAAGACTAAAATACATGCTATCTGTATATAAAGTCAGCCAGAGCGCCCGCTGTCTAGAAAACGTCTTTAAAAATGCAGTCAGATTTTCCCTTATTGGTAGTTTATGGGTAATCCAACACTGCTTTTAGTGCAAGCCTTGCTGCCACCTAGTGGTATGGAGTCTATCCAGGGGCCTGCCAACTCCAAGTAAGCAGTTGGTAAGGACTAGCAAGCTCTGGCAACCAATTCCCAAAGGGTCTCTGATGTTTCAGGATGCACCAACCATAGAACAGTCCAGGAGCCTACATTCCCTGCCAGCGAAGAGCAAAGATATGTCCACATATCTAAAGCAGGATCTGGGCCACGTACGGCGAGTGTGTGCTTGCTATAGCAGCTAACAGGGGCAAGTCGCTGGATTCAATCCTGTGAATAGAGAGGACAAATAACTGGAATTAATGGGGAATGAAGTGCTGCATTTAGAAGGCAAGATATTTAAAACTGCAAACGATGTGTGCGCCATACATGCGAAAGGACACAAAGAAGCAGAACACATCCTTACCCGAGAACCATTCCCAGCTCCTTGACATGCACCCTGGTCTGTCCTTTCAGGTACTCAGCGAGCATCTTGCTCTTGAAGTAGAGCTCCTGGAGCCGGTCCTCTAGGTGCATAATGCACTGTTGGCCAGAGAGAGAGTGTAAAGGTAATGGTTATGTCTGTGACTCTGTCTAATGGGTCATCCAGAGACCTTCGAGTATGAACAGTAAAAGACACCATGCTGTGCACCAGTGGAAGTGAGGTGGTCGTTTCGTTCAGCTGTAGCAAAATACCAAGTGTTGGCGGGAAAAAAAAAAGACATAACCTTGCCTTTGGGAAGCTTCAATGGCTGTTGAAAAAGAGAACTTGACCTAACAATGCCAACATAATGTTATAATTGAAAAGCTAATGAACTAAAGCCCTGTACCACAGCCAACTGGAAAACAGAGGGCGCACTCACAAAGTTGGGAGAGAGGTTGAGACGGTACAGCTGGTAGGTGGACTGGAGCAGGTTGGACACGAGATGGGACACAAGCACCTCTTTGCCCAGCTTGTTCTCAGTGGCCCGTCTCTGACTGCTGGCCACCTGCACCGTCCACCGCTCTGTGTCTGCGATGATGCAGACAGCCTCTGCGATGGGCTCATCCAGCACGGGGTGCTACGGGGTGAGTGGGGAGATGAGAGCACGTCAGGGTTTGCAAGCCATTTCAAAAAACGAGCACAGAACTTTTGCACAAATCAGATAAAAAGACTGTCGATTTCTGGAAGAAATCGTTAAAGACCTACTTTGAAGCCTTGACTAAATATAGTTTCCATGTACAAATTACCATATGGCCATAAAAGGTGTCTGTTCATACTCACCTGGACAGCATGAGCCAAGTCAGACACAAGGCGCTGCCTCAGTTTGTCGTCATTGGGGACTCCATGCAGAACAAAGTCAGGGACGTATGTGGGGCAGTATCCCCCAAACAACGATCTCCCAAAATTGGCAATGCTTGGTTTGGAGTAGTTCTCCACCAACTTTGCCCTGTCAAAAATAAATTCCCCCAAAATCACAATGCATAATTCTGTAGTTATACTAAAGACTTGTAGTTGGAAAGCATAAGTTTCTAAGTTGTGGAGAACTGAAATGAAGAAAACTGCTTTTATATACCTATATTTAATAAATAACTGATTCCACTTTTTCTTGTTGAATTGTTGAAAAATGCTTTACTATGAAAAAGAAGCAACCAAACACATAAGAAAATCTCCATAAACCCATAAATGAGATGATTCTTGAGATCAATGGGGAGTTGGTCTCAAGACCTCCATCCTCTTACCCAGGGAACGGCACCTCCAGCTCATCCTGCCAGTCAGCTTGCTCTTCGCTGTAGAACTGTCCATCTGGCTCCTGCCTGGGGAGCTCCTGTCCCGTGTCCTCACTTTCGCTGTCTCCCAGAGCGCTGTCTGAGCTCTCGTTGCGCGGGATCTCAGAGTCGTTCAGCAGGGGTGCCTTCATTTGGTCTCCCATTTCCATTTGTGTCGGGACGCTGAGTGAAATCTCGATGCCCCTGTCCTGCTCAGCAAATTGACACGCAATACAGCAGCCGGTACTTGCACTGCGCTTACATCGCTCCACCTCCCTGCACTCGCAGGCCGGCTCGAGAGTCCTAGCCGGCAAGTCTGTCTGCGAGCCCTGCGCATCACGGCTGGACTCTTCTTCGCCACTCGTCGCCGTCTCAGACAGTGCGCAGGATACATCATCGATAGTCCTTGTTTCTACAGGGTTTTCGTCACTAAAATACTCATCAAACAGGTCTATTGACTCCTCTTGGGCCCTGGGACTGAAGCAAGGAATATTGTTGGAAATGCGGGCCAAAGGTTTGGCTTCCTTGCACTCATTGGTCTTGGTTTGGTCCACTGGGAGGGGCTTAGACAGCAGGGGCGTGGCCCCACTGCTGCTACACTGCTGCTGCTGCTTCTCCATGAAGTGCATTTTGTGCTTCTTGATCGCCTCCTCCACTCTCCGCCGCCTGCTCTCCGTGTCGGACTCAGGGGACATGGAGTCGCCAATGAGGAAGGTGACTTTAGAAGCAGGCTCCTCTTCCTCATCCAGCAGAAAAGACGTGGGCGCCTGGCTCTTGATTCCAGGCCACCGGAAGATCTTTATAGACAAACCACCGGCATCTACATCAACCTCACACGTTCCTGACTGTCCCTGGCTGTCCAGCAGAGGGCCACTCTCCCTGGGTGAGGTAGAACCCACCTGCACCATGGTCTCCAACCGTGCCTCCTGCCGCGGGCTTCCCACTTCCCGGCAGGTGTGGCCCTCACCGACGTCCTCCACCTGGCTGACTGCCGAGACCCGCCGCGTCTGCTGCTCGGCCGGCCACTCCCCCAAGGCCCCAGGGTCCGTGTCCGTGTAGGTGCTGCTCTGTAGGCTGTTGCCTTCGGAGGGGTAGCCCTCCTCAGACTGGGTGCACTGGGTCAAGTAGTCGTGGTTGGGCTTGTGCACAGTGACCAGGACATAATCAGACTCCTCTACCTCACCACGACGCAGGGAGGTGGTGATGAGCGAGCCGGGCATGACGATGGCCTCGTCCTCAGCGCTCTCCAGCAGGTGGGTCTCCAGCAGTTCAGAGCAACGGATGAAGTAGGTGAGCACATAGAGGATCCGCTGCACCAGCTCCTGACGCCGGCCGACCACCACCGTGCGCGAGAGCCGCACGGGCGAGCCGATCGCGCCGTACAGATCACCTGCGGAAAGACAGTTGTCATGTCATGCTGAAAAAGTGCAGGGAAAATACTGACAGGACAAAGCATGGTGCTTCTTCGTGTTACATCTTTAAATGTTATGAATTTCCGAAAAGGGTGCCAGTGAACTGTCAAAACCTCAAACCACACTCCATCTCATTCCTGCAACCTGCCACTAGGTGGCGAGAGACATTCAGGCATTTGTACAAGTCGTTCTCACTGACGTACCAAGCTGAGCCCAGAGAGGGTTGTAAGGATGCGTCTTAGCCAGCATGTCCACACTCGGAGAGGAATGCTTCTCCAGGAAGATCTTAATGGGGGGCTGGCCATTGGGCATTACTGTGGGCACCCAAGCCAGGTGGTTGGTGAGTATGGCTGTAAGAAGAGCTGGAAGGAACCTGGAAGAGAAATATCATAAGAAAATCTACATGATGGAAGAATTCCCTTAAAAGACCTGCTGCCTTGTTGGAGTGTCAAACATATTTTCTAGGTACCAAATTCTATGTTTTCTATAAAGAATTTTTACTATGTAACAATCTGACCAACTCAGCCAGTACTAATAAATGCAAACATCAGACTGCCACAGAGATTGTCCAGGATACTCTTTACTCAGAATTCCCCCCAACAGAGCATCAGAAACCATAAGAGTTTAAACTTTATTAGTAACGGCTGAGTTGCTCAGATTGTTACAACTATACCCTCAGAAGTCCACAATTCTTCAAAAACACATCTGTTAGCTAGTTTGATTCTTGTCCATGTGCAAGTCTGGTTTCAGGCGTTAGGTGATCCAGCATAGCTTCATACAGACACTCTCATACAGTTCATCTACTCAACTGGTTCTTGGAGGTTTGCTCCATGAGCAAAGCAAGCTCGCGCATGAAGTGGCCACAGAACTGGTTCTTCTCGGGGGTGCCAGACATCATGGTCAGCCACACCGGCTCAGGAACGCGCGGCATGGTGTACAGGTTGCAGATGGTTGTCCTGCGGAGACGCGCACCCGTACGCAAACAGAACGAGCCTTTGTGAGGGGTTGGAACAAAGAGAAGCACAGTTCTGCAGGGCTGCCCCTGATTGGGGAAGACCTGCGGGGTATATACGACGTCTGGAAATACCATGGAGCCTCTGTGACTGGGCGGCTGGCCAGAGCTTAGCACAGCAATCTGCAGTCAGGAAAAAAAATATCCAAGGACTGAAGGTGGATTTGGTAAGGATTGCTTATTCAGTGTCAATTTGTTTGAGTACCCATCTTCACCATAAGAATCAATACTTAATATTAAATTCTAAACGATAAAAGAGTGGAATGAACGGGAAAAACGGGAAAACTCTACATGGGTTTCCTTGTTCGGAGGGTGTGAATTCGATGGAGTCGGCTCACCAATCCCACACAGAAATAGAAAGTGGTACCAGAGCTGTTTCTTATGACTGATTTGCTGCAAAGGAAATAGCGTGAGGTATATGGTTACAAAGAGGGAAAAAAAAAAAAACTTTTCTGTGACTTTCCAGTACTGATGATGGTTTGTAGTGGCCTATAAAAAGCTCTGGTCCTTTCTGTTTCTGGACAGGGACTCATTTGGATTGGCCACTGTACAAGCCCCTTCAGCTGTGAATGATCAAATGTTATGGAGCTGTTAGACTACAGTCAGTGTCATTTATTGAGAACTTTTTGCACTATGTACACTTTCACGTAAACACGTGTTCATTCAAAAGTAAATCAAACACAAAACACTAGCAAGAAGAATTTTTGGCGTGTAAAATTGGAAAATAAGTAGTTACAGGTCTTGAACTAGGTAATTGGACAATCATAACGAAGGCTGACTGGATAGTTTACTGCTACAGCACATCTGTAAGTGTGTTTACAAATGTGCGTGTCCCCCCCACGTGCTTGTCCCCTGTGGTGACTCGTTGGGCAGGTGTGTGAGAATCAACAGCTTTGCGTATTGCGTTTTGAGCGCTGACTGAGAACACCAAGCCCGTGGCTTTGGGGTGAGCTGTCAAAGGTGAGAGGTTAAAGATATCTGTTTGTCTGCTTCTCCCAATGGCCTCCTGCATATTATTTACTATTCTGGTTGGGGCCATCACTGTCTGAGGGAGATTGGATTGCCATGGCAGCCAGCCAGGAGGCATATGACTGTGGCTATGAGAGGCCTTACAGGCAGAAAGGTGAGGGAGTCAGAGGAGCCCCCCCCCAAACACACACAAACACACACACACACCACAGCAGGCTCAGCTATAAAGGTTTGAAGCCTTTAAATTAGCTGACAGGCTGGGCTTTGATAGATGAATGATGTGGCGGGTTACTAAATCATTGGTCCAGTGGCGAAGACTGATGAACATGCAGTACGTGTTCAGAAGAACACGATAACCCCCACACCCCCCCCCTTCCTACCACCTGTGCTAGGCTCAGCTGGCTCTTACAACTGTGCTACTCAAGAAGTTCAAAGGTCATTTATAGTAGCTAAGGAAGCTTTTCTGTCACTCTACATAAAAGCATCTGCTAAACCTGAAATCTGAAACTACGATTTTATAAATGCCGAGCTCCAGACAGCCCGCGCGCATGTCTACGATCACACGAGGCAAGAGACTGTACTGCAGTTTTATCTATGCACTTGAGATTAAGGGGAAACTCAAACAGGACCATGAGTCCAGTATGCAACCACATCCAGCTCTGATAATGGACCCCTTCTCCATTTACAAAACTGACAAACTGGCCCAGGTCAGCAGCTGCTTACCGAGTGGGTGGCTTCTATTCCTGGGCAGAGGATCTGCACCCTCTGATCAGCGGCCAGTCCACATCACATGAGTGGATTAAGTGTTTATTAAAACCTTGAGGGTGGGGTGGGGTGTCCCAAACAACAAAAACACCTTGTGATCAGCCCCCACCAAACAGTCAACCAAACCTGACCTGCATGTTCAAAAGCAGTCATCAGAAAGGACTACCTGCTTCATATTCTTATATTCCTGCCCTTTCTGCAGTGTCTAGGTTAGGTCTACTGTCAGAACAGCAAATTCGACCCTGCTACCAAAGGCATGTAACAATCCATGTACAGGTTTAAAAGAGAGATAAAGATTGCTTGATAAGGCCGCAGCCCAAACAAAGTGTGCTAGTTCTTCTAAATGCCTGTGCATTAGGAAGTAATGCAATGCATGCAACAGAGAGCCTCTGTTCCCATGCACCTGAGATGGTGATTTAAATAGATGACTGATATTGATATTACGCACAGTAACCGTGTTCACAAGGTTAGTCCAGGCCACTGTGGAAACTGCACAGGCTGGTGATTCATGCTCATCAGCCTTGCTTGCACCTTCCATATGCAGTCATCCAAAACAAGCACCAGTCAAGCAGCAGACGCTGGATCTCTGCCTACTGCACTCGACAGGATAGTAGCGTCGTCCTGACATAACACCACGGGCAAGGCCTAACTGGTATGGCCAGTCTGAGTTTGGTCCTTTGTGTCTTTTGCTGGTATAAGGATGTAATCTTCCAAAGCCATTTAACCACTTACTTGATGATGAAGTACACAGTACCGAGATCAACCTTTTAATGACATTCTATTTGTTATCATTTCATGGCATCCCCACAAAATCCTTTCCCCCCCAGTTACACAAAAAGGATCTTTATCATTTAGAATGTTTTTTAGTAAGGACTCTGGCTCCATCATGGTTCTTTCTAGTAACCCCTCCCATACTTACCACACTGCATCCTCCTCAGCCCTGGCCAAACCGAAACCCTTGTACCCATATGACGTTTTTTGACGTGACCTACTTGTCTTCATCGCCACACAAATACACACATTCCTTACACTAACTTCTGCACCAAATGTACCTGAATTCGTTGAGGCCGTCCACCATGCGACTGTGGGCCAGGACTCTCTGACTGACATCAGCCGATCTTCTGCTCATCTTCATTGCCTTGAGAAAAGGAAAAAAAATGCACCCTTAATCCCACTGTGCCCACACACACACGTTTGCTATCTGTCCACCATCCTAGCAGCCTCATTGATTAAGCTTTGTTTACTCCTGGCGTGTCTTGCTGGGGACCTGACTAACCTTGCAGGAATGTTGGGGTTACACTGTGTTTCAAATGCTGTCCAGTAGGAGGCAACATCTCACTCATGCACGTCCACCTGCCCAGACACAGCCAGCCCGCTCGAAGATGCGCGGTATAGCATACCTGTTCAATAGCACTTTTGAGCTTGTTCATGTGGCTCTCGAACAGGGGGAAGTGTGAGAAGAAGAAGTCCTGGAACTTGCTGCTCTCCTTCTCGTTGGGCGACAGGAGGAAGATGACACCAATGGCTATCTTCTTCTTCCTTGCCACACCCAGACTTGGCCCGCTGTTCTCATCAGACATGTTGAAGCTTTCCTCCACAGACCTATATCCCCCAAACACACACAGAACCCTCACCAGTCTAACAGAGCCTTGGTTCCAGCTGTAGATGTATCACGTAATTTTTTCACTCACTGTTCCTTCTCATTAAGAGATTATTTTAGGATGAGTGAGCAGAGTGAGCAAACATTTAGCAAGGAAGCTAATCAGTAGAAGTGGTAATGTGCTAACATTCATAGTCGAATGTTACTGTTTGGTTTCCAAGCAACAAAACTGAGGCAACTTCCTTTCCTCTGTTAGTAGAAGTGGCCCTCAACAACAACAAAAGTAGACTGTGGGTCTCTAGAGAGTTTGCCAAGGGAAACAAGGTACACGTAGACACGTGTCTGTTCATACTGTCTCTGTGTGTGTGTGTGTGTGTTCGCACCATCGTGGAAAGACTCCATTCTCCAAGCTTGTGGTCTGGCTCCGTAACCAGCGCCGTTGATAGCTACTGGCACAGCTACTAGTGAGAGAAGAGCCCGGCGATGGGAACGGAGTGATCAGCAGACTGCTTAACGACGCTGCAGGAAGACATACAGGGGCAGTATGGGGGAGGGGGGTTGGTGTAGAGTGGGGGGAGGGAGGAGTGAGTCAGTGAGTTCACTCATTGAGAACAGCGGAAACTCTCATAGCTCACGTCCGCCTGCATGAGCTCAACTCCCCACTGAACGGCTGACTGCACACCTCAGTTATTCGAAATGCACACACCATCTCTCCCCCAAGTTTTCTCTCCCTTTCTCCCAGACACACACTCCATTGCTTTCCTTCCCCTCCCTTGTTCCCTCCACACACACACACATACACCCATCTCCCCTCCTTCCCTCCCTTTCACACACATGCATGCACACAGGCTTGTTATTAAGACCAGCTCTTCTCTGACAGCAGGCACATTGACTCCAAAGGGGAAATGAAGTCTCCCCAAGGCAGTTCTGCCAGTCCCCTTTAAGGTCAACATTCTTGCACTCATCTAAAGACAAACCACCAATTCAGCCTCATTAAACAATAATAAAACGAGCCACAGTTTTATAGATGCAGGGTCACTTTCCGGATGGCTTTTTCACTTGATCATTCTGAAGCCGGCAGTTGGCATTTTCATTGTACTGAAGAAGTACATTTGTACAATTAACTACAAAAATAATGGTTATCTTCAAGCTAATAATATGGTAAAACAAATGTAATCTCTGATGAAACAGCTGTAACTACAGGAATAACTCACCAACAGAAAACATGTCTCACCAAACACACAGCAACTATTGCAGGTTAGTTACACCATTATCTGACCGAGATTATCCCAATTCCCTCTACTATCTAGGTATTATTAACCATATTGCCATTTTTTGAGTTGTTTGATTCCTCCAGATGTCAGACCGGGCAGGGTGGCAGTTATGATCTGAAGCAGAACTGTCCGACTCTGGGGTTGAAGACCCTGAACCCTGAACCCCACAGGGCCGCGAACCCCCAACAGCGAGGTGGCTCTGCTCCCGTCTGACCCACAGGGGTAAAGGCCAAGATCTGGGCTCGTGGGGGGGGGTACTCACACGGGTGCCCAGGCCTGAATTAGCCCCGTCTTCTTACTAGGACGCATCAGCAGTCCATGGAACTGCTATATATATAATACGCAATTGGCTGCATTTGATGTCGCATAGCATTCCGCAGAAAGTGGGATTCCTGTCGTGCCCGCTGTGCCAGGGCCTGCGGTTTCCATCCCATAACCCCACCCACATTATTGAATTTTTATCCCCCCCCACTCAAACATGCAAAGTGCCTCTGGTCATTAGGCTACCTCTCAGGCGTTGCTCAACCTTGCTGGCGTTGTGGCCAGCTGCCTGCCTGGCACGCTCTGCAGTAGCTCACACTTCTCCCTCTGCTGCTCCTCCAGCGTACAGCCCCGCATGCTCTGCATGTTCAGGATGTTTCCATATAGTGTTTTCCATTTGCTTCTGGCTACCGATTTGCGACCTGAGACAGCGGATTAAATCCCTCCTTCAAATACCCCCCCCCAACGAAAGCAGCACGGATTCTTCATGAGGGCAGTGTTTTGTTACCTAAGTCATGGGGCCGTGCTCTTTATTCACCTGGCCCTGATTCGTTTGTTTGCTCAGTAGGTGGCACAAGGTCCACTTAACACAAGTGGAAGGGTAAATAAAGAGGAGGTTGGGCCACATGAGCAGGGGGGACTGGAGCGTGATCGTTTCAATACGACCGAACAGCAGCATTGTTGATGTTCGTTTTGGATTCTCTTCCAAGTGCAATTACTCCAGCGTTTTAGTCCTGTTACAGGCCATTGGCTCTGTTGTTTTCATCTCAATTATTACAAACGCACTTGCACACAGAAACACACACACGCAAACACACACACGCACACTGCCAACCTGATCGAGCGATGCCGCTGTCCCGCTCGTCGTACAGTCCTCGTCCTGGCATGTCCATGGGGTTACTGTGTCCTGAGAACGGGAGGAAGGAACAGAGAGAATTATTTGAGACACGACGACAGCCACAGCACAGCCAGCCACAGCACAGCACCACAGCACCCACCACCGCTGCGCCTCTGTACCCGCGAGACCTGCCGGCGCGGCCCACCACGCCCACGGCAGGGACAGCGCGGTGGACGCGACACAGCGGGTGACGCCGAAGGACGTGCAATGCTCGTGCATGTTCACGTGTGCCCGAAGAGGTGCTTCCCCTAGCGTGATCTAAGGCCACAGGTCTGCCATGATGTGTTCAGTCTTGAACTACTGGGAATGCCATCGACCATTTGAGACCTGGAGCTCCTCGTCACAGACACCGTTTACGGTTCAAGTCTCTGCCGGTAGTTTGACCCTAATATAAAGCAGAAGGTCAGCCGTTGGACAAGGAACGCTTCCTGAAGCTGCTGAACATTTCTCCGTCGGCCAATCGTAGCTGCACATTTTGTCCATTAATCCTACGTGCTGCTGGTGTCGACTGCAGTGTTCCAAAGGGAACCTAACTGCAGTCCAGCAATTCTGTCATATCGAGGGACAAGTATCGGATGGAGCCATACCTTTAAGGACGGCGTTATATAACTGCCTAGATTCTGACAGTGCTGTGTCGGGGTGGGGGGGGGTGTATTCAGGTTGGCCATTTAAGCCTTTTGGCCATTCCATGATTGCATAACTGATGGGCAAGATGGCGTGACAGTCAGCCAAGGCTCAAGGAGGTCACAGGCAGGAGGGCTATTTATAAGTAATTTCTATCCCTACCTCTGTCATCAGTCCCCCAGATAAGGACCACACTGAGAGTGAGTGAGTGAGCGAGTGAGGGTAAAGACAGAACAGGAGAAGAATGAGGGGACCATGCGTGAGAAGAGAGCAGCAGAGGGACAGAAGTACTGAAAAACAAACCATCAAACAAACAACCAACCAACGAGCTAATGGAGGGGGCAGGTAAGTGTCCTAGTGGGGGTGGAGGATGTGTAAACGCAGCAGGAGGAAGTTGTGCGTAGGGGACCGTGTGATCGGGGGCCGGCGATGGCGCTCCTGATGTGCTCGCGCAAGTCACAAGCAGCGGCCGCATGCTGACCGCACACGCACGCACAAATACACACGTGTGCGCTGCCATGATCCGAAAAACACCCAAACATACAGCGCCAACCTGAAAAGAAAGAGGCACTCTTGATGAGGCGGAGCGGGCCCTGTTCGGAGAAGGCCCGGCGAGGGCTGCAGAGCTGAGAGAAACCTGCACGGCGTCCGGAGACAGGAGGGAGGGAGGGAGAGAGGGAGGGAGGGAGGGAGGAAGGTAAAACGAGAGACACAGAACCAGGTTAGTCAAGCAAAAAGAGGGAGACACATGAGAATACATCCGAGGCAGTCAGAACAACAACATTAGCACGTTAGCATTAAAAGGGCCAGAGCAATCCACACAGAAAATACAAATAGCTGTCAGCGCAGGCAAGCTATTGAGCTTCCAGCGCCCTCCTGCCCCTTCTGAAGAAGTGGACATGGAGACGGATATCACTATGCTGTAAGTTCTGTGGGCATGGCATGCGAAGTCCGCTCAAAACGCGCCGAACGTAACCAATGAGGAAATGAACGCTCCTGGAGCCCCGCCTCATGGGCCGCCAACGTTTCGGCGAGTGTTGAGCAGAATGTTATTTTCGATAAAGGGCAGTGATAAGTCTGCATATACAGTACAAATGGAGCATCTGAAGAGGCTCAGAAAACTAATGCATTGCCCATAAAGTTAATCAAATAAGTATTTGTATAAATAAATAAAACTAAAGATAACGAATAAACAAATTAAACAAATAAAAATAAGATAAATAATACAAATGAATAAATCAAAACATTCAAAGCAGAAACAGAGAAATTGCACACAAGATTCAAGCTCATGACCTGCTGTGCGGTAACCGTTGACTAGCAACACGCTAAGGAAACCTAGAGCGCATTAAACACAAACGCTTGAACTGTAGGAGCTGGAAGTCGGCGCGAGTGAAGCAGGGGTGACACGGCGGTGCGAATCCCTGACGCAGTTCCACGCCTTTGGCTTTCACCGACAGAAAGTACGGGCAAGCAAAACAAAAAAAGCCACACGAAATGTTCATTTGGGAATACGGATATGGTTCATTCCCAACATAACGCTGGCGTCGTACGTTTCTCAACCTGGGAGATGGAGAACAAGACTGTTCAAAGAAGACCAAAGTCAGGCTGACGCTCCAAGAGTCAACAGCGTTGTGTCAGTTGAGAAAGAGAAAGAACGTTTGTTTGTGTGTGTGTGCATGTTTGTGCGTGTGTGTGTGAGAAGGAGGGATATGAGCTTGTCCATCACTGTTGGGCTTACTGCGAAACAGTCATGAGATCTTGTTGTCCTAACATGCGGTTAAGATTACCTATGTTCCCCAGGAAACCGTTGACCACAGTGTTCTGGTCTGGCCTGAGAGTGTTCGAGTCTTGGCTGATGAACTCCAAGCTGTCTTGCAGCCTGATGGACAGACATATATATCAGACGTGGAGCGAGCTGTGGGTGGTTAGGGTGGAGGTGGTGATGGAGGAGGGGAGGAGCTACGCGCGGGGCTCACGTGTTGAGGCTGCCGTAGACACTGCTTCCTGTCCTGGCTGTAAACACTTTGCTCAGCATTAGTTGTGGGGGGGATCTGCAGAGATGGGGGGGAGAAGGAAGAAAAAGAAGAGGAGGAGATTATCACTGACTGTTTGGCACCTGCAGGCAGCGCCCATCTGTCTGGTCAGCAAAAGGACAGCATGTGTGCGAGACCCGACCCCAGTCCACACGCCTCACCGGATCTGGTGGATCTTTAGCGTGGAGCCCTTGTAGCTCATGGCCACCGATCCAAACATCATCTCCCCCAGCATGTTGGCATCCGAGGAACAGCGCGAGGCGCCCTGAGAGAGAGAGCGAGAGAGAGAGCGAGCAGAACAGACAAAGAAGAAATGAGCATCGCACAGCTCTGCATTCACGTGCAGCTCTTAGGCCCCAAGTCAGTGCCTGGCCTGGTCGGAACGCGGCCGGCTCACCTGGTAACAGCTCACTTGGTAACAGCTCACTTGGTAACGGCTCACTTGGTAACGGCTGGGCTCACCTGGTAACGGCTGGGCTCACCTGGTAACGGCTGGGCTCACCTGGTAACGGCTGGGCTCGCGGGGCTCGGAGGTGCATGATGAGCTGCTGTCCAGGGAGCTGGAGCTGCCCCCCGTGGGCCGCAACTGACAGCACTTCCCCAGCATCCGGGCTTGCGACTCAACACACACCTTCTGCACACACCACAAACACAGCAGGGTTAGTGGGGACCCCATGCGGTACGGCGCGTCACAGGGAGCGAGTCGGTATTGGTCAGCAGGAATGAAAAAACAAAAACAAGTCTACCATGTGGAAACTTTCCACAAAACTCAAAAGTTGACAGTGCAGTTCAAACCAGAATGCGGATTTAAAAATATTTATTGCAGCCCGATGCAAACGCATTGCAGACAGATGGCCACAATAAAGTTTTTTTATTTTATTTTCACGAATTAGTAAAATATTAAAGAGAAAAATCTAGTTGATTTTTGTAAAAAATAAGTATCTATATTTGAATATTTCAACAGGCTTTCTTAATAAATATAAGCTTAGAGGCAGAGGGCCATGTAGGGTGGAGGACTCTTATCTGTTATCAGGCTGCCCTCATTTCTAGCCAGACCTTTTAAAGTCAGACGGTGTTACGTAAAAGGGCCAAACTAAAGCGATCGATGGAGAATGCGAGTTAATAAGTACTGTAAGCAAAGTCACGGTGGGGCTC
This sequence comes from Brachyhypopomus occidentalis, assembly GCA_020368025.1. NCBI lineage: Eukaryota > Metazoa > Chordata > Actinopteri > Gymnotiformes > Hypopomidae > Brachyhypopomus > Brachyhypopomus occidentalis. Next base: position 975,632 of record JAGXOD010000052.1, read on the forward strand.
AATGTGGAATGCGTGCAGTACGTCCCTCCACTAATGGCTCACATCAAACAAGCGTCTCCTCGCGCCCTGACCAAGCACAAAAAAAAAATAAATACCCGAGCATGTGAGCCCAGGTCATATGACTTCCTCAACAACTCGTGAGCTGGAGCCGTTTGCTTACTCGCACGCCCCACTCTCTCTCTCTCTCTCTCTCGCTCAACTAGAACCTCTGCCAGAAAGCATCATGTGACTGTGGCTACACTGAGACTCCAATCCCTCACAGATCACAGATCCCTCCCTGCCTCACCCAAACACGTATGCCAGACACACTGGTTAAGATACCTGGACAGCACTCATTCGGTGTGGAACTGAGAAATGTCCTACGCAATCTTTAGTTCCATATACCAAATATTGTGCTTGTTGTCGTTACATCTCTTGTGAGTTCAATTAAAAATATATATATATTTGAAACAAAAAAAGTATAGTGAAAATTCAACACTGATCATTCTTGCCAGTGCAAAGTGTACAGTGAAGTTATGCAATTTAATATACATGTACCATTTCTTTCCATAGTTCAACCCGAGCTTAACTGTAATTGTAACCCAGTTCAGCACCGTTGGCCAGAGCTGCGTTTGTGTGGTCTGCTTGTATGCTTGTATTTATTGCTCGCTGCTTCCCTCGGTCCCCGTGACAACTAATGACAAACGAGCTGAAGACGTGAGGGAGGGAGAGTGCGACGCCCGTCATGTGAGCGCTCAAGAATGCTTACACATTCAGTGTCAGCTGACGCTATTATTATTGGAGATAAGGTCTCCAGTTCAGACTGGTTCAGGACCTCGGCGTGACGTGGCCACGGCTCGGCCATAAGATGCTTTGCCGATGAAGGACAGAGAGAGAGAGAGAGAGAGAGAGACAGAAAGAGAGACAGAGAGAGGACTCACCGTGGCTGGGGCTTCTTCTGCACTCCTCTTCTTGACGCTGGAGTCGAAGAGGACATTTCGTCCACGTCTCTCGCAGTCCTGGTAGACGATGAGGCGGATCTGGCTGGGCTCCAGCTCGGGAGAGGGCCAGCTGTGGGGCAGACGCCAGCGTGAGGCCGACTGGAGCACAACGGGGCTCCCGCACCTACAACGCTCCACCCACCCACCACCACCTCCACCCAGGGGCAAAAATAAACGCACACAGTGACAGCTGCCTAATAAGCTTCCCTGAGCTGTCAGCTGGCTTGGCTGGGGACGCTCATACCAGCAGCAGGGCCCAAGGCACGGAGAGAGGAGAAGGGATTTAGTGCATCTGATGGGACATCTCCGGGACAGGGGGGGGGGGGGCATGGAAGGAAGCCGGGCACAGTTATTCACACTGTGACAGTGTCTATCGGGCAGTGGAGAGGGGTGGGGGGGGGGGGGGGTGTTGTTGGACCACCAGAGTCACAGGCGATTATTATTTCTGGGCCCCTGCGTCAGAGTGGGCGAGAAGGTGTCCAGAGAACACTGGCATCTGAGCGTCATGGTGGACATGGCTGTTTACTGCCACAGGCAGCACTGCATTCCGCACGCCTTTGTCCAGACAGCTCCTCCGTCTGCTCTGGACACCGTCCAGGCGGGACTAGTACGTCACGGGCTCGGTGTCGGAGCTTGTCTCGCCAACCTCCGGTTCTCGGACGTGAGGTTTGGAGAGACACGTTTCTTTGCAAACATGCGCATTTCAGGTCGGAGCAGCAAAGGAAACACAGACTCGAGACTTTTCTCCAAAGAGACGTCTCCTCCCACAGCTGCATTGAAACAGTCCACAGCAGCAACAGCCTGTGGGGAATTCATAATTTCTAAACCAAGTCAAGAATAACCTTTCACCATCAAACAGCAGGCAGCTCAACACACCAGACCAGAACAGTGTTCACTGTATACATACAGACCAGAGTTCACTATAAACATACAGACCAGAGAATTCATTGCATGTACACAGATCTGCAGGATCACTACATATGCTATGGTATTTCAGAAACCTGCATAAAAAGTTAAACAATGAAATAATGCAATTTAAAACATTCCAATATGAAATAACAACCCGAACCACAAGAGTTTCTTAACTAAAAGCAGTGGCTTGTTCTGCCTATAGACGTTTCTTCAGAAATGTCACATTTGTCATGCAACAGATGATTCATTCAGAAGCATTCAATTCATTCAATTCACTCAGATTCATTCAGATTTCTAGTTGAAGCAACACAAAGCGTCTAGTGTCTATAGCTGTGGATCGCTGTGTTTGATGTGTAGACACAAACGTAAACCTGTGATCAAAAATGCTGTTCCAGAAATGAAGAAGCGAGAAGACCAGCATTAAAAGGAAAAGCCAGGTAACAAAGAACAGAGCAGTTTAGTCTGGAACTCATTCAGGTAACTGGAAGGGTTCAATACGCTATATACTAACTGAACATAACCATTAAATAAACAGATTTGTGTATTTGAGCTAGATCAAAGTCTAACTGTTGATTTGAGTAATTGTCATTTAAAATGTACACTTTCTCCTTAACCTTCAGTCAGAACGAAAAGCTCCAGTGTGCCACAACATTAACAGTATAACAGAGAACTCATCCTCAAACTACGGTCCTTTACAAATTCAACATTAAGCAACACAGCCATGATTCTACATAACTCACAAACCAAAAACAACAACACAATTCACACCACCCCGTTCCATACGATCCAGATCTCTCAGCCAGTCACCAGCATCTTCACCGACGACAGTCACTACAGCACCAGCTCAAATGAATCATTCGGAGCCCAAACGCGTGGAGGACAGAAGCAGGGGTGAGACGGCGGAGTTTCGAGCGTGGCTGGGTACCTGGGCATCATCGTGGATCTGCCAGCGTCTCCTCTCACGCAAACCCCCCCAGCCCTGTGCGAGCGCCCTCTCTCGCTACCTCTCCCTCGCCGTGACGAGAGTCACTAAGAATAGCGCTCGACTGAATTCACAAAACAACATGAGACCGTCATGTGACGTGCGGGCCGGGTCGGACGCGGCCCCGGGACAGAGGCATCTCGACGAGGGCTGGCGCGCGGACACAACCCCGCTGGCCGCGAAACTGAAGTAAGTGAGAGCTGGGGGCTGTCTACTTTAGAAGGGCTAATCCCCCCCGACCTCAAACAGCACAACAGGCCCTGCCCTCGTCCTCCCCTGGAGCAGAGACCCTGGATTTCATGACTTAATTGGGGGGGTGGGGGTGTCTATGGAAGTTGTAGAGGTCGGCAGAGGGGGGAGGGCGTGTCACATGAAGACGCTGTTCCAGCGGTTGTGCCTGCTGCCGGGGTCATTCTCAAATGCCTGCCAGCGGCTGTTTTTTTCCAGTCAGGCATTCTCGCGGGCAGAAACACGCCTCGATGAAAAATAAAGACCTCACTGAGCTCCTCGGAGCAATCAGGCCCCGTGGCACTTTCGCAGGGGATGAAAAGCAGATGCTTGTTGGCTCCTCCCTCACCTGCTCCAACAAAAACATGTGCATGCACACAAGTTCTCCGATCTCTCCCAAGAGGACTATTTTATGCCTAGACTGTGCTTGATGCAAAACCCACCCTAAGATACAGGCCTAACACTTTCAGGAACGTGACTTGGCAAACGCGGGCTGGTATTTCTATTTTAGGAGTGGCAGTTCTGTAGGGGCTGCATTATGACTTTACATTGCAATTTCATCAGAGTTGGGAAAAATGTGCACAACCACCTTCTTGGAATACAAACGAAACGCTAACCAGAAAAAGGTGGTGGGTTAAACGTTAGCTAATTACGCCTCCGTCAATACTAATCACTGACTACGTGTGAACGGTGCATTCTCGGTGGGAAGCCATGGTAGATATGAGGCACAGAAAGGTCATGCAAAAAGTCAGTTTTGTACTCAAACACATTTCATGCAAGAGAAAACCCTCCAGGAAGCATTCAGTCCAAGATTAATTAAAATAATTAGGTAGTCACAATTTATTTTGCTAGGACAAGAAAAAACATGCTCAGTGAAAGCTTTTCATGGGCATTTCCTGATGCTCAAAAGTTTTCCATTGAAAAAACACTTTTTTCTGCTCCTTGAAGAGACCCCTCCAAGATACCTTATAGAAACCCTGCTTTAAGTGATGACTGAGGCATTCCACACTCACATGATCCACCAGTGGCAGATGATGTCACACTGAGACATTTCAGGATTGGCCAAGTGTCTCAAACCAAACCAACCAGTTCTTAATCACAAGAATCCTCATCTCAGGGTTGCATGACACATTTTTGGTTGCGACATCCATTGCGATCTGGATGCCGTCGTGGCCCACGAAAGTGACCTGGCTTTGTCTGACATTGCTGGTATTTGACCAGTAAATTTAGGCTAGATGTATTTGTAGTTCATTTAGAGTGCATTTCATTCCACAAAAATTATAACAGTTGTACAGTCATAGTAAAAATACGACATGCTTATATTACATACTTGAATATAAACAAAATAAACAAAAATAAATAAAAAAAAAGTTGGAAATGTTTTGTTCACGATGAAGGAAACCTACAACCAAACCTGAGCAATACAAGACAGCAAAAGAAGAACATATTTAATCTACAGCTGTTCCTGTAAACATGAGATAAGGCCCAAGACTCACATGTACCCTGAACAGCATGACTGCGGGACTGCATGAAAAGATCCCACATTTGTTATCATTCCAAATCAGCAGCAAACGTGTATCCTCACTGACTAAACCACCACCATCAACACAAGCTGTAGTCTAATCATGAAAATCACGTCCTAATATCTCTTCACAGTTTGAACACGGTATCTCCAACAGGAAAACAGACGTTTGGCGCAACACAGCACACGCGAAGGCTAAACCACAGAACCCTTTATGCTACATCTATACTACTTCTTTACACTGCACTTCTCAGAAGTCTTGGGACAGCTTTAAATAGCGCTGCATGGAACATGACTGGAAGCAGCAGTCTGCGCCTGGAATCGGAGCTGCGGACCCGTCAGAGTCGGCACCTCCAGCCTGCCGTGCAGGTAACCCACGCAACAGCTGCGGTCAAGACTCCTGACTCTGCATTTTCAAGGTGGGAGCTTGTTTAGGCTTCACGTGAGCGATGACAGCCTGATGAATGTGACTTTGCGCTCCGTGGGAACAGGTATAACGAAGCCAGCTCGCGTTATGGAACCACGCTACCCGCAAGGAAGCTTCTCATGGTATCTAATGTTACTGCTCCAACATGGGTGAGGTGAATTACAAAGCCAGCAGTTTGTACACTGTGCGTTAAGACTTTGGTTTAAGCACGTTAGAGGTTTCCCTGGTAGACCTTTCAAAATGATATACAAATCAGGAAGTTGTGAAAGTGCTATATTCAAGTCATGACAACCCCCCCCAACACTGAAGACATACATTTTGTATTAACCTGTGTTTGCCAGCAGTAAACCAATGACCTTAAACTGGGTCAGCTGGTTTAAAATGCAAATTCGTCGCAACTAGATGGCACTAAATTGGCACTGCGTATGCCCAGAAGAGATGCAGACCCCGAGACTTGAACAGTGGCCAAGGTAAGGGCAGCCAGGCACACAAAAGCCTGGTGCGGTGCAGAGCGATGTGCGGTATGCCCTCCCACCACCGGCCAATGAAACGTGAGCAGCGCTTTGGGTCTTTCTTACGGTTAGGTCACTGATTTAGCCACCCTCACTGGTATCCATCAGCACAGTGCCACCGTAGTCCTGATGAACAATGTGGTGCCCATTCAGACTACCCTAACAAGGGCATCCTCAGCTGTCATCATTTAGATCCATTTTCAGCCATTTCATTGGTTGCAAGAGCACATAAAAAGGGAGCACCTCCCAGTCAGATTCAAGAACTGTTACATAAGTGCAACAACTACATTGAAGCAATCCTACCTTAACACACATATCAGGTTAACACAGAGCACAGTCAAGGCATGGATAGTCTATTTAAGTGTCAAACGTATAAATCTAAACAAATGAAGGACACATGACAATGACATTCAGGCCAGAGAGCCATTATAACTAAAGTCCAAACTACTCAGCACAATATAGTCCATCTGTGCTGCCTAGCTAGACATAGCAAAGGACAATGCTGCAGACCCATTTGAAGTGTACATGCCAAAAAAGGATGGCCAATAATGAGTATTAATGAGTATGTGGTAGTAATGCAAGCATGATCCCAAGTCATGTATGTAAAGTAAGTCCAAACCTTTCAAATCAGTAGATATAATTCAGGAACAGAAACGCAGAAGATTTCACTGACATGGATGCAGAAGGTTCCAGCACAAAAAGCAGCAATTCCATCCATTTATAAAGCACCACAGTAGGAAAGTGCGTAAATGTTATCTTACATTTAAAACGCGTGATCTTTAGAATAGTGCAGAGCCTAATCTGACCTAATCTGACTGCACAAATTTTTACAAATTTTCAAACTATTACTCCGTTATGGTTATGACATGTTATGACATTATGATTACAGGATCAACACAAGGAGCTCTCTGCCTTGTTGAGTTTATACTGCGACAGTAGTTCATACTGATAAGAAGATATGCATAATTAACACTTTTAAACCCTTAAGTGATCATTATAATATTGGATAATAAAAATGGCCTTTTAAATATCTGAGGTAAATAACTAAAGTATCTTGAACACTAACAGAAGTAAGCGTATAGTAAATAGATCTGCTAATGCTGTGGTTTTTAGTGAATACCAAAAGCAGAGAAAAATGTAAAAATCAGGAATGAAATAAAGAATTAATAAGAAAGGAATTCACAAATTAACTGGAATATATACAAACTAGACAAAAGCATATTCTGGATTTTTTAGGCCCAGAACATGCTTGTTCACAATTTCATACATCTTGATCTTACACAACATGCACGATGTACTGGGTTATTTGAATTTATGGAAGGTTGGCATTTCCTTTATCTAACCAAAATAGATAATCCGTTTTTTTATTTAAACTAAAACCACAGTGCTGCAAAAGTTCCGCCAAGCCAACCAAGGTATCGCGTGCTGGGTTCAAGATCTGTACCGTTCATCAAATGATCACACCGCTGGAACCGCATCTCAGTTAGATCGCGCGACCCAGTGTTCTTGCCTGTCCTTTATGGTTTAATTAACGTTAAGGTTGATTTAAACCCCCATCAAACACCATTTTGTTTATATGTATTTCTTTACACCCTGCACTTTGCATCTTATAGAGCTCCTCTTTCGTCATTAAGCGCGCTGTCGCTCCTATTGGAGCGATTTTCCCTTCGGTAGCCGCAAACACGCACTGGCCCATTTCTTAACAGATCATGGTAGTTATCTCACAACATCAACCTACATGCTCACCTCGTTTTAGGTTACGAACGAAACGCAATTTGCTACCATGCTAGCTTGCCATATTGGCTACTCCTGTGACGCAAACGATGCTTTGCACTAAAATGCACTGCTAAGACTCGTTGCACATAGCCAACGCTTTTGGGTCCAGAAGAGCTGTAGAGCTCCTGTAGCACTGCGGCCGTGTACGAGATCTGATCCGCGCGTTAGCGAGCGGGCTAACTACAGCGCAACGGTGCGAGGTAGCACGCTAGCAGCGACACTTACCTCAACGTGTGGTCGTCCTTGTTACATTTTGGTAGCGACGAAAAAGCCCCTCTTTTATTAAAAAGTTTGTGAAATAGCGTGGGAGGCATTTTGGACCCACCGTTTCAATATAAAACCCCTTTTCTGCTCAACTCCCGAAACACACTCTACTCTCTGAAACTGACTCCATTTGTGGCCTAGTCATATGACAGGCATTAGTCACAAGAGCTGCTCAGAAACGCCACCATGCACTGCTCAACATACCGATTGGCTGTTATTTTCGTCAAGGCACCACGTGGTGAACATAACTGCTGTGTTGATGTTTTGGGGTTAAACTTCATTTAACAGAGTTATGCTTGTAAAGCGGCCAGTGCTGCAATCACTTTCAAAGAAAAATAATCCTTTCCCCAACAGCCAGGCATGTAGACCGAACACATCATCCGTTTGACGTGTAGACGTTCAAAGAAATCCATGCAAGGCTCAACATATTTATTTAGATCAGTGAGAAAACTGAAAATCTCACAATATACAAACCCGCTCATTTTAACCAAAATAAGGCCTATCTAAGAATCGATATGAATGCAATATACTATCTAAGCCTGATGCAAAACCAAATGTTCATCATGAACAAAACAATTAAAACAAATCACGGAACAGTGTATCAGCATTACAAAGGCAAATCATTATAATCTTAATGTAATGTTATCATGTAATAATAGATAAGCCATTTAACAGATTACTTTGTCAAGACAGAATACAGCCTTTGACTGATTTAATGTTGAATCCAACTGTTTTCCTGTGCTGAAACTGTAAAACAATGTAACTCAAAACACTTGGTATATGCATTTCGTATTTGCATCTTTAATCCTAAACGAATGACCAACAACTAAGCTGCCAGCTTGCAACAGCCAATTCTTTTAACCTTTAATGGACATGCTGTATTTATGAATGAGCAACAGATTTTCTCTTCTTTTCTTTTCCCAGATGTGCCCCAATTCAATTGCAAAGACAGATGCCCTGTCCAGGTTATAATCCTTTTTGGAAGGAAAACCTGGCCAAAGTTCTGGGATTTTTTTTGACAATTTTTTGCCTGTTGATTTCAGCATGGTCATTGTTCATCCTGAATCTTGTTTTGATTTCCCCAATAAAGTCTACTTAACTGTTAGTAAAATAAACTGAAGGATTTAGGAGGATGAATGATGTGTAATGGTTACATATCTCTGTAGACAACGTCGCCCTCTGGCGGCTGATGTGAACATTGACATCTTTGCAGGAAGTGAGGTGGCAATTTACAGCAAGAAAAATTACTGGCCATTCTTCTGCCTCCATTTCTGACTCACGTGTCTTCGGTCACTGGCAAGTCTGTGAAGGTAATCTAGAGGGAGTGTTAACACACAAAAAAGATGTATAACCTGAAACTTACTAGCAAATACATTCTTTCCATGTGTACTACACACAGTAGGTACAACATAGGTTTCTCCAAATACATTGCTGAAAGGCCACAATACTGCAATTCAGAATAATTTCTGTTTTACATACCTGAACCAATTTAACAAGGACTTTAACAACAGATGTACTAGAAGAAGAACAGCTAATAGGAACCTTCACTGCAGCACTGTGGCCATTCAGGCTGGAATCAGACAGCTGTCCCACACAACAAGAGAGACCCGTTTACCAGCTTGGCGGGGAACTGAAAGGTGAATGTCCGTTTCAGTCTTTGGAAGAATGCTTCTTTGTCACTTTCGTCAGCGAAGTCGAAAAATTTCGCTCTCTTGGAGGGAGGCTCCTGGGCGATGAGGTCCTTCCTCACCCCACTCACAGTGTTCTCCCTCCGTTTACACACGTGACTCTTCCGAAAAAGAAACGCATATTTCTTACTTTTGCTACTTAAGCATTACATTTACATTTACGGCATTTAGCAGACGCCCTTATCCAGAGCGACTTACAAAAAGTGCTTCATTGTTTTACTCAGAACAAAATCTCTAGCTAGTTAGTTTAGGCTAAAATCAGGAAGACACTTTAAGCAAAGATTATTAGATACAGTCAGTATGGGCGCCTAGATATACTCAAATATATACTGAAAAAACCCTACTTAAAAGATAAAAGCAAGAAAAGTCATTACAGTCACAAATATTTAATAAATGCTAGTGTAGTAAAAAAAAAAAAGTGCTCTTGAAACAGATGTGTCTTCAGTCTTCGCTTAAAAACAGCAAGAGACTCTGCCATTCGGACACTCAGGGGAAGTTCGTTCCACCACTGAGGCATCGTTAACGGTGCTTATTACTGTGCCTTGCACTACCATGAAATCACTTACCCCAGGCCTTGCCTGTGGTATACAAGGACTGAAAGATTTCAACACGGCATTCTGCTAGATGGAAGCCAAAGAGAGGCTCCAGCAGAAACAAACACCAATAATTCTTAATGACTGTCCTAAGGACCTCAAGCATTGCATGTTGTTACCAAACATGATCCATTAGATAATTAGAAAGTCCTTCACATGCCAAGTCAGGTGAGGCAGAGAGGAAAAAAAAAGTTTGGAATCCCAGAGAGCAGGAATGACATTGGCATGGCCTTTTCTACACACCCATTTAATAACCGCTTGATGAAGCTTCATGTATCAGGGGAAGAAAAAAACGTAATTACCTTTTTTTTCACAACTGGCGGAAGCGTCACTGTTCTAATAGTTACCGGAGAACTTTCTTCAAACACAACTGGCTTGATCTCCCTTTCTGCAAGCACAGATTTACCATCACTATAGACATCATGCGTCATTGCCATTTTACAGTGACATGCATATACAGAGACAATTGGGAAGGAAAAAACCTGGGGTATTTTTTGAGGATCCCAAAGTTTTTGATGGCCCAGCCAAAGGTGAAAATCTAAGAACAGAACAAGGAAAAAAAAAAAAAAAAAACAAATCAGATGTGAACAGAAATTCAGTACTGTAATGTCCACAGCCTTCAAATGTCAGCTGTTCTACAAGTCAACCATGGTCAGGCGTTCCCAAGAACACAAACGATTTTGTTCTTGCTGGGAGGGAAGAATGTTAAGACTCTCCTCTACTGACAATCCATCATCCAAACATGAAAGTGCATGGTTTAGTGTCACCAAGCCAAAAGTTGAGCAGCACACCGACACACCAGGGAATGCTGCAGGACTAGTGGGTTGCCAAGATGTAGTTTTGAAGCAAGCATAACGTACTTTGATGGACATCACCATCCCACGCTTATGGTAAAATCACAGCATGGGGATATGACCTACCACACTGGGAAATGGTTAGAACTAAAGTGGGGAAAAGACTGAGCTCAAATGAAAATAAAAACCCACTTACATATTATATACACACACACACAGTCAATGGACTTAATCGTTAGTGTTAGAAACATGGCTTTCAGATTTTGGTCCATGGTGACATGACTCGGTCACATAACTGCTGCAGATGTGTCAGCTGCACATTCATACCACCAATCCTCCATCCTACCGCATTCCAAAGAGCTATTGGATTCAGATCTGGTGCATGGAACACGGAAGTCAGTCGTTTTGAGATGTCAGTCTTAAGATGGAAAAATTGTAGTCATAAAAAGATACATAGGGTTATCAACAATATTAACATAGATGACAATTAATATTAGGGGGTATAGTGTGTACTATAAAAATTAAGCACTGTACACAACCACAGACAAAGAAACAAATGGACATTGGATCCATACCAAATTCTGATCCTCAAATTATATAATACCCAGCTTCCTTAGACCAGGTAACGCTTTCATCTGCAGCCATCAAATTCTGGAGAGCCAGTCTAAGCCTGTCTAGTCTTTAACTTGGCAAGAATCAAAATCAAGCAGCATTAGACAAAGCTATAAAACCACACATGACCTCATTACCGAAGAGGTGACACAGGTTGGGGTGGCGACAGTGAAAATGACTCTTCTGTAGCTAGTCTGTCAATTACAGGTGACAGCTCTGTAACGACAATAGGGAAACTGTTAATTACATGCAAATCATTATAAGGCATGTATGGTGGCCAAGAATCCCAAATGCATAGCAAATTAGAAACACTCTACAAAATCGTAAAACATCCATTGACGACTCATGCAAAAACATTTTTCAAACACAAGTCAACTGTATCTCATCATTTGCCTGTGACTTTTAACTGGTCAGTTTTCTACTTAAACAAGTTCCATACATTTAAACACTGAGTCTAATATGATCACTTATTTTAGTGTCCTCATTGGGTTGTGGATGAATCTGCAGAATTTCTGATAATGCATGTGTTAATTTTTTTTTTGTTTTTTTTAAGTTTTTAGTGTGGATGACTTTGCATCACATTAAAAGTAGAAAGCCTCATCAGATCATAGAAATATGATTTGCAATTTTGCAGCAAGTGCATTCTTGGTTCTCTCAGCTACTATAGTCATGTATCATCAATCATTACTCTAAAACTACAGGTAATCTCCTCCAAAGCTTCCCTACAGGCCACAGAAACATTCAGTTTGTAAAAATAAAGCATTACTCAGCATAAAAGAAATACCAAGAATGGAGGAGAGGTTTGGAGATGTTTGTTTGGCTATATCCACAGCATGGCTGAGATCGAGAAGAGTAGAGTTCTTGATATGGGCCTGGAGCGTTTCTTCATCGCTGATCAAACATGTGCCCTCTTCTCAGACAGAAGGAAGGACAATTTAAGTTTGATCATCTAGGCTTCAGAAATATCTTAAATTGTGTTTTTAATAGTTGAAAAAAATTCTATCAGCAATAGCAGGACTGTAAATCAACAAATGTACACCAAATACCATACCATAAGTATCTGCTTTGCGAAGTGTCTCAATAGAGGGAAGAGTCACCTCTGACTCAGAGTCTAAATCCAGACATTCCATTAAGAAGCTGGAAACACCAGAAGGAAGAATCATACCTGAATTGTAAGAGGAAAAGGCACCTTTAGACAGGACCAATTGGTAGATGGAACTTATCAGTTGAAATACTTAGCGTGGAGTGCTTCAAGCCGCACTTGTGCTGTCCTGACAAGAGTCCTTAATATCGGTCATCACTATGCTCTGTTGAAAACAGGAATGACTAAGTAAATGTTGAGGTTTGTACCGTGCCTGCAGAGACTAAGAAGTGTATACATTACTTGCAGTGTACCTTACTATGGATTTGTGATGTTGATTGGCCTTCAAAGCATGTTCCATAATCTGGCTTCAGAACACTGAAATAAAGAAATGTATTAAATCAATTTTATTTATACTGTATAGCACCTCATTCATACCTAAGGTTACTGTAGGAGTCAAATATACCAATCAGCTACATCAGAATAAATTAATTAAAAATAAAATCACAGAGATGAACCAAACTGAAGAGAATGGAGTGATTGAAGAATAATCTTGATCCTCATTATGAACCCATCCATTAATGGGTGGGATACATTAGCAAGTGATTATGTAAGTGAACAGACCAGCCTTGATGTGTTGAAAAACATGGACAGCAAGACAGCTTGCTGGTTAGCATATTTGTAGTCAGACGATCCTGTTCTGGGCATCATCCTCTCTCCCCTCCCTGCACCTGAATCAGTCCCACAGAGGCCTGAGGTTTCTGCTTCTGCTGCTTCTCACCAGCATGTGATGTAAAAACCCATCTGGTCCAATCCGCAGAGGAGCTTATGTATGAAAGGTGTCAACACAATGCATTGCAACTTGCCACAAATGGGGCTGCATAGCTGTAGACTAGTCAGAGTGCCCAATGCTGACCTCTGTTTGCCACCGAAAGCAAATCACAATTGGCACATGAGCATTAGAACCATGGAACAATGGAAGGTGGTGACCGGATCTGATCAACCACGTTTTCTTTGTTTGCACCAATCCCCCGTCATGTGTAGTGCTGGGTGCATGTACACCCTATCCTGGTAAAGGCAGTGTGATGTTCTGAGCAGAGTTCTACTAGGAAATCTTGGACCCAGGTATTCAAGTGATGTTATTTTGACATAAACCAGCAGCCTAAAACATTGTTTCAGACCAAGAAAACCTCTTCATGGCACCAATTTTCCATAACGGAAGCGGGTTCTCAGCAGGATAAGGCACACCGCATGTAGAAAATCTTCATCAAGCTGAAAACAGATTCAGTAGTCAATTACAAGGCTCACCAACAACACAAATGTGGGAACAATGTTGAAGCGACTGCTTCTACTAGAGGGTGGGGGGATGGAGAAGCCAAAAGTGACTAAATATTTTTGGGGGTATTTTCTTGAATCATTACCAAGCAAGAGGTTATGAACAAGCGCCAAGAATCCAGTATCTTCTCAGCAGTAAAGTCAGGTGGGCTTTAGTGATGATGGACAAACATTTAAAAGCAGACTTGGGTTGTCACTGCAGCGACAGGAAATGTTCACACAGCATAACCTTTACAGTGCAATCAGTGGGCCTCAACAATTGTGATAGCAGAAACTATAGAAGTATAAATGTGGAGTTCTACTAGCTGGGCCTCCCAACGGAGGCCTCCCTTTTGAGTCTTGGTCCTTCCAAGGTTTCTTCCTAAACCCCGCCTAGGGAGCTTTTCCTTGCCATGGTCACCCCTGGATTGCTCATTAGGGATCTGGACCCATGCGTTTGTAAAGCTGTTTTGTGACATGTGCTGTGAAAAGTGCTATATAAATACATTTGACTGACTTTTTGGAAAGAGTAGCCACTTTGCCAGCTAACCTTCCATAAATTAGCTGTAGCTACAATACTTCAAGTCCCAAAATGCACGAGCACTGTGAAAGTAGCGAATAACTTGCGTTTAGTCTGGTTTATATTTTTCATGTGTGCACACTAAACTTTTTGATGTTTGCCATTCAGATCAATCAGCATCGCTACACAAGCTATATCAAAATAATGTTCAGCGACTTCCATTCATGAATAGATGTTCTGGTCACATCTTGAAAAAAAAATTACTAAATAAAACAAACATTACATGAAAAATACAATGGATACTCTTAAATCATTTGAATTTTAAAGAAAATTGCTTTAAAACCAAGAATGGCACTCAACACTAAAGTTTAGATGACAGATACTGTATGCAATTTAAGCAATAAAATATTTTCTAAAATGGATACTAGATGTATCCATAACAAAATTACATTTGTTATCTGATTACTATATTAATCAAAGTAATCAACAGACTACTCGATTATGGTATGGACTGTGAGAAAGTATGAATGTAAGAAATTAAAGTTCACAAATAAAATAAAAATAATAAAGCATTATGAAGTAAATGGGTGTGTTTATTAGTTATATAATAAATCCCAATATTACAAATCCTGAGCTGCATTATTCTACTTAATGGTAAATTAACCAAGGAAAGCTTCTTACCTCCCTTGACTGAAATCCCCTTCACTTACAGGAGACAACGGACATTTACTCCAACGTTTTTTGTGCGAATGTGATTTCAGATCTATTAGGTTAAATTAGATAATCGAGAATACTTCAAAGATACTTCAGAGAGAGCACAAAGTCTGCTTAATCTCACCTAAGTCACCTTAGCTAGCTACATTAGCCTAGGATAGCTAGACAGTATTTTATACAACGGACGTTTTATTGCCAGACATTTAAGCATTAATATCTTATAACTAGAGTAAAATGGCATCTTCAACTAGTATAAATAAAACCTGACGATAAAAGTAAAACATTTATCTCACAAATGTTAACATTGTCTAGCTAGTTAAAAACAGCTAACTAGCTAGCTTAGCTTTCCTAGGTAAAGTACGCACGAGAGATCCTCATTGGAGTTACACAGCGGCGGCCTCTGGAGCTGCAAGCTGGAATACTCCTCTTCCCTTTTGAATCTGCCACTGTGACCTTACGTGGCTGTGTAAAACGTTTTAGTCTACCCATTTAAATGACAACTCCGCTAACCATACACGAATTTTCTTTTCATAATATAACGACCAAAAGCTACTTTATACTCATAAAGCTCCACCCAGAACGAGCCGTATGATTGGCGGGGCTTCTTTAATAACACTCACGAAATCTCCCCAGCGCCTCTGGCCTTAACATCCCCCAGGTTGTTAATTGAGCCAAGTTATACCTACATCGAGTTTAAATAGCCGATTGATCAAGCAGTCGTTTTTCTTTGTAAGACATAGGTACATAGATTGTCAGCTAGCATATTGTGTACTGTGATTACCTCAGCAGCGCTGCATTTTAGTGGTCTATCGTTAATTTAGATCCCTTTTTTGATATAATTTACGCGCCTTAGGATAATACATGTTTTAAAACACTTAATGAGCGACTGTGCAGTTTAAGAGGTGTCAAGATCACTGAATGCAAGAGAACTGTAGTAAACTGAAAAAGTATTTTTTACCAAGCATTTTAATGTATTTTAGTTTAATAAATGCTTTTTGTATATCC
Organism: Brachyhypopomus occidentalis; assembly: GCA_020368025.1. Lineage (NCBI taxonomy): Eukaryota > Metazoa > Chordata > Actinopteri > Gymnotiformes > Hypopomidae > Brachyhypopomus > Brachyhypopomus occidentalis. The sequence continues at coordinate 991,556 of JAGXOD010000052.1, forward strand.
TGATCAATCATACAGGACAATTGGGAGGTGATGACCTCCTTGGGATTGAGTTTAGGACTCAAAATTATTATTGTTTGGACGCTTTGTACGTTAATCACTTTGAATTACTTGTAATAATAAATATAAGACTATTGATGCGGAACATCTAGACAAAGTGTTTATTTGGAAAGCAGTTTTTCCATGATTACTACCTACTGGATACCACAAAAGATACCTGCAGACCCTTATTGTCATTGTCAAGATGTTTGTACCTTGAACAACATTTATGTTGCAGATTAGCCAGTCTAAAGCAGCATATCAGCAATGGTAGAAGGCCCGAATCTTTGGAAATCCTTCAGTGTTAACTCCTTAGTGTTATATTTCCTTTTTCCTGATTTTATTATGAAGCAAATGTTGAAGCAAAAGAACAAAATCTTCTTTTTTATATTGTAGACCATGTCAAATCCACACATAAAATATCTGAGAAAAATCATTCTTTTAAAGATGTAACATCTTCCTAGAATGTTACATGCTTTTCTAAAATGTATGCTTTCCTAGAACATCATATGCTTTCCTAGAATGTTACATGCTCATTAATGGCCTAAATTGTTTTAAGGACACCTTCAGTAACATCCTACCTTTTTACTATGGATGCTGTAAAATGCCAAATGAAGAGAAATCAGGAGACTGTACTGATGTATTGTGCATTATGTATCTACAATTTGCAGTAATTTTAGAATTAAATTACCATCATGGCCTGATGCATTAAACCATCATGCATGTATTTATATCAACCTTTTCTGTATTTGCCCATCTTATTTTGAATTAATTGCTTGTTGATACATTATTAATGGCTGCAAATACAGTAAATGAAGTATAAACTTTACACAGATTTTTAATACTTTCTGCATTACCCCAAAGGAAGGAATACATTCTAAATATAAGACACAGTTAAAACCTTAGTCGTTTCTTTTTTATTTTGTCCCCATCCATACCCCCTTAAATACAAAGATATGATACTGATTCATTCAACAGTAGATTATACAGTTTTTGTCACTACACGCAAAAATCCATTCAAACCATTGCTTAAATATGTTTACATCTAGTTTTCATCAGTATTTACACTACCTTTTAAACTTTGGAATGGAAAGAAATGGAAAAGCCAAACATTTGACAGGTCCAAAATCGCTAAGTCAGTGGCATGCCCACTCGTGAAAAGCGAGCTAATGTAACAGAAGCTAACTACCTAGCATTACAGCAATTCATCTTGTGACCAGTGTTTGCTATGTATGTTTATGTGTCATATCAATGTTTGTGTCTCTTATATGAATGTTTGTGTGTCTTTTTTTGGCCTGAAAAAAACATGGGAATCTCAAGCAAGAACTCTCCCAGTGAGTGCTGGATACACAGCATGCATCGACCTTTGTTTTTATGGTTTTTTTTTTTTGTTTGTTTGTTTTTTTTACCCTGACAAAATTTTCAACTGCACCAATGAACAAAAACACAAAGATGAAAGGTACATTTGCATTTCATGGTCAGTCTGTAAAGAAGAAAATGAAGTAAGCACGTTGTCTTGTTAGTTGGGGCTGCTTCCGCTTTTGCGGTGGGGGACAGTTTTGGTTGTAGCTATGCCACTCTTCTCAAAAGGCACAACGACTGTTGATAACTGTCCAAGCAACCGAGATTGTGCTCCATTCATAGTGTATGACTCATTCTGCATGCTTTACAGTGTGTCAGCTAGGGGTTTGGATGAGGGAAAGTGTCACTTAAAAACAAAAAATCCTCTGTCTTTGTTTGGTGATGGGGAAACTTTTACATGGAGATGTTGCTGTACAGCTGATCGATCTCCAGCTTGAAATATTCCTTCAGCTCTGACCTCTTGGCTTTTAACGTGGGGGTCAACAATCCGTTTTCTATGGAAAACATCTCACTGTGAATGTAAATGTCTTTCACCTGTGGATAAAATATGCATATGTGTGAGATTCTTTTTTGTGCTTTGTTCATCTAGAAGAACAAAACATCTCATGCGTACAACGGCAAACCTTTACAGTTATACTCTCACCTGCTCAAAGGAGTGGAGGCCACTGGCTTTGCCCAAATGCACCATGTCATCCAAGATGGCTTTCTTTAAATCCTTCATAAACAACAGTGTATAAAGGCTGTCACTAGAGACATCTGTCATGGCATGAAATAAAACACACAAGGACTATTTCACTGACACACATGACATAGCACATTTGTTTTGAATAGAACTTACTGCATTTTTACACAGGTCTTCATAACATCCACCCAAGCCTTTCTTCTGAGCCCATGAAGGCATCACCTCAGGATCTGGAACCACTATCCCAACTAGACAAGACTGTAAGGAAGCAAATTGGAGCAGCACCGTGAATGACCCGTATGGAGCCGAGTACGGCCTGCTCAGATTCTGACCATTAGGTAATGGTGACTACTTCTGACTAAGACAACACCAACCTGCAAGCTGTCTCCATGAACATAGAGCTGGGCCAAAGGTTCACTGCGGATGTATATGTTTTCGATCTTCTCTGGGGAGATGTACTCCCCCTGGGCCAGCTTAAAGATGTGCTTCTTCCTGTCTATGATTTTTAATGTGCCATTCTGACATAGGAAGATCAGAGCAGTTTGTTTGGAATGGAGCCATGGAAATTTGCAAGTCAACTTCTGTCAAGACCAATGAGCATTTAAATCACTTCTAGTCTGGTAAGAGTATATATAAATGACAAGATAATGAGCACAGACACAGAGTGCCAAAATATAATAAGATAAACATTAACTTAATTAATAAATGATTTGCATCTTGGTTTAAAGCAAAATGCAATGTGATGCTCATGATTTGGAACATGACAGATGTGTAACTGTATCAGAGCTGATATGAGAAGCATCTTGTAAACATACAGGTAACCATTTCCCAATGTCTCCTGTGTGGAGCCAGTCATCAGCATCCAGGGCCTCTGCTGTCTTAACTGGATCTTTCAGATAGCCCTTAAAAACATTTGGGCCTTTTACACACACCTGCAATTCAAGAACAATGTATCTGAGAAAACTTGATTGCATATATAAATCAAAAAGTAAAGTTTGATGTGAGATATTCAAACTCCTAGACTGTGAGTTTTTGTTGAATGAGATTCTAATGAGATTCTTAATTGTTTATTCATGAGATGTTTGTCTGTTTATTTAGGTCCAGGATAATATCAAACAATTTGAGCTGGGAGGTATTGTATGTTATGGGTATGGCATTGCAACATACCTCTCCTTCTCCTTTTGAAGCAAAATAGTTCTTCTCCGGCACATCCACAAGTTTAATGAGGTTGCAGGGCAAGGGTGCACCCACATGACCTGTTAACAACAGGGGGAAGATTAAGAACAAGAACACGATTATCAGAAAAAATATAGATAGTGTCCTAAGCTAACTTTAAAATTTGTTTAAAGACATTAAAGATTTGCCTTATACTTTGATTTGTATTTGAAACTGTTCTTTCAAACAGTGAGATAAGATATTTTGTATATCCAACTACATAGATCAGAAAATCAGCAAACATACATTGGATTCATTTTTGAAACACATTTATACATGATACTGCTTGAACATAAGATCCAACCAGGTAAATAAACAACCAGATTTTTTGTTAATAAATGTCTGGCCACAAGGGGGAGGAATTGATTCATTATTATTTTCTCTTCCATCCTAAGAATAAATACAAAAGGTCTAGGTTGAGGGGGATATCTTACAAATTATGAAACATAACAGATACACAAAGTGTGATAGTCATCCATATGTGTATTTGGAAGGGGGAAACATCCATTCTTCCCAGGCCCTGCATGAAACACTGGTGACCATTATGTGGAACAGGTCTTGTTGGGCCTTTTTTAACTGTCACAAGAAGCTACAAAGGGAGTAGGTTTGCCTCATGTCATGGAGCTGAAAGATGACTACACTCAGACCCATCTGACAGGGCAGTCTGAGCTTTTCCATCTGGAGAAAGAAACTATGCATACAGGCTGATAGTCATGTAAACATTGACACTGTATTCTCTGCGGTGGTGGGAAGCTTGTTTCTCACCCTCTGAAAGAGGAACTGTTGAATTTCGTTACAGTTCTGTTCTTACTCAGCTGAGCACAGCATTTGACTGCGTGAAATAAAGGTCTCCAGCACAGCATGCGAAAGGTCTTTTTGGCAGTTTAGCGTCTGGATAGGAACTTCCATGCTGAGTGGTTGTGCTGGGCGTGGTATGCAGGGGAGGCAGCTGCTACTCCGTTTCCTGAGAAATGTCAACGTGTGGATTCGCCCGGTTTCCGGGTTATTGTTTAACTGAAATTCAGGTTGTCACCATGACAGCAAGGCTTACCTGAAGTCCAATCGCCGGGAGTGGTGAAAGTACAGCCAGCTGTACATTCAGTCTGACCATAGGCCTCATACACCTACACACACAGACACACACACACACACAAGGCAGATTGATACAGATGCAAAAGGGAATAAAAGTGATTAGAGGAAGTCAGAGATAAAGAACAATAGTACTTTTGAGTGTTTGTATGTGCAGCCTGTTGTGCGTATGTGTGCCTGTATTTGCCAGTATGTGTGTGTGCTCGCGTGTGTTTATGGTGCTCACCTGGCAACCCAGCGCCGCTCTCAGGAAGCTGAGCACATTTGGGGAGGTGGGTGCAGCACCTGTTATGATCATGCGAAGCCTCCCGCCTAAACTTGCCTATGAACACACCCAAATCAGGCCCCGCCCCATAGCATTCATTTAGTAAGGTCATGCTCAAACCTGTACACCCACTCACACCTGTATAACCGTGTCTAAGCAGCCACTTCAGGTGGAAAAGAGCAAATGTGACATAGCCTCACACACACACATATGCACACACCTGAATCTTGCTGAAGAAGATCTTGTCCCAAATGCTGTCACTGCGGATGATGCCGCTGCTGACTTCGCCACCTTTTCTCTTTGCAGCAAAGTTGAGAATCCAGCGCTTCACAGGGTTATTGGCCTGACTGAAGATCTGAACACCCACCAACAAACATCCACCGTCAACCTTCTGTGCGTATGTGTGTTTGTTTCGTTTGGTTTATATATTTATTACTACTTTCAAAGAAATATGTTTTCTTAGTGAACACACACAAGAAAGTGTCAATTAACCGCCTGTGCCCAGGTCACAGAGAACAGAGATTGGACAGGAAGCGATTGTCTGGTTTCCCACACGCCGCCACTAAACGCTTCCTTCCTGCCCGCACTGAGCATGCTCTGACAGCACCTGGAGGCCCCAGGAGGCAGCAGCACTTTCCCAGGGCTGACGCGCGGTTCGGCCCACCATCCTGCCGCTCACCTTGTCATACATGCGGTTTAGGAGGCGAGGGACCACAGGGAAGATAGTGGGTCGAAGGGCTTTCATATCCTCTGACAAGAGACGAATATCACCCTGGAAAAAGCCAATCCTCCCACCATGGCAGTATACCACTGACTGGAAACACACACACACACACATACACACACACACGTGCATGCACATGCATGCACACATTTAATCATGAGCAAAATCTTAAGCAAGTTCCAGTGTAAAGACGAAAACAGCACTCTCTAACCATGAGTGATACTGGACAAAAAGCTATCTGTGCGTTAGTCGGAGTTACACCATGCAGGCTGTTTGCTCTGGAAGGAAGGTGTCATGTGGTAGTGGAAGCATTTGAGGACACAGAATCTTTACAGGAAGTGAAAAGGCAGTCAGTTTCCCAGTATTCATGTGTGTGGGAGAAGTGGGTGGGTGGGTGGGTGGATGTATATATGGCTGTTTTATGAGATACCAATGTCCTAACTATGCTAACAAGCCTAAGAAAAGCAGGGGGAACAGGTAACTTGTCCATGAAAATGATATAAAGAGATTAAAGACAAAAAGAGCAAATACATTTCTGTTTGCTTTCTGAGATTAGGATTACTGATTTGCTTTGGTTTAGGCTTAGAAAATTACATTTGGTGTACATGCCATGCCATGTTTATATATGTTTACTTATGTGACATGTTTACAACCCCGCATTCTAACAAGCCATAAAACCAGTGCAATTTTGTGTGCTGTATCCATTTAATGTGTGACTTTTTACCCTTGATTATAATCAGCACCCCCCTTTTGAACTTTGAATTAATAATTTCATGAATTTTAAGTTTAGACATACGCACAAATATTTAAAAGTTAAAAATCTATGTTTGGGGATGGAGCTTCTCACTGACTAATTTAGTAAGAGTGTACTCAGCACTTATGTGCCACTGATACAGAAGACCCTTTGTTTGTGTCATGCCTACTACCCACACATACTTAACATGTTCTCACAGGTTACCTCAATGAGCCTCTCAAACATGTGGGCAAGTGGCAGGAAGGAAATGAGGACGTCGTCTTGATTAGGAAAGATGACTTTCTGCAAAGACGCACAAGAGACAGCGACAGTAGTTAAAACTAGCTTGCCTGAAAATATGTAAACAAAGTTTGCTTATCTCCCCTCAGTACCAGCTAAATGCTCTTCAGAATGACCCAAGCCTGCTCTTGATATTGTTTGTCAGACTCTTTGTTAAACCGACTTACATCAGTTACTTTTATAAAACCGGAAAAATCCGCAACAACGTTCCCATGTGTAAGCATCACTCCCTTGGGATTTCCTGAAATCACACACACACATTCACACACGCATATACACACACACAAACTTGATCACAACATTTGACATAAAACACTCTGCAACGTCCTGTTTATTAAATAGGACATTTCCAAGTACACCAAATTGCATGCTTATATAGCTTTGAGCAGGCAGAGCTCATGCGAGGGCAGAACTCCTCCTCTTCCCTGTTTATGATCTTTAGCACATTCCAAAGGAAACATGATATTTATGGCTTCTGTCCTGAAAGACTGAACAGCCATCCGTGCTCCACCATGCGTTAAGTCCCATAAAATAAATAGCCAAAGACCAGAAGCAGAGTGATGCTGGGTTCCAGGCAGACCTTTAAGACCAGAGAGCACTACCCAGGACATCACTACCCAGGACAGTGCTACCCAGGACATCACTACCCAGGACAGTGCTACCCAGGACAGTGCTACCCAGGACAGTGCTACCCAGGACATCACTACCCAGGACAGTGCTACCCAGGACATCACTACCCAGGACAGTGCTACCCAGGACAGCACTACCCAGGACATCACTACCCAGGACAGTGCTACCCAGGACATCACTACCCAGGACAGTGCTACCCAGGACATCACTACCCAGGACAGTGCTACCCAGGACAGCACTAGCCAGGACAGCACTACCCAGGACAGTGCTACCCAGGACATCACTACCCAGGACAGTGCTACCCAGGACAGCACTACCCAGGACATCACTACCCAGGACAGTGCTACCCAGGACAGCACTACCCAGGACATCACTACCCAGGACAGTGCTACCCAGGACATCACTACCCAGGACAGTGCTACCCAGGACAGCACTACCCAGGACATCACTACCCAGGACAGTGCTACCCAGGACATCACTACCCAGGACAGTGCTACCCAGGACATCACTACCCAGGACAGTGCTACCCAGGACAGCACTACCCAGGACAGTGCTACCCAGAACAGCGCTACCCAGGACAGCACTACCCAGGACAGTGCTACCCAGGACATCACTACCCAGAACAGTGCTACCCAGGACAGCGCTACCCAGGACATCACTACCCAGGACAGTGCTTCCCAGAACAGCGTTATCCAGGATATCACTACCCAGGACAGCGCTACCCAGGATAGAGCTACTCAGGACCTCACTACTCAGGACAGTGCTACCCAGGTTATCAGTACCCAGGACAGCGCTACCCAGGACAGTGCTACTCAGGACAGTGCAACCCTGGACATCACTACCCAGGACAGGGCTACCCAGGACAGGGCTACCCAGAATAATCACTACCCAGCACATTGCTACCCAGGAGAGTGCAACCCAGGACAACCGAAGGCTTTTGGGTTAGGTCGTCTCGCAGGGGAACCACATGCTGGCCAAGTCCTGCACAGAAACTTGAGAATGATGCGTGTTCTCTCTGAAGGTGATGACGTCATGGGCTGCAGTATGACTTTAGCACTGAATGCTGTTTTTGTATGTTTGTGGGTGTGTTTCAGCTCTCAAAGTAGACAATACAGCGGGACACAATGCAGCGGGTGAGTGAGCGATAAATAAGTTATGTCGAGGAAGAAACATTGCTCACGTATAATACACAAAATAATAACCACCCTCTCGCATGCAAATAGCTCTAAAAATAGCAGTAATTACATTAAGTCTGCTAATCTCAGCTCTTGTGCTTGGCATTAATGGGATAAACATGCACAGATATTAATTTTTTTCTAATATGATAAAAAATTAGAAACACCCAGGAAAGGTCACATTCTCACTTCCTTAATCAAATCTCCTGACATATACTTGCAAAAGTGAGCATGACATGAGTGCTGCAGAATCCTGTTCTGAGCTGATGCACCTGTTGTTCCACTGGTGAAGCAGACAATGGAAAGGTCTTCTGGTCGAGGCGGCTGGGTGAACAAACATGATAATATCATTTGCTAGTGAACAGGAAAAACAAATATTTAGTGAATGAAAAACAAATATTTAAACATATATAAACTAATATATAAAACACAGTATGACTCTTGTCTTGTCAGCACTTTACCTACTATAGGGACTTGTATTTTTCCCCATATCAAATGACATGGTCAAAAATGCACATTTAAAAATTTTACATTTATATTTACAGCATTCAGCAGTCTAGACCAACTTACAATAGTGTTTCGTAGTCTCAGTGGAAGAAATCCTTATGCTAGTATGCTAGACCTGAGCCTAAGAAGACCATTGAGAAATATCCATATGCTAGTAAACTAGGCCTGAGTCTAAGGAGACCATTAAGCTAGAACCCTGTAAGAGGGACAACACACAAAGAAAGTACATACAATGTATTTATTCTAATAAAGGTGATTATTCTAGTAAAAGTGATATAACTGGCAAAGGGTCAATCAAGTACTGCTTGAAAAGATTGGTCTTTCATCTACATTTGAAGGTAGTGTAGATTAATAGAGATTATTAGAAACAGAAATGCTATTTAGAAATGGTCAAAATAGTGTGGTTTACTCAATACAAAAGGAAGAACAATCTCTGTTCTTTTCAACACCTGTCTATTCTCCATGATAAAACAGATGGACTTTACATTAATATACTTTAACATACCATTGGCCTGGATCTAGTTCTCACTAAGACAATGAAACTGGTTTCAGACTTTGGAAGTCTTCCATTGACAAGGTGCCATGTTAAAATTGCGATGAGTGGTGTTGAAAAGTAAGGTTCTTAAGAAGTGTTTCACAGAGTTCAAGAGAGTTGATTACCCTGCCTGCAGGCAGTTGGAGACACCAAATTATTATGTTTTCTTATGCTTTTAATTTTTAATTTTAATTTTACAAAAAACAACAAAAGTTGCTGGGGCTCTTAAAGGCTTTGGGCCCATCGTCCAGTGCATTCTCTACCTATTTGGTAATACAGCACTGCTGCACCTTCACAGTGACTCACATGGCTTTCCCTTGTGAGCTTTGGGTTTTCTGAAATCGGGTTGAACGTGGAAGGACACCTCCTTATCTGAGCACTTACAGTAACTTTGCAGGAAACATTTTACCCACAAATCCTCTACAACATTAAACAAAGGACGAGACTTTGTATTATTTTTCAGATTTTCTCAAAGCAGTGACCTTAAATGATGCCATAAGCATGTGAGCCCCACGCTAACTGGTTTTATTGCATGTGCATGTTTTTAGTTCTTTATAATACATAAAACTATGACAAACTGATCTGTAAGGGTCAATTATGTGTCCCCAGAAGCCACTGCTGAGAATCTGGGAAAAATTCGGAATGTGATACAAAATTACAAATAAAAGTCACAGTCTAATCAAAACAAGCATTCATGACTGGGTGGTGATACATTTACTCTTACTCACCATTGGTTTTCTGTAATGTTCTTGACCTAAGGCCTGAAGATAACAAAACCATGCAAACAGACAACATTTTGAGTTACTGTCTCAGTGGTGGCAAGCTTGAAAAGCAATAAGATAAATGTCTTCATCATGGTATTTTTAACCATGGCAACCATTCGGAAAAGTACAATTAACATAACAAGACTGCTAGCAATGAGGGACAAGCTGTTGAACTCGTTTAGATAGTAGCTTTAACAGCAGTGTTTGTCAGTGCCAGCAGTAAATGTAAAGGCATGAAATGTTCATGTTTCACCTTGTAGTCCTTTTATAATTTGTCTTGAATGCAAAGTGAGTCGGATATACTACCAATTTAAAACTATAAAACCTAAGAATTTATGGAATTCCTGCACACGCACAGATTCACACACCCACATGCACACACAGAGGAAAAATGTACAAGCAAACAGGTCTTTACATGCTTATCTCCATCAAGAACTTTTAAAGGATCATAGTTGTTATGCATTCTTACTCTCAAACCTATCAAAGTAATCGTGTAGTCTGGAATCTCAATAAAATGTCTGTTTACAGTCAAATGTGTGCTGTGAAACATTTTGAAATGTAGTGGATTTGTACAGTCTGTTGGTTGTACAGCAAGAGCGCACAATATGGAGTATAAAAGGCCTCACTTGTGCATGTAACATCTTCTCCTGTGGTACAGTCATTCATCTGGCAGTGCCTCTGTACCTCAACATCTTTCAGGGCCTGGATGTGGACGCCACACTTCTCGCCCTGGTCCAACAGCTCCGGGCCGAAGGGGTCCATGAGGATGACTCTCTTCAGCCCAGGTGTCTCCTGCCGCTCCACGTTTCCCAGCAGCACCTTTGCCTTCTCTGGCTTATCGCAGATCACCGTAGAGATATCCGCTACGGAGACACGCAACAAGGTCTTGCTCAGCCCACTTTGCTCAGGGACGTGCACAAGGATGGACTGCTGATGAGAAGCAGCTGCCCAAATCCAACCCGCTGCATTTTGGGATGGCTAGCAGGAATTGTGGGACTGTCAGTTCTGCGGTTTTTCACCCTTTCATTATGGTTTACATTTGCCATGAGCATCTCTTTTAAATGTGTTTGATAGAGTTAGATGCATTAATAAAGATGCATTAATATCTATCAAAGGATAATATTCTTACCAATGTTGATAATGTATCGAATAGCATCAGGCCCAAGTGTGTCGTAAAGAGGTACCACCACCATGGAGTAGGTGTAACACGCAAGCTCGGAGATTAACCACTACCGTCACGAAGGAAGAGACAGGGACACACAGGCAGCCTCTCGTTAAACCCATTTAACAAACCTGACAAACATTGTTTACAATGCCAACTTATGTCATTGCCCTTATGACCATTGATCTCTCACCTCTGGTCTGTTTTGCGCAAACACACCAATGAATTGGTCTGGGTTGGGGAGGCATCCCTGAGAAAGTAAGCCGGACCCCAGGTGTTCTGCCCGGGTTGTGACCTGCAGGGACAGGGGAAAACCATGGGGCAAACCGATGAGCAAGATGCCATGACAGCTGCTAAGTACACTGAACAGGGCTGGAACAGGACAGCAGCAGGTCAGCAGAGACACAATACATACTGTGTAATGTCCACGTCAATGCAAGTACATTCTGTTTTCACAATTTCTAAGAAAGAAGTAGATCCCTTTGTCAAATTGTACTGCAACTCACATACCTTCAAATGTATAAGCCTATAATAAAAAAGAATGATACAACAATTTGAAAATTTTCCATAGTTATAACCTAGCTAAAATATAGAGTGATACAGTCATAGTATAGTGTGTAATGTGTAGTGTTGGAATGTAATAATAATAACTTTGCTATAGTATCTCTTCTCAAATTTGCATTACTGATAATTATTTCAGAATCTAATTTTAACTACACTTTTGCCAGATTACCAGATTGTTTAGCCATCTGCTTCATGAATTTAAGCAGTACTTTACAAACTCCTCTGCAGCACATACAATCATATACAAATACAGATTTTGTGTATTGTCCTTACTCACCTCTTTGTAAGACAGCCATTTGTAAGGCTGGTTGGGGAGACGGGACCCTAAGCATGGTCCATTTCCTGAGGAGCCAATATCACAAGACAGAGTTAGGTCACGCAAGAAGTGGTCAAGTGGTCACTGCTTCCTACATGAACCCCTGGAGATGGGCAGCAATATCTCCTGCATGTTACAGCAGGATTTATCACATACATGTGCACTTAATTGACCTTGCAAATAAAATGGTGGGTTTGATGGCCTCTCTGTTCTTGAATTTAACAAAAAAAAACACTGATGCCAAAATGCACCTGGGATACGGAATCGTGCTTCTCACCCATAAGTGGCAAACCCTACATGTTTTCATACGAAGTGTAAGTTACACATATTGTCATGGATTTCTCAGGACTGGGTCTCTGGACTTACCAGATACGTGTAGTCCACGCTGGAAAGCCTCGTACAAGGTCTTGGCATCTTCATGGTAGTGTGTGAGCAGCTTGCCATCGTCACCCAGCATAGACTGTCGGCCGCCACTCTCCTTTTCAAGAACAGAGGGGGGGAGAAAATCTTGGTAAAGAAAGCAACAGGAGACGCAACAACACGATCCGTTTGGTGCACATACAGACCAACATATTCACCACATTTACAACCTGATGAAAATTCCAGAGCTTCTTCACATCCTATAATGAGTATGTCTATGGGAACAGTTAGCAAGGCCGAGATGAATGACATGAACCTTTAATCTATAATCTGTAGCGGTCTTTAATTTCATCTAAGGCTTTTTAAAACTTGTTTAAAACACTGTTCTCTTGTCTGACTTCAGAAAGAAACGTATCTGAAATTCTGCACACTGTTTTAATGCGTAAAGAGATGAAAATAATGAAAACAACTCAGTAATAGTAACAGATAAGATATACAGTATATTATGTCTTATTTTTTATTTTAAGATAGTAATATATATTTATGCATATAGCAAGTTAAGATCTTTTTGAATGTTAGTCTAATCATTGTTTTGCTCTCTTCCTCCTCTTACCCGTTCTGGGATACAGACTTAAAAGAATGACACGTATGCGGCCTCGTATGTTTCCTCGCTGCTACCTCGTTGCTAGACATTCACAGCAATAATACAGCTGCACAAATATTACAGGCATCTTGTGTGCACTTAGGACATGCCATGAGAAGAATCTTCTGTGTCAGCTCAGGACATGGGTGGAGAGGCCTAAGGGCGCAAATGTGCCATGACACTCCTATGCAAATTATGTATATGCATACATGTGTTTCCATGGCTACGCATTCAATGCTAGGGTCGCTTTCACTCTGATCCATTTCCTTTTCTAAAAGGAAAACATGTTGCTCTCAGTCATACAAGACATGAATGTGGGAGGGAAATGGGTGTTGAATGTCTTGCGTTTACATTAGAATGTACATGTTATATATACACTGCTCAAAAAAATAAAGGGAACACTTAAACAACACAATGTAACTCCAAGTCAACCACACCTCTGTGAAACCAACCAGTTCAGTTAGGCACACTGATTGTGAATCAATTTCACCTGCTGTTGTGCAAATGGAACTGACAAAGATAGAAATGAGAGGCAATAAGCAAGACACCCCCTATAAAGGAGTCGTCCTGCAGGTGGTGACCACAGACCATTTCTCTGTTCTCATCCTTTCTGGCTGATGTTTTGGTCACTTTGGCATTTTGTCAGTTCTCTCACCATAGAGGTAGCATGAGGTGGTGTTTACAACCCACGGAAGTTGCTCAGGTAGTGCAGCTCATCCAGGATAGCACATCAATGCGATCTGTGGCAAGACTGTCCAGGAGTTGAGTGATGCTTTAATCCAGGTCTTGGAGGAGATTCCTCAGGAGAGCATCCGCCACCTCATCAGGAGCATGCCCAGGAGTTGTAGGAAGGTCATACAGGCACGTGGAGGCCACACACACTACTGAGCCTCATTTTAACTTGTCTTGAGGAATTTCCACTGAAGTTGGATCAGCCTGTCATGATTCTAAATCCAGACCTCCATGGGGTAATAATTTTGATTTACATTGTTAAAATTACATTTGTTATTTTGTTCTCAATGCATTATACTATGTAATAAATAAAGATTTTCAACTGGAATATTTTATTCATTGAGATCTAGGATGAGTTATTTTAGGGTTCACTTTATTTTTTGAGCAATGTATATATATACTGTATATAGATAGATAGATAGATAGATAGATTGATAGATAGATAGATAGATATATAGATAGATAGAGAGGGAGATAGATGCATAGAGATAGATAGATGCACTCTAACCTTTACAGGTTAACTTAATGTGACCTTCTCTAATCTTTTGAACATGTCCAACCGTTCAATGTTACAGTACTTTCTGCACAACTGTCCTCTAACAAGGAGCGTAATGTCAAAATTCACAACAGGTGTTGTGATCCATGAATTGACTAATATATTTCCTGGTTCAATTAGAATTGGTGTTTAAACAGTCCTACTCATCATGCTGTTCATATTTTGACATCACGAGACCAAGATTACACCTAACAGTCGGTCAACAGTACCTCGCCATTGCGAGACTTCAAATAGGATGTACTCAGACGGAAGTGGCAACTGAGCTTAGAGTGTCATCAGCAGGTTGCAGAGGTAGAATCACAGAAATGCATGGACGAAGTGGACGTCCTTTGGCCACATCCCACACTGATGACAGCTTCATTGTGAACAGTGCCCTGTGGAACCGGACGATGAATGCTACACAACTCCAGGCACATTTAAGTGTCAGACCATTCAAAACCGTTTACATCAGAATGGTCTGCATGTTAGATGACTTGCAAGGGTACCTGACCACACCACCAGGCAAAGATGTCATTCTCTTCCATGGGCCAGTGCGCATGCCGAACGAGGGACCAGTGGGCCTCAGTGCTGTTCACTGATAACAGTCAATTCACGATGAGAAGAAATTATGGCCACCAACAATGTTGGAGACAAGGAGAGCGCTATGCACCAGCCACTGTTGTCACCAGATGAGCCTTTGGTGGTGGTGGTGTTACAGTGTGGGCAGATGTGTCTAGTCAATACAGAACTGCCCTACACTTTGTGAATGGTACAGTGACAAGCCCAGGCCACATAAATAACATCATCCAGTCATTGTGCCTCTGCATGAACAACACAGGCTTAATTTCATTTTTATACTCCAGCCCATTGAGGTCGTATCATTAGGAACGGCTGCTGTAGACTGGGGTACCTCAAATCAGCTGAGTCACCATGTATAGGCTCGTAACTCAGTACCCTAGAACCTCGATGACATGAGGACCACCTTTCAAGAAGCGTGGCATGCCATGTCTCAGCAGATAATACGTCTGTATGAGGTGTGTGTGTGTATATATATATATATATATATATATATATATATATATATATATATATATATATATATATATATATATATATATATATATATACATATATACATATATATATATATATATATATATATATATATATATATATATATATATATATATATATATATATTCATTCATTCATTCATTATCCATACCGCTTATTCCCGCTAGTCGGGGTCATGGGGGGGGCTGGAGCCAATCCCAGCATCTCCGGGCGAAGGCAGGGTACACCATGGGCAGGTCGCTAGTCCACCACATGGCCAACACGCACACATGCACTCACACCTACGGGCAATCTAGAGTAACCAATCAACCTAACATGCATGTCTTTGGACTGTGGGAGGAAACCGGAGTACCCGGAGAAAACCCACGCAGGCACAGGGAGAACATGCAAACTCCACACAGAGCAACCCAGACCCCGAATCGAACCCACACCGCCTTGCTGTGAGGCGACAGTGCTAACCACCACACCACCATGCCGCCCATATATAATGACGTTACATATGACTTGCACTTGCTGAAGCCTATCTAAAAGAGATTTAAGAGAGTTTAAATGAATCTGTCATATGGTAAACTATACATGAATATGATCTCTTGCTAATGTACTGCTGTCACAGGTATTTTGATTAGCCAGTTGCAGGCTCTGAGACAATTATTTTCATGCAAATGTAACCTACAAGCATTCATTCTACACTTAAGCATAGAAGTGCTGTAGATACAAAGACTTGGGAACAAAGCTTTGGAAATTAGGCTAATTCCACATGCTTTTTCGATCCACTTATACTCAAAAGTGCAGGGGCTGGTTTCCTGTGTTCACCAAAAGACGTTGAGTACGACTGATCTTAAGCAAGCACTATGAAAGAGCCTCCGCAGCCCTAACCAATAACGATGTGACGGCATATAGAACCCCATCCTACCTGCGCACCATCTGGGGAACTTCCCTATTCCCGACTTCCGCATTACCATTCCCAGTGACCTCATGAAATCTGGATAAAACATATTGATGGCACTTGGTTAACTGGCTTACCTCGACTTGTTCCGACTGGTGGCGGAGGTCACAGGGGGGCCTGATGGCACGGGGACGTGTGGCCAGCCAGTAGGCCAGCATGGCAGCCAGGGCACCCAGGCCCACCAGCGTGGAGGCAGGCAGCGAGCGGAAAAGCTGACCCAACTGCCCCAGCTCGGGCAACTGCAGGCCAAGCAGCAGCTCCTGTGCCCGGATCCTCTCCATCAGCGTCGAACTTAGCTCTGACCAAGAGAGAGAGAGAGACGGTATGTGACATCTGTCGATTTATGTGAAGAGGAGAAGCATATGTTTTGATCAGGAAGTATCGAAAACTGACACAAACACGCCATGCTACAAGTGGAAGTGAGAGCGCTAGGTTATGTGCCTGTTTGGCTCAAGTGTGTTAGGGTATACCAGTATTTAAAGTGCCACCTGTTGTAATATTTTTAGATCTAAATAGATGTATAATTAGGCTGCTACAATTTATGCTTCTTCAAAGCTACGCAAAAGTCAAGTCATTAAACGCTTGGACAGCAGCAACCAGGAGCAAAGCGAGAGTACTGAAAAAGAAACCAAGAAAGCTAACAAAGCTCCAGAAAGTGGATGTGGGTAGACGGCCAGGTCTTTGCTTTTCATAGTACCTCAAGTCCCAATAGCGACACCTGTAAGAATCTGCATAACCTCACGGTGTCTGTCTCTTTTTCACACACACAGACGCACACTGCTGTGTGTGCTGGGCTCTTCCTGAAGTAGCAAAACAACAAACCACAGAAGCTGCAGATGGCTATAACAGGACCACAAAAGATCCACTGCTTTAGATTTGTTGTCTTCCATTACAAATAAGGAAGTGGCAACTCTTTTTTTTCCATGAACATCTTGGCAAAGGGCGTTCACCTGGGTGCCTGTCTGAAACCAGCTTGTTGCGCCAAAAATAGATAAATGACCAATAATATAATTCTGTCAACACTGTAGTCCAGTTGATCATCAAGGAATTTACTTGTCATATAGTTATGAAACACAACTTTCTCTCTTACTCACACACAGACACACACACACACACGCACACACACACCACTAGCCAAAACAGAGCATAGAGCACACAAGTACTTTTTACACTATTGTCCATATATTTAATAGTAACCATGATATAACAAATGATGTTTTATGCATGTATATAATATGTTACCAGCAATATGACATATGTTACAAATGACATATGTTACCAGCAATGATATATGTTACTGGCAATATGACAACCAGGCACTGTACAGAGTCCTAAGTAAATCTATAGAATGCCTGACTTATCAAAGTTTAAAACACTTAATATTTAACACATTTCTTTTGTTTCACTAGTTAAAGTAACAAATGATCTCCTTCTTGCCTCTGATCAAGGTTATGTATCTCTATTAGTGCTTCTCGATCTTAGTGCAGCCTTCGACACAATAGATCACAAGATCCTGCTAGAAAGGTTAGAAAACTGGGTTGGAATCTCGGGTACAGCCCTTTCATGGTTTAATTCTTACTTAAAATCGCTATCAGTTTGTAGAGCTCAATAATATTCCCTCCAAACACTCAGAAGTGAAATATGGAGTCCCGCAAGGCTCCATCCTAGGACCACTATTATTTACATTATATATGTTACCATTAGGAATAGTTATAAATAAACATGGTGTCAACTTTCACTGCTATGCAGATGACACCCAACTTTATATATCAGCCAAACCTGATGACAAATCCAGATTAGGAAAAATTGAGGCCTGCGTAAGTGATATTAAATGTTGGATGTCGCTAAACTTCCTCCACCTTAATGGTGACAAAACAGAGGTTCTCCTTCTGGGCCCAAAGGCCACAAGACAGAAAATACCAGATCTAATGTTAAATCTTGCAGATTACCCCATTACTCCTGGCTCGGTAGCCAAAAATCTCGGCGTCTTATTCGACTCTGACCTATCATTTGATAAATACATAGATAATACTACCAGGATAGCTTTTCTACATCTCCGTAACATTGCCAAGTTAAGAAATGCATTATCCCAGCATGATGCAGAAAAACTAGTACACGCCTTTGTTAGCTCCAGATTAGATTATTGTAACTCGTTACTGTCAGGATGTTCAAATAGGAATATAAATAAACTTCAAGTAGTTCAAAATGCCGCAGCCAGAGTTCTAACTAGAACTAGGAAATTTGAACATATCAGCCCAGTCTTATCGGCCCTGCACTGGCTCCCAGTAAAATTCCGTATTGATTTTAAAATTATTCTATTGACTTATAAAGCACTGCATGGACTTGCTCCTGACTACCTCCAAGAGCTTATCTCTTATTATGAACCCCCGCGACCACTACGATCCCAAGGTGCTGGCCTCTTATTAGTTCCATCAATTAATAAGGTAACAGCAGGGGGAAGAGCCTTTTCTTATAAGGCCCCCCAACTATGGAATAGTCTTCCAGAATGTGTCCGGGACTCTGGCACAGTCTCAATCTTTAAGTCTAGGTTGAAAACTTATTTGTTTGATCTAGCATTTGGTAATTAATGTGCCCCTTTAGATAAGGTAACAGATCCAGGGGTTCATGGGTAAAGGGTTTTTATGGCAAACTGGGGCGCTGGTGCTGTCATCCTATCACTGCACGCGGTCACTCAAGTTTGTCGACGGTGTAGTGGATGGATGCCAGTGTCTCAGGATGCTCCCAAGTCTGTGTTACCTTCTGGTTCTGCCCTTTAGCTAGGCTGTAATAATTTAATTGCCGGAGTCGCTGCCACACTCCAGAAATGCTTACATTTACTTTGTCTAACATATTCCATATAGAACTAATTGTCCCTCTTCTTCCCAATGGCTGCCCGAGAAATACCGGGACAAGGAGAGACGAGCCTTTCCCGTTACCCACCCCATACAAGCATCTAGGAGATGGTCTGGCTTGCCAGTGGATGTGCCGATGCCGTGGTTGGATGTGCCATTATCGCAAGAGGACGTGCTGATGCCAACTCCCACCTGAGGCTCATCAACTCTGAAGGGACTGTGACTACTCGGCCTGGAATTAGAATCATAACTACAGGACTATATCTGGACTATACCTGAACTGTGAATGTGGACATTGCTAGCGGGCCGCCCAATGGAGGATGGGTTCCCTTTTGAGTCTTGGTCCTCCCAAGGTTTCTTCCTAAATTCCTGCCATCTTAGGGAGTTTTTCCTTGCCACTGTCGCCTTTGGCTTGCTCATTAGGGATCTGGACCCACGCAATTTGTAAAGCTGCTTTGTGACAACATGTGTTGTAAAAAGCGCTATATAAATAAAATTGAATTGAATTGAATCTTGTTTTCATGATTGATGATTTATATGCTTTGCCTGATCAGTATTTTTCATTCTGTAAAATGTCTAAGTATTATTTATACACAGTACATGGTGAAAGTATAAACCAACACATTTAACACTTTTCCCTGAAAAGTCTACAGAATTTTAAGAGATGCTGAATTCATTATTTTAACAGCCCAGAAATACCACCTACAAAAATATGCTGAGGTAGAAAAAACAGAAAAAGAGCCACACAACAGCTTAAATTATATAACAGCCCGATAACTTCAATGACCAGCAGGTACTAGAGCTACAATAAGGCCAATTCAGATACTCAGTACACTACTTCTGTCTGAAAGCTTGCACCTGTGAACCAGTTATCAAAAGATCAAAGAGTGCACCTGTTATGAAACCAAAGATCCAGGTCTCGCTGATTATTCTTGTAATCACAAAGGACCAGTTTCCTTTACTGAAGCCTGACTGTGATCTGGCTGGGCAGAATAAATGCAATGCTGTACACAAGCAGAAAGATTCTACTAATGGTGTAATTTAGCCAGAGACTATAATATGGTACCTTAAACATTAAATATATGGGCCATTATACCATTGAATTGTTTTACTATATGCAGATACAACCTGCTATGATCAAGTGTCTCAAACATAGCACCTTAAAGATTAAATGTATCGGTCTTTAAACAACAGAATTGTTTTACTACATGTAAATGCTATGATTAAGTGTTAGCAAGACATTTAATCCTAACGTCTAATGTTATAGCAATATAATGATTAAATGTCCTAATATTACATGGCACCTGTCACTAATCCCCAGAGCCTGAGAGGGCAGAATGGTTGAACGGTTTTGATGTTATCCGTAGGTAGTCCACCGATGTGGTTTTCGAACTTTAAACGCACACACACTCATAGACATACACACACTCATGGATATGCACAGAAACACAACTGATTTGTTGATGAACAGCCTCGTGACTCATCAGGGTCAGCCTATCATGAGGCCTGTCATCAGTTCACAGTCTACCACCAGATCAAGTCGTGCGGAGGAAGGTGTGAAAGTTCATATTTCCTGTGCAGCCCTTGTGTTTATATGAACTTTGCTACAGTAATTGTACGATTGTACAGACTGTAGCACATTATGTCGCATTGACTTGATGCATGCTCTGAAATCCAAGCACAAGAATCCAAGAAAGTTGACTCAGAAATGTATCTAAATAAATAAACTGGTGTCCAGATGAACTGAGTCAACTTTCTTGGATTACATTGTATTGGCTGTAAGTTCTTGCACACCAGAGACTTGATTTCCTGCAATGTGCAGTGACAAAGGTGACGTCAACATATCTGTTCTCCCCTCACATATGCAGCCTCTCTCTCTATCTCCTTCTCTCCTCTCTCTCCTTCTTTATCTGTCTCTTTCTCTCTCTCTCTCTCTCTCTTTATTTATTTCTCTCCCTCCCTCCCTCTTGCCCTGCCTCTCCCTTGCACTCACGCACTCATTCTCTGACACTCACTGACTCACTATCTCTCTCTCTCCCTTTCTCTCTCTCTCTCTCTCTCTCTCTCTCCCTCTCTCTCTTTCTATGCGATAAAAATAACCCTCCTAGCATTACTCAGTGACACAGCGAAGCACACAAGGCAGAACCAGGCAGAATTTGCACCCTCATCTAATTTCCAGGTTACTCCACAAACTACAAATGTCGTCAGCAGGTGGAGAGACACAGAATATGCTGGGCTTGGGTGTTAATATTTAGTTCAGAATGACAAAGAGAATCATAATGTCATTTTATTGTAAGCTTGTGTTTCACTGCATTCAACCCAATTTTTAAGAAAAAAACAGCTGGAAATTCTGAGCATATACATGATGTTTTTACAAAACATTACAAGTTCCAAATATTAATTTGATTCAAAGCATCCAGTCATGGGTGTGCCAACACATATCTACACATGACATGGTTAAAATTCCAAAATGTGACCAGACAATAGAATTAAGCATTTAATTTTATGCAACACATTTTTGTCTCAAGGTACTGACACTGGAAAAGACCCAAGACAGATGCAGAACATGAGTCACAGTGGAGTACTGCTTCATCTTTAATGTATTCTATGAGCACGAAACAGCTGACAGTGTATTTAGAGTACTGACTGTGGGAAAATGAAGAGTCTGCTTCTGACCACAATAGACAAAGTTCATTGCTTAAAAGTTTCCTTACTGGTCACCAGTAATGCTTGTCTAACAGTTTTCATAATGGTAATTTGTTTCTTTTCACATGCCGTAACTGAAATGTATGCACAATACAGACTCACATGTACCAGCAATCTTAGGATCACACGTCAGTCAAAAAACATAAATAAACTAAAAAAAAGAAATTTAATTTAAGAATTTAATCACAACCAGTGATAAGTTTTGGTAAGTTTTGAAAATCAAGAGTAAAAAGCAGTAATTGAATGGACATTTTGCTTTAAAGCTGGCTGACGCTGTTGTGGAGTGTTTTTTGCCTACCATTTTTTCTATCTGTTTAATTACATCTGATACATCTACAAATATTTTGTGGACTTTGTGGACATATTTACGCATAACTCCGGCTACAACAACCTCCACAAGCCATCGAAAAACATTCAAAGTTCATCTCAACCGAAGCTAAGTATCTTTAGTATTTCACCATGTCTGAGTCGCCTGTTTGTGTGGAGTGTGGCATGTTTAGCTACTCTTCTTCCGTCAGTAGGGATAATTTTGTTTGTAACAAGTGTAGATTAATTATTAGCATGACGGAGAAGATTTCGCTTTTAGAGGAGCGCATCCGGGCTTTAGAGAGTCCTAAAGAGTCGGTAGCACCTAGCGTAGCACCTAGCGTAGCAAGCCCGGTTGCCACCACCGTAGCTATCGTAGCTAGCGAGTCCCCAGCTCCGGCATTAGAGCCCTCGCAGCGGGGCGAATGGGTGACGTCTCGGCGGCATAGCCGTAAGGCTGAGCACCGTTCTACTCAGATTCCCGTGTCAAACAGGTTTGCCCCACTCAGTAATACACCGACTGAGCGACCTGTTAAAAGAGCTCTGGTAATAGGAGATTCCCAGCTCCGACACGTGAATATAGCGACCCCCTTAGAGACACCAGCGGCCATAGTTAAGTGTATCCCGGGGCTAGAGCGCCTGACATCAGGGCTAATCTTAAGGTGCTGGCTAATCGTAAATATTCAAAGATAGTGGTACACGCCGGCACCAATGATGTGGGTTTGAGACAGTCCGAGATCACTAAGGGTAATGTTAAAGAGGTGTGTGAGTTAGCGGGGACTATGTCAGATGCCGTAATATGCTCTGGTCCCATTCCAATTCGGCGTGGCGCCGAAACCTACAGCAGGTTATTGGCGCTACACCGCTGGATGTCTAAATGGTGCTCAGAAAACAACGTGGGTTATATAGATAATTGGACGCGTTTTTTGAGGGCAGGCCTGGCCTTTTGAAGCGAGACGGCATTCACCCTTCTTGGGAGGGTGCTGCTCTCATTTCCCGTAGCATATCTGCTAGGCTTACTAGTGGTAGTGTAGGACTTGTAAGTGGGGATTGACAAACCAGAGCCGAGGCCAGGCAGCAGACACAAAGGCTAAACCGACTGTCTGCTAGCTGCAAAGAGACGTCACCTAGGTCACACTGGATTGAGACTGTGTCAGTTCCTCGAGTACCAAAAAAATAACTCTCGCAAAGTTAGTAGACAAAATTTAATCAATGTTAAATTGGATTATGCTCCCTTGGAGAGTAGTTTAAATCTGAAACTAGGACTGCTAAATATTAGATCCCTGTCATCTAAAGCATTGCTGGTTAATGAAATGATTACCGATCATAATCTATGCATGCTCTGCTTGACGGAAACCTGGACCCGCCAGATGATTATATGGCCCTAAATGAAGCCTCTCCCTCTGGCTATAGATATGTTCATAACCCCCGTCCAAATGGTCGAGGAGGTGGTGTCGCCACAATATATGACTCTGATATAGACATTTCTCAAAAATTCGGCTTTAAATTTAATTCTTTTGAACATCTCATCCTCACTGTTTCAAATGTATCAAATCTGACAACCAACAAGGCGTCACAGTCGTTTATGTTAATTACTATTTACCGCCCCCTGGTTCTTACTCTAAGTTCTTGCAGGAGTTTTCAGACTTCCTGTCTCATGTAGTGCTATCAGCCGATAAGGTGATTATAGTTGGTGATTTTAACATCCATTTTGAGAATTTTTGTGACGGCTTTTAAGCAAAAATTTTCAAGAAATTCTTGATTCAATGGGTATCACTCAGAATGTGGTGGGTCCTACGCATAATTGTAGTCATACTTTAGACCTGGTTTTATCATTTGGTATTAACATATCCAGCTTAGCAATTTTACCTCAGAGCGAGGCCGTTTCAGACCACAGCCTCATAACATTACAAGTTATGCTTGACTGACGGTATTCATCAGCCGCCCGCTACCGAATGAAACGAACTATAGCACCTAGTACCATAGCCGCACTCACTGACATTTTACCTGGTTTGACAGAAATTGATACACCTGTAGCTCCGGAAGGACTAGAGCATTTTACCGAGCACATTGAGACTTCTCTTCGTACAGCATTAGACAAGGTTGCACCATTACACTATAAGAGAGCCTCTGAGAGAAGAATAGCGCCATGGTATAACGAGCACACGCGTAGTCTCAAACGAGCCGCGAGGATCCTGGAGCGTAAATGGCGAAATTCAAAGTTAGAAGTGTTTAGGCTATCATGGAAAAGCAGCCTTAGTGAATATAAGCATGCCCTCCATACGGCAAAATCCTCATACTTATCAGCTTTAATAGAAAAACATAAAAACAATTCTGCACTCCTATTTAAAACTGTTTCCAGTCTAACAAGGAGCCATGATCAAATCAATCCACTAATCCCACTAGAGTGTAGCAGTAATAATTTTATGAAATTCTTTAATGATAAGATTGATAAAATTAGGGAAAAAATTGGTTGTGCTATCTCAGAGCCTGTCAACATGCCTATGCACCTTGACAGCTGTCTGGTCAGCTCTGATGCCCTGTTAGAGTCCTTCTCCCCAATTGGTCGTGAGGAGCTTATTTCATTGGTGGAATCTGCCAAGCCCTCCACATGCATACTAGATGCAGTACCAACCCATTTACTTAAAGAATTACTGCATAGCAATATAGAACCTTTGCTCACTATAATAAACTGCTCTCTGAGCCTGGGCTATATTCCCAGTTCATTTAAACTTGCAGTTATCAAGCCGCTAATTAAAAAACCTGGTCTTAACCCCCAGGAAATGTCCAACTATAGGCCTATCTCTAATTTGTCATTCATATCCAAAATTCTAGAGAAAGTAGTTTCTTCACAACTCTCCTCCTTCCTACAGACAGAACATGTCTTAGAATTATTTCAGTCTGGATTTAGACCCCACCACAGCACTGAAACTGCGCTGACTAAAGTAGTAAATGATCTCTTGATATCCTCTGATAAAGGACACATTTCTTTTCTCATACTGCTAGACCTCAGTGCGGCTTTTGACACCATTGATCATAATATTCTACTTAATAGGCTGGAGACACTCGTTGGTATAAGAGGTCAAGCACTCTCCTGGTTCAGGTCCTACCTGACAGATCGTTACCAATTTGTACTAGTAAACAACGAATGCTCAGAGCGTTCTAAGGTAAAATATGATGTCCCACAAGGATCTGTACTGGGCCCCATATTATTTACATTATATATGCTTCCACTGGGCACTATCATCCGTTGGCATGGTATTAGTTTCCATTGCTACGCAGATGATACTCAGTTGTATATATCTTCCAATCCGGATGATATCACCACTACTCTCAAGATTGAGAGCTGCGTCCAGGACATTAAAAACTGGATGGCGTCTAATTTTCTTCAACTAAATTCTGATAAGACTGAGGTGCTGATTCTTGGGCCTAAAGCTGCTAGAAGCAGCTGGGCTGATATTCCCCTTACCCTAGATGGGTTTTCAGTAACACCCAAGTCTACCGCAAAAAGCTTAGGTGTCACTATTGATTCGGATCTTTCATTTGACACACATATATGCAATGTCACTAAGGCTGCCTTTTTCCATTTACGTAATATCGCCAAGCTGAGACACTTACTTTCATTAGCTGATGCAGAGAAGCTGGTCCATGCTTTTGTCTCGTCAAGATTGGACTACTGTAATGGTCTTCTAATTGGATGCTCTAAACAGTCCATAAAGAAGCTACAACTTGTACAAAATGCTGCAGCTAGAGTCCTAACTAAGGCTAGAAAATTCGATCATATTAGTCCCACTCTCGCGACATTACATTGGCTTCCGATTAAACATCGAATTGAATTTAAAATTCTTCTCTTAACCTATAAGGCGTTAAATGGTCTTGCCCCACAATATCTGAGTGAACTCATTGCTTACTACAACCCATCTCGCCCTTTACGCTCCCAAAATGCTGGATTTCTCTTAGTTCCAAAAATTTGTAAGACTACAGCCGGAGGCAGAGCTTTCTCCTTTAAAGCCCCTCAATTATGGAATAGCCTTCCAGCTCCAATCCGAGATTCTGACACAGTTCCAATCTTTAAATCTAGACTTAAGACTCACCTATATAATCAAGCCTTCAGTTAAATATTCCCCTAGTAAGGTGCGGGCCAGGGGCCCCAGACGTTGAGATTTCTGGTAATCTGAGATGTTGATGCTGTCATCCAGCTGTGTCATGGCATCACTCTAGTTGTGACTGACTTGACTGGAAAGCAATGTCTCAGTGAGCCCTCATGACTGTGGTCACCTCTGGACCCCTCCCTTTAGTTAAGCTGCTATAGATTAGCCTGCCGGAGCTACATGCTAATCACTGGCACATGAGCTATGTACATTTAAATCAATGGTGGTTAAACTGACATCCTCACACTCAGTCTGTATTGTCCATCTTTTTTGCATGCTTCTACCCAAGACGACTGCATGCAAGCACCTACAAGCACCTGGGAGATGGTCTGGCTCGCCGGTGGATGTGCTGATGCCGGGGTTGGATGTGCCATTGTCGTAAGGGGACGTGCTGATGCTGGCTCCTGCCTGGGGTGCACCATCTGCACCGAAGGGACTGTGACTACTTGGCCGGGGAACAAGAACTTTAAGCTATAACTGTAGAACCACCTCTTGTTCACAAATACGGACTGGTGTTAGCGGGCCGCCCAATGGAGGATGGGTTCCCTTTTGAGTCTTGGTCCTCCCAAGGTTTCTTCCTATTCCCCGCCATCTTAGGGAGTTTTTCCTTGCCACTGTCGCCTTTGGCTTGCTCATTAGGGATCTGGACCCATACAATTTGTAAAGCTGCTTTGAGACAACATGTGTTGTAAAAAGCGCTATATAAATAAAATTGACTTGACTTGACTTGACTAGTTTGCTTTACAAATCACATGAAATATTAGATGTAATGTAATTGACTTTTAGATATGAGGCACCTCATAAAACTGTACTGTATCTCACTCACTGACTAACTCATTCACTCACTCACTCATGGTTAACAAGCATTAAATTGTATGGTGGAAATCAAATAAATTAATAAATAATCCTGAGTAGGTGTCCCGAAGAGAACAGCCCCACTGTTTCATGACATCATGCCATGGAAGTTTCCTGGTGTAACTAGCAGTGAATAAATAACTTCTGGGTGAAAACTGAAAACTAAGACTCATCGCTGTATTTAAGCGAATCAGGAACTGGAAGGGGATGTTTCCCCAAAGTGAAGTGAATGGTACTGTTAGATATTTGCCAGTAAGGATGTGTCATAGTATCACTGTGTGGCACGTTAAAATTTACCACTAGGACATGGATATCACAGCGTGTAGACCCGGGAGATGAGAGATAAAGAATTCATATGTACTCCCAACTAGGTCTTTGAAATAAATATATAGATATGAGGTTCCCCTTCATTCATTTAAATGACTGGTAAACTTTCCATACTGAAAACAAGGCGTTACAGCTTGTGTATGATGTATTGTGCTCCATCTCTGTTATATTCTCTCCTCACCTGCCATGTCTCTTGTCCTGACATATCTGCCCCTCAACCCGCAAAAGGACCAGTGGACGTGTATATATATATATATATATATATATATATATATATATATATATATATATATATATATATATATATATATATATATATATATATATATATATATATATATATATATTTGTGCATCTACGTATGTAGAACATTTTTGTCAGATATAAAATAACAGAAAGGTACAAACTAAATTAAAATAATAAATAAATATGTGTATAATACTGTATATTAGGTGGTTTATAAATAAAGAGTCAATATAAATATCAGAGTCAAGATATCAGAACAATAGTAGTAAGACTCAATACGCAAACACGTTCACAGCGGCAGAAAAGAGGACTAAATTTGATTCATTTCGGTCATTGACTCTCAAGTGCTTCACACCATAGTCAGCCTGCTGCACAGCTGTCCAATGAGGAGTCTGCCTCCACAGTGCTGACGCAACCGGCTAGGCTCTGGGGTTACTACAGGGCAATAGGACCAGTGAGGGTTCCCCGTGCCTAATGTGACTGGGTTGATTATGCGGGTAACTAACATTCCTCAGCCATTGGCTCCTCCCCAGTGAACCACACGGGCATGTCTTTTGAGACACTCTTCAAGCTTCCTGAAATTGCTTTAATCCTTGCGACCTTCCATGTGCTTCTTCCTTGGAGCTTCAATAACCCTGAACCCTGCTGAATGTGATTGAAGGGGACTTTCTGCTGCTGCTGTCTCCATGGCGATGATCACCGTGAAGGTCCCGCCTCCCCACCCCACCCCTTCTCCCCACCTCCAATGTTACAGAAGCTATTAAGCTCCATGGCTACTGGGATTATAGCCTATTAGCCCAGAACGTGTATGTGCGGTAGCAACCTCTGCCTGCCCACGACTATTTAAAGCCCCTTCGTGCTGTACATTTGTCAGCCCCACAACTCCTCTCCGCATAGCGTCACTGAAATGACCTCCCTCGCACACAGACACCTATGCTGACACCTAACTCCATTAAAAGTAAGGAACCCAAGGAAAATGTTGCCGCTACTCAGCACCTGACGGAGGCTTCATAAGCCACAGCCGCAGACACTTGGTATAAAGACCTCAAATTCCATACGGCAACACCAATTTACTTAAGCACAGCGGAAAGCTGCGCCACAAAACAAGCCAAGTACAAACAGAGGAAAATGGTAGTCACTTACAGACGTAGAGCCAGATGGAGAGTGTGCACGTATGTGTCAGCACGGCAGTCGAATTGCACATCACCCTGAGGAAAACCTGCATGTACCTCCTACCTCTGGGAGATTATGGCACACAAAGAGTGCTGAGTGGCAGATGGGGGAGAGCGGCGCAAACGCGAAACGAATTTCGACTGTTACGGGCCCATCTGGCCACCGTATCACACCACCCTCGGCAGACGCAGCTCTCTCCCCAACCCCTCCCCCACTTCCCCTCCCCCTCCTGCTCCATAATCCATGTTGCTCTCTCTATCCTTCAGCACATGATACACCGGTCTTAGCTTACAGAGCATGTCCATGACACACCTCTACACACAGTCACTCAGACAAAAGATACCCACACAAAACATTATTAAATATTTTGATGTACCTTTTGTGCCCCTGTACCTCACTCTTAGAAACACATTGCAACAGATGCTACATTATACACAGACTGCAGCACTGTTGAATGCATGCGGCAAGCGGATATCCTTTAATTGCGGAAAAGGAAACCCTCCAGACAGGCTTTGACTTAGGAAATAGGAAGTGCAAAGATGACGGCCATAGTAAAGTGAAACAGCACTAGATAAGTAACTTTGCCTATAGGCACTCTGTCGTTCAACACAATGGCAACACAAAAATGGTAATTGGTGCACTATTTTGCCTTCATGAGCTGCATTGGTTTCAGATGTGCTGTCAACTAAATTTCTTCTTCAACTGTCCACTCTAACATCCTCATACTCCTGCTAGAATGCTGCAAAAACCTAGACAGGACCCGATGCTCTTCGAAAAACATTTTGATCCATATTCTGGGCTTACAATGTAAAAATGAGAACACCAGTACCAGTGTGGTCCAAATAGGAGCCTATCAACTAAGAAATCCCTAGAATGACAATGTACATAAGATTTTGTTGTGCAGATAGATAGTGTTCAACTCTTAGTGATTTTAGGATATGCTCTCAACATGAACATCTTATTTTCCTCATTACTGTTGCAGTAATAATGAAATCGGATAGGTTAACTCATGTTTGATAAGTAGGGTTCATTAAAATAAAATGCATTGATATATAAATCGTGTCCTGTGTGCTTGCACCCAATGTTCTGTGGCCCTTCTAACCGGCACCTGAACACTGCGTTCAATCTTTAAAAGGATAGCTAAAGAATATTAGGCCAACAATTAAACCAACCACACAGACGTTTGTCTAGCACGTTTTGTGAGAGTCAGTGTTGAGTGGGTTATACGAGTCTTGAGCTTTTAATTATTGAGGAGGGGAAAAGAATAGGTTTACCTCTGTCTCTGGTTCTACTCTGGTTCGACACTTTACATAATTGATGAATGCGTCACATGGAGAGTCAGGGACGCATTAAACACATTAAACTTTACAGCATCTGTTTGCCGTTTGTCAGCGCAGTACCATCAAAAATGCAATACCGGCGACCCACGAGAATTTTTATTCCCAACAAAACGCCGTGTGCTTGCATGGCAACGGGGCGTATGAAAGGTGCATCTTACACAGACCGGTCGTATCATTTCAGAACCCTCCTCGCTGGACAGCTCCTTCCAATCAGACTCGGCAGCGGTAGCGCGTTGAGAAACACGTCACCCGTCCCTGACGCAGCTGAACTGCTCTACCACTTCCACACCGGCATGCGGTTTAACACCACCGAATAAACGTGCAATTCCACGATTAAGTATGTACATGCAGCACGTTTGATAGTGAATGCCACGTCGATATTATTCTTGATTTGCACATCTTCCAAGTCATAACCATTTAACTATGTGGTCAGTTAATGAATTTGAGCGGACCAACACTTCATAATTTTGTTAAATTTCGTGTACTCCAAGAAACAACGTCCTTGTATAAGCATCCTATAGTCCTTATTCAGGGGATGTCGTTCAATAAACCACGACGTATTAAATATAGCATCAGTGGTCGTGTCCCCATAATTTTTGACGTGAAAGATTTTAACCAAATAGCACTTTAAACCGATTCGATAGCCTTCTAAGCAGATTATTTCTAAACGTACATTTACAGTTATATTATATACAGTTATATTAACACTAAGTGTCAATTCAGTAATAAAGATGTTGCAGTGTAGTTCAGCACCATGCGTTAACCATTAAGAAGTAACGTAGGCCTGTCATTCAGGACATGCCTAATCTGCTTAGTTACCACTGCAGATCTCGACACAAACATGCCGATTCTAAAACGTACGTGTGCCCCACGAGAGCGGGGGATAATCTAATTCACAGCCATAGTCATCACATAAACCAAAACGAACAAATTCTGTGAAAGCTATTTTACTCACCTAGTACGATCCAGACAGAACCCGCAACTAGAGCGAAAGCAAGCATGACTCTCTCATTGAGACTGCTGTCGCAGCATGCAACCCTTAGCCCAAGACGGGAAAATGCAGCATCGACTGCAGCGACTACCCAACAGATTAGGTGAGAAGCAGAGTAACGCGAGCTGGTCAGTTGGGCTTTGCTACCCCCCGTGTAGTACTATCTACCCTGTTCTTTAATTCGTTAGAAAAATGACAGTTCTGCCAATGAATTTTAGCGTGACGGTCTTGGCCGATGAAGACTGAACCTGTGGGGTGAGCAACCTAGAGGATAATGCGCAAGGTTAAAATTGAGATTACGCATTAGATTTGGGAATGTGGCCTTCCTGCTAGTACGATACGTTAATAATTTTTAGTAGGTTAATAACTAATAAATAAAGCTTAAACATAGCAACAAAGGCCAGACAAAAAAACAACAACAGAAAATCGGATTAAATGTTAGACAGGCTTGTTATTTTCTGGTCAAAATCGTGCAGGATATATATATATATATATATATATATATATATATAAGGTGCTTTTTTAAGTAGGTCTATTCTATTAATATAATGTTTTCGGTTTTAGTGACGTTATCAACGTGGCATGTTCTATAGTTCACTTGGGTTATCACCGTCAGCCTTCAACGATTCCCCCTTACGGAAAAAAGGGGTCTGTCTGACTGTCACACCTTGTCACGTGGTACATGGCTCTCTCTCTATCTCGTTGGATCTTTAACCTTGAACATTTCTACAAACTCCGGTTCTTAGCCGACGCGCATGACTTTACGTTTTGAGGTTTCTTGAAATGTTTCACAACAGATCTTAGAATTACTGTACAGCTTTCGCAAAATACTTGACACCCACTCACATCCACTTTACAAATGGCCTCAGTCCTGCCCTTTCTAGTACACGTCCCTTTAATCTTAATGTTCATGAGTTCACTACCTCACCTCATCTATCGCTCACTGTGAAGACCCTCCATTTTCCATATCCTAATGTGCTCAGCATCGTTAAAATATGAAAAAAGACGCCCCGAGACGGTTATCCCTGTAATGTGTATGTTGCATCTAAATCAGCTTTAGGAGGTCACGAGGGTAGCAACATAGAAGTCAAAACATGCAGATCTCCAGGGCCGTCACACGCCCATGCTTTTTAGGGCACATCCTTTCCCCACTGGGGCACAGGGTGACTCGTGATAGGTTTAGATAGGTTGATACAAGTTACACATAGAGTACATGCTCAACAATTATATCAATTTCAATCAAAATGTCAATGTCAGTAATGTATTAAAATAATATACATAAACTTGTATAGCTATTCTAATTAAAGAAACAGTCAGAACAGTCTCAAAATATATTATTATATATTAAGGTACATTGATTGCATGCATTGGAGGTTCCAAGTTCCTATGGGCCCCTATAACATTTTGTGCAGATGTTACACCACTCTATGAAGCTTTGGTAGAACAAATGACAACACATCATTATAAAGGGATGATTCAAATATGATTCTACAAAAAC
Organism: Brachyhypopomus occidentalis; assembly: GCA_020368025.1. Lineage (NCBI taxonomy): Eukaryota > Metazoa > Chordata > Actinopteri > Gymnotiformes > Hypopomidae > Brachyhypopomus > Brachyhypopomus occidentalis. The sequence goes on from JAGXOD010000052.1 coordinate 1,024,350, forward strand.
CAGTCTATAGTGTTGGACTACTTATCAATGACTTTTGCATTATGCTAGTGGGATGCCTGAGAATCAAAATATTCAAGACACATTGTAGCTGTTTTTATGAATATTGGGCTCAAAATTCTGTTTCAGAAATGTTTTCACAGAGGCCATTGAGCATTTCCTGCCTCGTTTAATTTGATTTTAAGGAATGTTGTTTTCTTTTTTGGATATGTTATGTAGGATGAACAAAGATCTGGAGAAGAACATAAAATATAGTCTCCTTTTGTCACATAATCACAGAAACTGCAGTTAGAAGTAGCCAACTTTGAATGTATGTGGAAAATGTGAAACAAATTACCTGTATGTGAAAACATACTTAAAGGAGAAGTAAGACATTTTTAACATGCTTTCTATGTGTATCTCATGTTCAAATGAGAATCAAAATATTCTGCAGTCCTCAGATGAACCAGTTTCTGCTCCATAGAGCATGTCCCCAACATGGCAGTAACCACATTAAAAATGGATTTAGAACAGAATCTCAGAAGCATCCATGCCACTAGGTGTCAGTATTCATGGTGTGCAGAAAAATCACTGAAAAAATGTGGTAATGCTCCTTTAATACTTAAACAATGCTCATGCACCCATCTCAATAAATCCAAGGGTGCATATGTCTCCCCCTCCATTTGAACTGGCAAGATGCCCTTGCTGGATTGTGATGTGGCCCGTGTTCTTATGTTTTTGTCATCCTGAATAATCTGCCACTTGGTCCATTTCAAGAGTTTCTTCTTAATGCTGTTCGTGATAACAGTTTGGTCAGACAGATCTTTGCTATTGCTAACCTCATCAATATATATATATCTGTGATAGATTTATTCTGATTAAGGAGACTTATGTTGTCTCCTGTAGAGACAATAGCAACAGAGTCCTGATACCGTAAAATCACCTCTAAATAATGATGAAGTGACACATGGATAGCCATAAAAATACTTTTATGAAACATTATATATATAGCACTGTGGATTTACAAGGTTATAAATAGAAGTTCACCTCTGTATTTACAATTATTTATATTTACTTGCTCGAATTAAAGCTAATAGCTTCCATTTTAACACAAATGTCTGTATTTGTTTTAAAACATCCATGGTGCTGGATCTATTAACTAGTGTCTCCAACATCAATCTATGCATACAACATATATGGTTATTAAAAAAAAAGTAAGTTTGCTTAACAGGTTTGTGCTGTCATACTTAGAACAAATATGGGAACATCTCACAAGCTCTCCAGCTAATCTGGTTCAGAATCTCAAGAGGCAAAGGTGTGTATAAATACAGTAGGATATTAACTTAAATGGGTGAGGTTTTCATTATTCACTCAGACCTGGTGTTACATCAAGGTAGGTGTACCAATCATATATGCTCTCACGTGTCCCTTCCAACAGTAAACCCAACAGGTAGCATTACCCTTAAAAACAGGAATGATACTTTTCTGCCCTGATTTCTCAGGTTTAGTCAAATTAGAGCAGCATGTCAATAATGTGAAATGCAGACAACTAGATCTGTCCCTTAGCTATAATCAACATGTCCCGTTCACTGAACTGTGGGAGCAAAATTAGGTTAGGTCATTAGGTCATGGGCCACAGTCCAGCTTGTGGACTCAATGTGCGTTGTGGTGTGAGAACCTGAGTGCAGAAGGGAAGGAGCACGTGCCTGGGAGACTGGGAGGGACTCTGAGTTTGGCAACAGAGCAGAGAGAAGCACAGACCAGCCCATGAAGCGCTTACTATGGCTTTGCTACTCAGTCCATTGTCACAGGGCTGTCGAGCAGATTTAGAGCACACACATGCATCTACACACACCGACAGCTATGCAAATGTGCAAGCACACAAACACACACACACACACACACACACACACACATTGTTATACTGGTATGAGATATTGGATTTTTCTGGGAGAGCAGGAGGTTGTATTGTTAGAGTGGTTGAGTGTCTGTAGGTTTGTTTCTTTTCTCAGCAAAAGACATTTATTACCCACAAAAGTGACAAGTGGGGAAGTGACAAATCAGGACTGCTCAGTTTTTCTCGACTTACATTTATGTAATAACGCAATAATGCACAACGCTAGAAAATCAAAATGATCTTTTGAACAAATAGAGCAAATATTATTTGGCCATTCATACAACACTAATTATTACATGCGATCATATTTTATGATGAAGTAAGACCTCGATATATTGCGATGAAATATTGATAAGGGTTTTAAGAATTTTAAATGGTACTTTTAAAATTATTTAATTATGTTCCTGCCTTTTAACTGACAAATGGATTAAAATATTTTGGCGACTTATGGTTGCCAGCGAAAGTTGACTTAATGCAGCAAAAAACAACAACAACAAAAATGCAGCAAGAAGTGTGAATGCAGCGTTGGATTTTGCAGTATAGACTTCATTTGTGTTAATAAACAATTTGAATTTCCTAACAGTTGCTTGAGAGTTGTTAATACATGGGATTCCAGGGGGAATATTTCTGGATGGACCTTGGGAAAACCCAGTGGTTTACGGAGCAGAAATTCCGTAGGAAAACACCTCCCTATTTGTCGCGCCTCCAGCTGTACAACAGCGGTGATGTGTATTAGGTTTGAGTCTGTTATAAAAACGTAATTAGAAACTTGAATGTGGCTGATTAAATAGGCAATACACTGACTGATTCACTTGATACATTATCTTTGATTTTATGAGTTTAAAATCGAGCTGTCCGAGAATCTCTTGGCTACAGCCTACTTTCGTATTGGGCGGGGGTCCTTGCCTGTAAAACCTCTGAAGGTAGCGGTATGTCTGGCATTCGCGATATGAATATCAAAAACGTGTCGGTCGAAACATCCCTTTCTAATAAATAAGTAGGTTTACAGTAAAATCCTGACTATCTAGCTCCCTCTATATAGCTCCCTCTATCGGTATCTCTAATTTATAACCCATTTCCCGGAAAGGCACCGTTTTCTTATTCAGACCTCAATGATTACAAGTTCCTCCCAGTGCATATTGTGCATTGCTAACAGCCACTTAAAAATAATTTAAAATACAATTTAAAATTAAGGTAGGTGCGTTGATGTTTTTGATTCGGTATGCCTGAATATATAAAATATTTAAAACATGATTTACTTATTTATTTTGAATTTTGCATAGCAGTGTTCCCAGTTTTTATTTTTGAATGAAAGTGATAAATGCATTTGTATTTTAACAAAATTAAAGTTGTTGCTGAAGTTATGTCCACGCGCATGCGTATAAGAAGCACGAGATAGCCCAGACTGGGATACATAGTAGCGCTACGTAGCCCGCATAGCTCACAACGGCATGATTTCTCGGAAATCAGTCTACTTAAGTTTGAGCGCGCTTCAATTGCCTCCCAACTGCACATGCGCGTCACTTTGGGAAAGCCCCTCGCACAAACATATATATATAGAGAAGTATACATGTCACAGACAGTTCACAGTTCTCACGGAGCTACTTGACATAAGACCGAGTGGAATAACGCTTATTTTTATTCTACTACTCTGACCTGTTTGGACTACCCCGAGTACTCTGTAAGTCTGTCTATGGGATATCTTAACATCGGTGTTTTGTTTAACATATGAAAGATTTATGACTAATTTATGAAGATTGTATTGGTTATATGAACTATATTTTCCGTAATGCATGGTTGTTACTGCAATTAAAATTTTAGAATAAGATTGCATTGAAAACATTTCTTTGCTGCGTGAGCAACCTTTGCGGAAGAGCACGGTCAAATCAACACGAGAACGATTACTGTATGTTAAACGTACTCGTGCCGAGTGCTTTTAGGCGGAAGGTTGTGACGATGACATGTTTTACTATACAGTTCTCGGAAATCTGCGAATGACATCGCGGTGCCTTGTGCACGTCCTTGTGCACCTTGCATCTCGCGTATTTATTCAATATTTTATACCGGAGTGCGTGTTTCCTGCATATTAGGTATTTTTCTTTGCTTGGCATTGTACGGTCAAAGTTAAAGTTTCTCTCCATTTGATTTAGGAACCATGCCTGTGTCTAGAATGCGCATGCGACCATGGCTGGAGGATAAGATAGAATCCAACACAATTGCCGGACTTGTCTGGGTGGATAAGGTGATTATTATTATTTTTATTATTATTATTATTATTTTGCATTGGCCCTTGTTGGGAGAAAACGTAATCAATTGTCAAGTGTGTTTCATTGAAGTAGCAACAGAACAATGGTCAAAGTTTTTACTTTGTTACTGTTTTTAGGATAAAAAAATGTTCTCCATTCCATGGAAACATGCTGCCCGCCATGGCTGGGAGATGGACAAAGATGCCTGCTTGTTCAAGCAGTGGGCCATCCATACAGGTGAGGAGGCATTCTAAAGCAAAAAACAAAACAAAACAAACAACAGCAACCAAAAGAAACAGCAACCAACGCTTAACCGCCTACGTTTACAGGAAAATTCAAGCCAGGCGTCACTGAGCCTGACCCCAAAACATGGAAGGCCAATTTCCGTTGTGCCATGAATTCGCTGCCTGACATCGAGGAGGTGAAGGACAAGAGCGTCAACAAAGGCTGTGAGGCGGTGCGGGTGTACCGCATGCTGCAGGTGGAGAAGAACAAAGGAAAGAGGTCAACAAAGACGGCCGACTGCAGGAGGAAGAGGAAGGTGAGTAGTGCACGCATTGCCATGTTTCCTGGTCTGCGTCAGCGCCATCGGTGCATGGGCGAAATCAAGGCGGGTATGAGTACCTGTTCAGTGAGATCTCAATGTGTGCATGTGACTTTTGCCTCACCAGGTATCGAAAGTGAAGGCAGAGAAAATGGATTTGGAAGAAACATCCACTGGAGAGCAGTCTTACACGCACAAGGAGGAAGATAGGACCACTCAGGACAATACCATAGACAGCACTGAAAATCTGAGTAAGTCTTGTTACCTCTGCTGTAGTCTGCTGCTGAAACTGCAGCTTTACTTTTGAATTTTTCATTTTTCTTTATCTTGCATCTATTTTATTTTTAAAGTTATCTCACATTTTATTTTTCGTCCTAATTTTGAAATAAAAGTAATAATAAACAATTGTTTTGCCTTTTCTTTCAAGATACAGGAAGCCCTACTTATGACGTCCCACCCTGCTCTGCATATGAAGTGGAAATTTCTGACAGCGACTTTTTCACACATAGATTCCAACTTTCGCCTATTCACACGACAGGTAACAAATAAAGAGAAATATATATATATATATATATATATATTTAAATAAAATCTACATTTCTGTTAATTGTTCAACAATATTGTAAAGTGGTGCATGGTATTCATTGTACTCTTTTTTATTTCTTTTGCAATTCCTAGACTACGAGGAAAATGAAGCTATTGTTGAGGTGAGTTTGGCTTTGGAATATCAAAATTACCCAGTCCGTTGTGCTTTTTCATTGTCAGGAATACCCTGGTTTTGTTATGTATCCAAATGCCTTTTATTGGCATTGTGCAATTGTTTGTAATAGTACAGAGCAAGCAAAACTCAGTCGGTTACAAATTATGTGTTTTGCTCCAGCAGATCACACGGCAATTGGAGCTTGATAGTACGCAGTGGCTACAAAGCAATAACAGCGGAAAGGGGTTCCTGTGCAATGAAGTAGGCATGACAGAATCTTACCACAGTCCAGAGAGCCAATGGAGTGATAACTCAGGTAACTAAATGCCGTGTAATTAGTTTAGCTGTATGAATATGGGACATAGTGCCAGAACAGCTTCCCCATAACAGGCAGTATTCCCAGTTGTGTTTTCTACTGCTTGCCAAAATAAATTTGGCTAGATTTGCTAGTCAAATCAATAAACTTCCTTTAGGTTATGTGATGTCAACAAGATTTTTCTGTTTATGAAGTTTCATCTAAGAGTGCCATTGCTTGTTTATGTGTTGAAAGTCTTTCAAACACCATCATGCATTTACTAATTGTACTCACCACGCTAAGTATTCTGTAATTCTAAAGTTTCGTAGGTGAACAAAACCTAGTAGTCTTAAGAAAGAACACTAGTCCTCATGTCAAGTGTTTTTGTTGATTTCCTTTTAGGGGAGGAACTTGAACTGCGCTTTTACACAGAACTGAGCTCAGGCCTGTCTTCGACAGACGACCTCAGCTACACTGAGCCATGGAACAGCATCCAGCACACCACCAACCTGCTAGCGATTGGCTGTCCACTCTGAGAACCACCGGGTGCTCAACCCATTCATTTTTCCTCATACCTCACAAAGGGCAGCCAAAAGCCCTCATCTGTCACTGTCTGTGAACTTGATATCACCCAAAGCCAAACTCTAGCAAGAGAACATTTTCAGATGGAAGGCAGCAATAGAACACAGATGAATGGATCGTCAGTGAATCGACATCTTGTTTCATGGATATTTCTTCAGACTATTGCTGTTAATACATTAGGTTTGAATTTTTTTCATATTGTCTGGTTGTTCCACTGTTCTTATTAAAACCTGCAATCCTTGTTTCAGAAGATAACCACGTAGCATTCCTTTAGCCTTGTTTGGCGCAAGGCTGTTAAGTTTGGAGGCTTCTAAAAAGCTATCTTATGCTATTCCTTATTGGGATTTTAAGGTTTGTGACCTGTATATAAACATGAACACATAGTCTCATTTAATGTGATGTTTGACAGATTCCGTTATTCATTCATCAGGGGTTTGATGCTTTTCTTCTCAAACTTTGCTTTGTAAACTTTTCTACAATCTTCTATGAGTTTTGGGTGGACATCTTTAAGTCAATTGTAAATAATGTATAAATTGTTTTGTAATAAAAAAGTGAAAGTGTTTAATGTCTTTGCTCAGGATTCATTAAAAAAGCTGACAGCATGACCATTTTATGATCTATATGATCTAATATATAATAAGTATTGTATAAACATACAATACTTGTTTTAGATGAGCTGTTCAACAGATAAAAAAGTTGATGTATTCTTTAAACTGTGAGGACATCAGAATTGGCTTAAAGTGATTTTCTCAATTTTACACTCCAAGGTAAAGTGGAAGGACTGACTTAACAGACATTACTCACAAAGATACTCAATTCTTATTCACCTAAGCATTTAGATCAAGCTTTATGGGTTTATGAATGCATTCACAACACCATTTGCACTGCTACTGCTCACAAGTAGAAGTAGGAACAATGAAGTAGGAGCTCTTTTAGTACAAAATGACTTTTATTACATTTGCCTGGATGAGGTAGAATATAATACATAAACAAAAAAACATTCATATGCATATAAACAATAAAATATCTTAAGTTGGAGAACTAAAGTAAAATAATATAAATATGAGTATGATTTCTGGCTAGCTCTCTACTACTTTCAGACACACCTTTTGTGCGATCTGTGAAAACCCATAAGCACTGTAAGATGGTGGCTGCTTGGTTCTGCAGAGGCTGTGAGCTGCAGGTGCTTTGTGAGTGGTTGACCAAAATATTTCCTTAGGTACAATAACGGTCTTTATACAGGATTCTATTCATGGTCTGGGGTTTTTGATGTGGACGTCTGCAACACTTGTTGATATCTCTTGCAAAGTTGTAGTGGTTTTCTAGGAAGCAAAAAAGCAAAGAAGACATAAAGCAAATGTCACCTAAATATCTAAATATATATTTACTATAACTACATATAACTACAGGTCATGCTGGAGGATGTTGCAGACAGCAGAATGTTCTCCACTGCATCTCCAGACTCATGTCTGTCACATGCTCAGTGTGAACCTGCTCTCCTGTTCCTCCTTGCACAAAGGAGGAGGTAGCAGTCCTGCTGCTGGGTTGTTGCCCTCCTACACCCCATGTCTCGTGGTGTACTGCCCTGTCTCCTGCTATCTGCTCCATGCTCTGGACACTGTGCTGACAGACACAGCAAACCTTCTTGCCACAGCTCGCAATGATGTGCCATCCTGGATGAGCTGCACTACCTGAGCAACTTCTGTGGGTTGTAGACACTGCCTCTTGCTACCTCTATGGTGAGAGAACTGACAAAATGCCAAAGTGACCAAAAACATCAGCCAGAAAGGATGAGAACAGAGAAAAGGTCTGTGGTCACTACCTGTAGCACCACTCCTTTATAGGGGGTGTCTTGCTAATTGCCTCTCAATTCTACCTGTTGTCTGCTCCATTTGCACAACAGCAGTTTGCACAACACAAATCAGTGTTGCTTCCTAACTGAACAGGTTGGTTTCACAGAAGTTGAAGGTTGGAGTTACATTGTGTTGTTTAAGTGTTCCCTTTATTTTTTTGAGCAGTATATATATACACCCATACACCTTGTTCAAGTTTAACCATATAAAACAATTAGCACGCAAGTGGTAATTTGTTGTCATAAAGTATTGTATACAATAACACTCAGTTTATGTTCTGGCATAGAAACATAATTGTAATACATTGTTGTGAAAAAGATTATGCCTTCATTCTGCAACTTTAGGTGTTATTCTATGTTACTTAAATCTTGATTACATTTTATAAATATTTTCTAGTTTTAAGGGACTAAGTAAGAGGAAGAACATTTCCAAAAGCTGACAGCACAAAATCAGTAATCTGGAGTATACAGCTTCACATAGTTCAGAAGCACAGCTAGCAAGTCTTTTCAAAGCAGGTATTTCTAGTTTGGAACAAGAGTATGCTTCACAACAAGATAATGCTTCAGAGATGATGTAGTTTTGATTATACATTGCCTGCATAATGTCCCTGAATATTGAAATTCAATGAAGCAGTCCCTTTGGGTCCGAGTATCTTATTGTTAAAGTGAAACACCCTAACCCACAAATGAACACATAAAAAACAAAGCGGTGGATGCTACGAGACCTATTTACCTATAGCTCTTACCATTAACCAGCATCCCTGTGCATACGGAATATGGTCATAATTGCTTTCAATGGGGTACATCTGGATGAATGGTAGCAAGGTGACCACTTCTTTCACAGAACTAAGCTAAAAATTATCTAAGATAGGGGTGTCAAACTCAAATACACAGTGGGTCAACCTTTAAAACCTGGACAAAGTCATGGGCCAACAAAAAAAAAATCTTCCTCCAATTATCGTATGTCTCTTTAACATATGTGAACAGATATTCTGCCTCCCACCTGTCCAGAAAGCTCCTATTTTTTGCCTTTCTTGTCGCCATTTTTGGGCGGAGGAGCACGGTGCCAGTAGTAGCATGAGGTTGCTACTGTCAACAGAGGAGAGGGAGTTTATGGGTCCTGTCCTGATTGACACGCCAAAACATCAGCAGAGCCTTCTGAGATTTGTAGTATTTGCGATATATGCACGCTACAATACCTGTGGGCCAGCTCTAGAAGTCATTATGTATTGTCTCATGGGTGAAATATAATTACAATGCAGGCCAGATTTGGCACATATTATCTACAAAATATTGTATTTCATTTTCCAAGGGACTTTTTTCTTGAGCTCAGCAGTAATGTCTCTAAAAGGTGCTTCTATCATGCACTTGATGCCACCAGAAGACCAAGTTCCATATTACAGGTAAGATTCTGAATAGCAGAGGCAAGAGTCTGTCTCTGTATATCATTAATGAAGACTAGGGTTACATTTTGGATGAATGTTAGAATGTGCCATTGCAATGCACTTCAATATGATGGAATCAACTGTCTGTAATATTATGAAAGACATGATACAGAAGATAAGGAACACTGTAAGTAGGATAGGAAACATGGCCAAAGTCACCGGCCCAATATCCCAGTATACCAACGTACAGACTACAGACTGGTCTAATGAAGTAGTGTAGCTAAGCACAGACTGCAGACTGGCCTAATATAGTAGGATAGAAAAGTACAGACTGCAGACTGGCCTAATTCACTAGAATACAAAAAAAAATGAATGAAGTACTAATCAATATACTTCACAACAATGCATGTTCAATGCAATAAGTTCTGTTTTAAATAGAGTTGAAAGAACATGAATATACAGGAAACTATTAAATAATTCAGATGGAAGCAGTGTTAAGATGACAACTCAGCAAATGTAAGGGGTTCGTTTCAGTGCAAGTTAACATCTTGAACCTCAGTACACATTGTTTCAAAGCTTATACAATATATGTATTGTATCTGTAAAATCATTTCTGCATGTGTACTGAGTTGTGAGGCAATGTAACACTAACAGTAGGTGGATAGTTTTCATGGCAACATATTATGTTTTCTGTGAATGTTGCCACCTCATAACTTCCGCTGCCTTTAGCAATGAATTTTTCACAGGACAAGTTTACTAACTTGATCCCAATAACTGAAATAGACATTTATGTGGCTATACTTTGTAAGTGTTGGAGGGAGAGCCTCAGCAAATATGTTTTTACAAAATGAAATGGTGGCCAACCTGGGAAAGAGGAACAATGCAGCTTGTGCATAAACCTCAGAGCAAAACCTCTGTTTACGCAACCATGGTTATATTTCCCCAGTTGTTTCCATAAGTTTTCAATACAGAAAAAAATCAGATGATGAGCCAGTCAGTAAATTTAATGACTTCTACAGGAGGTATAATAGACCTGTAGTGACAGCATTTGACTGCACCCAATTACCTGTTTTTAGTCAAGACAGGATGACTACACTACACACTCAGCAGGCTGAATTTGTAAAAGTACCTATTTCTTCTATTGTGTTAGTCACCGCCCCACAGTCAGCAGGCCAAACAGAATGTCTTGTGTGAAATAAGGTGCTTTCCTATTTTATGTCTACATGTCATATCTATCTGATGTACCACCTGAAAACACAATACAGCAAAACACAATATATGTTCAATGTCATAAAGTAGGAGGGGTTTAAAAAAGGGGTTAAGAAAAAGTCATAAAAAGTCACAAATTTTTAGTTTTTTCTTAAATACATGACGAGAGGCTAAGAGACTACGGTCTAGAGCAAGATAGTTCCACAGCCATGGTTGGGCTAACCTCACTGAAAGTAGATTATAGCAAGTAGAACGACCAACATTAAAGATGATCTAAATATGCCTCTAAATGACATGCAATGTAATTTCTCCTAAACTAGCTATCCAATCTACATCTTGTAGCCTTGTAACTGTTGAGGATCTGAAGTGACCCTGGGGCACTATTAGTGACAGAAGCTGTTCTATGTGGAGCTAAAAGATGTAGTGATGCAGTTAGAGAAATCAGGAAGAGGGAACAACTTAAATGTATAAAGTCATTGGGATAAATTGTCCTAATGTCTCTTGGCATAATTGTATGAGATATTTTTGACAGAGAGAGAGAGAGAGAGAGAGATTGATAGGAATATTAATATAATAAAAAGAATTAGACATTTGACTAACTAGCAGGCAAAAACCACAGTGGTAACTCCCTGAAATTATAATGAAGAAAAAAAATCTCTGGTGGGTTTTCATTGGTACTTCCCCCAATATATGTCTCAGGCACATGTCTTACATCAACATTAGCAAATGATTAAAACATGAGAATTACTGGTAGAACTGAGCTTTGTCTGACTTACTCAACAGATATACTGCATGTGAACATATCTTTGAACATATCTTATTTCCGATTATAAGCTTTGATCATGTCCAGGAGCCATGGATATTTGAGTAAATGCTGTTTAGGACAGGCAACTGGAAGATTGTTTACATCTGTGCAGGCAAAACGGAACCTGACAGGAGACAGGAAGTAGCAGGCTCGAGGGGAGTAGTCCTTCCTCCCGCCCCAGCACAGCATAGTCTTTGCAATAGACCACAAGCAAATCATGCTTTTAAAGGTTTTAGAGTTTTTGCTGAACCTGTAATTATCAATAAGATAGCACTTTATTGTTATTAGCTGACATTCTGGACCAAAAAACTGTTGTTATTAACTCAAACTACTGAGTACCAATTTGCTGGATGGTTTCATACCATATGCTAATCTATGACTTATGGTAAAATTTTGTTCTAAATTCAGTGTTAAAAACAATGCTTGATGATCACAAGACAGCCAGCAGCATAATTAAATTCTCTGACTATGTGTCTTTTGACAAATTATCTTCAAATTAACTGCAGTGCAGAGTTAAAAATATTTAAGAAACATTAATTTATTGAGTTGAACTGACTGCATCCCTCACAGTTTTGCCTACTGGGTTAACAATCATCAATGTCAACAATGTCAACTTCACAAATTACAGGTTTGAATGAACTGAAAAGTAGTTATGTTGAATTAAATTAAAGCTAATTATAATGATGAAAATTCAAATTGCTTGCCATGCTTGCTTAATTGGGAAAAAACAAGGCTACATGTGGTGTATCACGAGGTACAAGAGTGCATCAGTATTGGTTTCAATGCAAAACTTGCAACACATCACATTTTCATATACAAATTAGGCTTCTGGGGACACAAAACAGGAGCAGATATATTTCAGTTTAAAATTTTACATTACAATTCGCTCTACTAATATAATACAATATAGAACTGAGTCAGTAATATCAATATTAAAGGGCCCATTATAAAAACTAAATTTCCCTCACATTACTGAAATAAAGCACTTTGAAGTAATTTGTAAATATTCTTTCAATTTCAAAACATATAGTTCACCCCCCCTCCTACTTTTTCTACTTTTTCAGATGTTCCAAGAACAAACTCATTAACATATCTCTGCCTACTCAGCCTATAGTAATTTAGCCCCACCCACTTACATTGCAGTTCTCAGGCATGTTTGACAGTGCTTTTTTAATGAGGCTCAAAACAGAGCATCCAATTTGAACAGAGCTCATTTACCCTATATCATTATGTCCTTATATCTACATCAGTGTATAGTTCTGACAGAACCAAAACAAAGAGAAAGCACAGAAACCAAAAGAAAAGGAACACATGGCAATGTGTGGCCATGTGAACCATGACAACAGAGGAGGGGCAAGTGTGATATTAAGGTTCAGAATTAAACCTACTGTTTAATTAAACCTACGTAATTAGAATTAAACCTACTGTTTAATTAAACCTACATAATTAGAATTAAACCTACTGTTTAAACCTACTGTTTAATTCTGAGTGATAAAGGTTGGAAAATGGGCATGTAAAGGTGAATTATAAACCTAAAAATTAGAAGTTTTTACAAATCCATACTGATTATGTACATAGACATTATGGAAAAATAAAGGAAAATGTAGGATATGGGCCCTTTACTGTGAACATGATATTTTTGTTATTTGAGACATGATTTAGACATGATTTGTGACATCCCATGGTTTTGAACCAGGCTGTTAAGATAAAACCCGCCTCTTACAGTAAATTGAGATAAAGTGAACTTTCTGGTTTGGCTGACATCACACTGCCAACAGTTCCTTCATGATGTTTGCTTAGCATTCTACTGGGATCTTTCAGATCAACTGTAAGCTACACATAGCACAAACTTCAGGACCTGGCGAAAGGACCTGGACCTGATCCAAGATAAAGATGTGTAATTGTTTGACACAGCTGTGTAATTGTTTGACCTAACCTGTGAGTTCAAGGAGAATGTGTATAATCATGGTAGCAGGAATAGTATTAGACTGTTTATTCAAATCAATATTGGAAAGACCTTTTCCATAGAACGCAACAAGTGGCATGTAGCATTTATCGTTTTCTTTTCCTGGGGCTAAAAAATAAGTTTCTTACAGAGTTATTCCCTGTAGGTGTCACATTTGCACATTACTGCTGTTGTACTGTAGCTGTTTACAAATACCCCTTGATCATATATGAATGGAACAGGGAACGTAAACTGGAATAGTGACGTACAGATTCACTGTGAACACATATGTTGTAATTTCACCGTTGTTAATCTTTCATTTTAGATTATGCATTATCTAACAATGTACATGGACTGAAATGTAAGTTGTATTTTTATCCATTTTACGTTTACGGCATTTAGCAGACCCTCTTATCCAGAGCGACTTACAAAAGTACTATGTGTTCAGTCAGAATATGCATCTCTATCTAGTATAAACAGGTTTAAGTCCAAACTACTTGAGGTCAAGCACTGCCATAAACCGTTGCTAGTGCTGATGCCTAGAAAGAAGACAACAAAATATATGATTAGACAGTGCAATACCTAGCAAGACTGAAATACCTACAAGACTACATTCAGTATAGTGCACTACTATAGTGTTCCTAAAGATAAAGTGCAATTACGCTTTATACCAATGCTTCAGTTGAGTAGTGCTTATAAGTGCTTTACAAAGAGATGGGTCTTCAGTCTGTGTTTGAAAACCGCGAGAGAGTTCGCTGTTCGGACAGCCAGTGGAAGTTCGTTCCACCATCTGGGTGCCAGGACAGAGAAGCATCTTGTCGCGTGTCTTCCTTGAATCTTGAGGGATGGCGGGTCAAGCCGAGCCGTACTTGAAGCCTTGAAGGGCTCGAGGTGCAGATCGACTTTTGACCATTTCCATAAGGTATGGAGGAGCTGGTCCATTTTTGGCTTTGTAGGCAAGCATCAGAATTTTAAACTGAATGCGAGCAGCTACAGGAAGCCAGTGAAGGGAGCGCAGCAGTGGAGTGACATGAGTGAACTTGGGTAGATTGAAGACAAGCCTTGCTGCTGCATTCTGGATCAGTTGCAAGGGCCTGATGGCCTGCAGAGGAAGACCAGCCAGGAGTGAGTTGCAGTAGTTGAGCCTTGAAATGACAAGAGACTGGACAAGCACCTGGGAGGCCTCCCGAGAAAGGAATGGTCGGATGCGTCGGATGTTGTAGAGAAGCTCAAACCACTGAATGAAGCATTATGTCATGTTTTGTGTCATTTTGTGTCTCTCTGTCATATGGCATTTTATGTCTTCAAAAGTGCTCAGAGTCATTAACAACTGGGATCAATAAGGCTTTGCGTCTCATTTATAAGGGCCCCAAGAAGCCAGTTTCTTAATTATCATTCTTAATTAGCCTGCAACAGAAATATCAGCAGTCTCACTTAGAAGGCACAGATAATCAAACGGTATCAAACGGTCCTATAAGAGTATCAAACGGTCTTATAAGAGTAGTTTCTGAAATATACAGAAAGAATGTATGTCAAAATAGCTAATGCTACAAGATATTTAAAATGTTTAAAATGGATTATGAAAAATGTGTAAACTCTATGGAAGTATCTGAATCTATTTTAATAGCTGCAAAAATATGACTTGATCATCATTGTAATGTATTGTTATGGAAATAAGATTTATAAAGAACTAAAGAAGGCACAAAGGGTTTAATAAATCACTATTATAACATGTGATTCAGTCTAACATAGCATGGCATTACTACTGGAGTCAGAATAAGTGCTTGATCATCATTGTAATGTATTGTTATGGAAATAAGATTTATAAAGAACTAAAGAAGGCACAAAGGGTTTAATAAATCACTATTAGAACATGTGATTCAGTCTAACATAGCATGGCATTACTACTGGAGTCAGAATAAGTGCTTGTAGTTACTAAGAACTGTCACTGTGCATTTCTGTGGAAGAGGCACAAAAGTACAAAAGTCATTTTCAAGAAGGTGAGAAATCGGGCTTGTGTTACAGAAAGGTTGAATATTGTCTGGGACCTGAGAGAAATCGGGCTTGTGTTACAGAAAGGTTGAATATTGTCTGGGACCTGTGTTCCACAGGGTTACACTACTTCCTAACATGAAGGAGCTGAGATTACTTGTTGGCTCCTGTGCCTTAAAGGTTTTCCTCTGTGTCTCGGTGTCTGTGCCACTGTACTGAGGGCTGTGTCTGTGTCTGTGCCTTTGTACTGAGGGCTGTGTCTGTGCCTCTGTACTGAGGGCTGTGTCTGTGTCTCTGTACTGAGGGCTGTGTCTGTGTCTCTACCTCTGTGTATCTGTACTGAGGGCTGTGTCTGTGTCTGTGCATCTGTACTGAGGGCTGTGTCTGTGTCTCTACCTCTGTGCCTCTGTACTGAGGGCTGTGTCTGTGTCTCTGTACTGAGGGCTGTGTCTGTGTCTCTACCTCTGTGTATCTGTACTGAGGGCTGTGTCTGTGCCTCTGTACTGAGGGCTGTGTCTGTGTCTGTGCCTCTGTACTGAGGGCTGTGTCTGTGTCTCTACCTCTGTGTATCTGTACTGAGGGCTTCAAAGAGAGTACACACATTGTTCAGGTCACTTGGTTGATAACCACTTTAATCTTGTTATAATTGTCTGTGATCTGCTGAAGGCTATGCAACATGCAACACTTGTCAGGAGTGTGCTACTAACACTCCAGCCTGAGTCATTAGGGTGTTATGGCCTCTTTGATGGTTCTGTGTAGGTCATACCTGGATATTTTGTTAGACCTCAGGTACTGTAGAGCATGTGCATTATTGATTGGAAGTCACAGTTTTTGAGGACTTGTGGTTGGGGTATGTCCTGAGGCTCTTTGTGGGCACTCTAATGTCAGTGGAGGTACTGATGTATCTTGTCACCCCTACAGCATACCCTACAGCATACATTCTTCTGCTCTAATATCCCAGTTAGTGCAATCAAAGCAGCCCTGAATCCCATCATCTACTCATGTTTGGCCAGGCTTTTTTACTTACTGGAGGAGCTTGGCAGGGTAGAGAAACAAAACTATGTGTTTTGATCATCTAAAGTCACCCACAGCAATGAACATAGCACCCAGCAGTGCAGATCTCTGAGTTGATAGTATCGTGTAATAGACTGAACGTTGTTGATAAGCTTGCTGGCTAAGGAATGTAAACACAGCAAGAACGTCTTGTGTGCGTATGTGTGTGTGTGTGCATGCACCCTTTCTCTCTATTTTTCATTCCTCTGTACATCATTATAGACTATATCTCTTCATTCAGCAATCTCTTCATTGCTGTTAATATGAACATTTTCAGATTTGACAGAATGTTTTGTTCCAATTTCCAGTAGGATGTCTCTGCTGTATGACATTAGTGATATGGCAATTTCTCATTGTAACTTCTAAACGACTTATAGCGTTGGGTGATTCATGTAACTGCCTTTTTTCTTGTTGCGCTGTGAATTATCATAACATATTTATTAGCCTGTACTTACATAATAAAGTATTACAATCTTATCAATTAGTACACAAACATTTAAAATCACTAGAAATAATTTTAAATATCTTCTTGGCCAGCAAAACAAACATGGAAAGTAGGTTAAGACTCTTTTACACCAGGAATGGTGCAATTGAACATTGTTCTCTTGTGTGGCAATCTTGAGTTTGATCCTGATTATGCTGTGGCCACGGACCCGAGAAAGCAAAATTGATTGTGCTCTTGGGAGGCGGGGGGTCACAAACAGTCTCTCTCTTTGTCTTCTGACAATTATAGTTCCAGTCATGGAAGTCTGTGAGATCATCAACAGGGGGTGGAGAGGGCTATACTCCAAATGTGTTATACCACACCCTGATGCTGCTTGATCTACAGCTTGAACAGATCCGGTGTCTGGCTAGAAGTGCCTCAGACGAAGCATGTGACGGTTCTCACCATCCCTGGTTGGCAGCTGTCATGTGACGGGGAGAATTACCTCATGGGTGGGAATTGGCTAGAACTGAAATAGGGAAAACAACTTGGGGAAAATCCAAAATAGATCCCATTCAAAAAATATCTCATTCAAAAAAGATCACATTACAGCACATGTACTTTATAGCACATGTAAATATTAGCCTACTAACATACTATTCATTATTTTCCATCTTAGGCCCTACCGACTGGATGATTTTTTAACACTGGTGCATTTCTTTGCATACTAAGTTTGCGACAACTAAAAGCATGAATGACACCACCAAGTTTGATTTGTTTTGTAACCCAGAAGGGTCATTTAATCACATGTTCCCCAATTTTTTTTAGCTGATTATTTTTGATGCACACTGTTAATAGGTCAGTATGTTGTGATAAAGCCAAACCTGTTTTTCTGGACGTGCCAGACTTTGATCTTTGCCAAACAGGCAGAAAGAGAGAGGGAGGGAGAGAGAGAGAGAGAGAGAGAGAGAGAGAGAGAGAGAGAGAGAGAGAGAGAGAAAGAGAGAATCTTGCTCTCGCTTTTATTTCCCCTTCTAAAGCCATTATGGTATTTCTTTACAGGTTTCTATTATAAACACTTCCTGCTATGGACTGTGTAGGAAGTGGGTGTCACATTTGCAGCCTAATAAAAAAAAATATTGCCAAAACCTGTATATTGTCCCATCTTAAATTCCCAATATTCTTCTTAGTAGGTATGACCCTAAAGTTGTGGTGGTGCTCCATCAGTATTACACTATTTCATTATCAATATTACACTATTATATTAACTTCTATGGAGTTAACATGGGGTCATACAGCCCAAGTATTATCACCACGCCTGCAGTTACCTCTGTATCATAAACAAAAACAGTGGGCGAATGTTTTGATCAGTGCAGCAATGAGGGACGGAAAAAAAACCTTAATCTTTCGAGTGTCATCACAGATTGGTAGTGCACAGTGGTGTGACACACAGCCTCATTTATGTTGTTGCAGTCTTGCAGCAGGTCACAGCGTACGTTACCACAGAAACCTTGCTGTCTCAGACACTAACTATGAGCATTACTACATCCGCACATGCTTTGCAAGCGCTGCTGAGGTTAGGTTTGGTTTAGTCTCGTGTTGAGCCATGGGAACCAGTCTCTCAGTTCCCCCAGTCTTTTAATCTTT
Organism: Brachyhypopomus occidentalis; assembly: GCA_020368025.1. Taxonomy (NCBI): domain Eukaryota; kingdom Metazoa; phylum Chordata; class Actinopteri; order Gymnotiformes; family Hypopomidae; genus Brachyhypopomus; species Brachyhypopomus occidentalis. The sequence goes on from JAGXOD010000052.1 coordinate 1,042,902, forward strand.
TTAAAATTACATTTCTGTAATGTACGTCTCTGTTATACGCTGCAAAGCTGTTCAAAAAGAGGTCATGCATGCTATAATGAGCATAGAGATTTATCACATACTGGCTACTGTTGTTTTTGCAAGTTGCTTGGTATCCAGTAAGAAAGCAGCAAAAATGCTAGAACATAGTCAAAGGTAACAGTCACTGGACATCTACTTTAAACAACCTAGTTAATAGTAAAAAAATAAAAAAAGACATGAGCAAGAAGCTATATCTCTGTCTGTATCTCTGATCTTTTTGTGAATGATGATTCTGCATTGTCAGTGACGGCGCAGCCACAACGTTGCATAAACCCTTTCAGCAGTTGTTGTGCTCCCAGTCACTGGATGCTCTAAATGCCTTCATGGATTTCTTGTAAATCACGTGACTTTTCTTAATGCCGCAGTACTGCCGTATGACCAAGCGGAGTCGCCAATGAGAAGAAACATGGGCATTTACAAGAAACTCCCTCTGCTGACCTGGAAAGCACCCAGCTTCCCTGGATGCTTTCTAGTGACCTCGTGAGTATTTAACTGCTTGCTTGTAATGCCTTGTTGACCTTAAATATCATGCAATAAAAATAGCAATCCTGCAATAAAATAATAATAATAAAAATAAACTGCACACAGGCATTACTCAGCATATTTGCTACCCATAAAACAAAGCTTAATTTGCACATTGCTCTTCTAATGTTTAATGTTTTTTTTGCTTAGAGTTTAATAAAGGGTTATTTTATTCTGCTTTTGTTCTTATTATTACTTATTTTTTTGGCTTTACTTTCTAGGAGAATATGAACAGTATGACAATCTGACTCAGTGGTTGAAACTCCCTGTGCTGAGTTTCAAGATCACTGCCAACTTTGCCAACTGTGACTTTTTCAAGTCATGTGAACACAGCTCTGTCCATTCTCACCACAGTCCCTCATATGAAAGTGATTTAACAATGACCTGCAGAATAGGTCCGGCTACCTTCAAAGGCTGATGCATGTACACCATTCCAAACACTCCTCCACTGTCATTTGCTGAAATAAGGAGTGGCTGGCATAGCTATTTCCACTGTTGTTTACGCACAGTACATCTTTCAAGAAGTAGTGACCAATTCTGGCTCTGGAGGGCCATAGATCACCCCACCATGTTCACTGTCCTGCTTCAACTCAACTGCTGAATCTTGCAAAGAACTTGATGAGTTGAAACAAGTATGTCTGATCATGGAAGTCACCAAACTGTGTTAAGCTCTAGCCCACACATACAGGACTATGATACATCTGAACTAATGTGTTTGTCTGATGATTTCATATTGCACCATGTCACGCAATCTGGTGCATATTATTGATCTTTCCTGGTCCATAACACAACATCAGGAAACACAGTGTATAATTGCACAGGAATTACAACCCAAGTGAAGTAGGTCATGTGGTTCCACCCTTATTCATTCCAATTAAAACAGCTACAATTTATTATCATTATTATTATTATTATTATATCCTCTGAGGCAGTAAAGACCTCGTCAGTCAAGACAATAATAAGCCTGAAGGGACTGTGGAAAAGGAATCATGATACCACATTATTATTATGATACATGAATGAATATAGCACAAGAGGGGAAAAAGTATCCAAATATGAATATGAAATACAAATTTAATGGCAGACTGGAATTGGGAGAATTAAGGACAATATACAGCTGAAAGCATACAAAACCTGCTTTACAACATTATATTACAATAAAGCTGGAAGTTATGTACTGCACTATCAACTTACAATGGACCCCTTCTGCCGTGTTAAGCTACAGAGCAACAATAAAGGCTAAATTTCATTATCCCTTCACAGATGCCTGAGCAAAAGTTTGGGGGAGTGGGGGTGCAACAGTAACAGGAATGCGATTGTCATGTCCGAAAGAAGCTCATTTGATAGCATATTATAGATGCTATATAACATCTGATCACTAAACACTTTGGACCATCAGATTTGTCATTTCCAACAGCACTTTAATGCTAATGAACACTGATTTGCATTGCCAGTTTGTACTATGGCAGCAACGAAGTACAGAAGCTGAAATAAAGAAAAAAGATCTTATACCTAATCTCTTAGAACCTTGCTTGCACAGTTGTTGAAGACCTCTGAATATCAATATATATATATATATATATATATATATATATATATATATATATATATATATATATATATATATATATATATATATAATTCTAAATAACAATGCTTAAAATCTAATGCTTTCTGCAATCACTAAACTAATCTGACAGGACTAACATGTGTTGTCAAGTTTCTATCTGTAGCTAACATTCTCATTCAAGGGACGTTATTCATCACCACAGCAAAAACATCTACTGCACTTGACAAACAAGTAATATGAGTATTTTAGCACCACAGCAACAGATGGCTTGAACGAAACAACTAGTGTGACGTGGTATGTATCAAACAACTATAAGCTGTAGTCTTTTAATAAAAAAATATTAAACTCACCTAGCATGCTTGGTGGATGTCAATGTGACTAATGAGATCGCAATGCACATAAGAAACCAGTTACTTAGGAGATGTCAGTGTGTCTAGTGTCTTTTTTTAATGTCTCTTTTACATTTTAGGTTTTATATTTTTATGTATGTGTTATTTTATCTATTGTTTAGAACTTTGGTCGGCACTTGATGTCTTTTAAAATTACTAGAAATAAAGATGACTTGACTTGAATGCAGTTTATAGAACAAAGAATAAGCCATGTTTCTGTCTATGATAAGTTATATAAAAAACTTAGTTTTAATTAGATAAAAAAGGTTTGGGTTTGATCTGTTTTTTTGTTTTTATATTAGATAATTAGTTTTCAAATCTCACAGCTGTTTAAATTAGCACTTCAAATTAATTCAAATAATGGTATAGTAAAACAATCATTTATGCCCCCCACCCCAATCCTGACAATGCCCCTGGTTGGAGTGTTATACAGTGATGGTGCTTGGCTGCCTACATCTGTTTATTTCTTTCACACATTAAATTACCTAATGCCATATATCAAATAGAAGCATATTTTGCACCATATTATGCATATGCATGTCCATTCTCTGAGCAGGGGCTGTGGCCCCTTCCTGACAGTGCCCATGTTTATGATAAACTGGTTCATTTACCCCATGTCAGTTGTGAAAATGTAATAAATATAGTTATTATATAGATAGATATAAATCTTTTATAGATCCAAACTAAAATACAGTGAAACATGAATAAAGTAATATAATGCCAGTGATCTGCGTTATAGCCGATGGGTCAGATGTAGCTGTGCATGGAATACAGAATTACGTATGAGCTCTTGTTTCGAGTGACTGCCTACAAAGTACAGACAACCAGCGACATCTTGTGGAGAAAGGTAGCACTGAACAAACCAGCCCGATGGGAGCAAACGTTCTAATGCTCTAAGACAGCCCCAAAATAGTAAACTTCCTAATGCTCTTAGGTTGTATTCAGACTTGGTAGCTTCGGTTCGATTAAAACAAACACTGTTGTGGTTGCTCTGTTAGTGCGGATCGTTAGAGTAGTTTTAGTAGGTTAAGTCTGAACGGTTCCTTTCGATCTCTGGTGTACAAAAGATAAGCCTGGTGCGGTTCGTACTTCATAGGTTTGATGTATGAACATAAAACGAACCAAAGACACCAAGACACTAAACACGGAGAGATCGAACAGAGTGCATCCCATTACAGTTCGGCACAGGCAACGGAAACGTACGTCATCTCTTTGCACAGTAACTTCTTTGCTATGTGGAGTTTTGCAGTTTTCATGCCTTTATCCATTTTACCACCTCTTGCTGTGTTTCAATAGACTATCTTACGTACACCATACTTTTTAAAAATGTTTTTTTTTTGCGATTGTAAATTAGTGACCAGGGATACAATATAACAATGTGTAATTTTCTTGTTTTGTACGGACCAAGGGGACCGAACTACAAGTATGGACACATACGTCTATAAATACATAAAAACAACAGGAATGTTCAATTGTATATAATTAATACATAAGTATATAATTGTATATAATTAATACATACATATAATAAATACATAAAGGGGTGGAGTAGTGCCATTAAAATGCTTTTTAAATGTGCATTTAAGTCAGTATTGATTGGCTCAGCCTGTCCCCCTGAGTTAATATTGTATTGCTCTGATGCATACTACTATCTACTGTTACTATGATGCATACTACTATCTACTGTTACTCTGATGTATACTACTATCTACTGTTACTCTGATGTATACTTCTGATTTTGTTCTGATGTAGGCTATACTACTATTGTTGCTCTGATGTATACTGTCTATTGTTGCTCTGATATATACTACTATTTATTGTTGCTCTGATGTATACTAATGTCTATTGTTGCTCTTCTCCTCTCCTCTGTAGTGTTGCTGTCCTTTGGCTTCGTTTGTAAAGCTACTTTGTGACAACATGTTACAAAAAGCTCTATAAAAAAATTACTTTGACTCTGTAGGTTTAGTGTATACATACCTACATTAAAATAGATCTGAATTAAATGTAATAATTTTACCGTACATTCTTACCATTATCTGACAATTCCTAACCTGAAAAATTAATTAAGAAATTAAGATTTTTTTTCCATCCTTCAAACCATAGTGAACTAATGACAAAAAAGAGTATTTGACTTTAACATATTACATTTCTCTGAAAATGTTACATTTGCATCAAATTCATTAATATTAATTAATATTATATTTAGTCACAGAAGTCTGAATACAGCAGAGAAAGTGTAGGGGTAAACAACACATTGAACAGTGCAGAACACTCCCATGAAGGAGGGATCTTATTCTGAGAACAGAAAGGGCCAGAGGTACAAAAGGGTCATCTTAAAAGCATACAAAAACATATTTTGTTTCCTTTGGAAAAATATAATATAAAGACAGGGGCCATACAGGGGCCATAGTACAGTTTACAGAGCAAGTCCCTGGCCGTTGGTGCTTAGAACAGGGCATTGTTAACGTTGTTAGGACAAACAGCAAAAAATGATATGAATAAAGGTAACAAGTTTTTTTCTTTTCTTACTACCAGAAATGGAACTTCAGCACTTTCAACAAAATATTATTTCCCTTCTACTCTTCTTTTAAAGATATAAGGAATAAACATAAGTAATGCCTGACTCTGTGACACTAAATGCTCACCCATCTTTTGTCAAGAACCATGGGGTTAAAATGGATGCAATACTGCCACTTGGTTCTCATGTGTAAATAATCTTTGCAAGATTATTTAAGGCCTTCCTTAACTCAAATGTGCTTATGAGATGGTTCATGTACATGGTTAGACTATTCCAATCCATTGTTTGCTGACTAATAAATAAATGACGGAATAAATAAAGTTTGGAATTGCACAGCATTTATTTTAACTAGATCCTGTATGGTTTTGCACATAACCTCAGTCTTTACACACAGAACAGAAAGAAAATTCAGTTATATATTTTACTCCTGCTGCATAAAGATAAAATATAAATATCATAAATATCTTCAGGATATAATTCCTTAAAAACATCCACTACATCCTCTTATCTATTGGTCTACACCCCCAAATCTATAGGCCACTCCATGTACGAGGAAAGGTTTGATGATAAAGTGATCATATTTAATCATGTACCAAATCCATGATTAAGGAAAACGGTCGCTACATCCCTAGAAAAAATCTCTACTTGTTTTAAGAACAATATAAAAACCTATTTTTTATTTGTGCTTTTAGTAATAAACTATAGCACAATTACTAATTATCTATTTACTTATTATCCTTTTTTATTTTGGGCTATACACTGTTCACTAGCACTGTTTTTTTGTCTGACTGTGGTTTCTGTTTAGGATTAAAACTTCAAATCAAGCTATTTGAATGTATCTGACCTAGTCTCTTGCCACTAGATTCTGGGGTCATACATACACTAACAACAAAAACACGATACACTTTCAGACTGCAGAGAGGGATAGTAAACTGCCTAATTAATAATACATCACGAATAAATATTCTATCTTTACTAATGTATTTTGGCTACTTTACATGTAGGCCTAAAAACAGCTAACTGCTATTGGTCTACAAAGGGCCCACAAATGAAAGTCACGATGGAAAGCAACAGATGTATTTTTGTATCACAAGGTGCGTGCTTTCTCTTTCGGATTCTTCAAGTAATCATAAAACGTTACGCTTTCACGTGTGGAAGAAAAAGTATGTTTTACATGTAAACATTTCATAGCACGCACCTGATCAAACGTATCTCTGTAGTTTGGAGTGCTTACATATGCAACAAAACTTGACGATACATTCTCCAGCATCAGAGACGTGCACACAAAGAGCTTCAAAACACTGTTAAGCTACTGAATTTTCACTTACCTGAACATCATATCGAACATTAAATTCCTGAGTTTCGTGACTTGATATTAATCCATTATAATTGCTTCGGTGACGCTTAAACGACCAAGAAAAAATACGATGGCAACAATTCTTTCAACCTCAGTTCGCAGTCCACTTTTACTTTCACTTGTTGTACCAGTGCTAGTGCTGGAAATGAAGAGGAGGAGACAGTTCTGAAAAAAACGACTAGACGTCACGTCTAGAATGCATTCATCCAGTCGTTTATAAATGCCTCTGTTATGGTTTAAAAAGGCTAAGTAGCATATCGTGTTGTTTTTAGGCGAAGTAATTACCAAGTTGTACACATGTTCACATATGTATACGTGTGTGTGTGTGCTTACTTTGAATACACAGTGCTGCTTGAAGGTTTGTGAACTAGAATCATAGAAAAACAGAAAAATCTAAACTACTCCAAGAGTTCAGAGTTCAGCCTGGAGGTCTTCAAAGTAAAATGCCCAAATCCATGCCTGAGCATCTGGGTGAATTACTACAATAAAACATAAAATCATAAGAATACAACCCATTAGCCTTGTCGGAAGAACAGTTATTTGGTTTATTGTTCATCTTTATATTACATTAAATATTAAATGAATACTTTTTATAAGTCAAGTTTAACCAACCATTATATATGTGGTATTTTCTTTAAAAATTCTGTAATTTAGCATCATCACTGATTACAAACATAAGAGAATCAAAGTGGTTACATGATATTAATAAATAATTCTATGAAAATTAAAAATAAACATTTTCAAAAATACTGTTTTGTAAACTCCACCTGTGTGAAGTAGGGGTAGCACGTGGCAGACGTGACGGCTACAATTTATAAATGATTTCAACTGAAGTTTTCTTGCTTCAAACACTCATCTACCCAGCACAGGGTTTATGGCCATCCAGCACCGGGTTTATGACTATCCAGTGGCCAACTAGGGGCTCGGTCTTCAGACACAACTGGATGCCTCTCATTTTATTACTCTTTAGGGTCACTCCTGCCAACGAGTACAAACATCCACTACAAAATGTACAATAATGTTGTGCTAATCCAAAAGCATGGTCAGAGCACAGGATGAGAAATCCAACCCCCCCCCCCACACACACACACACACACAACCTGTATAAGTGACTGTATAACTTCACAGTAATAAAAGAATGCAAATTCAGTTTAAAGTGATGATTGCAATTTATAAGCCAATCTTTTAAGCAGTGTTCATAAACCAGAAGTAAGTTGAATTTAAAAAGTAAGTGAAAGTTCAGTTCAGAATAAGGCAGTGGGATTCTGAGTGAGTGAGAGCTGGATCTGCGGTTTATGTATGCATGGAAGGGGGAGAGGGGGCAGAGCAGGGAGAGAGTTCAGCACTCTGTTAACCTGGTGGACGTAGCTGTCCTTCTGTCTGCTAGTCCTAACGTGTTGACTTTGCAGCCTTCTCCCCGAGGGCGGTAGGATGAAGAAGCTATGTAGTGGATGAGTGGGATTACTTGCCATGCAGAGGGCTCTGCAGGTGAGGCGGGTGCAGTAGATCTTTGGAGGGAGGAGAGAGAGATGCCAACAATCTTCTCAGCTGCTCTCACCATGCGTTGGTGGGTTTTGCGGCAGGATGCAGTGCAGGCTCCGTACCACACAGTGGTGCAGCTGGACATGATGGGGGCTGGGGCTCTAGCTCTTCTCAGCTTGTGGAGGAAGTAGGGCTACACAGCTATTATTCAGGGGGTCAGGGGAGCTTTTGTGATGCTAAGATTGCTTATTTATATTTACTCTAAAGGGTGAGAGTTTGAAGAGTGATTAAGTGAATGTATGATGTGGCCAGGTATGAAGCCATATAGGTATTTAATACTATGGATCATCAGGATGAAGTGGATTATTTAAATGTACCCAGAGTATACTGTGAACCTCAAAAAAACATCACATATCTGAGACTCATTTTTCATGAGTCCAAGGGCCAAATGAAACAACTGATGAAAATGTGATGGACTTAAAAAACAAGGTACAGAAGTGTGAAAATGGCAGATCAATAGAAGAATTAAGACTATGTTGTTAATACAGTGGCAGCTAGACTTTACAGGGAAACACACCAGAACCAAACAACACCTGTAGATATCTGTCACGGATGAAGTGGCACATTGCAAAAACATAGAAGCACCCCCCCCCCCAAGATGGAGAGAAATATTCATAATACAGAAAAGGAATAAAATGTTGAGATGTTCTTGGGCAGCACTGGAATTAGTCAAACTGTGTAATTCAAATAAGTGTAAGGCCAACACATATGGATATGAACACGACAAAAGAAAGTGAAAATTGGACTCATCTTATTTTCAATGTAGACACTGTATCAGAGAACAATGACTTAATCGTACCAAGACTTAAAAATCCCAAACAATAGCACCACTGCTGAAGTCAAACAATTTAGTTACATATTATTGCCACACGATGGAGCCAATGGGTAAGCCAAAGTTGAACTGTTCAACTATATAACAAACTAAAATTTAAAATCATCCAGATATTCTAGGCAGTGAAGCATGCAACATAATGTACATGCATTGAACCCTCCTTTAATGATTGATCCCTTCTTGTGATCCTTCCCTAGAATTGTCCTTTCAGGTCATGTTTGATGGGTTCTGAAACACTACAGACTGCAGACTGAGGTTTGTGAGACCCTTCTCACAGCAGAGTGCTGCCTGCTGGAGCCTGACCTCTGAGACGCTCTGACCTCTGAGACGCTCTGAGCTCTGAGATGCTCTGACCTCTGAGACGCTCTGACCTCTGGGACGCTCTGACCTCTGAGATGCTCTGACCTCTGGGACGCTCTGACCTCTGGGACGCTCTGACCTCTGAGACGCTCTGAAGCTTTGTGTCAAACTGATATACATGTCGTTTTGCTTATTCTCTTCTCTCATATTTCACAAATAACAATAATGAATACTGTAACACCCAAATTGATTGGTTTGTTTGTGTAGTGATATGCATATCTAATTATGCTCGAGTATTTCTGGACATGCCAGTGTCTAACCATGTTGACCGCTCAGTTCAATGGCCCTCTTCCCCAGATTGTGCTAAGTGAGGGGGTTTTGAGGCTGATCCAACCCACCACACAAGCAGCTGATGCTTCCTTCTCCAAAGGTCATTCCCCTTAAGTTAGATCAGCGTATCATGACTAACACTGCACAACAAATTTTGGTAAAAGTCTTGCTTCCTGAAAATTTTTGGTGATTGTGACAGGTACCTATAGGGTATGCACAAATATAGTTTTAGTTTTACTGCATCACATAGGAACTCTAAGAAATAGACATTTATATTTTTACCTATTTAATCACGTTTATGTTCCGCATGAGCCATTAAGTTCAACAGAACTTAAGAACAATTTGTGCTTGTGTTTTTATGTTCATGGTTCTGCTTTTTGATGATGGAAATACTGTGACAATACCGTAAATGTTATGGTTTCACTGTGAGAGAAAAATGCTTCTTTCAGATCTCACCCCTTTGTCTCTATGGAGATTGTTCTTCATCTGCTGTCTGTCTATATACAATCAACCCCTGATGTGGCAACCATCAAAATCCCTGAGAAGTGTGGGATGGTTGCCCACCTTTGCATGCCCAACACCTCTGTCCTTTGTTTGTATATCCTTTGAAGTCTTTGACGACTATCAACTACCCAACCCAATGTTGATTGCCCAAGTGCCCTCACCTTCATCCCACAGTGACCCCTCCTTAAACTCCTCTTCATCCCCCACTTACCCCCCTTAAACTCCTCGTCTTCCTCCTCCTTCCTCCTCCCACATTCCACGATGTATATAAGGTCCTCCCAAATAGACTACAGAAGAACTGGTCGTGATACACCTTATGTTACATGCTCTGTGTGTCAATAAACTTGTCAACACTGAAGCCGTCCAGTCTCCTGACTCCTGAATCTGATTCCTGAAGGCCGAATTTCTAACAACTGCGAACTTTATACTAACCTTTGGTGAAAGTGTTTTTACAACCTTGGCACACCTCCTGGCAGCAAGGCGCTAGTAATTCATTCTAAGACTTGACATGTTCAGGAAGCTGACTGACTGAACCAAGACAAAGGGAATCCTAACGTCTGTAAACCCATAACCAGGTGCATATGCATACGTGCACGTACACACATGGGTGTGAGCACACACGTTATAATATAGTGCTTTCTACAACAAAGGTCATAATGCAGATGCCTACTTTGGAGATTCCAAGGTCCAGGAACACCGCAGTCAACAGCCAGGGGGTACCTGCACATAACACTTACGCACACACACACACAGACACAAGACAATGCGCACTTACCCTGACCGTCTTGGCACCCCGAACCTGGGGGGAGGGTTGTCGATCTCAGCAGGAGGGGACACTCCATTACTACACCCCGTATTGATGGGGAGGGGCCCCTACCGGCTCTGGAGAACACCCTCGAATCCCTGGTCAGGGCCTCCCTCTGGAGCTGCGCCTTCCGTGCCACAGACAGTGGCACAGCACCCTCCATAGCCCCCCCCCCCAAAAACACATGGGGAGGGGGAGGAGCATACGGGGAATTACACATAATTCACAAGCACACTAGGACAAAAACGAACACGCAAGACAAAACAAACGACATCGTCACGTATACGTGTATACGTAACTGCAGCGCATCATCAGGTCTGCTGAGAGGACCATCGGTGTGACACTACCCACCCTGCCAGATCTACACACCTCAAGACCCATGAAGCGTGCAGAGAACATCATCTCTGATGCTTCACACCCTGGATACCACCTGTTCCAGCGTCTCCCCTCAGGACGGCGTTTTAGCCAACTGAAGATCAACACCACCAGACTACAGAGAAGGCACGTGCAGTCACATGGGAGGAGAGATCTGTTATGGTCATAAGCTCCGGTCACCGCTGTGCTACATATAATGCAATACACAAACCAAACATTTAAGCACGGCGGGACGAGCAGTGAGTGACCAGGCTCTCCTCGCACACAAAACAACGTAACAAATAAGACGCAGACAAACACTTACCACGAGACATGACCACGAACGAAAGAGAAAGTAAAGGAGACTGGCGGCTTCCGAAAGTGGCTGGTTATTCTGTGAAGGGCAGAGAATGCGAACTAAAAGGAAGCGATCACCCCAAGTCTCAGAGAAAAAGAGGGGTTTAATGAATAAAGTGCGCAAACCAAAGACCCGTGCACCGTTCCAAATTAAGGAAATAATAACCAGCAGTCAACTGGTACAAAGACAAGACATATATAGACAAACGACCGTCAGGTGCGGAGGCTAATAGGCCCCGCGCACCTGAGGGATGCACACAACACAACAACAACAGGACAACTGCCGCTGTGACGGAGGCGACCGGTAGATCAGATTATGATAACTTAATTGTAATTTGTAAGTCGTTGACAGGTAGATTTTAGATTTCTTGTCTTAAAATATAAGGGGTCCTGGACCTTGGTTGGGCTGGTGGGAATGCTCACAGCAACCAGCAGAAATATTCCCTTATTTTTAAACAGAAAAATTTCCCAGGATCTGGGAACTAAAACTAGACAGGTATGAGCTGAGGTCGAAAGAAGACAGCAGACAGGATGACTGCAACTTGTCTGCAAGAAGTCACCAAGCAAGAGGAGTGAAGTCTCGTCAACTGGCAAAAGGCTCAGAGGAGTGTCTAACTCATCAACAATGTGACCTAGATCACAAGGTCAACAAGTGAACAATGAATAACAATGATGTGAAGCTTAGTTGGGAAATATACAGTAAAAGCATAATACTCAAAATCGAAAATGTTCAGGTGAGAAAACGAAACAGGAGTAACGCACCAAAGTCTGGACAGAAGCAAGCCAGTGAGAGAAAGAAAAGGCAGATGGAAGAACAGGGTAGCAGATTCCTCAGGAGTGATCCACAGCTCTGTCAGGGCCAGACAGTCAATAATAGTTTATGGAATAATAGAATAATACTTTGAAAATGTACTCAAAGTGGGGGGGGGGGGCAGGTGAGATTGCTGGCATTGCATTCTCTGCATTGATACTTACATTGATGGTGACTGAGGGAAATACAGGTGGGGATTGTGTAGCGCATGGTACGAGTAAGGAATATGAATTTGGAAGTAGGAGGAAGATTAGCTATTGCAGTCGCAGTGTTGAGTTGCATAGCAAGATTATGTGGTCAGATAACGTCTGTAGTGGAGTGCCACTGAATTGAAGCAGTCAGTCATTCCCTCTGCCCATCCCCACCACCAATTTGCACCAAAATTGGACAACAGAAGATTGGAAAAATGTTGCCTGGTCTGATGAGTCTCGATTTCTGCTGTGACATTCGGAAGGTAGAGTCAGAATTTAACGTCAACAACATGAAAGCATGGATCCATCCTGCCTTGTATCAACGGTTCAGGCTGGCAATAGTGTGGGGGATATTTTCCTGGCACACTTTGGGCCCATTAGTACCAATTGAGCATCGTGTCAACACCACACCCTACCTGAGTATTGTTGCTGACCATGTCCATCCCTTTATGACCACAGTGTACCCATCTGTGTACCCATCTTCTGATGGCTACTTCCAGCAGGATAGCGGGCCATGTCATAAAGCGCGAATCATCTCAGATTGGTTTATTAAACACGACAATGAGTTCACTGTACTTGAATAGCCTCCACAGTCACCAGATCTCAATACAATAGAGCACCGTTGGGATGTGGTGGAATGGGAGATTTGCATGGACGTGCAGCCGACAACTGCGTGATGTCAATATGGACCAAACTCTCTGAGGAATGTTTCCAGTACCTTGTTGAATCTATGCCATGAAGGATTAAGGCAGTTCTGAAGGCAAAATGGGGTCCAACCCAGTACTAGCAAGGTGTACCTAATAAAGTGGCCGGTGAGTGTATATCCATCCAATAACTGGAAACTGTCTGATTGAGGGAAAAATTGAGGGAGGCTCCCCCTCCCGGTCACCTACGGCAGTTGTCCTGTTGTTGCGTTGTGTGCGTCCCTCAGGTGGGTGGGGCTTATTATCCCCCTCACCTGATGGTCATTTGTTTGTCTATATATGTCTTGTCATTGTACCAGTTGACTGCTGGTTATTATTTCCTTAATTCGGAGCAGTGCACGGGTTTTTGGTTTGCGCACTTTAATTATTAAACCCCTCTTATTCTCTGAGACTTGTCGTGATCGCTTCCTTTTTATTTGCACTCCCTGCCTGTCACAGAAACTCCTGATAACATGTATATCACCTACGCCCAGCTCTGATAGTGTTATCTTAAGGGTTAAAAATCACAAGCACAAACAGAGATTAAATGTATTCATAATCAGCATTCTTGACCTCAATAAATAATATGGCTGTAGCAATATTGATTGAATATATTGATATGAATAATTAAAAGGGGCACCAACTTAAAATTTCATGGAAATATGTATTTTTATAACTGGAATAGATGAAATGATGATATATCAGTCTCATTACCTAAGGTGAAGCTCAGAGTCTGCGCAGTGACCCAATACCACTGTTAGAAATATTTGTTCCACAGTAATTGGTTTAATGAACAAATGCAAATTTGATTGATTAATAGATAAACAATTTAACATTATAATGCATGCGACGCATAAGGTCGAAAACCTCGGTTTAGGTTCAGAGACTTAATCAAACTATTAACTGAATCAGAGGAAGGACAAACCAACAGAAGTTTAACTATGAAACAGAAAATTCCACAGACCATTAAAACCAATGTTAACCAAACCAAAAGCTACGATGATTAAAGTAAATGAAAATGGAGGAAAATGCCTTATGGATGAAACTATTAACTGGAAGATACTGGCGTGTCTTACATCTATGCTAAAATTAGATGAAAGCTAGGTCTGAAATGTAAACAAAGAACTGGCAAAAATGTATGCATCATGCTACTTTGGATGGAGAAGCTAATCCGATAGTGAGTATAAATAATAGCAGCAAACAAGACTGGTATCAAAGCGGCATTATGAATGATCAGGGAGAGAGTCTTCCAGGCTCGGATGGCTGTCCACTGGTGCTGGCAGGAATACGTGGCATTTTGAGGTCCAAAATAAACCCACGTGTACTTTCCGAAGTTATACCAAGTACTCACAGTGACCCAGCTGTTCGGTCAAGTTGAGCGACAATGTATGAGTGCATCCATTCCAGAACCGCTTGGTTAAGTAATCAAGGCCCGGTGGACCGGTGTGCTCTTTCACCAGTCTTTATGTGCTACTGTAGAATCTCTATTCATTTCTTCCGAAGGCATATCTAACCCTAACTCTACAAACGAATAAGGGAGGCAAGGTAACTTTGCGACACGCATTAGAGCAAATTACGTGAGTTTAAACAAACTCACGGGCTAAACATGTGCACCTATCACCGCATCTTCCTCATCACTATATGACACCTCATTCTAACTGTCAACTGGCATTGCCACCTGTACATATTTTAGACTTGCCATAGAACATTTGTGGATTCATCTCCTGCATTCAAATGTAATGTAACAAAAGAAAATGAGACGGTTGTAGCGGATATACTGATTAATTATGAGTTACGAAACGGGGCACCATCCTGATTGCTCAGGAAAATATGTTTGAAAAATGGAATGGAATGAGTTGAAATGGTATGTATCAGTCTTATTATTACATTTGCTTCATTACTGTCCACCACTGGTGGGCAGAGACAAGAAATAATAAAACCTGAGCCACTGAATGCAGGCGCCATGAGGACAAGGACCCTGAGCGCGCAACCAGCACAAGGGAGAGTTCAGGACATTCCATCTTATGGGGAGAGAGGGGGGAATGGGAGCCGGGTTAATGAATATGTATGTGTGACGGATGTTCGACGTCAGGGATCTCTGCTGTGCCCTCAGTAGGAGGATTAATGGAGGACATCTGTAATAAGTGTTGCAACCACAATCGTTTTATTTTAACGCCTCAGAATGCAGGATTTGTGGCAGTGCAGAAACCTTTCAGCTGTGAGTATCCCATAATCTGGATAATCGTAGCAGTTAGATATAACAAATTCTAAAATAACTTATCCAGCCGCAGGTTGCCTGAGTGGAGATCTCACTCACTTGACCGCATCTGTGACAAACTCTTAAAGGATATAAAGGATAAAAACAGAATACACATCTAATCGCTCACCTGTGATAAGTGTAGCAACCACAATCTTTTTATTTTAATGTTTCAGCATGCAGGATCTGCCCATACAAATGAAGCTAAAGTTAGCCAAACAAAGCCAAAAAAGTTAGCATTGAGTATATTGACCACAAAAATTAAATACTATCTTGAATTAATTCCCATTTGATCCTAATAATTTGGAGACTCATTAATGAGCTACTTTTAAATCAAATAATCACAATACTCATTTAACTTCAAAGAAGTGGGGAGTACCACCTACTTGTGGCAGTGCACAAACTTTTCTGTTGCAAGTATCCCATAATCCCTTACTCGTAGCTGCAGTGCTGATGTCAGATTGGTGGTGCCGACTTATTTTAGTGGGAATTTCACAATTAATTTTTAGCATTACAGAGAGACATCTGAATTGTCACATTGAATTGTATACTCACCTATGATTATTATATGGCTCCTACCCACAGGTTCATCGTGGGAATCATGGGTATAAAAGGGACTGGCATGGAAGGCGAGTAGGCAGACATTAAAGAAGGACATGTTTCTTCTTGTTTAAGGTGCTGTATTGAGCTGTACTGTATTGGTGAGAGCAAAACTATTACACGTAAAAGGGTTACTGAGTTATAATAGCGCGTCGAGATTTATGGTGACAAGGGCGCAAGATCTGTACATGGTTCAACTGCACCGAGTCTTGTTTGACCTGGTTGAAATGTGTGACACATGTGAGAAATGAAAGTTTCGTGTTGTGATCTCCACCTTGTCCTGCTCACACAGAATTCGTCTTAGCCGCATGACCACTTGACCACGCACACACTGTACAAGAAAGGCGAGAGCAGACTCCACCTGCTGAGGAGGTTATGCACCTTTGGAGTACAGGGTTCAAGCTGACCTCTTTTTACTACTCTATGGTGGACACACCCAAGTTTTATAGAGTTGTCTGTTGGGGAAGCAGTATCAACATCGCAGAGGTCAGGTCTAGCTGTCATCCTTAATAGCGAACACCTCCATCCACTACAGGAGACAGTAGCAACACTGGGCATCAATGTCAGTGATCAGCTCCTCCATCTACGGTGTGTATAGGAGAGATAAAGCAGTTCCTTTCTCCCTTGTGCTCTTATACTTTACAACCATCACCTCCCCAAGCACAGCACCAGACACTGCACACACTGTAAACCCGAATAAGTTCAGTTAACTCAAAAATTTTGTGGAAACTGATTACCACAAAATATTTAAGTATAAAAACTCTACTGTTTCAAGTAAAGATAATGTATTTATATTGTGTGCACTGAACTTCATAAAACTGATTAGCATGTACTCAATATTATTGCTTTTTTGGAACTATTTAAATGTTATTCAACTTTACTTAAAATAACTGTATACAGTGTACTTAATATATAATGTTTTCCTAACTATATTAGGTTAATTTTAATCAACTCAAAAACATTACATTGTTATCGTTTGGAATACTTAAAAAGATAAATTAAGTTTAAGTTACAAAAATTGAGTCAGATGGACTCTTCACTAACTCAAATATATCAATTGGCAAATACACATATATGTCTAATACCTTACTTAAAATATTTAAGGAAACTGATTACCTCAAAGTAATTAAGTAAACATGATTTAAAAATACCTTAAAAAAATAATGTAAAACCAGAAACATTAATCTGCTAAAACAAGCATTTTATTTGAACAATGTAGTTACCAGGATGCAAGGTATAATGTATATTTTAAATGTATATCATTTTTAACAGTATATAACGTTCACTGAGGAACAATAAAACATTGCTGTAGGTAAAACAAATTTATGCACTAACTGCACACACACACTACTAGCAGATCATTTTTCAGATTTAGCAGCCTGGGTGTTAGTGGTTTAAAGTCATCCAAGCCCATGAGGACCTTTTGAATGAAGTTGAAGGTGTGGGTCAGTTGTTTTGGATAGCTGAGGTTTAATGCATACATTAAACAAAGCAGCAGGAGAAAAGCATCGGCCAAATTAGAAAGGTCATTCAGGACAACGTCACCTTCCAGCACAATGGCAATCCTTGCAGGGCTAAACTGAACAAGGGAACTCGGGTCTTCGTTCACCATGCTGAGAAGAGCAACTGCCAGGTCTGCAATTTCTGGTTCATTCTCTTTCTCAGTCTGGAAAATGAATAAATAAAATAAACAAACAAACACACACAACAAAAAATTATATGCCCTAAAGATTAAAATTGAGCAAATATTGTTGTGAGAAAAAAAAATATATGGCACAAATCTTATGGTCTTATGGCACAAATAGAAAACATGGCAAATAAAAAATCCAAATTCAGAAACATACGTTCCAAATCCTGAAGAAAACAGAGTCATCTTCACGAAGATACACAGGCAGGGCTCGTTGCGCAGCAGTACGTCGGTGGTTAACATCGCATTGCTCCTGTAAAGATAAGTAAAAACATTAATAGATTGTATAAAAAAAAAAAGAAGAATGAGAGGAATAGGAAAATGCAGATGGAGAAAAGTACAACAGCAAAGGCAGCATGAGATACAGAATAAGAAAATAAACAGGGGAAGCAGAAAATGTTTGTGCAAACCCTTTGTTAAAATGAATATCAAAAAGGGTAACTTACCAGAAGATCATAGACATTAAATATGCTCCTCAGAGCTTCAGCAGTCTTGCCAGTCCGTGCAGCCTTCTGCCGGTAGATAGCCAACAGCCTTGGTGTATGCTTGTCCAGCTCTGCAAAGAACTTGCTTCGCAAGTTGATATGCGTGATCCTGTGAAATTCTGCACAAACCTAAACAATTAAAGAATAGAAATATAACTTAGATTACAATTGATCTATGCTATAATATAATGCATGAACATACCGCGCCTTTTACATGAAAATGTTAAGAAAGAATTTACCTGCGACTCCAATCGAAGTGCAGGCCAACTGTCCAGAAAATCCTTGACCGGTTGTGATGGATTGTCGACAATGATCCGTTTCGGCGCAGTGCATATGTAGTTTGCATCAGTCTCTATCATCTGTAGATTTCTGTCTACTTTGGATACCTCTTCTACCACTTGCAATCTTAGTCGCTCCAGACTAGATGCATCCTCTCCTCTTGGGAAATTTGGTAGATAGTTCACCTCAGCCCGACGAGCTCTTTTTATGTTGGAGTGGGGTGACTCTCTTTCTGGGTTACTTCGGCACCTTTTACCAGAGTTGACAGCCACCTCATCACACCCAGATCTGCTCAGTTTGGTGCGGTAGTTGCCCATCTTGAATTTTAGGCTCATCTTCCAGCCATACCAGCCACAGTGACTTCCTGGCTCAGTGAGGCATGGATGTTTGGTAACAAGAGCTTCAGCAGCTCTCGCAATTTCTTTATCACTGGGGTAAGCCTTGAAAGAGTGCATGGTTTTGGCCATGTTCTCCAAGATGTCATGCTTTTGAGCTCTGGTTAGTTTCAAAGTCTTTCTAGCATTCTGGTATACTGCATTTCCAGCTTCAAGGCAGTACTCAACATCATAAGAAAAAAGAGGTACTGGAAACACATCAGGCCAGGTCTGCATACGTGCCAGGGCATGGGGGAGCAATTCTGTGTCTGAGGTTCCAGTTGAGCTAGCATCACTCTCTGCTTTAAGAACTTTTAGTACAGCCTTCTGCGGCAGTTCTGTAATGTCCGACAGAACACAGAGCTCTCCTCCAAAATTTAGTTTGCTAATTAGTTAACCTAGCTGTTAGTTTGCTAGTTAGTTAACCTAGCTGTTAGTTTGCTAGTCAGTTAACCTAGCTGTTAGTTTGCTAGTTAGTTAACCTAGCTGTTAGTTTGCTAATCAGTTAATCAGTTAACCTAGCTGTTAGTTTGCTAGTTAATTAACTAACCAGGCTAGCTGTTCCGAGTCAAGTTCCAGGCAAAGTAAAAAGACAACAGTGTTTTATTTACCTCAAAAACGAACTACAATAAAAAATATTTTAGAAAATACTCACCAAATTACAATTCCGAGCAAGAGAATAGCAACCACAGCGAGGACAGTAACTATGACAGGCTCGAGAGGTTCACTTTGAGGCTTCAGCATCTCTCTCTCCTGGGGTCTGTGAACGACGCGCGCGGGCTGGAGTGCAAAATCGGCGGGTAATTCAGAAATCACAAGTTTTTAAGTCAGAATATGTACTTATTCGGATACGCAGTACCGTATATGAAGTATTTTGTTAAAAAAATACTAATAAGCTTGTTTTCCTGCACCCGCAGCACTGTCCGCCATGTTTGTTAAAAAAATTCAGTATGCAAATAGATGCAATTTAACCAATAGATAAAAGGGAGCGTATTACGTCAGACGCTCTGTAATTATTAAATTAAAAACATTAAGTTGAGCAATTATCTGTACTTAAAAACTGTGAGCCAACTGAGATTAAACTTACGATTTCATTGTATGAACTTGAATGTTTTAAGCTGTTTGAACTATTTTGCAGTTTTGCTTATACATCCATCCATCCATCCATCCATTGTCTTCCGCTTATCCGGATCCGGGTCCGGGTCGCGGGGGCAGTAGCCTAAGCAAAGAGGCCCAGGTTTCCCTCTCCCCAGCCACCTCTTCCAGCTCTTCTGGGGGGATACCAAGGCGTTCCCAGGACAGCCGAGAGATATAATCTCTCCAGCGTGTCCTGGGTCTTCCCCGGGGCCTCCTCCCAGTTGGACATGCCCATGCTTATACATATAATAATTTTAATGAGTTCACCACACTGTCAGGGAATACAGTGCAATAACAAACACTACAGTCCATATGAATCTACAGAGACATGTCTGGATGTACACTGTGTTCACTGACAGCACTTCTTACTATACAAAATTGCTGGCCACACACTGTTAAGTGTGTGTAATGCTTACTGATTCAACATTACCTTTGTATTAATACTGCTGATTAACACCGCTGTATTAATTCTCATGCAGCACTGTATTCAAGAACCCTTGCACTACTTTATTCACTCTCTTATCTTGCTGCTGTGACAATGTTTAAATTTTCCCCTGTGGGATAATAAAAGGCTATCTTATCTTGAGTTCAGCTAAATATGTACTGTATAGGCAGTAGAAACCCCACCCCACCGTCATATGTGAAATTATTATAAATCTCTTTAGGCCAGATTTCTGTAGGTTTAATGAAAATCTTGGACTAGTTCACACCAAAAAATGTTGCAAGTTTAATGGTTCTTGAGGATTTTTTGTATACTGGAAGACTAGTAATCTCTGGAAAAAATCATTTTGTCTGCATGACAATAATGGAATAACATATAACAATAATTCTCTGTATGACAATAATTGAGGTAAAGTGTTTGTGTGCACTGAATGTCCACCTATAGTTCGATTGTACTGGTGTTGTATGCCTGAGTAGCAGAAGAGACTTCTACCTATTGACCAAGTTTCATGTCTGTAGGTCCTATGGTCCATTCTGGGGGATTAATTTGAATTCAGAATAAAAAAGGTACACGTGCAAAATTGCAAAGTGGCTCAGCATTGAAGTCTGAAGTATTCTGCTGATTCAGGAGTGCCCAACCTTTCTTGGCCACATTCCACGTGACTAAAAGGACTGGATTATCACCACCAGCAGTCTAGAGTCTGCACTTAAGCGTTCACTGCTTCAGTTGTCCAGATCAATAGAGAAGTCTGCACAGGAGTAAATCCAGGTCTGCTCTTTGTTTCTACCATTTGTAGCTCCATGTTTAGCACCAGTGTGTTCATAAATGTTCTAACTGACAGTACTTTGTTGCACTTAAGGTTTCATTACCAGATCCTGCACAATGGGTAGTACAGTTTCAGTCAAGAATGAGACTCCCTATATGTGGTACTACTCCGCATCATCCTCAGGGGTAAGATGGTTTGATACATATAACACCTCATGCTCCAAGAAATGTCACTTTCTACCTACTTTTTCCGGCTCATTTTGCAACTGAATGCAAGATCCTTTTTTTGTAAAAGAAAGCCACAGCTGATGATCATAAATTATAATGCTTTAAATGTAAATAGATGTAAGTATAAATGAAGGCACTGGTGTTTGTCTGGTTCAGATTTTAATGTAGCTTTGTGCCACTGTGGTATCTTTCATCTCTGGTGTCTCTAGCCTCTCTAAAGATAATGTCTAATCCAATGTGCAGGACTTATCAACAATTCCTGGAAATGTTTACTTTTAGTTATTGCTGCACATGATACTGAAAGCAAAAGTTCAGATACTGTTTCCATTTACATACATGGAATATTTATAATAGTTCAATAATTTCCTCAAAAAAAAAATTTGTGAACTCATTTATTTGATTTGATTCTCTTTATCTACTTTTATCTACTTTTCTGACAATGACGAAGTATAACCATGAGAATAAATTAAGTCAATTAAGTCAGTAACTGTAATTAACATAATTTATATAGTAATTTATTTATATAGTAATGTTACACTACATCTCTAAAAGGGAAAGTATCTAGATTATACATTGTTCCAGCAGTATAGAAACACCAGTAGAAACAGGGTTACATTGTAGTGTGATCTGCTATTTTTATGCACTGTATAAACAAAGCTTAACTTATGTTGATTAAAATTATCTTTAATTTTGCTTCATAGAGCTTTAAACCTCTCAGCAGTGGATGCCGTGAAGAGTATGGCGAGCAGAGTGCAATCCATTGCTACATCCACTTCAGATACTGGAATCACAACTGGAATTCATTTAGATACGAGTTCAACACCCATAAAGGCAACCCTACATTTACCTTAAGAGAAAGCCATGATCGTGCTTGTATTCAGCTGTTTTGCAGCACTGAAGGAAATGTACCAAATTGTCCAAACTATGGTAAGAAAAAAAAAAAATCCCATCACATTTTAATAAAATAAGTTGTTATAACTTCACAACAAAAAAGAAACCAAAACATTTTGTTTTTATAACTCAGTACTTTTTAGTACAATTATTTTATATCTATGAAAATCTTGCAATGATTTTCAATGTTCATTTATTTAGATATATGTAACGATGTGGACGTTATATCTGAGAAAGCAGGGGAGTCAGGTGTCATAGGAGCATCTTTACTTTCCATAGTGAAAACAGATACAATAAGATACGCGAAAAGGAATGTAGTCTCTTAATATGAAGCAAGGTGGGCAATGTCTCTCTCTCACGCGATGCAGATGTCGCAAGTCAAGAGTCTGCGCTTTCAGTGCTTCACTCGTCTAAGCTCAATGTGCAACTCTGGACGGTAGAACCTGCGAGCTTAAATGCTGCAAACAATTATGTGTACAAATGTGACTCAAGTGAAAAATGAGTGCCAATAGGAGGGGGATAGTGAGCCAGGGAGTGACGGGGCATGTGTGTGGGAGTGACAGGGGGCGTGGCAGTGACAGGGGGCGTGTGTGTGTGGGAGTGACAGGGGGTGTGTGTGTGTGGGAGTGTCAGGGGGGTGTGTGTGTGTGGGGTGACAGGGTGTGTGTGCATGTGGGGGTGACAGGGGGTGTGTGTGTGGGAGTGACAGGGGGTGTGTGCATGTGGGGGTGACAGGGGGTGTGTGTGTGGGAGTGACAGGGGGCGTGTGTGTTGTGTGAGTGACGGGGCGTTTGTGAGTGAGAGTGACAGGGGCCGTGTGTGTGGGAGTGACAGGGGGCGTGTGTGTGGTAGTGGGCGTCTCCCTTTCTCACTGGGTGCTAATGCTGGGTGCACTGGGAAAGAAAGAGCAGTGGGCGAGGGTGGCAGAGACACGTCTTTGCTGTCCATAGTGAAGAAGATACCACAACAGAATCACACACTAATAATAGTCTCTTAAGCATGCTAACAAAGCTTGGGTGAAGTCAGTTTGACATCGCTTCACTCATGCAGGGCTTTAATGTGCAGCACTGGACCTGTGGGTTTGTATAGCTGGCACAATTAAGGAAATAAACAAGGTGCAGGTGTGGAGGGCGTGTCAGTAGGAGGGAGCCTGAGAGCGAGGGAGTGGCTTAGGGTGTGTGTGGTTGGGGATGTGTGCCTGTGAGAGTGGGCATCTCCCCTGAGTACTGGGACCAGCTCACTCTCATACTACTTATATCTAGTTTATGAACTCTTAGAAAACTTCAACAACCAACAATAACAAATCAATCATGAATTCATAAACTAGTAATGGATAATTATTCATGATTTAATGTTTAATTGTTCCACAATATTAAACCATGCAGTCCGCAACATTTATCTAGATGTTATAACGGTTGAATTGTCATGCATTTGTTTTGAACCTGCTGTTGAATGTGAAGGACTGTAGTGTTGAGCATTGATGTTCTGGAAAACTTTTTTGTTGTATACCGTGTAGTCATGTAGTTTTCTTTTATGCAGCAGGGTAAAACTAAGGGCCATATTGTGAGATGTACTGTCAGTGCTCTGTTCTGTAAAACAAGCTGTCAACCTCATAGTTTGAGTAGATGTAGGTTCCTCTGGGCCCTCAAAAGCACCACGATTCCAGAGCGGCTGCAGCGTTGAAACGCACTGCTGATCACAGATGGGGGGTGGGAGAGATAGTGAGATAACAATAGAAAGGAGACAAAAGAATATGGTCACAGACTGTTCTCTCAACAGGAATCAAGCAGTGAGAGGCATGTTCATCTAGGCATGGCGGGAGCCAGAGGTTGTTGTGGCACAGTGTTTGTGTCAAAGTTCATGATGGAAAGTGAGAGCCATCCTCTGACAGTCTCTGTATGGTGGAAGGAGCAGGTAACCAAGACGACGACCTTCAGGCAGAGTTTTGTTTGGGCGCCGAGTGTTTATAAGCGAGAATGTAGGTTTAGCGAGAAGCCCATCCAGTTTGAGCACGAGAAACTCCTCTGAAGTCATCCCTCTCCCAACTGATCCAACTTTGCTTGTAGAGCCGTGAGCTTCTCCATGTTTGATTCCATGTTTTTAGTCAAAGTTTGCGATCTGACAGCTCTACCCATCACATCAATCATGTTGGGCAATTTCTGCGGCCGTTCAATAACTGACTCCACTCTTTTAATTTCCCGATACACCCTTACAATGTCAGTGTCACTTGGCCATCCAGTGTAGTTTGGTGTCCTTATCCTTCTGCATGTTGATAGTCAGCTTTTAACACAGGGTTCAGGATCAAACTGTTCAAGTGATGGCCCCTCTGTGCTGATCCTCACTAAATCCTCCAAGGTTGTAACATTGAGTGAATTGCGCACTTTTGATTTGATTCTGTTTTGTGCTTAACAAGACTTGGGAGGTGAATTTGGTGAAGGGTAGTTCCTCACGTGCCATCATGTAGGCTACATTTAACTTCATTTTTAGCTCTTTGAATTGTTTCTCGCCTGTTTTATAGCATGCGCGAGACACGACACGAGCTCTTTGCTATTAAGCTGTCGCGTACATTTTTATGCCTTCGGCTCTCGCCATGTTTTATCACAGTCTCCTTTTTAAAATAATTAATTCCTGTTACAAAATCTGTTCTTCCAGCTATAACCCCACTTGAACAGAATTCACAATACATGAACTGCTTTAGGCTATCATACCTGAGCCATGCAAACTTGTATAGCCATGTAGTTTTGAACTGTCTTTCAATGGTCGTACTTCTCTTGAAGTGGACGGCTGTTCAACGATGTTCTCATGTTCATCTTCCAATAGTCCACTGGTACTAAAAGATTATGTTCGTGGCTGTGATGGAGCATATGGCCTCTTAGGGTCCAAGAGACATATAGATGTGAAAAAATCTGAGATTTTTCGCTTTGCCATAAGTTAACACTTATGTAAAGTTTCAGCACTCTGCTTTGCAAGTGATAGATTTCCCGTGAACATGCATGCAGTCAGAGACGTCCGTGTGTGGGAGCTAAGTCTATTGTTTAAGTTTTAAAATACAAACTCAATAGACAATGGTGGATATTTTTGTCAGGGCTGGCTCCAGCGCCGCCTCAGCATAATCAGTGGTGATGACGTGCACCTGTCCTCCTTGCTACTTTAGGAGGACAGATGCAGTGTCTCACCGCTGAGTTGTTGGTAGTCATTGCTATGAACAGTCAGCCATTTCAGTCTGGTCACCTAGTCTCTGTCTCTGCTCTGAGGTTTCTCTCTGTCCCAGTTTATTCGAGTGCTCTCGCTCCTGCGCCGCTCTCACTGGCCTTTCTCAAGTTTTTCCATTCTTTATCCTTCTCTGTCGGGGTTATCGTTTATTTTGGGAAAGGCCATTCTGTTACTTGCCTCATAAGCCAGTGAGCCAGTTATTTTCCCCTGGTGTCCTCAATTCTTTTGTTCACGTTATTTTGGGAAGGGGGCGTGTGTGTGTGGGAAGGGTTTTACATTGTTTATATCTTGAGCCGGTTACTTCCCCTGGTGTCCTTAGTTAATTTTTCCCCTGTCGCGTTGAGTTGTCCGCGAGTTTCTGTTCTCCCCAGTTGTATTTTTCTCGGTGCGTTGAGTTTTCCATGATCGTTGGTTTTTTCCTTGTTATTTGCCTCGTGAGAGAGGCACGAGACACAAACCACTCCATGTTGCCTAGGATTCAAGCATGTATCCAGCTGAGAACGTTACATCCGAACATGTGGGTTCTCCAGACCCATGACTCCTTGTGGAAAAAATTGTATCAATTGCATTGAGAGACCACTTAATCAATTCTATACTTTCTTGTTTAAAATTCGAAGAGCAGCGTCAAAGTACTGAGACGAGACAAAGAAGCCAAGCTAAAGCCAGGGAATATAGGAGCGACCATCTCTCGTGAAAGCCGGAAGTGATAGAAGAAGAAATAATGAGTTCAGATTCTGGTGACACTGAAATATCTCCATAATAGAGGGTTCAAACAAAGTTGGAGGGCTCGAACATGAACGAATGCCACAAACATATTTGTTCATTCTGTTTTATAATTGTGATCATCTTTGCCAGGTTACTTCCTGTGATGACAGAAGACATTACTATTGTTTTTTTTTGTTGTTGTTCATAAAAGTAATAAAGATAATGTGAAGGCAAAAAAAGTATTGCCTGCTTGCGATGGTAGTTCAAAGAACACTGTTGATTTGCTTGAGGAATTACATTCACAAGATTAAGAGTAGGACAGAAAGAAACAGAGGTAGATACAGGTTAGAGACAGTGGGATATTTTTTATATTTTCTAAACATTTTTATTTTAAACAATTACAAAAATGTAATTGTTAAAGTACAACTTTCTTTTCACTGATTTAAGATGTTCTTAATTCAGTAGTACCCAATCATCTCTTTAAACAGGAAAAATGGAAGAGGATGAATACCACAGACAACAAGAGGAAGAGAGAAGGCGTCTGGAACGTTTGGAACGAGAGCGAACGATTCAGGAACAGATAGATAGAGAGTGGGAATCTTCCAGAAATAAGTTGTCTCAAGCAAGTGAGCGACTTCATGAAAAACAGAGTTTCAAAGGCCATGTACAATATCAGCAGCAAATACAAGTTCTCCATCAGCAAATAGATGATGATGCAGCTGCAATTGAGAGAGATGAGGTATGTGCCATCAGGGGTTTGCAAAAGTTCATTAAGCACATTTTCACTTTTAATTTGCTCATTACTTGTGTTTCTGCTGTCTGATTGTTTTGGTCATTGTCAATGTAGGTATCTGATATAGAAGATAAATTCAAAAGACTTCTGATGAAGCACCAAATCACAGAAGATAAAGAATTAGAGACCTCGACAATAGCCAACAGGATAAAGACACTCCACAATGAAATAATGCTCAAATGTTGTAGAGAAAACAGTCTTTCAGTTTGGTCTCAGTTTACTTTTGACCAAGCTGTAGGATATGAGGATTTATCTCTGACGGAGAAGCTCATAATTCTAGAGGCGTCTCTTCAATTAACACTGCACTGTGTTATTGACACAGAAAAGGAAACTGATATTGGTGGAGGGAAACAGTATGACATTCTCTTTGGTTTGATCAAAGAACTTTATGTCACAAATCCAACGCTGGCTGAATGTATTTTATTAAATATTCTTGATTCAATTTCAGAGCTATCGCAACAAAGCAGGGATATTTTGGGACAAATGCTTTTTAACGGGATTTGGATACCCATAGAAATAATGCTTTTCATTCGCAAGGCTTTAGTTTTCGACTGCAATCAAATACATTCAATTCTCCACACAGCACAAACCTACCAGCTAAGTTGTCTCCTCACACTTTCTGCTTTCAAAGATGAAAATCCTCTAATGTTTCTTCAACAACAAGCAAAAAATGTCAAGGACAAAGATGCAGGCACAATTTTGAGGGAGCTTCAGGAAGAAAACTGTTCATTAAATACCTTGGTTATTATAGAGGATGTGCTCTGCTACATGGAATCAGAGCTTCCAAAATATCAATGGGTAGATCTTACCAAGGACCAAATAGAGGATGGCAAAATAATGATTAAATCTCTTGATCTTGGAAATCCAGATATAAACCTTTTAAAGCAAGTGTTAATTAGAATGTCAATAGCTGTGCAAGACAGCTCAACGTTTACAGCAACAGATAATCAGGTGATTCAAGGCTATTTTCCCAGGCTTACACAACTAGCATCATTACTCTTGCTACTTCTGTCAAATAAAGGTTGTCTCCTTGAGATTGGTACAGGGGAAGGGAAGTCCTGTATCTTAGCCATGTTTGCTACAATTATGGCAGTTCGTGGAGTACATGTTGACATTGTGACCAGTTCTCCAGTTCTGGCACGGCGGGACCAAGAAGAGTGGCAAAAACTATTTCAAATGTTTGGTGTCACATCATCTGTAGTACCTCCACCTCACTCAGGTGCGTGTTCTTCTGAGGAACAGGACAAGTTGTTGAAAGAAGCATACAGACAACAAATAGTCTATGGCACAGTTGGTTCTTTTGCAGCAGACACACTTAAACAAGAGTTTGAGAAGAGAACCACTCGTGGAGAAAGGAAATTTGAGCTTGTAATAGTGGACGAAGTGGACTATATGACCTTGGACAATGGAGTTCAGGTAACATTCTTGTCCCATGAAGCCAGTGGTTTGAGACATTTGGAGCAAGTTCTTGCCAGCATTTGGGCCATGATATCAACATGTCAACCAATTGAAATGTTAGAAACAGGTGAGATAAAATGGATAACAAGAATACAGCACTTTCATAAAGCTGTAACATCTGCTGTCATGAGACAGGAAACATCAGAATACTTTTCAGCAAATGAAATCTTACTGCCGGGAGTGGATTTGGGGTTTTATTCCCAGGAGGACATTGAAATGATGTGTAGAGCTGAGACTAATACACAGGAAGAAAAAGAAGTTAATGACTTCCAGGACAGCATGTCAAAAGCTTTTGCTGAAGTGATGAAAAAAATTGGAATTTCACAACAATATGACCTTCTGAGAATATTTGAGGAAGTTTTTGAGAATTGTGTGGCCTTTCACTGCTATTCTGAAAAGAATAAGAAAGCCAAGTCTTTCGGACCAGAGAAAGTTCAGGCTGATCTTAACATTGAAATGCTACTGCTTGAAGGTGGATTGGCATGTGAAATCATGGCTGAGAAGTCACTCACTGAGGAAACTGTGAGTACAATAAATTCCTTTATTAAGTACTCAGATAAAGTCCAAGCAGCTCCAGATTTCAAAGAATCTGAAGAGTTCATTGTCATCCCTTTTTTCTTGAAAAACTACATTGAGAGTCAGTTACCAGTGCTTGTTGAGAATGCACTAAAGGCTGTTGAAATGACTCAGGGCAGAGAATACATGATAGACATTTCACCAGCTGCAGAGAGAGGACTTGCCAATGCTCTTGAGAAACATGAGTATAATTCCATAATTCCAGTGGACTTCAGAGCAAGTGGAGTGTTGGAAAAAAACAAGAAGTGGGGAAATGGGCTGCAACAGTTTTTGGAGATGAAGCACCACCTTGCAGCTTCATCACTATCCAATGTGACAAACTACATGTCAAATTTCCATTACTTTAAAAGGTACATTAATGGAAGTGGCATATTTGGTGTTTCAGGTACATTAGGAGGTGATGCAGACAAGGACTTCCTGGCAAGGCATTATGAAACAAAAAGTTACACTATTCCTGCTCACCGACACAAAAAGGTTGTTGAGCTTCCAGCTATCCAGGTGAAAGGAGACAACAATGAATGGATTCAGACTATTTGTGAACATTCATGGAAAGCAACAGATAGGGGACAAGTTGTCTTACTAATTTGTGAAGATGTTAAAACTGCAAATGAAGTACACAGGAATATTCAAGTTGAAGGACGGTGTACGGCAGACCAGATAACTCTGTACACAATTAGCGAGAGACACAATATTGAAAAACAGAAATTTTGTGCAGGGAGAATTATTATCGCCACAAATCTTGGAGGCCGTGGGACAGACATAAAGGTTGAGGAAAGCGTGAATGAATGTGGTGGCCTTTTTGTTCTTCTTACTCATTTCCCACGCAATCGAAGAGTAGAGAAACAAATCTTTGGCCGCACAGCCCGGAAAGGAAATCCTGGCATGGTCCAAATGATTCTGAATCAAGATCATCTAGCACCTGCTTACCAAGATCAGCCTGTGGAAATTATGCGACAGCTCAGAGAAGAATATGAAATTAAGCGCATACATGACATGGAAAGTGATGAGCTTGTTGAAATAAATCTAAAGGAAAAACTGTTTTCTACATTTTGTAAATTTCTAAATGACTTTGAAAGACATTACACAGAGAAGGAACGCCAGGACCCCTTGCAGCTGAAGCTTGGTGATATTCCTGATTGTTTTACGTCCTACCAGGCTAAATTTGATTATCAACCTGCACTCAATACTTTAAAAGAATCATGGGCCTTGTGGCTGACCCTTCATGAACAACACATCAACAGACATGATGATTTCACTGAACTTGAAACAGACCTCATCCAAACACTGAAAGAAACAAGTGAAAACCTGCTCGCAGGAAGAAGCAATAATTTTTATGATCACATTGGACAGGCGATTGTGAGAATGAATCTACACAGCCAAAATAAATGCAAAAATGACTATGGAGCAAAATCCTGTTGGCAAAATGTTGCAAAATGTGACCCATTCTACAAAGCTGTGGCACTCTATAACCAGGCATATATCACAATTAATCTTGCCAAGGGTGACTATAAGGCAGAGGCTAAGATGCTACTAAAGGACACAAAAGATTTCATAGGTGTCTATGTGTCAGAGGTTTCAAACACAATGGTCTCATGCAACTTAGCAGTCACTGGTAACTCTGACGCCCACCATATAAACAATTTTCAGCGTCAAATGGAGGCCAGAATGAACATCTTCAAGTCTTGGATGACCTATGTGGATAATGCTTTGGGTAAACTGGAAGAGTTGGAAAAAAGCAATAGTGATGCCATTACAGAAGAGTGTTCAGTCTACATGCTGTCAGAAGAAAAGAACTTCATCATCACAAACGAGCTGATGGCGTTATATGAATATGGCCTTGGAATTGTTTTTGAAGTAAAACAGAAGCCTAAGTTCTGCTGGGACGCTTTGATTTGCTTTTTCCTTGGGGTCTTACAAGTGGTTGCTGGAGTTCTTGTTTGTGCCTTGTCATTTGGCACCGCTACCCAAATTGGACTTGGCCTCATTTCAGAAGGAGTGTCAGACATGATTAACGGGATAGAGGGCATGGTAAGGGGTTCATTCGATTGGGCATCATGGGCAATATCTAAGAGTATCAGTATTGGAATTTCTTTACTAACTGCTGGTTTCAGCACTATCAAGAAAGCAGTCAGTACAGTGTATAATGTGACAAAAGGTCTTCTTAACGGTACAAAGTCATTCTCTTCTGTTGCATCTAACGTTATCAAATCAGGAAAGAACATGTTTACTTCAGTTAAAGGTACCATTCAATCTGGGCTATCATCGGCTGCAAAGGAATCATTGGGTGGTGTGGTAAAGAAAATGACATCTTCAACAGCGCTTCAACAGAACTTCAGACATGGTGTGAAGTTTGCAGCTCAAGAACTAGGAAAACAATCTGCAATCACTGCCATGAACTATGGAATCGAAGAGGCACTTAAAAAGACATTTGAGGAGATTTTTAAATTCGCTTTTGAGGATCTTGTTTGTTCATCAGTGAAGGAGAATAATGACTTGGTTCAGTCTCTTAGTGACCTAATTAGCTCTGGTGTTCCAAAAGCAGCACTGCAAGCCAGTATTTTCAAGATAGACCAGAATTATGAGAAACAAGTGAAAACATCAGTTGCCTTGCTCTGTAATGACAACATCCCTCAGCTCATTTTCAACTGCACAACAGTCCATCAAGTTATCAGCAGACTTTCTGAGGTGTGTAATGCTGCCACAGAACTTTTACACAAAACAAGACTTCCAGGTTTAGCTAAAGGAGTCAAATGGTGTTTGCAAGGTTCTGATTGCTACATCCAATTAATTGAAATGTTGAAGAACATTCCTACAAAGGAGTTAATAGACAGCAAAGTCATACCAGAATTACTGAAGAGCATCAATGAGCTTCAGGGAGACATGGAAAAGTATGATCAAGATGGACGACATAAATTACAAGATGTACAGCGCCTCAAAACTGAACTTCTGCATGTAGTTGCTCAAAATGTCGCGGATCAATTTCTCAAAGTCTTTGCTGAACAAACGACCTCCCTTATGACAAAGATGTTTGCAAGTGAGTTGAACAAAACAGCTGGAAAAGTTGTTGACAACATATTGCAGAGACACAAAACTCAACAGTTTTTTTATGATCAGAGACACAAGCACAACATGAAATCTGCTAGCTACAGCACAAAAGAAATTCTCTCAGAAGAGGAAAAGAAGGACCTATTGCAATATGCAGAAGATATAAGCAAAGTTGATCACCCTGCATCAGCCGTAGATATTTATGTGCTCACGAAAAGTGAACTGGTCAATGGAAAAGGAATTAGACTCTCCGTTGTTGATCAGCACGGAAATCAGTTATCTGAAGAATATTATCCTGGTACCAACAAATCATCAGGTGACATATCACTGAGACTGACAAAATATGCCAAAGATTTGCATCCACCAGAGTAAGTGTAATAACAAAGTATTATCTACTATTATTACATTTTATTTTAAAGAACGTATTTTATGTTGAACAATGTACTTAATTAAATGGCTCTGGTATTTAATGATTATTTAATATGGCATAAAAAGGCACTTTCAAATTTCTGAATTGCTGTTTAATTTTATTTCTTTTAGGAAGAGAGGTTTTTTCACGTGGTTCAAATCAAAGATCCGGGGTGAACAACAACTGTACAGTGGGCATTTTGAAATTGTGCAAGCTGATGGGAAAATACTCAGTGCCAACTCAGATAATCAGAATTGTCTTTATCATGCAATTGCACAAGTAACTGGCAGCAATACAGATGACCCAAAGAAAGAATCCCTAATCCTCCGTGAGAAAGTGAAAAATGAGGTATTTCTAATATATTGATTAAATGGCAACTTGTATTAGGGTAGTTTTCCAGAATTTTCTGGGTTTTTTCGAAAGCAAAAATATTGATTACTATTATTTTATGGAAGCTTTTGCCAGGCAGTGGCATTGCCAGGGGTTGGGCATACTTGAAACAAATTAGTTTCACTTTGTTAAATGAACTCTTGAATTTACAACACATTCATTGTATGCTATCCCAATGTTTTGGGTTTTTAAAAAAATAAAAACGTTCTTTAGTGTTCTAATTTCAGAATTGCAAAAAGCAGAAATGTTTTTAAATGTTCTATGGAGGTAATGTTGAGAACACATGTTGTTCAATTAACTGCAATAATAATTTGTAAGACCCAGGTAAGGTGACGGCACATGCATGTGCAGTTAGGATGTGCTTATTCTGCTATACTGAATGTTTATTTTATTAACAGGTAAAGAAAAACCTTGAATTATATGCACCCATCCTTAAGCTTCAGAGAGGGTATGACTACTCTCAGAAAAATCCAGGGAAATATGCCATCATTGGAGGAACCAAAAAGGAGACAGATGATGCTTTGCAGGAATATTCTGAGAATATCCATCACCATAGCAAATCCATCACCAGTGATGAATATACAATCATCAAAAGCTACCGTCTTGGATTTGCTGGCAAATATAAAAGGTAAGCTATCTTATCTTCAGTTCCAGAATAGTTTCCATTTCATGTTTCAAATTGAAGCCTGTCACCAAGACCCAATGCCTCATTCTAGCACTCTGCCTCCCCAGATTATTGGTCACCAACATTGACCCACTTCCCTTGCTTTGTTAGATCTCACCTCTCAAGACAGCAGCATAGGCACATCCATCCACAGCATTGACACATCCACTGGAAAGCCAGAGCATTTTATATGTGCTTTATATGGAATTGTCTTTGTAGAAGCATGTAACCAGGATACAAAATACAGGTTAAATATGTAAACATCAAATTAAACATTCATATATATATATAGCACACATGCCAGTGATTAGCAGGCTTATCTATAGCAGGATAACTAAAGGCAGGGGCCTGGACGTGACCACAGTCATAAGGGGTCACTGAGCCATTGCTTTCAACCCAAATCACTGTCACTAGAGTGAACGCATGACATGGCTGGATGACAGCACCAACATCAACATTACCAGAAGACTCAATGAACAAGCTTGCTTTGACATAAAAAAGAGGGTGTGTCTAAAGCACACTGAATTCAAGTGTTTAAATACCTTGATCAGTAGAACATATCTCTCTGGCTCCATCCAAAATGGCATACTTAAGCAGTACGCTCTAGATTTCAGTGTAGTATGTTCTGTTCAACCGTTAAAGCGTTAAAGCGAACGTTGTTATATCAGCATGACAAGTAGGCAGCCAAGATTTAAAATAAACTAAAAGAGAATGAACATAAAATAATTCTACCTACAAACCACTTGTAAACCTGTACAGATCCTTGTGGGATGACATCCTTGTGGAATGACATTTTAGTTTGTGCGCTCTGAGGATTCATTATTTACAAGGAGAAATTCGTATCGATCTGTCAGGTAGGATTGGAACCTGGAGAGTGCATGACCTCTTATGCAAATGAGTCTCCAGCCTATCCAGTTATATCCAGTCCACCATTAACTAATGTAATGCCCCATATATGCATATCCCTGTCACTTTTTTGGTTAAGGTGCTTATCAGCTTATCTGTATTAGCATTGTGTTGACATGTGTAGCAGTATTGATTAATTATGAATAATTAAAAGGGGCAGCACTATGAAATCTCAGGGAAATATATATTTTTATAACTGGAATAGATGAAATGATGATATATCAGTCTCATTACCGAAGATGAAGCTCAGAGTCTGCGCAGTGACCCAATACCACTGGTTGAAATATATTTGCCTCAGTAATTGGTTTAATGAACAAATGCAAATTTTATTGATTAATAGATATCAACAATTAAACGTTATAATGCATATGACGCATGAGGTCCAAAACTTGGTTTAGGTTCAGAGAGTTAATCCTGTTAGCTGAATCAGAGGGAGGACAAACCAACTAAAGTTAAACTAACTATGAAACAGAAAACTCCATGAAAATGGAGGAAAATTCCTTATGGATGAAACCATCAACTGGAAAATACTGGCGTGTCTTACGGCTATGCTAAAATTAGATGAAAGCTAGGTCTGAAATGCAAGCAAAGAACTGGCAAAAATGTATTATGCTACGTTGGTCGGTGTCACGCATCAGGGGCCTGGGGACTACGAGTCCCAGAATCCCCAAGGTCATTGCCTCGTTCCGCCTCCCCGCATTACTAAACACCTGACATTAATCACCTGTGTAGTTAAATACTCACCTTACCTGTTACTCCCTGCGAAGTATTGCCAACCAGTTTACTTGCATACTGTGTCAGTACCAGTCTACTGTGCATACCAAGCGTTCTTTCTCTGAGTCTATTGTATGGTTTTGACCCAATTTGGATTCTCGTGTTTTTTGGATTTGCCCTCTTGTACCGTTGCCTGGTTTTTTGCTACACGTTTTTTGACCTGGATTGTTTTTGACTACGAGTTCTGGATTCCCACTACAGCTTTCATATTAAAATTCTTACTCCTATCATTCCATCTGCAAGCGTCTGCCTAGTCATGCATGCCTCGTCACAGTCGGAATACCTAATCCTATAGTGAGTATAAATAATGATAGCAGAGCAAACAAGACTGGCATCAAAGCGGCATGATGAATGAAGGCGCCTTACTCGGGGCCAGAGTCTCCCAGGCTCGGATGGCTGTCCTCTGGTGCTGACAGGAATACGCAGTATCTATCTATATGTTTAAAATAGTGTAATACACAGGAAAATATAGATGTGCATGCATTTCTAATACTACAGTCCAAGAATTCAGGGACACTAGTGGAAACACACTAGTGGAACACACAGGAATACATATATATATATATATATATATATATATATATATATATATATATATTGGTCCTTATATATATATATATATAATATATAATATATATACATATATATATATATATATATTGGGGGTTGGTCCTCAATCTATTAATACTACACTGCTACACATGCATCCAGTAATGTCCCCACTGGATAACTGATATGTAACTAATTCTCTTTCTCTTATCAGCGTGCTAAGTGCTCGAAAAGCCAACCTCAGCAACAATGGAACACTTAATGCAGACCATATTCCACCAAAGAACTCCATCAAACAAGCCCTCGAGATGATTAACACTCCAGACAAACGGGAGACATTAAGAAATAAAAATCCTGAACTTTATGCAATGATTGACAGCATACGAAATGATGTTAGTGGACAGAATTTGATTGCCCTTGAGGTTTTGGGCCAAGATCACAGACGGGCTTTAACTACTGGTTCAAGCAACCAAGCAAAGATGGCCAGGTAAGCTTTACACCTTGCAATGCTTAATCAGGTTTAAAAAGCAGCATTCAGTAATTTAACTGTTGCAAGAGGTATTCCGCCTTCCTCCAGTCTTAATTTAATTATCTTTAAGATTAATTTAGATTAATATTGGCTGTTTTTAAAGATAAACTGTGAGATGTAGGGTAACATATTTTGTAATTGACTACACAAAGTAGTTAAGTCTAACCTATTATAATTTTTTAACTCATTTCTAACAGGAAGCTGCTTGCAGAAACTATTGCTGCTGGAGATGCTGAGCTGTTACTAAAGCAGTGTATGATCCTGCATCACCCACTAACCTCAGAAAAACTTAAAGCTGATTTAGGTAAGAAAAGCGTTTTATAGAGAATCTGTGTGTTTCTAAGGTAAAATGTTTCCTGTAAACATACTTGAAAAATATTTTCACTCCCACTGTTACTGTGATATTGTAAAGCAAGTGGGATGCAACAAAATGTGTGTTAAATGAGGGCAGAAATGGAACTCAGTCAATAAGAAGAAACACAAATGAGTCCTTTAAGGTGATTAACTCTGAGCAAAGAAGGTCTATGTGAAACCTAGATGGTAGCATAGGTGCAGGTGTAAGTGAGGATAAGTAAGTGATTGAGTGTTGTGATTGGTGGAAGGTCTGACCATTGAGAGGTTGGAGGTATCTCATTGGCTGGGTGGTGGAGATGGGTGAAATGTGGGTAATTGATGTAATTGAAATGTGGGTAATTGGTATGTACATTTGGCTGAGTATGACTGAATTTAGCTTGACAACTGATGTAGCTAGCTAACTTTATATTAGTTTGCGGCATAACTTCCATTACCTAACAGCTGGCTAGTTACCAAAAGTTAGTGGATAGCTAATGTTTAATTATGTCTTGACTGATATAGTTAAGATGGGTCATTCAATCTGAAATAATCTGCATATACACTATATTGCCAAAAGTATTCGCTCACAAATCCAAATTATTGGAATCGGGTGTTCCAATCACTTCCATGTCCACAGGTGTATAAAATGAAACCCCTGGGCATGCAGATGTGTTTTTACAAACATTTGTGAAAGAATGGGTCGCTCTTAGGAGCTCAGTGAATTCTACAGTCAACTGTATTATAAGAAAATTGAAGTGTTTGGGAACGACAGCAACTCAGCCATGAAGTGGTAGAACACGTAAACTGACGGAGCGGGGTCAGCAGACGCTGAAGCGCATAGTGCAAAGAGATCAAGAACAGTGTGCAGAGAGCTTCATGGAATGGGTTTCCATGGTCGAGCAGTTGCATCCAACCCCTTACATCACCAAGTGCAATGCAAAGCGTCGGATGCAGTGGTGTAGGGCACGCCGCCACTGGACTCTAGAGCAGTGGAGGCACGTTCTCTGGAGTGACAAATCGCACTTCTCCATCTGGCAATCTGATGGATGAGTCTGGGTTTGGGTATTGCCAGGAGAACGGTACTTGTCTGACTGCATTGTGCCAAGTTTAAAGTTCGGTGGAGGGGGGATTATGGTATGGGGTTGTTTTTCAGAGCTGGGTTTGGCCCCCTTAGTTCCAGTGAAAGGAACTCTGAATGCTTCAGTATACCAAGACATTTTGGACAGTTCCATGCTCCCAACTTTGTGGGAACAGTTTGGAGCTCTTCCAACATGACTGTGCACCAGTCCACAAAGCAAGGTCCATAAAGACATGGGTGGCAGAGTCTGTTGCCTACACAGAGGCATGACCTCAACTTGATGGAACACCTTTGGGATGAATTAGAGCGGGGACTGAGAGCCAGGCCTTCTCGTCCAACATCAGAATGTGACCTCACAAATGCGCTACTGGAAGAATGGTCAGAAATCTCCATTAAAACACCCAACCTTGTGGGCCTTCCCAGAAGAGTTGAAGCTGTTTTAGCTGCAAAGGGTGGACCAACATCATATTGAACCCTATGGGTTAGGAATGGGATGTCACTTAAGCTCATATGTGAGTCAAGGAAGGTCAGCGAATACTTTTGGCATTATAGTGTATATAGTAGTATTTCAGAGTGATTATTTATTTATTCACTCTATTTATGTAGTCACTCATTGCATGTAGCAGAGGGTTTTTTTCTCCAACACTTTTCCTGGAGTTCATAACTCTCACTTCTGTCTTTCCAGGTATCAGCGAAAATCCTCACTATCATGAGTTGTCTGTGGAAGGCAAACAAGCCTACTACAAAGTAGGCTTTCACAGTATTGTGAAAGAGTTTAGCTGCATGAGACTCATTGATCAGAATGAACGACAACGACTGGATACATGGGTGCATCAAGACTTGTATGAGTCTCGTAATACTGATGTGTATGAACAGGTCCTTTGTAAACTTAAAAATATTAAACTTAATTCAGCTTCCTCTGATCAGGTTTAATCTTTTTCCAGCATGTTTTTTTAACATTTTGGCTTTTCCACCCAATTGCCAATACTTATGGGTTTCTGTTTTATTGGAAACCAGAATGCTTCACAAGAAATGTATATACTGTAGAACCTGCAGTCAAATTCTGATGCACCATTTGCCACCACATTGTCTTTTTTAATCAGTATAGTTTTATAATGTGATGTAAATTATTTATGTTTTACTTACTAAAAAATAATATGAAAATACTGTGCATTCAGTTTCAGAAATGAAGCTTTGTGCCTATTCTTTATACTTCTGTTTTGCAAACTATGTGGAGCTCATATTCTCATGCAATTTCAGCAATCAAAAAGAGAAACTTTGTTTGGGAAGCAGGATACAAGAGGGTTAAGTCTATAATTTTGTAATGCTGTGTCTATGCTCTTGTTTAACTTCATTTATTTTTTTAATATTTTATTGTAAAATTGACAAAGCAACTTAGAGAAGCTGTGCCCTCTCAGTACATGCTACTCGAGAGTCCTGATCTGTTTTTCTGCAATTGTGTCCTGGGATCAATAAAGTATTTCTGATTCTGATTATATTGATCTCAGGTTTTATATCCACCCAGAAGTCTTTGTAGTTAATAACACAATGTGTGATACCAGAAGAAAACCATAACAACCAGCACTATTCTTTATGTGTGACATTTTGCATGACGTGCACCTTGAAAAGGCATTCATTAAGTTATGACAATGGAAACAGCAGAACAATCACTGTATTTTGCGAACCGCCACATTTATGTAAATGTTTTCTTTTGTAAATATTCTTTTTCTTCTTTCTGCACTGGGCAAATATGCTTTTGTACCTGGAGCACTGGCAGTGAATAAACATCTCCGTTGTCTTGGCATCCAATCTGAGACCATGTGACTTTTCCACCAGACCATGACAGAAATAACAAGGAGACAAGGGTTGGCTCCAGGGTTATACTACCATCAACCAACTACCTAATCAAGCCCAGTGAGCCTCACCTGATGGCTATGACATTGTGTAATGCATTCTCCTTTAAAATTAAAAATAAATAAATCAGGAATAATCTATTAAATGCTGAGGACAATTATGTATTACTACTACCGCAATAAACACATGAAAGTATTACACCATATATTGCATGTTTTCACATCAATCATACTGTACTTTTTCATTTTTCAGTTTGACAATGAAACATCGAATATATGCAGAAATGCTGTTAGGTAAAGCTGGTGAAGAAGCTTCGATTGAGAAACAGCAATCTTTAGAAAGTCTTTAGAAATTTAATTTTTTAAAAGTGAAAATATAAATATTAACAGTAGTGGTATTGCAGCTTGGTACACTCTTCCACTGAATTCAACCAAATCTGCCATATTAACATCATTCAGTTAACAGAAAATATAAGGCTGACTACTGAGACAGGGAAAGCTACTGAGGCAGGGAAAGTAATTAAAGGGAACTGTGGTATACACTCACCAACCATTTTATTATGTACATCTTGCTAGTACAGAGTTGGACCCCCTTTTGCCTTCAAAACTGCTTTAATCCTTAGTGGCATAGATTCAACAAGGTACTGAAAACATTCCTTAGAGCAGGGATGTCAAAGTCAAATACACCGAGGGCCAAAAAACCACATTTGCTACAAGCCGAGGGCCGGACTGGTTCAATGTTTATTAAAACATATTGAAATGATTGCACATAGCCTATTGAACCAAGACCTAACACAGTGTATATTATTTAATGCTTAAATGAATAAAGCAATATTTTCTTATGGATCTGTCAGTAATTTCAAGTGAAAACATTTTTCAACAGGCAAACAGATAAAAACAAACAGTTTTTGATAAACTGTCCTTCTGTAAAGGGCCGGGCTGATTTTGCGACCTCTTTAGACGTTTGATAGTGCCTTCTTAGATTATATTCTTTCATTATAGCCAAACTTTCTCCACACAGAAGACACACAGGTTTACGTTTTACCTCCGTGAACATGTACTCTGCCTTCCACCTGGCTTGAAACCCCCTGTTCTCAGTGTCCACCTTACGTTTAGCCATTTTTGAGGAGGGGGATAGCTAAACGTTGATATCTGCTCTGACTGCAAATATCTGGCATCAACAAGGTATTTGCGCCCACAGAACTGTCGCTCACTGGATATTTTCTCTTTTTCAGACCATTCTCTGTAAACCCTAGAGATGGTTGTGCGTGAAAATCAGGTCAGCAGTTTCTGAAATAATCAGACCAGCCCATCTGGCACCAACAACCATGCTACATTCAAAGTCACTTGAATCACCTTTCTTCCCCATTCTGATGCTTGGTTTGAACTGCAGCAGATTGTCTTGGCCATGTCTACATGCCTAAATGCATTTAGTTGCTGCCATGTGATTGGCTGATTCGAAATTTGCGTTAATGAGCTGTTGGACAGATTTGCGGATCTTGGCCTTGCAGTTGGCGCTTACACGACCTGGGGACTGTTGGTAAGTGAAGTCTGCGTAGGATGTCACCACGGTGGCTCACAGGTGCTCAGTCGAACTTTCGTCTGCGTTTGTTAGTACTTCTTTCTAAGTGGAGAGGCTAAATGGATCTTTCTTGGAGGCTGGAACCGGTAGCGATGTTCTGGCTTTGGTCCGACTCAACTCCGGAGGCTGGGACCGGAAGCGATGTTGTGGTCCCACTCAACTCTGGAGGCCGGGACTGGTAGCAATGTTGTAGCTTTGGTCGCACTGAACTCTACTAATTCCGAATGTGGAGCACTGTTTAAGCAACTTTTAGGGGTGTGATCATAGTAATCTTATTGGTCAGTTACACTGCTGACTATTGAAACTTACTTAATGAATATTAATTACCTCTGTCACAAAAAAGAGGTTTTTCTTAAGATAAAGAGAGAGAGGAAGTGTTGAAATCACAGAATTTCCCCAGGTCCAGTTAACAGATTACGACAAGTTGACTAGGCAGAAGACCTTTCCAAACTCAAGAAAACTCCAAAAATGGCCTTAAACTGCAAAGTAGACTTTATGTTTGCTCCAACTTGTGAACATTTTAGTCAGCCTTTGCCTCCAGGAGGCTGTACCAGTCTTTTTCTGCTCCTTTAAATGGCAGTTAGTCATTAGTCATGAATTTTCTAGGATGATTTATAATAAATGATGATTTACTACAGGCCTCCTGTGATTCCAAACACACTCTTGACTACTTTTAAGCGTGTGTCTTAAATATGTGAGTGTGTGTGTGAGAAAGAGAGTGAAGTGTGCACAATGTGCAGGTGTGAGGGAGCATATATGTTAATGTGTGTGTGCGCGTGTGCGTGCTCACCTGCAGGTGAGAACCCGTTTTAGATGGACTCTAAGGAGATTTCCCAGAGGGCCGAGCTGCTGATATTAAGGATGAACACAAGGAGCTCCAGACCCTTTATGCCCTTTAGAGCCAAATGGTGCAAATGGATCACCCACCCAGTAAGTGTGTGTGTGTGTGTGTGTGTGATTGTGAAAGGCTGTTTGTATTATGTGATGCCTGGGTCGTGGGAGGCAGAGAGGGATCCATACGCAGAGCGATAGTAACGTAAGCTTTAATAGAGTGCAATGTGACAACACCCCGAATGGGGGAATACACGGGCAACAGCCCGAAAAGGTCGTAGCAGGCAAGGCCAGAAGTCGATGGACAGGCAAAGGGTCGATACACAGGCAGAGCAAAACAACCAGGGCAAAAGTACAAAAAGGGCAGATCCAAAAGGCAAAAACAGAGACAGGCAAAAAGGGTCAAAAACACTAAGCTAGCAAAATCCAGAAGAGCAAGAATAGAAGGCTTGGTAAAGACACTCGTAAACGGGGCAATACTTCGCACTGGTTTGAAGCCTTCACAGTCCTTTAGTAGAATGCGTAATTTGGTTAACACAGTTCAGTTGATATCAGTACTCCGGTGATGGTGCCCTCTGGCGTCGCTGGGCAGTATGCGTTGTTTGCGCCCTCTGGTGGTCCAGGGCGCCATCCGCATCCCTGACATATTACTTAATTTTTTTAATTTATTGTTTCAGTGAAAAGTAGAGTTTTGTCTTTTTTAAAGTTTAAATGTATTATGTTAATTGCATTATTGCTTATTTTTTAAAAAAAATATTAAATGCCTATCTTGTTTCTCACCGCCTTCTTCACCTGGCTACGGCAGGCCTAGGACCAATCAGACAACAGCTAGATTTCTGGTGATGCCCACCAGAGGGAATTTAAATCTCTGAATTGGAAATTCGAATCCTCCTAAGAGGGGAAAAAAGGATTTGAAAAGAGGATAAAAGAACTTAAAGAGCAGCACCCGTGTTTGTTTTGTTTTGTTTAATGCTACAGAATGTCTTTTGAACTGAACATCTGAGAACGTCTGGCTAATTCATCCCAGAAGTGTTCAGGTGGACCTGAAAGATCTCTCTGAGACACACAACACACCACTCTTTAGTATTGCTTTATTTTATTAGGGAAATTTCATGAAAACCCCCATGTAATATAATATGCCTAAAGAACAGAGAATGCATCACAAACAAGGAGAACGGGTTTGAGATTTCACAGGCCAACTGATTTCAATCACCCCAAACGTTTAAATTCTCCAACCAGATGGACAATAACACTGCAATCTATACCTTTATAAATAAAAAAAGAACACCTCAAAGTCACCATACGCCAAGGGTAAAAATCACACAATAAGAACCACTGGACCTGATGTCACTCACCCAACTCTTCCTTAACACGCCCCTTTGTCAAGCAACTCTAAAACATGGGGGAAACACAGGGAAAGGATAAAAATGAAGGAAAAAAAGAACAATCGATCGACGTCCCCCACTAACTTACAAATGGTGCTCACATACATGGATTACTACAAGGGTGAGAACGTGAGAGAGACAAAAAACAAAGCATACACTGTGATTGTGTTATTGGTTTACTTATGTCCAGTGTAGGTCAATAAAGTGATTTACATATTAATGAGTGTAGTTATTAATGTTGAACAATGTCCCTGTGCATTGACTGCCACCAGTACCGGGCACTTACTAGCTGGGTTGTACCTGCTGACCCATGGTGTCCTTTGCCCACTGATGTGTGAGCTCAGGTGCTGAGAGATGTCCAATGCTTCCGTGGGATTTAAAGGCTTCAAGGTGGACATTGCAGATGTGGATTAGGTCTCTCGATCAAGGTCCCAGCATGCTCTCTGCCTCTGGAATCCACTTTGGCACTTTGCATGTCAGTGGAGCAGGTCAGTAAGGAGCCTGGCCAGGGTGCTGAAGGATAGAATTAACTGCCAATAGAAGTTTGTGAATCCAAGTACCTGCTGGAGCTTACAGTGTATCCAGAGTTGTGGCCATTCGGTCACCACCGCAACCGTGCCGGTCTGCATGCATATGTAGCAGTCATGTGTCTAGTGGTTAGAGAGCTGGTCTTGTGATTGAAGGGGGTTTGACTCCCATTTAGGACATGACTGAAGTGCTGTTGAGCAAGGCACTTAATCCCAACTGCTCCTTGAGCATGTGTGTACTCACAGCCCCCTAGTGTTCACTAGTGTGTATCAGAGATGGGCA
Source organism: Brachyhypopomus occidentalis (assembly GCA_020368025.1). Taxonomy (NCBI): domain Eukaryota; kingdom Metazoa; phylum Chordata; class Actinopteri; order Gymnotiformes; family Hypopomidae; genus Brachyhypopomus; species Brachyhypopomus occidentalis. The sequence goes on from JAGXOD010000052.1 coordinate 1,087,055, forward strand.
CTTGAGTGAGTCACTCAAATCAAAGTTGCACTTAAATTGCCTACAAAAGGACTTAACTTGTTCATTATATATATATATATATATATATATATATATATATATATATATATATATATATATATATATATATATGTATGTATAAGCCTGTATAACTATATAATTTATTTAGTACAGCATATTGCTTTACTCCGCTTAAGGATAAATTTAAACACAATTTCAAATTAAAGTAGGTGTGTCGATTATGTGTTGTGGAATCTGTAAGCTTGAATATTTGAAAAAATAAATGTTTAAAACATTTACTTATTTATTTTGAATTTGAATGCAAAATTAAAGAAAGCAATAATTGCGTTTGCATTTGTATTGTAAAAAAAACGTCTAAAAGTTGTTATTTAAGTAAATACGTACAGCTGCCAGTGACTCTGCTGGGAAACCCCCACCTTTTTAGTCTATAAAAGCAAAAGTTCACATCAACAACATTTTTGCGAAGGACAACATGGCCTATCCGGGTGGAATAACTCTTCCTTTTTGAACTAACCCGAATACTCTGTAAGTACGTCTATGGGATTGTCACGGTGAGGGAGCCGGTTGTCCACCAGAGGGCGCGTGCTCAGCCAGGGAGAACCCGGCAGCATCACACAACCACACCCTCCACAGCCACGTCACTCCCCCGATCACAATCACCTTCATACTGATCACCTGGTGTTTATTACTCCTCCCTTTCTTAAGCCCACAGGTCGTGTCATTCAGTGCTGCACATTCCATGCGCCGTCATCCCATGAAGTAACCTTACCTTGCGTCATTGGACTGTATGTCACGACAGCACTTCTCTTATTGCTTACCTTCTTTTGTGTTCACTTTTTGCCCTTGTGCCTGAGTCTTTCTGTTACCCATTTTTTACTATGGAGAATAAAGACTTGAACCAAGCGCCCGTGCTTCTTGCTGCTATCCACCCACCGTTACAGAATGTGCAGCCTGGATCAGCAGGAGGCAATGAACCCACGCCTTTGGAAGTGCTGTCCGCTCAAGGTAGGTTGTTGGGACACCAGCAACAAGAAATCGGAGAGTTAAGAACATTAATGCAGACACTAACTGGATGTGTACAAGCTCTTACTCTTCAGGCTCAGAATCCGGCTAATCCCCCCCGAAGGAGCGAGGTTACCTCTCGCACCCCCCCGAGCCGTACGACGGGGACCCGGAGAAATGCGAGGGCTTCCTCGTACAATGTAAAATTTATTTCGCCCGATAGACAATGTATCAGTGAACGGGCGAAAGTAGCATATATAATTTCACGGCTCACCGGAAGAGCTCTAACTTGGGGGCTGCTCTATTGTCAGGAGAATCCCCTTTGCTGCAAAATTATGTGGCTTTTGTTGACGAATTTAAGGAGGTTTTTCACCATCCGCGACAGGGGAGAGCCAGCGGACAAAGTCTGCTAAAAATGAAGCAGGGTTCACGGCCAGCGTCGGAGTTTGCCCTGGAGTTCCGCACAGTAGCCGCCGGTACTGGTTGGAACGACGCAGCGCTTGTGGACGTTTTCCTAGCAGGACTGAGACCTGAACTACGGGCGGAGCTGGCCTGTCGCCAGGAATCACGCACTCTCAATGAGGTGGTTCGTCTGGCGATTACGTACGATAGACTCCTGCAAGAGAGAGGCGGGGGAGGTCCAGGCCGGCTCGGAGCTATTCCTCACGAGAGGAGCTCCGAGGAGAGGGTGGCGGAACCCATGCAGATCGGAGCAACGAGACCACCGAAGGAGCCTGCTCATCCGAGCAGTGGCAGGGTTCGGGTGAGTAGCTCCTTGGTGGACAAATTGCTCACTATTCCAGCCACCCTTTCTTATCAACGTTTCTCTCTGGGGATTTCTGCCCTAGTGGACTCGGGAGCATCGGGGGGAACCTGATGGGGCCGGCCCTGGCAAAGAGAGTGAAGATTCCCCTTGCGAGAATTGGAGGAGCCGCGCAGAGTGCAGGCACTGGATGGCAGACCTGTGGGCGGGGGGTTACATACGGCACTACACCCCACCCGTTAAACTCACCATCCAGGGTCACACAGAGCACATTATTTTCCTTATCCTCCCTGAACTAACTAATGACATCACGTTAGGTCTCCCTTGGTTACGTTTACACAAACCCCTCCTCAGTTGGCACACAGGCAATATCTCTGGCTGGGCCACGCCTACCGTTACTCGGCTCCCCTCAGGGTCCCATAGAGGTATGTACTACCACAGTGGAGAGTCCTAACGTGGCAAGCTCTCAAGCGATCCCTCCAGCCTATCAAGATCTCGCTGAGGTGTTTAGTTCCGTGAAGGCCTCCCAACTCCCGCCTCACCGTCCGTGGGACTGTAGTATCACACTCAAAGAGGGGAGTGTACCACCGCGTGGAAGAGTGTATCCCCTCTCTCAGGAGGAAGAGCAGGCCATGCAGCAGTATGTTAGAGAGGCCCTAGCACAGGGTTATATCGCTTCCTCTACCTCGCCTGCCTCAGCCAGCGTCTTCTTTGTTAAAAAGAAAGATGGGGGTCTGAGGCCATGCGTAGATTATCGAGGGCTCAATTCCCTCTTAGTGGGATACGCATATCCTCTGCCCTTAGTGCCGTCAGCACTCGAAAGCAGTTAAGGGAGGCGCAAATCTTCACTAAGCTCGATCTACGCAGCGCCTATAATCTCATCCGCGTTAAAGAGGGGGATGAGTGGAAAACGGCGTTTAGTACGTCTACTGGACACTATGAGTACCGAAGTTTTGCCGCACGGCTTGGCCGGCTCCGTCGTTTTCCAGGCGTTCATTAACGAGGTACTTAGAGAGTATTTGGGTAAATGTGTTGTCGCATATATCGATGACATCCTCGTTTATTCACGCTCTCTCGACCAACATATGCATGATGTACGAAAGCCGTACTGCACACTCTCTTGCGCAACAATCTTTATTGTAAGCTTGAGAAGTGTGATTTCCATCTCAGTAGGATTAATTTCCTTGGCTATACCATCGAGCCCGGTTCCGTGCACATGCAGTCGAGCAAGGTAGAGGCTGTGACCAGATGGACTCGTCCGCACACACGGCGCCAGCTTCACAGACTTCTGGGCTCCGCGAATTTCTACCGGCGGCTCATCAGGGAATTTAGCTCTATCGCGAGGCCTCTCACGGACCTGCTGCGTGGAGGGGCTAAGCAATTGAAATGGACTGAGGAGTCGGAGAGATCATTTGCTTCGCTAAAAGGGCGTTTGCTACGGCGCCCGTATTGCATCAGCCAGATCCGTCTAAGCCCTTCGTCGTGGAGGTGGACGCGTCCAACGTTGGGGTGGGGGGCGGTGCTGTCTCAAAGACTAAAGAAACATAGCCCTTTGAAACCCATTGCCTTCTATTCGCATAAGCTTAGTCCGGCAGAAAGTAATTACGGCGTGGGAGATCGCGAGCTGCTCGCCATGAGGCTGGCTTTTGAAGAGTGGAGACACTGGTTGGAGGGTGCCAAGCACCCCTTCTTGGTACTTACCGATCATAAAAATCTGGAATATCTACGTAACACCAAGAGGATGAACGCAAGGCAGGCTAGATGGTCACTGTTTTTCTCCAGGTTCCGCTTTCAGGTCACCTATCGCCCGGAGAGCGAAATGGCCGCGGCGGACGCACTTTCCCGTTCCTTCCCGGACAGTACGGACACCGTGAAGGAGGAGCCGGTTTTACCATCTGCCTGCTTTCTTGGGAGTGTCGCCTGGGAAATAGATCGGGCCATCGACGCTGCAAACCCACATCCCGCTGTCCGCCCCATCGCAGGTAATGCGTGCCTCTTGCTCAGCGTGGTGCTTTAATTAACTGGGCCCATACATCGTTAGGCACGGGACATCCCGGATCCACCAGGACGTCACAACTACTGGGAGCACGTTACTGGTGGCCGGGCATGCATAGTGACGTTTTGAAGTTCGCCGGGCGCTTGTCCCGTGTGCGCCAGGAGCAAAGTGCCTCGGACACCGCCCGCGGGTAAATTACTCCCTCTGCCGATTCCTCAACAGCCCTGGACACACATTGCCATAGACTTTGTTACGGACCTGCCTAGCTCCGAGGGGAACACCGCCATATTGGTGGTCGTGGATAGATTTTCCAAAATGGTGCGTTTTCTACCTCTGCCTGGTTTACCTACGGCCTGGGAGACTGCGGACCTCCTGTTCAGGCACGTATTCAGGCAGTTCGGTCTGCCTGAAGATATCGTGTCTGACAGGGGTCCGCAGTTCACGCCACGGGGTTGGCGTGAGTTTATGTCCAAGTTAAACATCACGGTTAGTCTCACGTCGGGCTACCACCCCCAGGCCAATGGACAAGTCGAACGTGTTAACCAGGAGCTGACCCGGTTCCTCAGAGCTTACTGCAGTGAGCACCAGGAGACGTGGTGTGCGTCTCTGCCATGGGCGGAGTACGCGCAGAACTCGCTGACGCAGAGCAGTACGGGGCAGACGCCTTTTGAGTGTGTGTTGGGGAGGCAGCCGCCTCTCTATCCGTGGAACGCGGCTTCCTCTGACCAGCCTGCGGTGGAGGCGTGGTGTAACAGAAGCGAGCGCGTATGGGCGGACACGCACCAGAGACTGAAGACCGCGGTGAAACGGTTTCAGAAGAAAGCGGATCGCAGACGTTCCGAGGCCCCGGAGTACAACCCCGGCGACAAGGTATGGGTGTCTACCAGCGACGGCCGGCTAGGCTCAAGGGGTAAGCTTGGTGACCGTTATGTGGGCCCCTACGTGATCACTCGCCCGGATTAATCGTGTGACGTTCAGGGTGGCCCTTCCAGGGGACAGAAGGGTGTCCCGGGCGTTTTCACGCATCTGCCCTTAAGCCCTACAGGGAGGAGGCGCTTGAACGGACTGATGAAGGGGCTCCACCTCCTCCTATCCTGTTACCGGACGGACCGGCCTATAGGGTGAGTAGGCTTATGGATTCCAGATATCGTGGCAGGGGGCCTGCAGTACCTCGTGGACTGGGAGGGTTACGGTCCTGAAGAGAGATCGTGGGTTCCGGCTTCCCAGGTCTTGGACCCCTCCCTTCTCGCCTCCTTCCACAGGGAGCACCCGGAGAAGCCTGCTCCGCGTCGGCCCGGACGTCCCAGGGTGCGTCGGCTGGAGGGGTCCTTGGGGGGGGGGCTCTGTCACGGTGAGGGAGCCGGTTGTCCACCAGAGGGCGCGTGCTCAGCCAGGGAGAACCCGGCAGCATCACACAACCACACCCTCCACAGCCACGTCACTCCCCCCGATCACAATCACCCTTCATACTGATCACCTGGTGTTTATTACTCCTCCCTTTCTTAAGCCCACAGGTCGTGTCATTCAGTGCTGCACATTCCATGCGCCGTCATCCCATGAAGTAACCTTACCTTGCGTCATTGGACTGTATGTCACGACAGCACTTCTCTTATTGCTTACCTTCTTTTGTGTTCACTTTTTGCCCTTGTGCCTGAGTCTTTCTGTTACCCATTTTTTACTATGGAGAATAAAGACTTGAACCAAGCGCCCGTGCCTCTTGCTGCTATCCACCCACCGTTACAGGGATGAATATCTTAACATCGGTGTTTATTTAAACATTAAAGTTTTATGATAAGTTTCTGAAAATTGTACTTGTTATTTTATATGAATTATACTTTTCGTATTATATGTTTTACCCAGTTGATTGGGTGTAAACATCTGAAAACGTGAGCAGCCCTTGTGAAAGATCACGTTTAAAAACATCCCGAGAACGATTACTGTATGGTAAATGTTCTCGTGCCCCGTCGCGAGGTACGTCCTCTGCTCTGGAACATACGCGAGACGACTTTCACTCAAACGCGTATGCAATCAATAAAAAACTAAAAAAAAGGCATACAAAGATGCAATGATGGAAATCGCTGATTTACAGAGTAGAACTAAATGTTGCTGTAAGACCTTCAATCGAAAGTAATTCCCGTTTTAGATCTAATTTTAGATCTATACTAATCAAACGAATTAGCATATAGGATCATACATTGTAGTCAGCACAGAGAATTTTGTTTCAGTATTTTATAACCGACATGTAAATACATTATAAAGTAATAATACATTGACGTCAGTCGCTCCAACGGAGAACAGGGACTTCAAACAAGGTTGTCAACTCCTTCAAGGTTGTAAACAACATAAACAAAACAGAGGCATAAAATGGACCAATTCCAACAATCGTAGACTGTCATGTGATAGTCTGAACCATAGACTGTATTGGGGACTGAATTAAAGTGGGTGAAAAGTGAAGCCACTGTGTTTGATGCTCTCTATTGGCTGGCTGTAGTACAACTTTTAAAGAACAATATCTAACCTATTCGTGAGATGAGTATCATTGCTTTTAGCTGCAGGAATTTCAAGTAAGTAATGCATGTAAAATGTGCACTAGTGTAATGGAGAATTCAAATCCATGGACGAGAGATGTGAGTCAGCTCAGTAAACTTGCATGGATATGTTTTTTACTTCTCTTTTTTGCATACGCATTGCTATCATGCTTTCAGTATGATTGGTGTGTGCTTTTTGTGAACTCTTTTTGGGTAATGTATGCCTGTGTTTTGTTTAATGTCTGTGTAATGTTTTATGGTTTGATACATTTAACACTTCATGCTCCAAGAAATGTCACTTTCTTGCTAATTTTTGGAACTGAATGCAAAATCCTTTTTTGTAAAAGGAAGCTACAAGTTAGTATAAAAACACAGCTGATGATCATAAATAATAATGCTTAAAATGCTTAAAATAATGAATGTACTGGTGTTTGTCTCGTTTAATTTTTAATGTAGCTTTGTGCCACTGTGGTATCTTTCATCTCTGGTGTCTCTAGCCTCTCTAAAGATAATGTCTAATCCAATGTGCAGGACTTATCAACAATTCCTGGAAATATTTACTTGTAGTTATTGCTGCACATGATACTGAAAGCAAAAGTTCATATACTGTTTCCATTTACATACACATAATATTGGAACATTTCCTCAACAAATAAATGACAGTCTAATATTTGTTAGGTCATTTATATGATTTTTTTCTCTTTATCAAATTTTGTATACTTTGACAGTGATGATGTGTTATGTCAAATTTATGTAGATATATAGACAGTTCTAAAGTGTTCACAAATATTCAAGCACTACTGATATTGCATTTAAAATACATACATGTTGGCATCTTACAAACAACAATGGGAACAAATTAAGTAAGTTAAGTCAGTAACTGTATTTAAAATTATATATATATATATATATATATATATATATATATATATATATATATATATATATATATAATTTTAAATACAGTTACTGACTTAACTTACTTAATATATATATATTAGGGGTGGGCATAGATTGATTTTTTTTTATCTAGATGAATCTCACTGAAATCTTGAAATTAATCTAGATTAATCTAGATTAATCTAGATTAAAATGGCTCATTCAGAATATGCGTGCTACCCAAGTAATGACTAAAAGTCAGTCTTTGAGATAGGGTTTCTTAATACAGAGGGTGCATTAGACCAGGGGCTCATCTCCTGTTTCCAAAATGCATCAATGACTGCTTGAGAAAGCTGTTCTACTTTGATAATTGAAGAAAAAAACATGCTCAATAAAATGTACTCGTGTTCAACGGTTTATTGAGTTAAACATGAAAATAGTACTGTAAGCCTGTCACGGTGAGGGAGGCTCCCCCTACGGGACGCCTCCGGTACAGCAGCAGTTGTCCTGTAACCACCACACCACCATGTTGTTGTTAGTACTGTAAGCCTGTCACGGTGCGTCCCTCAGGTGGGTGGGGCAGGTGGGTGGGGCTTATTAGCTCCCTCACCTGATGGTCGTTTGTCTGTCTATAAATGCCTTGTCTATGTACCAGTTGACTGCTGGTTATTATATCCTTAATCTGGGTCATGTGCACAGGTTTTTGGTTTGCACACGTTATTCATTAAACCCCTCTTTTTCTCTGAGACTTGGCGTGATCGCTTCCTTTTCATTCGCACCTACTGCCCGTCCCAGAATAACCAGCCACCTTTCGGAAGCCGCCAGTCTCCTTTACTTTCTCCTTCGTTTGTGGTCATGTCTCGTGGTAAGTGTTTGTCTGCGTTTTATTTGTTACTTTGTTCTGTGTGTGAGGAGAGCCTGGTCACTCACTGCTCGTCCCGCCGTGCTTAAATGTTTTGTTTATGTATTTTATGTAGCACGGCGGTGAACGGAGCTAGTGACTACAACAGTGCTCTCCTCCAGTGTGTCTGCGCGTGCCTCGCGTTAAGCCAGTCCATCGTCGTTATGTGTTTGTGTTTATATATATGTGATGGTGGACTGGCGCTAGCGAGTGCAGTGTGCGCATGTTGTTTGTTTGTCTTGTGTGTTTGTGTTTGTCAGCGTGTATATCTGTAATTCCCCGTATGCTCCTCACCTCCCCTAAGTGTGTTTTTGGGGGGAGCTATGGAGGGTCCCATCGGTGGCACGGAGGGCGCAGCTCCTGAGGGAGGCCCTACCGGGAATGTGAGGGGGCGTGAAGCCCGCCGGTGAGAGGGTAAGTGCGCGTGTGTGTGGTCTGTGTGTATGTGTCGCCCACTTTGTGTTTGTGAATTGTTTTATGTAATTCCCCGTACGCTCCTTCCCCAAAGGGGGCGTTTGGGGGAGGGGCTATGGAGGGTCCCGTGCCACGGTCTGTGGTACGGATGGCGCTGCTCCAGAAGGAGGCCCTGACCTGGTGGAGGACGTCTCCTGAGCCGGTGGTGCCCTTGAGTTTGGTGGGGAACGCAGTAGAGGCATGCGGTACTCTGCTGCAGGGGTCACCACCTACTAGGATGGAGATCCCTCTCCATGAAAAGGGGTTGAGATGGTCAGGGCACGGGCGCGTTTGTGTTGTGTTGTGTGTGTGTGCGTAGATGTTGTGTGCAGGTTCCTCCTGGCAGTTGGCTGCGGCGTCCCTGGACCTTGTGGGATCTCCCAAGTAGGCAGGAGCCCCCTTATGTTGTGGGGTGACCGGAGCCTTGGTCGTAAGTGGCCTCCCTGAAGGGGAAAAAGGGGCTTCCCAGATGTGTGGGGGACTAGAGGGCTCCGGACTGAAGAGCTCCTGCCGAAGACAGAGATCCCCCCTCGTGCTCGGGGTTGCTCAGGGTCACGCCTTGCTGGGGTTTGCCTCGAGCCGAGAGGTAGGTCCAGGAGGCGATCAACCGCTCCCTGGGGAGGTAACCTGCACACACGCACACTTTGTGGGGCCCTTGGGGCGTGAGGGCTCTGTGACCGACTGGGGCGTGGTGTTGTCTTGTTGACGGCCCAGCCGGTCCAGGGTCCCGCCCAGGGAGGCGGGAGCTAATTTATGTTGTATGTTTTTTGTGTTTCAGCTCCGGGACCGCAGGAGGTTACCCTGCTTTGTCCCCGCCTTCCTGCCCCTTCGTCTCGCGTCTTTTGTACTGCCGCTGTGGACCGCACATCGGGCCGTAGTGCGGCTTGGTGGGGGGGGTCTGTCACGGTGAGGGAGGCTCCCCCTACCGGTCGCCTCCGGTACAGCGGCAGTTGTCCTGTTGTTGTTGCGTTGTGTGCGTCCCTCAGGTGGGTGGGGCTTATTAGCTCCCTCACCTGATGGTCGTTTGTCTGTCTATAAATGCCTTGTCTATGTACCAGTTGACTGTTGGTTATTATATCCTTAATCTGGGTCATGTGCACAGGTTTTTGGTTTGCGCACGTTATTCATTAAACCCCTCTTTTTCTCTGAGACTTGGCGTGATTGCTTCCTTTTCGTTCGCACCTACTGCCCGTCACAAAGCCTACATACTTTAAGAGGGCATATTCAGTCAAACATGAATTTGTAAGCCTACATACTGTACATTAAAAGGGGTTGATAACCTGTTTACTCAGCTGAACATGAGATTTGAAATGTATGCCAACATTTAGTACAAGGACTTGATAACCTGTTTTTTCACTTGAACATGAAATTTGAACTGTAAGCCTACAACAGAGTAGTTTGGTGGCGACTCTTCCCCTGGGCTGCATCAGTGCTTGACCCAGCGTCAGCAGCATTAGCAAACGGGTGCTTTGAGTTTACATGGTACTTCAGACTGGTAGAACTCCGACCATAAACTAATTCCGCGTTGCATAAGGTGCAAACAACTTTAGTCTTGTCAATGTCATTAGGAAGCTTCTTAAAAATGAATTTTCCATGAAGCAAACCTGGCGGCTTCGTGGCTGCATCCGTTAGCACATGTGCGATTTGTTGTGGTAGTCTTTGTAATTCACAGGGTTGAAAACTCGTTCTCACCCCCTACTGTGCAATTTAGTTAGGAATACACCCGAGCTAAACTATCAAGGTGAAAGTCATCATAGTTTGCTTACCTATTTTGACCCAGCTCCCAACCCAACTTTAAGAATACCAGTGCTGGGCCGTTATCGGCGTTAACGTGCTGCGATAATGTGATACTCTTATCGGGCGATATAAAAAATCTATATTAATATATTTGATGTGGCGCACCAACCCGCTATATATATATATATATAGTAATATGTTTCACTACATCTTCTGTAAAAGGGTAAGTATCTAGATTATAGATCTGTTACTTTGTTCCACAAGTATAGAGACAGAGTTTTGTTGGACTGTGAACTGCTGATTTTATGCACTGTATAAACAAAGCTTAACTTATGTTGATTCATTTTGCTTCTTAGAACTTTAACCTCTCAGCAGTGGATGCCGTGAAGAGTATGGAGAACAGAAGGCAATCCATTGCTACATCTACTTCAGATACTGGAATCACAACTGGAATACATTTAGATATGAGTTCAACACCCATAAAGGCAACCCTACATTTACCTTAAGAGAAAGCCATGATCGTGCTTGTATTGAGCTATTTTGCAGCACTGAAGGAAATGTTCAGCGTCGTAAAAACTATGGTAAGTACTTGCAAAAATTAATCCAGGACATCTTAATAAAATAAGTTATTATAATATAGTAGCAAAAAAAAAACCCTGTAAATCTTAAGCAATTAAATTCACACTTGTAATGTTGCATGGGTGAAGGCAGGTGTAAATGTGTGATTCACTGAAAACGGAGGGTGAACACAATTGCAGAGAGCTGGAGTTTATTTGGCACACAAGGGGTTAAACTCTCAGGCGAAGCGGAGAGGGACAGGAGGAGGTTGTTGACATTATTTCATCTCATGGTTTCTCCTAGCATTGCTATGCTGATGACACCCAGCTAATTCTTTCGTTCCCACATTCTTATACCCCGGTTTCTGGGCATATTTCAGCATATTTGTGGCCTTTGCTTATTTTGTTCCTTTATTGGTCGCGTTGGCTGTGGAGTTAACTGGCTCAGATGCTGTAAACTAGAGTGCTGTGATGTGAATGATTCTGTAGTGCATTACAGTGGGTTTATTTGTATTGTGGTGATTTGGGGTGATTTGCTGTATTCAAATTGTGGCATCCGACTGAGCCAGTACAGCAGCTACGGTGACTTTAGTTATTGGTGATCAGCATAATTATTTTGGTTGTTTTTTTTATTTCTCCATTTTCTATTTTTTTTCCTTTTCTTTTTGTTTTGGTTTATATTTTTGGGGATTTCACCCTATGCCTCATGGGAGGTTTTTAACTCCTCTCTTAATAAAGTGTTTTAGTCTTGCTGCTACTGTCGTGCCGTCTCCCTTCATTTAGTTGAAGCCCTTTGGTGGGGAACCGGAAGAGCTTAGTAATTGTGGTGCTACCTAACATTATTACTACTATCGCTACGGGGTGCACCCGGTTACACTAGTCTGAGCTGTCTGGTTGATGAAGTGAAAGGTGCATAGTGTTAAAATACATTAAACCCTTTTTGTTACCCTGCATGAAGTCATCCTTTGTGGAGATAAGTTTAATGTTCAATATCCACCCTTTTCTTTTCTCCTACTTCACAACTACACATCATGCATAAAGGAAGGTGAATAGATCAAGATGTCATCGATATAAACTATATTATATTTATGCTATTATATTATTATATTGAGCTGTATTATTCCTGTAAGACCACTTTGATGTATGCCTGAAACATGGAGGTAGCGGTAGCGAGGACGTATGACAGAACCAAGTACTCATAGTGCCCTGTGGTAGTACTGAAAGTACCATTCATCTCCCTCTCTGATGTGAACCACATACATCAGAAATACTCCGCCGGCGAAGGGTGTTGGGATGGGAAGCTCCCTGTGTGGGCTAGGTCCTGCACACAATGATATTATGATTGTGCTCATCTTTACCACCAGGTTACCACCTGATTACAGAAGATGTTATTATTATATATAATAATAAACTATTTGAAATATTAAAGCCCTTTCTTTTTTTGAAGATGTCCTTGAGTAGAGTTGAGTAGTACCTGATAATCTCTTTAAACAGGAAAAATTGAAGAGGATGCACATTTTGAACAGGAGAGAAAACAAGAAGAATACCGCAGACAACAAGAACTCCACAAACAACAAGAACTCCACAGACAACAAGAGGAGGAGAAAAGGCGTTTGGAACGTTTGGAACGAGAGTGAACGATTCAGGAACAGATAAGTAGAGAGTGGGAATCTTCTAGAAATAAGTTGTCTCAAGCAAGTGAGCGACTTCATGAAAAACAGAGCTTCAAAGGTCTTGGACAATATCCGCAGCAAACACAAGTTCTCTATCAGCAAATAGAAGATGATGCTGCTGCAATTGAGAGAGATGAGGTACTTGTCATCAGGGTTTTGAAAAAGTTAATTAAGCACATTTTCACTTTTAATTTGCTCATTATGGGGTGGCATGGTGTGGTGGTTAACACTGTCGCCTCACAGCAAGGCGGTCTGGGTTCGATTCCTGGTCTGGGCTGCTCTGTGTGGAGTTTGCATGTTCTCCCTGTGCCTGTGTGAGTTTTCTCCGGGTACTCTGGTTTCCTCCCACAGTCCAAAGACATGCATGTTAGGTTGATTGGTCACTCTAGATTGCCCGTGCGTGTTGGCCATATGGTGGACTGGCGACCTGCCCATGGTGTACCCTGCCTTCGCCTGGAGATGCTGGGATTGGCTCCAGCCCCCCTTTGTCCCCGACTAGTGGTAATAAGCGGTACGGATAATGAATGAATTTGCTCATTACTTGTGTGGCTTCTGTCTTATTGTTTTGGTTATTGTCAATGTAGGTATTTGATATAGAAAACAAATTCGAAAGACTTATACTGAAGCACCGAATCACAGAAGATAAAGACTTAAAGACCTCAACAATAGCCAACAGGATTAAGACACTGCACAATGAAATAATGCTCAAATGTTGTAGAGAAAACAGTCTTTCAGTTTGGTCTCAGTTTACTTTCGATCAAGCTGTAGGATATGAGGATTTATCTCTGATGGATAAACTCATAATTCTAGAGGCATCTCTTCAATTAACACTGCAGTGTTATTGACACAGAAAATGAGACTGATCAAAGCCTTGGTTGGGGGAAACAGTATGACATTCTCTTTGCTTTGGTCCAAGAACTTTACGTCACAAATCCAACTTTGGCTGAATGTATTTTATTAAATATTCTTGATTTAATTTCAGAGCTATCTTCAAAAAGCAGGGAGATTTTGGGACACATGCTGTTTAACAGGATTTGGACACCCATAGAAATAATGCTTTTAATTCGCAAAGCTTTAGTTTTCAACTGCAATCAAATACATTCAATTCTCCACACAGCACAAACCTACCAGCTAAGTTGTCTCCTCACACTTTCTGCTTTAAAATATGAAAATCCTCTAATGTTTCTGCAACAGCAAGCAAAAAATGCCAAGGACAAAGATGCAGACACAATTTTGAGAGAGCTTCAGGAAGAAAACTGTTCATTAAATACCTTGGTTATTATGGAGGATGTGCTATACTACATGGAATCAGAGCTTCCAAAATATGAATGTGGTCTTCTTAGCAAGGACCAAATAGAGGATGACAAAAGAATGATTAAATCTCTTGATGTTGCAAATTCAGATATAAACATTCTAAAACAAGTATTAATTGGAATGTCAATAGCTGTGCAACAGAGCTCAACGTTTATAGCAACAGATAACCAGGTGATTCAAGGCTATTTTCCTAGGCTTACACAACTAGCATCATTACTCTTGCTACTTCTGTCAAATAAAGGTTGTCTCCTTGAGATTGGTACAGGGGAAGGGAAGTCCTGTATTTTAGCCATGTTCGCTACAATTATGGCAGTTCGTGGAGTACGTGTTGACATTTTGACCAGTTCTCCAGTTCTGTCATGGCGGGACCAACAAGAGTGGCTAAAATTATTTCAAATATCTGGTGTCACATCATCAGTAATACCTCCACCTCACTCAGGTGCTTGTTCTTCTGAGGAACAGGACAAGTTGTTGAAAGAAGCATACAGACAACAAATAGTCTATGGCACAGTTGGTTCTTTTGCAGCAGACACACTTAAACAAGAGTTTGAGAAGAGAACCACCCGTGAAGAAAGGAAATTTGAGCTTGTAATAGTGGACGGAGTGGACTATATGACCTTGAACAATGGAGTTCAGGTAACATTCTTGTCCCATTAAGCCAGTGGTTTGAGACATTTGGAGCAAGTTCTTGCCAGCATTTGGGCCATGATATCAACATGTCAACCAATTGAAATACACATTCAATTGCCTTTCACATTCACATTTCACCACTCATTATATCAATCTACCTACATCAAACGTTTGACTTGAATGCTATTCCAGTGTGTTTATTAGATAAAGTAAGTCATCACATTTGTAGGCCCTACTGCCTAATTACTACTACCTACTTTCAGAATTGCAAAACAAGTTTAAATGTTCCTTGGAGGTAAATGTAATCTTGAGAACACATGTTGTTTTAGGTGTCATAAGAATTTGTAAGGTCCTGTTAAGGTGGTGGAATCTGCATGTGCAGTATGAATTCATTGATTTTCAAGTAATGTTTCCCTAAAACATTGCACCTTATATGGTTCTTGTGATTTCACAAAACAGTCAAAATCAAAAATTATCTTAGAATGTGTCACGTTTAGCCCTCCTCCTCCTGTCGTCCTCGTGCTTGTTTTGTTGTTGTAACCATGTGCGTCTTAGCCCTGCCCCTCGTTATCCTTGTCAGGTGTCCTGTATTAGTCCTGTCTATTTAAACCCTGTGTTTTGTCTGCCTTGTTACCGGTTATTTTGTCTATCCATTCTGTCATTTGAATCCTGCCCTAGTCTCCGTGTACTTCCGTGTTTTCCCAGCCCTGTATTTCGTTCGTGTTCTAGTCTGTATTTTGTTCTGTTTATTAGTTCTTATTTAGTATGTCTCTCCGTGTAGGTTATGTTTCTTTGTCGGACTCCCTGCCTATTATGACCCATGCCCGTGTAAACGACTCTGCTTTTGGATTGCCCTTTAATAAATCTCGCTCATCTCAGCGTTTGTGTCCGCAAACTTCTTCTCCGCCGATCGCGGCGTTACAGAATGGAAATTCAGGACAGTTAGAATGTGCTTATTTCACTAAACTGAAACATTTGATTGAATGTATTTAATAGGTTTGGAACAACCTTGAATTATATGCACCCATCCTTAAGCTTCAGAGAGAGTACGACTCTGAGAAAAATCCAGGGAAATACGCCATAATTGGAGCAACCAAAAATGAGACAGATGCTTTGCAGGAATATTCTGAGAATATGCATCACCATTGCAAGTCCATCACCAGTGATGAATATGCATTCATCAAAAGCCGGTGTATTGGATGTGCTGGGACATATAAAAGGTAAGCTATCTTACCTTAAATACCATAATTGTTTCACATTTCATGTTTCACATTGCAGCCCCAGTTACCTTGACTTCACCTCCAGTCACCATAACCCAATGTCTCATTCCAGCACTCTGCCTCCCCAGATTATTGGCCACCAATATTGACCAGTGCCCTTGGTTTATTAGATCTCACCTGTCTGCCATTAGGAACTCATTTATTGCTCCATATAAGCCTATCCCTGTCACTTTTTTGGTAAAGATTCTTAATACTACCAGCATATCTGTTTTAGCAATGTGTTTTTGACCTACACTTGTATTTTTTCTAGTCATGACTTCTGTTGTCAGTTTACTCCTCTACTGAGGAAGTTCATTCATTCATTCATTATCCGTACCGCTTATTCCCGCTAGTCGGGGTCACGGGGGGGGCTGGAGCCAATCCCAGCATCTCCGGGCGAAGGCAGGGTACACCATGGGCAGTTCGCCAGTCCACCACATGGCCAACACGCACACACACACTCACACCTACGGGCAATCTAGAGTAACCAATCAACCTAACACGCATGTCTTTGGACTGTGGGAGGAAACCGGAGTACCCGGAGAAAACCCACGCAGGCACAGGGAGAACATGCAAACTCCACACAGAGCAGCCCAGACTGAGAATCGAACCCAGACCGCCTTGCTGTGGGGCAACAGTGCTAACCACCACACCACCATGCCGCCCTACTGAGGAAGTTAAATTTGGTAAAATAGGGAAACTGAATGCTAATTGGCACAAGAACAATAGAGAAAGTAGCCAGGAAAAAGTGAAACAATTCAAATATAAGAAATCAGATTTTAAATTAGCTGGCTGATCAATGAATGCTGTTTTGTGAGAGAGGCCCCTGCTCTGCACATGCATCCAGTATTGCCCCCTCTGGAGAACTGATATGTAACTCATTCTCTCATCAGTGTGCTAAGTGCTCGAAAATCCAGCCACAACAACAATGGAACACTTAATGCAGACCATATTCCACCAAAGGACTCCTTCAGACAAGCCCTCGAGATGATTAAAACTCCAGACAAACGGGAGACATTAAAAAATAAAAATCCTGCACTTTATGCAATGGTTGAGAGCATGAAGTATGATAATAGTGGACAGAATCTGATTTCCCTTGAGGTTTTGGCCATAGATCACAGAAGAGCTTTAACCTCTGGTCCAAGCCACCACTCAAAGATGGCCAGGTAAGCTTTATAGCATGTAGCTTTATACCATGTAATTCTTCACACACTTCCATGTAATTCACTCACTCATTTATATTAACTGTTACAGGAGAAGTCATGGTAGCCTAATCTGATCTAAAATTATGAATACATTCACTTTACAGGTGAATTGCAAGATGTACTGTGAAATATATATTTGGTAGTTGTTTACTTACACAAAGTTGTTATATCAAATTATATAATTATATATAATTATATAATATATATATATAATCAGTTATATAATTTTTAAACTCATTCCAAACAGTATGCTGCTTGCAGACACTATAGTTAGTGGAGATTCTGAGTTGATGGTAAAGCAGTGTTGGATCCTGCATAACCCAGTTACTTCAGATAAACTTAAAGTTGATTTAGGTAAGACAAGCTTTTTGTCATGGTACGGAGGGTTCCTGCTAGCCACCTCCGTCAGTGTTTGTGTTTCATCTGTTTGTGTCCATCTATGTAGTTCTGTGGGTGTGATCCTGTGTTTGTGTGTGTTCATCCGTCACACCTGTTGTCTTGTTATCGTCAGGTTTTACACTTGTTTCTTGTTATGTGTAAATGTGTGTTGATGTTGTGCCCGGTGGTCATCTTTTGTCTGAGTTTCTTCCCTGTCGTTTGTACATTTATGTTCATTGTATAATCAGTGCTAGTAATAAACGGTTTTTGTATTTGTATTTTGTATTGTACGCTAAAACTCACTACCGAGATCTTCTTCAAAACCCCCTCATTACACTTAAATTCCTATTTGTTCACAAACTTTATATCTTGCTATACTTTTGCTGTCTTCTGTGAAGCAAAGTAAATAAATAAATTAAAAAAATCAAAATAAACAGCTTATTTAGGTTTTAAGATATGACATTTTTGCAATGGCACAAACAATAGCCAGTAAAAATAATAATAGCCATATATTTGTGTATGTGTTTCTAAGTGAAAAATCACTGATCATAACCTTTTTTGGTTCATCACTCTCACTTCTGTCTTTCCAGGTAACAGTGAAAATACTCAGTATCATGAGTTGTCTGTGGAAGGCAGACGAGCCTACTACAAAGCAGGCTTTCACAGTCTTTTGAAAGAGTTCAGCCACATGAGAATCATTGATCAGAATCAAAGACAACGACTGGAAACATGGGTGAATCAAGACTTACATGAGTCTCAAAACACTGCTGAATATCATCAGATCCTCCATGGAATAGCAAATCAAACTCAACAAATCAACGATGCTAGTCATTCAGAACAATAAATGAATTCCCAAGTATAGGCTATTGTCATATTCTTGAATATATTCAAACATTTTGGTGCATAGTTAATAGCCTTGACCCGATGACCCATTGGAGGAAGGGATAGCACCCACCTCCCCGGCCATGGATGGGACCAGTGAGACCTGACATCCATAATTCTATAACCAGCAGTAGATAATATAAAGGATCATGACTACAGAGAAGAGTGGCTCTCTCTTGCAGATGCTTTCAGTATATGTAACAGATCTTTGGATCGAACCATTTTCTTTTAATACTTTCAATAAACCTTTTTCACTTTAAAATCTTACCCATGCCTCTGACTGTTCTTGCTCACCACTAAGGTTCAAATTTCAATGACAATTCATAGCCTAATCATTTGTATTATTTAATTTAACATAAACATGTTTAACCTTTTTCCATCAGGTTTTCAAAATTTTAGCTTTTTTTTAGTAATCAGTGGTTTAGGCCAGAGACATTAAAAAGTCACAATATACAAGTCCAAGTCAAGTTACGAGTCTGTCGGCTAGAGTCTAGATCAAGTCATGAGAAAATATGCATAGATTTAAAGACTGGAACTGTGTCAGAATCTCAGATTGGAGACTGTTCCATAACTGGGGGGTTTTAACAGAGAAGGCTCTGTGTCTGGCTGTAGTCTTGCTAATTTTCAGAACTAAGGAAATCCTAAATGGGGAAAGACCATTTAACACTTTTGTCACGGGAGCCAGGCAGGGAGGCCACCAGAGGGCGCACACACGCGCACGCGTGTTCACACGTTCTGCACCGGCACGCCAGCACACCCCGTCTCACACTAAACCCCTCCCACGCTCACAATCACCGGAATATTAAGCACCTGTTATAGTTTGTCCTCACAGGTACTTAAGCCCACAGGTCCGGTCGTTCGGTGCTGCACATTGAGGATCTAGAGAGCCTGCCTGCGACAACGATGACTTTCATCATCCCTGGATGAACAGCACCGAATCCGAGGACTTCCTTATATCGTTATATTCTTTAAGTTAATCTTGCTATATGCCTGAGTGTTTGAGTTGTTTATAAAAGGAGAATGGAAAATAAAGGATTCTCTGAACCGTCTACGGCTCCCGCTGCTATCCGTACCCCGTTACAACTTTTAAAATCAATTCAATATTTAACCAGAAGCCAGTGCAACGCAGAGAGAGTAGGACTAATGAGATAAAATTATCAAGCCCTAGTTAGCACTCTGGCTGCAGAATTGTGTACGAGTTGGATTGTCTTTAAGCACTTTTTAGAGCATATAATTAAGGTATTTAGGTATTTAGATTTATTTATTTAGGTATTTAGATAAATTAGATTAAATTTTTATTTCCTGGACACAATTCTCAACTTTGGGAGCAGTACTGACATCATCTGGATTAGATGATATATACAACCAAGTATCATCTGCATAGCAATGGAAGCTAATACCATGCCTACGAATGATTGTGGCCAACGGTAGCATATTGTAACGTGGAGGTGCGGAGAGCAGGACACCGGAACGCCAGCAGCTTGCAGCAAACAGCTTCTTTATTTATTAGTTTGTTAGCATGTTAGTGCTTTAACCCTTATAGGGTCTTTGGGCCTGTGGGACCCATTTTTAAAATTTAGCTTAATAAAAATTATACAAATAATATTTTTTTCAAATTAAGATTCATTGGCCTTGGCTCATTTTCTGTGAGGAAGATAAATCAGAAAACATTTTCACTGACCACCCCCCGTATACCCCCCCCTTCACATTTATATTACATACAGGGTCTTGGGTCCACTGGACCCTGGGTTAGTCAAAGTGTGAAAATCACAGGTCCTGTGCACCCTAATTTTCCCTCCCTCTCCTCTGGACTTGTGTGTGTGTGTCAGAGAGAGAGAGAGAGCGAGCGAGAGATAGAGATAGAGAGAGAGAGGCCGAAGCCCTTGCTGTGAGAACCCACAGTCTGCACTTTTCCCGCAAAAGTTTGCAACATTGTTGCAAAATTGGACCAATCAATACTATCTGAACCCCCATTCCCGCACATTTCATCCTCTGTCTTACGGGAACCAATCTTGGGGACATAACACTACAGATAGCTCTGTCAGTGTGCTTCCATACCACAAATGATCAAGATGGCGAAGCGATTCTCTGTTCAGACTGCCTTACAGTTGATATTGGAAGAGACAGATGTAACAAATGTAAAGCGAACAAATTTAACATATTTAACATATAAATGTAACAATATTATATATTTTATGTTGAATTAAAAGCCCCAAAATGCAATGGGTCCACCAGACCCAGCAGGACTCCCTGTGTAACAAATAAACGAAGACCCTATGAGGGTTAAACAGACATGAAACACACGTATGAACAAACCAACAACTAACAACTACTGCCTACGAAACACACAATTAAATACTAAGAGGACAACAAGGAACAGGTGGCACAAATAATGCACACACACACACACACACACACACACACACATGGAAGTACATATATGGACAGGGATAGATGCAACAACAAACACACGGACATGCCCAAAGGGAGGAGTCAGGGGCTGTACTGTGACACATATATAATGAAAATAATATGGGGCCCAATACAGTTCCTTGTGGGACACTATATTTTACTTTTGTGTCTTCTGAGCATCCATCCATCCATCCATCCATTTTCTTCCGCTTATCCGGGTCCGGGTCGCGGGGGCAGTAGCCTAAGCAAAGAGGCCCAGGTTTCCCTCTCCCCAGCTACCTCTTCCAGCTCTTCTGGGGGGATACCAAGGCGTTCCCAGGACAGCCGAGAGATATAATCTCTCCAGTGTGTCCTGGGTCTTCCCCGGGGCCTCCTCCCAGTTGGACATGCCCAGAGCGCCTCCCTAGGCAGGCGCCCAGGTGGCATCCGAACCAGATGCTCGAACCACCTCAGCTGGCTCCTCCTGGCACCTCAGCTGTCTTCTGCCAGGTAGGATTTGAACCAGGAGAGTGCTTGACCTCTTAAGCCAATGAGTCTCTCCTGCCAATCCAGTAGAATGTGGTGATCAATGTAGTCAACGAAAGCAGTACTAAGGTGTAAGAGTATAAGAAAAGAAAAGCAGAGATGCGAAGAAACTACTTTCTCTAGAACTTTGGAAATGAAGGACAGATTAGAGATTGGCCTATAGTTGGACAGTTCATGGGGTTTAAGACCAGGGTTGTTTTTTAATTAGTAGCTTAATGACTGCAAGTTTAAATGATTTGGGGATGTACCCTAGGCTACTAAGAAGAGTTCATAATAGTGAACAAAGGCTCTATATTACTATGCAGTAGTTCTTTGAGTAGACGAGTTGATACAGCATCCAGCATACATGTGGAGGGTTTGGAAGAATTTAACAAGGAAATAAGCTCCTCATGACTGATTGGTGAAAAGATCATCAGAGGTCAAAGTCAAATTTATTCATATAGCGTTTTTTTTTATTGTTGTATAAATGTATTTATACAACAAGTCACAAAGCAGCTTTACAATCGCATGGGTCCAGCTCCTTAACGAGCAAACCAGAGGCGGTAGTGACAAGGAAAAACTCCCTAAGATGGCAGGAATGTCAAGGCTGGCTCTGATGCTGCTTCTCCTACCACCGCCGGGGGGAGTACGCGAGTCGGCACCAAACGGTGTAAGCGCAATCAGCGGTGATTCGTTTCACCTGCTTCCCTGCTACTTGGGGAAGCTTATGGGAACGAATCACTGCTGAATCGTTTGGTGTTTTCCCTTGCGCGTTCAGCCCTTTCTCAGTGTGTAAACGAGTACGTTTTCTGGGTATTTCGTCACCTCTCCCTCTCATGCTCTTTCTGGTTACTCTGCATCTTATTCGAGTTTCTAGCTCCTGCGCCGCTTCCTGGCCATCCTCAAGTTTTCCCCCTCCTGTTTATCTTCCTATCCGTTCGACTTTTGTGTTTTCTGCTGCAATCGCCAGTTAGCCCGTTGTCTCCCGTGCTGTGCGGTCGAGTTTAGTTGGTTGTGACGCGTTGAGAGTTCGGCGTTGTTTTGTGTTCTCTTTTGTTTTCTCCTGTGCTTCCTAGTTCGTGTGGGTTTTGAGCGTTGTCATTTCTTCGCGTTATTTAGGGTGTCTACGCGTTATTCTTTCGCGGACTGTTTGGTTATTTTTATTTATTTATTTATTTTTACCCGCTCTTCCCGGCACTTGGGTCCACCCCTCTCTCGTCGTTCACGTGGTTTGTGCGCTCTCGCATCTCCAGCGTTACAAGGAAATTTAGGACGAAACCTTGGGAGGACCAAGACAAGTGACCAGAAAGTTTCCCGAGTGCATTTGCAAATTGACAGGATCAATATGCAGATAGCATAATTTTTTTCCCTAATATTACCAATCTTATCATTAAACAACTTACTGCTAAGGAAAAGTCCTCCAGAATGAAAAAAACTAGAATTAGATAATTCTTAGAGACTCATTAATTGCGCCAGATACTGCTGGGTAATGTGAGGCTGGCAACATGATATAACACGGACGCTCAGAGACTGAAAACAAAACCACTTTACTCTCGATGCAACCATTGGTCTCGTAGTATCGTTTAGCGATACACAAGGCACGTACAACTGATGTGTAAAGACACAATACAAAGCCACGGTCGTCAACAATACTAATCCTAAAGCCAGTAATATCAGTCCAAGGTAGCAGAGATACAAGAGGGAGGATCCAAAAGAATAAACTCATACACAAACCAGGTCGAACCATGAACGTTGTTGTTGGATAACTGCTCAGTACGCTTTCCATATACATGTAGGAAATATCTCACACTGGATGGAGAAAACCTATATATAGGGAAGGTCTAATAGACAACAGGTGTATTTCAATAATGGGGAGAGGAGGATCTGGGTAGGTGTTGCTGGGGTTTCTGGGTGTTTGAGTCCCCTGGGTTGTGCCTCGTGACAGTTCGCGACTAAATCACAATTAAAGATGTGATAAAATAGTTACCATTGGAATGAACTGTTGAGTAAAGGTATCTATGATATTAAGCCAAATGTGAAATATGCAAATATCAGTTTTATACAAGAACTCAAGTCTCAGATTAAACACCAGCTTAAATAATATATAACACAATCATTCTTGATGAATGCTGAGATATATTCTGTCATTTTTATTAATATTATAATATAGTATATTAATTCTGTAGAAATTCAGAAATAACAAAAGCATGTGTTTTGTAGCTTGATCTTCCCTGTATGAAAGGCTGAAGAATAACATGAGCATACAAATGGTACAAAACAACATGATGGCAGATCTTTTACATTGAGAACATTGAATGCTATTTAATGGTCTTTAGTCTTAAGCAAGAAACCCAGTGACATTATCAATAATTAAACATATGCTTACATAAAATATCCAATAATAAACAGGAGGTTGTATTTTTCATAGGTTGTTTTTCCGGTTTATGGCTAATGCACGTTTTATCACAAAGGCTCAGAAATATAATAATATAATAATAATAATGCTAATAATAATATAATTGTAATGTGGGCGAGGGAGAGGCAGGAAGGCAAGGCGAGAGCAGTTCAAAGAATACACGTTTATTGTTATTAGCATTAGCGCTAATCAAACACTAAACAGACACGCAACTCAAACAAAGACAAGCAACGAACGCAACATTGACACACACTAACAGAAACACAAGTGCAACACAAAATGCAAATGAGACAAGAGACAGGTGAGATTAATTGAAAAAGGGAACACACACATCAAGATACGCAGAAACGACCGTACACAGCAAACATAAACACATAGACATGCCCGGAGGGAGGGCTTGGGTCCGGACCATGCCAGGAATATGTAAAGAAGCAGAGAACCAGTTTGTGAAAGATTCTTGTATTTATGATTTTTTTTCCATCCATGTGCTGATTTCTACAAAACAAAATGGATTTCCAATGGGAAAAGGTGATTTGGTTTTGATAAAGTTCAATCATTTATCTTTACTCCTGAGCACCTTACTGTGTCTCCATTGTGATGTCTTCAGAGTACCTTATTGTGTCTTCACTGTAATGTCTTCAGAGCATCTTATTGTGTCTCCACGGTGATGTCTTCAGAGTTTCTCTTCCTGTAGGATGACTTTTTTGCCTTCTTCTACCACAGGAACATCTCCCTTATGGCAGCTACAGCAAAAGCAGTGTGAGATAGCTTAATTATCTGCAAACTGATAACCTGAACTCAGAAAAGTGTATTTGGAAAGCCATACCCTTTGCATTTCTGCATCTGTTCCACAGTTTCCGGCAGAACTCTACCAAAAGTCTCAGGGAGGAATATGTTTGCTAAGGATGAGCCAATGGTGAGACTTCCCATCAGAATGTATGGGAGATATTTATTGAAAGTACCTACATGAGAAGAGAACAAAAGTACAAAGAGTTTCACAATCAGCTAAAATGAGATCAAACAAGCATTTCAGTCAATGGAATATAGTTTCTTTTCAATTCAGTGTTTGATTAAATATAAGCTACATGTCCTCAGTACATCAATCAGCAGTATCACCTAAGAATATGACATAAGGTGCGGTGATGCTGCCAATGCGTGCAGCAGAAGAACACATTCCAATTCCCAGGTTCCTAAGCACAGTGGGGTAGATCTCTGCCGTGTAGATGTACACCACAGTGAAGGACATGGTGAAGCCAAATTTGCCAGCCATCTCTAGGGACAGTGCCAGTGTATGAAGACCTGTAGGAGAGGTTCAGCATTATTACACTTACTGCATGCCTGATGGGCCAAGCATTCTAGTATACTAGTGTAGTATACTCATGGCTCCATAATAGTTTGGATATCTATTATTTAATATTTGTTACTTTATTTCTCTTAACCGACTGCATTTATGGTTGTTTCCAATTGCTAGAGGCCAGTCATCACTTTACAATCACTGGTTGCAGTCCACAGTTATATACAGAATTATACTATATGTAGAGATATGTTTACTATGTGTAGATATATAGTTTCAGTGCAATAATGCAAGCAGACAAGCAACAAGATTATTTAATTATTAAATAAGATTTTTTTGCCTTAGTGTATTTATTTTACTTCTTTGTGTCACTACATTTTGGTTTACATTTTGGTTCTGGCCTTGTTTCTTTGTCTTCCAGATACACAACCATAAGCTGTTGTCCCATTTGGCTCTGCCCCACCTGTCACTCTGGTTTAGGTTTCCCATTTTCCCCTTCCCTTTCAGTGGTCACTTAGTTGTTTTGGTTATCCTTACGCCCCTTTGCTGTACATCTTGTTTATATCCCCGCCTTCATTTATTAATTCCAGCTGTCCCTAGTTTTGTTTAATCATTTACTTGGGTATGTATTTCCTGGTGTTTGAGTTTTCAGTTGAGGATCATTAATGCTACTATGTTTCTACAGTGGTCATGCCATGTGCTGCTTTCTCGTCCGGTCTATCCATGCATTATCTCTCCTCACGTTCTCATTTTAACTCCCCCTTAGCTATTTGCTTTGTCTATACAGATCAAGCCTTGAACCTTATCGAATCTTTGTATTTCTTGCGTTTTTTGATTATGCACTTGTGGTGTTCCTGATCAGATCTGTAGAGTCTACATTTGTGTTGCTGTTCGTTGTTTTTGAAATACCGGTTTTTGTATGTGCATTTGTCTGTCATGATACAGCCCCAGACCCATCCCTTTGTGGGCGTGTCTGTGTGGTTACATTTGTCCATGTCCATATATGTACATCCGCATGTGCTCGTCACACTGTCTAGTTATCTTCAGTATGCCTTGTCGTGATTGTGTCCGTCTGTTGATCTAGCCAATGTAGTAGTCTACCAGCCCTGTTTGTGAAATCCCTGTAAATAAACCTGTCGCTCCATTGCATATATGTCCGCCTTCCAATCAGTCATTACACCTGTTCTATGATTAAGGATAATGCACTTGCCCTTAATAAAATGTGCATATCTCAGAATGTGCATCCTGTTTATACTTACTACTCCTTAAAGTTAACAAAGGGGTCATTTGTTTGGCCATCTGTTATTATCATCTTCAATCCATATTATTTGTGTTTCATATGCTGTCTACACACATATTTACATATAAGGTAGTACAGAGCACCAAATACATCTGCACATACAAATTACTCTTATTTGAGAAGATATTTTCAGAGAACATGTCCAATGTGTTTGTCCATAAATTAGAAAAGCATATTTCCTTACTGTCAGGGATTAGCTGGATCAAGAGCAAGAATCCTCCACCAATACTGAGGAATGCAGAGAGAAGAGGTCTCCGGGGACAGTTCTTCAGTAGCAATGTTGCAATGATGTAAGCAGGTACCTCGGTAACCGCTGATAAAAAGCAGTTCAGGAATGGATTGCCAAGGAGATTTGAAGTATTTAAGGACAGTCCAAAATATCCAATATTGATGGCCATCCTAGGAAGACAAAAACAATAGTAAAAGTAACAAATGCACACATTACGATTACATTCATATACTATACAGTAGTCTTCATTAATAAGTTTGAAGGATACTGAGGACACAACCATGTCTTACTTACCACAGCAACAAACACATAAAAGTAGTACAGCATATATTTCTGGTCTTCACAACATCAATCATACTGTACTTTTTCATGTGTAATGATGCCACTTTAACCTAAAAGACATTGAGAAATATATTTTGCTAAGATTTAGCAAACACTTTATTGGCCAAAATAAATTGAATATTTTGTCTATGATGTTTAGGGTTGGACCTCAGACACCTTGAAGATGACCTCAGGGGCTGTGACCTTGTTTCTTTTAGCTGCTTCTTTCACTATGGCTTCAGCCTCTTCTATTCTCCCCTGAGAGATCAGCCATCGAGGAGATTCTGGAATGAACCTATAAAATGACATGGTTTACTGCTATCTCACTACTCTGTTGGCATGCACATGGTCTCAGTTTTCAGGGGGCACTGAACATCATTTAAAGCTTCTAACACTGCAATAACGTAATGCAACAAACTTTAAAATGTGCTGGGGCTGAGGGCTGAGATAAAATATTTGATTTCACTTCGTTATATTTATAGAGCACATTTAAAAACAATAACAGTTGACCAAATTACTGTACATTTACATATTAAGTATTAAAAAATAATAATTAAAAACCGTCAAGAGCAGATTCGGTACTGGGACAAGCTTTAGAACCAGACTGAAACACAAAAATACCATGTTTGTCAGTCTCACTTTCAACATAATTTGGAGCTGAATTTGAAGAAGGTGGACTTTTCACTTGAATGAGCTCAATTTAAACCTAGTGTCGTGGCAAGAGAGCATACTATTTCCACAGCTGTGCTGCAGCACCACTAAACCTGAGGTACATGTAAGCCTTGTATCCTCCAGCTCCTGCCTTAGAAAGCCATGATATGAGTATTTTCCATAATATTAATAGAATCCCAGAATAACAAATGTATCATACCAAGTTTATCTTTTTGTTAGCTGAGTCAAAAGGACAGAAAACTCTAAATCATTAAGACTAGACTATTTGAATCCTGCCACATTTGACTCCCTGCGAGGCCCTGTGGGAACTGGATAATGCATTTGTTTTTGGCACAGATGGAACTACAGATGAATCTCAGCTGCAGGGTGCATGTCTGCACATCTCAGCAGTGCTCTATGTGGATACATCCTGTGCTTCACTGGAGTTTAGTCCAATTCATGAAAGAATATTTAGTACATATACAAATCACAAAGCCACAAAGCAAATTTCCAGTAATCTCCAGGATTAGATTAATCATTTTGTGTGTTGCTGCTTACCACCATAATGGGATGTATGCCAGTGTTAGCCCTGATAGGACTCTGAGCAGAGTTCGCCAGTCTCTGATTGCAAAGGCAATCCATGGGAGCAGCATGTATCCAATACAGTAGTGTAGAAATGCACCCAAGGTAGTAAAAAAAACTCGAAAGGACTTACTCAGCACTTCAGTACCTGTGAAAATGATTACAATTAAATGTTACATTTTCTGTCACAGTTTTAGGTGTGTAAGCCTGTGTGGACTTATGGAAACTACAGATATATACATTAGGATTGTTTAATTACAGCATTGTGTAATTGATGATGTAGATGATGTGATTATTATGCCATGATTGAAAATTATATTTCATGAGCTTGCTTACCAAGAACAAATGCAGTGATGTACAGCGATATCTGGAAGGCACCCACAAAGAAATATAGGGTACAGAAGACCAACCATGACTGAGAGAATGACTGAGCAAAGATGACAAGAGACTCAGAAGCAAGAGACACAAAAAGAACCTTTTTTCTCCCAAACCTTGAACAAAAAAGAAATGGATTAATGCCATTGGTAGAACACACCAATTACCCATGTGTAAGCCTTCTCTGAATTACTCTTGGGATGTTCTGTACATTTACATTTGTTAGTCCAAGATTTACAATAATGAATGTACAAATAATGTAAATAATGAAAAAGATAAAGATGACCCAATTCAAATTACAATATGGATATATTTTGATGTGTTGATGCAGTCTAGCAAACAAAGTGTATTTTTGAAATTTAAGTAACAGTAGAGACATTGTTGGCATACAATGACAATGGCATACTAAAAACATTTGCGAAATGTAATGTACCGGAGATTCTTGACTCAACTATAAGTAGTATAAAGTGCTATCAAATGATTAAGTATTGTTCATGATTTCATTTATGCACACAATTTAAAATGGATATTTAGGATATATTCATATTAACATTTTAAAAGATTCACTTTAAGTAAATATATTTGCTATATATCACTGCAAAAATATCCAGCAAAGTTCCTGACAACTAGTATGCAAACATGAATCTTCAGTTTACATCACAGCATGTGAGCCTCCATATATAGTGTAGTACATATTTTTTACACCAGGTGGCAGCATTTGTAGAAAAAATGGCCTTAGGGCTATTTTGGCAACAAGTTATTTGACTATTAAAAATTTGTAGCTAAACAATGAAAGAAAGTATTATCATACACGTTGGGTCTTTATTGGGTCTTTCAACATGCAAATGCACCAAATATGAAGATACCAAAGAAGGCTGTTCTGTACCTGTCAGAGAGCTGGCCCGAGATGAGAGAGCCCAACAAATAGCCCATATATAAAGTTGAGGAGGCAAATGGAACTCGCCACTCTCTTTCACAAACCAGGTCCCACTGCAACATACAGTTTGTATTTTCATATATATATATATATATATATATATATATATATATATATATATATATATATATATATATATATAAATGCAGTAAAAGATAATGCAGTAAACACAATAACTCATAATGATGTCGAGGTTGATTCTTACCTCAGAGACAATGGTGGAGTGGTAGACCTCTGTACTGTAATTCCATCCATCCACACACCTCTCCTTTGAGACCTCTGTGAGGTTTACATCAACAAAGTTGTACCCTACAGTGGCTAAATGTTTAATTGTGTCCAAATTATATCTCCAACACTTGCTTGGTTCCAATTTTCCATTCATCTCCTCAAAAGGTATGCTGGCCTTAATCCATTCCTTGCTTAGATTTCCATCCAGGACCCGACAGCTATGTGAAGGGGAGGCCCCAGCAAATACAATGTAGAAGCTATGGAAACCAGTTGAGATGTAGATGACGTTCAGAAGTAGAAAAATTACAATGAAGAAAGGGCCTTTTTGGCCCAGGAAGGCTGTTTCCTCTTCATAATCTCCCATTGTAGTGTGGATGACACTGAGACATGTACAGAGAAGGAGAGTGTTGAGAGCCAGGCCTCCTGTGGTGAACAACACAACAGGAAGGAGGAAAGAAAAAAATCTACCTTGTAAGATTTTTAAGTCTCTGACCTCTTTATCTCATTGATGGGACTGCAGTGGGGCCCTCCACACTAGCTGCTTCGGTGTTTGTTTACCTTTCTGAGGAGGCCTCTATGCAGGGAGAATGGTCTTATCCATGTCTTCTGAACACGAGGAGCACAAGAAAGGCAGTGATGAAGGTTTCTGATGCATTGTTCATAGAAGTAAACACAGGCAGATGTCTGTTTTAGTAAACCAACCTGTAAACACGAGTTTCCGAAAGTATCCAGCAAGTGTCCTTACACGGCTGCCTCTCAAAGCAGCATTCTTCTCAGTGCAAAGACCAAAAAGAATTACACGTGCTTGCAATATGAATGGCTTTAGTGGCATTAAACTCCACAGCACACACTCAATGGTTGAGGAGCTTAGTGCAATAGAAGGGAACACAGACTAGCAATAGTTTGCCAAAAACAGTTTTTGCAGAAGTGCAATGATAGAAATGAAAAGGAACCAAAACAATCAGATTTTATGAGATGCATTACTGTGGAATTTTGTAAATCAAATGACTAAAAACTGGATGCACTCCCAGTTTTTTTGGTGGTTGTTAATGGGTAGGCCTGCTTCTTTTCAACTCAGATCTTATTAAAAGTATTGTCTAAATGCATAGGAAAGCCTACAGCTTTAGTTATGAGAAACTTAGCAAAACTTTGAGGATTTGAAATCTTTCATGCAGCAACAGTGGAAGACAGGCTACTCTTTTAGAGAGCTTTGGTACAGATGTAATAGCATTGTATAAGAGAGGAAAAAATGGATTTTGTAAATGGATTTTTAGGCATTAGTGACAGTTTATGGACATACCACATGCATCCTGGGTAGTTTTTGACGTTAGTTTGACATTGGATTTAATGTTCTTCTGCATTGCATGACTGGTCTGGGACAGTGTTGCCAATATCAAGAATACTTAACAGTTGCTAAACTCACCAAATTCCTTATTAGGAACACCTGTTGAAATATGTAATGTCCAAATCATGCAGTTATGCTACAGGAGCACAATGCATAGATGCAAGAATTTTTTAATTCAAATCAAACTCCCAAATAATGTGACTTTGACATATTTGGTGTCAGAGGAGCTGCTTAGAGTACTTGCCTCCTGGGACTTCCACAAACAACAGTCTATAGTTTACGGACAACAAATATCGAGTTGGAAAGATACAGTTCTGTGGGCGGAAATGGATTGGTGATAAGAGAGGTTTTTGAAAAACCACAGGTTTCAGTATGAATTCATAATTAGCAATATTTGTTTTTTAAAAAAGATAAAAATAAAAGATAGTAATTGGAGATTTTTGAGGTTCCTTATAGATATTTTAGTGAAGCTTTTGTTATTAGTGAAAATCAAGCCACTTAACACATTAAACTATAGGTAAAGTGTTTATCAGTTATGATAAAGATATTGTGTCTATCAGTAATGAAAGGCTTGAGTAGGTGTAGGGTAATTTGTGATTTACTGTCTGTGACCCTCAATCAGAACACTCTGACATTCAATTCACTCCCCTATCTGTGTGTCTGCTATTCAGTTAGAACTTCTCTCTCTCTCTCTCTCTCTCTCTCTCTCTCTCTCTCTCTCTCTCTCTCTCTCTCTCTCCCTCTCTCTCTCTCTCTCTCTCTCTCTCTCTCTCTCTCTCTCTCTCTCTCTCTCTCTCTCTGGCTCCCTGTCTCTCCCTGTAGTTTTCCACTACCCCTGGATCCAGTCTACTGTAGCTCCTCTCCTGATAAGAACACCAATCATACATATGTTCTTATATGTGTGTTGTGAATCTGTTCTCCTGGCGCCGGCTATGGAACTCTGAGGGTTGAACAAATTTATAATTCTGTCTATGAACCCTGATGGTTTTGATTCCAAAAAGAAAACAATTAAATTATATACTGTAGACCACTATACCACTATATTCTAATTATATTCTATAGTAGAATAAAACTAATAAAATTATATGTTAATTGGCCCATCTATTGAAATACCCAAGACGTTATAAATCGATAACCTAGATGCACAATTAAATCGGAGATGTAATCATGCATGTAGGTTACCGATTTATAATGCAGCATTTTAATTACAGCAAGTGCATATACCATACGCATCGAACTGATTTAACACTGCTTGATTTCCGTAAATGTTCATGTCTGAAACGTCTGAGGAAGAAAAGCATGTAAAGTGTGGACACCATATAAAGATTGGACACACTGAAAAAGAACATTGCGTTATTTCCTTTTTTTTTAATGTACACCTTGTCTCAAGCGTGATGCAGTTTATTGCCGCCGCATAAAAACTCAACGCAGTTGCCCCCACCCCTCTCCCTTATCATAAAACGACGACCTTTGTGTGGGAGTCTCACTTCTTTGCCGATTTTTTAAAAGTTTCCCATCTATTTGCAATGCACGTTTCAAAATATGATGAAAACACCGCGTTTCTCGGAGACTGGGGGAAATTTCAAAAGACTGTATTCTTTCTTTTGTGCTCCAGCATTATCCCGAATGGGTTTACCGGTCTATCTATTGTTTTCATCGGCGACACACCAGCTCATCACTGCCACATTCCTGCAAGTGTAAACATCACTGTTGAATGGAGAAACGTTTCGATCCCTGTTGAAGTGGACGGCGGACATACGCGGATTAGTAAATGCTCTCGATATAAACTAGACGTGATAAAAGGTTATTCGGACAAAGGGTTGATCCCATGGGTTGATGTGAATGTATCTGCATTAGACAAAGAGAACTGTGAGGATGGGTGGGAGTACGATCAGGAAACGTATGTGTCGACTATCGTTACTGAGGTATGTTATGTGGGATGCTGCGGGCTTTTGTGCTTATAATTGTCAAAACACTTCAATTTACTTGTACTGTGCAGACTAGTTGCTCGGTGACAGCTGATTTAATCAGCGTTTTATTGCTTTTATTTACAACATAGATTGTTTACAATCTACGATTTACAAGGCAGTTCGTTTGTAATGCTTCCTCCGTTAACTCCGCCCCCATGACTACATATAAAAGGTAAAATAATATTCCAGTTAAAGGTGAACGGTACATTTATATGCTCTATAGCCGTAAGATCACACGTTTATAGTCATTTGACTAAAAAATCTAAGCCCTTGAGCAGCATGATGTTTTGACACATAACATTCATATATGAGCCAATGCTTTGTGGGAATTCACAGTGATGCTAGTTGTGGTGTTCAAGCTGTTGACAACCCAAAGGACTGCAGAGACCCTGATGAGATGACTCTTGAGGTGTGGTATTGCAATATAATGAATGAATGAACATTCCATTAAGTCTGTGCTCTTTTGATGTTTGCTACCTGACAGTGGGATTTGGTGTGCTCAGATGACTGGAAAACCCCTTTGACCTCATCACTTTTCTTCTGTGGTGTGCTCCTTGGATCCTTCATCTCTGGACAACTGTCTGACAGGTACATGAATTCAGTACATGTCAAATCACAATTCATTCACAAGGGATATGGACTGAACTGAAGACAGATAGAGTACAACTTTCAAGTTCCCTTTTCTTAATGAACGAATTGGTGAGCAGATTGGAACAGACTACCCATACACATCCATATTTGCATGATCAAAGTCACGTGATTCATACAGATGCACTCAGCATGTGTTGCTGTTCAATACATTTTAAAAAAGGTTTTTTATGGGTATCATTACAATATTTCATGACTAAGCCTGGAAAAGCCTTATATTGGTTCTTTTTTCAAATCTGTAGTATTTTTATATGTTCTCACTTATGTAAACTGTACCACACTGTGACTGCAAACATACCAATAACACCTCACACAGGTGAACTTGGTTTCTTTGAGTCTGCTGCTGGGTTAAGAAAATTCCTATTAACATTTTATGGCATTAACTTAAATTTCAATTGGACTAATCAATGAGAAAGTCACTGACATTTATTTCATAATTAAGACAACAAGCATGCAATTAAATGAGTAGATTCTCCTGCTAGTAAGGATTTTGACACATTTATGCAAAATATGCTTATGGATTAAAGATGGGAGATGCATTCTAAATTTTATACATATACACAGAAAAACAAAAAACATCATGAAAGTAACTTCCAATGAAAGAAAGTGAACTTTCAATGATCGTAAATAGAGGTAATGAACCACTCCCTTTTAGAGACACTAAGGGGTCAAAGTCTCCTAAGCATGAATAAATATTTTGAAAAACAAAAACAAAACACAAAAATGTATTCATGAGAGTGAAAACTAAAAATAAGATGCTGCATAGGTTACACTCAGGGTACTTGTCAAAGATTTTTGGATTCTACCGCTGGATACAGTAGAACAGAGGCTCATCATAGTCCCAGCCATGGAAGTCAAGGAAGATGTTAAAGGCTGACTTCGGCAGTAACAAATCACTCAACACGCTCAAAGTACTCAAAGAGACCTTTGTACATTTCCCAAGAACTGTGTTGAGAGAGTTCTGAGAGAGTTGAGAGATATCAAGATCAAATTATTTGACATGGAACTTCCTGGCCAAACTCACAACTGCACAGGGAAAAAAAAACATTATCAATAATAATAAAAAAAGTCTAGACTTAAAATAATGCACAACCTTCCTTTTTAAACTTTATATATGATATCTTATCTGTTTAACAAAGGCTGTTAATGCACACAGACATTCTACCAATACAGTATAAAAACTAATTCTAGTAAAATCCTGGCAAAAGGCTGTCTTCTGTTAAGAAAGAATTGAATAGTAGAACATGTACCACTGTAGTGCAGATAGTTAACCAAGTGGCATTGAGTTTCTTTTGACTCTATTTCTATTTGACACTATAAATAGGTCTTTATGTAGAACAAATTAATATATCTCTTAACGGTTACATGTTTGTACAAAAGGCCTAGATTTTTATTGATACATCATTGTGTCAAAATACTTATTTTTCATATTTGTCTAAGGAATGACCAACCTTATTTTCTGAGATTAAATTCCTTCCATGATTGTGAGTCCACAAGACTAAAACTGGATAGAAAGGATTACCTGAGAAAGTGACGCTAACTAACCGTGGGCCTCTGACATAGTTTGGAGGTTTAGACGTAACCACATGAGCTCTTGCATGGCGTGGCACAGAAAAACAAGCAAGCAAACAAATAAGCAAAATCCAACAAGGTATGAAGAAAAGATATGAAGAAAGCACACAAAAGTCCTCACCTAGGATCGCAATAAGGCTCAGTAAAATTTCTACAAGTGCACCACTCTAAAATGGTACGATTATGATTTGATATATCCAATAGAACTTGTTCATAAACCATGTCATGGGGTTTGGTTTAAAAGATGAGGACATAGGTTGAGGTACACAAGTAGTAGCAAATGTTAAAATATACAGTTTACAAGATCAAGTTAAACTTTATACAATGACAAGGAGTAATTATGAGGTGGATGTGTTCACTGAGAAGTGAGAGATTAATTAGTGGCAAATCCATAGTCAGAGTTGTTACAGTGGTCCAAGGTCAGATTACCCACAAAAACATGTCCAGAACACACACAGGGGCTGTAGTACCATACAACCAATCTTGAACAGAACATGACAGGCTTGCACAATTGATCGGTGACAAGACAGAGCAAACACAGGGATTATATACACAAGATAACAAGCTAGAAGAAACAGGTGAAAGCAATAAGGTTTGGAGAACTCAATGAGAGGTGTTACCTAATTAAACCAAAACAAAGAACTAAAAACCAGGAAGTAAAAACCAAACCACAGGTAACCAAGGAAACATATATGCTAGGGAGGGACAAGTGTGATACAATTGTACAAATATGAAGGAATAAACATTCAAGTTAACCAAGTTTATTTATTTAGTCACTGACATTTTACCTTTTTATTTTCACTTACAGGTTTGGAAGAAAAATTGTGCTATTTCTAACTATGGGAGTTCAGACAATATTCACTCTAATTCAAGTCTTCTCTCCATCTTGGGTCATATTCTGCTCCCTCTTCTTTATCGTTGGGATGGGACAAATTTCAAACTATGTGGCTGCATTTGTTTTAGGTAGGTATGTGCTGATGTGGGTGGTGCTAGACTTAAATATGTATTATATGTTATTGTATACAATATGTATACATTTGTTATTTTCAAGTGAAAGAATTAATATTATGGAATGCTTAGTATCGAAAGCAATCAAACTCTTAATGCTATAACAAGAAGACTGAAATGTAGGGATCAATTTAATGTAGAAAACAATTTTTTTTGCCTATAAATGTATTGTGTTTCCACAGTAATTCTGATCAAAGCTGTTGCTGACATAAGTTACTTTCTCACAAGGTATGGAAATTCTGAGCCTGTCGGTTCGCATCGTCTACTCAACCCTTGGGGTGTGCATTTTCTTCTCTATTGGCTACATGGTGCTACCATTGGTGGCGTACTTCATTAGAGACTGGAGGATGCTACTTCTGGCCATTTCTCTACCTGGCTTCCTATATATCCCACTTTGGTGGTAGGTGTGTGCCATATACTATACTAATACCATGAAGAAATTACCATGTGTGTGAGAAATTGTTCATATTTACTTGTTAAAAGCATGCTGCTTTCAATAATAAATAAATACATTTATTAATTAATTGATTAATCTGGAACTAGTTAGTGAAACAGTTAAATCTGAGCTTGTTATATTTGGCATGACAGGTTCATTCCAGAATCTCCAAGATGGCTGCTGTCTCAAGGTCGAGTAGAAGAGGCTGAAGCCATACTACAGGATGCTGCTAGGAAGAATGGGATCAAAGCGCCTGACGTCATTCTTCCACCACCACAGGTACAGCACTTATGAAAAAACCTCTGAGGTATATAACATTATTAGTTGGACAAAACTCTTTAAAGCAAGGAACCCACTTTGAACTTTGATTAACATGCAGGTGAGTGTTGCACAGACGATATACTATAAATACAAAACATAACAAAAAACATAAGTAAATCACTATTGTATGTTAACAAAATGTGTTCAGGTATTTTTTAAAACCAAAACATTACTGTACTTTGGGGAGGGTGGTAGGAGGTAATGTGTTCCTAAACCTCTGACAGAGAGTGTAAGATCTAGTGACATCAGTGATATTGGTGTAATATGCTGTGACTTCTGTCTGTATTCATTAACATACAGTACAATAAAACCAGCCATAAACCTATATAAAGCTTTTGGTAAATGCTGCATTTAGATATGGTTCATTAGAGAGGAACTAGAAATGTTCTTGTTGCTTCCTCTCCTTAGCAGGCACATTCCTGGTGTGTCTTGCACTGTTGAGGAACTAAATAGCCAGCAATACGATAAGCTGACTCCTCATGCTGATAGACTACCTTAAAAAGATAATAAGCTAAAATAGAAAAAAAATGTTAATAGCACAGGTTCATAGAATGATCTAGACTTACAAAGAACTTTGTAATTGGTATTTCGTAGTTTAGTGGATATATATAATTTTGTCCAAGACTAAATAATACATTGTATTCTTTCTTGGCATTATTTTGGTCTAAGAGATGTGTACAGCTTTTAGTACATCTTACTGAAATTAGTAAAGTAAAGCCACTTTCTAAATGATCCATTTAAGCAAAATGAAAACTATCTAGTGTTTATCTGCAGTGCTTTTTTAGCTGTGGTCGTCATATGGTGCCTTGTTTGGCCTTGTGTTTTGCTTTTTTGATTTTCTAGTAGGGGCTCTCTGTAGTGTACTAAAACATACTTGTTGTCACATGTGCTCCATAGGCTGGAGACAAGGCTGCAAGGGCGAAGTCCTACAACCTCTGTGATCTGGTGAGATCCAAAAACATCCGGGCCATTACCATCCTGCTGTGTCTGGTCTGGTGAGTGTCCATCTGTGCACTGCATCGCTAACAAATAAAAGCCCAGCTGTCACAAGCAACTGATGTGATTGTGTAACCCTTTGGTGGCAATGAGACCAGACTAGAAAGAATGAATTTGCAGTGTTTTCTGGAGGAGAAAAAAGTTTTCTCATATAGTTCTTTTTCTATAAGATAGAAAACCCATTGCATTTTTAATGAGTTGGTTCAGGTCATATTACATAGGCATGGTCTAAAAGTATATTGCTAAGTGATAGACCATGTTGTACTGATGAGGCTAGGTGTTATAATCCTGAGGTCAATCTAAGGAGTCTTTACAACATCTGTAAAGGAGTGAAATCAGTGTAGGACCTAGCTTTGTTAAACTTATGATATTTGAGCTACATGTAGCAAGACCATGAGTTCGGTCCAAAAGGCATGTGTAGTTTTCATTCCCTGTAAATGCAGAGATTTACATTTATGGATTTATGGATTTAATATTACTCATCTCATAGCTTTTAAACAAGTGTGCTAAGCACAATGACACCAGCATGCTGGCGTCTTGTTATTGTGCACCGCTGTGAAAAATGCTGTGTATTAGGTTAGCAAATTGTGAGATTTACACCTCCCTTATCTCCTCCTTACATATGCCAGGTATATCAGGTAAGATTGCATAGGACACAAAATGACCAAAACATTCATGTTGAGATCAAAAAATATATTCATATGTTATACACCTGCATGTGACAGCCTTTTCACACCCATAAACATAATGCTTTTAAGGCTAATTGCAACAGGCTTTGATTGTCTTATCCTTCTCCTAGGACAACCCTCTCCATAGGATACTTTGCACTGTCACTAAACACGTCCAACCTGCATGGGAACTCCTACTTGAATTGCTTCTTCTCAGCAGCTGTGGAAGTGCCAGCCTATGTCATGTCCTGGCTCATGTTTCGCTACTTGCCCAGACGGTTGTGTCTCTTCTCCACCCTTTCTCTGGGTGGCGCTGTGCTGCTCTTCATACACTTTATACCTCAGCGTGAGACGTGTTAAGATCTTTTCAATTATTTATAGCTGTTGCAGTTAAACAAAACTACAAAGTAGCTGTGACTTGTTTGCTCATCTTTGGATTATCTTATGAAAGAAACTGAGATTTTTCATAAATCATTAATTTTAATAGCAGATAACTTAATGAATTCATGAGGGCTACACTTGCCCCTCTCTATCCTCATTTCATACAAGATGACCTCTGTGCATTTGAATAAACTTATAGCCATGAGTGATGTCTTCAATAGCATTTGTCATGATTACACATGTGTTTTAGATTACACATTTCATCTTTTGTTGTCACAGACCTGAGCTATGTGGCCATTTTACTGGAGATGCTGGGCAAGTTTGGCGTCACTATAGCCTTTGCGATCATATACGCTTTCACTGCCGAGCTGTACCCCACCATCTTGAGGAACACGGCTATGGGAGCCTGCTCCATGGCCTCACGAGTTGGCAGCATATCTGCTCCATACTTCATATATCTGGGTCAGTAGCCCCTCCTTTTAATTCAGTAATCATTATCATTCACCACTTATGTTTAAACTTTACTCCAGGCAGAAATCAGTATTATAGCAAGGCAAGGCAATATTATGGGAATGTGTTGTACATGACAAAAGAATCCAGGCCACATTGGTTTATTGACTTCTTTGTCTCACCTTCACAGGAGGCTATTACAGAGCCCTGCCATACATTCTAATGGGCAGCTTAAATATTCTTACTGGGTTGCTTAGTCTCCTGCTTCCAGAGAGCCTCGGTATGCCTCTTCCTGAGACCATAAGTCACATGCAGAAAGTTACTGGGTAAGCCTTCTGCTCCAAGGGTCCAGCACCCTCTGTTGTTCAGTTATGCATGATCACTTATTGGCGCATGGTCTTTGATGACACTGATGACACAGGAATAAATGCAAGCTAACTTTAATTTAACTATCATTAGTTATATACTGCAAGTTAGTAAGAGTTAACCTTCAAAGGGGAACCAGCGAGTCGACAGTGTCTGAATTTGTATTTCCTTTTATTATCTTTTATTTTCTTTCATTTGTCTTTCAGGTTTAAAAAAAGGCAACTGACTTACAACCTTGATCATTCCAAAGGTGAACAAGAATGTGTGTCCCTTTCCTAACAATGCAACTTTTTTTATGACTTTTTATGACTTGATTTTTTGTCCCGAAGTGAAATGCAGAGAAAATGTGTCAGTCATTACTTGGACCAGTATTAACGTGGAAGGTTTTATTAAACATGTATATTTTTGTACCCAATTATTAAACTAGTATATTTGTATAAAAGAGCACAACTATATTGGTTATGCTATTTCAGATTTTCGCAATATAGCTTTGAATCCTTTTCACAAATGAAAGCTTTTCCGTATTATCTGTGGCTTTGAGTCATTTTTAAAAGGTACAATGCTGTGATCAACCTAAAGGTTAAAAAGAAATAATAGGCTTTCTTGCCACAATTTTGTTCACTATATATATTTTTGTAATATAAAAGCATTGCTAATGCAATTAATTAATTTATCGAATCAAGATACATTAGAAACCAAATAAATTATGTTTTTATGTCACAAATGACCAGGGACATAAAATAAAAGTATGCAAGCAAACTGAGAAATGTGGACTAGCAGGTAATCAGGCTTCATTTACAACATATTTATGCCATTTATGTGCATCAGTGAAGAGGTGAGTCTTCAGTCTTCTGTAAAAAGTGACAAAACAGTTCTGAT
Source organism: Brachyhypopomus occidentalis (assembly GCA_020368025.1). Lineage (NCBI taxonomy): Eukaryota > Metazoa > Chordata > Actinopteri > Gymnotiformes > Hypopomidae > Brachyhypopomus > Brachyhypopomus occidentalis. The sequence continues at coordinate 1,127,522 of JAGXOD010000052.1, forward strand.
GCAGGTCTTCTTTATGTCTTTGGGGATGTAGGTTCAAGGTGAGCAGTACTATAGGCTGATGACACAGTACAGTGTTTTATTAGTGTTTTAGTTATGTGGGATGTGGTTTGGTCTAGTTATGGGTTTGTAGGAGAGCTTTGTCTGTTTTAATCTGATCTGAGATTCATGATGGGGCTTGTGGAGAGAACACATCAGGTGGTGACATGGGAGAACTTCAGGAGGTTGAAAACAAATTATGCAGCTGCTTTCTGGATGAGTTGCAGGGGTCTGATGGCACAGAGGTTGCAGTAGTCCAAATTTGAGATGAAAAGGGACTTAGTAAGCACGAGAGTCTCATGTAGACAGAAACTGTCTGAATTTCCTGATGTTGCTGTGGAGGAAACTGCACATCTGAGTAAAATTAGCAATATAAGGAGAGAATTATGCAGTGGTATTCCAAGGTTATATAGTAGTATCCTAGAGTCACATGCTTTATCAGTTCGATTGATCCAAAAGTTTCTTATTGAGACTCCAGGAATAGCAGCTAAGTCTGGTGGAGATTTAGTTTCAAGATATGAAGAGATGTTTGCTAGGCCTACCAAGCTACAGGCAGAAACCTGGGTATCAGACGATAGAAAGGACAAAATCAATGTCATCAAACACACTTGGAATAGGAAGTCAATACCCAGAAAAGGAAATAGGAATAGGAACACAGAGACGACTGTTCAGACTCAAGAGATGGCTCAGGAGACTTCACAGTTAGGCAAGGAGGAGAGACTGGGTTTAAATAGGGAGGTAAATGGGTAATGTAATGCCTGAGGCATGGAGCAAATAGGAGGCACACTTTATTACGGGCAAATCCAATATCAAAGTCATACACACAGTCCAAAGTCATAACTGGTGAGCAGTGTGAGACAATACCCTATATTGACATGACGGAAAATTAAGCAATAACAAAACTGAACAGAGTCAACAGCTGGATGAAGGGCGAAAAATTACAATATTGGATCTCAGACACAGATGGGTTAGGAACAACAAATGACAAGAAGGAAGGCTAAAGACAGGAACTAAATACATGACTTGAGGAGTTAACAAAGAACAAATGATTTTACTTCCTAGGGTGTGGCAGACAGGACCAAATACACATAGAAGCATGTACAAATCAAAACACAGAAGCAATGGAGTGATTGATGGGTGAGGGCGGGGTCAGGTGTGACAGGAACAGGAAACGAGTGATAAGGCATATCAGGTGACTGTTAAGACAGTGATGCTGATTGTGGGAGGAGTCACAGCAGAGAGTATGACACTATTCATTCATTCATTCATTATCCATACCGCTTATTCCCGCTAGTCGGGGTCACGGGGGCTGGAGCCAATCCCAGCATCTCCGGGCGAAGGCAGGGTACACCATGGGCAGGTCGCCAGTCCACCACATGGCCAATACACACACACACTGACACCTACGGGTAATCTAGAGTGACCAATCAACCTAAGATGCATGTCTTTGGACTGTGGGAGTACCCAGAGAAAACCCACGCAGACACAGGGAGAACATGCAAACTCCACACAGAGCAGCCCAGACCGAGAATCGAACCCAGACCACCTTGCTGTGAGGCGACAGTGCTAACCACCACACCACCATGCCGCGACACGAGTTTAATGTAAATGAAAAAGTAGCTAGTGTTAGAAAATATTGGTGGTATCTCAACCTTCACAGCAAAATTAGCATTTCACTAGTTTTGTAAAGTTAGTGAAAGTGACCATTTGTGATTTTTCCTCCACATTTAATGGATGCTTTTTAGTCCCGTGGTAAAAGAATCTGTTTACCTCCTTTTGGACTTGGGTTCGAGTCCCAGGTAGGGAGGTTGGCTTCAACCTTCGTCACAAATGGTGTCAGAAGTGGGATGGCCAAGGCCATCAGGAGCGTGCCCTAGGAACCCACCCCTGCTGTGAGGGGATGTGATGCCCAGTTTAAGGATCTCTGATGAGGGGCATGGGTATGGCCCTGATGGAAAGGACAGTTATATGTGGCAGTGTTACGCACAAGGGTGCTCCGACATGATGGCTATGTGATGGCTAGGAGAGGGCTAGGAGACCATCACTCTTCGAAGGGGAGGATGGTGTGACAGAGTTTATCATTTAGGATGGTCAAATGAGTGCTCTGGCTAATACCACATTGAGCTGGGTCTTTGGTCTGGTTGTCAAAGCTCCTATTGGCTTCCATTTGGACATGGGTTCAAGTCCCAGGTATGGTGGCTGCCTTTAGCCTTTGTCACAGTATTCCTCTCAATATGGCTATTCCTTATAAATAAAATACATTTTATATAAGTGTATAATGAAAAAACATTTTTTATTTTCAGAGAATAAATGAAAATCAGTTGCCATAAAAATCCAGTACGGTGTCACAAATGGCAGACATATTTTTGCTGCACCACATCAGGTGGTTTAATGAACCACTTACATTTAAAGATACATTTACAACAGGCGAATGCAGAAGGAATAACTGCAATGTACAAAATGCCCAGAAGCAGAACTCTGATACAGTGCCATGCACATCAAGAGAGATGAAATCAGACACCAGCCTTGCACACATAAAGATGTTTATTGAAAACAAAACAATGAACAAACAATACATGAAGAACAGGACAGAGTCCAGAGTCCAAACATGAGGGTTTAAATACATGAACTAATGTGAAAGAAGTAACAGACTCACAATGGGGGTGTGGCAACACAGACACAAGACAAGCACTAGCACATGATGAACATGTGCCATGTACCATGTGATCTAGGGGGTGGGGGAGTGTGCTATTACACTTGACCTTATCACTAAAATTGTCTTGATTTTGCTGGACGTTCCTACCGACACTTAAAATTCAAAGTCATTGCATCTTTCAATAAATTTCATATGCAGCTGGCTGCTGGGTGCTTGCTAATACCAGCATACAAGTGAACAAAAGTCCTGAACACTTATTTACTCCCTCATTCACATCAAAAACCTGCATAAAATGAGCCATTTGCACACAAACTGTGCATTATTAATTCTTGCTTTTTTACCCATTTAAAGTCTCCTGTTCTTAAGAATCTGTGAATGGGGCAGGGTGCTTCAAAACACTTAATTCTTATATTAAGTGTATTCTGTTATAAGTTGAGATGGCTCCCAATAGGGAGAGAATACCTTCAATAACTACATGACCGAGCTGAAAGAAAGTTTTCTCTCTCATTTGCACTAATAACTTACCACAAGTTAAGATTTATAGACACGCTCAAAACATCCAGTGAACATTGTAACTAGTATCCATAGTTCAGTGGATATATCACCTTGTCCCACTCTTTAATTAAATATTTTTTCCTGTCTTTCAATGAAGAAATATGAATTCTGCACTATCAAGTATGTATCTGCAGTGCCTTCACAGTTGTGGCATTCATATAGGGCATTGTTTTGTAGTTTTGAGCGCTGCTTTTGATTTTACAAGTGGGACAGTATGCTAAATATATACTCACTAGTCAAGGCAAGGCAGCTTTATTTATATAGCTCTTTTCAACAAGTGGCAATTCATAGTGTTTCACATAAAAAGGGTGAAGTCCTACAACCACTGTGATCTGGTGAGACCTTCATTCAGTGCAGTGTTTATTGTCCGTAACACTCACCCTTAATCCTTCTAATTGCTCTAGCCATGAACCTAATTACAATGCTACTGAGAAGGTTTTTTAATCAGTTCCATTGGATAGTCTGTTAATAACCTAAGCATCTTTATACAGTCTATGGAGGACTATGCAAAGTCAAGTCAAAAATCTGTAGCTAACTGATTTAAACAAAAATACACATGTTAATTATGCATCTTTACTCCCATGTGGAGAATAAATATCTCCCTCTTGTGGAGAATCATCAGGTGAGTGAGTGAGTGAGTAAGACAGTATTTATTTATTTATTATTTTTTTTATTTATATGGCGCTTTTTACAACACATGTTGTCTCAAAGCAGCTTTACAAATTGTATGAGTCCAGATCCCTAATGAGCAAGCCAAAGGCGACAGTGGCAAGGAAAAACTCCCTAAGATGGCGGGGAAATAGGAAGAAACCTTGGGAGGACCAAGACTCGAAAGGGAACCCATCCTCCATTGGGCCGCCCGTTAGCACCAGTCCGTATTTGTGAACAAAAGGTGGTTCTACAGTTATAGCTTAATGTTCTTGTTCCCCGGCCAAGTAGTCACAGTCCCTTCGGTGCAGATGGTGAGCCTCAGGTAGGAGCCAGCATCAGCATGTCCCCTTACGGCAATGGTACATCCAACCCCGGCATCAGTACATCCACCGGCGAACCAGACCACCTCCCAGGTGCTTGTAGGTGCTTGCATGCAGTCGTCTTGGGTAGAAGCATGCAAAAAGATGGACAATACAGACTGAGTGTGTGGATGTCAATTTAACCACCATTGATTTAAATGTACATAGCTCATCTGCCAGTGATTAGCATGTAGCTCTGGCAGGCTAATCTATAGCAGCATAACTAAAGGGAGGGGTCCAGAGGTGACCACAGTCATGAGGGCTCACTGAGACATTGCTTTCCAGTCAAGTCAGTCACAACTAGAGTGATGCCATGACACAGCTGGATGACAGCATCAACATCTCAGATTACAAGAAATCTCAACGTCTGGGGGCCCCTGAGCCCCACACCTTACTAGGGGAATATTAACTGAAGGCTTGATTATATAGGTGAGGCTTAAGTCTAGATTTAAAGATTGGAACTGTGTCAGAATCTCGGATTGGAGCTGGAAGGCTATTCCATTATTGAGGGGCTTTAAAGGAGAAAGCTCTGCCTCCGGCTGTAGTCTTACAAATTTTTGGAACTAAGAGAAATCCAGCATTTTGGGAGCGTAAAGGGCGAGATGGGTTGTAGTAAGCAATGAGTTCACTCAGATATTGTGGGGCAAGTATGTCAGTATGTCACCCCTCCCTCCTCAAGAGCACAGCTAATGTTGCTCTTTCAGGCCTGTGGCCACAGCATAATCAGGATCAAACTCATGATGTCCATACGAAAGGCTGAATACCATTCAGTTGAACCACTCAGTGGTGAAAGAGCCTTTCTTTGTGAGTCTATTAAATCACTTTTGCCATTTGTTTTGTTTAACAAAAAGCTCCCCTGGAGAGAGAAGGTCCTTGCAGAGCTTTGCATCTTAAAAAAACACATTAATTTACAATGGCATTTTGGGCCCTGTTTTTGTCAGTGTCAGGGCTGGCTCCAGGGTCGTCCCGCCTGCCGCCACAGGGCGGAGCTCGCGAGCCAGCTCCCGTAATGAGCACAATTAGCGTGATCACTTTCAGCGGTGATGACCTGCAACTGTCCTTCCTACTACTTAAGGAAGGCAGTTGCAGTGTCTCACTACTGAATTGTTTGTAGGCCTACGCTATGCGAATGCAGTGAGCCTATTTCTCTCGGTACCGTGTTGGGTTATATGGTGTCTCGTTACTTCTCTTTCTCTCTCTCGCTCGTTTCGAGTGTTGTCACTCTTGCGCCGCTCCTTGCCCATCTCATAGTTTTCCTTCATCTGTATTTTTCTCTGTCGGGTTTTTCAGTTTTGTTTGGGAATGGTTTTCTGTTACTTACCGCTACGGTCAGTGAGCCCGCTACTTCCCCTGGAGTCCTCAGTGCGTTTGTTTAAGTTTTCTTTTTTGCGTTGAGTATTTCCGCATTCCTTGGTTTCTCTGGTTTGTTCCCCGTTTACGGTATCGTTTTTTTGTTCAGCGCTTTTCCCGCAATCGTTTTGGTGGAGGTTTCAGTTCGTTATTTTGTTTGTGGACTGGATCTTGGGTTCACCTATTATAAAACCTCGAGGTGGGTGTCGTCAACTAACACACCACGTTACAGTCGGACAATAACAGTGCAACCTCTGAGACTGGTGCATTTCTCTCATGGAGATGGCGTGCATGTGGTATGGGCTGGGTAGAGTGAAATGTAAATAATAATAACAATAATAAGGTGTGGTGATTAGTTACACAGTGGCTTTAAATATATGATGGCACTGGATAAAGCTATCCCTGATCTATATCACCTGTGAAACTGCTTAGGAGGCTTTGTAACCCTAATGCACATAGTTTTACTCACACAGCAAACCTGTTGCACATTTCACTGTCTGGTTTATAGGTCAAAACATTTTTGGTTTCTTATTGGGAATGGAAGTATCAGACTGCCTCTAAGTTCTCTTGCTAAACTTGTATTGCTCTTTCTATGCAAAAGTATATAGCAAACACTGTCAAGCTGTTTTTGTATTTTAATTATCATTTAATTAAATAATTGTTTCCATATGTAAAATGCACACAACAAAAAACGACCCAACCTGATGTCAGGTTGAAAAGACTACACTTTCCCTGAGACCATGAGTCACATGCAGAAAGTTACTGGGTAAGCCTTCTGCTCCAAGGGTCCAGCACCCTCTGTTGTTCAGTTATGTGTGATCACTTATTGGTGTGTTGTCTTTGATGACACTTCAAAAAACTGGAATTTTTCATTCACCTCTTGGACGTCATCTGTTACATTATAAAAGTTAGCAAGAGTTAATCTTTAAACAAAAGCTGCTTTGGTGATTAATATTTTGATTCAGATTTTTCTTTGCCATTAGACACATTTTCAAGAGAGACCCATATTGCAGTCTCAAGTGCCAAAGGGGAACATTTTAGTTTTCATGTTTCATGTACCAAACTTAATAAAATAGTTGAGGTGAATGATAAATAACAATAAAAAAAACTGCTGCGAGTAAATAAGATCTGGTTAAACTTCAGAAGTAAAAAAAAACAGTTGATCAACATCTACCTGTGCTCAAGGTATCATGTGATCTGTCACTTTAAACATTCTAATTTTAATATAAAATCACAAAAGCAAGAACATACAATGTATAAAAATACAATGGATAAATAATTTTTGGTTCTTCACAATGAAAACTCACCATGAAATACTCATAAATGAAATGATCCCTGCTATATTGCAATTTCTTTGTCATATTTCTGAATTTGTTTGCATGAATTTTAAGTATCGGCATTTATTCCTGTATTTTGCAGTATTCCATTTCAATGGTGCCTTTGACTCTAACCTACTGCTATGATACATTTTATGAGTAGAAGACAAAGCAGTTTTGCAATTTTCTTATCCAGAGTGTTTGCTAAATGTCTGAAAATGAATGATGACTTGTTCTCATAACTCGACCTCCTGAAGCACATTAGTTGTGGCACTGGTGTCTTGGTATGGGTCTATTTCTTCTTTTCCAGAATAGCACAGGCATTTTATTCTGTGGAATAGTCATCATGGAAATTTTTGACATCATGACTGGGTTTCAGGTAAAATAAAAAAAATATAAACTTCTTTTCAATGTGTTATTGTATTTATGAAAAACATGGTCTATGAAAGTTCCCAATTGTATTATTCTTTCTGCTACTTGTTATCAAACCTTACCTATTTCTTTTCTGCATCTGTTCTACTGTCTCTGGAAGGAGACATCTAAAGCTCTCTGGTAGAAACAATGTAGTTGCTGATGACAAAATGCACAAACTTCCCAAAATGATGTAGGGCAAGTAGTTATGATACACATCTGGAAGAGGACAAAGTGTGATTTAAAGACTCAATATAGGTATATAGTGGGTACAGACATGGATCTATATTAACTGTTTTCTTGACCCTTTTCTCTTACTCTTACTTACTCAAATGGATAAAATAGGGAGCAATTGCACTACCCACACGAGACACCATAGCACACGACCCCACCGCTGTGTTCCGCAGAACTGTGGGGTACAGTTCCCCAGTGTAGGCGAACATCAGTGCTGTTCCCATTGCTAACCCAAACTTCCCTGTCATCTCAAGGGCAACAGACAAAGAGGGTCGGTCTAGGAAACACATACATATGACTATTAAAAGTGACATTCATACACATGAATTGTTTCCATTTGTACAGTCAAGTTCAAACGGAGCCCTATGGTCAGTACAAAGCCTGTCAGCTTCTCCTGCTCCTGGAACCCTCTAACCTTCTATGTGTGTTAAATAGTTCAGGTTCTGCTCCTTAACTCCATATCTGATGCAAAAAATCCATAAGATCCTAACCAAAAGATCATAATATCCTAAAGTTTAAGAACCATTTAGGAACAAAAGCTGGATTGGGCTCCAGCCTCTAGAGTGACCTTGGCACTGGCATGTGCAGAATGATAATGAGGATAGTGCTCAGCTCCCTAATTCTCCAGGCCTAAAGTCAGGAGAAGGATGGTCTTCAGAAAGAGAAGTCTCCAAAACATGCCAGTTGTTATCTTATTGTGAACAAGGGGATGGGCTCCAGCTGCCTGGTTGGCAGTAACAACTTCTGGAAAACAGCAGCATCCAAAGTAGCAGCATCTGCATTTGATATATCAAAAATCAAACCCAGAAGCTGAGCTGGTCTTCTTGGGGGTGAAACATCTGTCTGAGTTGAAGAGAGAGTTAGAGAGGTCTCTATGCAAGGGCCATGGTACAGGGTGAATTTGCAGAATATGAAATTAAAACACCACAAGAAAAGTTCAGATATGAACCTGGTTGGCACTGGTGTGATAGCTAGCAAACTGGGCCAGCTTGACTGGGCAGTCAGTTAACTTGTTAGCTGCAAGTTTGGCTTGCATTGATAAGTAACAGCTCCAGTGCATGCAGGCTATTCTACAAAAAGATCATTAGGTAGTCAGGTAGCAGGTTAGTTCACCTTAACAATATTTATATTATTATTATTAAACCATAGCAAGGTCCCTCATTGGGTTTAGGCTATGCTGGTATGATAGCATTGGTAGAGCCAGTACATCTGTGATGTTGCTTTGCTGAGATTCGGAATGTTTGAAAGACAGCATCATCTTACTTGGTGGCACTAACTGGATGAAAAACAGGATTCCCCCTCCCAGTAGCATGCTGGCTGAACAGGAAAGCCTCCTTGGTAAGTAACGCAGTGACAGCCAGCTACAGATGTAAGCAGGAACCTCGATGGCAGCAGAGATGAAACAATTTACGAATGGGTCTCCATGAAGATGGGATGTATTTAAAGACAGGCCAAAGTATCCCATGCTGAGAGTCATCCTTAACAAGAAAGAACACCAATCAGCAAAAATTAAATACACAAAGTGACAGAAAATGTGTGAGACTTTTCAAAATTGTTTAGCAATTTAACTGCCACTGTACTAAATTCACTGTACACTCTTGTGTTTTCTTGGTATAATTTAATTGAATCTACTCATCAGGTAATTATCAAGCCCTCTGGGCATGAAGGAAGAATCAAAACGGCTAATTTGAGTGTAGGGTCCAAAGAAACGCTCAGTTCAGAGAAGCTCACATCAATATTCACCCACTTTATTTTAACCATTTATTAATAACCTTGCTGGAGCATTCCATGGAGGCATTATCATGCCAAGGCTTCTCCTTTGTTTCCATGGTATCCGTGTCCCCATTTGTTTGAGATGCTTCACTTCCTTGGATGCCAAGGCTGATGTACAATCTTTGGATGTTGGGTTTTAGTTGGAGTGCAAGAAAAACAGGACATTTCAGACAGTGTCCTTCATCACCAATACAAGCCAAGTGCAGGCCATGGCCTTGCGGCACTGGAGGCTAGAACTGTATTGGTTCTGGCCTCCAGTGGCAACAAAAGAACAGGGTCCAAAGACAAAAACAAGAAGCAACCACTGGCCCCGAAGCTGAGGCACCTTCAGTCACTTTTGCCCTTTTCACTTTGTATCAGCAGGTCCAGAAGGAGTGTGTTTTTGCACAGAAAAATATATTCTTAAGACACACCTGGAAGAAGGTCAAGGTTGGCAAAAAGTGACGATTTATCTTGTGGTTGGCACCCTGCTGAGTACTTCATGCTGTGGGATGGCTTGTGTTATGTGGCACCACACATAATATACACAACATGCATATAGTCATTGGTAGCCATGTGGTCAGAGACTGACCAGTGATCAACAAATCAATCAATGATGTTTGGATTTGTCCTTCAGTTTTGCATGGTTTATTATCCGTTTTTGGATCTCTGCCTGTTCTGCATTTACTGATTCTGGATTGCCCTTCTCTAGTAAAACTGTTTATTCTCACGTGATAATTTTGGCAGAGTTACAACTCCAAACGTAAACAAAGTTAAAAGTTAGAACTCCTTTAATGTTTTGAAAAGTTTAGAATAGTTCACTGCTTGAGCATGAGATGGTTGAGATGCTCACCACACTAGAAATAATATCAGAGTAGTTTGCCGAATGTTTGAAGTCTTCACGAGATCCAGAACACTTGTTGGTTCTTCTCCTTTAGCCTTTCTTTCTTCTTCCTGCACAACATAAGGCAGTTTCAGTTCTAAACCTCAAACATCAAAGTGGATTTCTATAATTTACTAAATTAAAATAGTTCTTTAAACTATTTTCTTATTGAGTTGTATTAATTTAGTTAGTGGTGAGGTTTGCAGATGCAGGACGCTGAGTAGAGACACGTAATGTTTTTAAACACAAAGTCAAACCAAGACAGTAGACAACGTGCACACTTAAATACACTGACAACAACACAAGTGCAGCACATAATGAAAATGAGACAAGAGACAGGTGTGGCGAATAACACACGTGACACAGACGAGCACATACACACCAAGACACACATAGAAATGACCATATTGTGACGGTTGTTCAGGGACAGCAGGAGTCAGGGGTTGCGGGCAAAGGGATTTATTATCCATGATTAAGCAGCGAACAAAAATACTCAGGCCAATCGGCAAGGTAAACAAAAAGCAAAACGATGATAGAGGGCAATATCCACAGACGTAAGACCACTCGTCGTAATCCACCTCGACGTAGCACTCCAGTGCACTAACACAGACGATGGCTGGAGAATGTGCAGCACTGGATGGCAAAACCTGTGGGCTTGTGAGGTGAGAATGTGAGTAAGAATGTGAGGTGAAATAAGGAACAGGTGCTAGTATTGCGGAGATTGTGATAGGGGGAGTGGTGCGTGATTAGGGGGCGTGTGAGTAGCGTTGCTATGGCGACGCGTCCATACGCGCGCCCTCTGGTGGCCTCTCCTCCTAGCCACCGTGACACATATACAGACACACACAAACACGTAGACACGCCCAGAGAGAGGGGTCAGGGGCTGTACTGTAATGTAATATTCCACAGTGCCCATTTTTAATAGGATCAATCTGATTTTAACTCCATATTTGACTCATATTTTTGTACAAAGCATTCTTCTACATTGTATCTGGTATAATGCTATACCCCAGTCTCCTTGAAGATGACCTCAGGGGCTGTGACCTTGTTTCTCTTAGCTGCTTCTTTCACTATGGCTTCAGCCTCTTCTATTCTCCCCTGAGAGATCAGCCATCGAGGAGATTCTGGAATGAACCTGAATTTTTGAAAGGTGTAGAATATATTTTCTAGCATGACAGAAAAATGACATAAAGAGTAAGAGATACCTATTACCAATATGACACTTATGTTAACCACAATGCTAGCACATAGTTATAAATTTCTTACACCTACCACCAGAGGGGGATGTAGATAAGACCAGGTATAGACAGTGCAACTAAAACCATTCTCCAGTTTCGTATTAGAAAGGCAACCAATGGCAGCAACATATACCCAATGGCAAAGAAGAAACAAACTCCCAGAGATGAGTAAAAGACCCTCACTGACCCAGAGAGGATTTCACTACCTGTTCAGCAGAGTAAGAAAGAGTAAGAAAATTATTCAAACAATAATCCCATGGTTAACCAGTCAGACATTATAAGGACTGAGTCAGATAATGTCATAGCTCAAGCTGCAGTGTATGATGCTTTTTGTGTGGTCATTACCTAATACGAATGCTGCCACATAGTTGGAAATCTGCCCCAATCCAACAATGAAAAAGAGAACAGAGAACACCTCCCATGATGGAGAGAAGACTTGGACAAAAGTGAAGAATGATTGGACCATCATGGTGATGAAAAGGACAGGCTTTCTCCCAAACCTTAATTCAACAGGGTGATTTCAGAAACAGGAAAGTGGTTTATCATAGGAATGAGTAGCATACTTTATTTGATATGAATGACTATGTGCAATTGTACCGATCTGAGATCTGTCCAGAGAAGAAAGATCCACAGAGCACACCGAGGAAGTAAATTGTAGAAGTGAAGGGCTGTTTCCATTCATCGTCACAAACAAGATCAAACTACCAATAGATCAACCAATCAACATTATTTTGGCTGACATACTCAGACTGTAATTTTGACATGTTTAGGTAACATTTTTTTTTTAAACATTTGACTTTTCAGGATTTTCGATAAATGCTTTAACAACCAGCTTACCTCAGTAACTATGGTTGATTGATATATGTCTTTGCTGTAGGTCCACCCATCAACACATTTTTCCAAACTAATGTCAGTGAGATTTACATCCTGGGGACTGTAGCCTTGAGCAGAAAGATTTTGTAGAACCTCGAGCTTGTATCTCCAGCATTTGTTCAGCTCTTGCTTTCCGTTCACCAACTTCATGGGAATGCTGGCCTTGGTCCACTCATCAGTCAGATTTGCATCTGGAATTTGACAGTGGTGAGCTGGAATATCAGCCAGAAATATGACAGAGAATGCACTGAATCCATTTGGAACTGTGCTGGTGCACAGAAGAAAGAAGATGATTTGTTGAAACCTGCCCCATTGGCCAAGGAATGCCGTTGTTTCTTCATAGTCCTTCATGATTTTTTACATCTGCATTAAAGGTGGTACTGAAACCTGCATATTCTCACATGGTGTTTTTTACCTGTGACTTTGCACACATTGACCATGAAACACAAATGATTCACAGGTCCTGGCTCACATCCAGGTCTATGGCCATAAACCGATACTATGCTCACTAGGATCACATTGAGTTTCCTCTGCATAAACCATAAAATTCTTTTAAATGTTTCACTAGAATTTGTGGGTCTTATATGAATCATGTCTCAAAGATAACATGATAGGATATTGTAGTTGGGAGACTGTTAGACCTAACAATGGAAATGTTGATGACAGACGTATAGTATAATTAACCATCCCTGTTCTGTAAATTATTAATTTGATATACTGATTGTAATGGTAGAACTTAGAACAAATTAAATTTTTTCTCTAAGGATTTGAGTTAATATTGTAACCTCATGGCACCAGGGATAACAACCTGAGAAAAAATGAATGAAGTTATGTAGGTCAGTTTTGTTAGGCAGAAAATGTCAGTAGTTAGTTGCTCTTTTTATTTGAATTTTTTGCAAAATATGATGAAATAAATTCCAGTTGTGTGGTCAAAATATTTTTTTATTCTTGAAAATGGTGGTCCATGAGGAAAATCTTTAAGAGGCTAACACTCCTTAATATGCAAGGGGCCTCCTGCAGTGTAGGTTTCTGGCCACCAGGGGGAGTCCACTGCCAATTATGGCAGCAAGTGATATCTTTCTATACTGTACAGTATAAAGGCTTAACAGAACACAAGTCTTTTTGAAGTCTTGGTCTCAGAATGGGACCTCTGCAGTCTGCTACTAAACTTACTGGTAATCAAAATCATGAGGGTGACGTTCTCTACAAGAGTCCTTTTTCTGGGCTGTGAGAGACAGGTTTCCATCTTTGTTGACAGGAGCAGTCCCATTCTGCTACACATGCGGTGTCTGCCACAGTGGTGACAGGTCTCCCTGTAACATCAGCTAGTGGCTGAACTGCTGCTTTCTAGTTCAGTCAGTTCTTAACTGGACTCCCATGTTGGTAGAGTTGACTTGATCTGAGTGTTGAGTTGGATCTCCTCACCCACACACAATCTGGTAGGTCTGTGAATGAAGTAATTGAACTCCAAATGCCAATGAAGCTGAGGGAAGAGTGCTAGTAACCTCTCCTCTGACCTCCAAAAGACCTTTCTATGTGGTGCAAAATTACAAAAAGCAAATGTTAACAAAAGACACAAAACACATATGAAAGGGCTATTTGACACCAAACCATTAGGGTCATAGACAATGTGGATAATGTGTTAGTCAAAGGTGATGGGAAACAAGAACCCTAGTAAGAACAGCAGTCCAATTACATGATTGTCAATAAACTTAAATAAATCACATCCTAATTCCTTTGGTGTATCCAGGTGCTGAACACAACAATGTGCACAGAACAAGCATTTAAGATGAGAATTTTCTCATGATAGATCATTTTTGACAGCACATTAATTGCCTTTAATGTTTTCTCTTTAGATGACTTAAATGTAAATATTAACCCTGAAACACTACTGATTAACAGGCTTTATTACTACATTGCAGACACGTTACTAATTTCTGTTGCTGTTGTTGTAGTTGGAAGCTGGCTTTAAAGGATTGAGACCTTAGAGAGCTATATAAGGTTTTTGGGTCAAATCAGGCTGAAACATAGGGGTTTTGAGCTGTAACCATGCAGATAAAGGATTTTCTTTCACTCTAATTGGGAACTCTGCTGCACTGTGTGGCAACCTTAAAAAAGAACACAATAAAGAACAAGGTGAATTTGTGATCCTACCGTGATTGAGCTATCTGATACAGGTTTAATTATGTAATGAATCATCAATCACCATATACCCACACAAACAAACCTCTTTGTGCTCTTTTAGTACACTAAGAAATACATTTTAGAGTGGTACAAAAATTCTTAGAGCTTCTTTAAACACAGGGCTGAGTACACACAAGGTCACTTTTGCAACAATTAACAGTTAAACATTCTGAATAAAGTTGTGTCCACATGATGGCATCCTCTACATGTAGCATAGTAAGCAGAGTTCAGTATCATACAACTACAATGGTACCACTCTTCTTCATGACAGAGAATGGATTGAAACCATAATTCCAGGAAAAAAAGGCAAAGATAGGACAACCATTTTACATTAATATGCTTCCAGTGAGAATACAATGCATCAACATACTTTACTAAGCCGAAACATGTTTTATATACTTTCAGTAGGCATTTCCTACAAACGCACTGAGGGCCAGCAGTAATCCATATAAATCACCCCAATATCACTGACCCACCCTAACAATTTTATTATAAATGTAAACATTTCCCACCAATATTTTAAAGCAGGGCTGAACCTCTTCAAGTTGTAACCAAAAAGTCATAAACAAACACCTTCAGACATCCTTGTTCATCTTTGAACATTTCTAATTGCCTTCATTGTGATTATCCCTTGCAATGACAGGTCTCAACATCAGAACCCATTCTAAATTTGTGCTTGGTTACAGTACCATTTATAAGTAACTGTTTCATAACAGTCCCTGCTTCTCTGATCCAGGATCCTATGCCAATGCCAATTATTACACAGCAGATATGCATCAGGAAGCAAATGGGATCTTGAGAAGGCAACCTCCAAGCTCCTTAACAGCACCACAGCATGAGTTAATACATGATGTCCACATGAAAAACCACTTAGCCTGCTCTTTATGATGGTTGGCATGCTGTGTAGCACAGGCTTCCCTGTCTCATGCCCGTGCCCTGAGTCTATGTGGCTGGGAAATGTTTTTCTCACAAGTAATTTGGTCTTCCTCTTGAAAAGTTAAGCATACCCTTCACTTTATGGGCCGGTGTGTTTTCGTGCACAGACTTGCACAGATCTAATGAAGAAATGTTTGGTGCACAGCAAGAATAGGAAGTGGCTACAATGTGCTTTTTTTCATTGCTTGGAAATGACACTGTAAATAATATTCCATTGTCTATCTTTTCAGCCCTTTGTGATCTCATAATGACAGTATTCTTTCACTTACAGGTTACTTTATGCATATCGTATTCAAACTCTCATTTACCTGCGTTTTGGTTTTCCATGTAGTTTTTTTTTCCTTTAGAATCTAGTTTGGGTAAATGCACAAGAGAAGCTGCTTACACATTCCCAATGGCTTTTGGGGCTGGTTAAATATCGATAGCCCTAAGTTTGTACTCCAGAAAAGTAGTAATATGGTCTCTTCCCAAGGTTACAAAGGTCCATGCCTGTTATACACTTCTTATCTTAAAGTCAATGAGTACAACGGGGACTGGTACACTTCCTCATGAATACGTTCTTTGTTTTTACTTATCCATGTCTTGGAGGTGGTAAGGAACAGGACCAAGGTCTAGTGGAATTGTTGTGAATATGGTCTCATGCACTGCCGAAACACTTGAGGACAATGTATGCTCTTGAGTATGCCATTAAGGACCACCCAAAGTTTGTAACGCCCTAGATCCTGAGAAAGGACATTTATTTTATTGTTAAATGTGGGGTACTAATTTTCTGTCTAAGGCAAACCATTTTAAAAACAAATGCAGCTTTGTCAGAGTTAATTCTTTATTTATCCATGCTTGGAGCCTCAAGACTGTTTCTGTTCTTTTTCAAATATTATGTGGTGGGGGATGGATCACAGTGGTGCCACACTGAATCTTTTTGAGATTGCCAGCACACTCACAAAGCTTAAATGTAATCTTTCAATCTATTTCTGTTCTTGTCAGATGTTGTGTTGACATTTGGATGCCTTTCATAATCAGAAACGCACATTATCCTAACATTTCCATGTAGATTTGCATGAGGATTTATCAGTAAGAGGTTGATACAGTTGTGGTCAGCTGTATAAAAAGAATAATTTAGGTTGAAGTTCACTAATGGACATGATTGATGACAAGAAAAAATACATGCAAAAATAACGTTGTGGGAGAAAATACTGTATCTAATTAGAGAAAAGGCAATTTAACAGATGTTGATTGAACAAATGATTATTGATAACAAATGACATGTAGCACCACTTATTGCCCAAGGCCATGCTTCTCCAATAACAATAACTATGCTTTGGTATGATTGGTGTCTGGGTTCTCAGTGTATCCCCTGACTATATTCTTTTAGTCTAGAATTTCCTTTGGCCATTGCTGTCCAATCTGGGCTGCAGCGGCTGGAATCAGAGCTCAGTCCAGCTCAGTGGCTTGTTGCTTGTGCTCCAGCTGCTGCTCATCCTGCTGAGTCGTTGGCCAGCTGGGTCCAGAGGCGTAGTTTTTTAAATACTACAAAACAATGAGGCAAAGCAAGGGAGAAAGAAAGAGAGAGAGAAAGAAAGACAGAAATGTCTTTTTAAAATGTTTGTTTTTAATATAAACCATAACCTATAACCTAGCAGTCCCACACAACAACATCCCACTGGAGCTTTAAAATGATTGTCAGAAGTTGGTCAAGGGATTGAGAACTTGGTATATTGGTTAGGTAGTGGCAGCTTCAAAACTCCCTACTGAATTGTCTTTCAGACTGGAAACGCAGTTTAGTGTCACTGTAGCTGTTTTAACCTCACTAAAATGGTGATTATTTGTAATGGATTTTAAAACTTGAAACAGCAGGGGATTCAGTGGCAGGCAAAAAAGATTCCAAAGACAAAGAATCCAAATTCACTTACAACTGAATGTTTCAGCGCTTGTGTTTTATGTTTTATTCAAGACTTTGGATGGCATCCATTAAGAAAAGGTCAAGTCAAATTTGTTTATATTGTGCTTTTTACAACACCGGTCACAAAGCAACTTTACAGACATCCTGGTCCAAGCTTCCAGTAAGTAAGTGAAAGGTGACAGTGGCAAAACCCCCTAAGAGCATGAAGAAACCTTGTGAAGAGCACAGTCTTAAAGGGGGAGCCCATCGTTCTCTGGTTGACAACAGGGACAAAATAAGCAATAAAAATGAGAAATAAAAAGTAACATGAGACTTTTTCATATAACTGTTTTGAGAAGCAATCCCCCTACTTTGCCAGGTTTTCAGATGGCTAGAAACTAAGTAGCTTTGATTTCCACTAAGAAATGAGGGAGTGAAGTAGTATTGTTGATTTATCTCTCAGTTAAGAGCTAGAACATCCTTTGCCCTTATATGTAGATGATCAGCCATGCAGTTGTGACTCTATCCAACTATTACCACAAGGGTTCATGGACTGTGTGTGATCTGCTCATAGTTTTCTGACTTCCTTGTTATGTTTTGTGTTTTATGCACTCAGTTGCATTTCTGAACAATTCCACAATTTACATTCCTTTGAGTTTACATGGCCATCAAGAAGAAAACTAACATGTTCTGAAAGGTGGTTCCAAAACACTCAGCCTAAATAACAGAAACCAACAATCCCAGATTTGTCCTTGCTATGATGTTTCTTCAGATCTTTTGAAGAGTTAGATTACGCAATTCCATCAGATACACAGTCAATCTGGCGTCTCTACATGAAGGCATGTTCAGATGTATAATCTATCTCAGCATGTCAACAAATGAAGCTGCTGCTTACACTTCATTACTTCATTACCTTATTGTGATTTCTCCTTAAAATGGGACTTTTCACACCCTTCACTGAGTTGCAGAGATTTCAATGTAATATTTAAATTTGGTTTTAGACAGATGTATCTGGGGATTACTCTGTGATTGTGTCATATTTCTACCAGGCTATAATTAAATTGACCAAGGTATATTTTAAAGAGCATTTGTAAAGGAACAGCAGTATGTTGTTTTAGATCTGTT
This sequence comes from Brachyhypopomus occidentalis, assembly GCA_020368025.1. Taxonomy (NCBI): domain Eukaryota; kingdom Metazoa; phylum Chordata; class Actinopteri; order Gymnotiformes; family Hypopomidae; genus Brachyhypopomus; species Brachyhypopomus occidentalis. The sequence continues at coordinate 1,145,960 of JAGXOD010000052.1, forward strand.
GCCAAGAACTATTTTATTTTGTGGATTTAATTTTGTGGCTAGTGCTTGAACGATGGCTTGAAGCAAAACAGCTTCAAACAAACTGTACTGCATATCACACTGGGCTTTATTTAACAACTTGAAACGTAGTTGTATACACATAAGCAAACATGTCACAAATTTGTGCAGTAAGAAAAATATATATCTCTTCTTTCCTCTTTCACTCAATCATCTTATTTTCATGTTCCGAATTAAAGAGTTAAATCAGGTGTGATGGAGAGGAAGAAAACAGAAGAAAAAAGCTGTTGTATCTTTCATTAAAAATCATCATTTAACAAGTACTGCTCAAACATAAGATGTTTAATGCACATAATGATCCAAGTAAATGAAGCATGCAAGTGTTAAAAGCTTTCAAAAGACAAGAGAGACATTAAACTTAATGATCTTGACAGGTCAGTTCTAAAGAGCAAGTCACAGCTGGCCTGAATTTGACCTCAGTGAAGACTGAATCTTTTGCTCCCCTCACAGTGGGGGAGATTGAGGGATAATGAGGGGCCAAGGGCAATGTGATGGGCTACATGTCGCCCAAGCAACAGCAGCAGCCTTTTGTAGGTGGGGCAACATTCAGAGCACTTGTGCCTTTGCCTGTTGGTGGGTACTTCTTATGCTGTTGCTATGGTGGCAGTGAAAACATGTTATAAAGAAGAGAGAGAGAGAGAGAGAGAGAGAGGAGACATTGAATTGTTGGCATTGTCTTGCAGCTGAAGGGGACCTCTGGCCAGTGTGAGTTGTCTGGTGGAGTGGGGCAGCAGAGCTGAGACCCTCCTGTTCTTCTGACTGTTCAAAAATATCAAATGCTTAGGAGAATTGAAATATTTACACTTTAATGATTTTCTGCACTTTTGTGTCAGTCCATCCTGGTTGGCATTTTGTAGTTAGACCATTATCAATAGGATGAATTCAATGGTCAAGGAATAATTTCTAACATCTCTCAAAAATTTCACAATCTACCTACACATTAGCATAAGAGATGAATGGATGTATGAATGATGGAGATGAATGGATGTATGAATGGAGATCTATCACAGCATAATTAATCATCACTCCATAACTGCATCAATGGAATGAAAAACTGGAGTGAAGTAAAAATCATCAGTTGATTAGTAAAATTCAAATTTACTCAAGAAATCTGTATCATCTATGAGATAATAACTGCAATGTCACAAATTGCAGAACAAAAACCCCACAGCACAACCCATCATTGTAACGCTACAGCACAGCACAACAACATAACTCTACAGCTCAACCCATTACTCTAAAGTCAAAGTCAAATTTATTTATATAGCGCTTTTTACAACACATGTTGTCACAAAGCAGCTTTACAATCGTATGGGTCCAGATCCCTAATGAGCAAGCCAGAGGCGACAGTAGCAAGGAAAAACTCCCTAATATGGCAGAGATTAGGAAGAAACCTTGGGAGGACCAAGACTCAAATGGGACCCCATCCTCCATTGGGCAGCCCGCTAGCAGAAGTCCGTATTTATAGTTCAAATATAGTTCCTCTAATTCCAGGCCGAGTAGTCACGGTCCCTTCAACCAGATGGTGAGCCTCAGGTAGGAGTTGGCATCAGCGCATCCTGTTGCGGCAATGGCACATCCAACCACGGCATCGACACATCCACTGGCAAGCCAGACCATCTCCTAGGTGCTTGTATGGAATTGTCTTTGGTAGAAGCATGCAACCAAAATATAAAATACAGGTTGAGTATGTGAACATCAATTTAAACAATCGTCGATTTAAACAAACATACATCACGTGCCAGTGATTAGCATGTGGCTCCGGCAGGCTTATCTATAGCAGAATAACTGGAGGTGGCCTGGAGGTGACCACAGTCATGAGGGCTCACTGAGCCATTGCTTTGACATGGCTGGATGACAGCATCAACATATCAGATTACCAGAAGTCTCAATCCCCGAGCTCCACACCTTCACATGTAGAATATTATCTGAAGTCTTGATTAAATAACTGAGTATTAAGTCTAGATTTAAAGATTGGAACTGTGTCAGAATCTAGGATTTGAGCTGGAAGGCTATTCCATAACTGAGGGGCTTTAAAGGAGAACGCTCTGCCTCTGGCTGTAGTCTTGCTAATTTTGGGAACTAAGAGAAGTCCTGCATTTTGGGAGCGCAGAAAGCAAGATGGGTAATAGTATGCAATGAGTTCACTCAGATATTGTGGAGCAAGACCATTTAACGTCTTATAGGTCAACAGAAGAATTTTAATTCAATTTGATATTTAACTGGTAGCCAGTGTAACGCCGACAGAGTAGGACTGATATGATCTAATTTTCTAGCCCTAGTTAGGACACTAGCTGCAGCATTCTGTACAAGTTGGAGTTTCTTTATGGACTGTTTACACTGTTTACAAGACCATTACAGTAGTTAAATCTTGACGAGACAAAAGCATGGATCAGGTTCCCTGCATCAGCTACCGAAAGTAAATATCTCAGCTTGGCGATATTACGTAAATGGAAAAGGCAACCTTAGTGACGTTGCATATATGTGTGTCAAATGAAAGATCCGAATCAATAGTGACACCTAAGCTTTCTTGCCGTAGATTTAGGTGTTATTGAAAAGCCATCTAGGGTAAGAGGAACATCAGACCAATTGCTTCTAGCCGCTTTGGGTCCAAGAAGCAACAACTCAGTCTTATCGGAATTTAGATAGTTTATGATAATGATTGTGCCCAGTGGTAGCATATACAATGAGTATAATATGGGGACGCTTCAAAAGGCCAGGCCTCTAAAATACAGCCCAACAATGTAACTCTACAGCACAACCCAACAACATAACTCTGCAGCACAACCTAATAATTTAACTTGTGAGCACAATCCAACAACATAACTCAGCACAACCCAATAATGTAACTCTACAGCACAACCCTAGTGCACAATGCAGCACAGCAAAATTCCTCAATACAGACTTCAGCCATACAATCACTGGCCCACAAATCATCACACATAGGGAGTAACAGGCTGGTATCATATTTACTGACTAAAAAGAGCCAGAAAGAGCAAGACCTGGATGAACAGCCAACACCACAAGTTCAATAGACATTCATGGGAGGGGGGGGGACCAGAGAACCAACATTCCAGTCTACACAGCTTGATTCATTACAGGAGATCGTGCAGGGGGTGAAGACGAGCTGCAAGAAGTCCAACAATTTCCAGACATGAAGCTTTTATCTGTGAATGGAGTGCGTGAAGTGTAGACAGATGCACAGGCAACTTCACACATGGGCTTCTGGACAAACGGGACTTTTGTTTCAAAATCACAAAAGCGTGTGTGCAAGCAGGGCAGCTCACATACTTAGGCAGCAAGGTGGAGGCTGTGCTTGTTCTTAACCAGAGCATCCGCCAGCCAGCGGCAGAGTGTGATGCTGGATGAATGACAAAAGGCAGAACGCTCTGAGGACGAGTGAAATGTTTACCTCCTAACTGAGTTCACTGTTTACAGAGGAAACCAAGATGTGCTGAAACACTGCAGATTCCTTCCACGAAGTCAAGGGTCCACTCGCAAAGCATCTTGCAAGCCTGTTCGAAATGAGAAAACAAGGCCTGACGCTAGAAACAACAAACATCTGAAGACTTCACATGTAGCTTGATGTCAAATGACTTCAGTATCCTGGTTATGTTTCACACAAAGAAATATCAGGCTCTTCAGAAAATGCATATATGGCTTATTGTCAGCTGGCTGAAAAGGGTCCTACAAGAAGAGTGTTCAAAGACCTGCAATCTTAAAGAACAGCTTCAAAGTGTTTGTAGCTTTGCAAACCACCACGAAATATTATGGCCAGAATACTTATATTTAATGCCTGCAATTTCAGCATCTCTAGCTGTGGTTGGGGTGTGCTGGTATGACAGATAGAGTGAGAAAGCGAGGGAGTACTTTTCATATTCCATAGGGTACTGTTTTCTGGTTCTGATTAAGAAGAGGCCACTGAAAGTGCGCCATGAATCACAACTGGGTGCTGACCTTGACAGCTGTCCTCAAACCACCAGCCTCTCATGTTACATGCTGTCTTATGGTGATGTGAGAGCAAAAGTTACCAAAATCGAATATGCTCGCCGAGCCTTAGAAAAGCAGGCCTACAAAGACATCCAGCACAGAATACCCACTGCACTTGGCTTGATGGGATTTTAAGTCAGATGACGCAGCACTCTTATGAAACCAGAGGAAGCTAATGTGGCCTCAGTGTTTTGAGTCCAATGGAGACCAGAAGGAAACAGTTGGAGCCATAGGGTCAGTGGGTACAGAAAACTCTTACGCCATACTCCAGATCGACTCCTGGGTCAGGGTTTGAAAAAACACATGACTCATCTTCCATCAGCGTTTTGGGTAAAGCTAAGCCACTTTATGAGCAAATGCTATAAAAATCTCCCTAGTGTGTCTGCAGAATAGTATGCAGTAGAAATAAAATACTCCTCCCTTTTAGGTTCCTGCCACTTTATTCATATTTAAAAACAAGGAAATCAAAAAAACAAACTGTGATGGCACAACAATAAGTTAAAAGTTTTGTAATCTATTGCTATCAGTTAGCATATCAGCAGTTTTAACAAGTAGAGGCCAAGTATTATTGTGTTAGGAGTTCAAAAAGATATATACAGTTCTTATCAAAGTTAAAACAATTGTCATCTTTTCACATCATTTACATAGCACGTATTTGCATTTTGATAGTATTTATATTTTGACCAGTTCTCTATTAATAAAGTAAAATTAAAATGATATATGAATATGAATGCTAGTTCAGCATTTCATAAAATATTGAAATGACTTACTGAAAACCTCTAAATATTGTCATGAAGCCAAGGTCAGTGGACGTAATAAATAGTTTTAATGTGTAAAGCACACCATGGAGAAATTGTAAGTGAGCTTAAAAAAAAATCAGATGATTTACAGAACATGCAAACCAAATATTCATCCCAAATATTCATACAAAAGTTCATCAGCTGGCTTTTACTTGTATTTATTAATTTTTTTCTATGGACTACTTTCATGTCTGTCCTCCACAATGTCAGGAAAAAGCTGGGAAAAAATGCAAAAAATGTCTTGCTTTGCCACACACATGCAGAGCTCAGAGTATTAGCATAATTATCTGAAAATGTTATGGTATTGTTTCCATTCTAGGTCTGAAACCATATGGCCCTGTTTAAGCAATCTTTTTCTCAGCATGGAGGAAACCTTACCAAAGAAAAAACGTGCTGCTGACTTACAGAAACAATGCTTGGTTATACTCAGAGTGAAGATGATGAGAAGAATGTTACAAGCACACATGACACGGTGTGACCAAAGTAGTCATGGCATTAATGAAATGAGCCTTCAAAAGAGTGCTGGGAAGACACATTCTCATTTTTTAGCCTCACTGTCTTGTCAGACAGTGCTCAGAACTGAATCGCTTCCAAGTGCTGGAGTGAAGTAAATGGCACATATGTGTGTGTGTGTGTGTGTGTGTGTGTGTTTATGCCACAGTTCCCAATCCCCAGTCCTGGGGCCCTGCAAATCCTTGTTCCTCCTGCTCTAACACAGCTGGGCCAGCTCACAAGGGCTGATAATCTGATGCACTTGTGTCAAAGTAGATACCCAGGACTGGGCTTGGTAACCACTGGTTTACGTGGCCGGAGTGATTACAACAGCTCCACTTTGGAGTTAGGGTAGACGGCCACCACGTCGTAGCCCTCGGGGGGTTGCACCCGGGCTTTGGCATGGGTCTCGCAGTACAGGTTGTCCTCAATGAAGAAGTAGCCCCTCTGCTTGAGGTTCAGGCCACAGTCATCACACATGAAGCACTCGGGGTGGTAAAGCTTGTCTCTGGCCTTGACGATGGTACCCCTGTGAAAAGCCAGACAAATATCACTGTCATGCAGGTTAATGGGATGCTGTTTGTGTGGTTCCTTTCTGTTCTGAAATGTATTATAGGAACACTAAGCATGCATTATGCTTCATTTATTAGTGAAGGCTTCTTCAAAACCTCCTGGTGCATTGTATATTGTACATTCTGCTCTTCCGACTTCTTCTTAGTAGGTCGAGTTCATATAATTATCACGACGTAAAATTATATATTATGTATGAATGTTTCAAACACAAAGTGCCTACCAATAAATACAACAAGGCTGTAATGCTTAGGATCCTCCCACATTCATAACATAAAACTGCATAACATAACAGAGACTCATCCATGCCACTGTTGCATGTGAAAGGTTACATGTCGCAGACCACACACATTTGCAACAGAATCTGAGCATCTTTGTTGTGATTCAACATGGATCCCAGTCGATTCGCTATGCTGCAGTACTGGCTAACGGCTTACTCCTACCCAGCACTGCTAACATAATCCACTTCTGCCTGTTACCCCTGTGGCCTTCTACAATGGCCACATTGTGTTGCACTTCCCTGGCCGTTTCTTATGAAATGACATCACTGTTTGCTCATTGTTCATGGGATTTACCTATAACCCACAACTCTCTATTCCCCTGGGCAAGCGCGAACAGGAGAATTATAATTGCACATGATATCTGGGTTGCTTTCCTCCACTGCAGAATAAGAAGGTGTGGTGGATGTGTCCCTGCTTGTTGGTGTTTAAACAAACTGGTGCTTCATATTTCATGAACCATGACTCGCTATCTCAGGCACCGCTGTACTGTATAGTGATAGGGCTCTACTCAGTCAAAAGAACATGGGTCATGGAGACATGCAGTCAGTCTGTTGCAGGACGTCTTGTCAGCATAGGTCAGGGAGAATCGCATTTTAATTGTCAATGTTTTGAACAAGTTAACTTGGGGATTATAGCAGAACAAACACCAAACTCTACAGTGATGTGGCTTTACATGTTTGAATCTGGGAGGCCCACTTACTAACACCACAGAACTTACACTCTTCCTGAGAAGCACTTTCTAACAGAGTGATACTTACACAATGCCATTCCCACAGCGTGTACATTGGGGCAGCTTCTGTAGACCAGCGAGTGGGCTAATAGGGCTATGTACAGGGCTGCTCAGCTTAGACACCGGGGACCTGACTGGTGATCGCACGCCCCTCACACCAGGTCGATCCATTGGAGAAATGCCTGAAATTGGAAGCAAGGAAAGAAGATGCATGTCCATGATGATAATTACAAATCTCTGCACAGACAAACATTTGCCATTAAAAATTCTTATTTCAGTCAGAACATTTTCACATTTGACCACAAAATGCCTTGCGTTGAATACTCAACATTTGTCATCAAAGATGCCCAATTAGCAGCAATGTGGTTTATATAAAAAAGAATGCATGCTGCTTTGCTAAGGTGGATTCCTTGGAATTGGCGGATTTTGCATCTCTGATCATCCCCAACAAGGGATATTCACAATAGGTAGGTGGTAAAGCTGGTATTACTGTCATCCAATGTAATTTTATTTTAAGTATTTTCACATAACCACAAAATGTGTTACCAGTTGACAATCAACAACTTAAAATTCCCTTATGGTTTTATGCAACTCCGATCATAGGGAATGCCTTGGAATATGCTTGGCTTGGTAAGAGGGATCCCTTAAACAGCAATTTAAAACAACCTTCTTTTGGAGACAGGTTCTACAAAAGTAAATGGCTTGTGTCCAACCTAGCAAATGTGCACAGTGCAAAACAGCATTTCCAGAACATGTATTTGGCCAAACAGTGCATCCAAGAGTTTCCGAGCAAGCCCTTTGGGTCCTAAGGGGAGCTAAAACTCAGTCTCCTGAGACTGGTCCATAAGAAACAGCAACCTCAACAGCTGACACTCCAAGGGGAGCTCTGCTGAATTAATGCTCTTCACACTTCACTCCTGGGCTGGTCGCCATTCACCAGCCAGAAACGGCTTCAAATCACGGGTGCCTGTTATTCTGCAGGGGCTGTGGCACTGCGCCAGGCCTCGACAGAGGGCTGCCAGCAACCTCCTTCCATCATCAGCACCATATTTCTGGCCAGACTGCAGTGCCAAGTCTTGGAAGGGAAGGAGCCTCAACCTTTAGAGAAACAACACCGCTGCTGGCAGAGATCATTTTGCATTGGGGCTGAAACAAGTATGGAAAGGAGTTATGATGGCTCGTGTTCATGTGACAGTTGATGTGCCAGGCTGGGGTTCTTTAACTCTGAGTAGCTCAGAACAATTCACCTGGGGGTTGATTGCCTTCACCTGTTGCCAGGTACACATAATTAAACACTTAAACACTTGATCCCTGCACCCTTAGAGCAGTTTGTACTTAAGTTAAGACCTTTTGGCATGACTTGAAAACCACTGTTGCATTTATGTTGGAAAGTTTTCCTGTCTGCCAGTTCTCTTGTCTTTGTTTTGCTTTAAGTCATTTCTTTAATGCACTGCTGAGAAGAATTCACCATTTTTTTTTCGTGCATACCAAGAAGAAAGGGTGCGCACTGAAGAACATACTGTAGCTATGCTACAGGTGTGACGGATTCTCCATTTCTTACTCACTACAGTTCAAAGGCATAAAGTCTTCAGGAATTGCTGATCACTGAATGGAGCAAACAACCATTATTTTTGTCTCACAGTTAAACATCTTAAATGTCCAAGCTTATCAGGAGAGGTATGATGTGATTAAACATGTTTTTTTCTGTGTTCCTGAGGTTCATCTTCAGTTTCCTAAGCTTTATTTATTTCTTGCAACTCTATGGTGGAAAGCTGTCTGCTGCTATTCTCTCATCCATTAAGCAGAACAAGGAGAATCCAATAGGGAACTTCAAATATGATAGATTTCTTTACACTGCAGGGCCGAAGATTGTATCCTCTGTTTTGGCCCCCTGTGTCAGTTCTCATAGGGTGTTTCCAAATACAGTCTAATACATCACTTTTATTGGAGAGAAAGGCTGTTTAATGGGAGAAAAACAGCACAAACGAAAGGGAAATTGGGGTCTGGGATACAGTGATGTTACTAGTGAGACACGTGCTGTGTTTTTCACATGGATAATCATATGGCTGATATATTGATTATAGTTTTGGACATATACGAGTAAAGATCTGAAAGCAATCTGTCATTCTATAATACCAAAAGAAATTTAGCTTTTTGACATCAATTCCAATCAAAGGGAGCAGTCTTGTAATCATTCTGCAGTAATCATTCTGCAGGCACTTGGCAAAGCAAGTAATTTTTAATGAAAGAGTCAGAGCAGGGTGGATATCCAAATATATCTTGATATTTTTCCAAGTAATTACTCTCTCTTCTTCCTCAATCTCTTTTAACACCTGTGAGCTATTAATAGGAGATTAACAGCATTACAATTAACCAGCTCACGAAAGAATGTGAAGTATTGTCTACACGGAAGCACATAAAAAATCATTCACATCAGTGACGACAACATCACCACATCTAATGCATTGTACAAATAAGTATTATAAATTTAAATGTAAATCTCACATTTCTATTTAAATAAAACAAGAATTAATCAGAGGCAATATCCCTGGCCCTGGTTCTTGATTTTAAATCCTATACTATAATTTGGTTGCCACATTAAAAATGCTATTTTATCTTAGAACATTTCTAGATTGCATTCTTTCACAGTCAGTAACTGAGGATCGGAATGTACAACTCCCACACTGAACCATCTACACTGGTAGCCTGTTCAATTCCATATACGTACTAAAATACTTCTGGTCTTTAAGGTCTTGCATGGTTAAACACTCCCTGTCTGCCCTACTTCACTCATACTCACCTTCTCAAACCCATTTACTCTGTTACTTCCTCGAGGCTCCGCACCATGGGAGACAGAGCTTTTAGTGCGGCAGGTCCTAAAGTCTGAAACACTATCCCTTCTCACCTACGTGCCTGTACTTCTCTCCTTCCTTGAGAACCCTTCACTTTCAGCAGTGTCTCAATTAGATAATTACACAAAGTTTATTTGGTTCCATTTAAAAATATATTATTTAAATACATCTGATTTACTGCATTTTGTTGTTGTTGTTTAATGTTTTACCCTTTCTCATATAATTTTTACACCTTTACTGTACCTATCTTGATAGTGACCTATCTTGAAAGGTGAAGGGGTGGAGTCACAAGGGCTGACCTCCATTTTCGGCCTCCAGTATTCCCTGTAGGTACTTGAAGGAGCCGGACTGCTTGGGTGCAGATGCAGGCTCCTCATGGTCCTGCAGCATCTTGTATACATCGGATTCTGTATCAAAACCATTCCGGCTGCCTGGAGAGTGTGGTGGTGGCTCCGGACTTGGAAAGAAAAGTCAGTCAGGTGTATGACGTGCTACAGAAGGAAAGTCCCAACAAATTTCCCAGCACACTCCAGCAGTAGCAAAACAAGGTACATCTATAACATCACAATCTAGAGGCCTTCCAAATACTCCAAAGCCAGAGTTGTCTATATTACATATAATCACATAAAAAGCATGTTGCCCTTGTAAACGAAACTGAGCATAATTTTTGAGCAACTACACATATCATTTTTGCTCTAGGGTCTTTTAAATTATTTGTATTAGGAACTCCTTTGTTTTAAAGTCCTTCTTTTAAAGGACTAAACTACTGGGATAAAGATGATTTTTATGAAGATCACTTTTAGCCCCAAAGTTTATGAATCTTTGGGTTGTACAAATGCATAAACACCAGAATAAATTCAACAGTAAAAGTGCATTAACAATCATGTTAATATAAAAGTAGTATTGCTTTTCTTAACACAAATTGTAAAAATCACATAAATCACAAAAATCATGGGAAGACATTGCATTGTTCCATTATCTAACTAGAGGAAAAACACTCAAGGTTGCTTCTCTAATTCATCATGACGTTTTTTTTTCCACTGTGTTGTGAAAAACCCACACTCTCTGGACCTGAAGGGTTTCTCTTTCGACTGGGGAAGCTAATCTAAGGGCACTTCAAGGCAGTACTGTCTGCGAAGCCCCAAGATGTGACAATGGCCAGCAAAAACACGAGGTATATGGCAGGCCTTTCACTGAGCTCCAATGAGATAATGTGTGTGCACACCTGGGAGTGCGTGCATACAAATAATCAATCACTTCTGTGTGTTTGTGTGTGTTTCTTTGTGTGCAGAGGACTATACGGCACAAAGGAGATCATGGCTTACCTGTGTGGAGAGCTGAGACTGAGATTGGCCATTTGCTTGGGTAAGGCACTGTTACCATTGTTATGTGTGTATAAGCCAGCTGGATTGTTGTACTGTGGCACAGGTCTTGAGTTGCCATTGTTAAGAGGCACACAAGAAATGGGGCTTTTGGGGGATGGGCTTTTGGGAGTAGGGCTGCAGCCACCGCTGATTGGTCGGAAGTTCTGCAAAGAAAAACACTAGCTCATTAGCAGCCTAAAACTGTTTAATCAATGTGATTTTAACATACAATATTTAGCAGGACGAAATAACTCATCAGCTACTTCAGTGTTGTAACCATCTGAAAAGTTTTATCTCTGCTGATAGAGAGCACATATATGCACCAAACAATAAACAATACACTGTATATTGCATGACCTAACCTTACCACATAGATGATAAACACAGACTTTCAAACATAAAAAAACTGGCATGTACGTCATAAACAGCTCACTGAGTGCTGTGATAACCTTAGAGGGGTATGTAAATATTTGCCAGTACACACATATTCCCTCCACGTAGGCCACTGACAACTCCCATTCCAAACAGACAGTTATGTACCCAAAAAGCTCAGGTTTGGCTAACAAATCGTAACCTTTTTTGATGACCTCACCGTTCATATGATGAGGTCTCTTTGTGCATTTTACTTGGCTAGGACAGAGATTGCTGGTCTCATGTTGCAAGCACATAATTCTCTCTTATGTAAACAGCTTGTCTAAACTAAAGTAGCACAGTGTGGAGCTTGATTTCAGAAAGGGAAGAAAGTGCAGCCTTCTTCACAGATGTTTTGAGTGTGTAAAAGAATTGGTGGGCGCAAAAGTGCACAAACGTTTCGCTGATCAGAGCAGTGTCATGTGTAACGATATGCACCTCTTTGCTAGCACAGAGTGACCGTGTAAAGGGCATGTGGGAAGTCCTTCCTCCGCTGACTGTTTCTCTATTTCTCTCTGTCACTTTATTTCCACTTTAGGAAGAAACTGCCAACTGTTCTTTCACTCCCCCTCCCTGCTTCTTTCATGAGATAATCTATAATACTTCGTTCATGTGCCAGTGGAGGATCCCCAGTCTCTTTGTATAAAATTACAGAGCGTTCCTAGGACAACAAGACAGTTAATGCCTCCTTTTATGACATGCCTAATCTCTATAAACAGGGTAACAGAATGAACTGGAGACTCCAGCATCATCCCTCTAGAGAGTCTAGAGATTTCTGGTGATGCGACACTGTGGAAGGAGCTGCTAAATTAATTAGCTAATCTAAAAAAGACAACGGGGGAGAGAGAGCGAGAGAGCAAGGGAGGGAGAGAGAGAAAGACAAATAGAAAGAAAGAGAGAGAGAGAGTCATACTAGAGTACAGTGCGGAGACCTGATTTAGAAACTTAACAGTGACTGTCAGTCTTATCAGTCTCTTTGTAGAAGCCTACTGGCTAAGACATATTTCAAATCAAAATAATAAAGGTAGATTAAAGAAGAGAGGAATAACTGAAGAACAACAAAAAAAGAACACTTCTGTTGTTAGTTGGACATGCAGAGCAGTAGGGAAAGCATTATAGCACAACAGCCAGAGATAGAACAGGACAAGATCCCCCTGACTGAACAGACACCTGGACCAAGGCTGGCTTCAGATCATGAATTTAGGACTGACTAAATTTGTTGACAGCACAGCATAACATTTTAGTGGTGAAGTTATTTTATGAAAATTTCTAACAGGTCCTGACACCTTGGACAAGGCTAACACTGAGAACAGCTGTACTGAGACCAGGTTTAATGAAACTACACAGGCGTACTCTTCTGTGCATGAGGCACAGAATCAGCTGTTTAAACATCAAAATACTTTCATCATATCTAGTAAAAAGAGCCACCACCAGTCTAAATGTATCTATGGTTTGCCTGTCTGTAATGAATACCGCAGGAATCAGTGCTGTGAAGATGGAAGATTTACTGGTCAGCACATCTGGTGCAGAGCTTATAAAAATGCCATTCAGGACCTTTCATTCTTGTCTACCTTTGAAGTTGCCTGTAAATATACAGGATACTTGCATTGCATTTAATACCAAACTTTAGTTATGCCCTGAGGCTCATTACATTTATTTGGCATATGTAGATCAAAATTCTTTTTTAAAGTTTACAGCATCTGTGTCTGAAGTAAACTCCTATAGAAATGTGCGTATTTCTTCTCTATGACTGTTCTATCACTTCAGGAAATTTGTGCAGGGCCCACATGCCAAAGCATTGCTACAAAAGGTGTGGCAGAGACCCGCTAAAATACTGGGACTGGTTCAGAAGTCGACCTGCACGTCAATATACGTTAATCTCTTAGTGTGCTATTTTGCAGAGAAAATGTCTCAAGTTAGTATCTCCCCCTCACCCTTGGAGCGTGGGCAAATATTTATGAGGAGAGGTTGCGTCTGCTCATAAATCCCAGCCATCATCAGATTTCACTGACCTGTTTTACAGTGGTAGCCAAGCAAGACTCTTGGTTCTGTGTGAGTCCGTGTGGAGCCAAAGCACTCAGACAGTGGACGGCTGTTCTTACTGCTGGTCCTACAGCACAGGGCAGCTAAGGGGAAGCCACAGGGGCCTTCGGAATAAATCAGCTCCAGCAAAGCCTGCATTTATTAATTAAGGCTGCAGGGAAGCTGCCTCCAGATTTATAACTGTTGATACTGTGCTACACTGTGTGCTAGGGATGGACTCCGGATTTGCAGCAGTGGGGGCAGGAGGTAATTGAAATCACATGGTCACTGCTGACAGACAGAGCGAACATACCCTCTCACACTCCATTTTACACTGCCCCTACTCCAAATGTTTGCTGTTAATATCCCAAACTGGGGCATTTGGTGATTTGCAAAAAAACCAAAACAATACAAAAAAATAAATAAAAAAAGAAAAGAAAAGCAAGTGTAGGCTACCTTGGCGCCAAATCCAAATACCAGAGTGGCCAGCCAGGCCAGGTTAATCCAGTGTGTACAGCATAAAAGCTCCATAGCTACCCCTACATAATGACTGCATGCTATATTCTTACCCTCAACCTTTACTCAGCTGTGGTATTGAAATGACCAAATACCATTTTTACTGTTCAACGAAACAAGTAACATTCCAAGGAAAGAAATGCACTTGAATGAACTGTTATAATCTGCCTTATTAAAAACCAAAGACAGCAACATAATACTACCATCAAATATTAAACCAAGTTGATCCATATGTTACAGAGCTTGAGCATGGGGGGCTTAATCCATTCATAAAGGTTCTTCTCATATTATCCCTGTGAGGTAACAAGAATTTCAAGTAATAAAAAGAAATTACAGTCCACAGTTATGCATTGACCCAAACTGTCCTGGGTAATAAATGGTTTCTGAAAAAAAATTATTTGGCTCTCAGCAAGCTTTGCTATGTCTGGTTCCAGTGGGACAAAAATGACGTGTGTTTGAATGCTATTCTTTCAGAATCTCAGTATTCATACTTTCCAGTTGTTACAGTGAAAACCACAATGATCTTAAAAACCAACACAAGGCATACATCTGTTACGGAAATCACTGAAACACAGTTTACAGGTCTTACAACACACATGGCCACTGAGTCTTAACCTGTTTGGCTACATTTATCTATCATGTTTAAATGGAACTTTCAAAATTAGTTGCAACCATCTGCCTCATTTCCCACAAAATGGCTGCCAGACACATGGACCACTTATCATGTCATATTGGTGAATATTGGAATGTTGGTCCAAAAAAAAAAACAACAAAACAAACCCCAGCATCACTTCTGTGTGATCATTTCTTGTCAATCTTGAACATAAAAAAGTTGTCATGGTGTTCTCTGAACAGGCCCTGTTTGTCCTGGTGTGTTGATCATTGAAGTGGCATCAAAAGTGGTATCAACAAAACTGTGGCTTTTGCCATATCTAAAAGTGTTTAAAGCTGAACAGGAGAAGGCCCCTTAAGTGTCTCTTGTGGCTTATTGCAAGGACAAAGTTCAGCGTTTCTCAGGTTACATGGTCATGGAAGTTTTGCTAGAAGGCATGTCACTATGGTTTTTCATGCTTCATTTCTTGAGCCGATGGTTCCCCTTGCTCTAGTTTGGTATTTCCTCACATTAATCACGACAAGATCCAGGATTTCCCTAAAACAATGAAATGTTCTCAAATTGTGAATTTGCATTGATCATCTCTGTGGGTCTTTTGGAGTTTAATTTAATGTCTCATCATTTTTTCTATTGCCTCCTTTTGTAATAGCTTTTCATTCTACAAATGTCTTTCTTTGTCCAGAATGCAAAATTTGAAAGAGAGATGTCAAGCACACACAGCAGTGTGCATGCAGATGGTGAGGTATTGGCTCTTTACTTGAAATGTGGTTTTGTCATACCAATTAGCTTTTCCATACCAATTACAAATGCAAGGGTTATATGAAATTGCAGCGTGTACTATAAAACATATGACCCCTCAACAACATAAGGTTTCAATTGGGTTATATGTTACAGCATATGTTTCAATTGGGTTATATTTTTATGTGCTAAATCCAGTTTTCTGCCCACTATCAATAACAGTGGGTATCCACTGTCACGGTGAGGGAGGCTCCCCCTACCGGTCGCCTCCGGTACAGCAGCAGTTGTCCTGTTGTTGTTGCGTTGTGTGCGTCCCTCAGGTGGGTGGGGCTTATTAGCTCCCTCACCTGATGGTCGTTTGTCTGTCTATATATGTCTTGTCCTTGTACCAGTTGACTGCTGGTTATTATATCCTTAATCTGGGTCGAGTGCACGGGTTTTTGGTTTGCGCACGTTATTCATTAAACCCCTCTTTTTCTCTGAGACTTGGCGTGATCGCTTCCTTTTCGTTCGCATCTCCTGCCCGTCACATCCACAATGACGATATTCCATAAAAGGTCCTGAAAGCCTAACTGCTTAAAATGTTTAATGTAGGATTCTTCCATTCTTAGTCACTAGTTTTCACACCGTAGTTTCTCACAACTCCTTCCTGAAATTTCATATCTCTCATGCTCTGCACACATCAAATTGTAATCAATAACAATTTTAAGTTAAACGTAGGTGATGGAACACTTCATTAAATTTGGCATGTCCACCGAAGAGGTATAATTATACTGGATTTGTGTGCAGTCAAGTACTATTCATACTTGCGACTCAGCCTCTACTGCTCCTGTACATTGGGTTGTCCTCTGGTCTTCTATTACAGTCGGAGTCCAGGTTTTCCTTTCAGACCTGAAAAATAAAAGGGGCAGTTGGAAGCCAGCAGAGTGAACCATATGTACATCCAGCCTAATGGAAACTAATCTCGCTCCCATATCATTTATATGTTAAAGTTATTTGCTGGGGATTTTAAAAGAAGTGCTTAGTTCAGTGCTTAGTGCTTAGATATTTGTTTGTGGTTGAAATATATTCTCCAGAAATTGAGTTATATAATGCATCGAAAAATCAAGATGAGTACAATCCATCCTCACGTAATTATACTCAAATGGCACATCTGCTTCAATGAAAAAGTAATCCTGGATTTCTGAGCTAATACAGGGAGCTCCCCAAAACAAATGTATCAACTGCTTAAAGACAAAGTGGTGGACATTTTGAATTAGGGCACATTAAACTTATCTTACAGAGTGGTTAGAGTGTGTGAAAATGAGACTGTGGTAATATGTTAGCTTAGCCCACTTGTTAACTTGTCATAGCACAGCAAAAACACATTTTCTTTCCAAGGATTACAACCTTTTTTGGGTGGTTTAAAGCTTTAGAGTATTTGACACTTCCTAGCAATAAACAGATGTTATTCTTGTAAAGCTGTGAAGTGTTAAAATTCATTTTGAACTAAAAACTACAATACATAAGATTGCTTGATTGAGAATGTCATGTAGATTGGGGTGGGCACTTTTGAGGGAACGCCATGAAAGATGATTTGTTCATGCACTGTCGACTTTTGTGCATACACTAAAAAGGTCAGACGTTTCCTCCAATCAGAATTCTCTGGGCCTGCATCCAGCTTCCGCAAAGGTCAGTAGCATGACATCAGCCTGTGGCCAAATGACGGCCATTGGAACAGTAGCATCTGTGGAGAACAAAGCCGACTCTCCTCCTCCATCTGCCACCACTTGCTCGTTTGCACCTACATCCAAACAAGCTTAAGCAACAAAGAGACCACTGTGAGCCCAATGGTGGTGGAAGCTTTAGCAGCAGTGGATGAAGTCACTGCCCACTGCGTTAGCTTTGCTGCCGCTAAGGTGTGGGTTTTGAAAATGGCTCTGTGCCTATGTGCTTAAGATTGGCAGGTGGAGATTGTACTCTCATAAGCTGTTGGCTCAAGCCACAAGGCAGGAACTTTTAGACTGTACTCTGCAGTTCATGAGGGATTTGGCCCATGGTGGACCAACAGTCAAATGAGATGTATATCTAGTTCAAACATGACCAGCCACAACGAGCAGTAATAAAACAGCTAAACACTGGACCATGCTCTACCACACTAGCCTACAGTCCCAGTGTTACACAAATAGGATGCAGAAGGACACAAGTTCTCGCCACATGCACAATATCATGTACTGTCTTGTTGAACCATAGGAAAACTGATAGAGTGGGCAGATATGTTCTCATATTCACCGAGTGACAGCCTACAATGGAGCATACTGTTTATGCTTTTTTCCATTTTGGCATATCATCCAGTATTAAGTCATTGGGGTTGGAGGCACTGTTGCAGGGCAATGGAAGGCAACATGCTTCTATACACTATCAGTTCTGATCTAAGCCAAGGATCTGGTGACCCTTGAGCCCACACAGAGTGAATGAATGAGTAGGAAGGGACCTCTTCATGTGAAAATATTCACGTTCCATTGACTTTCTCATTTTAAAAAAAGGCCCGCCATTACACACAGAGCTGGTGATTCAGAGTGCATGTGTATTCTGCCTGCTCCTGTGTTCCGAATTCATCTTTCTGAACTCTGCATCTTTTACCTAGTGCTGATTTTCTGATAGTCAAGGGTGGCAAGGACACTTTGTAAATTTTATTTTGTACTGACAAAGAAAAGGAAGACGTTTGCTAAATAATGATGCAATGAGAATGTAATTGTGAGTCTCTATATATATATTACAGAACACTGTATTGAAAAACTGGTGCTCCAATACTTATCAAATGGGAATGATTCTAATAGGACAATTCCAGTATAGAGAATTAGCAAAACTCTAAAGAGAGTTTAGAGAAAAAAAAATCTTACAGTGAAATCAAGTTACAAAGTTCCTTTCCTAATGAAACACCTGCATAAATTACCTATATGCAGTGTAATGCAGTTATACACTACTGTATGAAATGCCACTTTATTAGGTACACCTGTCCAACTGCTCGTTAACGCACATGTCGAATCAGCCAATCACATAGCAGCAACTCAATGCATTTATGCATGTAGACATGGCCAAGACGAACTGCTGCAGTTCAAACCGAGCATCAGAATGGGGGAAAAAAGGCGATTGAAGTGACTTTGAACATGGCATGGTTGGTGCCAGACAGGCAGGTTTGAGTATTTCAGAAACTGCTGATCTATTGGGATTTTCATGCACAACCAATTCTAGGGTTTACAGAGAATGGTCCAAAAAAGAGAAAATATACAGTGAGCGGCAGTTCTGTGGGCACAAATGCCTTGTTGATGCCAGAGGTCAGACGTGTCAACACCACAGTAGTACTGAGTATTGTTGCTGACCATGTCCATCCCTTTATGACCACAGTGTACCCATCTAGGGAGGGCTAGGGTTTAGAGTTAGGGTTAGGTTAGGGTTAGGGTTAGGATAACGAACCATGTCATATAGCGCGGATAATCTCAGACAGGTTTCTTGAACACGACAATGAGCTCACTGTACTCGAATGGCCTCCACAATCACCAGATCTCAATCCATTAGAACACCTTTGGGATGTGGTGGAATGGGAGATTCACAACATGGATATGCAGCTGACAAATCTGCAGCATGATGCTATAATAGTGGCCGGTGAGTGTATGTAGTATTATACAGGGTAAAGCCTACAGAAAGGGTAGTGACATTACCCTTTATGTACATTTTACCCTGCATTCTACAAATTTGCCTACACTATGGCAGTCAGTTCTGGCCAAACTGAAAAATAAGTGACAAGAAGCAATTTGTTTTGAGTTCAGCCAACAGTTATTGGCAGAGCACTAATGGGCCCTCATTTGCAGAAAAAGGAGTTCAGCTAACAAGTCATCTGTCAGCACATAGTCAAGATCAATGGCGTCAAATCATCTGTAACCTTCCTACTGGCTGCACAGCTCTTTTGAAGTGTCCATCATCTGCAGAGAACAGCTTCAGCTTCCCATGCATTGCTTTTCCCTCTTTCTTGCCATCTCTCTCTCCTCCTCTCTCTATCCAGGCAGTCTTTTATTCTGTTAAAATCCACACTTTTGATTCATCGAGCATGAGTCACTGCCACCTACTTTTGTCTTTTTCTCGTGCTCCTGGACTCTCGGGGTTCCAGGTCTTATGACTCACTCAGTCTGGGCTGGCCAGCTCAGCAGGGTTCCATCATACAGCGCCAGGCACTCGTGGAAACAAATCGCCATCTGTCTATTTGCCACGGCTCGCTTCTTCCACAAGAAACAGAGAGGATGGGAGTGTTGGGGGAGGGTTCTGTTTCCAGCAGTTGCTTCATATCTTCACTAAAGGGCTCGGGAGGCTGAGACAGGGGTGCATGCTGTTGGGTGATCCTTCGCTGTTTGCCAGAGACTTGCAAAGGTGTGCCTGGAACAGCTGTTGCACGTTAACCAGTGGTGTGTGAGAGATATGGCTTTGACCATGAGGTCAGGAGGGGGCTGTGTTGGCCCTACGTTGGTGCTCTGAAAGGCGAGGTCATAGCTTCTCTAGAAGTGCTGCAGCCAAGCTTAAAGAATGACCTCATCCCTGTAAAAAAGGCCAGACCTATGCTAGTTCACTCTCTCCTCCCATGGCCATGTGACAATGTGTATTAATAACACATTCCTTGATTCTGAGGCAGGGTGATTTCCGAAACTCATCCTAGCCGTCTAACTGCTTTTTTGTAAATTCTGGATTAGATTCCTGTAGAAATATCTGGAATTTTCCCTACTCATTAGTCACAAAGTTGAAACTGAAGGCTGAAAAATATGAATAACAGTTAAGCTACACTTCACATTTCTAAGACAAAAGACAGAAAGCACAAATGCAATCACTACTGACAGTAGGGAAGGAACAGCACCACTTTAAAATGTTTTGAAATATTCAATATGGCAAACTAGATTATAATCTATTATTATTATCATTATTATTGTTGTTGTTGTTATAACAATGTTGACGTGGGTTATGAACAGAAGAACATTCAGTGGAATCAGTTCAGCAAGTGCATCAACATTCAATATAGTTTTGGTTAGCAGAAAAAACTATGTGCTCATATATCCATCCAGAGGCAGCTACAGAAAATTACAGACCTCTGACAGTTCCTGTGTTTTTGCAATGTAGGCAGACTGTTGTAAACCATATTGGTGTCCCACTCAGTATTCTGCTTTCTTTCATCTTTTTCAAAAGAAAAAAAAACGTTTAGCAAGCTGCTTTGTAACAATGTATATCTGTATTTAATGCAGATGGTTGTGTCAAGACTACCAGGGACTACTGATATTTAATAGTTAAAAAAAAATGTTCATCAAGCAAAATTGTTCTCCAAGCAAAAATGACATTCTCCAGAACTTATATAAATCTTGCTGTTAGTTTAATCTTTAGTACACTGTATACCTAATAAGAGGCAACTGCATAAATTATTTACTAAAATAAAAAGGTTCTTTAAATCCCTTTTTAAAGTGAAAATGTAATACTAGGAGGGAGCTTGGACTGTGAACGTCCAGCCGTGCACATAGAAAAGTAAAATCTGGCTTGCTGAAACCATTCCAGCACTCTAAACAATCCACCCCCTACTGACCTCCCTCGGCCCTTGGTCTTGAATGCAGCCGGCTCAGACTGGAACATGAGGGTGCTTATCTCTCTAGCTCTCCACTCAGCACAGAAGCGTGGCCAAAAAGAAATAACTCATGGGCCGATGCGAAAGGTCGCATACCAAGAGATATGGGGGACCTTGTTTTTGCATTTCCAGTGGTGTCATGTGGTGTCCTTTTCTAAATGGTATCACACTGACCAATAAAAAAAGAGATATGACATCAGCTGGGCTTGGAGGCAAACATTAAAGAACCATTTGTACAGATGCTTGACAACTGGAAGCATATTCATGAATCGATAGCTTTGCTCGTGACCCGAACTCCACGTGATGTGGAGTGCACCCACAGCTGCAGCTGCAGTATTAATGGATCAGGACTGATTAAAGGGGAAGACTTTGGGTTTGGGTGGCCAGACAGAGCCAAAAGGAAACCTCCTTATGGGTTGTGGCTACTGAGGGAAACAGTGCTTCCAAGTTCTTCCAGTTAAGGGCTTTCTAAAGCCCAACCTTGTGTGCTCTTAAATAAATATAGTACTCCTACGTGAATGTACTACTTAGCGTCCAAGTGTGATATATGAGATTTACCAAGAGGTCAAGGCTTGTGCAGAGGGTAGCTTTCTCAGAAAAGGCACCAAATATGGTAGGGTACTACAAGAACATGTGATGCTTCCTGGTGAATCTTGCCCATGTCATAGAATAGGAGAGACTTGAGGAAAAAAGGCTGTGTCATTATAATTTCTACTGAACTGTCTGACACAACAACATCCTAGGGAAAACCCCAGGTTTCTGGGACATTAAATTTACTCTTCCTTGCTGTTTTTGTTTAGAAATAGGATGCCACATTGGATGTCTGGTTGACTTTTGTCTTTTGCATAAACAGTGCAACACTTCAAGCTTCTAACCTCTAAGTGGAACTGCTGCTTCTTGGCAGTAATTATTTCCACTGGATCCAGAAATTTTAACAACTCAATACACAGCTGCTTTCTTCCCGCGGACCATGAATCAAATGCAATGTTCTCAAAAAACGTTATTATACATCTCTTCAACACTGCATTTTGTGTTCGCCAAAAACATTGGTTGAAAACATTGGTGAAATTTCATGTGTTCAGAATGGACAGTCCATGAATCACTCCAATATGACGCACTGATTCCCAAAACAATGTTGAAACAGAAAGACCTGAGAATTCATTCATGACAACCTGAATGATAATCAGAGGTGCCTGGACTGTCCATTGGGTCACTCTCAAACCTGAACACTGTGTTCAAATTCTGAGGAACCTTGGTGCTTGTTTACCTGTCCTCCACTGTCACAAAGACTTGGCTATTCTGAAGAGAAATCCTTCTGAAAGGATTTGTCTGCATGAGAGAAACTAGACGGGAAGAGATGCTTTTGGGCAGTACCTGTTGATGTCTAACACAAGCTGCTCTGTGCAGGCCTTAATCCTGTTTTGAGCCTCCATGTGTGTCATGGTCTCCGTGCGGTCTCCATTGATGGCCAGGATAGTGTCTCCAGGGCACAGGTCCACCAGAGCTGCCTTACTCCCAGGTGTTATCTGAAAAAAGCCAAACAAAACACAAAGTTAAGGAGGGAGTGCCACTCCCAAACCAAATACCGCCATGCCTGGAGCCTTAAGCACAGCCACAGGATTTACTCAGACCTGAGGCAATGCAAGTAGGAGATGAGTGATTAACATCAAAGTGCTGATTAGTGACACTTTGAAAAGGTATTTTAATTGAACGACCATTCTAGTGAAGTGATACCTTTTGTCATAGTTATGCAATGCAATGACAATGCAGGTTGGTTTGTGTTGTTCCCAAAAAGTACAAGTGCTTGCACTTGGTACAGTGTTAAGGGATGTTTGATTTGTCAGACTGAAAGCAGGTTTTGTTCACATTCACAGTTCGTTTATAGGAACAATAGTTACTTTCTAGTGATTGAAAGAGAAATATAATAAATATATGAGATGTTCGCATTGCTACAGATAATGTTTTTCATGTGTTTTGTTTTTTAGATATTTTGAAGACTTCTGTTTTCGATCTGTTCAAGTTCTGAAAAGTTCTCTTGATTACGGCATATGCATGTATCAAAACTACATGTCTGTGCACCTCTGGACTGATAAACAACCTATTCTCTGGAAGCCTTAAGCATCGTTTAGCTGGTTCCACAGCAGTCCTTGGAGACCATCCCACTGTGTAGATGTGTCTCATTGGTACCACCTCAGTTCTCTACATATGACAACTTTTCATTATTAACTCCTCCACACTACTGAAAACATCAAAACTTAGTACATTATCAGGATTTCCAGATTCCCAGTGGGACAGTCTCCATTACATGAGTTTCTTTATGCATTGCCTTCTACCTTACATTTAGCTGGCTAGTGAATATTTTGGTTGGAAATCAGTGCAGTGCAACTGGTTGTTAAAATAACATTTTGAAGTGGCATGATATAAATACATTTTAGATGACACCATAATAGCTGTGAATAAATCGTAACTTTAAACCCACAAGTGAATAATGATGTTTATAGAGAAAATACTATTACCAGCTAGGAATACAAATGTTTAACATTACTTTCCAGTTTTTAAAGTTTTTTTATTCAACAGAAAAAAACGCTAATGGTTCAGATATACAGACAAACATAGCCTGCCTATGAGGTATACTATACACTTCATATGACTCTTTCTCTACATTCTCCAAAAGAACTTGATTTCATCCCTAATCACTGAATAAACAAATTAACTGAACGAACTGGTGAGAGTAATACGGTTCTTTTATGATACGGTACGGTTTAATGTTTGTAATTCAGTGTGATTAGTAGGCTTTTCTACCAAACACCATTTCCATTCCACTCAATACTAGGTGTGATCAATACCTATATGTATATTGATGAATCTGAGTACATAAAGACAAAATATGAATTTTTCCCCAACAACTGTTAGTCATATTTATAGAGCACATGGAAACCATTTAAACTCCATTTATGTTCACTGAATCAAATAATTATAAATGTAGCTAGTCATGTATTTATATGAAATTTAAGCCTTTAAAGTTAAGTATAGTCTGAGATGACTGCATTATCTTACAAAAACCTTTAGAGTGCATTATAAAGCAACCATTTTGAATATGGCAACAAATTACATTTAACCCTAGATAAAGTCCAGAGAATGTCATGAACATGTATTATTTCATTTGCAATTTAAATGCAAGATGACCAAATTACACACACAAAAACTGCAGTGTGCAAACTGAAAACCTCTTAAGCACAAGATATCTTGTAGTCACCTTAGTCACCTGTTTGTCCCTCTCAAGTAAAATCTGTTTTACTTAACTAGGAGTGTGCTGGGGGCTATGCAAGATGCTATGATTCTAAACTCTAAATGGCTTTTTCATTGCTGAAGTTCTTGCAAAAAAATCTGCGTAATATTCCAAAGTGTGCAGCTGGTGAGGAAACAGACTGGCTCCACCTTTAATGAGAATTCTGACCTCCTCAGCTTCAAGGCAATGTGCCTTTGAATGCTGAATCACTTGGGCCCAGTATGAATGACTCCATTTATTTCTCCCTAGCCCTGTTGTTTAACAGGAAGACGTACCAAGCTTCATCGGCAGCCTTGCAGTTTGACCTGCGCCCACACATCATAAGTCCCATGGAGACCATACTGATGTTTGGGTAGAGTTTCAGGTAGCCCGTGTTCTCTTAAATCTGTACAGCAGAAAATAACAAAGAAACTGCTTTGCAAAGAGACCCCCACTAAAATCCCATTTTGCACAGTGTCACATGGCTCTTTGGAATGCGGCTGTGTGACAAGCATCAGGATTATGGACCCAAGGACAATGCTGGCGAAGTGCTAGAGTTAGCACATGCCATTACAGAGTAAGTAGAGGAAGACTTCGGATGCAATAAATTTCCCCTGCGACATCCCCAAGGGAAGTGAAGTGGAGTGGGGATGACAGGAGGGGGGAATTAGGTTTCGGGAAGATAAGGGTTGTTAAACTGGTCTAGCCACCAATGTTGGTTAACATGGGAATAAGAAAAGGCTCCAAAATTGTTTCACAATATTCTCAGGTATATGTGCTGTTCATTTATCAGTTGAATTTTTGATTTTTGAGGCTGTAAAAGATTTGTTGCAACACTGTGTGGCATTTCTGAGGTTCTTGACAAAGGGTAGCGAAGTCTCTTGGTTGGAATCAGCTGCATCATCTTCTTTGATTTAACAAGGAGTTCCCTTCTCAGTCCTTTAATCTTTTACATACCAAATGTTTCAGCCACCAGCTCACTGGCAATGGTGTTTAAAACCTTATTTATTAATTCCAAAATGTAAATAATAGTAATGCTAGTAATAGTAATTTCTCAGTTACAATAAAAAAGAAATAATGTCTCTACTAATACAGCAATATTTCTCAGTCAAGCATGTTCAGAAAGGAAACAGGCTACTACATTTGCTACTACATTTATTTTAAAGGAGCAACTTAGAGCGATATCCATATGTAATTTGCCTGAAAATGCATCTCCAAGACTTGGAGCCTTGCATCAAAAATAATGACTCCATCTTTCAGTCTTCACTGTTACTCCTTTGCCTTATTGAAGGATGAAAATATCCATAATAGTGCCAGACGTATTTTAACAGCTTTGATAAACGTAGCAGAGTGAAGAACATCTGACTTCTGTGTCGCTCAATGCTCAGCACAGTTTCGGGCTGTCAGCTGTACCAGAGGTGACAGAGGAACTGAACAAGTCCAGTGAGGAATCAGTTTGTACAGGATGGCCCTTTCATATTCACTGGTAAAATCTGGAAATGCCTCCCCCAAATTGTGACTAGTCAGTAACCACGCATTGGCAAGCTAGAAGGCGAGCAGGATATGTAGGGCTTTGTGCGCATGACAAAGTAGAGACAGTATGATTGGTAGAGAGACAACTGCCGCCAACTCTCCCACCCACTCACTTCATCCAATGAAAGCTCAGCCTCAGCTCTCAGGGTGAACAGACTCACCTGTGCAGTGCAGAAGCTATCTGGTTGCATGTAATACAGCTCTTATTAACCACCAAGGATATTCAATAAGAGTACACATGCATCACAAAAGCAGTGTGTGATTACACTCTGAAGGGGAATGCAGTCATCAGGTCTAAAAAGGGTTGCTTCTTGTTGATGAGTCATAGTCATTGAGGTACACCCTATACTCCTGGGCAAGTTAGGTCTGGGAAACCTTTTGTCAGCTTCAAACGCTAACAAAATACCAAAGTCAACCTTATTGACTTTGACAATCTAGCCTGCTATTCCTCTGGGTATAGGCCTATTAAGCAAAACAAAAATCCAAAATTAAGATTTGATTTTCCTTGAACAGTTGATAATAGGTTAGCTCTTGGAGTTGAAAGCCCACTGCACTCCTCCAAAGCAAAGCCTGTGGACAGCACGGGAGATTGCATTCTTACTGAGCCTGGGATTATTTTGCCAACCACAAGTGCATGGAAAATGATAGGGTATGCGGATCTCCTGTTTCACGCAATATTGCATACCCATTTCATTCATTCCCAAACGCTTTCAACAGCTCTTCCTGCGTCAAACTCCCGCTTTTTAAAATCATTTAAATACTTTTGGTGGGAAACTATTGATGGCCCACTGGAACGCAAATTAATTTAAACTTTTAAACTTTTAACTTGTAACTTTACGTAGATCTGCCCAAAACAACTTAATTTAAGATAAATGTTACGTATAGCTATACTTCTTAACGTGCACAACTCCATTTAACTATTTTCATGTTGTAGTATACGCAGAATGATGCACTTAGGGTCAACAGGACGCAAGTTTCCTTTTCGTTTCCTTTTTTCGCAGTTACCAGTTAATGCCTGAAACTGAACATTAATGAATTTTGTGATGAAATGACAAAATGATACTTACCCTCGAAATCGTCAACGGTGTACTAAAATCCCGTCCGCCGACAAGTCGAAAACCCCAAGGCGAGGGTCCGTTCAAAGTTACAGTCCTTGGCATAATTGAGAAAAAAAGTATCCGATAGAAATAGCGTGTACTCTGTGATGGTAATGACGACTGCCCTAAGCAGAAGATAATAACTTGAAAGAAACTCTTTTCTCCCTTGGTTTAGGGTTTAAATATTAAAAGCAGCTCTGACGTTTGAGGAGGAGTTGAACTTTGCGGCCGCCTCACACGCGATACTATGGCAACCATACACAGTTTCGATAGACTCATACAAACGCGTACGTGTACACAAATATATTATAATATTTTTATCTACTTATCGCGTACATTTTATTATATTATGTATTTTTACTTACCCTTAATATAAAAAGGCTGCAATGAAAACTTAAGACGTATAAGTTCATTTTCTGTAAGTTTTGCCATGTACCTAAAAGGTGATTGGTGTGTAGTAACTACAGTGCGCTTCTCAACCACAGACGTCCCAGACTTGCTTTTTAAGCTTCCCAAATTCCTCTGCCTTTTTATTTATTTTCTTATGTTTTAGTCATTTCGTTTTTTTAAACATTGGTTCCTTTACTTCCTGAAACAGTTCAAACACGATGTCACAAATGCAAACATCAATCGCTTTCTTGTCATTGACCCTGCATTATTTTGGCAACAGTCAGAAATCAGATTGATCCCAGTACTGACTGTCTTCATGGTGAACCCTCTGATGCACTGTCACTAAAGCTCATAATTGCTAACATGAAAGTGTGGCACATGGAGGCAAAGCAGTGCAATACTCTTACAAAGCTAAAAAGAACTAAGACATTTATAACAATTTTACTGTCTAATTTATGTGGTTAGTATCATGCTGAGTAACATATTGGTGGCAGATGTGATAGGACAGCCCAGGATCAAGCCATCTCTTACAGAGCTCAGTGCACATAAAACATAATCTGTACTTCACAGAGGGAAGAGAAATCTCTCACTCTATTAAGATGAAAAGAAGAACTCCTAACCTCTTAGTTCTATGGACTGGTTCTACAACCTGACAAAAATCTGTTTGCTGTTTGTATTGGCCTAGGGGCATATTATTATGTTTCTAGTTGTCTCCTAGACATCTCAACTCAAGTGACAGACTGTCTTGTTAAATTTAAATTAGCGTTGACTAGCAGAGAGTTAAAATGTGTGACTATCTTATGAACAGTGAATGTATAATAACCCAACTGACACCCCAGCACACCAATGGAAAACGTTTCCAAATTAGATTCACAGCATTTGGGCTTATACCACATGGAGCCTAGAAGAGTTTATATAAAAGGCAAATGCTGGTGTAATGGAAGATAGTCATGTGTATTTACATTTTAAAAATACTGCAAAACTGGTGGTAATTGGATGGTCAGAAGAAAGCCTACGGAATGGCCTTTAGAAAGTCTCCTTCAGCAATTTTGAAGTATGCCATTGGGAATGCAATTACCTTGTAGTTGACATGCGTTTTTTTCTGTTTAAAATATTGGTTTATATTTTGGTATTATTGTTATTCCGATAGCAACATTAAACCTAAACTATTCTATGCAAAAAACATAGTATCATGATGTTTTTGGTTGTTTGTTTATTTTGCCTTGACTGCTGTAATCCAGATTTAGACTGGAAAAAAGATTTAAAAATCCAAAAAGGCCATTATTTTAGCCTTGTGCTGGCAGCATTCTAGGATCTGGCACTGAGCACAATAACACACCCAATGTAGATTGCTGATCTCAGCCCTCTTACCACTTTGTTCTCAAAAAAAAAAAGACCCGCCTGAAGCACCACGTCACCCTCAGTGATTTTTAATGTGCTCTGCAAAAACAGACTGAGCACCAGCTGGTAGACTCTGTAGTCATTATGAGAGAGTAAGTGTCACAGTGGGTGAGAACTGCTGCATGATAGCCTCCTGCAACCTTTTGGTCATTTTTTACAAACCACAAGGGAATAGAAAAAAAAGAGACCAGAGAGAGTGAAGTCACTTCTGCAATAAACACATATTAAACATTTGACTAGTCAAATACAGATATATAAGTTAGGTAAGAATCGTTTCCATATGCAGTAAACTATATTGCTCTCAGGGTAGTCAAATTCAGCTGAGAACAGCGTTTTAGCATTCGCAGATGAGGTAATTCATTCAAAATTGTGATCATGATCAATAGCCACCTTTTACATCAAATGTTCGAAAGAATATTAAAATGGAATGTCTAATGGGCAGTTTTAGTAAGTGTAATTCATTTATTGTAATTATCTCAGTTTGGATAGAAATAAGTGGCAAAGCTTTAAAATCCTCAAAGCTGGTGACCTTAAACTATTGTAAATCTATCATCAGCTTTCAGGTTCACAGTTCATGCAGAGCTTGCAAGAACATTGTTATCCCAGTTGTGTTTAAGGCTGGGGCAAGAACACTTGGGCAGCATGGTAGTCAGGTGAAGGGCACAGAGAGAATCGATGACCTCGCCCTGGTAAACAGCAACCTCATCGGGCTTTGTCCTCTTGTCAGCGCAAAATCAGCAGGAACTCGACAATGGCAGAAGTGAAAGCGCATTATGCTTGTCAAGTGTCTTGAAAAAGCCCACCCGATCACACACACACACACACACACACACACACACACACACACACACACACACATACACATCAACAAGTTTGGTCCTGAGGACACTAAAGAATAGTTACACAGCTTGAACAGGAAGCCCTATGTGTCTGCAAATGCGCACAATGACGTGTTCGCACCCAGGTGAAAACCAACAGTTGAATGACTATGCAAAGGGACCCGGGGCTGTATTAGTCAGGGCTGCTGAGAAATGGCTTTGTGAAATGTTTGCTCTCACGCTCGAACTGGCCTCAATGACACATGCACCCATTTGTGAATTTGGCTTTCAGACTGATACGTGTACAGTACTTAATACGAGACCGATGAGTGTTGTTATGGGAATTAAAGTGTAGCACTTCTTTTCCTTGTTGTCTCCACACATGTATGAGTGTGGATTAAACATGTACACAGAACACGTGACAGTATTCATTAAAATATTAAAATAGCATAAAGCCTTAAAATAGATTCAGTGAATGGCTTCAGATTATCAATAACATTATTTGGGGTGTTATTCCTATCCAATTAATCTATGTAACACAACACAGTGCAATTCTAGGTCTACAGTAACACTACTACTGATTTCCTAGACCAAGTTCAGTCCTAAAGACCACTAAAGATTTTCAGTTGTGAAACACCACTGACAATTATGTCCAAGACAGTTTAAACTATGAAATCAGTCCGTAAAGTGTAAAATACCATAATATTGAGAAATATTATAAATAATGGATGCACTTGTTGTTGTAGGGACTGTAGCAATTCAAAAGAAAAAATTCTGCATGTCTAAGAATTTCTGCTAATGTGGACAAAAAATTGATCAAGTACGCATACACATATTCATTATACACATGTCCAGTGGACACTTAATCTCCTTGCTATAATCACCTTGAACATGTAGCGGTTTGCAGTCAGAAATCAAAAATCCAAACATCCTAACTTCCCATTGTTTATCTTGGTGTCTGTTGCCTGGTAACAACAGGTCAATCTCCTGGCCTGTCTAACAAGGCCTCTTCCAGGAGGGCTTCCTAGCTCTGTCAAGCCTCTCGGCGTGAACCCTGGGGAGGAATGCCAAACAGCACTTGTGAGAAAGAAAAACACTGTCTGGTGCAAAAAGGAACACGCCTGCAGGAAATGACCTGGCTCTGGGTCTTATCCCTCCAATACAGCCTTTGTGCATACACCTTTGGTGATTGTTTGCAGAAAGAACACTGAAAGGTACCTTGTAGCAGTGTTGCAACATGCAGCTCTCCAAAAGAAAACACCGTAAAGGATAAGGACACACAAGAAGGAGCTTCTTACTCTCCTCTACTGTGGTTTCGGCAGTGGCCAGTGATTGGTTGTTGCCACTTGGGATGTCCTGGGCCCCAAATCACAGGCTGTCGTTGTTTACTAGAACTTGTGTGCCATTGTTTTGAGCAGGACTGGCATGATGACGGCTTGAGAGAACCTTTCATTTCATAGTCATTCTTAGCCAAGTTTTTTTTTAAATAACAGGCAAAAGCTATTTCAAAATAATCTGAAAAGCTCAGCCTTTGTTCTCTGTGGAATGTAAAACTGTGGAGGTTATTCCTTTAAAAGACTGGCCTAATTTTAAGAATCCTTTGGAAAGAAAGGATCTCTGTGGTTTAGAAGAATTTTTCATAATAAATTCCAGAGCACTGGCCATTTTCCTTACATATCTTTATCAAGGTCCACCACAAGGAGTTTCCTCTGAAAATTGGCATCTATATGCTCCTTTTGTTTTAGTCTGTCTCTGACCTCGATTAACTTTTTGAAAAACTTTCATGACTAAACCATTTTTCTTCCCTGTCAATGGAAACTGGATTATTATTGTACAGTTTATGTCATTGCCCTTATTTGCGCTTATTTTTTTACTGATGATTAAAGTTTTGCAGTTTGGCCAGAGATTATTTGCATGATGAACTTGCAACTTTCCAGAACCACAATTTTCACTCTCATCAAACTAAACAAAATTATCAATAGAACTGTGCTGTATTTGTACCAATTCCTAGTTAATTAGAAGATTAGGGACTTTTATTGTATATGGCAGTCTTGATGAATTTTGTGGAGAGAAGTCTACTGACTTTTAAATGGCTTGTGGTCAGAAGTGCATGGTTTCTGTGCTTCTGACAGTCAAATATGATTTGGAGTAGAATGGGGCGGGATTGAAGACTTTCCGTGCCTGCAGCTAGTCTGCTGATGATTTGAACACATGTCTCAGGACATCCTCTCTTTCCAGTAGGCACCATGTATTACAAGTTAACTTTTAAGCCAATCTACCAGACCTACCTGACTCGCCAAGCCCAAATTAAGTCAGTCATTATCTTGGAATTTATGAGGATTAGTCTTCTTTTTTCTCCCTTTCAACCTCTGGTGTCTGTCAAAGCTCACAATGAAGTAATGGTTGCAGAACATGCTCTGGTGTTCTTGTTCTGGGTCTCCTGCCTCCAGCATGCCGGTCGTAAAATACCTCACAGTAACTTGCTGGAGGTCCATGACACACAGGTCATCACATTAAAATGGAAACAAACCCATAAACCCAGAAAATATTTCTGGACTGGATTAGAATTACATTTAAAAGAAAATTGTCTGCCCATGTCTCTCTCTCTCACACGCACACACACACACACACACAGGCACTCGCACACACAAGCTAATTTATTTGGACAGGACCAGATAAGCACAAGACGGGTAATCAAGAAGGGTTCAACGCATTTGACGTTGCCAACTTCCCAGACAGTGCTAAAAGACATTCAGTGAGAGTGTTGAACTGCTCAGAGAATAATAAAGATAAGCCTTTCATCAGGGGAGACAGAAAAGAGCCACACGGGTCCCATTTCTGTCGCCTCTTTCCCAGGAGACCTCTTCTTGTCTGTGTTGACTGATGTCGCTTGAAACCTGAGTATGCATGTTGACAGATGACCCCAGATTGTCCACTTTAGCTACAGGCTAAATCTCCAAGCAAACTCTCTCTTTCTTCTACCACATCCGGCACTGTGCTCTGGAAGCCACGCAGGACAGGTGAGGCAAAGAAAATAAGGGAAAGAATAGCAAGGGCCGTTGTTTCGATTCTCCTGCCCAGTGGATGGGGCTTAATCAGATCATAAGAAACCAGAAACCATGCCGTGTGGTCTCTTCCAGCCAGTTCGCCTGCCTCTATGCCCTTGTGACCTTTCCACTTATGCGCGACTAACAAGGCTTGCCCCAAGCTATCACAAACATCAGCGTCTGGAAGTACTTGCACATCTGGAAAAAGTTTACTTGAAGCAAATGAGTGGGTGCATGGGATGCCGATTCTCTCGCGATGTGGTCATCTGTTCT
This sequence comes from Brachyhypopomus occidentalis, assembly GCA_020368025.1. NCBI lineage: Eukaryota > Metazoa > Chordata > Actinopteri > Gymnotiformes > Hypopomidae > Brachyhypopomus > Brachyhypopomus occidentalis. The sequence goes on from JAGXOD010000052.1 coordinate 1,178,858, forward strand.
CAGAAAAACATTGCTACCTGAAGTTGGAAAAGCAACTCAGGTTCTCCCCACTCTCACACTTTTTTTTTTAACTTAGTAGTATTTCAAAGTCTGATTTTTCAACCGTTTTGGGCTATGCCAATGTTATGGTTCTAACGGCCTATGTATCTTTAAGATGGTCAAGTGGTGCATCGTCCAATCACAATGTGAATTTTGACACAAGTCACAACAATCAGAACCTTTAGGCATATTTCAAATCATAACCCAAGTGCCTGCCTGCCTTTGCGCAAATGTATGTATTGTATGCATGTAAGTGTATTGTAAGTAAGAACTGTGTCAAAATGTAAGGAATTTCCTAGCACACAGCATGTTATTTCCTGACTGTGATTGACTAGTCAGAGCTCTGGATAGGCTACTGTCATCTGTTCCTGAGAAGCAGGCATAGATCATATACCTGGAGAGCATGCATATGTGAATTGCAACCAATATGGACTTGATTATTGCAAAGTCTGGATTTTTCTTAGTCCCCTTCTGAAAAGAAATCTGGTACTGCTGCAAAGCACATGTTAATTCAATTAAGCCAAAATGACAAAATGCCTTAATTTTGCATATATAAAAATGAGGAGGAAAATTGTGACCACACAGCTTTCAGTTAGTCATTTTATTTTAGATAGACAGAGAGAGAATGAGTCAATACATTTTCAACAACTGGATGCAATGTGCAACAACTGTTAACAATTTTGGGATTCATAATAATAATAGCCTCTACATATGTGTTACAAGATGGTAAACTGAGCTTTGGTTTGTCTGCATGTGCTTTAGTGAAAGCACAAAGTCCCTTTTACAACCACTTTAAATGAGCTGAAAACTCACATAATTGAATTTGATGACAAAGCTTTCTTCAGTTCTGATGTCTTCCATTACATGGTATGAAAAGAGTTTTATTGTTTTGTGACAGACTTTATAAATACAATTTAAATATAAATTAGATCAATTTTGAACTGGGATGGGCAACATTTTTGCCCACTGGGGCCCAAATTAATATTAACATATACTGTCGAGGGTTACAGATTGCAGCAAAGTTGCATGTAGTAATCAAAAATAGACATAGTAAACAGGTGATAACAGAAGATATACATAAAATCAAGAGCCACGTCACCAATTCGCTCCTAGACGTTCCAAAAGTATATATTGTGTCCCAAACATACACTCCTTCACAACTCGCAATTTGAAAACGGCCTCAGCCTTTTTGCGATCAATTAAATGACCACATAACTCGCTTGCGACAGTTCTCAATTATGTCGCTGGAATGAAGCTTGTAATGCAAGCGATTTATTCTCTCCTCGTATCATTTTCGCAAACTACAACTTATTGATGCCACAGACACAGCAGTAGAATCACTCTGCAAATACGGTTCCTCCAGCCGACTAGAAAGTTTGAAATGCGCTCATTTTGTTTGCATAACAGCTAGGTTATTACATAAAGCCAAAATACATTGCCTATAAAAATATAAGTATCCAGCGGACCATATACGATTGAGATGAGGGTCTTATATGGCCTGCGAGCCGGAGGTTTTTCATCCCGATTTGGAAAGTTCGCTTTTTAGTATACTGACATCTAGTGGACACATATTTTAACACCAAAGTCAGTCAGGGCCTTTGTTGAAAACCTTTCCCTGCAATGCTGCGTGGGACCTCAGCAGTAGCAGTAGTTAAAGCAGTAGAGCAAATATCTGATATTAAATTAGCGCAACATGTATCACTTCAGGTAACATAGATTTATCTTATAAAGTAGTATAGAAAGGATCCACATCCTCTACATACAGACTCTTCAGCAGTGTCCCACAAGGTTCATTTCTGGGTTATCTCGTCTTTTCTCTTTGCCCACTGAGGCTATACCAGTGATTCCCATCTAATCCTGTCCTTTCTGATTACTTGCTTGCAGGTTTCTAGTCAAACTCAGCATATTTGACACTTCATCATGGATAGCAGTTGAGATGTTGAGTCATCACCAGACTTGATTACTGCTACTCGCTCCTGGTGGGATGCTTTCTTAGGCCTGCCATAAGACCCCTGCAATTGATCAAGAATGTGAGAGCACAGCTGGTCTTCAACGTTCCCAAGTTCTCTCTTGTCACCACCTCCTTCACTTCGCTACCTTTCTGTAGATGCTCTTCTCTGATTTAAACATATGATTAAAATCTGATTGATTAAAGAAATTAACCTGCTGCTCATGAAAGACAAGTACTGTATCAATACTCTTCTGTGTCCTGGCACCTGGCACCCAGTTGGTGGTCTACTCAAGCCCCTCACTGTCTTCAAATGCTGGCTGAAGACACACTTATACATACTGTAATCACGCTCTTACAGCAAGATTTTATATTTGTACTGGAACTCTCACTAAATGTCTGAAAATTGCACTGAGATCACCTTGTATTTTGTAGAGAAATGAATCTCTCAATCAGTTTCAGCACTTGCCTGACTTATTTTTGTTTCTCGGGTTATGGGTATTTGTTCTAGGATAAGGATAATTCCTCTCGGGATAATTTTCTGAGTAGACAACTAATCAATCTTTTGAAGTTGCTCTTGAGAACAGCATCTATCCAATGTCATGTTAATGTAAATATATTTTTATATAAAGGTTTACTTTTGCATCTCCCAATATATAAATGTATTACTTATGTTTTTAATTCAGTTAAGAATAAATATATTCTTTATTTCCATAATACACTTTTTAACTTTAATTTTAATATCAGAATATTTCCATTGATTAACACTGACTGACAGAAGACACATACACACACACATACATATGACTTTCCAATTTATTTAACAAAAAAAAATTAAACAATTTCAATTCCTACTGTGGAAAAAGTAAGGACATCCAAAGTTAATAGCTGGTATGTCCCCTGAAATAACCTAGCGTGGTATGCTAGGCACCTTGCCACACACACTTGCCATTGTGTTTGCTTTTCTTTTTGTGCTTTTAACCAGCTTACCACTGTGCTTTTTTGTTTATCTTTATTTGTGGTGTAGAATGAAGACATCCCTTATTCACACTTGTCTCATTCCCTCCCTGCCCCCACCCTCATCACATCACCTTATTCAGTCTGTGACATCAACTGAGAGAAGGTGTTTCCCACTCCATGCAGAATTCCTTCTGTGTGACATTTGAGGAGTCTCTTGCATGCACAACCCATTTCAAATCACCCCACAGCATTTTCAATAGGATAAGATTCACTTTTTGAACAGCCATACATTTCCACAAGCATCTTCTGATACAAAATGATTTCATAGTGGATGTCTATGATGGTGAGCTTGCCTTGCCCTCACCTCTATGATTCACGGTTGCTATGAGGTTCTTATGCAAAAATGCTATTTTTGGTTTGTGCCCAAATGTCATCTTACTGTGCACAAATTGAACTTTGGATTTATCTGTCCAAAGTACATTGGTCCACAAGTCCTGTTTTTGTCAAGGTGCATCTAGTTCAGTTTAAAAGGCTCTAGTGAAAGCAATATTTTATTTTAAACTTTATTTCACATTTTAAACTTTTTGCTCCGTATGTCATATTGATCTAATAATCAATATGGCCCATTTTGTTTTCAGGTTCAGTATGTTGGTTATTTTTGTGAATACAGATTAATTCTTCTGAATCCTGTTTCACAAACATGTAATGTCAGACAAAATAAACTATCACTTGGGTGTGTGTTTGCAAAACATTTTTGTCTTCACCTCTATAGAGTGGGAGTGCATTTAAAAAACACTCTTGGCTATAATCATATCTGTAAAAGCACAGTGACAGATGATGCTGACAGCACCTTTGGTGAGTAAGTGCCAATGCCAAAGGGTTGGGAATGACATTGAGATGACAAATAAGCAATTCTACAAAATATCCATCTGGGGGAGTACTGCTACTTGCTGAAAGTATTTTAGTATTCCCAACCTGTTATGCACAAAAATACTGAACAATACTACCTGCACTCTTCTGGACGTAGATCTCAGAAGTAGTTCCTGGGATCTGCTGGACCCATTCTCACAGTTTGGATTCTCACAGTTTGGGGTACACAGCCCCTAGTGTTCCGATTACCATGGGAACCAGTCTTGCCTTCCACATCATTTCTACCTCTTATTTCAGCCTTGGTGTTTCTCAGGCTTTTGTGTTCCTTGGTCCTGCTATTGCTATCACAAGGGATTGCTACATCTATCACTACAATACTCTTCTACTGTTCATATCACTTCTATGTCTGGTTGGTCAGCCATTGCCATTTTGTTAGTCTGTATCTTGAAGTTCCACAGGATCCCACTTTGTATGTATGTATACAAAGATATGTATATAAACAATACCAGTCAAAAGTTTGGTCACAGCTGACTGAATATGTTGTTTATGGTCTTAAAGGCATTTTAGCTAATGGTTTATGCTCAAATTTGCTTCTAAGACAAATATAAATATTTAATGTCGATGGCCTATATGTGAATGATTTTCCAAAACAATGTATACTGTATGTAATTAAAATAATAATAATGAAATTTTAAATGAATTGTAATTACCTTCTCAATAAAACTCACAAATTAAACCATCTATTTGCTTTAACATAGCATAGTGTGTTATTTCATTATTTTGATACCTTCACTGCATCAACTTTCTTAGGTACAGTATCGTGCCGTTTGTTTTAAGATACTCAGCTGGTAAATTTGGAACAGTTCATCTGAAGACTTTGACTGTCTCACATGCTTCTGTCTCTGGAAGTAATCCCAGACTGACTCAATAATGTTGAGATCAGGGTTTGGGGCAGGTATATAATCTGCTGTAGGACTCCCTGTTCTTCTTATTGCTAGAGGTAGTTTGTTGTGTCCATGGCAATATGTTTGAGATCATGATCATGCTGTAGAATGAATTTGGGACCAATCAGACTCCTGAAGGAACTGAATGATGGATTTTAATCTTCTTGTACATCTGACAAATGAGGAGACTCCATTTGCTGAAATTCAGCCCCAAACCTGCAGGGAACCTCCACTGTGTTTCACTGTTGAATCCAGACACTGATCCATGTAACACTCTCCAGCCCGTCAGCGAACAAACTGCCTTTTCTTGGAGCCTGAATATTTCAATGTCTTGATTCATCTGCCCAGAGTACCTGCCGCCTTTGCTATGCACCCTCTGTCATTGTGTTTTTGTGCAAGTGTCGTGCATTCCTTGGCCAACCACTTCAAGTTTTGTTTTCACCTTTGCCTGAATGTGCTTCATCAGTTAAGCAGCACATCTAGAAAGACCTGTCTGCTGTAAAATCACTGCTTATATACCCTAAACTTTAAACTTATACAACGTACTGCAGTCTTGCCTTTTTAGTATGGTTGACCTTCAGCCAGCCTTTTTCTCTAGAGATGCTTGTGTTTCAGCTAAACAGTTTAGATAAATGTGCCCATCATGTCATTGATCATTAGTACCGGGTCGTTATATTCATGTAATTATGCACTGAGCTATATGCCCACAAAGGTCTGTTACTTACATTTCTTTTTTTAACAACACACAAAAAACACCCTATAGAAATGTATATTTTACAAAGGAAATGTTTGGAAATGTAAACTATGATATTTCCTATTGATACACTAAGACTTAATGGTAAATTCTGTAAAACATTTCTGGCTTAAAACTGAAACCTGCCTATAAACATTTGCACAGTATTATTATTTTATTTTAAAGATTTTCACATCAAAATCTTAATTTATTTCAGAGGACTAAAACTGGTGGTGCAGAAGTTTAATTAAGATTAATTCTGGCAAGATTACAAGGACCAAACAAGGTTACATATACATGTACACCCATTAAAATACTAGTGATGTTTTAAAAACTACACATTTATACATTGATGAAAGAATACGGCTTCTTTTGGCATTTCACAACACTGCATGTTTTTGTGCATGTCACATGATCTTTTTTCATTGTAATATAATTTCAGCATCAGCAAAATTAATAAATCAACAAAACATGTTCCTCCATGTTCCTATTACTATTTTTTATGCTGAGTTATGTCTCTAAGATGCCCATTTGTAAGATACACATGCGTAAGACATCAAGATTCTTTGGCAACATATGAATATAATGAGTACATATGGAATTGTTACTATAGTCCTGTTTTAAGAATTGGGTTTTAAGCATTCCTTCTTCGAGAGTTTTAAACCATGCAGCTCAAGTTTAAACTTAAGGTTTATGGGATAGCTGTGATCCTGTGGATATGTCAAGCCAATAAGAAAGAAACAAGCATTTTGCATGAAAGACAATTCACATATATCATACATGCAAGGGTGAAAATTTCTAAAGGTCAATTCATTGTCTTTACATGATTTGAGATTGTACAACAAAATGCACTTTTTGTTCTGTACAAAGGCTCACCACGTACAGAAAGTGTTACATACTAAAAAGCAAAAAAAGCAATTCATACATAAATTAACTAAGCAGTAAATAATAATACCTGAATATGGAAAGCATAAATTTAAGTACAGTGTATATAGTCTATAGTCATTCAAAGAACGTCCTACAAAATCCTACAAAAACCATCAGTCATCCAAATGGTTTGTTCCATTTTAGAAATGTGTACCAGCATGAGCACTAGGAGCTCTGTTATAATTAAAAATCCATCTTGCCTGCCCCTAGGACATCCATCAACAACAACCTTGATCAAATCTGTTTTCTTAACTTTCTCTTTCATTCTGGCAGGCATTCATTATTCTCTTCAGTGGCTGTGAGATCTTAAATACCATGGCTTTGGTATTTCTGCACTCATGAACACTTTAATTAGATAGCTGAAACCAAATTCTAAAGCGCAGGAGAATATAAATTCTAACATTTGAACTCCAGAGGTGGTCCCAAGTGCTGTTGAAGACTGATAGATTAACCACAACTGTTAGCTGATGAATGGTTTAGTTTGGAGCACAGTTTTAAGGTCTGGAAAGTGTAATGCAGGGATCAAAAATGGTTAAAATATCACTGCCAATTATGGACAAAGTCATTTATATTTGCATGCTTGTGCTGGTGTGGCAGGATCCTTACAGAGTTTTGAGTACTCAGAAACCTGTTTGAGTTGGTGCAGTTTGCTAGTTGTATCCAGTAAACGACAATTTGCTGATTGGGCTCTACTAACTGCCAATATTGTAAAACTTTGCACATGATAAAAAGAAAATTTTGGAAGATTATTTTCCAGTATTTTCTTTTTTCTGATATGAATAATCTATTTAAAGTCTATTTTTATGCTAAACTCTTTTTAGTGTAAGCAAAATGAATATATCTACAAAACATGCTACTCCAAGTTAGAATTACTGATTTTTTGCCTCAAAGGTCCACATATGTATGATACATATGCATAAGACATCAGGGATGGAAAAAAAAACACGCGTACGTGAAAAAAAACACGAAACATCTATCACTTCTTTTAGGACTTGACCAGGACACTTTTTGAGAACGTAAAGACGTACCACATGTTCTAACATTTCAGTTACCCACTTGCGAACGTGCAGTGTGTCATGGTGTCTTTTACCGTAAATGCACGTCAGGCTGTAGGCTACCTCTATTTCGCCGCGCATAGCCTCGCTACCAGTCTACACCAAGCCTGTGACGATTCTTGTTATTGGTAGGTTTAACGGAAGCCTGGGTGATATTTTACATGTCCAGCCAAGGTTAGTATTCATCTAGTGATGCCCAAATTTTTGGATGGTTGAGCGACCGTTCTCTGGTGTTGCATATTTAATGAATGGATATTACGTTGTAATATTAGAAATGCTGTGTGTTTATTTTAACGATTTATGTAGCTCACAAACAATTTTTACTCTTCTGTACAGGGTCTTGTTTTTATGTTGCCATGCATGCCAGGAACGAAGTTGCGCGTTTTCTAGAGGGTTTATGTGTTTCAATCCAACAGGCTGCAATGTGAGTGGCTCCGGTACGTGGCAGCCAAACAATCAGTGCATATTGTGAATCGTAGCGGAAGAATCCAAGAGTTTTTTAAAGAGACTTTTTTAATCTAAAAAAAGAAAGGTAACCTCTCTTATTTGGTCACATCTTGCATTTTTACTGAAACAGTTTCCGACATAATACGTTTCGCATGTAACCTAATATTAAAACAACAAACGTTGTTCACAGCTAACCTGACAGTTTCTTTACCCTGGAACGTCTGGATAACGTTAAATGCTAGCGAGTGTTATATATGATTTGAGTGCTATATGTAGACTGTAGACAAATGTACACAATTAGACACATATTTAGGCAGCTTCTAATGCTTTAAACAAAATACTTCTTGAATTGTACGAAATGTTCTCCAGAATTGCACGTAAACTGGTCTTTCTGCTGAATACTACTCTACAGTGATCTGGTCAGTTCTAGAAACATCTCCAGTGTTGCTGACGCCGCCCAAGTTCTACAACTTTCTCGAAAGGCGGATCGATCCTTAGAATCTAGATATTCTGTTATAGAGCCACAGATTTATCAATGGGATGGTGCAAGAGAAAGTGATGTTTTGATGTTGTTAAAATCAGTGTTTGTTTTGCGGTGCAGGTACAACTAATAGACTATTCTAGTGGCGCGGCACTTGCTCCAAGGGATTCGAGAATAGAAATCCGTAAACTAAAATTTAAATTTGAACTCGTAGTTGAACAAAAACATGTTGCAAATAGTGTTTCTATGCTTAAAAGTTTGATCCTTTTATGAGTTGTTTTTTTTCCTTTTCCTTCGTTTTTATTTACTAATTTAATTTCTAGTGATTTTGTCCTAATTACTCATTAGTCTTGAACGCACATGAATCAGTCTTATGTTCTGAGCTACTGCTCATGCAACAATTAGATTAACTGTTGTATATGCGGAAATCAAAACTGTAGAATGCGCATTAGGACCTGAGGTTTATTAAAACAGTGCATGAAGTTATATCCCACAGGCGTTATTTGGGCCCAGGTGATTCGTTTTTGCAATGTACTGTTTGTTGCAGTAATATAAGAATGTAGTAGGCTTTGTGTTCATTGAATGGTAAAGATGGAATCACTAACAATGACTCGAAGTCTTGACTCGACCTGACTCTTAGAGCGGCGACATAGTGTTCTGATAGGAGTGAGACTCCTGGACAATAAACGACATATTTGTGTGGGTGTGAGTGCGTCTGAAAAGATTCTAGGGAACTGCAGTGTACTGTACTAAAGATGAAGAGAGTCCTGACCTGACGTCATGGCAAATGTGTGTAAAATTTTCCAGTTGTGTTTAATTAGATATAGCAGTTTTCATGGCTGCAGTGACTCATGATATTGTAATGTTGAGGAAATTACTAAAGGTGTTCCCATCCTTCGGTTTAGTTACTTTATACCCTTACTGCATTTTCATTTCTTATAGAACTATTCCATTTGTGATGATTACTAGTTCAAATTGATGTTTGTTGTTATTGTTAAAGAAGGGTGTTCTCACACCCAATTTCAGACTGATTTATGCTGGCTCAGCAAACCTCTACTACTTTTGCATTCCCATATTTCATGCAATGGGATTTTTGATGGAATTATTTCCCATAATTCCATAAATGGGTAGGTGGAGTGAAGTTAGAGGCTGTCCAAGAACTTGTATTGCTTAAACTCCCTGTCCCTCCCCTCCTTTTGGAAGAGGCTTTTGGAGGTGAAAAAGCAGGAGTATCACTACCAACAAAGGCAGAGTTCTAATGGAAGACATTTGGATTTCACTACTGCATATATCTTTGAGCATTTGTTGAAGCTTGTTGGTTATGAAGACCCTGACGTGAAATCTGTGTTAGTCTTGTCAAAGTCTAATCAAAGCATCTGAAGTCTTGGAACAAGGCAGGGTTAGCAGGAATATGCAAACATTTTGTGGTTTGGCAAGAAGTTCCAATTCAGAAATGTCATTTGTGGTTCTGCAGTGGTGGAATGAGGTATTCAGATCCACATGATATACATGCCTCATTCACAGACCAACTAAATCCCTCCGTGCTTTCCTCTTTACACACCCTGCTCACCTTCATGAATATCACCCATCTCACTATCCCCTTGAGTCCACTGGATCTTGATGGTATTAATTACATATTGAATCTATTTTCTGGTGTGATATATTACAACACCTTATTCCCTGCTAATATGTAAGAGCCATGCCCTTACCTCATAGAATTTATTTCTCCCAAATTCTGTATTTGTATGTTACACTTGCCTCTGATCAGCTGTTGTAAATTTGGGCTTAAAATTAGCTTCCACGTGTGTGGTACGTTGGAGTTGTGCATCTGTGGTAAGCTGCTGTGAAACTGGCCAAAATGTAAATTCTAGTGATTGCAATATTTGGTTTTGCATGCATCATTTAATGATAGTGGTTTCATTTATTCTGACTATTAGGAGAGTAATTTTGCTTTTAATTCAATTTATAATAATGGCACTGGGATATGATAGGCAAGAGATGCACAGAAATATCCTTATATTATAGAGTAGTGATGTTGAAAAAGAGCCATCTCTGTTTTATAAACAAACAATCTTTTATAATGATGCAGAAAATGCAGTGAAAACCCAACTTCCTTTGTTTCTACACATAAAAGTAGGTGGTTTGCCAAATTCTCTTTTTCTTCCTTTTGATGTACTTCTTTTCTGCAACTGCAGGCACTGCAAGATAGGTTAATGCTCAAATGAATTTCAGGAGGAAAAAGCCCTTTTCCCTTAATCCCCCTTTACTTCCCTGTCCAAAAATAGCATACAAGTGAGAAAAGGAACACCTGCAACTTGTACATAGAAGGGGGGCTAAGTTAAGTTTGCCTGTCTTGGTGTTTAATAAAGTCTAAGGGGCTTTGGGATAACACAAGCTTCTACCGCTTACAAAATGTTCTGTGTTGTACCATTTGACCAATGAATGCCTGGGGCAATGTATGAGAGCTGGTCAAACATTTGCAGATGTATCCAGTGAAGTATGTCAACTGTTTACTTTTGCTATTGCCTGTACAAATGCCTGTCCTAGTTGCCTTCTTAGGGCCGCCATTCACACCTGCATGCTAACACAAGCTGGTTGTTTGCTCAGGGCTGCAAGATGTTGTGATGTATATGTTACTGAGTCACCGTCGGTCATTTCTTCTAATGCCTGATCACATCCATAAAAGCAATTTAATTACTGAAATGGAAGACAGCTGTATGCTGGTGTTTGGATGTTCATTTTGTGGATGCGCAGTTCAACATGTGTTAAAGCTGGCTCGGGTTGGGTTACTGCTGTTTGAGGTTGGTTCATGGCGGACCCACTTTAATTTATAATGAGTGCTCCTAGTTCTAAACATTAATCAGTTACACTTGAGTGTTTTGTGACCCATCTGATGCTTCACAGGGTGCACACTCATTTATTAATTACGTTTAGATAATAAGGGCAGTGTCAGTAAACTAGTCATGTAAGACGTGCAGGGTTTACTGTGGTTGCCTCTAACTCTGCTCAGTTTCTAGCATCAATATGAAGCAGATGATTAGTGTAACTGCTCTAAGGAAGCTGATCAAAGGATCTTTAAGGACTGTTTCTTGAGCTGATTTCTTGCACATTTCCTAATAGATCAATCTAAACAGCAATTCCTTGGAAGCATTGGTCCCAGTTATTAAGCTCAATAACCTTTGAACAACCGAAACTCGAACTGCTTTTTCAAACTTGTTCACCATTGGTTGGCGTTTTGGTTATATGCACCAGCAGCTCGAGGTTGGACATTTTTCGTTAATTTATTTTTGAAGCTGCTTTCTAGGGAAGAATTTTTCTCGAATTTCATTCCGCTTCTGACAAATTTCATGTAAGACTCTATGTTGCTGTAGGCTGCTTTTCTATAGAAACAAAGGCTTTCCTCTCTGACTTCTGGAATTATGTGACAGGGCAGCTGTGCTTCATCTGACCCAGATGTGAAAAAGGCTTATTGTGTTTTTGTCCATCTTCTTTTTCTTCTATCTGTTTATGTTGTTTGTAATGTGTCCTTGTGTGATGGCCTCTTTTATGTATACTGTAACGCCTTAGTAAATCTGTTTTTAATGTGCTGCATCAATGAAAAATATTATGTATTATACAAAATGTTTATTAATAGTCATTAGTCTTTGAGCAATAACCACATGTACACTGCACATGCCTAGTAGAGTACATTTAGACATTCAGTCTGCATTTAGTTCAAACATTAGCACATCTGTGGTCCTTTTGACCAGCCTCTGGAAACTCTGACCGATGTTTCTGTTGTTCGCTAACCTACTAATAGCAGGGAAGCCTGATGTGCGCTGGAAAAAAATGAGTTTTTTGGTATACGGCCCCCTCTATATATGCATTATATATGCATTTCTTTTTTATCAGGAACTTCTCTCAGAAAGATGCACTTTCTGGCTGTGTCCATCTGGGCAGTGTGCTGCCTCTGCTGTGGCATACAGGCAGAGATCTTCTCATCAATTGGTAAACATAAACATTTGATTTATGTTTTAATTCCATTGTTTTTTTTTGTCTGATTATATTATTCATAATATAAATTAATAGATAATAATTGAATTCTTAACACTTATTTGAATCTTATGATTTAAGATCCAAATTTGGTTTTCTGCTATTTGTGTTTTTTTCGAATAAATAGTCAGCACATCAAGTGCTCTAACCCCTGATCCTGAGGTTTTAATCTCTGCCATTATTCTTTGCCAAATGTTTTCTCTTTTTGACCCCTGTGGTCATCTGTTGTTTTAGAGAACTTGAATACAACAAACACAAGTACACAAATGTGTGCATAGATCCAGTTCTTTTATTTCTCTCTCTTTTGGAGAAAGCGGAAAGTTTTCCCTGTCTCTCGTGTTCTCAGACTAACAGCTGGAATAGCGATTTTGCATCTCAAAAACTTGTTGCAGTCCCACATTCAGTGTGTGGAGGTAATTGTATGTCACCAAAAACTAGAAGTTGCTGGGTGGAGACCCAACGCCCATACTTTTTTTTTAGACACCATTTCCAAATATAGAACACAGCAGTATGTGACCTACTTCACTGATCAAGGAACTGTTAATTCTATGAAGAACATTAAAAAAAAGAAGAAGCAAAGAGGAAGCAAAGAAAGTCACTCTTAACTTGCACAAATGTGCATGTGACTAATAGCCCAACTATTTGCGCTGGAACATCATGTTACATTTGCTGTTGTCGTCTGCTTTCCTCCAGACATCTGCACTTTAGTTCTGGCCCACTTAGCTCTGGTGTAATATTGATACAAAACACGTTGGCCTGACAACGTTTCATCGTTTCTATGATATACATCGATTCATGTTTGTTGTTGTTTTCTTTGTCTGTTTGTTTTAAACCATCGTTTGCCCCCATTGCTCAGGCCAGATGACTGACCTGATCTTTACTGAGAGGGAGCTGGTTCAGTCCCTGAAGGAGTACATCCAAGCAGAAGAGTCCAAACTTGAAGCGGTGAAAAAGTATGTCCTTCTCCAAACCTTATGGGGCGCATGGAATTTCCCTGTTTGGTTCCGTAATTATCAGTCGCGGTTGTGTTTTATTTGAAATGCTGTATGGGGGGCAAGAATGCGCTGCATGTTAATAGCTTGTTGGTTTGCATGCTAATGTTGCTAATGTTCTCAACCCTCGTACAGCTGGGCGAACAAGCTTGACATGCTGACCCGTACCTCCACCTCAGACCCAGAGGGTTTCCTGGCTCACCCGGTCAATGCATACAAGCTGGTGAAAAGACTCAACACTGAATGGTCAGAACTGGAGAGCCTGGTGCTGCATGACCCTTCTGATGGTAAAGAATAGCCTCACTTTTATCTGCATGGTCATTTTTTAGTGACCGACAAAGGAAGCCGTCCTTGCTTAGTTTGCTAATAATTAAAGGAGCTGATTAACACTTTCTATACATTCTATATAATTCTATAAATTATATGTGTAAATGCTTCTTTCCTTTTTATCCATTGCTAGACTTGTTGGGGGAATTGTTCATTTTCTTGTCGCATGGTGCTAATTGTCTTACAATTTTTATATTTTAATATTATTTGACAGGAAATAACTTTCATCCATTTTCAGTGCATGCTCTACTGTTTTGACCAGGCTAAAATAGTCATGAATGGATGCTATGGATTCAGACAGAGAGTCAGTGGCCTGTGCTCTAATGAAACTGATTTTAATCTCTTAAACATTTCAGGGCAACATGTTTTAAATGTTGTCAGCAATAAACAAGCTCAGCTGCTCATTGTCTGTGTATTCCATTTCTTGCATAGAAGAGAGCTTTCTGTATACGTGAGTCCCTTTGAGAAAACAAGCTATTGCAACAAGAGAAGGGGGGAGGCATCTTCTCTGCCTGCCAGCTGGAAGGAGTTTCCGCGGTGATGAGGGGAGCAAGCCGCCATTGACGATATGCAGCTCTGCTCGCCTTCTGCTGAACGCTGTCCTCCAATTGAACTCCACTCCCTGAGAGCATGTGCTCGCATGTTGCCACGTGGAGAGCTCACAAGCGCCTCGGGATGCGTTCTTTCACACGAATCGAAGGAGACGGAGAGGGCGAGTTCTGCTCGTTTAGAGGACGAGGGAATGTGCTTCGTGATCTGGCATCTCAGTGTGGCGCAAGCGCTTATCTGCTAGTCTCCTACGATCACAGATTGGGTGTTTGGCCATTTCACAAGAATGATGCAGTGACAAAGTGCAATATACTGAAAATACTGAAATAAACACTGAAATGGATGATTCCTGTGAAAAGATGATTGGGAACGCCACGGAGTTCTAAAATGTCATAGTCACTCTCTAGCCTCCTAAACTGAAGTACTACTGTTAGTGCTTTTTCGTTTTTTCAGATAGGTCTCGTTTTCATCAGTGTATTTGGGAGAGACGCCAGTTATGACTGAAATGCTGGGGATAAAGATCTGAAAACGATACTGTTGGTGGCTGGCAAAAACATATTCATATTGTTCATATTCATGGATATCTACGTCCATATTAAATGTGGCTGAATATTTTTAAGGAAATTCAACTGGTGAATTTCAGTCTCCCATGGGCCCACCACGTGTGGGAGAGGTAGTACTAGGGGTTCGGTGCATTGTGGTTTGGGCGGTGGCCGAAGGCGGGGGCCTTGGCGTACCGACCCTCGGTTACTGAAGCTGGCTCTTGGGACATGGAACGTAACCCTCTGGGTGGGAAGGAGCCTGAGCTGGTGTGTGAGGCTGAGAGATACCAACTAGATATAGTTGGGCTCACCTCCACACACAGTCTGGGTTCTGGAACCAATCCTCTCGAGAGAGGCTGGACTTTATTCTTTTCTGGAGTTGCCCAGGGTGAAAGGCGGAGGGCTGGAGTGGGCTTACTCATAGCTCCCCGGCTCGCTGCCTGTGTGTTGGGGTTTTCACCAGTGGATAAGAGGGTTGCTTCCCTGCGCCTTAGGGTCGGGGAAAGGGCTCTGACTGTTGTTTGTGCTTATGCACCGAATGGCAGTTCGGAGTACCCGGCCTTCTTGGAGTCCTTGGAGGGGGTACTGGAAGGTGCCCCTTCTGGGGATTCCATTGTTCTGCTGGGGGACTTCAATGCTCACGTGGGCAATGACAGTGGGACCTGGAAGGGCGTGATTGGGAGGAACGGCCTCTCCGATCTGAACCCGAGTGGTGTTCTGTTGTTGGACTTCTGTGCTCGTCACAGTTTGTCAATAACGAACACCATGTTTGAGCACAGAGGTGTCCATAAGTGCACATGGCACCAGGACACCTTAGGTCGCAGTTCGATGATCGATTTTGTAATCGTATCGTCGAACTTGCGACCGTGTGTCTTGGACACTCGGGTAAAGAGAGGAGCTGAGCTGTCAACCGATCACCACCTAGTGGTGAGTTGGATCAGATGGCGGGCGAGGATGCCAGAAAGACCTGGCAGACCCAAACGTATTGTGAGGGTTTGCTGGGAACGTCTGGCAGAGGAACCTGTCAGAAAGGTCTTTAACTCCCACATCCGACAAAGCTTTGACCGCATCCCGAGGGAGGCCGGAAACATTGAGTCTGAGTGGGCTTGGTTCCGTGCTTCTATTGTCAATGCGGCAGATCGGAGCTGTGGCCGCAAGGTTGTCGGTGCCTGTCGTGGCGGCAATCCCAGAACCCGGTGGTGGACACCTCGGGTAAAGGAGGCCGTCATGCTGAAGAAAGAGTCCTATCGGGCCTGGTTGGCCCGTGGGACTTTGGAGGCAGCAGACAGGTACAGGGGGCCAAGCGGATCGCGGCTTTGACTGTCGCAGAGGCAAAAACTCGGGTGTGGGAAGAGTTTGGTGAGACCATGGAAAGCGACTTTCGATCGGCTCCGAGGAGGTTCTGGCAAACCGTCAGGCAACTCAGGAGGGGAAAGCATTTCCCGACCAACACTGTATACAGTGAGGCTGGGGATCTGCTGACCTCGACTGGGGATGTCATTAGGCGGTGGAAGGAATACTTCGAGGATCTTCTCAATCCCACCACCACGTCTTCCATAGAGGAAGCAGAACCAGAGGACTCGGGCGGGGGTTTGCCCATCACTAGGGCTGAGGTGACCAGGGTAGTTGTGAAACTCCTTGGAGCCAAGGCTCCGGGGTGGATGAGATCCGTCCTGAGTTCCTTAAGGCTCTGGATGTTGTGGGACTGTCTTGGTTGACACGTCTTTGCAACATCGCGTGTACATCGGGGGCAGTGCCTCTGGATTGGCAAACCGGGGTGGTGGTTCCCCTTTTAAGAAAGGAGACCGGAGAGTGTGCTCCAACTATCGGGGATCAGACTTCTCAGCCTCCCTGGTAAGGTCTATGCAGGGGTTCTGGAGAAGAGAGTCTGTTCGATAGTCGAATCTCAGTTACAAGAGGAACAATGTGGATTCCGTCCTGGTCGTGGAACACTGGACCAACTTTTCACCCTTGCGAGGGTCCTAGAGGGTGCATGGGAGTTTGCTCAACCAGTCCACATGTGCTTTGTGGATTTGGAAAAGGCATTCGACCGTGTCCCTCGGGGATTCCTCTGGGGGTGCTCCGGGAGTATAGGGTACGGGGCCTGTTGCTACGGGCTACCCAGTCCCTGTACAAACGGAGCAGGAGTTTGGTTCGCATGGCCGGCAGTAAGTCAGACTGGTTTCCGGTGGGAGTTGGACTCCGCCAAGGCTGCCCTTTGTCACCGGTTCTGTTCATAACTTTTATGGACAGAATTTCTCGGCGTAGCCAAGTGGCGGAGGGGGTTCGGTTTGGTGGCCTCAGGATTCCACGCCTTCTCTTTGCAGATGATGTGGTCCTGTTGGCATCATCGGGCCGAGACCTACAGCTCTCGCTGGATCAGTTTGCAGCCGAGTGCGAGACGGCTGGGATGAGAGTCAGCACCTCTAAAACTGAGACCATGGTACTCAGTCGGACAAGGGTGGAGTGCCCTCTCTGGGTCGGGAGTGAGTCCTTGCCTCAAGTGGAGGAGTTTAAGTATCTCGGGTTCTTGTTCACGAGTGAGGGAAGGATGGAACGAGAGATTGACAGGCGGATCGGTGCTGCGGTTGCAGTATTGCGGTCGCGGTACCGGACCGTTAGGTGAAGAGAGAGCTGAGCCAAAAGGCAAAGCTCTCAATTTACTGGTCAATCTACGTTCCGACTCTTACCTATGGTCACGAGCTTTGGGTAGTGACCGAAAGAATGAGATCGCGAATACAAGCGGCCGAAATGAGTTTTCTTCGCAGGGTGTCTGGGCTCTCCCTTAGAGATAAGGTACGGAGCACAGTCATCCGGGAGGGGCTCGAGTAGAGTCGCTGCTCCTCCACGTAGAGAGGAGCCAGTTGAGGTGGTTCGGGCATCTGGTTCGGATGCCACCTGGGCGCCTGCCTAGGGAGGCGCTCTGGGCATGTCCAACTGGGAGGAGGCCCGGGGAAGACCCAGGACACGCTGGAGAGATTATATCTCTCGGCTGTCCTGGGAACGCCTTTGGTATCCCCCCAGAAGAGCTGGAAGAGGTGGCTGGGGAGAGGGAAACCTGGGCCTCTTTGCTTAGGCTACTGCCCCCGCGACCTGGACCCGGATAAGCGGAAGACAATGGATGGATGGATGGAATTTCAGTCTCCAGGAGCATCAGTCTAGGATGTTTTGGGATAATTGAGGAAAATTACCTGGCAACTCTCTAAAAGCCTGTTGATGCCTAATTCAAATTGTTATATGATTTTATTGTACTAATGTAATACAAGCATGCACTCTGTCTTTTTAGGCAATACCATCTGTCTGGAAGGTGTTCCAGATAGATCGAGAAACTCCACACTGAGCCTAGTTTTGGGTCTGTCTTCTCTTACCCTATCTCTCATTGCATCACTGTTATCCAGGTTTCATCTCGAACATCTCCGTGCACAGACAGTACTTCCCTGATGAGGAGGATGAGAAGGGAGCAGCCAAGGCTCTGATGCGTCTTCAGGACACGTATCACCTGGACTCGGAGAGTTTCTCCAAAGGGAAACTTCCAGGTCAGGGTCCTGACCCCGGTAACTGAATCCCCCCCCACCACCATATACTGTATACTTTTCTCTACAGTATTAATATTTTATGCAAATTACATTTTGTGTATTTTGAGGTTATCATTTCCTTAATTTCCTATCATTTCAAATTTATCTCTCTAGCATCTACAGTTTCAGCACTTGTAGTTTAATTACATTTGCATCTTGGATAGGAATGTAAACTCGAATGGCTCTTCCCACAGTTTAAATTAAATTTCTAATCTAGACCTCCAACTCCAACAATGAAGTTAGCAGGAGGGTCAGGATGGGATTTCAGGAAACTAGCAAAAATGTCAATCAAACAAAAAAAAGCTTAAGCTAGATCCCAAACCATTTACAACTAAAAGTAATGGTCAAAAAATAATTTTTATTTTTTTTAAGACCTAATGATATTACACCACTGGTGTTTTCTTGTTGTCATGTGAAAACACACAAGAAGATCTTATGCATAAAATGTCAGTTGTGGTTCATGTATCAAACCTAAACATGAACAAGAAATTATAGCAGTTCAGTAATAACGTTACGCTACGTTAACACAAATCTCTTAAAATCTTGGTACACAGGAGTGCGCTACAATGCTTTCCTGACAGTAGATGACTGCTTTGACATGGGGAAAACTGCATACAATGAGAATGACTACTATCACTCAGTGCTGTGGATGCAGCAGGCCCTCAGGCAGATGGATGCCGGAGAGGAATCCAAAACCTCTAAGGCTGAGGTCCTTGACTACCTCAGCTATTCGGTCTATCAGATGGGTGACCTGCGGCGTGCCATTGAACTTACCCGACGCCTCGTGTTCATTGGTAATCTTTCTTTAGAAGAGCAGCAGTTAAAGCACTTTTGTGGCTCCTCCACAAAATCATTTAACCCTTTATCTCTGTGCACTGACAGATCCCAGCCACCAGAGGGCAGGAGGGAACCTGCGCTACTTCGAGCAGCTTCTCTCCAAGGAGTTGATGGAGAGGGGCCGTGGCAAGCAGGAGCCTGCCGACGAGAAGCCCATTCAGCTGGGAACCTATGAGCGTCCCAAAGACTACCTGCCCGAGAGGGAGATCTATGAGTCCCTGTGCAGAGGGGAGGGTGTCAAATTGGTGAGCAATTATGAGAGAAGGGTGAAGTGGAGATGGTCTGAGATTGGCAAAGGTTTGCTTAATATGCCGTAGTGTTTTTTATAATACTATGCTGTCTTTGTAGCATGTATGTAACATGTCGCAACAAGGAAATTGAGTCAGTTGAGATTGACTGTTTTAAGCATGAAATGCTAAACTAACTGCGCACTCCTGCAGACTCCACAGAGGCTTAGCAGGCTGTTCTGCCGCTACCAAGATGGGAACAGGAACCCTCGTCTTCTTCTGAAGCCCATGAAGGAGGAGGATGAGTGGGACAATCCACACATCGTCCGCTATCTGGAGGCTCTCTCTGATGAAGAAATCGAGAAGATCAAAGAGCTGGCCAAACCCAGGGTAAGCCCAAGCAGTTGTTAACCCAAACTACACATGAGAACTTCTGAAAGACACAACACTCTATAGTATAGAGATGTTTTGGGAATCTGGAATATGGATTTTAGTTCTGATATTAACTGACAGAGAAGCCTAAAGATTATGTTGTGGAATCAATTTAGCTGTGTTAGGGTCTTTGCCAAGCTCCAGACGTTTTTCACCCTCAGAGTTATCACTCTTGAAAGATTTGTCTAAAGAGTCTGTTACACAACCATCCTACATCAGTATTAATGGTTGGTCTAGGGAAGTATTTCAAATTTACTTTATTGTCAAAAAAATATTGATTGATTTGATCGCCTCTCACCATGACTGATTTTTCTGGCTAGCTGTCAAGGGCCACTGTGCGAGACCCAAAAACAGGCGTACTGACAACAGCACATTACCGAGTGTCCAAGAGGTGAGTCAGCGAGGATGAGAACCACTTCCTCCACTTAAATATACACAAATATCCACAAATCTGTGACCATGAGAATGTTTGACCAATGCATTTAAATCAGAAGTTGAGACATGTAGACTAGGGGTTGCTGTTTAAGCCCTATGTGTTTCTGACCTGCAGTGCTTGGTTGGAAGGAGAGGAGGACCCAGTCATTGCGCGTGTCAATCAAAGAATAGAAGATGTTACCGGTTTGTCAGTGGATACTGCTGAACTTCTGCAGGTGTTGAAACAATCTGTACAACTACTTAAAATGTTAATGTAGATACCCAGATCTTTTTCTTTGGGGCTTTTGGTTGATGCATAGGTTCTATATTCACTTTCTCTTATACCGCTCTTGACCTTTCTCCTATACTGCTTCATCATGTGTACATGTTGCTGTATAACTCCCAAATAGATATGTTTAGAAAACAGGGTTAACCTTGTTGGCCTTGTAGTCTTGTTAGCCAAATAAACCCAAGATCTCTGTAATGATTCTCAGTTGGCTATTGGTGAGTGGTCAGATGCTGTTTTGCTTTCACTGGCTTCTTGTTTGGTTTGAGCTAATGGTCTCGTTGGTGTTACCTAAACAGATCTTTGATTTTGGCTTCTAACCTCCA
Source organism: Brachyhypopomus occidentalis (assembly GCA_020368025.1). Classification (NCBI taxonomy): domain Eukaryota; kingdom Metazoa; phylum Chordata; class Actinopteri; order Gymnotiformes; family Hypopomidae; genus Brachyhypopomus; species Brachyhypopomus occidentalis. The sequence goes on from JAGXOD010000052.1 coordinate 1,199,801, forward strand.
TGTCTTTTTATGCAGGTTGCCAACTATGGGGTTGGAGGTCAATATGAGCCACATTATGATTTCTCCAGGGTAAGCTCGTAGCTCTGGTCTTGCATGGTTGTTTCAGCAAAACGCTCAGTATTTATGTGAAGCTGAGAGTAGACCTGCTACAACACAGGATGTTCTAGTATTACATTATATAAAATCATGTGTATTATTGCATGATTTAAATTGTTATTGATTTAAAAAACAGTGTAATACATTTATATATTTACAGTTACACATTAATGTTTGCAGTTACTAATCAAAATATATCCCCACTTTATTACATGAATTGGTTATAAGTATAATGGTAAATTGTGGACCATGTAGAAATTAGTTCACACAAGAAATTACTGTGCATTGACCTTTGAAGCTGCTACTTCTTAACATTTAGCACTCAATTATTGTTGGTTACATTGCAAATAGTTCATATTAAACCAGCTATGTGCACAATTAATATTATGTATATACAGTGTCCAATGCTTGTATGGACTTATTTGTTTCTTCTTTGTTTCTGATGGTTCACAATTTAGCATTACTTTTTTTCTCCTTAATTTTGCATGCACTTGCAAACCAGGGGGTGCAATGAGACCAAATAACTCACACAACTGAGATCAGCTGGAAAAGCAAGTCCCCTCCTTGGCATTTACTGTGTTTGCTCAGGACCACCCCTGGGCTTACTGGGTTACTCTTCTCAATTCCATAGGAGTCTGAAACCCAGCGCATAGCTCTCTGTGTGTGTAGCTACTTTGCTTTGCCCGTGTGTACGTGTTGTCAAGGCTCCCGTGGTGAGCGGCAGCCCCTGTGCAGTTCACTTTGGGTTTAAAGTTGCCAACGTCTGTTGCAGCGTCCTTTTGACAGCAACCTCAAGGTTGATGGAAATAGACTTACCACCTATCTGAACTATGTAAGTACATGAGCGCTCTGAAATGAGCCCCCTGCCTTTTACTCTCAAATTTTATCTTCATAGAAAGATGAGCCAGAAGCTTTCAAATCATTAGGCACAGGAAATCGTGTGGCTACTTATTTAAATTATGTAAGTATGCACCCCCCTGCCCCTCTATGGTGTGAATGACGCAATGAGACACTTGTGTGCGGCTTCCTTGCCATTGCTGGCTTATTTCACCAGTACACTCAGGAGTGGACGTCCATTGGCTGACATGGTAATTGCTTTCAGTAAGTTAATATGACTCAATGTCAAGTCAATTAGAATGTCCATTAGGAAGAGCAATGCCCCTTATAACATGCTGGCTCATTTAATGCTACACAGCATTCATTTGCTTTAAATATCTTCACGGCCCATTTGCCTAATATAAGGTCATCCTGTTGGCTCCAGTGCAATATCAAGACATAAACAAACCTGAAATTGTATTTACCTTCGTGTATATAAGAAATGAATTGTTTTGTATTAACTTACTAATGAATAGAACACATTATCATTGCAAATAATCACAAGGCTTTAAGTGTTCACCATTGCTTTGTTCACCATCTTAGTCTGCTTGTACGAGTTGTTATAGCCAATGTCTCCTTATTTCAATATAATCAAACATTTAATGTCTGTTTAACTAATTGGTTGATTGCCTCAATTTTAGGCAATAACAAGTTATCAAGATGATGCAAAATTTCATGGCTCAATTCCATTGTGGCCCAAAATAGAAAATGATTCAGCGTGATTGTTTAAGGAACAGCTGATAAACAACTAATTAATATTGGTTATAATCTCAGATGCTCTAGATTCAAATGTAATCCATTATACATATCTTTAAAATCGTATTATCTTTATATCTTAATTACATATAAACATTATATTATATATACGTAAACATATATAATGTATAATGAACATTTAAGGAAGGTCACAAAATATTCAATTCTATGTGTTATAGTTTGAATATAAATATAGCTATAATATAGCAGATTGAAATTCACATGCATGTAACCACCACATATAATTGTCACGGTGACGCTCCCGGATCCCTCCCTTTGGGCGTGTGTTTGCATTGTCTGCGTCTAGGTCTGACCATGTATGTACTTCCGTGGGAGTGATGGGATGTGAGTGTGTTCATCGGTCTCACCTGTGGCTTGTCTCGTTCTCACATGGGTTTCGTGTTGTTTGTCTATTTAATGTGCAAATACGCAGTGTCCTGTGCTCGTCTTTGTTCTGAGTGTGTGATTGTCTCGTGCTGGCTACAAAGCTAGCCTGTTAAATGTAAATAAACGTGTCTCAATATACGCAAGTATTCTCTGCATTCTGTCCGTGAACCTCGCGTTACAGAAAGACGAGCCGTGCAACAGAATGCCAGGGTATGTGCGGGACAGAAAGAAGGCCAAGGGAGGAAAGAAGAAGGGTAAGCACCAGCGCGCACCCCCTCCTCGGCCGTCCCGCATGACCGAAGGTAGGATTCCCACGACACAGAGGGAGAGCGGAAGCTTCTTCCTCTGGACTGAGGACGATGTGGCCACTGCGGAGGAGCTGCATGACCGGATCATCCAAAGTGCGTGGGATGAGGAGGAGAGAGGACTGGCGGGCTTTTACCGTGAGCTAGCGGACCAGGCGGTGCGCGGCCAACCCGACCAGTCAGCGAGGGACTCCTCCCCCCTGCCTGATGGAGTGTCCCACGACACGTTGAGCCCGATATACTTGGGCGCCTGGACCATGCGCCATACCCCCCGAATATGAATTCGGGAAGAGGAGTCTGATGAAGCCAGCCCCCCTCCGTCGGTATACTCAGAGGCTACCGAGTACTACGGGGAAGCCAGCCCCCCGCCATCGGTGTACTCAGAGGCTACCGAGTACTACGGGGAAGCCAGCCCCCCGCCATCGGTGTACTCAGAGGCTACCGAGTACTACGGGGAAGCCAGCCCCCCCGCCATCGTTGTACTCAGAGGCTACCGAGTACTACGGGGAAGCCAGCCCCCCGCCATCGTTGTACTCAGAGGCTACCGAGTACTACGGGGAAGCCAGCCCCCCGCCATCGGTGTACTCGGAGGCTACCGAGTACTACGGGGAAGCCAGCCCCCCGCCATCGGTGTACTCGGAGGCTACCGAGTACTACGGGGAAGCCAGCCCCCCGCCATCGGTGTACTCAGAGGCTACCGAGTACTACGGGGAAGCCAGCCCCCCGCCATCGGTGTACTCAGAGGCTACCGAGTACTACGGGGAAGCCAGCCCTCCGCCATCGGTGTGCTCGGAGGCTACTGAATGCCACAGGGAAGCCAGCCTTCCTCCATCAGTGTGCTCGGAGGCTACTGAATGCCACGGGGAGGAGGAGGAAGACGACTCGCGGTCGGTACCCTCAGAGACCCCCGAGTACTACGGGAAGGAACCAAGCCCTCCCCCGTCGGTACACTCGGAAGAGACCGAGTGTTACAGGGCAGGGGCAAGCCCTTCCTCGTCCATGTGCACAGAGGAGGCAAACGATTACGGGGAGGAGGATAGCGACAGCCTGATGCCCTCAGAACACTCCTCTGAGAAGCTGGAGGGTCGAGGAGAGCAGCCCTACCGGGCTGAAAGTCGCTACTCCACGCTGTCGGAGGAGCGCATGGAGTGCCCAGTGTAGAGTCCTGGGGATGTCAACATGAGGAGTTACCACTCCTCAGAAGAGGAGGAGATGGAGGTCCAAGCGGGAGGAGCCTTGAGCTCCTCGACTGTGCCCAGCCAAGGGGCGTGTCTCTCGGCAACTTCGTCCTGGAGGACGAGAGCGTCTTCCAAGCCCAAGAGTACAAAGGGCCCTCCTGTGGCGAAAAAAGGAACTGTGCAAACCCCTAGGGGCGGAGCACAGCCTAGAGATCCCGGTGGGGGAACGAAGGGAAAACCACCGGGTGCCATGTTTGCAACCCCAGGACTGCAGACCCCGCCGATCGCGGGGTTCCCGGTGTTGAGACCGATGGTCTCATTCATATCGGTGCCTGTGTTTTTGTCTGTCCCCGTGTTTCTCCCCAATCCATTTTTCCCTCTTGTACCATTGGTGTTGAATGTTCCTCTGTGTGTGTTTATGCAAGTCCCTGTTTTGTCTAACGTGTTTTCCCCCGTCTTCCCAGGGAGGGCGTTCTGAGCGTTATCGCGGCGGAGCCTTTCGCGGAGGAGTTGACCCCGCAGCCGAGGTTCCCGGCGGTCCCGGGCCTGTCCGTAGGTTGGGTCCGGGGCTTTACAGCTGCGCTGGGCAACCCGGGGGTGGTGGTTGCCCTTGGTGGGGGGCTCTGTCACGGTGACGCCCCGGATCCCTCCCTTTGGGCATGTGTTTGCGTTGTCTGCGTCTAGGTCTGACCATGTATGTACTTCCGTGGGAGTGATGGGATGTGAGTGTGTTCATCGGTCTCACCTGTGGCTTGTCTCGTTCTCACATGGGTTTCGTGTCGTTTGTCTATTTAATGTGCAAATACGCAGTGTCCTGTGCTCGTCTTTATTCTGAGTGGGTGATTGTCTCGTGCTGGCTACAAAGCTAGCCTGTTAAATGTAAATAAACGTGTCTCAATATACGCAAGTATTCTCTGCATTCTGTCCGTGAACCTCGCGTTACAATAATGTTGTTAAAGGTACATTGAATCACCAATAACTTGCAGGCCTTTGCTGCTACCATGTTTTGTCTGTTTATTGTAGATGAGCAATGTCGAAGCTGGTGGAGCCACCGTGTTCCCGGATTTTGGAGCTGCTATCAAGCCAATAAAGGTGAGATCCTCTCCATCTGCTGTTTCATTAGATGGTCAAGGAGATCATTAACATGCATTTGTCTCTCCAACCCTGCTGTGCTGCCAGGGTACTGCAGTGTTCTGGTACAACCTCTTCAGGAGTGGAGAGGGTGACTATCGGACCAGGCACGCTGCCTGTCCTGTTCTAGTGGGAAGTAAATGGGGTGAGTAGGAGAATCGCAATGCTGTTTAGATTAATAAGAGATTCTTACTATGGAGAAAATAAATATAATTAATGTCTGTGCTCAAGGCTGACTGCTAAAAACCCAGTAAGTGAACTGTAAATGTTCTGTTGAGCAAACTTAGCAGTTATCAAATCCCATCTGTTATGTAGCAACAATAGCAACAATATTGTGCAATTTTATAAAGAATCAAATTGCCCCTGCCTATTGTAGGGTATTATAAATTGGCTTAATCACACATACAGACACACACACACGGCATTTGAAAACCATGGCTATGAAATTGTTAATGAGTTAAGCATGATTTTCACAAATAGCGCCACCTAGTGACCAAATGATTTGAAACTTTACTCAGTGACTCAAGAGTCCTATATATATGCACAGCATTCAGGTTTTCAAGCCTGTGAAATGACCAAAACCAATTTATTGGCTCAACTGAATAGTTTGACATCAAGATTGTGGTGATCCAAAAATCCAAGGAATAGTTTGCAAAAGTAGGTTTCGCATATTATGCAAATTGGCAAAAGAATTAAGTGGGTGGAGCTTAATGGTTGTATATTAGGAGTCCTATTGAATTTATTCAAGGAATGCATAGGAATTTTGTATCTATGACTTACGGTGTGGGAGATATGGGCCAAAAGGTAAAATGGTGTCTTATAGCGCCATCCAAAGGCCAGTGTGGGTCCCTGTACTTGAGTCTGGTCCTTGAAGCACACTGCACCTTAGTTAAGTTAAGCAAGTTTAGCACCTTTTTTTTTGTATTTTTGCTTGCACGAGCAGCTCTCTTCTTGCGCGTGATAGCATTTTTGCTCTCAGGAACGAACATCATCTGCTTGCACGAGTGAGCAGTTTTTCTCGCGAGAAGTGTGATTTTTCCGCGATTTTTGAATCAGATTTGACACCATACATGGCCAGTGAAAGGCTAGCTCAGTACTTACCCAATGTGCAGATTTGAAAATTTGTATCATCATAAGAAAGATTTGGTGTGCTCAGGATAATGGCATGATTGAACTGTTTTGCATTTACTAAGATTGAATATCTGTTAACATCTAAAATAAGATCCTTGGGAGGCATGAATTAGCATGAATCAGCGTTTATTGCATTAGAGTATACATCCTTTGACATCCACATGTCACATTCACATCCTCTGCTTTTGACAGTATCCAACAAGTGGTTCCATGAGCGAGGTCAGGAGTTCAGGCGACCATGTGGCCTCACAGAGGTGGACTGAGGCAATCGCTCTGGTCTTAAACAAGCACTCTGCTCCACCTGCGATGCCTGTACTGTGACGCACAACAAACCCACACATCACACTCTGAACTCTGGCACTCTGGTCTTGGATGCAACGGTGTACTTTTTCAGGCTGACTCAGTCAGCTTTGGTAGCCATGTTGAACACTTGCGTTTTTGGAATCTGTGGTGATAAAGACACGGAGCCATCACAACTGCAGAGTGGAGTTTGAGAGGCATCCCACATGCCTGGCCTTGGAGGGATTTCCATTCTTTTTTTTCCTTTTTAATTGCCAATATTTCTTTTCTTTCTTTTATTTTAATTTTTTTTTTACAACATATACTGTTACTTAGCTACATGGGGAGTGGGGAGTAACGTGACTAGTATTTTGTTTCATCAGTAAAAGGGCCCAGCAAAGCTTTTGTCCTCTGTTGGAAAAGGCCTTTTGAGCAGAAACGAGAGCCACATTTTGTGCCAAAATAGAAACTGTTGGCACAAGAGAGGAGATCATTGGAATACAGATACACTTCGCGTTGTCTCCATTCATTGGCTAGAATTTAAAGTTGCTCACTTCTTGCAGAAGGTCAAAAGACTTTTGTTTGTTTTTTATTTATAGAATGTATAAATTATTATACTGTTTTGTGGCGTTTTAGGTTTTTATTACATATACAAATGCTGTATATGGTGCGCAATAAACAGTGTCTCTTTAAATGGTGTTTTATGGTATTGTGACGGGCAGAGAGTGCGAACTAAAAGGAAGTGATCACGCCAAGTCGCAGAGAAAAAGAGGGGTTTAATGAATAAAGTCCGCAAACCAAAGACCCATTTGTCATTTTGTAGAGGTTGCATCAACATTGATTGTATTTTTGCTGATCGCTTCTATAGAATTCAGTTTTCACAAAGGTAAGTTTTGACACCATCTTCAAACTACATTGAAACAAACACAAAGGTCAGTCTACATAAATGTTAAAAATGAGCTGCCAAAAGTTATTACTTCAAAACCTTACACAGTTGTTTTCAGAAGACCGGTGACCAAAGCTCTAACCCAGAGTGTTAGAATGTTGTTGTTATCCAAAATCCACCTAATTAGATATTGCACTACTAAGCTGGCAAAAACATATTTCCCAACTGATGCTGCTCCTACTGTCACCATTTCACAACATAATTACCTGGCTTACTGCCCAGCTTTCTTTTGACTGTTGTCTCATAACCTCATGGGGATTTTTGAGCCAGTCCTGCTTTTTGGACATATTAATTATGTTGGGTTTTGCTTAGTAGAACCAAACTTAAGGAGCTTAAGCCATCACATTTTGTCTGTGCACTGAACACCTATAACGTGTCCACTGCTGGGTTCTGTGTTCGTAACTACATTCAAGATAAAACACAATGGGGCTGAAGATGATTATAATAATGATATCATACTGGACATATTCTGCTGGAATGGATGAGTTCTACTCATCAACAGGTAGGGCATACGTTGACTTTTATGATAATTGTTTATTTAAAATTGCCATCTTGTATATCAAGTTTCTTAAAGAGCATGTAGAGGTATGCATTTGGCATGTCTCATTGGAAACTAATATAATTAATTATCTAATCCAAAGAAATATAACATTGTTATGGATAAGGCAGACATTTGACAAGTTGTTTTAAAAAAGTGTGACACAATGATGTTCAACGGTTTATATAATATGCTTATTGTGTTTTTGACCAAATACTAAATGTCTTTATTTATTGTACTGAACTGGCCCATTAAATCATTATTTGACAATGGCTGCTACATTACTCGCTTTATATTGTCTGTTTTGTTTTTATACAATATACCTTCATGTCTTATTTGTTGTAGTGTCTTTGCAAATGTAAGAGGGGAGCTAAAATACCTTGTTAAGACAGACTATGCTTTACAGATCATATGACACAGCTTATTCGTTTAAAGAAGGATGTTTCTCAATGTCTTGAACACTACATAACAGCGTTGAAAAAACAGACAAATCTGCTGAAAAGGTAACTGTTACCTACTGATAACTATAACTACTCACCATCTAACTCTATGGTACTAAATGCTTTTTAGTCTTTCTGAAAAGATGCATAACTTATGCTGAAGAAATATATCTGTGAATTAATTTTAATTAAGTTTTTCTACAATTGTTTTGTTACCTCAGAAGTTGTGAACCAAGTTGCGATTCCTTGGTTATTATATTTAAAAAATACCCAACACCATATATGTAATTTTTACATTAAAGTGCTTACACATGATCAGCAACTGGAGAACATACCAAATTGTCTTGACAATTTCTTTGTTTTTAACAGAGCTTTTCGAGGCCTTGAGAGTGTTTCTGTTGATTTCTCTGAAGACCCTGAAAGGTTTATCAGTAACCCATTCACAGCATTCAGGCTTGTGAGACAGCTGAGGAATGCGGGCATAGCCATTGAAGATCTCGCCAGAAGAAACATCTCAGAGGGTCAGGTGACCTAACACGTAGAGTTAAAGAGCTAGTTAGTCATCATTGCATCTGCCCAGAGCGTCCAGAATTCAGCTTATTCTGAACACTATATTGGCACATGACAATTGGCCAGTTTAAGTTTTCTGTCTTCCATGTTGTCTGGTAGTAAACTCTGGTGATAAAATATGGCTACTGCTAAAGTGATTTCTAGAGTTTTTGTATTTTCATTCCTGTAACATGACTCGTCTATCACAAGTACCACAGATAATATTTTCTTTAGTTGCACCTACTGGATTTTGTGTTTTTCCTTTTGAAAGCCACATTCAGGTAGAATGTAATTCTTCCCCTTTGTTATTCCACCATTTGGCAGGAGGAGACATTACCTTGTATCTGATAAATTAACATTAATTGTCTTGTGCTCAATCTTGGGCTCCATTTCTCATCTGTCCTTAACACCTGTGGTTTCAGCTGTATAAAGAACCAGGCCACATTACAGTTGATAGAGAATATTTCATAATTTCCTCATATGCTGCTGCTGTTCTCTTTGTTGGCTAATCATATCTGTAATAAAAATACTGCTCTTCATGAATTTGTGTTGCCAGTGTTTACTGCCAAGCTTCCAAAGTAACCAGTGCAGCAAGAATGTGAAATATAACACACCTCATAACATGCCTGAACTAGTAACCAAGCACTGAGTTCATGGCTGAGGTGTATTAGGGCAGGATTATCATAAGGTGTGTCATAGCTGAGGACACTCAAAGACTGGCCTGGGAAGCAAGGGTTACTTGAAAGCAATGTCAAAATAGATTGCAAGGATTATAAGATGAAGGTGCAATGCAGAGGTGTACCCTGTAGTTAACAGTAAATTGTAGCAGATTTGTTAAGGTTCATGTAGATTTGGTTCTCCATTTCATCTCTGTCAAGCTGTAAACTACATGATAATTTTTTGGATTTTCTTCATCAGTATAACTCTCTATGGCCTTATTCTTTTGAATTTCTCCTCTGTGTAGATTTCAGTGCACTAAGGTCAAAAGCAGAGTTTCTCCCCAGTGACACTGATTTAGATGGGGTAGTAATATCCATGCTTAGGCTGCAGGACCTCTACAAACTAGATCCAAAGAAAATGACTGGTGAGTCTCGTGCTTACAGGTCATCCATTAAAAATATTTTGCTCATGTTGACCTGAGACACCTCTTCTGAAGAACTGAAGACCTACTGAGGTTTTCATTTTTGTAAACTTTGTAACATTGTAACTATGCTGTTATTGTCAGGGTTGGCAAAGGCCTTGAACCTGAATCCGGATGAATGTTTCCAGATAGCTATGGTGGCTCACCAGAATCATCAGTTCCACCATGCTGCTCTTTGGATGCAGGAAACCCTGAGGAAGCTTGATGAGGCTACAGATGCTGTGGTAACCAAACAGGAAGTTCTGCAACGTCTTGCTTCTGCTCCATTTCCAGCAGTGAATTTGCCTATTGCCTTTGGGCTAAGCCAGCAGTTACCACCTCTTGGTAAATCTGGGCTCTACATGTTTTTTTTTGTTCTCTAAATTTATCTTTGTGAATATGGAATATTTTCATATTTGGACCTGGTATGTTTTTATTTCATGGCATTGCCTGGACCAGACAAGATCAAAAACACTGTCACATTTTCATGTGTGTGCAAATCACAAAGTTCCTTAGATGGCAATTACATGACAATTTTATTGTAAAGTTAATAGTGCATCTGAACAATCCTCCACAGATGTCATGGACGTGAAGACTTTGCTCCAACTAGCACATTCCAGCAGGCTGGTAGAAAGCATTAAAGACTGGGATGAGGCACAACTCTCCATATCACCCTTTGACAATGCTCCTCTGGGTTATCCATGGCACAGTGACTACCAGGCCTTGTGTAGAGGAGAAGGGATCAAAATGGTAAGGAAGTTATAACAAAGTGATGGACTGAGAAAGAACATGGATGATTTATTACAAACATGCATCACACAGAAGGTCTGCTTGCATCAGTATTTGCATATATAGATAATGCATGAAATGAAAATAAGTAAATATAAATGAAACTATATTGTGCTAAAATAAACATACTTCTATTGAGTTTCACTATTTTAATGTGTAAGACATGTTAGAGGGACTTTATCCCACAAAAAAATTGGAAATTGATGTGTGACCAACATTGTCATTTTTCTGGTATTGCTCAGTCTTGAAGCTTTCACCAATGGTATGCTATGAATGACTCCCTCTCTCTCTTAAACCCAGTGTTAATATTGACATTATTTTTATGGGCAGACCCCTCAGAGACAGAGGAAGATGGTTTGTAGGTACTCAACAAGGGGAGGAAACCCTCGGCTAATATATGCCCCTGCTAAGCAGGAGCAGGAGTGGGATCAACCTCTCATCCTCAGATTTCATGACTTTTTGACCATAAGTGAGATTAAAGTGATCAAAGGACTTTCCAGGTCAAAGGTGAGCCTCTATAACTGAACACTATAGGACACAGTATGTTTGGCATCATAACCTATGCTTTCAAGTGATCTGTGCGTTTTCATCTTTTTTTCTGTAATTTAATGATGTCACAGGAGGAAGGACATTGAGCTTGGGAATTTGTTTGTCTAGAAATGTTTGAGAGTAGCTTGAATTGTCGAAACAATTATTTTTCATTGCAATGTTTTATGAGATTCTTAATTGTTTTATACAATCCTTATGATGTTGATTGAAAACAATGGAACATGTGTAATTATAGTAGCTGTAATTATAATGTAATTATTGTAACAGTACACATAGTAGCTGCTTAGCTGCTGTAATGCTGACACGTTTATTTTTGTCTTTAGCTTGCCCGGGCTAAAGTTGTAGACCCAGTCACAGGGGAAAATGTTTCTACCACAGTACGTGTGTCAAAAAGGTAAGCAGTGAATTGTACATAATACAAGATGAAGTCATATGAGAAATGCAAAGAGTATTTCACAAGCATATTTGGAGCAGCTTTAAAATGAAAAGTTTTTTGGAGTTAAAAGTGAAAAACAGGTTTCCACATGACGTCTGATTTTCTGGGGGTCCTATTTTCCTGTCTGTCCACTGAAGTGAATTTTTAAATGGGATGAATTTTCAACAAAGGTGTAAATATGACTCTCTCTGTTTCTCTCTTTCTTTCAGTGCGTGGTTGTCTGAAGATGAGAGTCCAGTGGTTGCACGTATGAATCAGAGAATAGCTGATGTCACTGGGCTGGACATGGAAACAGCAGAGGACCTCCAGGTTAAGTTATTAAAGTTAATAAAGCTGGACGGACTTACCACTTAGCAATCCATGATTCATGTTCACACAGCTTAATGTGTCTTTTCTTTTTCAGATTGCAAATTATGGAATTGGAGGACAATATGAACCACACTATGACTCGGCGGTGGGCAACTGCTGATTTATTATGCTACAACATTTAGTGGGCATATACTAATATGCATGAGCATTATATATATATATATATATATATATATATATATATATATATATATATATATATACTGCATACATATATATATAGTATATTTATGCTAGCTTTCTTGTTCTCTCTGCAGCTTGTGAATGACTCCTATGTTGAACTCCAAGGAAGGAGGATTGCAACTGTCTTGATCTATGTAAGACCTGTTTGAAGGACTTTCTCTGAACATAGGTTCAGTTTATACCACGCAATGCCAGGTTCATCATTAACCTGTCTACTACTTTGTCTCAGATGAGTGATGTGGAAGTGGGCGGTTCTACTGTGTTTCCAAGCGTTGGCGCGGCACTTCGACCCGAAATGGTTAGTGAGCCTCTCAGTCCCTCTTGCATTTGAAAGCGACTGCTAGAGCAGCAAGAATGTAAAAACATTTAAGCAGAAGGCAGCTCACGTCTGTGCTTCTGCAGGGCTCGGCAGTGTTGTGGTTCAACCTGCTGAAGAGCGGAGAGGAGGATGCTCGAACCCTGCATGCTGCATGCCCTGTTTTTCTAGGCAGCAAGTGGGGTGAGTATCCAAAATAAACAGGTCCACATAGATTGTTCTGCTTTACTGAGTAAGAATTAATATGAGTTTCATACTTTCAAACAAACACTGTGTTAAGTGCCACCAAACAAACATTCTAGGGGTTTAGCATTATTAATATTGTGCCAATTGCTTCTTCATTGTACACAAACCACCCAGGAAATTGATAATAAAACACATTACTGAAATAAAGTGTTAACGGAAACATGCTGAAAGAACATGTCTACAGTAAATATTAAATTGACCATAGTTTAGAACTTGGTCTGAAACCTCATCAGGCAGATCAACAGTGTAATGTTTTCCATTCATTAGATATTTGCTGCCATTTAAATGTTTCATGAGAGATGCTTCACAAAAATTTTCAAACGTGTTTCTTATCAATTTTGATGCAGTTGCCAATAAGTGGATCCGCTCCAGGGGACAAGAATTCAGGAGGAAGTGCTCTCTGTCCAGCACTGAATGAGTCCAAAAATGTCAAGTATTTGGGAAAACGAGCATTTTCCCAAGATATTTTTCAAGATATTTTTCCCAGTGTGATGGTCTTGCTTCTTATGCCAGGAACCCCAATCTCACTTCAAGCCAAAGTGAAAGGGAAATACTTTAGGACTAAGAGGTGTGACCAGTACTGTGTCAAGGAAGCTGAGCTGAGTTGTGCACCCTGTGACAGAATCCGTCATCTGTGGTTTTTACTTAATAGTTCAATGAGAGAAAATTTATAAATGCACTTTTTCTTGGTTTTAGCTATGTTCACTGTAGATAAAAAAAACTAATGCTTTGTTCAGTAGCTGAATCATATGACTGCCAGGTATACTGTAGAACTGATAATTTTTTAGTTTATTTTTATGATATATTGCAAAAAAAATGTGTAATATGTATTGATATTTAATGTGATAAATAGACAGTGGGCAGTAAAACATTTGACTATGCTATTTTTATCACACAAGATACACTGTATAGACACAGTAATTATATGTAATTTCCTTCATGCTAAGTGTAAAATGAGTAAATGTTCGAATAGTTTTTTTTACTACTACTGCTAAATAGGTGGATTCTATTTGGCAGTAGTAATATTCTGTTACTGTGTGTCTGTACATTATGCAGCCACATTATGGCTGTAGTCTTTTCAAATGCACAGATACATGATCCCTCTTTATTGCTCACATAACTTCAGCGTGTACTGACTGACATCAAATGGACCTGTTTAAATGGACCTTTTATTTAGATTCGACATGGAACAATGTAATTGACTTAGTGCTTCGTATCCAAGTTCTGTTGTGTAAACTCACACACACACACAGACACACAAATCACAGTAATCACAGCCTGTAAATGTGGCGAATGCAGAAAGAGACGCTCGATGAGTAGTTCTACACTGCGCCATAAGATGGCAGTCAGAGGATGCAAAGATGAAGTAAAGAAATATAAATATAGGATATATGTCCTTGGCTATTTGGCAAGGGCGGATTACATCTTTTCTGTGGAAAAGTTATCCGTAACCTATATTAATTGTAAGTCTGTCCAAAATTCAGAGGTGAAAAGCTCGAAATCTTTGTAGACCGGTTATCACTTAGATCAAATTCATTATTATCAGTCTTCAAAATTGTAATACATCGTACATGGTGCAGCATTAAAAGAAGAACAAAACGTACAGCCAGCGTAGCCAAATCTGGCCGATGTGAAATTCTTCCTTGAATCGTGGTGAATGCGCTTTGCATCCCGCGGTAGAGAAAAAAATATCGAAGCAATTCTAATCGTAGTCTATCTATAATGGAGGTTTAACAACGCCTACAGAGTTGTTAAACGGTAGACGTGACCGACTAAACATATAGCTCAAAAATATCAAGAGATGGCTCTGGAGACAGGCTGTGGTAAAATGCCTCTACACCGAAGACAACGCACTATGATGGCCAAGGAGACTGCAGTCCCTGTTTCAGCGAATGTGGTGAGCTCATTCTCGCTGTACAAAGAGGGCGGGGCCAGGAAGCATCATCGGTGCCGTCGTTGCATTGTACGGTTGCTGATGCTGAGGGGTAACGAAAAAAATGTAAGACTATGGAAACGGACTTGAGGGTAGTAGGCCTTGATTCGTCGACAAGAGGTATTTTTTGGTAAGCATCGATCTATATTTCGGCTTGTGTGCTGGAAATTCACTCTCCGCTGATTATATCTACACGTTGTTTTACGAAATATGCGCTTTCAAAAACCGACCGGAAGAATTTCAGAGGCAATAAGGCATGGCTTATGCTTGGCTTGGGCTAAGTAGACATTTAGAGCAGCGTTCTGCTATCACACCACTACGCCACGCAGAATATAGATATAAAATGTGTGGTTATCAGATAATGCATGTTTGATATATATAAAAATATATATTTGTCTTATATATGAGTCAGTAGGAGCCGGCGTATCCGGGATGCGCATTGAGACGCACAGGATACAACCTTGTAAAGATAACAAGCTGATGGCCGCTCATTATTATCAAGGCCATATTACAAAATAAAATAATGTTCCTGATTCTGTTACGTCGTATAGCATGTTTACATGTTTTATGTTTTCGTTTTTTGTTTTCATATAAAGCTGCCTGAATACTACAGATAGGCCCACATGTAGTGATAGCCAGGTGTCAGTTATGGTATAATGGTAAATTCAGCGATTATCATCGTTCATAGAAACGGGTTTCCCCAAAAGCAATATAGGAATATATTGGTCGACCAGTATATTAGACGTAAATATTGACGGAAATGTTGTCCATACTACGTCTCCAGTATTATGCAGTGTAAAACAGGAAAGGCTTCTGAGCATTTAATATAGTACCCATCAGTTTATTTCTCCTGCATAATTTTACAGTACCGTATAACATTTAATTTATGGGTTCAGTGAATCCGGTGTACACAGTTGTGGCGAGTATATAAATGATACAATTTACGTAGTGTTTACATTCTTAGAATGAGATCGCAAATTTGAATAAATGTTGGTTGTCGCCAGTTGTGAGATAACTGAAATTTGCTTTTATTGGTTTCTTAAACCAGAAAAACATGAATCACATATTTGAATAAAATACAAGTTGCTTAAGTTAACCTGTGATTTTGGTTGCCTGTTACTACAGAAGAGTATAGTGTGTGGATAAAAGTAAAAAAATCACAATTTATATATCACTATCAACATAACTTACATAACTTATGCAATACTCCTCTTGGTTGGTTTTGGAGACATAACAACTCACTTCCATACCAGTACAATACAGTAAGTGATGCTATGTATTTAAGGCCAGAGTTTGTTAAGAAAGAGAGAAAGTATACGTTTAAACAAAAGGGTTCATGAATTCAACATTTAAAATGTTGATTTTTCCAAACTGTCAATATATGAATTAACTATGTGTCCATTTTATTTACAGAAAAATCTGATATATTACAGATATATGTTGTCATAATTCATTTTATGCTTCCAAGAATTCAGCAATGGATTACATTTCAGACCTTTACATTCTCAGCCTTGATGATATGGAGAGATTTGGAACAACTATTCTAGCAGCCACACAAATCGCGTAACACAGAATAGGCCTGTCTCTGTCTCCAACAGAGACCCAGCATACTGAAAATCTCATTCGACCCACAGGAAATGATAGGGGTAACCCAGACTAGGAGGAGTGTAAGTTCGGCATTAATATTACATCACATCCTTTCCACAAGATGCTGTGAGTGAAATATGGAGGATCTCCCCCCAACACCTTTGTTCTTATTTGAAATAAGAAGTGAAGTGAAATAAGAAGTGTTGTAACTATTGTTTTAAAACATATATAGAATAATCTGGCTTTGGTCCCCAGTCTGAAGAAACAGAATTTGCAATGTACTTCTTAAATAACCAGTCCTAAGCTCAGGACCTTGCATTTGTGGTTGGTGGTTTTAGTGACCCACAGTCTAGTAGTCTAAAGCTCAGTGACAATTGCTGTCATCCAGTTTAATTATCAAAAACACTCCAAAGACGGTAACCAGTCTCTTCAATCATTTTGCCACTGCAATTATTTTACAACATTAGTATGCATAATATGATTTAAGCTGAGTTTTTTA
Source organism: Brachyhypopomus occidentalis (assembly GCA_020368025.1). Taxonomy (NCBI): domain Eukaryota; kingdom Metazoa; phylum Chordata; class Actinopteri; order Gymnotiformes; family Hypopomidae; genus Brachyhypopomus; species Brachyhypopomus occidentalis. The sequence continues at coordinate 1,216,440 of JAGXOD010000052.1, forward strand.
TAAGTATCATTATGGAAGCAGTAATAGCAAAGATTCAATTTTGAATTTCAGTAAATATTGGCAGGTTTTCATTCATGGTTTCCTGAAATTGGATTTGAGTATCATAAGTGTTACTTCACATCCTCTCTGGATAGCAACCTTTGTTTTGACTCAGTGTCATAAGGAAACAGTCAGAGTTTGATTGAAGACAAAACTGGGTCACCAGTGTGCTTGTGATGCATTCGCCTCACGCAGGTTTCCTGGGATGTGGGCCATTGCAGCTGGTGGGAAACATGAGCCCCTTTTCACATATGTTTTCCTGGGTGCTCCTTATCCATCTGGAGTGACATTCTTTTTTCTTCATTATTTCTATTTATAGCTTAGTAAATTTTTTTATGCTAAATGATCCATAATATTTTCTTTTAAATAATGCGATGCAACCTTTCTCTTGAGCCGTTATCTTATATGACCTCTCATAGCAAACATTGGATTATTCTATGAGATTAAGGTTAAATAGTTTCAAATGCTTAAAGTGGCCACCTTAAACCCTAGAGAAGGGTGCTGGTAAGGCTTACCTTATTTAATAAATTTATTGCTAAATATGCGCTTGTGGTTTCCATGGTGCCACAACTACCCAGCCGTCTGGTTAAAGCTGTCATTTCATTCTTTTTGATTTAAAAAGATATGTCATCTGTGATGGATGGTATGGTCTCTATTTGTCTCAGTGCCATTACATACCTTTTTGCTATATGGCTTCCATTGCAATTTCACTGTAAATAATCGTCGGAACCACTGTTTGAAAATTCTTGTGCGTAAGCTAAAATAAATGCCAGTGATAATTGCCATTTTACGGCATTGTTGTAGTTGAATTCAGTTGGAGGTTTGTAGCAAAGCAGATAAGCATCATATGAGGCAATGTGTACGTGCTTGTAAAATAAACAATGTCAGAACGAAGGCAAGGGGACGCATGCTAACCGGGTATCGGTTGCATGAATGAAATGAAAAGCTTTCAGGTTCTTAGTTGGGGTGTGACTAGGCTGGACTCTTGCTTGATGTTTGCTGCTTTTATGAGAAAGCAAAGCATATGGACTAAGAGCAAATGTGGCCTGCCACACACTTATCCCAGATAAACACCTGCTAAAAATGGCAACCAGAGTGGCATATGGGCATAGCTGGGCTGTCTGTCTAGTAAGTGAGGGACGATGCAGCCACAAGACCAGACCTTGACTCTGTGTGTCTTTTCCTGTACTGACTCCCTGCTTTGACTAAGGCTTTAGCTTGATGGTAGACAGACTCTAGCTTAGTTGTACTATGATAAAATGCATTTTTCATGCAGACAAGAAAGCGTTTCTGTAAACTGCCCAGGACAAGTGTGTTTGCTAAACAGTATAAATGCAAATGTAAGAAAGAAGAAGTGGGGGGGGGCAGTTGTAATCAGATTGTGGTTTGGCACAAATAAACATTTAATGACTGGCATCAAATGGCTACTGCAGACTCATTCGTTTCTGGGTTAATACAGCATTAGGTCCAGAGACCTGTGTGTGACACGACCCAGGTCACATTCATGCCCAGATCAGAGTCAAAGCCCAGAGTCAAAGCACAGAGTCATAGTTCAGGGTGCTGACCTGAAATCCAGTTTCCTCCTTGTCTTTTTTTTCCGTAGTTGTCATGATGATCCAAGAAGCAAAACGGATCTATTGATGCTGCAAGTGAATCTTATGGAAATATCGATGAGATCAAAGGATTATTGATTTGCTGTAATATTCCCAATCATCTGTGTAGAACAGGATGTAGGCTGAAGGTTGTCCCTGGGTGCATAGTTTGTATTTGGAGGAGCAAAAGGAAGCACAACACACAACAGTGGCGTCTCAGGGTTAATGGGGACAACGGCTCCACTGCGATAATTTAGAGAAGCAGAGAATTTACATTTTTATTATGTAAATTTTACATTTTACGTGATTACATGTTTTGTGGGGAGCAGCTTATGATATTCTCTGCAAAACCTTAGACAGTTTATAGGTTATATGTTAGGACACCAAAACATATTTTGTCAGAATGTAAGGTTAGTTTGTCACATGGAGACTTAATCAGGTGCTTAGCTCATTAGCCTGCTCATTTGATAAAATGTGCATAGAGGTTAACTCTTTGCCCAATAGTAATTTCAATAAAGTGAATTAGATTAGTGCATGATGTTGCAGTGCAGTATAATGGAGAGTGAGGCCATAAAAATTGCTAAATGGAGTGAAGCATGATTAAGGTAAAAATTACAGGTTCCATAGTGTATTGCTTTAACAATGCTGAGGCTGGACATGGTCTTGTACTCTGAACATAAGCGAATAGTTTATTTAATGGTGCTAACAATTCCATTTGAGCAGTGGATGAAACATTCGAAAGGAAGAAGTTGAAATACACAGCTGGAATACACAGACTTGTTGGTTGAGGCGAGAGAATGTGGGTGAGAGGCCTATAAAAGGCCAGGAGAGATTGGTGCTAGGGGATTTGTAGCTAACTCTGCCACATCCTTGCTTGTGGAATTTGGTTTTAGATGCTGTAAGCTCGGGGTTGCTATGACGGAATTGCCTAAAGTAGATGAAATGGCTGTTACAGGTTATGTACAGGAAATGAATTATAAAGATGGTATGGCTGAGATGTTTGGTACTCTAGATATGTCAAGTCTGGATATGTGATGTTTTGTATATGGTTGGCTTAAAATTGATCTTGGATGGAGGTGGGTCTTTGATCCAGACATCACTGTTGAGCATACAGGAGGTGTTGAGGGTGTACTTCAGTGAAAAACAGATGAAGGGAGGTGCCTGATGACACCTGTGAAGAGCTTGTGAGTATAATTACAACAGTGTCTTTTTGCAATCTTTGTAGTAATTAACTTGATGTTTCTGTATGTTTGATCATTTCTTATGAATATACCATGAAAAGAGATCAGCCCAGTAAATGCAATGTGAGCTCTGGACAGCTCCAGTAAGTAGTAGGATCACACTGCAATAAGTCTAATTAGTCATTTGATGTAACCTTGCATCAATTACAGTAACTTCTATGTTTGACCTGTCTGAGGAAGGACAAGTATTTGGTTTGGAAAGTGAGAGTCGTATCTGGGTGAGGTTGCTGTCAAGTGACAAGGACTGATGTATGTCTGGTATTGATCTCAGGGCTCTTTTGAATCAGAACTGTCTAACCAGATTTAGTGACTTCCAAGTGATTTGTTTGTTTTATAAATACTAGAAGACAATGGGTTCCATGTGACTTGGAAAGAGCAGTATTTTTGTATTTGTTTTTTGTGTTAGTGTATTAGTGTATTTGTGTTTGTTTCTGACATTTTGTTGGTCATTTTGTAGGCAATTTGTCTCTGTAACATTTTAAAAAAAGAAACAGCATTTCAGAGCTCTTCCTCCTGCTTCTGTATTGTGAGGTTCAATGACCTTTTTATACAGATTTTCTAAAGTCTACAAGGTCAGGTACAGACATTAGAACCTAGAGGTCTGTAACTTTAATGATTGTTTCTGTGGTTTACCAAGCTGGGATCTGATGGCCAATGGTAATGATAGTGAGCCATTCTACCACAGTGCTCTCACATGCCAGATCCTTCAGATTCTTTATGTTAGGATCCAATCAGAAGGCAAAATTATTTTAGATTTGTAATGATGTAGACAAACCAATGCTGCCAGTAGATGATCTGATGCTGCCATATCGGAAACAACTGACCTACCATGGATCCACAGGAGTAACTGAGGCTTCCACATCTACACAAGTTGTTACTTGGATGGACTGAAAATAACATAATAAAGTATGGACTTGTTACCTGCTGGGCAATGGTTGGAGGATGGGCTCCCTTTTGAATCTTGGTCCTCCTGAGGCTTCTTCCTTAATCCCGCTAGGGAGTTTTTCCTTGCCATGGTCACCATTGATTTGTTCATTAGGAGATCTGGAACCATACATTTGGAAATATGATTTATGATGAGTTGTAAAAAGCACTATAACAAATTGTCTTTTACTTAATGAGAGCTTCACAATCACATCAAGAAGGATTTAAGAAATACATGTATTTTTCTCCCTAAGCATAGCTAGCTCTTCCACTGCTGAATTTTATGCATAATTGTTTCTGGCCTGGCCTATCAGATGCCCTGGTTAGCTAGCTGTGACGGGCGAGCAGTGCGCACGAAAGAGGAAGTGATCACGTCAAGTCTCAGGAAAAAAGGAGGGTTTAATGATAACGTGATCAAAATTAAGGATACAATAACCAGCAGTCAAGTACAAAGACAAGACATATATAGACAGACAAATGACCTCAGGTGATGGCCTGATGATAGGCCCCACCCATCTAAGGGACGAACACAACACAACAAAAACAGGACAACTACCGCTGTGGACGGGGACGACCGGCATGGGGGGGTGGGGGGAGGGGAGCATATCGTGACACTAGCATTGCTCTTTATCGACAAAAAGAGAACTAAACGTTTCATCCAACCAATGACAGTCTAAATGTTTCACATCTGTTTCTGGGTACAGATGGGAGTGATGGGATTGCTAAACCACTAAGGTTTAAAATGAGTTGGCTTCTCAGAATCATTTTTTTTTACCATATTTTTTATTCACATGACAAGAACTGTTTGAAGAACTGTAGTATTTAGTAAACCAGCATCATAACTCTTGGACAAGCTGTGTGAAATTCCCCTGTGGTTGGAATAGTAGTATGAACACTGTACACGTGAATAACATCTGATGGTAGCATGAACACTGTACAGGTGAATAACATCCAATGCTAGTATGAACACTCTATAGGTGAATAAAATCCGATGGTAGTATGGTGGAGGAGAAGCACACCACTGGATTACTGTGCCAGTCCCTGAGATGAAAAATTAAATGAAACAGAGTGCTGAGTAAGGGCATATGTCCACAAACGTCCTTATACGTCCTTACGCTGGAAGGAGGACATATTGCTTTCAGAATTCAACTTGGCATTTTTGAAATATGATGTCCTTTAACGCTATGGCCAGTTTTGCTGTTTCAGATGTGGATTTATTTTACATCTGAATTATTTTACATCTAAATTTATTTTAGATAACAAGTTGTACCATCTCTGCTTGACTTGCTTCTAGGTCTGAACTATCCTTGCCCCTTTCCAAGTTTTCATTTTTTCCCCATTTATTTATTTTTCATATATTAATTCCATTTACAGCATCTGAGAGATCTTATCCAGAGTGACCTAAATCTTTTATTAGTATGACAGTATCTCTGCTCCCTGATAATCAATTATATAACCTTGTTGCTCCTGGCATTTTGTCCTGACTTATTTGTATGAATTTATTTCTATGCATTATCTGTGGTGCCTAATTTTAACTTGTTAACATGTTTAAAATGGCTGGAGGTTCAGAACTGGTTTGTTATGTTGTGGTGTGAAGCAAAGAACATTTAGAAGCATAAAGGTAGGTGCAGCCATGGAGAAATATTGAACTGTGACAAGATGGGTGGGGACTTTGAGGTGAAGAGGACTGGTGCACCCTAGGGGTTGTAGTTTCTTATTTACAAGGTAGTGCATGTATGCAGAGTACGTTGCATTTGGTTGTGGTTCAGTCACTTTTCCTACTTTTGGGATCCTATGTCCCAAAGGCTTAATGATGTAAAGCCAATGCTGAATTACTAAGTCTACTGCTTTAGTACTGTATATAAAAAAATATTTTATTCCACTTTTGGGGTGCACCCAAAGGTTAAGGCTACAACTGTGATACTTATCTAGTTAGCAAGCTATACCGTATTTGACATGGTCGCACCAAAGCAACAAGTAACTGTTAAATGTGAACTGCCTATAAACTGTTCATTTTCTTATAAATGTTCATTTTAACACTGTGACGAGGTGACAGGTACAGCAGACGCGCTATATGGTGCCGGGGTTTCTTTAATGTCCATTGCACAGCACAGTACAACTCAAATGGAGCAAGAAAACAAATGAGCGCAGCTCAAACAGCGTGAGGCAGAAACAGGCACGTAAGGCGCTAAAGTCACTAAACTTGACGCTGGATGAGCAGGCAGCAGAAGACGTCACATGCAGGTCTCACTCCGAGGAATGCAGAGCAATGACTTGCGGGACCTGTGGGCTTATATTGAGGAGTGAGATGATGAGGAACAGGTGCAGGTGGTTCTTGAATAAGTGGGTGAGTTAGACTATGAGAGTGAACAGGCGGTGGAATGTAGTGAAGTGGGCAGCTCCCCTGTGGGGCGGCATGACCTACCGTGACAAACACATACTGTAGATGGATTAGTTAAGAATTTAGGTTTCTAAGTTTGACAGTATGAGCTTATTTATAATAGTTAATTATTCATATATATTAATATATATTTGTTTATGTATTAGTTAATTCTTTACATATTGAGATTGTTCATTTTAGAGCATCTGGGTCTGTAGCAGACTCACAAGGTAGAGTATGACAATGTTAGCCTTGCTGGACCAGTTAGCTAGCTGGATAACTTTACCTCATATTGTGGTCCAGCTCCAGTTCATTTTCAGCATGCACAAAATGCACTAGTGAGAACATTTAGCACCAATCATTGAAATGAAAACAGGTTGGAAATGAAGAGAATTCTTCTGCAGAATCTTTTGGAAGCAGCTGGACCAACTGTGATGAATCTACGATAAACCATTTTTCTTAAGAATGGCTTATGAAGAATGAAAGAAATTCTATTGCCAGAGAGATAAGGTCTAATCATCACTCCAATAATAATCTAAGTTCAGTGTAATCGTGGACATTAGTCTTTATGTAATGCAGGCCAATGTTAGGGCTGATTTATTTTTTCCAGATCTGAAACATCAACGGTACAGGACTGGATCATTCAGGAAGTGCCTTTGATCTAACCCAGATGCATTATGGGTCGGGTTGGAGTAAATTTTTGGCTCCATTTCCCTTTCCTATTAACATAAGTGTTGAATGTGGTGCAGACACAACACATATCCATTTAATGTGAACTGCCTACAGTAGAGGAGTGGACTACATTTCTAACACTACTCCATTTCACTGCCCATACATTTCAATTCCAATATGGGAAAAATATGACAAGTTTGAATTCTTTGCTTAATCTATCATTCTAATATTAACAAAGATTCGAGCGGACTCATTTAAAATCAAACATAAAGCAATTTAAAATATATTTTAAATATCTAACAGTGGAATATAAGAAAACGTGTGTTGCTCATCTTTTGTATATCTGTTCATAGCTGGAAAAATATTTTAAATATATTAAAAATAATAAACAGTAAAGAGGAAAATACTGAAACATTCAGAACATCCCTTTATCACAGCAAACCAGGAACAGATAATAATACACTAACTTTCAGTTTTCAATGATTAATAAACCGGTTTAAACCATATTTCGTGTCAGTGGGTAAGTAGTGTTGCAGTGTCTAGTCTCCATGTCTGCAGTATTAGCTGATATTTCTAAAGGACAATCAGTATCAACCTCAAAAACTCTTGAAAGGTACATAACATCACATTTATGTTGGTCATATCTACAGTATATAGATAACATACACATTAGCTAAATTAATGCCTCCTGTTCACTAAATCAATGCTTTTGTATTAAATAAAATTGCACAGTCTACATAATCAATAATATCTTACATTCGAGACACCTTAAATAGGAAGTAGGAATAAATTGTAATGGGAAAGAGTTGGGTATATACAGTGAGAAACCCTCAAATGGTCCCTGGTTAAAAATGAAAATATGAAAAAGGTCATCAAAATTAATCCATAAGAAAGAAAAATCCTTTCTTTCAGTTTATCAATTGTGATTGTGATGAGAGGCCTTATCCACTCTTACTAAAAATTGAGTGATTACAACTGTGTGATTACAACTACCACCTGTGCTCCAGCCCTGCCTGCAAAGCACCTCATCTGTTTACTTGTCTTTGTCTTTGTAAGTTGTTTTTGGCAAAGAATATGGGGAGTTTTATCACTGATGGTGGCTTTTTATCTGCCATTACTATTGCAAAGTTCCTGAAGCCACTCACTGATTATGCTTGACCAAGTGAGAACGTGCACATGCACAAGCAATGATTAACACTCTATCAAACAGCTATCCTGACTCTGACTTTGGACTTTGTACTTATGACTTGTACTTGGGCCATACTTGGCACAGAGCCATAAAACCTGTATGACCATAATGGATGCAGCCCAGTCAGCTACCGTCTGGGTCTCTATTTTCCACATCTTTCACACTGACACGCTGCAGCCAATACGCAACGACCATGTGATGTTCAATAAGAATCTACCCTGCCTGTTTTGAGCATAATGTTGGTGTGTTTGTGATTGTCCTGGCTGCGTTGTCACATTTGCTGTTGTGTTTCTTGGTTTTGCTGTTGTGATTTCTGATTCTGATCTGATCTGACCAACACTATTAGGATACCAGAACATGTTCCATCCGACATGACAAATGAGATTCAAACGAAAATGTCAAGGAAAATCTCCACTGCATGAAGAGAAATTTGAGACTTCAAGAAGCTTGCATGTTATCATTGGCAGCAGAGAAGAGGTTAACTCCTGAGCTTCCATGAATGGACTGAAGACACAAGCTGTCCTGTCCTGTTCCATATCGGCAATGATCTTGTGCCTACTGCCACCTGATTAGTAAAGAGGAGGTGCGAAACATAAGTAGAGGGTTAAGTAAAGAGGTGCTAAACTTAAGTAAAAGGTTAAGTAAAGAGGAAGGCCTAAACTTAAGTAAAGGGTTAAGAAAAGGGGAGGTGCTAAACTTATGTCACAAAGCTGCTTCACAGTCATATGGGTGCAGATGCCTAATGAGCAAGCCAGAGGCGACAGTGGCAAGGAAAAACTCCCTAAGATGGCAGAAATTTAGGAAGAAACCTTGGGAGGACCAAGACTCAAAAGGGAAACCATCCTCCATTGGGCGGCCCGCTAGCAGAAGTCCGCATTCATAGTTCAAAGAGGAGGTGCTAAACTTATGTAAAGGGTTATGTAAAGAGGAGGTGCTAATAGTTTGTGAGCTTTACTTGCTGCTGAGTGCATCTTGGCTTTGAGCTGGTGGGCGAGGCCGACATGGGCTATAACTGTTTGTTGTAGTCAGCAGCGTGGGGGAGGGGCACCACACATCCCTCCTCGAATGCAGCATGTGCGTGGGAGACTGCTGCACTGCACGTGTTGTCAAGGCAACGAGCAACCATGCTGCCTGCCTCTCCCTATGGGCCATGGGCCATCCCACTGTCTGTTGTGTCCAAAGTACTGTATGTTTACTATGTCAGGCAGCCCATGCACACTTACAATAAAATACTAAATACTGAATCATACTGAACTAAAACACTGAACCTCACACACACACTTCAGAAAATCCAACAGGAATTTCTTTTGGTGCAGATGTCAAACACAGAATTAGAAAAACTAAAATAGGACATATAGCAATGGAATAGAAAAAAGGAGATTTATTGTGTTTACACAATACAACACTAATATATAAAATCTACAAGTATTACCACATCCAGCCAAAGCAGCACAGAATGTTACCAGCTTTACTGGGCAAAGAAATCCCCAAATTCTCTGCTTTGTGGCTCATGAGATGTGTCACTTTCTTTAAAGCGACACGTCATAAAAATGGTGTGTGCTGCATGCTTCCTCTGCTAGAACTGTGGAAAAACTCTTCGGCGGGCACCACTCTCCACCTGTTCAAATGAGTTCAGTTGTCTGCTCTGCTCAGAGGCGTGAGGAGCCATGGGGGAAGTGCTGGCTGAACAGCAGCTCAGTAACAGCCAGGTGTAAACCTTGCTAAGACCAAGCCATGACCCCTGGCAGCACGAGTGCAGATAATTGTGTTCTTCCCTGTTATTGTTAAGGTTAAGCTGTTCTCTCTGAGTGCAGGCTAGTGAAAAATTAAGCACTATTTTTCACTAATTGAGGGACTGTTCCTAGAAGCCATTATTGTAAATATTTGCTATGGCTGCGATTTATCTGTTTAAGATCCCTGTAATGATTTTTTTTTGTTGTTGTTGCTATTGTTTAATATATATGATAAATGATGGACAGTTGAAAGTTAATGAAAAAATTTTAATATAATAAAAATGTGAAAAATTAAAAAATAATGATTTTGTAAATTTTACCTAGTAACTTAGGATCACAGAAAACCTAATATGTTATGGAGTTTGAAATACATACTTGAGCAATGTACCGTCAAGAAATTGAAGGTGTTTATTGATGAATACCAGCTCATTTTGGTACTTTCAGATAAGGTATGTTTGAAAAATAAGAAAAATGGAACATGGACTTAGGAGTTTTTTTTTCCTACCTGCTACCTAAATTAGTTACCATGTGTACTGACAAAATCTGTGAAGCTTTAGATATGCCTTAAAATGATCTCTTGTCTCTATGTAATATTCTAAAATTACAAAATAAAAATTCTGAAGGTTTAGTGGGAGTTAAACTTAGCTATGAGCATACCTTTAAATAATGGATGTGTTTAGGCATGCATGTGAGATTTTAGTTCTCTGACAGTGTTGTAGCTCCTGGTTTGCTGTGATAAAGGGATGTTCTAAATGTTTCAGTATTTTCCTCTTTAAATAGAATACATTTGAAGACATTACTTGCCAGTGAAGAGTCTGAGGTAGCTAAGGTGTCAGACAGTGAGAGAGAGTCAGATTCGATTTGTATATTTTCCATTATATTTGTATTCTTATCCTCTTCTTAACTTCTTATCATCATTCACCCACAGGTCTTCTGTCTGCCAGAATAATGAGGAAGAGACGGCACTGGACACTACGGTTTAATGTTTTGAAGCAATGGAGAAGTGAGAGCATCTGAGGACTTATAGCACTTGACCCAATGGCAAAGAAAGGGCGCTCCAAAGGCGAGAAGCCTGAAGCCCTCATCTCTGCCTTACAGGCAGCCAATGAAGATCTCAGGTCCAAATTAACTGACATTCAAATTGAATTACACCAAGAAAAATGCAAGGTGAGTCTATAACTTTTTTTATATATATATATATATATATATATATATATATATATATATATATATATATATATATATATATATATAATATTTGCAAGCTCTTATTTCAGAAGTTAGTTGGCACAGGGGATTCTTTTTTGTTTTATTTTAATGGCATAGGTTGTTTTGTGTCTCCTATGCCAACTTCATAAATGACATTTTATTACCCCCAGAATGTTGGTGGTCGTTTACACAGATTTTCTAAATTTCACTTATGTTGAAATCAATTTCAAAATGTTTGAATTCTAATAAAAGTCTATGCCTTCCTGTGCTTGAAGGGCCATGTCTGCATGACAAGTCTTTCGTGAACCCTGTTGTCCAGTTTTTTTCAGACTTGTTGTGAAAGTATATGGAATTGGAGGATTACATGTCTTATTCTGAACATTATGCATGATCTCTGGTAGGCTCACAAACAGTGACTGAATTCTAGAACCATAACTGAATATGAACCAGTCCATATAAGGTTACAACGGGAAGGCTTCCTGAGTGGCACCCTTGTCTAAGGTTTTGTTCCTGTCATTGGAAGGTCACAAGTTTGAATCCTGAATATGGTACTGCCATCTGTGGCCGGAAGTCCATGAGAGCATAAATGTCCTTGCTCTCTGGGTGAGAATAATGACCTAGTTCTCATCTCTGTAGCAAGACACAGCAGCGCAAGTTGATCGCAGACGTCTGTTAGGCCATGTTAGTGCTCTCCCCTGAGTCTGTTACAAGGCTGAATGACATCTCCACATATCACAGAGGAAGCCTCTCCTACTCCTAACCTTTACAGAGTAATACCTATCAGATATATGTGAAAGTCAGATATATCTAAGATAGGAATTCGCCATTTAGTATAAACGTATTAAGTTTAATTCATTTCTTAATTTACAGTCACAGCTGGGAAATAGGGCTGACCTTCGCAATTGGTCAGCATGGCCAACCCTGTTTATATGTGTACCTGTTACATGAAAAAAATGTAACACGTTCTTTCAATATCTGTTTCAATGTCTGTTGAGACAGCCCACACCATTATGGCCTTTAGCTGTAAGCATATATCATGAGTCTGCTGACTTCCAGACACTGTGTGTGTCCACAGGTGAGCAAGCTGGAGCGGGACAAGACGCAGGAGGCCAAGCGCATCCGCGAGCAGGAGCAGCACCGGCACACGGCCACGCTGACGGAGCAGCGAGCCCGCTGGCACGAGGAGAAGATGAAGGAGCAGGCAGCGCTGCGAGAGTCGCTGACACGCCAGCATGAGCAGGAGCTGGCCCGCACGGCCAAGATCAAGGACGGCGAGATCCAGCGACTGCGCACCGCGATGGCCGCGCTGCGTGACGGGAGCGGCGGTGGTGGCAGCAGCAGCGGCGAGAAGGTGCGCACGGCTCTGGCGCTGGAGGCACGTGAGGAGGCGCGACGCTTCTTCGACCAGGAACGCGTCAAGCTGCTGCAGGAGATCTCCGAACTGAAGGTGTCCAAGAAGCAGACGGACGAGGCTCTCACCACCATGATCCAGGCAGACAAGATGAAGGCGGGTGACCTGCGCACTGAGCACCAGGCGCACCAGGAGCAGATCAGCAAGATCAAGTGGGACTGCGAGCGGGACATTCGGCGCCTGGTGAGGGGCTAGCGCCAGTTCCTTCTAATGCTAAATGTTCTAATGGGTTTGGTGGCTGAGCTAACAGGATTGTAGGGTGGATGTATAAGTCTGTGTTCTGCTCTGCAATGTATAATGATAATTCCATTCCCTTTCATTTAGTATTCTCTAATAAGCAGGCTGTCATACATTTATACCACTACCTGAATAGTATAAAGAAATATTATAAATCTGTGTTCAAAATATGTGGTAGCTTTTTTAAATAGATTACCATTGGTCTCATAGACACGCAGTATGCATTTACTTGCATAATTCCAATGTCTATAGTGTCCAATGTACGCATGTATTCCCCTTTTCATGCAAATTGTGTGGCTCTTATTAATGGTTGATGTCATTAGCTGTGACCACTAGTTTATCAAAACTATCCACTACATTTTGAAATATCTCTGAGCCACTCAGCAACTGAAAGCTAAGCTTGCAGCTATTGGTCTGTCATTGAGTCAGTCCTGGTGCATCATTAGGTTTATATATGTTGTGTTGTATAGTCCTGGTGCATCATTAGGTTTATATATGTTGTGTTGTATAGTCTTGGTGCATCATTAGATTTAATATATGTTGTGTTGGACAGCCCTGGTGAAACCCTTTTTCCTTTTTCCAATTATCATTTCCCCATTCACTTCTTCTTAAAAGGCTTACCTGGCTGGAGTTATTGTAAAGAGGGATGCCAGTCAAGTACATTTATCAGAACTTTAGGACCAGGCCAAGTGTCTTCAGATAGGTCTGATCAGGAAATTCACATGTTTGTGAGCAGTTTTTTAACAGATGTCTTATTTATTTAACGTTGTATGTCATCCTCCCTGTGAGTTCAAACTCAGACTTTTGCAACATTTTCAGTGGAGTCCAAAACATAATATAGTGTACTAAAAAGCACTGAACATAAATTACTGAGTGTAAAGCATTTCACTGACATAATACCAAGCAGCTCTGTATATCAGACATTTTTCTCACACTACTTTTTTTTTTTTACAAAACCTTGAACTAGATCTTTTACTTTAACTTTCAAGGATCTCTGAAACATGGCATCTGGGAACCTGAACAAATTCACCTGACAGGCAAGAGCGAGACATTTTTATCACAGTGTTCTGTGTAAACTGTGCTCAACCTTCCAGGTAGATGAAATCAAAGCAAAAGACAGAACGATATTTTCCCTGGAGAAAGAGCTGGAGACCACGTCAGGCTTCCTGCAGAAGCTGCAACTTCAAAAGGATGCGCTCGATGAGCAGCTTTTCCTCGTCAAGGAAGCAGAATGTAACCTGGGCAGCCCCAAAAGAGAGATCCCGGGCCGGGCTGGCGATGGAGCAGAGCACTGTGGGAGTCCGGTAAACAAACACCAGCTGGATCCAGCTGCCAGAAAAAAACCAGAAATATCAGACCTTTTTCAGAAACCGTATGTCTTAGAGAGATTGTTATAAAACCTAATTATTTAAAGAAAACGATAGATTTATGTTGTCATACATAAATATACTTTTCATGATAAAATTATGAGTATTTTTGACATTGATAAATTATTACACATAGTAATTGTAGTTTTTAAAGTATAATAATATCCTTAAATCAATAGGTGCAAATGAGAACTATGTGTGTGTGTGCGTGTGTGTGTGTGTGTGTGTGTGTGTGTATGTGGTGTCTTGTCTGAATAGGATATGAGGAGGAACCAGAGACGTATTGGTGAATTGAATTCAACTATACGCAAACTGGAGGACCGCAACACATTGCTGGTGGATGAAAGAAATGAGTTGGTATGTCTGTACATTTTAAAAATATATGTATATGAGGAAATGCAGGCACATAGCAGTATCCAGCTGAAGGGTCATTACTTTGTACTTTTTTATGAGCAGCTCTTATGGAGCTTATAGAACGCATTACTGAAACTAATAGATTAAAGTTATTTAATAAAATGTACTTTTAAAAAATAAAGGTGTGATTCATTGTTCTCTCAGCTAAAGCGAGTGCGAGAGGCTGAGAAACAGTGTAAGCCACTGTTAGAAAAAAACAAGCTGTTGAATAAGAAGAACGATGAACTCACTCAGTCTCTTCAGCGCATGGAGGACAAACTCAAGAACTTGAACAAGGAGAACATGGAGATGGTGGGTGGCTACCTCCCTGGTACACATTCATAACTAACTAAATATTTAACTACATACCTAACCCCATACCCAACTACATACCTATCTACATACCTAACTGCATACCTAATTATATACCTAACCCCATACCCAACTACATACGTATCTACATACCTAACTACATACCTAACTACATACATACCTATTTACATACCTATCTACATACCTAACCTTCCTCTTGTGTTAGTTTTGTTACTATCTCTTATGTTACTATCTCGGGTCGGTTGGTTTTGACCCGAGACTCAAATCAGCCATTAGATAAAAAATTTTTATCAGTCATTTTGTTTCTTACCTCGTTGAGTGCGTTTGTATGTTGTGGCCCCCTGGGTCTTTCTATTGACAGCATACACAACAGTATACACAACTCCAAACTGATTTCACATGTCTGGAAATGTCTGCCTTTCCTTGTTTTGTGAAAAAGGAAAAGAAGATCAAATGGTTGGAGGAAGAGCTGGCTGTGGGCTGTTGGTATATAGTGTGTTTATGTGTCACGTTTAGCCCTCCTCCTTCTGTCATTCGGTCCTGTTTGTTGTGATAGCCATGTGTTTCATAGTCCCGCCTTGTATTTTGTATTCCCTGCCCCTCGTTATCGTAGTCAGGTGTCTCTTGTTAGTTCTGTCTATTTATACCCTCTGTTTGGTCTGGTATGTCGCTGGTTGTTTTGTCTTTATTCCTGGTTGACTCTGGTGTTATCTTGTTCTGTCTTACCTGTTACTTCTTGTTAAATATGTCAGTACGTGTTGGTTATGTTTCGATGTTGGACTCCCTAGATGATTTGACCCAAGCCTGCTTATACGACCCTGAATTTGGATTGCCCTTTTATAAATCTCGCTCTCCTCAGCATTTGTGTCCGCCTTCTTATTCTCCGTCGCTCCCGGCGTTACATTATGATTTCAATTTTGGCAATTATTACGGTTTTCTAATTATACCTGGGTCGAAACTGACCATAACAACAGAAAGATCATAATTTTAACAATAGCATTTTATAATTTATTTAAAAAAAAATAATTTTGTTTAAATAGAAGTTCCTGAAAATGTCAAAATGTCTTGGTGCAATAAACAAATGTATGTAGCACTTTTATGCATTTAATACATACGAATGGGTCTTTCATGACCCTATCACTAGAGGAAGGCTAACTACATACCCATCTACATACCTAACTACATACCTTTCTAAAAACCTAACTACCTACCTAACTTCATACCTATCTACATACCCATCTACATACATTTCTACATACCTAACTACATACATAATTACATACCTAACTACATAACTGCAGACACTATCAACAAACGTCAACTGAAATTGGATATATTAGATGGCATAGATGTTGCCAAAATCCAGGGCGCTATAAAATCACTGGAATCCTATACAGCAGATCCTGAAGGAAATGGGCACATGTAATAAATTTAGCTGTACAGAGTTTTAGACTGTCACAGTCAACTGATTAAATCTCTTTCTTTCACCTTCTGTTTAGAAAGAGAAAATTAGTTCTCATCCACCACTGAAGAAGCTGAAGTCCTTGAATGACTTAGACCAGGCTCATGATGACCAGGAGATTGAATTCCTCAAGCTGCAGGTTCTGGAGCAACAGAGTATGATTGACGAGCTGACTAGAGTGAGTGAGCAGTTATACCAGAGCTTTGGTCACTTCATCATCTTAAAAGCACCTTGTGCTTCAGTGCATGGTATTTTTATGCTTTCTGCATATGATGTACTATGGGAAACCCCTTTGCTTTGTTGAAGTTATATAGAACTGTGAACGCTGTTAGTAAGTGTTCTTTCTCTTCTCTCCTCTTTATCACCATGTCCATGCTGTATGCTCATAATATCATCTCATTCTCGGCCTTAATGTCGTGTAACTGATTTCACTGACTCTCATGTCATAGGACAGAGAAAAGCTCTTGAGAAAGAAGCGGCATAAACGAAGCAGACCTATCAAGGTTTGATGGCTTCTCCTTCTTCTTAGTCTTCTTTGCAGTGGTTCATTAAATTCAATTTGAGTCCATATCATACCCATGTTTACTAAACTGTTTGCACCCTATGCAGAGACATATTGTTGTGGACACATTCTTTGGGTATGACGAGGAGTCGATGGACTCCGAGACCTCATCTGTGGCCTCTTTACGCATGGATCGTACCCCAGCAACACCAGATGAAGATCCAGATGAGGTGAGATTCAGCATACAGGTTGATATGGTTCTGAAGAAATTTGAATGGAATTAGAAAATCTCTCCATCTCTCAGGGCTGGCTCCAGTGTGGTTCCTCCAGCCGCCACAGAGAGGAGCTCGCAATCCAGTTCCAAGCAGAGCTCCCGTAATCAGCAGTGATGAGCCACAGCTGTCTTCCTTGCTACGTTAGGAGGATAGCTGTGGCAACTCACTGCTGAATCATTTGGCCTCCATGCTGTTCGGTTGTCAGCCAGTTTGCTCTCTCTCAAGTTGTGCTCTCTGTGTTTCGTCACCTCGCTCTGAGCCTTTGCTTATTCGAGTGCTTTACTCCTGCGCCGCTTCCTGGCCTCCCTCAAGTTTTCTTCCGCTATTATTTCTCTATCCAGTTTTGATTTTGTTTTGGGAAGGTTTTTTTGTTCTTTGTGGCGTTTGCCAGTTAGCCAGTTACTTCCCCTGGCGTCTTTTGTTGTTTATTGGTTTTTCGTACTCTTTTTACGCTTTGAGTATTCCACGTCTTTTGTGTTTGTGTTTCTTTTCACCGTCTCTCTCTGTGTTCTTCTGCCATTCTCGCTTTTCAGTGATCTGTATTTTATTTATTTAGTGCAAGCCGGCACTTGGGTTTACGTTTGTCACTATTATCCCCGTGGTGAATTCCGCTACTGAATCCTACCGCGCTACACCATCTGTGTCCATTCTCCTAACCCTGGTTTCACCTTCTTTCGTTTTCTTTTCCCAGTTACTGATAACTGATAGTAATACACTCTTCCCAACTTCCCATTTGGTTTGCTTTCATTCTCTTTTGAATCTGATCTCTCGTCTCGCTCACTTCACCCATTTTGTACTCTTCATGCTTCCTCTAAAAATACATCATGTGTATCTCTGCACCTCCTGCTCTCTTATTCTTCGGCTGCGTAATGCACTCAGCTCTCCCCCTTGCCATGTCTGCAGGGGCTGGCCGCCGAGGAGTCGGAGCTCCGCTTTAGACAACTGACGAGGGAGTACCAGGCCCTGCAGAGAGCCTATGCCCTGCTGCAGGAGCAGAAAGGTGGTGTCCTCGACGCCGAGATGGAGGCCAAGGTAGGGCTGAAACTGGCCTGAGGAACAATGGGACCAGGGAGATTATTGATTCACTGGTGTAGTCTCAAACTTGGAAGATCAATATCAACAAAAAAATCTACTTAATGCATTCCTTTCAAAAGCTTTCCAACACCCAGATGATGCGTTCAGTTGATACATTCGCAGTGCCTTTCCTTTCATTATGAATGGAGTCAATTTATAGAGTTGCTTCATTTTCACAGGCTCACGAGCAGCTCCAGTCTGACGTGCAGAGGTATAAGGCCAAAATTGAAGACCTAGAGAAAGAGCTCACACTTAAAGGACAAGTAAGTAGTTTACAGGCATTAAGTTAACATTAAGGTTTAAGACTAAACATGATGCAGACAAATCCAGCCATACACTCACCTGTTCATTTTTACCTAAAAGTAATTCAAAATGTAATTGCTACCCTCAAGTAATGCCTATGTGTACATGTACTCATGTCCTGGTCCTTTAACTCATGATGGATTCTGAAGCAGTGGACGCTGGTGGACACAGGCCTCCTGCCAGCTGTCTGACCATGTGTGCTCCGCCATTCTTGACGTCTGCACTAGTGGGACTCCATTGAGATGCAAAGCAGTCCTGGTTCAGGCCCACATGGAAAGGCCCTGATTCATCTTCTTTCTCTCCCTGGCAGGACTCCAAATGGGTAGAAGAGAAGCAGCTGTTCCTCAGGCGCAACCAGGAGCTCCTGGAGAAGGTTCCTACATGAATACACTATTGTTGCCTGTATACTGATTTTGGGGTTGTTAAATTGTTTTGGGGGAGTGTTGGTCATATCAGAAGCTTTGACAACTTCACCTGTTTAGTTTTGAGAACTGTTACAATAAGAATGCTAGGCTACAGTGAGTGAAGTTGTGGTTAATAATAGATTCTGACAGTGTAACAAATTGAGAAGAAATTGACATGGTATGCACAAAGCCGAGTGTTGGTGCTGGTATGTTCTTCGTACCCTGTTCTTGGTTTAATTGAGCTGTTCAACGTATCTCTGGCAGGTGGAGAAGCTGGACAATGAATGTGCACGACTGCAGCAAGAGCTGCAAGACTCTAAAGACCAGAATGAGCTACTCGAGTTTCGCATACTTGAACTGGAGGTTGGACCCACTTTCTCCCCCTCTTTCTCATTTAAGGCTCATTTAATAATTTCAGAGCAGGACATTTGACCAGCTGTGACGGGCAGTGAGTGCGAACGAAAAGGAAGCGATCACGCCAAGTCTCAGAGAAAAAGAGGGGTTTAATGAATAACGTGCGCAAACCAAAAACCCGTGCACATGACCCAGATTAAGGATATAATAACCAGCAGTCAACTGGTACATAGACAAGGCTTATATAGCCAGATAAACTACCGTCAGGTGAGGGAGCTAATAAGCCCCACCCACCTGAGGGACGCACACAACGCAACAACAACAGGACAACTGCCGCTGTACCGTAGGCGACCGGTAGGGGAAGCCTCCCACACCGTGACAGACCCCCCCACTAAGCCGCACTACGGCCCGATGTGCGGTTCACAGCGGCAGAACACAAGACGCGAGACGAAGGGGCAGGAAGGCGGGGACAGGGCAGGGAAACTCCTCCTGCGGTCCCGGAGCTGAAACACAAAACATACTACATAAATTTAGCTCCCGCCTCCCTGGGCAGGACCCTGGACCGACTGGGCCGTCAACAATAGACAACCACGCCCGAGTCGGTCACAGAGCCCTCACGCC
Organism: Brachyhypopomus occidentalis; assembly: GCA_020368025.1. Taxonomy (NCBI): domain Eukaryota; kingdom Metazoa; phylum Chordata; class Actinopteri; order Gymnotiformes; family Hypopomidae; genus Brachyhypopomus; species Brachyhypopomus occidentalis. The sequence continues at coordinate 1,236,155 of JAGXOD010000052.1, forward strand.
CCACAAAGTGTGCGTGTGTGCAGGTTACCTCCCTACTGCACAGTTGAACGTCTCCTGGACCAACCTCTCGGCTCGGGGCAGACCACTATCCAGGGCCTGGAGTACCCCTGGCACTACCTAGCCCGGCCAGGGAGACCACCCCCTTTTGGAGGGGTACGGAGCAAGGGTGGACTCCTCCACCCTGCCGGAGGTTCCATCGGGAAAGCACTCCCTCCCCATAATGGGCCGGCTAGCTCCAGGGTAAAACCCTCGTCAAACCCGAGCACGAGGGCAGGTCCAGGGACTCCACAGTCAACCGCGGGAGGAACCTGCACACAATACATACGCACAAACACACACACAGACACAACACAAACGCGCACTTACCCTGACCCACTTACACCCTTTACATGGGAGGAGGGAGCTCCGTCTCAGCATGAGGACACCCTACCTGCTCAGGAGACTTCCTCCCGTGGGTCAGGGCCTCCCAATGGAGCTGCGCCTTCCGTGCCACAGACCGTGGCACGGGACCCTCCATAGCCCCTCCCCCAAACGCCCTTTGGAGGAGTGGCGTACGGGGAATTACAATAAACAATTCACAGACACACTAGGACAAACATAAACACGAGGTGGGCGACACAAACACAAACATACATGCGCACTTACCCTTTCACCGGCGGGCCTCCCTCAGGAGCTGCGCCGCCTGTGCCACTCCTCGTATAGAGGACTTAGATGGTGGCACAGAACCCTCACGCGCACTTACCCTTCTCACCGGCGGGCCTCCTTCAGGAGCTGCGCCCTCTGTGCCACAAACAGTGGCACAGGACCCCATATAGCTCCCCCCCAAAACATATTTTGGGAGCCCTTAGGGGAATTACATAGAAACACGAAAGACAAACACAAACACGCAAGACAAACGGCAGACGCACCTTCCACTCACTAGCTCAAGCCCGCAGTCTCACACACGCATCACACACATCTCACACATGCACATGCACCAACACAGACTGCGGGCGAGCATTTTAGTGAGACGGCGCCGCCTTTAAGGAGGGAGCGCTTTTGGTCTCCAGCCTCATACATCGCCGTGCTTTAAACATATATACAAACAAGCACGCATGGCGGAACAAGCGATAATTGACCAGGCTCACCTCCACAAACATTCAAACAACAGAATATCACGTAGACAAACACTTACCACGAGACATGACCACAAACGAAGGAGAAAGTAAAGGAGACTGGCGGCTTCCGAAAGTTGGCTGGTTATTCTGTGACGGGCAGTGAGTGCGAACGAAAAGGAAGCGATCACGCCAAGTCTCAGAGAAAAAGAGGGGTTTAATGAATAACGTGCGCAAACCAAAAACCCGTGCACATGACCCAGATTAAGGATATAATAACCAGCAGTCAACTGGCACATAGACAAGGCTTATATAGCCAGACAAACTACCGTCAGGTGAGGGAGCTAATAAGCCCCACCCACCTGAGGGACGCACACAACGCAACAACAACAGGACAACTGCCGCTGTACCGTAGGCGACCGGTAGGGGAAGCCTCCCACACCGTGACACCAGCTCAGAGTGGACAGCAAGACATTATGTGCAGTATCCAGATTAGGCCTAGAAAGCCTCCTGGCTCTGATTGTTTATTCCATTTCTAAACTCATGACCTTTAGTGTTTTGTTTTTTGTTTGTTTTTCTTCTAGCTTTCAAAAAGAATTAGCTTCTGTGGTCATAAAATGGCAAAGCTACAAAACTTCATCTGATTTATGCTTGACTGTCATCTAACCATATTTCCATATAATTCCAAGTTCCCACATATACTGCAGTTTTTCAGCATAGACATTTGGACATTTATTTATATTTATCTATATGTTCTACAAGAGTTCAATGCAGATAAAGAAGACTACAGCTAGAAATTGTAGTGTATAGCATTTTGCTTGCACAAATACATTGTCTGAAACATTTTATTTGGAAACCTTGTGCATTACACTGGAAAAAAATATATATATATAAGAGAGAAATACATGGGCACCTGATTTTGACTGCAAAGCAAATTTGTGATGGCTGAGGTTTTTGAGGCATAAACATACTCTGCTTTCTCATAGAGGCAAATTTTAGTCTTTGTAGAAAGCATGGCAATACATAGAATCTTTCATGACTGAAACAAAAAGGTTCTGGAAATTAAACAATGATGAATCTAACTAAAATGAGACTTGGGATGTGGATACAAACATTAAAAGCTGTAATTTTAGGGAAACAAGTTAACACAAGCATCCACTTCACCAGCAGTACTCATGCAGAGGGAAACAGTGACAGGCAAAGCCATTTATAACAGACTTTATATATAGTGTGACCAGAAAAATCTTCACAATGGTTATAATAAGAAAGTGTCATGCAAGTACAATGTCATGCAAGTACACTCTCTGCATTTGAATTTGGATTTATGTAGAAACCTCCATTTGTTAAGTTGATATTGATGTTTACTTTGTCTTTGATAACTATTTTAGCCTGTTGTATTTAGCCCAAAGATGTTCAACCTTACTTCAAAAGTCTTGTATGGAAACATTTAGTGTTACTGAGCAACATGAACGCATCTTCATTATCTGCAACTTACTCATTAGAGGCTTGTTAGTGCAGCATTGGGTCCTGAGTCCTTAGAGAAGACCGGGTCCTTAGCAGAAAACTGGGTTCTTAGAGAAAAATGGGTCCGTAGAAAAGACTAGTTTCTTAACAGAAGACTGGGTCCTTACAGAGGACTGGGTCCTTAGAGAAGACAGGGTCCTTACAGAGGACTGGGTCCTTAGAGAAGACAGGGTCCCCACAGAGGACTGGGTCCTTAGAGAAGACCGGGTCCTTAGCAGAGGACTGGGTCCTTAGAGAAGACAGGGTCCTTACAGAGGACTGGGTCCTTACAGAGGACTGGGTCCTTAGAGAACACAGGGTCCTTAGAGAAGACAGGGTCCTTACAGAGGACTGGGTCCTTAGAGAAGACAGGGTCCTTAGAGAAGACAGGGTCCTTACAGAAGACAGGGTCCTTACAGAGGACTGGGTCCTTAGAGAAGACTGGGTCCTCATGGTTCTTCTGTAAGAATGACGTCAGGGGGGATAGAAATTGATCCATGCGTAAAGGAAATTACATGTGTTCCACCTACAGTCAGAACATTGTCAACACGTCCACCTTTTGACACACCCACTGCCCTTTCCATGGGCCCTACAATCTCCAACCTGCAGAGACTCACGTGCTGCATTTGCTCCACCTTCACAGGCAACTATATAAAGAGAAACACAGACAGAAATATATAGAAGTGCAATTTGACACTTCTAAATGCAAGTATTTTGTTTGTCTTGACCATAGTGTGCATGTTGTTGAAGTTGCCTAGACTTTAAAAAAGGCCAAAATGCTAATTGATACCGTTCGTATTAGCTGAACAGAACCCAATAGATGGATAATCGTCATGCCAGAGAGCATATACTGTATGGCTCCATCTAGTGGTGGAACTATACAACAGCATGGATTCTTTATCAACATATTCTAAGTTTTGGAAATCGCTGCATTATAACAAGGCTTGCCTGCTCTATTCACTAACATTGTGGTGATTGTGACTGACAGAAGTATGTGTCTTGTGATTTGACAGGAGCGAGAAAGGAGGTCGCCACCATTTACTCTTTCAATCCACCCTTTTTCAGAGGGAGTGAGTGCCCTCCAGATCTACTGTATAAAGGAAGGAGTGAAGGTAAACAATGAGTTTATGTCACAACACAGTGTCTGTGGAGCACTTGTTGCTGATGTGTGGTCATGTGTGACTTTTATATTCTTCCCCGGCAGGATGTCTGCATACCTGATCTCATCAAATTGTTAGATATTTTGGGAGATAATGGGGTGAGTATATTTAATGTTCTGTTGCCCTTTTAATATTATGCTTAAAAATCACCATGGTCCTCACTACCACCATTTGACAGAATTTAAGAAATGAAGAACAAGTGGCCATTATCCAAGCAAGTACTGTCCTGTCTCTAGCAGAGAAGGTAAATATCTTGGCTTCTAAATTTGGCATCTTATGTGCTTCATACTATCTTCAAAAACTGCTGCAAACTATAAAAGTGGCTTTTGGCAAACTAGTAAGGCAATGCATCTACAATTTATTTCTCTGATTTTTACTTTTTCTGCCCCCTAGTGGATCCAGCAGATTGAGGGCACAGAGGCAGCGCTCCATCAAAAGATGATGGACTTGGAGCTAGAGATGGTATGTCAATCTGTCATTCAGACTTTAAGAGATATCTTATAAAGTGCTTATAAACTAGCATTTCTAAAAAGACTCTGACTGCTACATTTTTAATTATACCGCATTACATATATTAAAGCAATGTTACTAACTTAACTGCTCTGTGATTTGTATATCTTGAATGGCTTGATAATGTTGTCATCTATAGGAGATGTTTTGCAAGCAAAAAGGCTATTTAGAGGAGGAGTTGGACTACAGGAAGCAGGCACTGGATCAGGCCTATATGGTACTCTTTCACTATAGCCTACATTTGAGCCACTTTTACAAAAAGCCTCACCCAGTAATGCTATCCATATAAAACCTAAATGAAAAAGAGTAGGCACCAGTAAGCACGACTGAATTTGCAAATTCCCACTGGCATCAAATAGACTGTCATTCCTAAAAACAAAGTATCCTTCACCTGGATGATGTCTTCTTCTGGCATTATTAGTTTAAAGTGAAAAGCTTGCCAACCGTTGCAGTTCCTTTCGTGATGCGTGCAAACCACATTCTCGTGGCACTGTGCCATGAACTCGGCGTTGGACTCCAGGTGAGAGGTCAACACATGTATGTATGCCACAACAGCAAATCCAGGAGCTGGAGGCAACACTGTACAACGCACTGCAGCAGGACAAGGTGATTAAATATGGTGAGCCACTCAGTGAGCTCCAGAGGGATGAGCTGCGCACCGCCGTGGAGAAGCTCCGGCGGCAGATGCTCCGCAAGAGCCGCGAGTATGACTGCCAGGTGCTCCAGGAGCGCATGGAGCTGCTCCACCAGGCTCACCAGGTACCGCCACCTCTAAGGGCTGTAACGATACTCTTTTGCAATCGCGATACTAAGATGTTTTGCACTATTTAGTATCCGCTACTATATTTGCCTATGATTTTTGTCTGTAACAAGCAGATTTGTGATACATAATACAAAAACATCAAAGTCAAAGTCAAATTTATTTATATAGCGCTTTTTACAACACATGTTGTCACAAAGCAGCTTTACAAATTGTAACATCAGTCTTATCCAGTATAAGTCTAAATGTAAACATCCCCGTTGCTCCATCCCAACTATTAATGTAATAAAAATCCAATTTTGTAAATTTATTAATTTGACTAATATTTGTTAATTGCAGAAGATAATAGTAATAATGATAACACAAATATCAACCTAAGTATCAAGTATTCTTCTCTTGCTACAATTGGCACCTATTCTTCACATTGCTTGCAGTATCACACATCTCCACCAGGGGGAGGCAGATCGTATTCGCTTCATGAAACAAACTGCCTAAATTTCTAATGAATAATATGTGAGGTTAAATGTTGATTGTCTACATATTCTCCTCTGCACCATGAAACATTTACTGGAAATTAATTTAGTTATATGTTATTCTTTTTTCCCTTTGTTGCAGAGAATAAGAGACTTGGAGGATAAGACAGACATCCAGAGAAGACAAATTAAAGATCTGGAGGAGAAGGTGAGATCATTTTCATTTCTTGCCTTTGTCTCTCTCTTGATTTCCAGCTGTCACAGGAGTGTACTGCCAAAATTATTTTTAATGTCATTATTCCTAAAGTAAAGTTAAACATTATGGATTATGAATTATTACAAATAAATTCAAACTAAAGGAGCTAGAATGAGGCATTCTTAAACATAATAGCTGGAAAAGATTATAAACTGGGTTACTACCTATTAACATGAACATCAGCACATCTTGTGCATTCTATTAAAACCCCCTCTCTGTATCTGTCTTTTTGTATCCCTCTCTGTCTCTCTCTCTCTCTGTCTGTCTCTCTTCTTTCTCTTCCGTGTTTGTTCCCCGCAGTTTTTGTTTCTGTTTCTATTTTTTTCTCTTGCTTTTATCCTTTGGCCTTGATGTCTGTGACATCACCTGCTGAGGTGAGTGTGGTACATGTAACCTCTCTACTGCCTGACATCATTTCTGTGCAAAATCAAGGAAGGCTGCTTTTTAACGCTGAACATATAATGCAATTTGTTGTATTACCAAATACTTCCTAGATCATTTTTAGCTTTTAGAATTTAGCATGGAAAAGTATATGAAGACAGTTTCACTTTTTAAAGAATTCAAATGTACTTTATATACAAACATGAAATTCTTATTTTTGCTGATGCAATAACACACGTATGTATTATCTAAAGTAAAAATGGAACTTTGTTAAACTCTGTATATTTGTGTTGAACAGATATATTTGCCACTTAAATTTACATGTCACTTTAAATATAAATATACAACTTGACTTAATGAGTTTCTCTGCAGATTATATTAGTTCTGCTTTTGTTCCTACAGACTCTGAGGCAGCCTCTAAGTCTTGCAAGCAACAGCAGTTTTCCTCTGGTGAAGACAAGAACTGTGCTAGTGGCCACTTTTTGTTGTGTGTGGGTGGACGTGGGAGATGTAGTGCTGTGCTAATGGATTTTAGACACCGACCGGTCTTTTCTCTTTGAGTCTCATCAGCAAAGTTGCACTGGACCTACCCTCCAGATCAAAGAGGCTCTTACATGTGTGGATTACCTGGCAAAATCTCAACCTGAAATAACGTGCAAAGGAACACACACACACAAACTGACATAAAATCAAAATTAAATTGTAAGTTACTTAATCTTTGAAAAATACACAATCGCACACACACACACTCACACTGCATAAACAATAAAGAACAGGCAAAGTGAACCAAAGTCTGGAGGATTTACTGTTTATCTCTGCCATGCAGGGGATTTTCCATGCCACCTGCCAGCACCTGCCTACTGCATCAACTGCATCCCAGAGCAGACATACTGTCCTTTATCAGACTACCAATCAGAGCCCATTGCCTATCTCTCTCTCTTGGTTTCTCAAGTGGATTGGACACACACATGCACACAAACACACATACACACAGAGGAGTAACTCAACCTGACTCAAGGTAACAGCCTTGTCTTTGCTGCCAGTACCCTTTATGTGAGGTGTCCCTCTCTCTGCCTGGAACAAGAGAAAGAGGATCAAAATAAGTCATCCACTGCTAACCCATTGCTCCACCCCTCCCCTCAAGAGGCTCTTCCCACCAACAATTCTCCCACATACTAACAGAACTTGAGTGAACTTTGAACTGAAGAGTATTTTTTGTATTGTCTCCATGAGCCCCTTATGTACCAGTACTTTCCTGTCGATAATCAAAAGTACCCTTCAGTTAGTGCTGTGTAAGATACATTTGTTGATATGTACATGTGTCTGGAATGATTACTGCCCTTCGTCCCAACTGTGAATAATCCTACTCTGCAGCTTGAGCAGTAGAATTCCCTTGCAATTTATCATTTATGGACGACTATAAATTGCACTGTTTATTGTGGTGACAGCTGCAAATGAAACACAAAAATATTCCCCTTCCTTCAATTCTTCTCATATCTGCCATACCTGTGGTCGATCTTTCCTCTTTTCCCTTGCATATAATGGCTGTCCATCTGTCTTTTCTACTCCTTTGAAGAGAAACAACAGGAGATTACCGACCACCCGAGCGTTTATACGGAATGGCCTTTCCAGCTGCCCGTTACGTCTACCGTGATCTGCTTGTAAATATGTGTCTGGGACGTTTCACACCTGCGCTGGGTTCGGGCTGATCTTATTTCATTAAAGTCTAAATACCTCTTCAGCATTGATGTCGGACTCTCTCTGTTCTGGTTCTATTGTTTATACCACAAAGACGGAACTTGAGGAGGTTATCTTTAATGCAATGTGTACTTAAAAGTACATTTTAAATGTCAGCTTTTAAAGGTCAGCTTTTTTTTTGCTGATATATTCAAATTGTGTAGCCATCAGAGTCTAAACTGGTCTAGGTTCTACTTTCCTTAATATGAGTGTGCTCTATGGAATGAATGAATCATTAAAGAATCTTTGTTCTTTTTGGATTAAAGTGCCCTATTTCTTGTATATAAGCCAAACCAAGAGTCTTCCCTAATTAGGTTACTTCTTTTACTTTGACCACCTCTGCATGCTGTGAGCCATCGTTTTACCTGGAGGTGAATATGGCCCTGATGTGTTCTGGCAGTACCTTCATCCAGTGGTACTGTTTTGGTGATGTTATGGCACTATGGGCAGATTCTTCTGAGCATAATAAACACAATCTCATCCAATTTGTCTTCTTAAATGTATTTATCTACATCTAAGCCACTAGATCTGCAGTGTGACCATAGACGTCCATTTCCACATCTTTTCCAGCTGCATCCTTGAAGAGCTCCACCTTGAAACCATGGAGACCAGCTGCAATGTGTTGTTTATGGCAAGTAGGAAATTGGTGAATAAATGATAATACCAATTAAGCAGATTGCATGAATGTTTTGCATTGAGTTTGTCTTTAATGTCCAAATTCATTCATGTTTTACACAGCGGCTGTGTAAATATAAAGTTGATGCAAGTCTTTTCTACAAGTATTATTTTTCTCATGTAAAATACATTACTTTATAAAGTGCTTGAAGAATCACCAGGAGCAAAGAAAGGGAAATGCCCTGTAATTGAAGTTGCGTGTAAGCACTTTAAATATTACAAAACGTAATGTCTTGAAACACAGTAGCCAAAAGAAATCCAACCTAGTAATGAAATTTGTAAAAAAAATTAAAAAAAAATAAATAAATAAAAAAAAACTGGTGAGACTTTTTTTTCATGTTGCTGTGGTTAAAAGTAGTGGTCAGGTACAGCTCAGCGGTGTGTCATGTTTGTAATTGGAGTCAACGCTGACCTGCACAGCATTGTTGTAATCAGAGAAAGTCGATGCAACCTACACCTGTTCCTCTTCTCTTCTTTCCTCCTGCACAGGCCTCCTGCAATATTAACAGTTTGCTTTTCACATGTGCTCCCCTGAGCAGGCGTAATTTTAACCAGGCCTTTCCCAGGTACCCACACATAAGAGATATCTGTTTACATAACCCCATGGCTACTTCTGCATTATGGCATGATATACCTGCAAAATTATCAGCAGCAATGTAATTCTTTCATCAAGGGTTACAAAGTGAGTCAATATATTGAAAACTATCTGAAATAAACTTTCAGGTCTTTTGTGTGTTTCGTGAAACATTTCATTAACGCTATAGTTCTATCTACCCCACTACCCCAAGAATAATAACGTTTGCTGAACTTAAAAGCAGGTAGTTACACTGCTCTTTGTTCCTGTTTGAGGTATTTGCACACCTGAGTTCTTCCTCTCCTTTACTCATTTTTCATGCCCTTAAAAATCTTTTAAAGGATCCTCTGTCACTAATGTTTGTTTCATGTTTATCTCCTTCATCTTATATTTCCTTTTATGTACCAGTGGCTTTCCCATATTTGTATGTTTAATGTTTAGTGAAGCACAGAGAATTATCTTGTGCTTGGAAAGAGTTATACATTGTGTCTAGGACATGCCATCCTACACTTCTGCCCAATATCCAAGCATCTGTCATGGCAGATTTTAGTCTGAATTCACATTCCACTATGTGCCACAAAGGTCAGAGAGACCATTACCCATAGGCAAAAGCCCACCTTGGCATTTAATACACATCTTGGCCTGTGCCAACATTGTATACTGTGAAGTAATTTTCTCAAATCCCTGTGTTTCCTGAGTTCAACATACATAATGGTACTTAGTAGTGAGAAACATTTAACTGATTCAAGAATAATATTTTCTTGCATATTGTGTTAATTGCATCTCTAGTCTGATACAGAGTGTACAGGATGATCATATTAACACTTGTGACTGATATTGTCAGCTATGAGTTATTACAAAAATTCTGAAAGGATGATAATTTTGAAAACCACCACTGCATTTTCTCTTTTTGTTATTAGTCATTTTTTTAATCCCCCCCCCAACATTATCTTGTGACTTGGACAGCACAGAGGAAGTGAGAGGCATGGAAACACTTTGAGAATGTTAACTCTCTGTTCCGAGCGCAAAGCTTTGAAAATGAAAGGTGACATGGTAGCAAACGCAACTCAATAAACTGCAAAATGGTTTACAGCAGTAGAGCAGATGCAGGCAGGGGCTGCTCCACTCATTCTGCTAAACAGTGCACCTCACAGGGACCTGTGGTCTTAAATAGTGAGCAGAAACAACAGTGGTAAACCAGGAACAGATGAGAGCAATAACTAATAAGTGGGTGACTGTGAGCCAGCCAGGATGTGTGTCTCTATGTGTGTGTGAGTGGGTGTGTGATCGGCGTAACGTGACGTATCTAAAAACATAATAAGCAAGAACAAAATGTAAATACATATTGGTGTCATAAAACTTCCTATCTCTGAAAATTGAACTTTAATAGTATAGCAGAAGAAAAGTAGCTGGACATCCACGATGGGGACCTACTGGATTGGATTCCAATTTTGAACCATTTCTATACACTCATCATGAAATGTTCTCACAATGTAACAGACTACCAATGTTTTCAAATTGAGACAAAAGCTGAAGAACAATATGAAAATCATACAGTATTGGACATAAATGTTAGAAGAAATCCATCTATGGTTCTGACTGAGTAAAACCAGAACTGGACTCTGATGAGCCCATCATTTCATTATGATCCACATAACTGAGTTTGAACGCAGCCTGCTAAGCAGGGGAAGCACCCAATGCCATTATACTTGATGTGCTCTGTTAGGAACTTGCCTCCTCCGTAGGTTATTATGATATAGGCCAGATGACCCACCATGATGCCAAAAGCATCTGCACATAAATGATTCACACCAGCACAATGCCCAGTACTGTAATACTACAATGTGACACTGCTGTGCTTAGTGTGGTCAGCTGCTCAAAAAATATCCTTGTTTCATTCTGTGCTTCTGTGTTCAGACTGTGAGCAGGGATAAAAGGGGTAGAAGGTAGCTGATAAATTGTGTGATGTGCAGTTTGTAACTCTACACCCATAAAACACACAAGATACGTATAATGTTACCTAAAAAAGTGACCAGTGAGTATCTATGCATGGATAAGATACTGGAATAAACAGTAAACTTTACTGGAGTAAACTTGTTTTTCCTTCAGAAAAAAATCTAATAAAAAATTCTACACAACAGGATGCTTCCAAATCAGCTGTTAAATAATCATCCAAGTCAACTGACCATCACTGGTTCAGTATTGCTGCAACTCATTCGTTTAAGAACATATGCAGACATTTCAATCCCATTATGTATAATAAATGGCTCGTGAGACTTCATCTGGAGACTGGAAGTGTGTGATGATCTCATGTGCTGTGTGATGATGATATCGTGTTCTGTAAAGCCATCAGAAGCCAAGTATGACATTTCCGTGTAAATGACTGTATATGGGCCAGGATTGCAAACTAGCTCATTGTTATCTTTGTTTCCGCCACGTAACACCCGCTCCTCGGGCTAGTGTGAGATATCGTTTTTAATTTGACTCCTGAACAATCATAAGGTTTCAATCTAGCATACCAGGCATACAAACAAAACCCCAATAAACAACAAAGTCTAAAATAACATTTATTATTGACTGATTATTGCCGTGTTAATGGTTACCCTCCAGGCTGCATTCTATCACGCAGTACGGTGATGTCATCGTGCTAAGTACGACCTCGAAAAGCTGCGTAATCACGCCACCACACGAATGGTGACACAGTGAGTTTCCACGGGCCGGTATGTCTTCTTTTAAAGACATAGTACGATTTTTAACGATTTAACGATTTGAGTGACACGGCACTTTCAAGTTTCCAAAAGCTTTTTATCAGGCGGTAACTGAGGTTGTCCTTCGCTCGTTCGTGGTGCTGAATGGATAGCTCCAGTGCGGGGGGTGTGGAGGTGGGAAGTACATTAACCCACGATTTAGAAATATTTGTCATTATTGAATATAATTCGGGGGGATTAGCGTCTAATGGTATGTTAGTTACGTTTTAGAGCTACAGCACGTTATACTGACGGATGCAAGACAGGTACAAAATGGTTGCATTAAAGTTCCATTTAAATTAGTTAATCGCTTATATTCAGAACTGCGGACATGTAGGCTAGTTGCAAATACCTTTATGTAATTACAAGATTTCTGTTATTTATTAAAATGGAGGACTATATTAGAAGTATTAGGTTTTGGGTTTAATGTATAAGAGCCTTCCTATTTCTTTAGAGCTATTTCTTAAAGCATGGGTTCACGTTAAATAACCTATAAGAGATACTGCCGACACCCATAATTCATGTACAATGCAAGTGTTATACCATTGAAATCAGTTCTGTCAGACAGCAGTGTGGCGTCTTGCCATGGTCCCTCTGTTGTTGTTCCTCTGACTCTCTCTTGACTGGGGCTGCCTAATCGCTTCATAAACACTTGAATATGCTGCTAAATCATGCTACAGTTTATCTCCCAGGATGTTTATTCAATGGCTTGTCCCTCATTCCTCATACGTATTTTGGTCACCACGGTCCCTAACCAGTCAAAGAGAACCTCAACAAAGCCAAATGACCTTTTTGCTCTTTTATGCTAATACATACAGTATGTTTACCATGTTCTCATAGGTCTAACACTCTGTATATGCGTCAGCCGAGTCTCTCTATCTCCTGCTTTAGCATTAGTTAGATCTTTCATCTCTATGATCTAACCTCTATTTAATCAAAGTATACTTCATCTGACTATGATTTCAAGATCTAGTGCTGGAGGTCGGGTTCCAATTTTGAGTCTGGCCTCCTTCCAGCATGTCTTCTGTGTCTCGTCTCAGGTCTCCTTGCCACATGTCCTTTCAGGTCTTTTCATTGCTCATTATATAAATGCTCCTGGATTTCGATGAAGCCGCTTTGTGACAATATCTACAGTATTAAACACAATTAAAAAATGGAAATAAACATAATAAATCGGTTAAGATGATAATAACAATATAAAAATCAATGACGAAAGTGAAAATCTCATTTAACGTGTTAAAACATGTTGCAAGTAGGACAAACGATAGCGTAAGCTATTATTCAAATGTGTTATTATTTCTACACAGGCCCCGGTTTTCATCAAAGTGGATTGATTAGAAATCCGCTTTTCAACCATAAAAGTAAAACTATAAAACAAAAAAATTCTATTCCTGCAATATTAAATGTATTTAACACCCGATTTTATAATCTCTGACTGAATGGAGCGACACGTGAGGTGAGCTTTGGCGCTCCGTGGGGATCCGGGACATCACTGCCACCTCTGGTTTTGGCTTTCCACTTCTGTTTAGTCCCCAGTGCGCTCGCACTGAGTCAGTTCTTTCTCTGCTCTTCCAACCCCTTCGCTGCGCAGCATGGCTGAACGTAGACACACTTTGAACAGAGACGATGACCTACCGGTTTATCTCGCTCGGCCGGGGACAGCGGATCAAATACCTAGGCAGAAACAAGGAGGGTTATTCTGCAACGTTGAAGGAGCGTATGAGAGCAAAACCATCGACTTTGATGCTTTGAGTGTCGGTCAGCGAGGCTCAAGAACTCCGAGAACGCAAAATAAAGGAGACGCAGTGAGCGAGGCGAGGAGTCCAACCAACGACAGGATATGTTCATCCTCAAACACAGCAAACGATTCAAAACAAACGAAAGAAATGAAAGACACCACTGACAATGAGGTACTTCAATGCGGCAGCGACGTAAAGGTAAGCGAGATGTCCCCACATATTTTTATTACTACTTTTTTCCTAAAACTCTGAGTAAAACTCTGCTAAACCTTTTTTCACCCAATAACGACGAAGCTGACGTTGAATACCTGTTGGGGAGATTTCTGAATGAGAAACTGTTTGAATTTTTGCAATGCAATACAAGCTATTGCATGTTACAACTTGATATGTCTGCGTGGTGTGTCCCTTAGTATTAGCTAAATAAATGTTTAGATGAGGAAATGTAATGAGAAATGTAATGTTGCAGAATCTAGCATCATGTATGACACATTATAAGTGTGTTGCAAAGAAAGTCTAAAATCAGTCAAACACTCATGATCGGATACATGTATAGTGTGATGTTGAACACTGGTGTTAGAGCCTAAAGGAATTTCATCAAGTCATGCTTTTACACGTTAGCACTGAGAGGCTGTTGGGCAGCAAATAGAGTTTGAATTAGTTTTAATTAACGTACCCAAAAGAAGCTCATTTGTGTCATCATATGTCTTGATGTCAGTAAGTGATCTTGAATAGGGTCTACTCACAGTCTTCTTTCCAAAATTGTCCCCTCCAGCAAAATAACTCAATAAAACAAATAAAATAAACAAATAAAAAGCATCATACAAAAATTAATTTCAAAACTAAACTCATTGTGTCATCATCAGCAACCTGCTGCTGTTTTCTTTCTCTTTAATTATTAATGTTAGTTCTTTGTAGTTAAATTAATAATAACTAATTGTGTCTATAGTAGTACCTGTATCTCACATGGTAGAGTATGGTCCTAATACCAGGTTAATGGGTTCAATTCCCGCATAATGCTGCTACAATAATGTTGCCACCAGCTTCATTTCTCTCTAATTCTCCCACAGTGACCGAGCTGTTTTCAGACTCTGTCCTGTTGCTCCGCCAGCTTGTCGTTACTGAGTTTTTCACCGGGTGAGTTCAATTAGGGGTACAGGTAAAACACCAACTGACCTGTTTTCAAACGTATGGAACATCGTGTATTTTCATCAAAAAGATTATGTGAAAGGTGAATGATCTAAAAGTCTGAAAACGTGTTACTGCAAAGTTTTGCGTACATGCATGCGCGTGTGTGTGTAAATGCACTTTTTATATTTCACATTTGCAACTGCCTAAATTGGGCCCAAATCCTGCATGGAACTCATGATGACATCATTTGTGACAATCAGGAGTTTAAAGAAGTGCTTGCAGAACATTGGTCATCCAATAAATTGCACTGAAAAGAGTTTAAGATTTTTAAATGACTGCTCAGCCAAACAAGATGGTTGTCATGGTGCATGCAAGGAGGAGCCATTGATTTGAGTGACATGATTGATTTACTGCTGGTGTTTTCCCCAGAGGTTAAGCTTCAATTAGCAAAATTAGCATTCTATGGTAAGGATAAAGAGACAGACAAGCAGTATTTTGGATAAGAAAATGACAGTAGTGCTGTTCAGTTAAAATAAATTTTAACTGACCTAGAATCACTTTTGCAGCTTGGTTCAACATAATGTTCAAAGGGCAAATTGATGCCTGGGGAAAAACCTTTAAGGGCAGTCACCACTTCTCTGGCAGAACATAAAAACATTTATGTAGGAGACTGCCCTCCTGTGGATAGATCATACCATTACATTCCAGATTAAAATAGTTGACTGTAAAATCAGGAGGAAAGCAATACAAGGTGCACTATGATAATGATGAACTCTGTCTATTATATTATGGGGACAAATTGGTCTACAATAGTAGATCATATGCCTCTGTATTTTGCCAATAAATAAAGCCTAGTAGTGGAAATTAGACGAAACGGGATTACGCCTGTGTTACAGTTCCCTAAACAACCACATTATTTAGGTTATCAAAATCTCTAAATAGAGCTCAGATAAGACGTACAGTCTTTTAGTAGTACATTGCTTTTAAATAAACATATCATGTGTTTATTTAAATGATGATGATTAAAAAAGTAACGTGAAAGACATGCAATATGGTCGTCCTAATGAACATTTTAAACCTTTTTGCTAATACAGAAGATTACATGTCAATATCATTAGTAGCCAAACAAGGCAACAACCCACACAGACTGCTGCAGAACATTGGTAATTCATGAGCTAATGGGCGAGGTCCATAAAGTTGCCAGAGCATGCGCTATTGTGTCCCTATCCCATTTGTGTGTGTGTTTTGTGGGTTTGCTTTTGTGTGTACATGGTACATGTGTTGACATGACTGAGGTCAGCTAATGTAATCCAGGACAGGGTGGCAACACTTGGCAAGTGATTACGGTGACACACTGGATTGTTGTGGACTTACTTGTTATCAAGTTATTCAAGATGAAAGTAGCGATGTGAGGTGTTGTGTGTGTGTGTGTGTGTGTGTGTGTGTGTGTGCATGTGTGTGCATATGTGTGTGGCATGTGAGTGTGTGTGGGGGGGAGGGTAGGGGTGGGGGAGGCTATAAAGGAGGCGTGGACTACAGAGGCACATGGCAGGATGGGGCTGAGCAGCTGTTCCCTGAGCCAGACTGCATCCTCTTTGTTTTCTAGACAGGGTGCCTGTCTAGTCAATATTCAACAAGCTCTTTCATTTCTGTAAATTATTTTTACAAATTGTGTTTAATTAAAAGAAAACTGAATATTTCTTCCTTAGCTCCTAATTATTCTTACCTCCATTCATGTTCATGTTTGTTGTTTGTTTTTCTTTTAGTCTCATAAGTCATGAACAATGAAATTTAATATAGCCTTAATCCAAAAATAAATGTAATATAAAAATAATTTACCCCATGACTTCTGTCTACAATACAACTAGCTAGATTTTAAATAGATTATTATTATTTTACAATTACTATATAATAAAAGAAAAGTAGCCTACATATTATCTGTCTGTATTTTGTGAAAATTTGGGGGTTGGAAAATTTTAAACAGATAGACATTTTCTTTTTATAAGTATGTATTGCGTGTTTGTTGCCCGCCTAAAACTTTGTGGCATTGCTATGTGCTAATGTTTGCCAAATGGTACGAAAATTTAATAAAAATATAAACAGATTTGGAGGTTGGAGATAACAAACGAGACATAGTTAAGTAGTGAGACTTAAGTACAGCAACGTGTTTGCTAATTTTGCTAAAACCTGCTGGATGTTTTAAGAAAACACAAATAATACATTAATATATAAAAAAATAAAATAATAATAAATGAAGAGAAAATGGCTAGAGCGTCCTCTTGTGGGATGAATCGTCGGACGACGAGGGAGGAGCCCGTGTTGTAATGATCTTGCTGCGAACAGACGGTCCACTCCAGTGTGCGCAGCTACAACATACTGGTCAATTCCCCTGTTTTGCACCAGCTGCAGACTGAGCACAGCAAGAAAACTGTCAAAATAAAACCCTTGGAATAACGTCCACATCCACGACGCATAAATCATGTCCTACCAAGGCAAAAAGAATATTCCAAAGATCACAGTAAGTAGATATCGTTTATTTGTCGAAAAACTAATCTTTGCAATGCAGCTCTTTTGTTGTCTGTGTTTTAGTAAAATCCTAAACAGAGGTGCGTAAATGCACTACGGATGAACTACAGAAAGATATCTCAGTTATGAGCATGCTTTTGTTAGATAAGATTTAATCTGCAGCATGGGACAGCATGACAAGCTTCCATAGCGACAGAGAAGCAGAAATGAGGCGTTTTCTTAAAGCTAAATTGCACCATTGTGGAGGTCTGTGTACATTTAATTGAGTACCTTGGATGATACACTCGTTAACATTACCCCGATGAATCGTTTTTACGTTTGTTTAGTTTTAAAATGTCCGTACTCAATTGCCGAATAAATAAGGTATATAACCTTTCTATAAAGGTGCAGAAAAGTAAGCAGCATAATGCATTCAGGATCGATATATATTGTTAAACGTCGACACATAAATCGGCTCTTTTATTAAAGTGTATGTTCAAAAAACCGGCTGAATCTCAGTTTATGGACTGCAGCAACAGAAAAACACGCCCATAAACGTTTAGTGCTGATAACTGGCAAACGCCGGTATTCGCCTGCTACAAAGAAGCAAACGGATGTAAACGCATTGTCCTAAAATATATGAATTAAGAACATTAAGAGAATTATCAGTACATTTATTTTAATATGGAGGCTTTTGTCGTTTCCCCCCCAGCTGCTGTATAACGGTTCTTTGTTCTATTCCGTACCATGCAAATTGCTTTTAGGATGCTGGGGCGTAATCTCTGGCTAGTGCGAGGCGATGTAGTTTATAGCCTACAGTGTAATGACATAAGTGTATATTTTAATAGCTGGCTTTGCAGTCGGGTGAGGCAGCTGTTTTTCGCTTGTTCTAGTCTACAGAAGCTCAGTATGTGTAGAGGCAGAATGAGGGTATGGTCAAATTTCTAGGTGTGGTTTGCGTTTTCCCCGTCTCCTCACTCGCAGTAGCTCAGTGTTTCGTGCGCTGCTCGTGTCATCAATAATTTTCTCCAGACGTACATGTGGGTAGGAATGATGGGACCTACCAGACGCGGGGAAGCCTATTTCCCCATTCTGGCAGAGCAGAAAACAGGGTTGGAGACTGCAAACCATCTGTCTAAGGGGTGCTGACGGCAAGCGAGACAGGCAGCTGCGCTCGTGCACCACCCTGACCAACATTCATTCACCATGGAGACAAAACGGGACGATGAAAATAGACGTGCGGGTGGATGTTGACCTGAAACCAGCCTTGCGCCATAATTTTACAGGTTGATTTTTTTTAAGGTTGATTTGGGTACTTTTGCGCGTTTTACTTCTAGACTGTCTGCTATTAAATTTCAACAGTATCTGCAACTAAAGACCAGATTTTGGGGTTGAAATAGGTCACTATAGTTACCTGATAATTCATTGGCAGGTGTTAGGGCTGATCTAGGGTCAGTCGGAAAAGGCATATCTTGATCCTGTCAGATGTAATGGTTTACTAAATAGATCGGAGTGGGCAAGTCATAGTAACCACAGCTTTAGCTACCATGGCAACCACACTGCCTCCGTTGTAGGAAACGGATATTTTGTCCCTGGTGCATAGTATCGAGTGAGTGCAACTTATTTAGATTGATATGTTCCTTTGTGTCAACTGCTATGCCGGCGAAAAAAGAAAAAAAAGAGTTTATGAGTGTATGGTAAATATTTTGGTCACTTAGCAACAAGGTTGCAGTACTGGCTTTCATGCCGCGTTGGTTTTCTTCCATCATCCCGCCCTAACTCACGAGCGGGGCTAGCACAGCTAATAGCACCGGTCATGTCCTCTTGGCTCAGAATTATGCGACTTTTTCCCTTTCTCCATTTTGTACAAACGACACCACTGTTCGCATTCAGAGCCCAGACAGATCATTAGGCTAGTATCTGTTGAACTGTAGGCTACATGTTTTACATTAGGCCCACCGCAGATGTTCAGAAAGTTACCTTCACAGGTTTAGGTTACTCTTGATCTTCCTGTTCAGTTATGTTTGTGAACAGTTTACAAAAATCCACAGAGATTTATGTTAGTGGAACAGTTGATTCTGGACTGTTGAGTGTCAAAGGTGTGTAAAGAATTTGAGAAATCTGATCCCAGATCAGGCATCCTCTAACTTTCTGCTCAACAGGAGAACACCAATACCAACTCTGCCATTAACTTTATTAGCTGATACCAGTTACATGCCAGTTAGGGTGATCTACTGTTCATCTCCCTCCCCTTGATCTGTAGACACTGACATTTTACAGCTTTCTCAATTGATTTTATTAAAATTCTTCCTCTGGTGCAATGAACCGCATGCAGCTGAAATGTGCTGAAACATAATTTTCTTAGTGATGACATTCTTTAATCCACATTACTGTATACTGGAAGCCTTTTCACTCTTAACTACCACAAGCCTTCCGTGCAGAAAGACAATGAAAGGAATCTTTTGTCCATGTCTGAGAGATTTCCCCCTGAGCGGCCTTCCTGTTTGTCTGTGCTTCATCAATGTGGAAAACAGACGCTCCGCTTGATTTCTGTAGAAACTCTGCATAAAAGGACGTGTCCTTTATCTTCCCTTTATCGTCCCATGAATCTCTTGTTCGTCCTTTGCATATTGCATAAATGATTGAATAGAACATTCCAGTCCACAAACAAGGGAAAGTAATATCAAATCAAGTCTGTTGATTTTGAATGCAAAATCTAGCTCAAGTACAATATCATTCAATATCATGACTGGTTGGAAAGTGATATTACGGAAGCTGCCTTGTGTCATATATACAACATAAAAACTCCAAGAGGTTTTCTAAGAGCTGTCACTGAGAAAATGAACACATCAAATTGAGGCAAGTAACCTGATTAGGTTATTGAAAAGGTCATGATTCTGTTTGTAAGACCTGTGCTGGTCCATTGAAATATCTATAAATACCTCATAAATACCTCATTCACTCTAATTTCGGCAATGATAAGTCTACATTTTCTGCTGACTATAAGTTCCCTCGGCAGGTGTGTTGATTTCCGGGAGACTAGCAGTTCTGTCCAAAGCAGAGCAATGTGGCAATGTGGAGATTAGTGATGAGTACCTGTCACAAACATTCTGACATTTGTTGTCTGAATACTATGCATTTTCACTGTGGAAGCTTGAATGGGTGTACTCATGATACATGAAGGAAATAGGTCAACATATCTCAGGATTATTGATACCATATTTTTACTTCGCAGTTAAAATGTATTTTTTCAAATGTGATTGAATTTCAAGGGCTGTGAATGTCCAAAACGATAACGTTACCTTAGTCATTTTCAGGGAAATATGTGGCAATTGGAGTTGATGATGAAATAATGTCCTTGACAAACATAGTTATGGCACTATGTGGCGGTAAATGGATCTGATTACTAACAATCATAGAACAGGCATAACATGGCTCAACAATATAGCCTAATTCATTTGCTGCTTATATGTAACAAGACTCCACCAGCTTACATATGGAGAAACCTCCTTTTCAATTTTCAATCATGATGCTCTTAAGGATTTCCATACATGCCAAGACATGCTTGGCTTTCCATTGTCTTTTACTGTATCATACACAATCTCTGGCTACTGATTTCTGGTAAACCTTGGGTGGTTTAAAAGAGTAATGGACAATATTACTGAGGTTGAAAATGTTTGTTCACGTCAGGTCTGCACCTCATACGTCAGTGCCCCTGTCTCCACAGTGAAACATTTTTGTTACGGCTATGACTTGTCAGTTTCTGAGTTTTAGCACTGTGCCTAGACCGTGTGAGACTAGTAATATGATTGAGGATCAATCAACACACCACTTTTGGCATGCCTTTTGGACATGCCCTGATGTGGTACTTTGTGTCAGTGTTCTAACAGTTATTGAGATGCCAGTTAATATCCTCTTACAGTAATGTCCAGCAAATGGGATATGAAAAATAAAAGGAGTTATGTCTAAAAATGGCAAATTTGTCTGATATTTTAATTGTGTGGTCATATGTATTATAGCACTGCTGTAAAAATACCTTTTAAGATGGAAAAAAATACTTTATACCAGTGAACATGGTCTAATTACATGCACAACCCTATAACCCTGTAGGCTGGAAAACAGAGTAACTCCACCTCTTGTCGTGTAACAGCTAACCAGACTGCATTTCCTGAAGTGTTTTTTAAAATGAACTTCGATTAACCTGTAGTGTCTAAACAAAATTATTATGGTCCACAGTGTGTGCCATACAATAGGGCTGAAGGCCTTTAGTCCATTGATAGCACGGCCGTCCTTGATCATACTGTAACCCAAGCAGTAGTGCCTAAGTCCTTTATTGGGCAGTGATTGAAGTTATTGATCCATGCCTCTATGTCCCTGTAACTGCAACTGCCCCTGCAGTTCAAAGAGGGCAGCGCAGGCTTTATGGAACTGCACCACTGCTGCTTCACAAACGGCACTGGTGGCACGCATGCTCACCCGCCTGCTGCGGCAAAACCCCGGCAACACCCCGCCTTTCGTCCTGTGACATCAATGAGTAATTGGCCAATGGCCATGTCAAACGGCCTCGGTGATCTGAGTGGGGGCAGCCTTGCTATGGTGTATGTACATGATGTTTTTACCATGCAAAATATTTATACTTATGTTCAATACACAGTAGAAGTTTGTTAATTTCATCATGATGTTTCATGCAAGTGTTTGCTAACACTTCTAAAAATTCTATAATGTTGCACATTTCAGTACAGAGCAGCTACAAAGCAGCTAATCACAGCTTTTAAACATTTTGATCATCATATTCTCCAGATCTGCCTCATTGGTGCTCAACAAATGAATGCAACCAATATTTTACACAGCGTAAAATATAAGCCTTTCTGTATACGTTTCTAGTGCAGATGACAGAAGTGCAGATGGTTCAAGATTGTTGAAGTGCTGTTATTGAGGCACAAAGCATGAGAAATGTGGTGTGGGTGAGACTAGTGCTGTCAGGGAGAAGGAAGCAAGCATCAGGGTTTCAAAACATGAAGTCCCCAGCACTGCAATACTAGCAGTATTTAGTTAGTTTTAGTTTAGTAAGTAACCCTGTTCATTTACACTGATTTTCCATGCAACTGTTTGCAGCTCTGTTCAATCAGAAGGGTCTGTACAGAACACTTGACTTCTTAGAGAGCTTTATTCATAAGCATCTCTTGACTCAACTGCCAGGGTTTACAATATATATATATATATATATAGTGTCCCAAAGGAGCCTACACATATTCAGAGATGTAGTGTGTGTTGGTTGTGGCTGTCTTTGGCTGTCCTTCAACTCTCTGAGTCAGTGTAACATTCTGTCCCTCTGCCAATAATGCAGCCCTTGTGATTGAGTGCCTCTGCATGGCACAAAGGCAAAGTTCTGTGCGAAAAAATTAAGAACCCATGCTTTCTGCAGTCCCGACGAGATGGTGTGTTTGTACTGGTGTGTGCGATGTTAGTGATGAGCTAGTGGCCGTTCCTGACTGTGCCAGTTGGAGGATGTGACAGTGGTTTGCGTAGCTTGCTATGATGCCACTAATTATGGGAGGCATGGTGTAACCAAATGATATGACATCAAGTTATTTCAGCTGATATATGTGGGTTACTGAGGACATCGACTTCATCTCTATTTATTCATATCAGTTAGTCCTGTCCCTTAAATCATGTTGGTCACAGAACACATTCTTTTTTCTCTTCCAGCTGTTGGCTGTGGTTTTCCAGGAAGAGCAGTGAGATTGTTCTGAAATATGCATCCAAGACTGTGTCACTGTGAAATGACATGTGGCTCATATGTCCCCATTCTGTGCTTTCAGAGCGACAGGCTTCTGATTAAGGGAGGCAGGATTGTGAATGATGACCAGTCTTTCTTCGCTGATATCTACATGGAAGATGGACTCATTAAGTAAGCTGGATACCAGAACACAAACTCCCCCACCCCACATGCAGGCACACACATACAGGCACACACACTTCCTGGGACACAAATCTAGGCATTTGGCTCCAGCCCTAGCTTTCACATCCTCCCCTGTGGCCTCTGTCCAAACACAGCACTTGCATTCTTCAGTCCTAATGGAAGATCACTCCTAACCACGTGCTCACTTTGTAGGTACTCAGCTGACCAAAGTTCCCTTATTTGCCCCCGAGGATCAGTGCAGATCTGTTCACCATTTTTTAGCCAAGAATTAAATGAACAGTGATTCACAATTGTGAGAAAGTCATTCCAACTAAAAATTAAACAGTTACAGACACTCCTTTATAGGCCATACCTACTGTGCTAAGTGATTACAAATAATTTAGATGGAGTTTACATTGTAGCCTTTTCACCCAGCTCATGCTGATGTGTTTGCTAATTTGGCATGCTCAATAATAACCCAGCATAAAAATACATTTGTATTTAGTCACAGTACCATAGCAGACGTTGAAATGCTACATGACCTTCCCAGACAGCAGTTGACATAGGCACTAAATCACAATGTGTCAGTCATTGTCAGTCATTTCATTCTTGCTATTTCTTTGCCTGCTACAGTATTGTGTTTTCCTGAAGTACAGTTCAGCTATGAGTCCTGTTGTCTGTGTGAAGTAGTGAAGTTGTCACTATTAATGGTGCTACAAAAGGAGACCATATTTGAGCAGACCCTTTCCCTAAGGTCATATCTCCCTCTGATCAACAGGCAAATTGGGGATAACCTGATAGTCCCAGGAGGTGTAAAGACGATCGAGGCGAACGGGAAGATGGTGATCCCTGGGGGGATCGACATCCACACCCACTTCCAGATGCCTTATCGAGGCACCACTACTGTGGACGACTTTGCGCAGGGCACAAAAGCAGCACTGGCGGGGGGAACCACCATGATTGGTAAGAGCACATGCGAGAGGATGACTGGTGACAGAATATGTTCATATCTTACCAATTTAATGGTTTTTTTACCATGGTAATTTGATACCACAGAAAATGGGCACCAAGGCTTTTAGTGTGAGGGGCTTTTCACATTAATTAAGTGGACCTTTTAGCTTCTTTTTGATCATCAGTACTGCCGAGCGAGTTCGTCCTTGATTTAAATAGGCAACCGGGATTCTCACAGTGTGACTCAAGGTGATGAGCTGAGGGAGCCATGGATAAGTCACTGGCTGTGAACTGTATGGGGTGGAGAGAACGCTTACTACGGTAAAGTGGTCTCAAATGGCATGAAGCAGGCGGTGGTACAGCAGACCACACAACGCTCATGTGAGAGCCCCGGGGAGACCCACTATGAAACACTAGTCCCGTGGAACCCCAGCAGCACTACGAGAGTCTCTACAGACCATAGAAACAGAAGCGGCTGGTACAATGACATGTTCTCTCTCTCTGTCTCTCACTCTCTCTCTCTCTCTCTCTCTCTGTAACTGTTTTGCTGGACCACTGGTGGACCACTGACTGCTTAATGCACTCACCTCAGGGAAAGCTATGTTTGTTATTCTGCTGACAAGCAGTGTCTGTCTCTGCTCTGTGCCGTTCCTGGAGGTAATGAATGCTAAATTACACGGAGATGTATAGACTGGGTTACTCTGAAGCCACATTGCTGTGTAAGACTGGGGAGGTCTTAGCTGGATTAAGTTTCACTTGATGGAAGTCTTTCAGTTGAGATTCAGTTGTGAAGGTGAATTTAAGACTTTTAGTTTTATTCATAAGGAGAATGGGCCTCTTTTATCTGTTTGTCATAATCTTTTTGTTTTGCACTAGCTGATAATGAATGCTATACACATCTAATCACACATCAGCAATCTGTAATGAAATATTTTAGGGAATAGACCCTTCCACCAAATATAAAAAAACTTTAGTAGAATCATGTTGTAGGTGTACTTACAGGCAGGGGATGGGCTAGTCACTAGCTATAAATGCACCTATAAGGCATGAGGACTTCATTAGTGGGCAGTGAATGTAGGTGGAAAAATGTGCTTGTAGAATAATGTCATTAGCATAATATTAAGTGTCAACCTTTAGATAATGCAACATATAAATGCATCCCGCTCACTCAGTGAGTTTTTGAATTCAGGTGATTGGAAACAATGGAAACCAGCAGTCATGTTTGTATGTCACCATGGCACTATGGCTAAACTGTTGTTAGCCAGATTGAGAATCAGTGCCAGCATTCACGACCACCCTCTCATCCATCTTTCTCCCTGTTGCCCATCATGGTGTTTGTCTGAAGTCGACCATGTGATCCCCGACCCTGGCTGCAGCCTGGTGGAGGCCTTTGAGCGCTGGAGGGAGTGGGCGGATGAGAAGGCATGCTGCGACTACTCACTCCACGTGGATGTCACACACTGGAATGACAGCGTCAAGCAGGAAGTGGAGGTTCTGCTGAAGGAAAAAGGTGAGAGCTTAGCAGGGATGGGGATGAGTGTGGCGCTCTACATATCAATATTATTAATACTTGTATTCTCAGATGAAAATGTACTGAACCTGTAAGGCAGACAAAACAGGCAGTGTCATTTAATCTTCTTCCTATTCGTCTTCCTCTTTTTCTTCTTTTTTCTGACTCACTCTGTCTCTCTCCATCTCTGTCTGTGCAGGAGTCAATTCCTTCCAGGTCTACATGGCTTACAAAGATCTTTATCAGATGAGCAACAGTGAGGTAAATTGGCATGAAACCAAAGGAATGGAAACTTGTGGTAAAAAAAGTCTCCAGCAAAACTATTGCAGCATAAACCTCACTCTCACACATGCAACGTGTGTAAAACACTCAATTGTGAAGCTTTTGAGTGAAAACATGGTAGTGTTTGTGCAGATGTCATTGTTTAGCAGTCCCTAGCACCCTGGACAAACTGTGTTTCTGTTACATCTGGTGATCACCTAGTGATTCATGCTGATTAATGTGTTCTCATTCTCTCCTAAGATGTGTGTATATTTTAGGGAAGAAATCTGAGGATTACATCATGTAAATCTTTGCCTCTAGTAGTGTGTGTGTGTGTGAGTGTGTATGTGTGTGTGGCCGCTTAGGGGCCAGGCTTATGTTTCTTTCATCTTCATGCAGCTCTATGAGATCTTCACCTTCCTTGGAGAAATGGGAGGCATTGTGCAGGTCCATGCAGAAAATGGAGAGATCATTGCCGAGGTATGGGCAGACGAGTGCACATACTCACCGACACAAACGTCATCCTTTAGCACTCTGTCAAGCCTGTCCTATATTTCATAGCTAGACATAAAAACACAGTTCACATAAAGTGGAGAAAGGTAAAAAAAATGTAATGTTTTTCCTTGGTCCTTTTTAAGGTGTCAGTATACTATCCTTATTATAGCATAGTACCCATAGATTTACTTTTTGGTTGACTCTATTCTTGAGAACAGGAGAAACCTCCTAAACATCTGAATGTTTTTAACTCCTCTGGTTTTGTCTGTGGGTGAGCCCAGGACATTTCAGGGAGGTCCTCTTGTATAGATGATGGATTCAGGGTTTTGCTGGATGTAAATGACACTCCTAGGCCCTTTCAGCAAAACATCTCCCTGTCTGGATCATGTCTGGTCATTGACTGGACCTTGACTGTGTGATTTTGTGTAATCTTGTTCATGCCAAGTCTTCTATTCCTCTTTACTCCAAATGACACGAAAGGTTTTAACTGCCATTAAACGCCACTGGCCAGCAAAGTGTAGTTTAAAATGAAGGCACAAAGAGTTCAAGATGCTTTGAGATTACAGAATAATATCCACATCTTCTGTCCATAAGAACTCAGAACTTTTGATATGTTCTTGAAACAGTTTTGGTATCTGTTGTTCTAGAGTTCTTGGTTTAGCCTGATATTGCCATTGCTAAGCCCATGAACATGCAGTGGACACTTAACTAACATTGAATTTTGTAAAGTTAACCTCAAATTAAACATAACGGTGTTGTCTTTAACTTCATCTTAACTCATTTTTCTTTCATGTCTAATGTGCAGGAGTACACAGCCATAACACCAAAAATGTTGTCACAGTCTAATTGCATACATATCCCACAACCCCACTCTGTCAATGCAAGACTCTGAAAAAAGGATTAAATTCTGGTGCTTTAATATATTCTGTACTACATCCATCCATCCATTTTCTTCCGCTTATCCGGGTCCGGGTCGCGGGGGCAGTAGCCCCGAGCCCCTCCCGGATGACTGTGCTCCGTACCTTATCTCTAAGGGAGAGCCCAGACACCCTGCGAAGAAAACTCATTTCGGCCGCTTGTATTCGCAATCTCATTCTTTCGGTCACTACCCAAAGCTCGTGATCATAGGTAAGAGTCGGAACGTAGACTCAGTAAATTGAGAGCTTTGCCTTTTGGCTCAGCTCTCTCTTCACCACAACGGTCCGGTACAGCGACCGCAATACTGCAGCCGCAGCACCGATCCTCCTGTCAATCTCTCGTTCCATCCTTCCCTCACTCGTGAACAAGAACCCGAGATACTTAAACTCCTCCACTTGAGGCAAGGACTCACTCCCGACCCAGAGAGGGCACTCCACCCTTGTCCGACTGAGTACCATGGTCTCAGTTTTAGAGGTGCTGATTCTCATCCCGGCCGTCTCTTTTCGGCTGCAAACTGATCCAGCGAGAGCTGTATGTCTTGGCCTGATGATGCCAACAGGACCACATCATCTGCAAAGAGAAGGCGTGGAATCCTGAGGCCACCAAACCGAACCCCCTCCGCCACTTGGCTATGCCGAGAAATTCTGTCCATAAAAGTTATGAACAGAACCGGTGACAAAGGGCAGCCTTGGCGGAGTCCAACTCCCACCGGAAACCAGTCTGACTTACTGCCGGCCATGCGAACCAAACTCCTGCTCCGTTTGTACAGGGACTGGATAGCCCGTAGCAACGGGCCCCGTACCCTATACTCCCAGGGACTCGCAATTCCCCTTTTTTAAGAAAGGGGAACCACCACCCTGGTTTGCCAATCCAGAGGCACTGCCCCCGATGTACACACGATGTTGCAAAGACGTGTCAACCAAGACAGTCCCACAACATCCAGAGCCTTAAGGAACTCAGGACGGATCTCATCCACCCCGGAGCCTTGGCACCAAGGAGTTTCACAACTACCCTGGTCACCTCAGCCCTAGTGATGGGCAAACCCCCGTCCAAGTCCTCTGGTTCTGTTTCCTCTGTGGAAGACGTGATGGTGGGATTGAGAAGATCCTCGAAGTATTCCTTCCACCGCCTAATGACATCCCCAGTCGAGGTCAGCAGATCCCCAGCAAGTTTTTGCCTCTGCGACAGTCAAAGCCGCGATCCGCTTGGCCCCCCTGTACCTGTCTGCTGCCTCCAAAGTCCCACGGGCCAACCAGGCCCGATAGGACTCTTTCTTCAGCATGACGGCCTCCCTTACCCAAGGTGTCCACCACCGGGTTCGGGGATTGCCGCCACGACAGGCACCGTCAACCTTGCGGCCACAGCTCCGATCTGCTGCATTGACAATAGAGGCACGGAACCAAGCCCACTCAGACTCAATGTTTCCGGCCTCCCTCGGGATGCCGTCAAAGCTTTGTCGGATGTGGGAGTTAAAGACCTTTCTGACAGGTTCCTCTGCCAGACGTTCCCAGCAAACCCTCACAGTACGTTTGGGTCTGCCAGGTCTGTCCGGCATCCTCGCCCGCCATCTGATCCAACTCACTACTAGGTGGTGATCGGTTGACAGCTCAGCTCCTCTCTTTACCCGAGTGTCCAAGACACACGGTCGCAAGTTCGACGATACGATTACAAAATCATCGAACTGCGACCTAAGGTGTCCTGGTGCCATGTGCACTTATGGACACCTCTGTGCTCAAACATGGTGTTCGTTATGGACAAGCTGTGACGAGCACAGAAGTCCAATAACAGAACACCACTCGGGTTCAGATCGGAGAGGCCGTTCCTCCCAATCACGCCCTTCCAGGTCCTACTGTCATTGCCCACGTGAGCATTGAAGTCCCCCAGCAGAACAATGGAATCCCCAGAAGGGGCACCTTCCAGTACCCTCTCCAAGGACTCCAAGAAGGCCGGGTACTCCGAACTGCCATTCGGTGCATAAGCACAAACAACAGTCAGAGCCCGTTCCCCGACCCTAAGGCGCAGGGAAGCAACCCTCTTATCTACTGGGGAAAACCCCAACACACAGGCAGCGAGCCGAGGAGCTATGAGTAAGCCCACCCCAGCCCTCCGCCTTTCACCCTGGGCAACTCCAGAAAAGAATAAAGTCCAGCCTCTCTCGAGAGGATTGGTTCCAGAACCCAAACTGTGTGTGGAGGTGAGCCCAACTATATCTAGTTGGTATCTCTCAGCCTCACACACCAGCTCAGGCTCCTTCCCACCCAGAGAGGTTACGTTCCATGTCCCAAGAGCCAGCTTCAGTAACCGAGGGTCGGTACGCCAAGGCCCCCGCCTTCGGCCACCGCCCAAACCACAATGCACCGAACCCCTAGTACTACTTCTCCCACAGGTGGTGGGCCCATGGGAGAGTGAACCCATGCAATTCCTTTGGGCTGTGCCCGGCCGGGCCCCATGGGTAGAGACCCGGCCACCAGGCGCTCGCCGAGGAGCCCCTCCCCCAGGCCTGGCTCCAGGGTGAGGCCCCGGTAACCCTTATCCGGGCAAGGGTATCTGGGTCCTGTTTTTAAATTCCATTGGTTTTTTTTTTTTTTTTTTCTGTACTATGTAATGAAAACATCTAAATGACAAGGAAGGTTAAATGAATAGAACAAGGGTTGCCTGTGATTCCATAAAAGCCTATACTATAATAGCACTACTATACTAGGGTCTGTTTGGGCATTTAGCTCTTGGTGAAAGACTGGATACAGCTCAGCCCTGGAACTCATTTGTAAATTGTCAGTTCTGTCCCTATGACTTTATGAAACTGGGTCTGACTGTGTGTGCCCACAGGAGCAGGCCCGCATGCTGGGGATGGGCATTACTGGGCCAGAGGGGCACGTTCTCAGCCGACCAGAAGAGGTGAGTGTTCAGAATGTATGGAGAAGTAGAGCTTGCACAGATCTTAAGCAGGATGTCTATCTGGTACATTGTGCCACAGCATATCACACTTGGTTTAAGGTCTGGTGTGAAGAGTCTCACATACCAAATATGAGAGCCATTAAACAGGCCACACTGAATGCTGAGATAGTCTGTCTGGATTGTAGGTGGATTACTATAATTAAGAGCACATGTTTCTGTTTGCTCTATTAATAACTAGAACAGTAGTTTTCAATATTCCTTATTTTGGTAGAAAGAAATGAAACACATTATCATCTAAGTTCTGTGTAGTGATTTTAGAATCTATTTAAACAAATTATATGTTGCGTTTTGAAGTCATTGTAGATCTGCTATTCCTTGGAATTATGTTAGCATGTTCACTAGAATTTAATACAATATAACAATAGTTATCTGTAAGAGGGTTTGTCTAATTCACTCCAATTCATACATAACACCAAGAAAATCTGATCTGGCATCAGTTTATCAGTGATTTCTTCCAGACTAGGTCTTCCAGTGCAGCATACTGCAGGCAGCCAGTCTCGCTAGATGGATACAGATGGATGTCTGGTTATGACATGCATGCTGTTTCAAAGCAAGAAGGGACTGTGTCTAACATATAAAATTCAGTTCATAGTGGGCCAGTGAATGAGAGTGTGCATCGTATTTAGCTGGTAGGCCTAATATTATTTGCTTGAAAAAAATAGGAATTCTAGAAACACTCACAAGTGTAGTTTTGAATGTGTGTGTGTGCACGTGTGTGTGTGTGTGTGTAGTTGGAAGCTGAAGCGGTGTTCCGCGCCGTCACCATTGCCAGCCAGACCAACTGTCCCCTCTATGTGACGCGTGTAATGAGCAAAAGTGCAGCTGACATCATCTCACAGGCCAGAAAAAAAGGTACCACGGACACCACTATGTTTACATATCGGTGGACATATTAGTATACAGCCACTGATGTGATACAAGCTTATCCCTGTATCCTCATTATAATGTTTCTTTGAGATGCTTACTGGCGCAAGCCCTAATCAGACTGGGCATACATATTTGTCAAGTAATAGCACTTAATCTAACACAAGTGGTTCTCACAATTTCTAGAACTAGATTTTAATGTGCAATCATAGTCAAATTAAATGTTCATCACGTCTGCTTTAGAGGAGCAATTAAAAATAGATTGGGAAAGTCTTAAGCCAATTCAGTAATGCACTAAAGTCATGGCAAGAACACTTGGCATAACCACTTACATAAACACACTTTTCACATTCACCACCCTTGTTATCAGCTGTGGTTCACCTCCAAAGCTCTAGAGCATAGCCAAAGGGAGAATATGCCGCAAAAAAAGGTCAACTGCACAGTGACTGAGCATAAGTGAGCATTAAAATAGATTACAAACCACTAAAAATCCTGTAGTGATGGGACTGTCTATATATACAGTATTTTTTGAGTCTGCAGCCCTGTGCATTGCTTAAGGGTTGGGAAGATACTTGTTATATCCAAGCATGACGCTGTACAATTACTTAAGCTCTCCAGCCATGTTAAAGATTTATGAGATTGCTATAGCTGGAAAAGTGGGCTCCATCAATAATGACGTGATGCTTCATCCCGCTAGCTTTGGGAAACACATCTGACATTCATCAGTAGTTTACGAGCTTAAGGTGATCCAATATGGTGGGCAGAATGATATATATGAACAAAGTCAAATCTGTGGGTGAGTCGTTGATGTAGTGACGTGTTTTTCACTGCCATATGTTGGACTCAAATCTCAGACTCTGGCTAATTTGTCAGTGGAGACCTGGATTGCACGCCAAACCATTAGCCTAACCGGTTGTGTGTTTTACCAGATACTGTAACTGCAGGTGAAAATCTGTTAGCTTCATTAGCCTTTGACTAAGATATTCCTTGTGTTTATACTTGTGTGAAACTTTGTTATTCACCAGATACATTTGTTTGACAAGACATTCAGTTTTCTCAGCATTGCATGTCAATGTGAACATTTTCAAAGCCAACACAGCTTGACATGCTAATTTGCTTTTGGACTTCGTTCATAGGTAATGTGGTGTTTGGTGAGCCAATCACAGCTAGCCTGGGTACAGACGGGACTCACTACTGGAGCAAGAACTGGGCCAAAGCGGCCTCTTATGTGACGTCCCCACCTCTCAGCCCAGACCCTACCACTCCGGATTACCTGAACACACTGTTAGCCAGGTGAAAGGAATCAACCAATTACATAAAACTAAATTTGTTGTTGCATAATGTAAAGTGGCCTGCAACTCGCAATAAACTTAGCCACAGCACTTGCATCCATCTCATCATGAACTAGCCAATCAAAGTACTGATATTGCATGATCATGTTGACTAACATAATTTCAAACAAATTATTTAACCAGATCAAATTCAAATAATTTTGGCTAACTTTATGCAAGGTTGTTAGGTTTTCACCATGTTGTATGTGCATGTCATTACTAATGTTAACCGACACTCAGCTGAAGAGCATCATTATGTGACGTGTGCCATCCAGACTTAAGAAAAGTGAAGATACACTACATGTCATAAAAGTGGGATTTAGAAATAAAACAGCAGCCCTTGATTTAATCTGTTCTGTTAGTGTAACATGTGACTTTCTGCCAAGTCTCCATTGGAGCACAGATCGCAGCTACAAGAGAAAGTACCACTGCTACCGTACGTGCAGCTAGACAGGGGTGCGATCACAGCCTACTGTGGTTATAGGAGACAGACAGTGCTTCTCATACTGTATGTACTTGGAAAGACCCTTGGTTAAAGCCAAAAATAATATGCTTGGATACACAGTGGCTTTTAAAGTGTGTTTCCTGTGTTTCAGGAAGGCCAGTGTCATAGCTAGAATAGTTGTTAATTATATCTTTAGTTGTTAACTCATTCTGTGCCAGCAACCCTCCAAATGCCAGACTGGCTTAAAGGAATTCCAAGAATTTTGGATAGAACCTCTACATTACACAATTCGTCGATGCAATACTACAGTACAGAATGTCACCAAGAGGATTTGCGTGCTTTTGATCTCAGTGTGTTAATAGATCTCTACTCTGTAATCCTTTGCCAGTGGTGATCTGAATGTGACAGGCAGTGCCCATTGCACATTCAGTGTGGCTCAGAAGGCCATTGGGAAGGACGATTTCACCCAGATCCCTGAAGGAGTGAACGGAGTAGAGGAGAGAATGTCCCTCATCTGGGACAAGGCTGTGGTGAGGCCCTCAAGCCTTCTGTTCTGTTAATGCAACCATCGCTTTGAGACCAGATGTGCTCCAAATGTTCATTTATTTAGCTATTTCTCTGTTTGTTTGTTCATTAATTTAACAAAACGTATTCCATCTTGAATAGGGATCTGTGTAGATATGTCTCTCTTGAAAGCTCCATTTGCAACTTAGCTATAACAAGTCATAATTCTTACAGTTCCTGTTATTCAATATTTCACCTTCTTAGCCATCTATAATCAAAATTATTTGTTTTACCTTTCACTCTATACTATTAAATGATACAAATCATATAAGCTCTATGCTTTTGTTTAACCCCAGGTTTTGTTTACACTCATGGAATTAAGTCATCTGGCCAGATGCAGAATGTGTGTGTATGAGAGAGAGAGAGAAACTTTCAAAACAATATCTCTAGAGTAGAAACATGTGCATTAGTTGACAGTCCTAAGGTGAGATTGATAGTGAGAGAAACAGAGAACCTAACAGAAAACAGAGATTTCAATATAATTTTGATTGAAGTTTAGCAATTTTTGTTTAATTGTATGTTACATGCATACAATTGTAGGTACATGCAATGTAAAATATTTAATGTAAAATAAGTATGGGTCATTCTTCTAAAGGAATAATTTGCTACTGCAGTACAGAAGTATCTGAAACATTTTTATGTTCAGTTTTGTTGATGATGAAGCAAATTCTCTTTTTTTTTCAGGTTACTGGTAAGATGGATGAGAACATGTTTGTGGCTATAACGAGCACTAATGCAGCTAAGATCCTGAACCTGTACCCACGCAAGGGTCGGATAGCCGTCGGCTCTGACAGTGACCTGGTCATCTGGGATCCGGATGTAGTCAGGACAATCACAGCAAAGACACACAACTCGGTAAGACAACCGGATGGAAACAGAATGGATAACCTGCAATTTTCTTCAATTTGCTTATGAAAGAGACAGGAAAGATCAGACATAGCCAGAAGGGGACAGGGAGCTTTCTAGCAACAGAGTGAGAGAAGCATTGAGGCAGTCCTGGCAAGCTTCCACTGACCTACTGGTTCTTCTAGGAGGAAATTGAGGTCTCTGTGGAGGGTTGGTATTAATCGAGCATGTGATGGATGAACTTCGTCCTCATAAGGAGCACTCCTAACTGCTCACCATTGAAAAGAAACATGAAGTGTTCAACGCATGGGAAAACCTGCATTCCAGGCTTTCTTTGACTTACAGGCCAGTCAAATTTCACTAAACTTCCCTCATCATGCTGTCTATGGGGATTTTATTTGGGCACCTGCAGTTAAAGTGGGTTGTGGAAGTCATAGCGATCAGTTTGTACTGTGTACTGATAGTTGATCAGAGAAAAGAGACATTTGTGGCAGGGGATGAAATTTCAGAAGAACATATTCCAGCTTTTCAGCCACTTTTATGTTAAATAGTGCCAGTCGAACTGAGAGAAGCAAA
Source organism: Brachyhypopomus occidentalis (assembly GCA_020368025.1). Taxonomy (NCBI): domain Eukaryota; kingdom Metazoa; phylum Chordata; class Actinopteri; order Gymnotiformes; family Hypopomidae; genus Brachyhypopomus; species Brachyhypopomus occidentalis. The sequence goes on from JAGXOD010000052.1 coordinate 1,271,015, forward strand.
GGATTAGTAACACATGGGAATGCAGGCATAGACAATGCCCTCTTGTTTGTAAAATGTAAACAACAGTTTTCTGAAACTTCACACTGTGTGTAGTTACACACAGGGGGCTTGGCTATGACATAATCCTTGGCAGAGCTTTTTGCTTTTTTTTTGGTCATCTCCTGTTGTCCCAATACAAGAGTGTCGTGTGCAAAGAACTTCACAGACAATAACAGGACATGGGTTCTTTCGAATTTCCATGGCTTTCGAAATGGTGAAAAATGTGAAATAGTGGATAGGGGATTGGTGAGAGAGTGCTGCAGAGTGAAAGTCTTGAGCAGAATTGCCTACTTGTTTGAGGAGAGAGGGATAAACTATTGGGAAAAAAGGAAAGAAACTTGAACTACCAACTTGTTTATGGTAGTGTTGTGTGAGAGGAAAGGAGCTATTGGATAGCAAGAGAGAAAGAAAGGAAGAGAGAGAGATAGAAATAGGGACTGAGAGAGAGACAGAGAAAGAACAGGGAGGGCGGTAGAAGGAGGAATGTTTTTGCCATCGCTGGATCTGGCTGTGTAATGTCAGCTGCTGGGATTCCCATGTCCAGAAGACGACTGTGAGAAACAGGATGTATGGACGGTGTAGAACAGATGAATAAAGGCGGGAAGGGTGTCCAGGATCAGCTCTATCCGTCTGCTTTCTTCACTCTTCTCTCCTCACATGCTGTTAATTAGGGGGCAGCCATGGTCTCATTCCCAAGTCACTCACTTCTTTTCTCTCTGCTATTTTCCTCCATTTCCTCTTCTTCCATCTTTCTCCCTCAGTTAATGCAGAAAAAATAAATGCCAAATATTTTATGAGTACATCAGTAAAGGGGAATTACACTGCTGATTTAGTTGTGTTGTTTGTACAGAAGATGTTCAAATAAATCCTTGTGGGAAATTGCCTAATAGTAACTGATACACTCCCATGTCCCGTGTTAAATGAGGAAAATACACAAAGTTGTAGTAGAAGATCCATGAAAGTTAAGACATCAGATCATACTATAATTTGTATAGTGGCAAATCTGTTTGTATAGTGGCAAATCTGCAAATAGTGGTAGTCTGCAAATCTGCTATGAATATCAGCTATGCAGCTGTCATTGCAATTCAGTTTTAAATTTACATTGCCTACAGTGCCTAGTGTAGTTTTGATCTGGGAGTTCAAACATTTACTTAACCAATAATGTCATTGCTGAATAATAATTATTGGCATAGGAAAATGTGTATATTATCTTTGACTGGATTCAACAAATGACATGCTTTTAATATTGTGCCCATTGTACCCAACATATCTTAAAAGTCCCCAAAATTCAATTTCCACACCAGAATTTGGCTGGAGAAATTGCAGTACTTAGTTTTAGCTATGACCCCATTTGTTCCAGGACCTTAAATATATGTGGAGATCCTTTGTTATAAGATCCAACACATGTTGCAATAGTATGAACTGCAAGAATTAGAGTCAGTGTTACATGAATTTGTTGTGCGTGTCCTGTTGGGTTACCCCCTAATGTATCTGACATGTGTTGCAGAGAGCATTTTTGTGCATGTGAAAGTTTCATAGCATCTGTTCATCATTCATGTCAGGTGTAAATTCCATAGATGAGGTCAGTCCCAAAGGAGCTGAGGAAATGCAGGGAACTCTTGTTTCTGACTTTGTTGAAAAGCATCCTACTGCTAGTGTAGCCTACCGTTAGCTTCATGACATGCGGCTCAGGCTGAAGTTCTGTGGGGGTTCTCCTCCAGCCTTCGTGACACCCCATGGTTTGGAATGTAAGAGACACAGAGTTGCGGCTTGGGGTGGGGGATGAGAACTAGATCTACCCTGACCCTATTAGTGGGTGGGGAATATAGTTAAGAGGGCAGACTCTCAATGCGGTCTTTTTCATCAAACATCAGACATTTACTGCATTTGTAGCACAAGATCTACAGAACAACATAAATTTTTATGATACTGTGTATGGTCCCTGGAAATCAGAGTCATTATGCAGTGTTTTTGGCGCATTCTTTTGAGAAATAGGGAGAGCTAAGTTTCATAGGAGGATATAGCTAAGTTATTATTGAACTGTAGATCCTGAAAGGATCATATACATGACGCCTATATCAAACATGGAAATCCCATATTTCGTTTATTGGCTACTTTACAAAAAAGCTGATTTTAGTCACAAGCTAGTTGGCTGACTAGCTAGGTGACCTACAATTACCGATTGAAGTGTGCAAACTGTAAGTAACTAAACTTAGGCTTCTGACAAATCAATCAAAAGTGCTGATGCTCAAACAGGTCAGACTATATCTTCTCAATGGTATCTCTCAATTATTAAATGTAGCTAGTTTTTTATTAGCAGGGGAAGCCGTGGAAGGGCTGGGCAAGTAAAATGTTTCCAGTTTCATCGAATCTGGATGTCTCAGTAAACGTAAAAGTGCTTGTGTCCACAACAAGCAATTAATCATTCAATGTCAGAAAAAACTTGATGGTTTTGAAAAGGAGCTTTGAGTGACTGTAAGTCCATAACTGTAAGCTCTGACTTGACCTGCACACTTACTTCATCTTGCTGATTGAATTTATCTTCTTCTGTCCCTCCCCAGGCTGCAGAGTATAATGTGTTCGAGGGCATGGAGCTCCGTGGAGCCCCCATGCTGGTGGTGTGCCAGGGCAAGATCATCCTGGAAGATGGGAAGCTGCAAGCCACCTCCGGCTCTGGCCGCTTCATCCCTTGCTCGCCTTTCCCAGATTTCGCTTACAAGCGTGTCAAAGCCAGGAAACAGGTGCGCCGACGCCACTGGCCACAGACCTAACACTGCTGAGTGCAGGAATTTGTTTGTTCTTGCACTACTACGATGACAGAGGTTCTTTTTACAATTTAATCCCACAGCACATGTTGATGCTCAATGGTTGAACTTACTTGTCTCGAAGACCAGGTTTTCTTATGATTGTATGTCACTGCGTATTCGTCACCTTTGTAGCACAGCTGGTGGCCAGAGATGCATGTCCATTTGGGAACAACATTGTGGCGAGGCTAGTGCCTGCTAAACGGGTGCAGTGAAACGATGTGATTGTCAAGCGTTCCTGGTACAGAAACTGCAGCTGGACTTGGAACAGTTTTTCAGCTGGTTCTTTGACATTTTATAACAGATGTGTTTTGTATTGAATTGATTGAAAGATAAAAATTTATTAACCAAGCTCAGACACAAAAAATGCTGAAGCTACAAAGAATATAAAGGGGCTATGTTTTTGGCAGTAATGTAGTCCTGCAAATGACTATGGTGCCAAGCAGTTGCCTTCACAGCTCTGTTTTGTAATTGGATTTTTATCTGGCATGCTGCCCATACTTACGCCATCTTTCTTCGAGATATATTCAGCTGCAGTAATTAAAACCAGTGGCCGTCATGCTAGCAGCTCCACTACTGTCATGAGAGAAGAGGGTCAAGGCGCCTCCTTTGTGTTCATAATGGATGCTCTGTTTTTACTGTGCAGAGGTGGACGATAAACTGATCAGGTAGTTCTAAAAAGTGTAATTAAACAATAGGAAGAATTTCTTCGATTGGTGATGCATTGTTGAGCATTGTTGAGATTTGCTGCAGCCACAGGAGCAGTATCATGTTTCAGTAATGTAGTGAATGTGCAATTTATGTCAGCGCAGTACTCAGTGACATTTTGTCACTTGCCTTGATTCCAGCCATCATGTAGTACACAAAGAGTTATTTTTCATTAAGGCTATAACAGCTGCACAACAAAACAGTCCTTGAATAGTCTCAGATCTTTATTTATTTATTTGCTGTTTTTGGTCTACTTGGTAAATGATACACTCAGACAGATGTGACACTAGCAGTAACAAATCTGTACGGCTAGTAATTCAGCAAGTTAATTCAAACTAGTTTCCTGAGAGAAAAGCTAGCTTCCTGTCTGACCGAGCTATGGTGGGGTTATTTTATGACTGCCTTGTCTGTCCTTCAAGTTTTTTTTTCTGCTCTGCTTAGTTTGCAGGCCACCAGGGCTTGTTTTAGGTGCTGTTGTTGAGCTTTTTTAGCATTAAGAAAACAGCATTTAAAATTACATTTTGGGGGAAGCTCCTGCTGCCTTTTGCTACAGCAAATATAAATGCTGAAATTCCATCATGTCTTCTTCTTTCCTATTGCCCTTTCTGCAGCTGGCTGTGTTAAGGGCAGTCCCCCGGGGCATGTACGATGGACCGGTCTCAGACTTCACCCCCATGTCCAGGGGGGGCACCCCCTCTGCCTCTAACCGAAGCTCTCCCACCAAGGCCCCCATCAGGAACCTCCACCAGTCAGGATTCACCCTAGCAGGTAATCCTGAGCTTTGCTGTTTCACTTCAAATGTTAACTATCAAACACATCAAACCAGGCTAAACTTAACAAAACAGATAAATATATACAATATGCAATTTATGCTACACATAAATTATAGATGCTACATTCCAAACATAAATCGATAACTAGGTCTTAATCATGATTTGTGATTAAGATTTGATTATTATATTTTCTCAGTGTGCTAAATGAGCTGTGCAAATAAACTTGATTTTCCTTGTGTACAGCTCCTGGTTATAGTTCATCTCTAGTAGTAACATTTGTGGTGTTGTCTCTAATGAGTAGCTTTGTGTTTTAAGGATTTCTCTATTAGTCCATTGTGTTTACATAGCCTAAGAAGTTCCCTATAAACTGTAGAGCCTGATCTTACATGTGTACTTTTCTACTTTAGGATGTTTTTAGAATAATCACCTTGAATCTTACTGGGAAAAATTATTAGTCCTATTCATACAATTCCAATTTGCGGTCAGTCATCTGCCCCCAAACTTTGGCTTTAATTAGACCAAGTCCTACTTGATGAAGAGTAATCAGAATTACTTATGTTCTTCCCAAATGCATGTGCCTATACTTAACTGTGCATGGGAACAAAGACCCTTAAACTGAGCATCTGCAGCCTGTTAAAAAGTAATGTAACCTGTCAGAGTGGATGGGTATAAACAGCGTTTTATGAGAATGGTTTATGTGTGATGCACTTATAGTGGATAGTGATCTAGATTGGAAAGTATTCCTCCCCCCATCTCTTAAGTAGGGAGGGTAGAGAGCTTATTTCCCATCACCAAGGACAGTGAAGACTCGTGTGCTGTTTATATTACATCACTTTGTGAGCTTAAATCTGGCTTCACAGCAACACACTGAGAACTGAAGTGATGGGATGCAACCTTCATGCAACCTTATCTTGCAGGCCCGTTGTAATATTCTTCATCATTCTCTCCACCTATGCTATTAGACCATCGCTCTGGGTTAATACAAAGACCATAGTCTTTGTAAAAGTGTTTTTACCAGTTAAACATTTCCTAAGATATTCACCTATTGAGACGCAAATGATCACATTTTAACTACATAGAAACAATGTAAAACATCTTAAAGTTCCTGCATGAAGTAAGGGTGATGGGGAAAATAGTTAAAAGAAATAGTCTGTGATTGGAAATTGATCTCTTTCATATGAATGTAATCAGTTAAATGATTTTACACAGAAACACAAGAAATATGATTCTAGCACAGGTTATATAAAAATATATTATGGATTTAAAATTTGTTTAAATACTACTACCTAATGAAGGATGTGGTTAAAGTTTCCTCAACACTAATAGATGGATAGATCTGCAAATGTGCCTATGGAATGTTGCGATAAATGTTTTTATTTATTCATCAGATACCATTCAAGGGACATCTCAAAACAAACTTTGTGAAACTCACTTTCCGCACATTATTTCTCCCATCTTTGTCTCACTCTGCACAGGTCCTGAAGAAGCCCCCACCAGGCCAGCTGGAAGGCGGATTGTGGTGCCCCCTGGTGGCCGCTCTAACATTACATCCCTCAGTTAAGAAGGATGGATAAGATAAATTGCTCGGGGCAGGAAGAGGTCATTAGTTAAGAGTTGAAAAAAAGAGAAGATAAGCAAAACATGGAATCCTCATGCCTTACCTTTCGAATACATTACCTGCATTAAGCTTTAAAGAGTTCTGTAGTTCTTCTCCCAGGAAAGGATACATTAGCAACTTAGTCAATGTAGAAACTAGTTCAGGGTCACAGACATTTAGTTGAGAAATCACAGGAGGGCTTCTGTTGATGTCATTCAACAAACTCAAATGCAAATTAAGATAAATAAGGATAAATATGCATTCATTATTACAGTTCAGATATCCCTGTTTTCAAAACCATGTTTACCTACAAAACACTAGGAATTGTTTGGAATCTTTAACTCCTGAAAGGTTTTCCTGGAGAGGGACCGCTGCCTAGCTCACAATGAAGCGCTCACATTTTGTTTCCATCATGTTAGATATTAGTGACTTCAGACATTCAACGCTAGCCTGCTGCTTGTGCTACCATCAGTTGTGGAAAACCTCCAATGTGATCACAAACCTTTATGAATGAAGCTGTTTTTCGTATGTTTGGTTGTTTCTTGGTCACTTGACCAGCAGCAGATGAATGTGTGAATCCTTGTACAAAGGCATCATAAAACAGCAGGTCATCCTGAGCATGACTTTTTCTAGTTGTTGACCATGACCAGACATTGGTTTAAAAATTCCATTCATATCTGCTTGTCAGCCTTATTTCTTTTTTGTGAAGTTACTGAAGCAAACAGAAAATCCATGGGAAATCAAGGACCATCAAGATGAACAAAAATATGTAAAAGTTAGCAACTAAGGCTTTAAAAATCTGAATAAGAGTAGTAAGAAAACAAATGATTAAATTGCGCTATTGCTGAAAACCTGCAGAGAAAAGATGTTTGGACATTATTTTCAACATTGCTGACTTTCTTTCTGCTGAGCTAGCTGACTTTCTTAACAGAGTGCTAAACTTTGCTTAGTGCAAAACAAGCAAGCATTTCCCCCCAGTAATTATTCTGTAAATTGGTTGCTTTCCTAGCTGCAACTAGCAACAATTTCTGAGGGATTTTTTTCTTCATTTTGTTTGTTGCAGTATTAGTAGTAATGCATGCCAACCACTGGGAGGCAGGGTCAAAATTAATGGTTAAGGGCTCTGCAAAGAATTAGTCACACTAGAGGAAGTCAGCACTGTCAATCAGTTCACTTACCAATCTTGAGTTTATATTCAGTACTGAGGCTTACTGCATTGCTCTCCGGTTCAGAGTGCACAGAGTTGTTTTGTCTGTACAACTGGTTACAATAGTGTGGATTGTTTTAAAGAAAGAACAGAAAAGTCCAAGTAGTTATTGTATTTATGTTAGTTTGATTGTCTTTGTTTGAAATTTTATGTTCTTTTCTACTGTTGAATCAAAAAATAAAAAATAAAGATAAAAAGGAGGCAGGTCTAAACCAGTGATGTCCTAATTTTGTTCCTGAATAAATAGTTGAAAGAGTTGTTTAGCTTTTTTTTAAAGAACATTGCGATGTGCATTAAGCTATTAACTATTAACAATTGAAGCTGGACAAATTTAATGGAAAAATTCTTGTCGTACAATGCTGTCTTTCATAATGTCTTTCAGACACAAGTTTTGAAAAAATCAACATAGGCATCACTGATCCTCTTCCTCTGATCAATACCACAAGAATATTCAAGCGTGTTTTGGGGAAAACTGACATTGTAACGTCGGGATTGAGGCAGCAGGAGGCAGAGGCTGCAAACCAAAAGCTTTATTATCTATTTAAATAGACAACAGAAACACTCAGGCCATGTAGGCAAATGAACGGTGAATGGTAGCACTCAGCAGCTTCTGGGTGAACAGTCCAGTGCAGGCCAAAGAGGTCAAAGTGAAAGACCTATTTACAACTGCTTTATACAGTATATGCCCAGGTGACCTTATAGTGTGGTATACACCAAGGTGATGCATTCATGCAGTGCTGTTTGGCATAGGTCTACAACCTCTTGGCCAGAATATTACTGAAACTGGGTATAAAGATTCAGGAGTGGAGCTACAACCCTCCTCAGTATGGAGGACATCACATTGTCAGGGCTGACTCCAGGGCCGTTCCATCTGCCACCACCGGGGGAGCCCACGAGCCAGCATTTAAGCGCAATCAGCGGTGATGACCTGCACCTGTCTTCCTTGCTAGGAAGACAGAGGCAGAGTCTCACCGCTGAGTTGTTGGTAGCCGTTGTTATGAGCATGCAGCCAGTCTCTGTTGGAAACGTGTAGCGTTGGGTGTCTCGCCACCCAGTCTCTATCTCCGTTCGGAGATTGTTTGCTTTCCCTGTCATTTGGAGTGGTCTCACTCCTGCGCTGCTCTCTCTGGCTTTTCTCAAGTTTTCCCATTCTTTCTTCTTCTCTGTCGGGGTTACGTTGGGAAAGTCATTTCAGTTACTTACCTCGCTAGCCAGAGAGCCAGCTATTTTCCCTAGCGTCCTCAGTTCGTTTGTTCACGTTATTTTGGGAGGGTTTTTGTTTCGCCTATAACTAGAGTCAGAGAGCCAGTTACTTCCCCTGGCATCCTAAGTTCATTTTTCTCCTGTTTCTCTAGTCGCATTGAGTTTTCCACGAGTTTTGGTTTTCCCCATTTTTGCCTTGTACTGCTTGTACGATGGCATTTAGTTTCCTGTCCTTATCCAGTGTTCACTTCTACGGAGGTTTTGGTTCTCATTTTCATGTGGGCTGGCACTTGGGTTCGCCTATCGTCAAAAAACTTCGCGGTGGATCTCGTGTTCGAGATCCTCCACCTTACACACACTGAATGACATGATGGAAAATCATGTTGACATCCATCTAAGCAGGTTATAGCAAGAACACTGGGAATGGAGAACTGTAGTCAGCTGAAGGTAAAAGAGGGAAAGTGATGAGGAATAGATCCCTTTTCTGATAGAGCTGAACTACCTAGGTATTGAATTGAAGGTCTTGTAAGTTACAACTCTTTAAAGTGCAAAAGATTTCGCAAATAGTAGACACAACAATACACAGTGAACATACACAAACCTTCACAAACATTACATTAGTGCACTAATCAGCCACCTTCTGCAGTTGTGCATTGTTAAGTGCTTGAGCATAAAAACAATTTTTCAGTCTGTCTGTTCTGGCCCTTAGTACCCTGTAGCGTTTACCAGGTAGCGTTTAGCAGTTCAAAAAGTGAGTGGGTCTTTAAGAATGTTTTGTGCCCTCTTGAGACAACTGGAATTATACAAGCCCTCCAGGGAGGGGAGGGGACAGCCAATAAACTTATGAGCTTTGATGATGACCTTTTGCTGTGGCTATGGCGTCCTCCGTTGACCTGTTAGCTCTATAGGCAAACTGGTGAGGGTCCAACCACGGGGGAAGACTGGAGATAATATGGGTCTGAACCAGCATCTCAAGGCACTTCGTGATGACTGGTGTAAGTGCTATTGGTTGATAGTCATTTAGGCTGATGGTGGGTTTTTTTTTGGTAATGGGATGATTGTGGAGGACTCCAGACAGTGTGGAATCGCAGCTTGCCTCAGAGACTGGTTAAAGATTTTGGAAAAAAAACCCAGCCAGCTGAAAAGCACAATCCTTCAACACCCGTCCTGTCACCCCATCTGGTCCCGAAGGTTTCCTTTGGTTTACTGCCCTCAATGTGTACCTCACCTGGTGCTCTTCCACCGAGAGTTTGCACATGCCAGGGATTGTGGCTGTTTTTTAATTGTCTCTGATGACTGCATCTCAAAGCGGGTGAAGAAGCTGTTAAGGTCCTCTGCCAGTGATGCACTACCAAAATCAAGTAGCAGATTGCGCGGTCTATAGTTACTGATATGCTGGACCCCTCGCCACACCTGCCTGGTGTTGTTGTTCTTGAAACAGTCTTCAATCCTCCCCTTATAGGCAGCTTTAGCCTCTCTGATGCTTCTCTACAGGTTGGCCCTGGCATTGCTGTACAGCACCCCATCACCAGACCTGTAGGCGATGTTCCTTTCCCTGAGCAGGTTTTGCACCTCTTTGGTCATCCAGGGATTTTTATTCGGGATAAACCCAGATGCACTTGTTCTCTGTGACAATGTCTGTGCAGAACCGTGTATATCCCAGGACAGCTGCTGTGTACTGTTCCAGGTCCTGATGTTCAAAAATGTCCCAATCTGTAGACTGAAAGCAGTCCTGCAGCTGTTGAGAAGCACCTTCAGGCCTGGACCTAATAGTCCTTGATGTAATTTTGGCACTTTTTCTGAGAGGGGTGTATGTAGGAATTAAAAACATGCGCAGTACAGTTGTAAGACTGTAAACTCTAGCAGCAGTATTGCTATAGGGTCTTCATTTTTTTGTTACACAGGGAGTCCTGCTGGGTCTGGTGGACCCATTGCATTTTTGGGCTTTTAATTCAACATAAACATTCACTTTTTTTGTTAAAATAATCAGCAGATGTTTACTTTATCCCAATTGCAAGTAAAATATAAAATATTGTTAAATTTATATGTTAAATATGTTAAATTTGTTTGCTTTACATTTGTTACATCTGTCTCTTCCAATATCAACTGTAAGGCAGTCTGAACATAGAATCGCTTCGCCATCTTGATCATTTGTGGTATGGAAGCACACTGACAGAGCTATCTGTAGTGTTATGTCCCCAAGATTGGTTCCTGCAAGACAGAGGGTGAAATGTGCGGGAATGTGGGTTCAGATAGTATTGATTGGTCCAATTTTGCAACAATTTGGTAAACTTTTGCAGGACCAGTGCAGACTGTGGGTTCTCACACCAAGGGCTTCGGCCTCTCTCTCCCTCTCTCTCTATCTCTATCTCTCGCTCTTCTCTCTCTCTCTCTCTCTCTCTCTCTCTCTCTCTCAAACACACACACAAGTCCAGAGAAGAGGGAGGGAAAATTAGGTTGCACATGACCTATGATTTCCACACTTTGACTAGCCCAGGGTCCAGTGGACCCAAAGACCCTGTATGTAATATAAATGTGAAGGGGGGTATATGGGGGGTGGTCATTGAAAATGTTTTCTGATTTATGTTCCTCACAGAAAATGAGCCAAGGCCAATGAATCTTAATTTGAAGGAAAAAAAAAAACTATATACACAAATTGATGTAACACCGGGATCGGCATGGAGGAAAATGGCGGACACAAAAGCTGAGGAGAGCGAGATTTATTAAAGGGCATTCCATAACCAACACGTAAAGACATATTTGAAACTTAACTACAACAATAATCCACACAGAGAGCAACGACAGAAAACTACAAACAATGACAACAAATCCAACAACGATCCAAAAAGCCAACAAAGTGTCACGGTGGCCCGGCGGGGAAGCCACCAGAGGGCGTGCGCTCAGAGCAGTTGTCATGGTAACACACATACACAAGCCACACGCACACCCCCTCGTTGCACGCCACTCCCTCTTTCTAATTCCCCGCAATAATAGCACCTGCACTCAATCACTGTGTGTAGCACTTAAGCCCACAGGTCCTGCAGTTCAGTGCTGCACATTGCTGCGCCTGCACCGATCTGAGGATTTCCCGTCTGCGCCTACGTCATCTCCTGGAGCTGCTACTGACTGTCCTGCTTGAGTGCAGTTATGAAGAATAAAGCTTTCTGTTCTCAACCCTCGCCTCCAGCTGCCTCCGTACAAACGTTACACAATGCCAACAGAATGATCTGTCACCCACGAGACAAAAGACAGGCATTAAATACACTCATACAAACTGAGAACACCTGTGAAACAACAAGGGGAGTGGTTACAGACTGAAAGAAGTGAGACTGGGGTGAGAGCTGTCCATGGCAATGTTGCACACCCTCCGCAGGCATCTCTTGTGATGCACAGTCTCAATGGTGGGGAGTGAGGAGGCAGTGATGCGCTGGGCAGTTGTCACAACCCTGTGGAGTGACTTTCGGTCCCCCATAGTGCAACTGCCATACCATACTGAGATGCAGTTGGTGAGGATACTCTCAATAGTGCAGCGGTAAAAGCTCACCAGCATCTGAGGGGACAGGTGGGCCTTCCTCAGCCTCCTCAGGAAGAAGAGGCATTGTTGGGCCTTCTTAATCAGGATTGAGGTGTTGAGGGTCCAAGAGAGGTCTTCGGAAATGTGGACACCAAGGAACTTAAAACTGGCGACATGCTCAACCTCCACCCCATAGATATGGACGGGGGTGTGTGCACCACCTTTAGTTCTCCTAAAGTCCACAATAAGCTCCTTGATCTTCTTAGTGTTGAGAACCAGGTTGTTGGTGGTGCACCATTCTGCCAGGTGCTGGACCTCTTCTCTGTAGGCCGATTCATCGTAATTGCTGATGAGGCCAATCACCGTTGTATCATCAGCAAGTGACAATGGTGTTGGAGTCATGTACAGGTATGCAGTCGTAGGTGAAAAGAGAGTATAACGGAGGGCTCAGCACACAGCCCTGTGGGACACTGTTGTTGAGAATGAGGGTTGAGGAGGAGTGGTTCCATAACCGGACAGATTGGGGTCTGTTTGTAAGGAAGTCCAATATCCAGTTACTGAGGGAGGTCCTGATGCCCAGATCCCAGAGTTTGGTGTACAGTTTGTTTCTCGACGCCGTCTATGAGTCCATCCGGTTGGCATAGCCGTGTTGTTATCCACCGGTGTCCTGATTATCTCTGGAACGAGTCGATGAAGTTGTTGCAGGTATAAGGCTGGATGTCCAAAAGTTGCTGTCGGCTATATAAGATGTCCGCAAGACTAATCTTGGTGAATACACTCGCAATAACCAGATAAATAACTACTAATTTGCAAAAACTGGAGAGACACTGAGCCTCGCTGAGCCTTCCCATTGAGGAAATCAGAATCAATATTTACATCACAACATCACGTCATTTGAGCAGTTTGGAGTATAATGCTAGCAGTTCCAATGACAACATGCGCTGCGGAGAGACAAGATAAGCTTACGGCCAAAGGCAGAACAACCTTTATCTTTGGGTAATGGTAACTTCCTGACACTACAATTAACACTGTATTCAATAAGTTACAAATGCAATTGAACCCAAAATAGAATACCATCACGCATCAAAAAATCACCCCCCTGATCCTCGAGGGGGCACTGTTATGTGTTTGGATAGTCACGGATGGGGATTAGAGGAAGAAGTTACACTTTTGCAACTTGTTTCTAAGTCCCTACTGTTCCGCATGTTGTAATAAACACTCGGAACTTAGTATCTGGATGTGTCAATGAAGATACTACAATTAGTCATGTTCCTGCCATGGCATTTGCCTTCAAGTTCTTTATGCAGTTTTTTTGTACTCCCATACTGGCTTTCATGCATTATTTTGTCTTATAGTGTGAACGTTTTATTGATCATGAATATATGACATGATCAAATAAAACGCCAATAGCAGCACACGTACCAGTGTTTGGGCTACTACAGCTGTGCACGCCAGAATGTCAGGCGAGGGAGCGAGATAAAAGTGAAATGACAAAACAAAATGTAAACCTGAGCGACAGTGTTACAGACAAGACAAGTGCTCTTGGGCAGGGTTAATCTGAAACCATTCACATTTGCGTCGCCCTGCTGGAAGTCCTGAGTTCCTCCTGGTTTTCTCAGGTTAGCCACTTTGCAGGCTTCCTCGATTGCAACAGGAGAGGACCTCTGCAGAAACATATTAAAGTAACGTATTTTTGTGTTCCGTGTCGTGGTCCCAAGGGAGGGCAAGGCCTTCCCTTCTTCCTCAATGGGAGGCTATAGCTCCCAGCCCACCATGGTAGAGTCAGTCCTCATGCTCTGCCAGTGACCAAAAGTCTGGGAGAACTGTTCTTGTGGTGGGCATTTTGGGAGCCGTGCCATCGGAGGGAGGTTCTGTCAGGGAACGGCACGAGGGAAGAATTTATGTTACTGCTACAGTGTGTATGTTGATGCTGACTGCATCCATGTCAACCGTTCTCTCTAGTTTGTGACAATTTGTTCGTAACTTATTCAGGGATAATCCATAATGAGGGTTGGGAAAACAGTTCAGAAAACAGTTTACATCTGGCTCCATAGGTTTATGCTTCCTGTTTACTCCTAGTTTTTCCCCAGTATCACCGTTATCCCCAGTATACCCCTGGTGGCCGGCTCCGTCTGCAGCGGCAGTGTTTCATGTTGTCCTGTTGCGTTGTTTGTCCCTCAGGTGGGCGTGGTCAATTAGGATACCCAACACCTCAGGATCGTTTCTGTCTATATATGATCTATATATGAGCCATGATCAAATCAATCCACTAATCCCACTAGAGTGTAGCAGTAATAATTTTATGAAATTCTTTAATGATAAGATTGATAAAATTAGGGAAAAAATTGGTTGTGCTATCTCAGAGCCTGTCAACATGCCTATGCACCTTGACAGCTGCCTGGTCAGCTCTGATGCCCTGTTAGAGTCCTTCTCCCCAATTGGTCATGAGGAGCTTATTTCATTGGTGGAATCTGCCAAGCCCTCCACATGCATACTAGATGCAGTACCAACCCATTTACTTAAAGAATTACTGCATAGCAATATAGAACCTTTGCTCACTATAATAAACTGCTCTCTGAGCCTGGGCTATATTCCCAGTTCATTTAAACTTGCAGTTATCAAGCCGCTAATTAAAAAACCTGGTCTTAACCCCCAGGAAATGTCCAACTATAGGCCTATCTCTAATTTGTCATTCATATCCAAAATTCTAGAGAAAGTAGTTTCTTCACAACTCTCTTCCTTCCTACAGACAGAACATGTCTTAGAATTATTTCAGTCTGGATTTAGACCCCACCACAGCACTGAAACTGCGCTGACTAAAGTAGTAAATGATCTCTTGATATCCTCTGATAAAGGACACATTTCTCTTTCTCATACTGCTAGACTTCAGTGCGGCTTTTGACACCATTGATCATAATATTCTACTTAATAGGCTGGAGACACTCATTGGTATAAGAGGTCAAGCACTCTCCTGGTTCAGGTCCTACCTGACAGATCGTTACCAATTTGTACTAGTAAACAAACGAATGCTCAGATGGTTCTAAGGTAAAATATGGTGTCCCACAAGGATCTGTACTGGGCCCCATATTATTTACATTATATATGCTTCCACTGGGCACTATCATGCGTAGGCATGGTATTAGTTTCCATTGCTACGCAGATGATACTCAGTTGTATATATCTTCCAATCCGGATGATATCACCACTACTCTCAAGATTGAGAGCTGCGTCCAGGACATTAAAAACTGGATGGCGTCTAATTTTCTTCAACTAAATTCTGATAAGACTGAGGTGCTGATTCTTGAGCCTAAAGCTGCTAGAAGCAGCTGGGCTGATATTCCCCTTACCCTAGATGGGTTTTCAGTAACACCCAAGTCTACCGCAAAAAGCTTAGGTGTCACTATTGATTCGGATCTTTCATTTGACACACATATATGCAATGTCACTAAGGCTGCCTTTTTCCATTTACGTAATATCGCCAAGCTGAGACACTTACTTTCATTAGCTGATGCAGAGAAGCTGGTCCATGCTTTTGTCTCGTCAAGATTGGACTACTGTAATGGTCTTCTAATTGGATGCTCTAAACAGTCCATAAAGCTACAACTTGTACAAAATTCTGCAGCTAGAGTCCTAACTAAGGCTAGAAAATTTGATCATATTAGTCCCACTCTCGCGGCATTACATTGGCTTCCGATTAAACATCGAATTGAATTTAAAATTCTTCTCTTAACCTATAAGGCGTTAAATGGTCTTGCCCCACAATATCTGAGTGAACTCATTGCTTACTACAACCCATCTCGCCCTTTACGCTCCCAAAATGCTGGATTTCTCTTAGTTCCAAAAATTTGTAAGACTACAGCCGGAGGCAGAGCTTTCTCCTTTAAAGCCCCTCAATTATGGAATAGCCTTCCAGCTCCAATCCGAGATTCTGACACAGTTCCAATCATTAAATCTAGACTTAAGACTCACCTATATAATCAAGCCTTCAGTTAAATATTCCCCTAGTAAGGTGCGGGCTCAGGGGCCCCCAGACGTTGAGATTTCTGGTAATCTGAGATGTTGATGCTGTCATCCAGCTGTGTCATGGCATCACTCTAGTTGTGACTGACTTGACTGGAAAGCAATGTCTCAGTGAGCCCTCATGACTGTGGTCACCTCTGGACCCCTCCCTTTAGCTAAGCTGCTATAGATTAGCCTGCCGGAGCTACATGCTAATCACTGGCACATGAGCTATGTACATTTAAATCAATGGTGGTTAAACTGACATCCTCACACTCAGTCTGTATTGTCCATCTTTTTGCATGCTTCTACCCAAGACGACTGCATGCAAGCACCTACAAGCACCTGGGAGATGGTCTGGCTCGCCGGTGGATGTACTGATGCCGGGGTTGGATGTATCATTGTCGTAAGGGGACGTGCTGATGCTGGCTCCTACCTGAGGTGCACCATCTGCACCGAAGGGACTGTGACTACTTGGCCGGGGAACAAGAACTTTAAGCTATAACTGTAGAACCACCTCTTGTTCACAAATACGGACTAGTGCTAACGGGCCGCCCAATGGAGGATGGGTTCCCTTTTGAGTCTTGGTCCTCCCAAGGTTTCTTCCTATCCCCGCCATCTTAGGGAGTTTTTCCTTGCCACTGTCGCCTTTGGCTTGCTCATTAGGGATCTGGACCCATACAATTTGTAAAGCTGCTTTGAGACAACATGTGTTGTAAAAAGCGCTATATAAAATAAAATTGACTTGACTTGACTTGACTATATATGTCAAGTCTTTGTAACAGTGCCGGTCATTGTATCCTTCTTTTGGATTAAGTCATGGGTTTTCAGTTGGTACTTGTTCTTCATTAAATCCTCCTTTTTCCCTGAGCCTGGCGTGATCGCTTACTTTTTATTTGCACTCTCTTGCCTGTCACAGCTGCAAACGGTTTGAGAATGAAATTCCAGGTTACTGATGGCACCACTCAAACTGTACTGGCAATACATTCTGACAATATTAGATTTATTTGTAAACAAAGAATCATGCAAAATATCACAAACCTTTAAAAAGTATATTTTTTATACAATATGAGAAGCCATCTCCATGAACTGAACAGTTGTAACAGGCAATACTATGGTCTGATATGGCTGTATCAAGATTGTTTTTTGGATTAAAAAGCTAAAAAAAATTAATACTTTAATTACATATATAACTGTCACACAACTACACATCAGTTACACATTTATTCTGGTATTGTGTGCAATTAAATAATTTAAATAATCTCTAGTCATATGTGCTTGTGTATGTTCTTCTCTGTCTGAGAGACATCAACCAGGTTATTTGTTATGATCCTGTAAGACATAAAATAGGACAATGATCAGATACTCATCACAGAAATCAGACATATACCCATATGAAACATATCTCTCATACTGTATATACACATACAAAACCTCAAACCTAATGAATATGCTGTCTGTATGTATGATACAGTGATGGTTTGTGTGTGTAAGAGAGTATAAGTAACACAAAAATGTGTGTGCAAGTGTGAAAGATATAGATACAATAGTTTGTGTGTAACTCAATGTAGTTTCTGTTTACAATGTGGATCCTCCAGCAGAAAAGAAAACCGGTTCCTTCCTGAATTTCTTGAATTATTGCGGTCCAGGTTCAGATCTCTCAGGTGTGATGAGAGGTTTGACCTCATAGCTAAAGCCAGAGCAGCACAAACTTCCTGTGGAATACTGCAGTTAGACAGACTGCAGAGAGAAAGAGAACTCCTCACAATTAACACATGCACTACAACACAAATGCAACCACCTACCACACACTCTTTCTCTAACCCTTTTGCATTCTTTCACACACACACACAATCAGATGTTAAGCTGCTCCACTCTATACTAAACACCCCAAACTACTTTAATGTGTGTGTGTGTGTGTGTGATAGAGAGTGAATGCAAAAGGGCCAGAGAAAGACTGTTAATGTTTGTGTGAGAGAATAAGTGTGTGAGAGAGATAAAGAGGATTTCAATGTGACAAAAGTACAGTCATTACAGTTACAGAGATAGTGAAAGAGTGATGATGATTTTGAGAGAAAAATATAATAGAGAATGCTATACTGTGTGGGAGAGAAAAAGAGAAGGATATTGACTGTACGTGTGTGTGTGTGTAGTGTGTGCGCAGACACGTGTGTGCATAAAAAGCTAAGAAGTCAGTAACTCACCGTAGTTTCTCCAATTTACAATGTGGATCCCCCAATAGAGCACAGAACTGCTTTACTCCTGAGTATCCTGCTTTATTGTAATCTAGATTCAGCTCTCTAAGGTGTGATGAGGGGTTTGACCTTAGAGCTGAAGCTACAGCAGCAAATCCTTCCTCTGGAATACTGCAGTTATCCAGACTGCAGAGAGAAAGAGATAAACTCCTCACACTTACAGCTCAACATGCTCAAAATATCTCACCCACACACATGCTTACTTGAAATTAAGCTCCACCACTATTAACTCAACACCTACTACACGTGGAATATGTGGAGAATATTCTGGGAGAAAGATGCAGTGATATTTGTATGTGTGTAGAAAGAGAGTGATTGACCAAGAGAGAGAGAGCAGTGTGTGTCTGTGTTTGACAAATGCAGTGATAATGTGTGTGAGAGAAAGATCAAAAGAGATGGAGAAAAGTATCTCACTCTAGTTTTTCCAGTTTACATAACATATCTTCCAGTAGAGCAGAGAGCTGCTTCACTCCTGAGTCTCCTGGTTTATTACGGCTCAGATTCAGCTCTCTCAGGTGTGATGAGGGGTTTGACCTTAGAGCTGAAGCTAGAGCAGCACAGCCTTCCTCTGGAATACTACAGTTATACAATCTGCAGAGAGAAGGAGTAAAACTCCTCACACTTAATAAATGCATTACAACACGTATGTACACTGTTAACAACCCCATCCTGGCTGTGATATGAGCACCACATCTAACTATGCTACAGAATACACTGTTCCAAATTATTATGCAAATAATATTTTCTCAGATTTTCCAAAATTACCTATATGAATTGCAGTCATTGTAATTTTCATTTTCACTATTAGACTACAATTGAAAGGTTTTTGAACAAACTGCCAATGATAACAGATAAAAACAAAAATAAAACACTCAAAATGCACTCTAAATGCATGTTCCAAATTATTATGCACAGCAGAGTTTTCAACCTTTTCATTTTTATAAAGAACAAAAAAATGGTCATTTGTGAAATTATAAGCATTAGCAAGTTATTACAAACTGAAATCAAACAGTTTTCAAGTCAAAACTTTATTCTAGGTGATGTTACATTTGCACATAGAACCCCTTGTTCGAAAGAAGCTTCTGAACTCTCTCGTCCATTGCATTTGTCAGGTTTTGGATGGTATCTGCTTCAATTGTTTTGCATGAGGACAGAATACCCTCCCAGAGCTGTTGCTTAGATGTGAACTGCCTCCCGCCATCATAGACACTCTTTTTGATGATGCTCCAGAGGTTCTCAATGGGGTTTAGGTCAGGGGAGCATGGGGGCCACACCATAAGTTTTCCCCTTTTATGCCCGTAGCAGCCAGAGAAGCAGAGTGTTCTTTGTAGCATTAGACGGTGCATTATCATGTATGAAAATGATCTTGCTGTGGAATGCATGGTTCTTCTTCTTGAACCATGGCAGGAAGTGCTGTTTGAGAAACTCCACATACATTATGGAGGTCATCTTTACCCCTTCAGGGATCCTAAAGGGACCGACAATCTCTCTCCCCATGATTCCAGCCCAAAAACTTAACTCCACCTCCTCCTTGTTGGCGCCGTAGCCATTTTTGCATGGGGTGTCCATCAACCAGCCATCCTCCACTCCATCCATCTGGACCATTGAGCATTGCACGTCACTCATCGGTGAACAAAACAGTTTTGAAGTCAGTCTTCATATATTGTTTGGCCCACTGGACACGTTTCTGCTTGTGTGCAGTGGATAGAGGAGGTCGACAAGATGGCTTACGCACAGCTGCAAACCTCTGAAGGACCCTGCATCTTGTTGTTCGGGGGACGTTGGAGGCACCAGCAGCTTCAAAAACTTGTCTGCTGCTATGACAAGGCATTTTTGCAGCTGCTCTTTTAACCTGATGTAATTGCCTGTTGGAAAGCGTCCTCAATTTTCCCTTATCAGCAAGCACACGTGTGTGCTCTGAATCAGCTACATACTTCTTAATTGTGCGATGATCACGATGTAGTGTTGATTGTAGTCATGCCTTGACCTAAACACTCCACAATTTGTTGCTTCTCAGCAGCCGACACATTCTTTTTCTTTCCCATTTTGGATGAAAATATAGGCTGCTTAATAATGTGGGACAGCCTTCTTAAGTAGGCTTGCATTTAATTGGACACACCTGCCAAACTAATTAGCACAGGTGTCTGCAATTGCTTTCAGTGATATAAAGAGCCCTGACACAAATCACCATCAATGAGTTTAACCGACAAACAAAAGACAAAACACTAAAAGAATAAAATTCTACACTCTCTGACAAGAATCAGAAGATAACCCCAAACCCAAACAAGGCAACAATCCTTATATTCATTAACAATTTACATACACCAGAGTACACATTCTAACAACACAGAGCTCACAACTACAAGACTGCCTCTACACAGATCGAAGTCATATAACAAAAATCTTTGAGTATGCACAGCTAAGATCGTGGCAACATATACAAAGATCAACCACTCTAAGCCAAGGCAATCTAGGAGTTGGTGGAAGTGAGCTAAGTGAGCTCAGTGCAGTAATGAGGCTCATGAGGCATGCACGAGAAACAAATTTGTGTGTGTGTGCGCATGCATGTGTACATGTTTAAAGAGACAGTAAGTCAGTAACTCACTGGAGTTTCTCTAGTTTACATAGATGATCTTCTAGTAGAGCAGACAGCTGCTTCACTCCTGAGTCTCCTGGCTTATTGTGGTTCAGATTCAGCTCTCTCAGGTGTGATAAGGGGTTTGACCTCAAAGCTGAAGCTAGAGCAGCACAGCCTTCCTCTGGAATACTGCAGTTAGACAGACTGCAGAGAGAAGGGGAAAAACTCCTCACACTTACAGCTCAGCACACAAAACACACACACACGTATGCATGCATGCACACAAAATGTCTCTCCCACACACATACACAGAAGCCCCAACACTATTAACTCAACTCACACAACCCATGTTGTTTACTGAGAGAGATGCAGTGATAATATGTGCATGTGTGTGTATAAAGAGAGATTGTGAGCGATTGAGCAAGAGAGAGACAACAGTGTGTGTGTGTCTGACTGATACAGTAATAATGTGTGTGTCTGTGTATGATTAATACAGTAATATGTGTCTGTGTATCTGACTAATAAAGTAATAATGTGAGTGTGTCTGTCTGTCTGATTAATACAGTAATAATGTGTGTGTGTGTGAAAGAGATCAAAAGGGCTAGAGAAAAACTGATGTTATGGAAGAGTTTTCCAGATTCAGATTCCAATTTCCAATCTTTAATCTGAGGTCTAAGAATCACCTATTTAATCAACCCTTCAGTTAATCTACTGCATATGAAGGTGTAGAACCTGGGGTTCCATCCGTAGAGTCTTCTGGTAATCTGAGATGTTGATGCTGTCATACAGCCACGTCATGTGTTCAGTGTAGTTTGTGATGAAGATTTGAGTGGAATGGAGAAGCTCAGTGAGCCCTCATGACTGTGGTCACCTCCAGGTCCCTCCCTTTAGTTATGCTGCTATAGATAAGCCTGCCAGAGCCACATGCTAATCACTGGCACATGTACAACCTGCTGGGCCATCCAATGGAGGGTGAATTATTTTGTCTTGGTCCTCTCATGGCTTCGTCTTAATCCCAACCTAAATTGATTTTCCTTGACACTGTCACCCCTAGCTTGATCATTACGGTTCTGGGGTGCATTTCCCGATAACGAACGATCTTAGAGATTTACGAACAACTTTAAGAACGACGCAACTTAAGAACGCCAATTTTACAAGTGTTTCCCAAAAGCCTTCTTAGTCTCCAAATTTACGAACGAGTTTTAAGTAGTTCTTTGTTGACTCCGCCTCTGCATCTATGCTGGAAAAACTCCGCTAGTCGAAAACCGAACCGCCGATTTATATAAATTTTTTCATTATTATGACACAAAAGTATCATTTGGAAAATGAATAAAAACTAACAACTAACAAGTGTTGAAATGTCAAGTATAAGACAAATAATGAGAAGAATTCTAAAATTATTACCTTTTCAATTATGACCGATTGTATATAAAGGCTATAAATAGGGCACACAATTAACCTTTCACATGTCATTCAAAACCATGGCAAACAAGCAAAGAAAATGAAACTTTCTGTCGAGTGAATTGAGCCAAATGGTAGATGAAGTGGGAAATAACAAAAGTATATTATTTGCAAAAGCGCGAGGAAGTTCCTCAAATTCAGAAAAAAACAAAAATGGGACGAATTGTCAGTGCCTGTAGTGGCATTAAGACATCAGGCGTAGAGGTGAGGAAAAAGTGGCATGACTTCAAGCCAAAAAAAAGGGGGCAGAGCTTAAAAAAGAGAAGGCTAAGACTGGTGGAGGTCAAATGTCCACAAGTGCCGTTACTGTTGAGGAGGAAAAGGCACTTGGGATACTGGGCCCCTCAGCTACTGAAGGGATACCAAGGGGTTTAGATGTATTTCTTGAAAAATTTTTATTGAAAGTAAAACTTGCACCACAACAAATGCCTTGGAGTGTATGTTAATAACAAAAATCTACCACACACAGATCACTTATCCAAAGTATTTTATTTTTTGGTGTGTCTAGGCAAAAACACACCATCAAATGCAATGTACCTAGCCATCTGACACACTCCAGAATTGGCCCAGATGAGGGAGTCATGAGTACCAGGCCACTTGGCCACAATGTCCGTAAAGAGGATGTATGGCTACGTGGATCACGTAGTCTTCTTAAATTTATCCTATTCAAATCCAGTATCCTTTGAAGAGCCGCCATGTTCATCACACAAGCACAATTGCTAGCCTTAATCCAGGTTACTTATATGTGCTACTGATTTATCAGTCAGTTTGATTGGTTAAGTTAAAACAAGCTTTATAGGCCAACTTGTAGCCATTTCTTTGCAAAGCATACATTAATTGTGAAAGTCTGAAACGCTATAAACTACATGATGATGAACGAAGATATTGAATTAAATATTGGGAACATATCAGCTAATGCTAAATAATTCAAAGTAGTACATTTGATTTTTGTTGACACTTGATGTGGTATATGCGATGTAATTACTTACTAATATAATAATAGAAAATACTAATAATACACATAAACGCAGACGTTGTAATGCCGTGCTTAAAACCAGCGCGAGTGAAATTAGCGGCCTCTATCCCTTTTGAGGTAGAACTGCACGTGAGCTTAGAGTTAAGAAGTACTTAGTGAGTTACGAATGGGTCCGAATATTGTTAAATTACGAACGACTATAAGTATGACGTAAGTTACGAAGGGTTTCGGGAAATACTCGTAAATTTAAGAATATTCTTAAGTACGAGGTTACGAAGTACTTAGAGTTATGAACGTTTTGGGAAACGCACCCCTGGTTTGTAAATCTGCTTTGTGACAACATGTGTTGTAAAGTTGACTTTGACTTTGCTAATGTTTGACATACATCAAAAGGGCTGGAGAGTGTGGGAAAATGAATGTAAGATGTTAAAAATGACTGTGTGAGACCAATATTGTAAAATATGATCCCTCCACTCCTATCATTCATGTTCATGTTTCTGTTTCCATGCCTCTCGGTTACCATTCATAAGTTGTCATTCCCTTCACCTGTGTCTTGTTAGTTCCTCGTTGTCTGTGTATTTATACCCCTGTTTGTAGCTCTTAGCTTGCTGGTTCTGCTCCCAGCTCTCCTTACCCCATGGTTCTAGCCCTGAAACACCTTGACACCCTGTATTCATTGTTGTTACTATTCCTGGTCTGTATTTCTGGTCTGTTGTTGTATCCCTGATTGTGCTTTATTCCTTGTGCCCCACTCTAGTCTCATTAAGGTGAGACTGTTTTGCCTGTGTATTAGTGTTTTGATTCCGTTCGGTCCCTGCACCTGTTCAGTCCCTGTGTTTCATTATGCCCTGTCGACCTTATGTGTCTAAACCCAGTTTGTGTTGCTCGTTTGTCCCTCTCCTGTCCTCCTAACTGTGTTTCACCCACTGTCACTAATAAACCCAGCTTCTCTCAGTAATTGTGTCCTCCTACGCTCGTCGACCCACAGTCTTTCTGTGTGTTTGTGTGTGCCAGTAACTCACTCCAGTTTCTCCAGTTTACAGTGTGGATCCTTCAGTAGAGCAGAGAGCTGCTTCACTCCTGAGTCTAATAGTTTATTGTGGATCAGATTCAGCTCTCTCAAGTGTGATGAAGGGTTTGACCTCAGAGCTGAAGACAGAGCAGCACAGCCTTCCTCTGAAATATTGCAGTCAGACACCCTGCAGAAAGAAGGAGAAAAAAACACAATTACAGCTGTGCATAACAAATGCATGTACACACAAGGTCTTTCCCATATCAGAGTACACACACTCAGAAATGAAGCTACACCAGTCTAAACACCCCAAGCACATATGTTGTATGTGTGTTTATTAGAGAGGGATGCTGTGATTTGTGTATGCATGTGTGTTTGTATAAATAGAGACTGAGAGAGTGAGAGGGGAGTGTGTGCATGTGATGAATGTGTATGTGATCTGATATACACTGATAATATGGATGTGTGTCAGAGATAGGAAGGGGTTAATAGCAATTATTTGTGTGTATGTGAAAGAGAGTCACACACTGTCACAATTAGCCCCTCCTCCTCCTGTCAATCATGCATGTTTTGTTTTGGTAGCCATGTGCATTTCATAGTCCCGCCTTGTGATTTGTTACCCTTCCCCTCATTAACATATTCAGGTGTTTCATGTTTGCTATGGTCTATTTATATCCTAAGTTTGGTCTTGTATGTTGCTGGTCATTGTGTTTTGCTGACAGCCCCGTGTACGTTCGTGTTCTCCAGTGTATTTTATGTACGGTTTATGCTTGTTTGTTCTTTGTATTCAGTATGTCTTTACGTATCGGTTATGTTTCTATGTCGGACTCTCTTACGGATTTGACCCAAACCTGCCTGTACGACCCTTCTTTTGGAATGCCCTTTAATAAATCTCGTTCCTCTCAGCATTTGTGTCCGGCATTTTGTGTGACGCGAGTCCTCCGAATCCGGATAATTTTAATGGTTGGGGATTTTAATAAATAGTAAACTACAAACGGAAGAAAATAAAAACTGAAACGAGGAACGCAAAAGCACGGAGCACAGCTCTACGTGAAGGTAAGTACCAGGGACAACAGAAATACCCACGGAGCAAACTCTACGTGGTAGAAAGAAAATGAAGAACCCAAAGCGCACGGACAAAGTCTACGTGGCAGAAAAGGCAAAAGCAAAAGGAAACAGGAGCCAGTACAAAATAACAAAGGATAGGAAATAATAGACACTGGAAAACTTGAGAATGGCCAGGGATGGCGCATGAGTTAAACAACTCAAAAAAGAACAGCGTAGGTGAAACAACACCAAGAGATAACGCATGAAAGAGGCTGGCTGAAAGAGCAAGGCAACAAACAACTCAGCGTTGAATCATTGCAACTGTCACCCTTTAGTAAGGGGACAGACAGCTGCAGATCCTCAACGCTGATTACGAGGAATGTGGGCGTGAGAACTCCCTCTAGTGGCGACTGAGGGAGCCGCGTTGGAACCATCCCTGACATATAAAGCATATGTATACATATCCTTTTGCATATTTGCCAAATCCTTTATTTTAGTTATCTTTAGTTACTCTCATCTTATTTTGAAATTACCACTGCTCTTAACATTTTTATGGTGCTTTGACACTTGTATTCATGTCATACCAATAAAGATAAAAGATACTTCGAACTAATCTGAACTGAGTGCTAAAGGGAGTGCTAGCATTTGTGTGGAAGACTGAGAGAAAATTGAGCGATACACTGTGTGTGTGTGTGTGTGAGTGAGAGAGTGAGAGAGAGAGAAAGACAGAGAGAGATTGTGTGTGTATGCATGTATAAAGAAACAGTAAGTCGGTAACTCACTGGAGCTTCTCAAGTTTACACTGTGGATCCTTAAGTACAGCAGAGAGCTGCTTCACTCCTGAGTCTCCTAGTTTATTGTTATCCAGAATTAGCTCTCTCAGATGTGATGAGTTTGACCTCAGAGCTGAAGCAAGAGCAGCATAGCTTTCCTCTCTAATAATGCAGCTAGACAACCTGCAGAGAGAAGGACAACTCCTCACAGTTAACACAGGCACTACAACAAACACATACACACAAGCAAACACAAAATATCTCTACCACACACATACACACACTCAGAAGCTGTATCACTCTACACTTTGGTTTTAGTGGTGCTGAGGCATTGAGTGCTTAGTTTGGGGAACAGTAAGAAATCCTGAGTTGGAAACTTCCTCATATTTCTTGTCAGAATTCAGTGGACCCCTCACTTTGGCAAGTGTTATATGTCTAGCAATGGTTTTACTTAGAGAGTACCTAGAGAGTAATATCCATGCTGACACTGATTGCTCTGCCGGCCCCCTCCATCCACAGCGGCAGTAGTTTATGTTGCCCTGTTGATGTTGCGTTGTGTTCGCCCCTCAGGTGGGTGGGCCATACTATAATCCCCAGCACCTGAGGGCCATTTGTCTGTCTATATATGTCTTGTCTTTGTAGCAGTTGACCGCTGGTTATTGTTTCCTTAATTTGGATCATGACACGGGTTTTGTGTTGTGAACCTTATTCATTAAATTCCTCCTTCCCTGAGACTGGCGTGATTGCTTCCTTTTTATTTTGCACTCTTCGCCCGTCACATGTTCATTATCAGCTGAGTTTTGTTTATTCTTAGTCATTAGAAACAGTGCACTTGTCCTGTTCACTTCACTTGCCCTTGGTAAACATAAATCTCACAATATGAATGTTAATCAGGGATCAGTTCTTGGCCATCTCCATTTCATTATCTATATGTTACACCTTCACTTCCACTCTTATGCTGATGACACAGATCTATATTATCACCAAAGTTACCACTACCCTAGCACCCCTTGCTGTGCTCTCCTATATTCAAGATCTTAAAAAACTACCTGACTATTCTTACAAAACTGTAGTTCTACTCACTGGTCCTAAGTCCATAATTTCCAAAGTTTCTGACCTTGGACTTCATGGTGCCATGATCTTCTTCTACCCCTGCTATATTGCTAGACTTAGGCCCATAGCCCCCCAACACGACGCTCATGCTCTGGTTCACGCTTCATGTCCCATCTTGATTATTGCAAGCTTCAGAACCCCCAAAAACCTTTTTGTTTGGCAAACCGAACAAAACTGTCCGTTAGTATGTCTGTTACATTCTAGAAAATTGGCCCACATCACTCCAATTCTCCATCTGTTACACTGTTTATCTATCTCACAATGCATTCCGTTTAAACTCCTTTTCACATACACATCTCTACATGGTCTGTCACCCTGTTATTTAGCTGAACGTTTAAACCCATAATGCCATCTTAGGTCATTTAGGTGCTACACTTAGGTGATCTGATGCTGGACTTCATCCCTAAATCCAGAGTAATCTTTGCAGGGGGCAGATCTTTCAGTGTCAAGGCCCCCAAACTATGGAACACGTTACCACAATATTAAAACACCTTTTTTTCTCATCATTTTCATACCTCTATCCTGTAAACTGAAGTTTTTTGTAAATCATCCCTGTGTATTGATGACGTAAAGCAACCATGAGTATGAGAACAGCAATATGTAAATTAAAGCTATAATTATAATTATATATGACTATAATTAGTGTAATATGTGCTGGAACACAGGTGTAATATGTGCTGGATGACAGGTGTAATATATGCTGGAGGACAGGTGTAATATATGCTGGAGGACAGGTGTAATGTGTGCTGGAGGACAGGTGTAATGTGTGCTGGAGGACGTGTAATATATGCAGTAAAATGCATTAACCGACATTCTAGAATCACTATAATGAAAATAGCGCGTAAATGTGCAATATTATGCAGATGGTAAACTGCAGCTTGAAGAAGGTTTATCTACATGTGAGATTAAAAGGTGAGTGAGTGCAACACCTTCGATGTCAGCAGAGAAATTCAAGAAAGTAGCAGTACGCATCCAACTAATAAAAACAGTATCAAACTCCCTTTGGTGTGAAAAAGAGATGCAGTGATAATAATTGTATGTAATGCTCAAATTCTCACATTCGCTGTCATTGTCGAGTATATATCGAGTTCGCCCTGTATTTTGTGTACAAAGGTTTCATGCTAGCATTGATGTATTAGCTTTCATTACATACAGTACATTACTATCCTTAGTTATGTCTTGCGTATTGATACCTGGATATTGTGCTCACTTGTATTGTTACTTTCTGAGTTTACACATGATTGTGACGTGTGTCGAGAAGTTGTGTGTTTGTAAAGTTGGTTGAACTATGCCAGCCGATCAATGTGCTAGTTCGAGAGATTGGCCGCTAAATGGCACCTACGCATTGTGACTAAGATGTTTGCGCATAATTGAGAGCAGCTCTGTGCTGTGTGTGTGTGTGTGTGGGAGAGAGAGAGAGAGAACTGTGTGAAAGAAATTTAAATTTAAATTTAAAGTCCCTCCTTATAATAATGTTTAGTTTTTGTAGTGTATTTGTGGGCACTGTCTCTAGTCAGAAAAAACGCAGTACAAAGAGATTTAAGATTTACACTTTAAGATTAACGATTGAGTCAGTTAGTACCTTAAATAATGATTATGGCACATGCTACTTTAAAGGGGATTAGGATACAAACACTAATTAACTGTCAGTCTTACAATGGAGATAACAATGTACTGAGCCTTACTATGTATTTTTGCACATAGTCTTATGATACTTTTGGGAAACTCACCCACAGGGCAGTAATATGTTTCTGAATTAAAATACTCACACAGCTTTTCTGGATACTGTGACCACTGGTAACAGTCTCAGAAGACATTCATCTGATGGGTCATATTTACTCAGGTCAAACTCATCCAGCTCCTCCGAGTTCAGCAACACAAACACCAGAGCTGACCAGTGAGCAGAAGATAGCCTGGCTCCATGGAGACAACGGTCACCTCCTCTGCTCAAGTATGTTTGGACTTCTTGCACTAGTGAATGATCATTCAGTTCATTCAGACAGTGGAACAGATTGATGGATTTCTCTGGGGATGGATTCTTCCTGATCCTCTCCTTGATGTACTTGACTGTTTCCTCATTGCTCTGAGAGCTGCTTCCTGTCGGAATCAGCAGGGATCTTAAGAGAATCTGATTGGACTCCAGTGAGAGACCCAGAAGGAAGCGGAGGAAAAGGTCCAGGTGTCCATTCTCACTTTGTAAGGCCTTGTCCACTGCACACTTAAGGAAGTCAGACATTGTTGACCTTTTTAAGTGTACCATCTTTTTCTGTTCCAGCACATTTCTGTTTTTGAAGATGAAGGAGAGAAATGCATATAAAGCAGCCAGAAACTCCTGAACGCTCAAATGTACAAAGCTGAACACCTTCCCAAAGTGCAGTCCTGACTCCTTTCTGAAGATTTGGGTACACACTCCTGAGTACACAGACACTTCTTGGACATCAATGCCACACTCTCTCAGGTCTTCCTCATAGAAGATCAGGTTGCCTTTTTCCAGCTGTTGAAAA
The DNA here is from genome assembly GCA_020368025.1 of Brachyhypopomus occidentalis. Classification (NCBI taxonomy): domain Eukaryota; kingdom Metazoa; phylum Chordata; class Actinopteri; order Gymnotiformes; family Hypopomidae; genus Brachyhypopomus; species Brachyhypopomus occidentalis. The sequence goes on from JAGXOD010000052.1 coordinate 1,300,578, forward strand.
GCCAGTTTTCCCAGTGACAGAAGTATATTCCTAGTCTTGTGAGAATCAGTGTCAGTTTTGCCATGATACTTTCTGTCCTTGTGCTTGATCTGAAAGATGAGGAAGTGTGTGAACATTTGACTTAGAGTCTTGGGGATCTTTCCACTCTCTGCCTCACCCAACATTCTCTCTAGAACAGAGGCTGCAATCCAACAGAAAACTGGAATGTGGCACATGATATAGAGGCTTCCTGATGACTTCATGTGTGAGATGATTTTATTGGCCAGGATCTCATCACTGATTCTCTTCCTGATGTACTCCTCTTTCTGAGGGTCACTGAACCCTCGTACCTCTGTTACCAGGTCAACACACTCAGGAGGGATCTGACTGGATGCTGCTGGACGAGAGGTTATCCAGAGGAGAGCAGAGGGAAGCAGATTCCCCTTGATGAGGTTTGTCAGCAGCACATCCACTGAGGTCAGCTCTGTTACATCCGACAATCTCTCATTGTTCTGGAAATCTAGAGGAAGTCGACACTCATCCAAACCATCAAATATGAAAATCACTTTGTAAGCATCACAGTCTATTAATTGTAATTGTTTTGTTTCTGGGAAAAAGTGATGAAACAGATCCATCAGACTAAACTTTTTCTCCTTAATCAAATTCAGCTCCCTAAAAGGAAGTGGAAATATGAAGAGGACGTCCTGATTTGCTCTTCCTTCAGCCCAGTCCAGAATGAACTTCTGCACAGAGACTGTTTTCCCTATTCCAGCAATTCCTTTAGTCAGCACTGTTCTGATGGGTTTGTGTTTAAAGAGGTCATTACATTTGATGGGTGTCTCTTGTGTTGCTGGTCTCCTGGATGCTGTCTCAATCTGTCTCACCTCATGTTCATTATTGACCTCTTCTCTTCCTCCATCTGTCATGTAGAGATCTGTGTAGATCTCATTTAGAAGGGTTGAGCATCCATGTTGTGAGATTCCTTCATTAATATTTTTACATTTCTCTATCAGTTTGTGTTTGAGCTTTTGCTGATATACAGAGATGATATCTAATAAATAGAATGACATGATTAAAATTTGTATTTATTACTTCTAATATCATTAGTCTCTATAAAAAGAAACTAAAACATTTTGCCTAAACTGACAGGACAATAATTACTTAGTGATGCTGGCATCAAAAGGACATGACCCAGAGCTCTTACTTTTCTGTAGTGTGTTAGCGAGGTCTGTTTGGTTCATGTTCCTCAGGACATGCAGTGTGATCTTCAGCACCCCATCTCTGACAATGCTCTGATCCTCCTCGTCCTCCACCTCTCTCTCACAGCATGCTGGGTCATCTGGAATCAGTAGCTTCTTAAACATCTTCAGTTCCTTCTTCACAAGAGAGATAACTTTGTGCTCCAATTCCTGGTTAGGAACAAACACCAAAAGACAATCATAAAACACCACAATGTTACAGAGACATGTTTTTATTACATCGCACATTATATAGTCACTGTGTGCACACAACCACCCACCTTGTAAATAGACTTCAAATGACTTCTGTAGGTCAGTTCTAATTTCTCCTTTTTTGTACTGTGGACAAACACAGAGTTTAGAGAGCATAATGGGGAATGCATACACAAGTAGATATTATACATGATTATATTGAATCAACATTTGGATTTATGCAATCCATAAAAGATCAATGTGACACTGTGTGGCATTTGGCATCAAAAAAGGGGCATAATGCATACACAAACAAGTTAAGGCAAAGGTTAAAGGGGGGACCCTTTATTGTTGTTCTGCTCTAGCACACATGGAGGTCTTCATGATGAGCTGGGTGAGTTTGATCAGGTGAGACTAGGTGAGACATCATCCTTACCTGAGCTCAATAGAACCCTTACATTCCTACATCATCCTTACCTGAGTTTAGTAGCACACACTCCCTCTCTGAAGCTTATTGGAGGCTCCATTGATCGGTCACTCTTCATTGACACACAGCTGGGTTCAGGTGTGTCTAATATTTTTCCCAGACTAACACACACAATTAAAAAGATATCATTAATGTGAAAATTCTAACCATAATATGGTTATAATATAGCATAAAAGGTTAATTCATGTTTAAATATGTATATTGTTAAAATATTTAACATGTATTATTAAGAAATTAAAGGAAGATGCTAGAAAATGTAATTAAAGAATATTCTATTGTCCTAGTTATTTACTAAGTGATCTTCAACCTTTCCAGGTTAGAACAAAGGAAGGAGCAAATGTTTAATTCCATTCTCTACATCGTTCTTACCTGAGATCACTAGAACACTCACATTCCTACATCATCCTTACCGGAGTTTAGTAGCATACCCCCCCTGTCTGAAGCGTATTGGAGGCTCCATTGATCGGTCACTCTTCATTGACACACAGCTGGGTTCAGGTGTGTCTAATATTTTTCCCTGAATCAGACTAACACACACAATTAAAAAGATATCATTAATGTGAAAATTCTAACCATAATATGGTTATAATATAGTATAAAAGGTTCATTCATGTTTTAATATGTATATTGTTAAAATATTTAACATGTATTATTAAGAAATTATAGGAAGATGCTAGAAAATGTAATTAAAGCATATTCTATTGTCCTAGTTATTTACTAAGTGATCTTCAACCTTTCCAGGTTAGAACAAAGGAAGGAGCAAATGTTTAATTCCATTCTCTACATCGTTCTTACCTGAGATCACTAGAACACTCACATTCCTACATCATCCTTACCTGAATTTAGTAGCATACTCTCCCTCTCTGAAGCGTATTGGAGGCTCCATTGATCGGTCACTCTTCATTGACACACAGCTGGGTTCAGGTGTGTCTAATATTTTTCCCTGAATCAGACTAACACACACAATTAAAAAGATATCATTAATGTGAAAATTCTAACCATAATATGGTTATAATATAGTATAAATGTGACGGGCAGGAGGTGCGAACGAAAAGGAAGCGATCACGCCAAGTCTCAGAGAAAAAGAGGGGTTTAATAAATAATGTGCGCTAACCAAAATCCCGTGCACTGATCCAAATTAAGGATACAATAACCAGCAGTCAACTGGTACATAGACAAGGCATTTATAGACAGACAAACGACCATCAGGTGAGGGAGCTAATAAGCCCCACCCACCTGAGGGACGCACACAACGCAACAACAACAGGACAACTGCCGCTGTGCCGGAGGCGACCGGTAGGGGGAGCCTCCCTCACCGTGACAATAAAAGGTTAATTCATGTTTAAATATGTATATTGTTAAAATATTTAACATGTATTATTAAGAAATTATAGGAAAATGCTAGAAAAAGTAATTAAAGTGTCACGGTGAGGGAGGCTCTCCCTACCGGTCGGCTCCAGCACAGCGGCAGTTGTCCTTTTGTTGTTGCGTTGTGTGCGTCCCTCAGGTGGGCGGGGTCCATTAACCCCTTCACCTGATGGTCGTTTGTCTGTCTTGTCTTTGTACCAGTTGACTGCTGGTTATTGTATCCTTAATTTGGAGCAGTGCACGGGTTTTTGTTCGCACTCCCTGCCCGTCACGTAAAGCATATTCTATTGTCCTAGTAATTTACTAAGTGATCTTCAAACTTTCCAGGTTAGAATAAAGGATCGAGCAAATGTTTAATTCCATTCTCTACATCGTACTTACCTGAACTCAATAGAATTCTCACATTCCTACATCATCCTTACCTGAGTTTAGTAGGATACTCTCCCTCTCTGAAGCGTATTGGAGGTTCCATTGATCAGTCACTCTTCATTGACACACAGCTGGGTTCAGGTGAGTCTGACCTCTTACTCTGACTAAAACACACAATTTTTAAAAGACATCATTTAATGCCAAAATGCTAATGCATGTTTGTGTTTGTGGTGGTAATTGTGGTGTCTTGAGAGAACCTCTAGAGCAGGGGTCAGGAACCTATGGCTCGTGAGCCAGATGTGGCTCTTTTGTTATTGGATGATTTAGTCATAGTCAGCTAGCTAATTTATGCAGAACAAAGCATTTTGATGAAGATGACGAAAAGAAAAAAAGATGACGAGAACCATACATTGCAGCATGAATGAACAGAGGAATTTGCCTTTGTGTAGAGTGCAGGTTCTGCGAAGTGTTTAATAGGCTATGCAGTGAAAAAATATTTGAACGATGAAACAATCAAACATAAAGCGACACTTTGACACACACCAGGCTACATTGTATCGAAATATCCAGCGTGGAACAGCAGGAAGAAATTCAGAGTTATTATACTCAACAATTGTTGGTCTTACTTAACTCTGTATGGTGTAGACAAGTCCCTCCTATTTTATGTTGAGCAAACTAGAGCGGCATGAGTTCTGCTCCGAGTTCCATTAATGTGTGTTAATTCATTCAACATTGAAGATGAAGGCATTTTGCATTGCTACTGTGGTGGTGTGGGACACATCATTCGTGAATGCTGTGTACAAGACTGTCAGAATTCTGCACTTTCCCCTGGAAAGTACATGGAGACTACTCCACGTGCTAATGTGGTGAGGCATCCCACAAGGGGGTTAATTTATAAATCATTGTCTCCATCTACTCTCAGTCCTGTTCATCTATATTTTCAGCATTAATCAACTCCTGTTTCAAAGGGAATTTCATCCACACCCGCTAGATCCAAGATCTTCAGATACCTGTAGAACCTCTATCAAGGACTTGTCGACTGGCTGCTTTAGACAGAGCTCCTGTAGCAGTTGGATCAGACCAGAAGATCATAGCCTGATTTTCCTGAGAGCATGCAATTTGATTCATTTCAAGTTCTTATGCATTTTTAATGTTTTCTACGTTACCAGCCTCCCATGGCCACATGGATTGCAGCTCAACCAGATGAGTGTTGAACACCAGAGGAGCAAAGAAGATACATTTACCTGCCTGTCTTTGCCTTCTTCTTATGATTTTGTCCGTCTGTCTCTCTGGTTTTGACCTGGTTTTCTCACTGTGTCTTCAGATTTTTTTTCTAATTTTAAATGCACAAGATTCTAAAAAATACTGCCAAATACTTCCAAAAAGGTTTCTCTGCTGATACCTATCAACATCATTAATAAAGTGCAGAATTTAAATACATATCTTCTGGAAGAAATTACATTTCAGCTAAAGGGAAGTGTGTTCTACTAGCCTGGGATGTTCATTGCATCACTGTAAGGCTGATATTGGTCATACTTTATCAAATTAAAGCTCCCTGCACCACCTGTTTGTGAACACAAAGAGAAGAGTCTTGGTGCTAGTATGCCCTGTGTGATGAAAGATAGCAGGCCGAGCTGGGCTGTAGTTGAAGTTTGAAGGGCCCTAGGTGTGGATCAGGATTTAACTGTTACTGTGACACTTACGGAAATTCAAATGTGCTTTAGTCTTGATCCTCTCAAGGTTTCTTCCTAAATCCCTGCCATCTTAGGGAGTTTTTTCCTTGTCACTGTCGCCTCTGGCTTGCTCATTAGGGATCTGGACCTATACAATTGTAAAGCTGCTTTGTGACAACATGTGTTGTAAAAAGCGCTATATAAATAAATTTGACTTTGACTTTGACACCTCTGTCCTCAAACATGGTGTTCGTTATGGACAGACTGTGATGAGCACAGAACACCACTCAGGTTCAGATCGGAGAGGCTGTTCCTCCCAATCACGCCCTTCCAGGTCCTACTGTCATTGCCCACATGAGCATTGAAGTCCCCCAGCAGAACTATGGATTCCGCAGAAGGGGCACCTTCCAGTATCCCCTCCAAGGACTCCAAGAATGTAAGGGTGGCTCAGTCCGGGAGGACTGATCACCCGGGTTCTTAGGGACGGATACTGGGGCAATAACTTAAAGCAATGAACTAAGGCCTCCTCAAAAATAGTACGGAAAGTAGAGAAAGTAAATATCAAAATCTAAATAAAAAATAAAGCAGGAAACAAAAAGGCACGGAGCTATACTCTACGTGACGGTAAGTAACTACAGAAAACAAAAGGCACACGGACCAGGTCAACGTGGCAAACAGGTAAGGACCTAACTGAAAGAACTCTCATAAAAATAATAAATGATAGGAAATAAATAGAATAAGGAAAACTTGAGAAAGGCCAGGAATGGCGCATGAGTAAAACAACTCGAAAAAGAATAGAGTGGGCGAATAAACACCTAAGGAATAGCAAGAGCGAGGCTGACTGAATGCTTAGAGAAACAAACAATCCAGCAATGAGTTACTGCCACCGTCTCCCTTAAGTAGGAGGGATGACAGGTGCAGCACCTCATTGCTAATTGCGAGGAATGTGAGGAATGCGGGCTCGCGAACTCCCTCGCGAACTCTGGAGACAGAGGGAGTCGTGCTGGAACCAGCCCTGACAAAGAAGGCCAGGTACCATTTGGTGCATAAGCATAAACGACAGTCAGAGCCCGATCCCCAACCCGAAGGTGCAGGGAAGCAACCCTCTTCTCTACCAGGAAAACACCCAACACGCAGGCAGCTAGCCCACTCCTGCCCTCCACCTTTCACCATGGGCAACTCCAGAAAAGAATAAAGTCCAGCCCCTTTCGAGATAATTGCTTCCAGAACCCAAACTGTGTGTTGAGGTGACCCCAACTATATCTAGTTGGTATCTCTCAGCCTCACATACCAGCTCAGGCTCCTTCCCAACCAGAGAGGTTACATTCCATGTCCCAAGAGTCAGCTTCAGTAACCGAGGATTGGTATGCCAAAGCCCCCGCCTTCGGCCACCACCCGATCCACAATGCACCTGACCCCCAGTACTACCTCTCCCACAGGTGGTGTGCCCAAGGGAGAGTGGACCCATGTATCTCCTTTGGGCTATGCCCGGCTGGGTCCCATGGCCCATGGCCACCAGGCGCTCGCCAAAACCTGGCTCGAGGGTGAGGCCCCAGTAACACTGATTGCGAGGGAGTCTGTGCCCTGCTATTTGTAAATTCCATAGAGTAATTTTGGATCACTCTCTGGCTTGAAGCTTTTCATCCACTCCCACAACTAGAATTGGAGAAAATAATTTCATCGTTAAATTCTACTACCTGCACATTAGACTCGATTCCCTCTAAATTACTCAAAGAGGTTTTACCAGTTGTAATCGAACCTCTTTTAAATATAGTAAACTCATCCATCACAGTGGGTCACATGCCCAGATCCTGTAAACTAGCAGTCATTAAACCCCTGATCAAGAAACCAAATCTTGATCCTAATGTACTATCTAGCTACAGACCCATCTCGAACCTATCATTTATATCCAAGATCATAGAAAAGCTGTGGCCAAACAGTTATGCTTATATCTGCACAGGAACCACATATTTGAAAAATTCCAATCTGGATTTAGGGCCCCACCACAGCACTGAAACAGCACTAGTTAAAGTAACAAATGATCTCCTTCTTGCCTCTGATCAAGGTTATGTATCTCTATTAGTGCTTCTCGATCTTAGTGCAGCCTTCGACACAATAGATCACAAGATCCTGCTAGAAAGGTTAGAAAACTGGGTTGGAATCTCGGTACAGCCCTTTCATGGTTTAATTCTTACTTAACCAATCGCTATCAGTTTGTAGAGCTCAATAATATTCCCTCCAAACACTCAGAAGTGAAATATGGAGTCCCGCAAGGCTCCATCCTAGGACCACTATTATTTACATTATATATGTTACCATTAGGAATAGTTATAAATAAACATGGTGTCAACTTTCACTGCTATGCAGATGACACCCAACTTTATATATCAGCCAAACCTGATGACAAATCCAGATTAGGAAAAATTGAGGCCTGCGTAAGTGATATTAAATGTTGGATGTCGCTAAACTTCCTCCACCTTAATGGTGACAAAACAGAGGTTCTCCTTCTGGGCCCAAAGGCCACAAGACAGAAAATACCAGATCTAATGTTAAATCTTGCAGATTACCCCATTACTCCTGGCTCGGTAGCCAAAAATCTCGGCGTCTTATTCGACTCTGACCTATCATTTGATAAATACATAGATAATACTACCAGGATAGCTTTTCTACATCTCCGTAACATTGCCAAGTTAAGAAATGCATTATCCCAGCATGATGCAGAAAAACTAGTACACGCCTTTGTTAGCTCCAGATTAGATTATTGTAACTCGTTACTGTCAGGATGTTCAAATAGGAATATAAATAAACTTCAAGTAGTTCAAAATGCCGCAGCCAGAGTTCTAACTAGAACTAGGAAATTTGAACATATCAGCCCAGTCTTATCGGCCCTGCACTGGCTCCCAGTAAAATTCCGTATTGATTTTAAAATTATTCTATTGACTTATAAAGCACTGCATGGACTTGCTCCTGACTACCTCCAAGAGCTTATCTCTTATTATGAACCCCGCGACCACTACGATCCCAAGGTGCTGGCCTCTTATTAGTTCCATCAATTAATAAGGTAACAGCAGGGGGAAGAGCCTTTTCTTATAAGGCCCCCAACTATGGAATAGTCTTCCAGAATGTGTCCGGGACTCTGGCACAGTCTCAATCTTTAAGTCTAGGTTGAAAACTTACTTGTTTGATCTAGCATTTGGTAATTAATGTGCCCCTTTAGATAAGGTAACAGATCCAGGGGTTCATGGGTAAAGGGTTTTTATGGCAAACTGGGGTGCTGGTGCTGTCATCCTATCACTGCACGCGGTCACTCAAGTTTGTCGACGGTGTAGTGGATGGATGCCAGTGTCTCAGGATGCTCCCAAGTCTGTGTTACCTTCTGGTTCTGCCCTTTAGCTAGGCTGTAATAATTTAATTGCCGGAGTCGCTGCCACACTCCAGAAATGCTTACATTTACTTTGTCTAACATATTCCATATAGAACTAATTGTCCCTCTTCTTCCTAATGGCTGCCCGAGAAATACCGGGACAAGGAGAGACGAGCCTTTCCCCGTTACCCACCCCATACAAGCATCTAGGAGATGGTCTGGCTTGCCAGTGGATGTGCCGATGCCGTGGTTGGATGTGCCATTATCGCAAGAGGACGTGCTGATGCCAACTCCCACCTGAGGCTCATCTACTCTGAAGGGACTGTGACTACTCGGCCTGGAATTAGAATCATAACTACAGGACTATATCTGGACTATACCTGAACTGTGAATGTGGACATTGCTAGCGGGCCGCCCAATGGAGGATGGGTTCCCTTTTGAGTCTTGGTCCTCCCAAGGTTTCTTCCTAAATTCCTGCCATCTTAGGGAGTTTTTCCTTGCCACTGTCGCCTTTGGCTTGCTCATTAGGGATCTGGACCCACGCAATTTGTAAAGCTGCTTTGTGACAACATGTGTTGTAAAAAGCGCTATATAAATAAAATTGAATTGAATTGAAATATTACCTAGGACCAATTTGTGTTCGGGAGACCCTACCAGAGGCATTGCCACTGACGACCTAGCTCCTGGGATCATGTAGGCACGCAAACCCCTCCACCACAATAAGTTGGTGATCCATGGAGGATATTTCTGTCATAAATGTAGACAGAAATATCCTCATCTGAGCACAGGCAGGTCAGTGTGAACATAGACAGGTCAGTGTGAGCACAGACAGGTGAGTGTCTGAGTACAGACAGATGAGTGTCTGATGCGGAGGAAATTGCGTCATTCTGATTATAACTATAAACAGTTTGATTTAGTACATGTTATTCTGATAATAAGAATATTGTTTGATTCAGTATTTAATCATGAGCTCATGTGTACGTGTATATTGTAACCTGCGTCAGAGGAATGTGCAGAGACAGAAAGCACTGCAATGTTATCTGGATGTCATCCCTCTTCTCGAAACTGACCATCAGCTGTTCCTGTGTACAACTCAATGTCAGTTTCTTCCGCTAAAACAGGAAAGCTCCAAATTAGGAGGAATACACATGTGAGACGAAGTCTACTGTCTACTGTGCATTCTCCCCCCTCAGTTTCTCAGTGTACCCAAACACGCTGTGCTTAAGGAAAACATCTGATAAAGGCCACCGTCTGCGAGCGGGTATAAACGAGATAGTACTGCACTCTCTCCTCAGAGTTCTTGTTCTAGACGAGACCGTCATGCTTTTTTACTTTCTAATACATTTCTCTTTTAACTACGTCTGAGTCCTCATTTATTGCAGAAAATTTCCACGACACTGAGCACAGACATGTCAGTGTGAGCATAGACAGGTCAGTGTCAGCACAGACAGGTGAGTGTGAGCATAGACAGGTGAGTGTGAGCACAGACAGGTGAGTGTCTGAGCACAGACAGGTGAGTGTCAAGAACACTGTCAGTCTAAAGTCCTGACTAAAATACTGCTATACCTGCAGTATGACGTCTATTGTATTTGCTGGAGTCTATTTCTACATACTGGAATTAAAGATTAGCTTGAACTGCAGTATTTTTAATAATTTTTCTCTCACCATAGCAACAGCATACTGTAGGAAGTGTGCAATATGTTAAGTGGAGAGAAATTCGTACTCATATACGTATACGTATAAGTATATTACAACAGAGAAAGTAAAGACAAATGACAGGAACAATGTATATTGATAATTGTAACTAACACTAAAACTAGGAGTTCTATTACTGCTGTCTGTCTCCACTAACACCCCATCTACTGTTGTGTAAGTCCAAATTCAGGTAAATTCTAAATCTATAGCACACACAAATACTCACCGTTTATCTGTGAAATGTATTTATGTCCGTCATAAAATGATGGTCTTGCTCAGTCTCACTCTGATCTGAACCTGTTCATCCTGTTCAGGTTTCTTAGAACTCTGATGGAGGCGGGACTTCAGATTCAAGTTTATCTTCATATTTATCAGTCTTCTAGTGGCTTTCTACCAGTGCTGAACAGGAACAAGACTGTGTTAAGGAATGCAGCCAGACTGGTACACATGCAGTCATAAATGACTGACCTGTGTTTTTCCTCAGAAAGAGTATTTGAGTAGAACATGCAGATCTCAGATCAGAGGCTCCTCCTGCTCAAAACTACACTGGAGGAAGAGACATATCCAACAAATGTTTTACAGCCTACATTTACATTTACATTTACGGCATTTAGCAGACGCCCTTATCCAGAGCGACTTACAAAAAGTGCTTCATTGTCATTACAAAAAGTGCCTAGTCATTGATGAACTGATATCAGCACAACAAAGGGTGATTTGTAGACTGCTAGTTGAAGCCAGTGTCAGTGCTTTTTAACTCGGCACTGATGAGACACAGACACTGCAAAGCTTCTAATGAGTGCTCTGAATCAGGACTCCATACTGGACTAGATTCCTGCTGTTCACACTAGAGCTACTTATGTTTGGGTCAGAGGCTTTCACCACATCCACACATACTTACTACATGATTATTACAGAGTAATAACAAAGAAAACATATTTAAACAGTTTTAAGTGATCATCATGACTAATCTGTTATGTGACAGTCTAAGCATCCACATGTAATGTGGTGAGTTAAATCACAAACATTGACTGTGTTACCTCCTCTCAGGATCATCATGACTATTAATGTTTGTGTTGGAGAGGCACCTCCTGCCAGGACCATCAGCACAAACTTCCCCAATAGCGAACTTCCCATTTTTAAAAAAAATATGTGGTAATGAAATTGTTTTGACATTAGGGGAAATTCCAGCGAAATCAATAACCAAAATCAGCCCCTATGACATGAGTTTATTCATTCTCCTAAAGGTTATATAACTTTAGTATGGATTTATGAACAAATGGCACACTAGAATCTGTTCAAGCGCCCCCTGGTGATAAACCTCTGAGAAATTTACATATGAAAACCATATTGCACAGTGTTTATTCTTCTTCTTCTTCTTCTTCTTCTTTCGGCAATTCCTGTTTAGGGGTCACCACAGCGGATCAAACTCCTCCATCTAGCCCTGTCCTGAGTGTCTTCCACTGACACACCCGTCACTCTCATATCCTCTACCACTGCATCCATAAACCTCCTCTTAGGTCTACCTCTCCTCCTCTTGCCAGGAAGTTCCATCCTCAAGACCCTCCTGCCAATATACGTCTCCTCTCTCCTCTGTACATGTCCAAACCATCTCAATCTCGCTTCTCTAACCTTATCTCCAAAACAAGCTACATGTGCTGATCCTCTAATAAACTCATTTCTGATCCTATCCTTCCTCGTCACTCCAAGTGAGAATCTCAACATCTTCATCTCAGACACCTCCATCTCCCTCACCTGTCTCTTTCTCAGTGCTACTGTCTCTAGTCCATACAACATTGCAGGTCTCACTACTGTCCTATAGATCTTACCTTTCATTATAGCCGACACCCTTCTATCACAGATCACCCCTGATACTTTGTGCCATCCACACCACCCTGCCTGCACTCTCCTCTTTACCTCTCTTTCACTTCCTTCATTACTCTGTACCTTCGACCCTAAGTAGGTAAATTCGCCAAATCAACTCCTTGTAATTGGACCTGTCCACTGTCTGCCCTCTCATTCACACACATGTACTCTGTTTTACTCCTGCTCACTTTCATTCCCCTGCTTTCCAAAGCATACCTCCATCTCTCCAAGCTCGCCTCCACCTGCTCCCTACTCTCACTACAGATCACAATGTCATCAGCAAACATCATAGTCCAAGGGGACTCCTGCCTAACCTCGTCCGTCAGTCTGTCCATACACATGTTGTCACAAAGCAGCTTTACAAATTGCGTGGGTCCAGATCCCTAATGAGCAAGCCAAAGGCGACAGTGGCAAGGAAAAACTCCCTAAGATGGCAGGAATTTAGGAAGAAACCTTGGGAGGACCAAGACTCAAAAGGGAACCCATCCTCCATTGGGCGGCCCGCTAGCAATGTCCACATTCACAGTTCATGTATAGTCCAGATATAATCCTGTAGTTATGATTCTACTTCCAGGCCGAGTAGTCACAGTCCCTTCAGAGTATATGAGCCTCAGGTGGGAGTTGGCATCAGCGCGTCCTCTTGCGATAATGGCACATCCAACCACGGCATTGGCACATCCACTGGCAAGCCAGACCATCTCCTAGATGCTTGTATGGGGTGGGTGACGGGAAAGGCTCATCTTTCCTTGTCCCGGTATTTCTCGGGCAGCCATTGGGAAGAAGAGGGACAATTAGTTCTATATGGAATATGTTAGACAAAGTAAATGTAAACATTTCTGGAGTGTGGCAGCGACTCCGGCAATTAAATTATTACAGCCTAGCTAAAGGGCAGAACCAGAAGGTAACACAGACTTGGGAGCATCCTGAGACACTGGCATCCATCCACTATACCGTCGACAAACTTGAGTGACTGCGTGCAGTGATAGGATGACAGCACCAGCGCCCCAGTTTGCCATAAAAAACCCTTTGCCCATGAACCCCTGGATCTGACGACGACGCACGCACGCATGCTGCATTTGTTTGCTCCTAACTTCCCGCGGACAAATTCGAATTCTAATTATTTTTACTTACTGCTTTTAGTACTATCAGTATTATTTGCGGTAACTGTAACACCAGTATAGTTTAAAAAGCTATTATTAAACTAATATTAAACCATTTAGGTTAACATTTAGGTTAAAATCCGTTTTGAGACTGCGGTGTTACTCTGTTCACTGTTTACATCCTCTGTTCAGTGTTAAAATCCGTTTGAGACTGCGGTGTTACTCTGTTCACTGTCTACATCCTTAACCCGCTGTTTGTGTGTTTTTCCTCTTGTTTTTTTCACTATGTCGACTGTGGAGGATTGTGCGCTCTCCAGGGTCAGCAGGCAGCTGGAGAAGTTGGAACTCCAGATCCGGCGTCTCCTGGAGAAGCAGACGGAGCTTCAGCGGGAAAGGACGAGGCTCGAGGCCGCTCATGGCGTCCCCAGCGGCTTTTTCCACTCCAGCTCCACCCTGTCGGCGTTTCCCCGCGGATGCCAACTTCACGCCCGCCCCGTGCTGGAAGAAGCAGCGTCGCAAGGGAAGGCCGAGAACATCGTCCCCCCCGCCCCAGCATGACTTCACCTCTGCCACCCGGATCGAGGCTCTCAGCTCCGGATCCTCTCCTTCACCTTCACCTCTGTCTCCACCAACACCACAGACACATAAGGGCAGTGTGTTACTGATTGGTGACTCCATAACCAGACATCTTAAAGTCCAGTTACCACGCACTAAGGGTAATGCCACTGTGTGCTGTCTTCCAGGGTGTAGCGTCCTGGACGTGGCCAGGCGTCTTCCTTCGGCACTGCGGCAGAGAGATGACTTTGGCACGGTCGTTCTTCACATGGGGGCGAACGACATCTCCGCACGCCGCAGCGAGGTCCTGAAGGAGCACTACCGTTCGCTGTTGGACACTGTCCGGAAGAAGACGGTCGCCAGGGTCATCGTCTCCGGTCCGCTACCTCACGTACAGACGAGGCTGTGAGTCGTACAGCAGGCTCTACGGGCTCCACACATGGCTCCGGGGTTGGTGTGGCACCGTCGCGGGAGTACGTGGACCACTGGGAGTGCTTTCGGGAGCGGCCAGCACTCTTCTACAGAGACGGACTTCACCCGAGCCGCCTGGGATCCGCCGTCATCTCGGGAAACATCGGGGATGTTCTTCACCTACAGTGACTGGTCCCACCCAACCCCACCCAGTATGAAGATCAGGCGAGTACAGTTCACAAACACATAGAATCTGTACCCATTACTAGAAATAGATTAACACGTAGAATGAGTCAAAAAATTGGTCGTAATAACTTAATTAACATTAAATTGGTTAGCACTGAATATGTAGCCTGCACCTCTGACCTGAAGCTCGGCTTATTAAATATTAGATCGCTCGCGTCAAAGTCACTTGTTATTAATGAAAATATCACAGATCATGCGTTTAATATAATGTGTCTAACGGAAACATGGATTAGACAGAATGAATATATATCATTAAATGAAGCTAGTCCACCAGGATACAAATACATAAACCAGCCTCGTCTTACTGGCAAAGGAGGAGGTATCGCTATAATTTATAAAGATAATCTAGACATCAAAGATAAACCGCATCCGAAATTAAACTCGTTCGAGATCCTCTACACTACCATAAAACTTCAATTAACGAAAAATAACTATGAGACGTCTGTAAATTATTATTTACAGACCGCCAGGTCCATACTCTGAATTCCTTAATGAATTTTCAGATTTTATTTCTAACCTGGTAGTATCGGTAGATAAAGCTATATTAGTTGGGGATTTCAACATTCACTTTGATAATGCCAATGACCCCTGAGAACAGCATTTGTGTCCATCTTAGACTCAGTAGGAGTTAGACAGAACGTCACAGGGCCGACTCATAGTCATGGACACACACTCGATTTAGTATTAACATTTGGATTAAGTTTAGAAAACGTGGTAACGCTTCCTCAGTCTGAAGCTATTTCAGATCACGCTCTCATCTCCCTCATCTCATCTCGACGTCCGCACACTTCACCGCGCTCTTACGTTAGGCGCACTATTACATCAAACACAGCTAGTAATTTTATTCTTAACCTTCCAGAGCTATCATCCTTAATAGGACCAATATCCGACCCCGTTGAACTTGACCAGGCAGCAGAGTACCTATCAGCAACCTTTCGCTGTACTTTAGACAAAGTAGCTCCTCTTAAAACAAAACATACCATAGAAAAGAGATTAGCCCCTGGTATAATAACGACACGCGCACATTAAAACAGAGCACTCGCAAGTTAGAGCGTAAGTGGCGACAAACAAGTTTAGAGGTATTTCGTCAGGCATGGAAGGATAGTCTCATAAATTATAGAGCAGCTCTAAGAACAGCTAGATCTAAATATTTCTCAACCCTAATAGAGGAAAATAAACATAACCCTAGATTCCTATTCGATACAGTAGCGAAACTAACTAGAAGTAAAAACACTATCGAGTCACACAATTCATCATTATTTAGCAGTAATGACTTCATAAACTTCTTTGATAACACAATTCTTAATATTAGACAAAATATCCAAACCATCAGCCCTAGACTCGATAATCTAGCATATAATTATACCTGTATAGTCCTACCAGATGAGAGATTAAATTGCTTTAACCCCTCAGAGAGACAGACTTAGATTCACTAATATCGTCAGCTAAAAAGTCAACGTGTATGTTGGATTCAATACCAACAGATCTCTTTAAAAAGATAGCACCGGAAACAATTAAACCGCTCCTAAATATTATCAACTCGTCTCTCAGCACCGGTTATGTACCAAACATATTTAAAATAGCTGTAATCAAACCTATAATTAAAAAAAACGGATCTTGACCCCCGTCAGCTGTCCAATTATAGGCCAATATCTAATCTTCCGTTTATCTCCAAGATCCTAGAAAAGGTCGTAGCGCAGCAGCTGTGTTCATATCTTGTTGATAATTATATTTTAATCCTTTTTATTTTTGCTAGCATTAGATTACATTACTAGAATTATATTGCATTACTAATCAATTGCGTAGTATTAGGCAAGATTACATTACTAGAATTATATTGCATTACTAATCAATTGCGTAGTATTAGGCATCAAATTTTATTATTACATTATTAAACAAACATATTCTTAGACAGTATTAACCAAGCATATTCTACAACAAACATACTCTTATACAGTATTAACCAAGCATATTCTACAAAGTAGTGGGGTGTTAGAAACCCTTGTGTATTTCCACTGTGGTGAAGTGTCTGAGCAGGAAAGCATCGTTGGCCTTGGAAGCTGATAACTGCTATAGTGGTTAGGAGGGAGCGTAGGGAGCGAAATGTGGGAAACGGTGGTAGCCCGTTGTATGGTCTCCGTACTTTTTGATAAGAACAGGAGCACATTCGGTGCCAGACGAACAGGCAGACAGCTACAGGGTTTCCAGCGAAGGCCAGCAAGGGTGGGGGCTACACTCACTTCTCCTATTTAGTTTAGGCCTTTATGTTATGATTTTCAGAGCTGGCCACGGAGCAATGAGAACAGCTTAGGCTTTTTCTCTCTTACTGCGTGCTCTCCAGAGATCTCTGTATTTTATGTTCATTTGTAATAAATACTTAAAAGACAATTAGACTGGTGACTATTTTCTTTTGCATCAAAGAACACGCTGCACTGGGTCGAAGGAGAACAAGCGCAACAATCTTCATAGAAACGGCATTTACGAAACATTTCAGTCAGGGTTTAGAGCCCATCACAGTACGGAGACAGCGCTAGTTAAAGTAGTAAATGATCTGTTACTGGCCTCTGTTGGGAATCATATTTTAATACTTTATATTTTGCTAGCATTTCATTAGTAATCAACTGCTTGGCATCATGCATTATAATTTACTATTACATTATTAATCAAACTGCTTAGTGTTAAGAGTGTCATATAGATGGTAAATGCTGACAAGCATGTTTTAAGGGCGTAGATGGGAGTTGGAAAACAGAAAGAGGGTCTGTTGACACAGGATGCTGATAAGGGGTATTTTATCTTTGCAACTGTCAAATGCAAACGTTGCTTTTGACAATCGGAAGGGAACAGACCAGCAGTTTTTTGAAAAACCAGTAGACTTTGGGGTATTGCAACAGGGGTGGGGGCCACACTCAGGTTCTGATTATAAAGATAGGGACAGACGCTGACTGGCTCAGAGTTACACTCCGAGCTGTTGGAATAGCTTATGCTGTTCACTCTTGTGGTGTACTCTCCAGAGATCTCTGCATTTATTTTATGCTTCCTTTAATAAAAGATTAAAAGGCACAAGACTGGTGATTGTTTTTCTTTTTTGCATCAAACGGACACGCTGCGCTAAGACGAGAGGAGGTGGAGCGCAACAATTGGTGACCCCGACGTGATGCAAAAAGATTTTTTTGGAACTTATCGTCAAAAGGCTGTTGGTTCATCCCCGCGGTTTCAAATTAAAGGTAAGCAGAAACCTGTTACAACTAATTCTGCATATTGAATATAACTAAATTGTGATGAACTAATAGTACTTGGGCGGTACTAAATTAAATCCAGTCTTGTTGTTAAATGATAATAAGAAAAAAAAGGAAGGTAAAAATATATGGTTTAAAAGGAATAAAGGAATAAAGGAATATAGAGTTTAAGGGAAAAACCACCAATACAAAAGTCCAGGCTTTAATATTAAATATAAGGTTATTAAGAAGGGAGGTGGTTTCCTGGGTGTGGCGAACCCCTGCACGGCTGACAAGGCGACGGTAAAGGCGAGGCGGCGACCCGCAAAGCCAGGTGGAAGGCCTTGGGAATTGGGAAGCCCTAAATACCGAGTTTGGGCAAATACCGAGTTTGGCACATAAGGTATAAAAAACTGACAAGTAATCTTGTTTCCGTGGTGTGGCGAGCCGAACTGTTCGTCTGACGAGGCGAACGGATACGCAGGGTTGGAGTCCCATGCGCGCTGGGCCGGTTCCCCCGGGAGTAATGAGGAACTCCTAAAGATCCAGTTTGGACAACGAGAAGCCGGACAAAAA
Source organism: Brachyhypopomus occidentalis (assembly GCA_020368025.1). NCBI lineage: Eukaryota > Metazoa > Chordata > Actinopteri > Gymnotiformes > Hypopomidae > Brachyhypopomus > Brachyhypopomus occidentalis. Next base: position 1,318,909 of record JAGXOD010000052.1, read on the forward strand.
GGAAAGCCTGACGTCATTGAGGGTGGTGATCTGACGGTGCCAACGGAGCCCTTAAAATCATAAGTAAGGTTGAAGACAACTAAACGTGAGTATCAGTGATTTTTTCAACATGTCTGGGGAGGAAATGCAAACGATATATAAACAGCTTGATGTAAAATTTGGAGCTGGGAATTGGCTATGGAAAACGTTAGATGAACAGGTTGAACAAACAAGCACTATGTTATATTTAATAGAAGAAAATCCTAAAAAGGGGAAAAGACTAAAAAAGAGTGTAGAAAAAA